>CM038040.1:58286087-59536087 GCA_021397845.1 Areca catechu
TCGACCTATCCGGACGCCGGGACCCATTGCTAGATGGTTTCCTATGCTGGTACTGGAATTGTTCCAGTGCTACCATTTAGGTTCGAACCTATGAGGTCACACGCCGAAGAGGATAACTCTCTGATCCGGATACCGATTACGATTGGGAATCGTCTCGGTTTTATGGTCACAGTATTTTTTGAGCACTCTTTTTCCGGTCTTGCCCTTGTTTGCATCAACCAAAAATTGTTCCGGGCTGACCTGGTCTGCGCCAGGATTTTTCTGAATCAATTTTGAACTGATTCGAAGCTAAATTCGGCCTCCAATTGGTTATGAACCAATTGACCCAAATTTATTTGGGCTTGAACCGGTTCAATTTGTTTGAACCATTGGGTTTAATGGGATTGAATCCAATTTTGTTTGAACCTTTGGTTTTAATTGGATTAAACCCAATTTTTGAACCGTTGGTTTTTCTTCCTTTGACCGTTTACACGGTGGTCTTCTTGCTGGGCGAATTCCAAACCGTGGAAGCCCAATCGACGTCTTTTCATCTCCCTCCACCCCATAGCCTTAAACCCATTTTATTAGTCCTAATGGCTGTTAATTGGTGATTATGCCACCGACGTCTTTTGGCCTCCCAGCGTTTTCATATTCTCTTCCGCTGCTGCTTCCTTTTAAACCCTGCAGTCCCCTGGTTCATGGCTGGGACATCACCGTGTGAGAAGTGAAAAGCTGTGAGAGTGTTCAATTGAACATTTGGAAGCCGGATCAACCTCCTTGCAACTATTTTTTGTGCTCTGTTTTTCAGGTTGCAGGTTTTTCAGGTTGCTGGAATTCTGGTGCTGTTTTTGGTTGAAAGGAAGGACACCAAAACGTTGAATCTTCTTCTCCCTTTTGAAGGAAGACCAATCATCTTGTTCCTTAGATTTTGGTGTTGGAAGGGAGATCAATTCGTTGGCAAAATCCCCTCTTGTTTTGCTACAGATTTTGGAGAAAAGAAGCAACCTGTCAACGTGCTAGAAGTAGAAGACAACAGAAATAAATTTATTCCTGTTATCCCAGCAATTCCAGAACTATACCAGATTTATTCCACGCAGGAATAAGGTATGGGTTTCAATTTTAAATTCATGCATGCGTAGATCTATGCATTTAAAATATTTTATAAACATTACATGCCCATATTATAACATGTTTTAGTCTGCACATGCTTCCAGATCGTGTTAGATACTGCGTGGAGCATGTTTTTCGGTTATGCATTTTAAAATTATTTTAAAATACTTACCTACTCCCTGCGTTGCATGCTTAGAGTAGGCACCTGCAAAAGCCCCTTTTCAACTTTCAGATTTGTCTCAACCTAGTCTAGTCCATTGAGTCCTGTATTTAAGTATGAGTCCAGTGAGAGTCCAGTTTTTGTACAAGAGGAGAGGATACCCTATTTTGGAGCTCCACCATGCCTCACCCGGGAGCCAGAGGTATTTACGTCAGCTTATGGGATCTTGTTTGACACCCCAGAGCCCTAGATAACCTCCATATGCTCTCTAGATGCCCTGATTCCCTCCAGATGCCATTCTAGATGCTCCGAAATATGCCAGATGCCAGGTGGCCCATGATTCTAGGAATATGCCAGCTACCAGGCCAAGAGATTCCAAGCCCAGGAGTCAAGCCCATGAGCCCTAGAACCAAGATTCCAAGGAATATGCTGATACCAGGGCACCCCAGCTTCCAGGGCCCAAAGCCCATGCACCAATCCAAAGGAGGATGCCCCTTACTGCCCTAAAGCCAAGCCCAGCTCCATATTGGCGCCCAAGCCCAAAGAGAGCCCTTGGACCAAGTCAAATGAGGAGAGAAATCCAAGTAGAATAAGGAGAACTAGTTTTATTTTCATTCAAAGTGTATTCTCCTAGTCTTAAGCAAACTTGTAATCCCTTTTCCTCTCAACTTTGTAATCATATCCTAACTATGAGAGGACTCGGGGAACATCTATAAATACCCCATCCCTCCCCCTCTTGTAAACAACTTTTATTTATGATATCAATACCCTGGTAAATTTATTTTAAGCTTGCAAGCTTGTGTTACTTTGTTCTTGGTTACTTTGCTCTTGTGTTTGGTGTTGGCCAACCACTACCCTTGCTGTTCTCCATGCCCTAAGCAGCAAACCCAACTTCCAAGCATCAGCCATGCCCAAAGGAGTGCCCTAGGCCGCCCAAAGCAAAGAGCAACATCCTTCTTCAAGCCGCCCACATACAAACCTTGATTTCAAATTTCTACTAACCCTAATCTCCTTTTATTATTTTGTTGTTGATGTTTTGATTGACCTCTGACGCTTGCAGGATCCCCAAGATGTTTCACCTCCCCTGAGGAGGCTCTCCTTACCTCCAGGATCGCCCAAATCAATCATCAAATTCAAGGGAACCGAGCTTCATCATCTAGGCTCCAATCAGAGTGCTATGTGATCTCTTCATCGGAAGTTCTTTAAATCACTGATTGGTAATATCCTTCCCTTCTCTTGATATTTGATTTGATGAAGATAAGCTATCCTAAACTGGAAGTTTCTCAATTCCCAGGTCCTGACTTTCATTATCTTGTATGAGTTATTTTGCGATCATGATGATTCTTTGCATTACTACTATATTGCTAGTTCTTACTTTTATTTGAGAAGTTAGCCTTCAAACCTAAATTATAAAAATCATAAAAAAAATTAGTTTACTATTTTTCTGCATATTTAGCAATTCTTAGAGTCATCCCGTATCAGAAATTCATCCTTAAGAATGGACATGGCAGCCAACTAGTCCAAGTTGCAAACCTCCAAGGTGGCTACATTAAAGAGACTTAAATATTCTCTAAGGAACTTGCCTTCCTTTTGCTTGATGTTGATGAATGGATCTAAGCCATGGCATTGTCTTCGGTTGCTAACAAAATGCTTGGCAAACACCCGGCTATGTTGTTCAAAGTAGTTGATCGAGCCTGGCTAGAAACTTGAATACCAATAGAAGATACCTTTTAAAGGGTCGATGGGAATGCCCAATAGAAGATGCCATCGGTGGCATCGTGGGGGTGTATGAAGGCCTTAAAACTTTTTAGGTGATCGATGGGATCAGTTGTTCTATTGTAGGGTTCATCTATGATCCTTCTAGTGTATGAGAGCTTGACATTGAAGTCAAGTTCACCATTATATGGCTGAGTTTAGCCTTGCAATGCCTTAATCCACTAGTGCATCTCCTAAAATCTTCTATTTATCTCAACATCCTGGATAGTATGATGGTCCAGGTGTCATGATAAGGAGTGCCCTCGAGTCAAGTCTTTGCTTGACCATGGGGTTAAGAAGCATCTCCAGCAACCTCAACCAAGACTTCTAGGCTAGCTATACAAACTAGATGCCCTTGCCTTAGGCTACAAGGGGGACTACTGATTAAGGGGTTGAATCAAGTCCTACCATGGCACACTAGGTAGTGGTTGAGCTATGGTCACCTGTTGCATTCATTGCATCATGGTAGTTAAGGCTTGGAATTGCTAAACAAGCTGATCAAACTACTCATTGATGATTGCTAGTGGTGGTTAAGGTGGAGGTGGTATTTTGGTAAGATTAGGCATAGTGGGATCTGGTTGGTCACTGTTGGAATGATGTGAAGCACTCAATTCCCCCCTTCGTGGTCTCATGGTGGCTAAGCAATATGTTAGCTTTGGCTCCTTAATTTTGATGAATAACAAAATGCTGAGTATATGTTTGAACTAATGTTTCAATTGGAGTATGAATTTCAGGCCTTAGGTACATCAATTTCTCCAAGAAGAAGGTAACAAGTTTAAAATTTTGTGAGCAAGAAGTTTTCTATGGTTGATTGAGTTTTTCACCTTGGAACATCGTCAAAACAATCTCTTTGGACTTTATGAAGAATGATCAAAGGGAATCATGGACAAATCCTTAAGGACTTCAAGTTTGGTATGCTTTTTTGGATGGCACAGAAGCAAGTGTCGACTCACAAGGTCGACTCATAAAGAAAAACTCAGAATTTCAGAAAACCGGCATGCAAATCTGAAGTTGCACGCCCAAGTGTAAACTCATGAGGTCGACTCACGCACTAAGTGTCGACTCATGAGGTCGACTCATCGCCTAAGAAAACTTTTAGGATAGAACTTTAAATTTTCTGGATTCTGCATCAAGTGTCGACTCATGAGGTCGACTCATGAACCAAGTATCGACTCATGAGGTCAACACAAGGTCTAATAGCTAGTTTTTCAGAATTTTAGACTTGCTTCCAAACAGTTCTAAATAGCTATTTTTCGAATTCTAACGATCTTCAATGGTCTTTTCAATGGATTTAAGGTATTTAACACTCACCAAATCTCATAAAGTCAACAAGGAAGAGTGAATTCACATGAGACAAACTCTAATCATTTGAAAAGACAAGAAGAGTGTGTTTAAAGAGATTCCCTTACAAAAGCCTTCCATTTTTGAGTTGTTAAGGTTTCAAGTGCTTGGCCATAATTGTGCATTCAAGAGATTCCAAGAAGAAGTCAACTCAAGCAATCAAAAGAGCTTCAATGATCTTCATTTCAGCTCATTCTAGGAGCTTTTATTGTACTCTTTATTATATTCTTGTTCTTGCTTTGTTGACCTAGGTTTCAAGGTTTTTGAAACTAGATTATAAAGGTTGTTGGTGATCCAAAGGATAAAACTAACTAGGGTTTGACTTGTGAGCCCGAAGATAAAACAAGTTGTAAAGGTTGTTGGTGAGCCTAGGTGATAAAACCAACTTAAGTTTTGACTTGTAAGCCTTGGAAAACAAGTTGGCTATAATCTTGAAGAGATTATAGTGAAATTCTCAAGAGAAAGCTTGGAAAGTGGACGTAGGTACTTGGAGTGCATTGAATCACTATAAAACATTATGTTTGTGTGCGATTGCTCTCTTTCCTACTTGCTCTTTATTACTTGCATTTAAATTTACTATTATCCACTGCATATCTCTTAGAGCTAATCATTTTATTTCACAAATACTTCAAGGCCAGCACATAATTGTTTTATTTTTTTTTAAATACCCAATTCACCCATCCTCTCAGGCTCCATTTCTGGGCAACAAGTGGTATCAGAGCACCAATCTCTACTTATAGGTCCAACAATCTTTAGTAAAAGATCATGGCAGCCCCAATTGGTATGGGTGTTGTAGAAGGGTAAGCCTCTAACCATTCCCCATTGTTTAATGGCACAAATTACACATACTAGAAGACACGCATGCACATTTATTTACAAGCTGTTGATTACAATATATGGAGAATTATAGTTAAAGGGCCTCATCAGCCCACTCACTTGGTTAATGGCATTCTCACTCCTAAACTTGAAGAAGATTGGGATGAGAATGACATTAAGCAAGCTGAAATCAATGCTAAAGCTATGAACTTATTATTTTGTATACTTGATCCTAGTGAATTCAATAGAATTTCAAATTATCTCTCTGCCAAGAAAATATGGGACACGCTTGAAGTTACCCATGAGGGCACACATCAAGTGAAGACTACCAAAGTGAACATGCTTATTCATACCTATGAAATGTTTATAATGGAACCTTCTGAATCTATTAGTGAAATGTATACTAGATTCACTAATATTGTAAATGGTATGAGAAGTTTAGGTAAGATTATTTCTAATGATGAACTTTTGAATAAACTCATCAGGTCTCTTCCGGCTTCATGGGATGCTAAAGTCACAACCATAGAAGAAGCAAAAGATGTCAACACACTTTCTCTTGAGCAGCTTTTGGGCTCATTAATGACTTATGAGCTCTCCTTGAAACAAAAGACCGTGGACAATGATAAGAAGAAGAAAGTATGCCTTCAAGTCCACTACAAAAGAAGAGTCAGTAATGAATCTGAAGAAGAGAATGATGAAGATGAGATGGCTCTCATAGCAAAAAAGTTTAGAAGGTTTATGAGAAAGAAGAAATACAATTTCAAGAAGAAACCTCAAAAGGGAGAGCCTATCAAAGAGAAAGAAAAAGAGAAAGAAAAGGAGCAGCCCATATGCTTTGAGTGCAAGAAACCCGGCCACTTCAAGTTGGACTGCCCCCTACTCAAAAAGAGCAGAAGAAGATTAAGAAATAAAGCAATGATGGAAACCTAGAGCAATAGCGAGAACTCAAGTTTCGATGAAGAACAGTAAAAGGTTGCAAATTTCTATTTAATGGTCACCAGTGATGAGGTAATATCTGAACCTGAAGAAGAATTTACTTTTGAAGAATTGCATGAAGTTTTTGATGAATTAGGAGATGAATTTCAAAAACTTAAAATAAAACACAAGGAACTAAGAAAGCAAAATCTGGATTTGCTTAAAACAAATGATAAGTATTTGATTGAAAATGGTTGTTTGCTCCAAGAAAACAAAAAGCTAAATGCTAAAATTATCTTTTTGAAAAAGGAAAAGGAAGATTTGAAAAAGATAAATTCTTTCGTTTCAAATGAAAATTTTACTAAACAAAACAAAGAACTTTTGCATGAAAACAAGAAGTATAAGGATGAGCTTGAAAAACTAAAATCATTTGTGAAGAAATTTATTTATAGTTTTGAAAAACTTAACATGCTTTTAAATAATCAAAAAGCTATTTTCAACAAAGCTGGATTAAGCTTCAAAACTCAAAAACGACAAAAGCTTTTCAAGAACTTCTTTGTGCCTACTTCATCTTCTATTACCTATTATTCTTGTGGAAATAAAGGACATAAATCATATCTGTGCAATAGAATAAAATTGAAAGTTAAAAAGATTTGGATTTTAAAAGGAACCATAACTACTAACCTTGAAGGACCCAAGATGACTTGGGTACCTAAAGTCTCCACCTGATTTGTTGTTGTAAGCATGCCTTGCAACCAACAAAAGAAGAATATGGTACCTCGACAGAGATTGCTCAAGGCACATGACTGGAAATGTGGAGCAGTTCTCTTCACTTGAATATCAAAATGGTGGAAATATAACCTTCAGTGATAATGGAAAAGGCAAGATTGTTGGAATTGGTAAAGTCCATATCACCCCCTCTACTTACGTAGATAATGTTCTTTATGTTGATGGTTTAAAGAATAATTTACTTAGCATTAGCCGATTTTATGACAAAGATTTTAAAGTTGTTTTGAATCTTCCATGTGCATTGTTTCTAGTCTTGATGATAATGGCATCAAGTTTATTGGTCATAGGCATGACAATATTTATATGGTTGATCTTGATGATCTTCCAGTTCAAAATGGTCAATGCCTAGTGGCTATGGAAGCTAGGATCAATAAAACTAGTTGGCTTTGGCATCGTAGACTAGGACATGCTAGTATGTATTTGCTTTCAAAACTTTGCAAAAAGAGTTCAATAAAATATTTGCCAAAACTTAGTTTTAAAATTGATAAGATTTGTACTGCTTGCCAACTTGGAAAACAAACTAAATCATCTTTTAAACCTAAAGGAGTAGTCTCTATATCTAGACCCTTAGAATTATTTCATATGGATCTCTTTGGACCAACTAGAACATCTAGTTTGGGAGGTAAGAAGTATGGTTTAGTTATTATAGATGATTTCTCATGTTTTACATGGGTCATGTTTTTAGCTCATAAAGATGAAATCTTTTCTGCATTCATTAAATTTCATAAAAGAGTCTTAAATAAAAAAAATATTTCAATTATTTCTTTAAGAAGTGATTATGATATAGAATTTGAAAATCATAATTTTGAAAAGTTTTATAGTAAAAATGGTATTCACTATAACTTTTTTGCACCTAGGACACCTCGACAAAATGGGGTAGTAGAAAGAAAAAATAGAACTCTTGAAGAAATGGCACGCACTATGCTTTGCAAAAATGATTTGCCAAGATATTTTTGGGCGGAAGCCATAAACACTGCTTGCTATGTTTTAAATCATATTTTAATCCATCCTGTTTTAAAGAAAATACCTTATGAACTTTGGAAAAATAGAAAACCTACTATTAAATATTTTCGTATTTTTGGATGCCGTTGTTTCATTCTAAACAATGGTAAAGATAATCTCAGCAAATTTGATGCCAAGTCAGATGAGGGTATCTTCTTAGGATACTCTACTTCTAGCAAGGCATACAGGATCTTCAATAGAATAACACTTCTAGTTGAAGAATCTATTCATGTATTTTTTGATGAGACTGATCAAAAATCTTCTAGAAAAGAAGATGTTGTTGATGATGAAATAGGTATGCAAAGATCTGAAAAAGTGAATAACAATGAAGAACCTTCCAAGGAGCAAGATGATAATTAGGACAATGAAGGAGAACAAGTATAAGGAGTTGAAGTATCCTCAACACAAAATCCACTTCCTAAAGAATGGAGGTATGCTCATGAACATCCCAAAGAACTTATAATTGGTGATTTATTGAAAGGGGTAAGTACTTGTTCATCTCTTAGAAATATATGTGATTATCTAGCTTTTGTTTCTCAAGTAGAACCTAAATCTATTGAAGAAGCTGAATCTGATTGTAATTGGATGAATGCTATGCAAAATGAACTAAATCAATTTAGAAGAAATAATGTTTGGACTTTAGTTGAAAGTGAGGGTGAAAAATACCTACACCAAGCATACAATATGCAAAAAAATAGGCCAGAAAGATATGCATTTTAAAATATTTTTAAAGCATGAACGGCGGAAGGTTCGATAGATAGATCTAAACGATCTACCGATCTGCCTGCAAAAAGAACTAGCATAATGATTTAGCATGCATATAACATCAAAGCAAGAGAAACAACAAATATAAAAGTAGAAGAGAGAAGTAGTGGAAGTGTTGTAAGAAGAAGGAGGGTGCTCGAGCCACACATGTGTCTGGCCTATACAGGATATCCACACCTAGGCTCAACTCTGATCAACTCCCTCGGAGTGCTAGCTCTTCGGGATCCTTGGCCGATCTTCTTCTTCCAGGAAGACTAGGAGGAGAGCAGGAACCCCTTCCCAAAACTTCTCTTTCCAAGACCTAGCTTGACTGCTAGGTTGCTCACACCCAATTCCTAGAACTCTCATAACCCTTCTCTATCTTCTCTTTAGTAGTATTGTAACTTGTAACCCCTCGCAGCCTATACAATGACCCTCGTTTATAGGTGCAGCCAAGAGAAGGAGAAAGAGGAAGGAGGAGAGATGAGGGGAGAGAATGGGGGAGAGGATCAAGGCCATACCAAATGGGTCCAACCCATTAAGGTAAATATGACTTTCATACCATATAACCTTGGAGCCAAAACTGGTTTGAATTCAAAATTCAAACCAAGTCAAAACTTGCCCAAAATACTCCCATGAAATCCTCCCAAAATTTTGTTCATCACAGGAAGTGTCGACTCATGAAAATTGCGAAGTGTTGACACTTCATCAACTATCGACACCTGCAAAATTCCAAGTGTCGATACTTGGAACCTGGTCAAACAAATTGACCTCCGACGATGTCAAATGATTCTCAATCATCAATTAGCCAAAAGATCATCAGATAGAAATACTCTATGGTGTGTGACCCCATAGGTTCGAATACTAAACCAGTAGCATTAGAACATTTCCAGTACTAGTCAAAGTCCTCATCTAGCAATGATACCCGACGTTCGAATAGGTCGAAGATGTAGAGCACCTCACAAGAATCTCTGGCATATGGTTGCCGCATAATTCATCCCTTTGACCTCATAATGCTCAGGATGACCTAGGGTTAGATTGCCAACCCTAATTTGATTTATCCAGATCAAGTCTCAACCTCACAAGTTCTGTGACTCCTCACAAGAACTATCCTAGCCAAGGTTTTGCTGAATTAAGACATAGTGAGTCATTCACTCCAAACTATTTGGAGAAGTCAATTCCATCTTGATCCATCACTGCTCTTCAAGTACTTGACTATACCTAGAAACCTTCCATCACTGGATTAGAGATCTAGGTAGTCTGGCACCAAAGTATAGTGAGTTGCTTGCAAGCTGCCATGGTGACCTCAAGTCTAAGGGACACATATACCCATATCCCTTCGCGAGCAACCCTTTGGCAGAAGGGAGCTCTGCAGATGGTCATGTTCAGTGAAATATCACACATTTCACTTGCATGTTACACCAGTATCTCCACACTCCTTGGTTAAGAGGACAACCAACAAATATGACATATAACAATCTACACTTGATACATCGTTGTCCTATAACAATGTATCATTTGGTTGTGAACCAGTTTATGAACTACTTGATATATCCTCTCTATATCAAATAATGTAGTTCTAAGGACTCCATCATACAAGAGTTCATTTCAGGAAAATATAAATATGATGAATAGCAAAAAATAACCTTTATTTATTAAAGAATTCATATACAAAATACAAGATAGCACAACCGTCTACAGCCTAGACGATTGACTTTGGGACACAATTCCCAACAACTCCCACTTGGACTAAAGCCAATTGGAACAGAATCTCATTCCCATTTTCCGTTTACACCCGTCGAACTCTTGAACTCCAATGGCTTTAGTGAAGGGGTCAGCCAAGTTCTCCTTTCCATCGATCTTCTGAAGGTCAATGTTACCTCATTCCATGATCTCTCATACAAGGTGATAGCGCCGTAGAATATGCTTTGTGTGGTGATGAGACTTCGGCTCTTTGGCTTGAGCAATGGCTCCAGTGTTGTCATAGTATACCAGAACAGGACCATCAATGGAAGGTGCCATTCCCAGCTCACCAAGGAACTTCCGTAACCACACAACTTCCTTCGCTGCATCTGATGCTGCAATGTACTTTACTTCGCATACTGAGTCCGCCACAGTAGGCTGCTTAGAACTTTTCAAGCAGATAGCTCCTCCATTCAGGGTAAAGACAAAACTTGACACACTTGCTATCATCTTTATTTGACTAAAAATTGGAGTCAGTATACCCCACAAGTTTCAAGTCAGATTCTCCATAAATTAGCCATTGGTCCTTAGTATTTTGTAAATACTTAAGGATGGTCTTTACCACTTTCCAATGAGCTTCACCGGGGTCAGACTGGTATCTACTCACTATACCTAGTGATCATACCACGTATGGTCTAGTACATGTCATGGCATACATGATAGAACCTACTGCCAAAGCATATGGGATTCTACTCATGCACTCTCTCTCTTCAAGAGTTGTCACACAATTCTTTTTGGAGAGATCAATTCTAGTGCCTATCGGGAGATAGCCCTTCTTAGAATTTTCCATGCTGAACCGTTTTAGCACGGTGTTGATGTACGTAGACTGGGACAGTCCCAAAAGCCTCTTAGATCTATCTTTATAGATCTTCATACCTAGTATGTAAGAGACTTCACCCAAGTCCTTCATAGAGAACTGAGATGATAATCATATCTTTATTCCTCACAGTGCTGCGATGTCATTCCCGATTAATAGAATGTCATCCACATACAGCATAAGGAATACAATCATAGAACCATTAGCCCATTTATAAATGCAAGGCTCTTCTCCGTTCCTAACGAAGCCATACGACTTGATATACTTATCAAATCGCATGTTCCAACTCCTTGATGCTTGCTTCAGTCCATAGATGGACTTTTGAAGCCTGCACACCTTTGATTTGTCTGTAGATATGAACCTTTCAGGTTGTATCATATACACCTCCTCTTCTAGCTCATCATTTAAGAAAGTTTTTCGGACATCCATTTGCCAGATTTTATAGTCAAAGTGTGCTGCTAAAGCAAGCATAATCCGAATGAATTTGAGCATTGCCACAGAAGAGAATGTCTCGTCATAGTCAATACCATAATGCTGACGATACCTCTTGGCAACCAGACGGGCTTTATAGGTCTCCACCTATCCATCTGCACCCCTTTTTCTTTTGAAAATCCATTTGCATCCAATGGATTTTATCCCTTCAGGTCTATCAACCAATGTCCATACATTGTTGATCTCCATGGACTCCATTTCGGATTTCATGGCTCCAAGCCATTTCTTAGAGTCGGACATCTGCAATGCATCTATATAGGTGATCGGATCCTCATTGTTCTCATCGAGTTCAATGGGATCACCGTCCCGGATCAAGAAATCGTAGTATCTGTCCAGTTGGCTCGGTACTCTACCGGATCTCCGTAATGGTTCCTGAGTGGGCTCTGGGTGTGATCTAATCATAGCCGATTCTATGTTGTTCCTTAAGTGTGATGGTTCTTCTACTTGTTGAACTTCACTAAGTTCAATCTTAGCGGCTACAATCCCTTCACCAAGGAACTCCTTTTTCAAAAAGATAGCCCTAAGACTGACAAACAACTTTTGTTCCTCAACTAAGTAGAAGTAATACACCTTAGACTCTTTTGGATACCCAATAAATAGGCAACGGTCAGACCTAGGTCCAAGTTTGTCCGTTTCCAAACGTTTTACATAAGCCAGGCACCCCTAGACCCGAAGGTGTGAAAGTGTCGGCTTACGTCCAGTCCACATCTCATATGGTGTTTTACTAATGGACTTACTTGGAGCCTTATTCAGAAGGTAACATGCTGATTATAGAGCATATCCCCAAAAGGATATTGGTAGAGAAGCAAAACCCATCATGGATTGAACCATGTCTAACAGGATTCGATTCCTCCTCTCAGACATTCCATTTAATTGAGGTGTCCCTAGAGGTGTCTACTGAGAGAGAATCCCATTCTCCTCGAGATATGTCAGAAACTTGTCGGAAAGGTATTTATCATCTCGATCGGATCAAAGGGTTTTGATACACTTTCTTGTTTATTTTTCTACTTCATTACGATATCGTTTGAACATTTCAAATGATTTAGATTTATGTCTCATCAAGAAGACATAACCGTACCTCGAAAGGTCATCTATAAATGTAATGAAATAAATGTACCCACCCTTGGCACCAACATTCATGGGTCCGCATACATCAGTATGTACCATACTCAAAATTTCTTTGGCTCGTTCACCTTTTCTAGTAAAAGGTGACTTAGTCAATTTTCCAAGAAGATGGGACTCACAGGTTGGAAGTGAACTATCTTCACTAAAATCGAGAAGACCCTTAATTTTCATCCTATTTATCATGTTCCTGTTAATATGACCTAGCCTACAATGCCATGGTATGCTTCGCTGACATTATCTATCCTAGGGTGTTTGCTAGACGTGTACATTACATTAACAGGTTGTGACAGTATATAAATGCCATCACGTATTTGTCCATTCCAAAGTACAGAACCATTCCAAATGATTTTGCAAATGTCATTCTTTATTGATAGTTCATAACCATACACAGCCAACTAGCCTGCAAAAATGATATTTAAAATAAAAGAAGGATAAAAATGACACTTATTTAAAATGATAGTATAGGACTCGAAAACAAGTTTAAGGACTCCCAATGCTAGAACTGGAACTCAGCTTCCATTTCTCATATTCAAGAACCTCTTGCCATCCTCGAATCTTCTACTAACTTGAAGTCCCTGCAAAGAATTGCAAATGTGAATTGGACTTCCTGTATCCAATACCCAGTTAGTAGTATCGCAAATAGAGAAACTACAAGGTATTATCATATAAATACCTTGTCTAAGACCATCCTGCAGCTTTCTCTTCTTAGACATGTTCGGGTCAAGGGACGCATGTAAAGAGGACAGTTCCTCTTCCAATAACCCCTCTTCTTGTAGAAGAAGCACTCTGCCTGGCTTTGATCAGCCTTCACTTTCTTGGCCTGACTGGGCCCAAAAGCACTAAGCACCTTTTTCATTTTATTATTTTTCTTCTTCCCTTTCTTAAAGGGACGACGCCCTCCCGAAGAACTTCCCATTAGATTCACCACCCCTTTATTCAACTGGTGGTCTTTCTCATAAGTCTGTAGCAACCCCAATAGACTATGGTAGTTGACTGCAGGCTTATTCATTCTGTAATAATCGAGAAAGTCTAGATAGGAGAAGGGGAGAGAATTCAAAATTGCATCTTTCCTAAGCTGTTCATGCAAGGGACATCGAAGCTTATCCAGGTGCTCAATCATCTCGATCATGTACAATACATGATCAGTGACCGAGGCCCCATCACGCATCCGCACGTTGTAGATGGCACAGGAGACCCTGTACCTCTTAACATCGTCTGGTATCCCGAAAGACTCCTTCAACCTTTGAAGGATTTCTTCCAGCTAGGCTTCCTCGAATTTATGACTGAACTCGTCGTTCATCACCGCTAACATAATACATCAGATAGTAATCTTATCAGAGAGCCACTTCTGATAAGTGTCTCTGACCGAACCCCGAGCATTGGCAGTAGGGATCTTAGGTGCCGGATCCGATATCTATACAGGATCCATTCATGCTCCAGGACAATCCTGAGTCTTCAATACTAGCTATCGAAGTTGGGTCCATTGAGCTTCTCGTTGTCGAGAAGAGACCGGAGTGACAGGTTAGAAGACATCTGAAAGGAAAACCAAAACTAATTAGTGTATATGAATTATTAACCTAAAGACATAGACTTTAGTCTAAAGGTCCCTCCCACTATTTTGCATAGATTGGTAGCCTCTACCTCCAATCCGAGGAATTATTTTAATTCCTTAGTGGGTACTAGAGTCCAATAGACAACACATTAGCCCAACTTTGGCCGGCCCACCCATGCATGTATAAAGGTAGGTTCTTCAACCGATTACTTCTCCAAGTAACCTCTGGTAATAGGGTTTTGTTCTAAGGAGCACTTCAATCGACCTTTGGGCCTCCTATTGAAGGTCCTGGTTAGGTCCAGCTATTAACATGAACAAATTCAATGCTTCTAACTAACGAATAGTCAAGCCTGACTTTGGCCGGCTCACCTGACCACCATTAAGAGAGTCACACTGAGCCATCATATTAGGAACAGCAATTCCAATAGCCCGATGAACATCTGATCTTTGGATATGTCGATGAACACCGAACTACTGGATACATTACTATCCCACTTAATGGAAGGCTAGGACTTGGTTATCTCCATAATTTTATCCTTTTAAAGACCTAATAATTTAGAGAATTTTTAAATAATGTGACAGATGAAGAGAAGAGAAGACATGGATCAACCTCCCACTGACCACATCAATGATCTAGGAGGGTTACACAACTAATGATCCATGGGCACCTAAAATCAGTCAAGACTGATTAACCTTGGATGACAAGGGCTAACACGAGTCAATGAGCTATCTAATCAATCCTGATTGACCACATTAGCTAGGTAAGTGAGATCATGGGTTGGGTTCTACCATTAACCGTCTTGTCTTAGACACCAACAGAGTTGGCCAAGTAAGAGGTAGCCCCAAAGAATCATGATCACAATGCCAAACTTACCTCGACACCAATCGGTTCATCAGACTCAATTAAACTAGCCTAAAGACTTGGACTTTCCATTGAGCTACAAATTAGATCCATTTAAATTATGAACAAATTAATCTAACTATTAGATAGATCTAGAGAAAAAATCCTAACTCAACATTTGATTAGATTAGTTCTCTAATTAGTCCAATACATCTAAACTTAGGTCTAGCCCAATTAAGGACCTAATAGAAGCTAACCCATGACCCTTAAGGCTTATTGAAATGACTTAAAATATTTTGAATCATATTCCTAGAGTTCTTAGTCATTCTTAATTCTCAATTAAGTTCAATAGTCTCAAAAAAATTAAAATAATTTTAATTTATCATGTAAAATAATTTTACGATAAATTAAAATTTGAATTCACTGTATTTCAGAATTTTTATCCCAAGTGTCAACACTTCAAGAGTAAGTATCGACTCAAGGCTTGAGACAGGAAAAAGAAAACAGAACAATCTATTTTCTGGACACACTCATGTGTCGACACTTCGAAGGGCAAGTGTCGACACTTTAGGATCAAGTGTCGACTCTTCAGGGGCAAGTGTCGACACTTCAACCTATCTCAGAAGAAAAATAGAAACCAAAGCTCAGAAAATTTTTCCATGAGTCGACACTTCAATGGCCAAGTGTCCACTCATAGCTTGAGATAATGAAAAATAGTGATTTCTAATCCAAAGTTTCATAAAACTTTCAATCAAAATAGATCAAAATAATCATTTTAGATATTATCTAAAGTTATTTTATGATTATGTCATTAGATTAAAATATTTTTAACCTACAATTTTCTTTCTTATTATTTTCCTTTTCAAGGGTCAATACAGCGGTACCCCTACATGCCATAGGAGATCCCATTGAATTGGAAGAGAAGGTCTTGTAGCCCTACTTCTCTCCTATGACTGGATGGCCATGGTGAAGCACTCAATCCAAGTACTTAAGAAAGAAAGAAGATGTTATTAGCATGCTAGCATCATTATACTATAAAAAGGAACCTATTGCTCTGATACCATTGAGGGTGAAAAGCATCTACACCAAGCATACAATATGCAAGAAAACAGGACAGAAAGATATGCATTTTAAAATATTTTTAAAGCATGCACAGTAAAAGGTTCGGTAGATAGATCTAAACAATCTACTGATCTGCCCGCAAAAAGAACTAGCATAATGATCTAGCATGCATATAACATCAAAGCAAGAGAAACAGCAAATATAAAAGTACCATACCTTTATACCAAGAGAGAAGTAGTGGAAGTGCTGTAAGAAGGAGGAGGGTGCTCGAGCCACACACGTCTCAGGCCTCTATAAGATATCCATACCTGGGCTCGACTCTGATCAACTCCCTCGGAGTGCTAGCTCTTCGGGATCCTTGGCCGATCTTCTTCTTCCAAGAAGACTAGGAGGAGAGTATGAACCCCTTCCCAAAACCTCTCTTTCCAAGACCTAGCTTGACTGCTAGGTTGCTCGCACCCAATCCCTAGAACTCTCACAACCCTTCTCTATCTTCTCTCTAGTAGTGTTGTAACTTGTAACCCCTTGCAGCCTATACAATGACCCTTATTTATAGGTGCAGCCAAGAGAAGGAGAAAGAGGAAGGAGGAGAGATGAGGGGAGAGAATGGGGGAGAGGATCAAGGCCATACCAAATGGGTCCAACCTATTAAGGTAAATATGACTTTCATACCATATAATCTTGGAGCCAAAATTGGTTTGAATTTGAAATTCAAACCAGGTCATAACTTGTCCAAAATCTTCCCACGAAATCCTCCCAGAATTCTATTCACAAGAAGTGTTAACTCATGAAAATTGCCAAGTGTTGACACTTCACCAAGTGTTGACACCTGTAAAATTTCAAGTGTCGACACTTAGAACCGGGTCAATCAAATTGACCTTTGGTGATGTCAAATGATTCTCAATCATCGATTAGCCAAAAGATCAGATAGAAATCCTCTATGGTGTGTGACCCCATAGGTTTGAACACTAAGCCGGTAGCACTGTAGTATTTCCAGTACCAATCAAAGTCCTCATCTAGTAATGATACCCGATATCCGGATAGGTCAAAGATGCAGAGCACCTCACAAGAACCTCTGGCATATGGTTGCCACATAATTCATCTCTTTGACCTCACAATGCTCAGGATGACCTAGGGTTAAACTGCCAACCCTAATTTGGTTTATTCAAATCATGTCTCAACCTCACAAGTTCTGTGACTCCTCACAAGAACTATCCTAACCAAGATTTTGCTGAATTGAGACATAGTGAGTCATTCACTCCAAACTATTTGGAGAGGCCAATTCCATCTTGATCCACCACCGCTTCTCAAGTATTTGACTATACCCAGAAACCTTTTATCACTGGATTAGAAATCCAGGTGTCCGGCACCAAAGTATAGTGAGTTGCTTACAAGCTGCCATGGTGACCTTAGGTCTGAGGGACACATATATCCATATCCCTTCATGAGCAACCCTTTGGTAGAAGGGAGCTTCGCAGATGGTCATGTTCAGTGAAATGTCACACATTTCACTTGCATGTCACACCAGTATCTCCATACTCCTTGTTTAAGAGGACAACCAACAAATGTGACATACAATAACCTACACTTGATACATCGTCGTCCTATAACAATGTATCATTTGGTTGTGAACCAGTTTAAGAACTACCTGATATATCCTCTCTATATCAAACAATGTAGTTCTAAGGACTTCATCATACAAGAGTTCATTTTAGGAAAATGTAAATATGATGAACAGCCAAAAATAACTTTTATTTATTAAATAATTCATATACAAAATACAAGATAGCACAACCGTCTACAGCCTAGATGATTGGCTTTGGGACACAATTCCCAACATAAAGACCTACTAATATTTCAATAATTGGTACAAAATGGATTTTTAGAAATAAGCTTGATGAAAATGGTTTGGTCACTAGGAATAAATTTAGGCTAGTTACCAAAGACTACAATCAAGAGGAAGGAATTGATTTTGATGAAACCTTTACTCCTGTTGCTAGACTTGAGGCAATTAGGCTATTATTGGCATTTGCATGTTCTATGGATTTTAAACTATTTCAAATGGATGTCAAAAGTACCTTTTTGAATGGTCTTATCAAAGAAGAAGTTTATGTTGAACAACCCCCTGATTTTGAAAATCATGAATTTATGGATCATGTTTTTAAACTTCATAAAGCTTTGTATGGTTTGACTCAAGCTCCAAGAGCTTGGTATGATAGATTGAGCTCTTTCTTGCTTAAAAATAATTTTTCTAGTGAAAATGTAGACACTACTTTATTTTTGAAAAAGAAGAATGATGATCTCTTAGTAGTACAAGTTTGTGTCAAATGATATCATATTCAATGCTACTAACGAATGTCTTTGTCAAGAGTTTGCAAAGTTAATATAGGGATCGTTCGAGATGTGCATGATGGGAGAGCTTAACTTCTTCCTCGGACTCCAAATAAAGCAAACAAAAGACAGGATCTTCATCAACCAAACCAAGTACACAAAAGAAATATTAAAAAAATTTGGGATGGAGAGCATCAAGCCATTAGGTATGCCTATGAGCTCCTTTTGTAAACTTGATAAAGATGAATCAGGTAAATCTGTAGACCAAAAATTATATAGAGGTATGATTGGTTCATTGCTTTATCTAACTACTAGTAGGCCAGAAATTATGTTCAGTGTTTATATATGTGCAAGATATCAGTCTGCCCCTAAAGAGTCTCATCTTTTGGTTGTTAAATGTATACTTAGATATCTATCTAGCTCTATTAATATTGGTCTATGGTACTCTAAAGATTCTTCATTTGAATTGATTGCTTATTCTGATGCTGATTTTGCTGGGTATAAACTTGATCAAAAAAGTATTAGTGGAACTTGTCAGTTCCTTGAAGTTAATTTGATTTCATGGAGTAGCAAGAAATAGAATTTTGTTGCTCTATCTATGGCAGAAACTGAATATATAGTAGCTGGAAGCTGTTGTGCTCAAATCCTATGGATCAAACAACAACTCGAGGATTTTGGTATTAAACTAATTAAGCACCCATAAGATGTGACATTACTAGTGCAATCAATTTAACTAAGAATCCTATGCAATATTCAAGAAGCAAACACATTGAAATAAGACATCATTTTATAAGAAATCATATAGAAAATGATAATGTAATGCTTGATTTTGTGTGTACTAATAATCAATTAGCAGATATTTTTACAAAACCTCTTAGTGAAGATAGATTTTGCATGATTAGAAGGGAGCTCGGTGTCATTGATCCTTTTGCCTAAACCCCTCCAAATTCTTGTTAAAATCCTTCAAAATGTTTCAAAATTCCCAAAATATCTCCTAAATCTTTTCCTGGATTTTTTTCTAAATTTTTTTGTAATTAATTTTGCTTTTCCTAGATCAAGTGTCGATACTTGAAAAATTGCCAAGTGTCGACTCATGTGAAGTGTCGACACTTGAGCATTTTTGAAGTATCGACTCATGATATCGGGACTGAGATTTTTAGGGCTTCCGTAACCCCTTTTTAACCTAATTTTTTTCCTTCTCATGGAGTCATGTGGTCCCCAAAAACCATCCATGCCTCCAAAAACAGTGGAATCCCTCTTCTAACCTTCCGATTTTAGATATTTTTTTTCCACTTTTTCTTGGATTTTTACGGTCGAACCGTGTGTTCTTCACTTTCTTTTCGTTCTTGCTTCTGGTCGACCCAAGCTTTCCATATTTCGGCCCAATTTCTTTGTTTCTTGTTAGATTTGATCCGTTTCTTCCCTCATTCTCCTTCTTTTTCATGGTTTCTTCCTCATTTCTTTTCGCCTTCTTTGGTTCTCTCTCTCGGTCCATTGTTTCTTTTCTCTTTCCTTCCTCTTGGTTGACACTTCCTTCTTCCCTCTTAGCCACTCTAGTTTACTCCTTCTTGCTATTCTTCCTTGTTGTCTCTGTGAGGTATGGCTCCCCAAAAGCAATTGGCTTATCGAAAAAGAAGATCTGAACAGGGACAGTCTAGCAGAGAGAGGAGGACTAAGGCTCGTCAGGATCTGACTAAGCAGATAGGGCATGCTACTCAGGAGTAGTCTTCTCCTTCTTCCCCTGGAGCAGCTAGAGTCATGGAGAAGACCATTGCTTGTGGTAGGCGAGTAGACATTCATTTCTAGGATTCATAGAGCTTTATCATTGGAGATTTACTGAGGGCAGCTAGCCTTATACACTTTTATACTATGCATGAGCACTACTATCCTCAGCTTATGAGAGAGTTTTACGGTAGTATGGCCATTGATGGCCTTTGTTGGATAGCTATAGTCAGGGGAGTTGAGATACATGTGACCACTGAGGTGATTGGCAAGATATGGCAAATCCCACTCCGCAATAGAGTCGCAAACTGTGTTGGAAATCGAGAGACAGCCTTTCGGTGTATTCTGGAGCGAGATGATGTAGCTGGCATTTCAGTTGTTTCGGCAAACCAGCTCTCAGTCGAAATGCGAGTACTTCATCATATCATTGCTCAAGTTTTGATTTTGAAGACCAGTCGATTTGATTTTATTACCGAGAGAGAGTTGGTTCTGATGGTAGCTCTAAGACAGTAGAATCCCATCAACTTGTCGATGATTATGATCCATCAGATGGGTGAGGCTGCCACCCAGCGAAGATTATGTTTGCCTTATGGCATGGCACTGACTTAGATTTTCAGAGATTTCAGAGTTCTATTGGACGGAGGGGGAGCCCTCCATAGAGATCCTCCATACGGACATGTATGGAGATATATCTCTTCATAGGATGGGATTCAGACAGATCAGTGATCGGTGGGTGCGCAGAGAGTCTGGCCAGGAGCCAGATGAGGAGGATAAGCTTTGAGCAGCAGAGGCAGGGCCATCTGGGCCTTCTGATTATCCTACACCTCCTAGACCGGCACTAACAGCAGCATCTAAGCCTGAGCCTGTCATGCCAGCACTAGCTATTTTACCAACTGCTGCTCCTCCTTCAGCTATAGAGATAACTTTTGAGGAGCATGTTAGGCAGGAGTTCACTGAGGTTAGGAGTGAGATCTTGGGTCTAGCAGTCAGGTCTACCCAACTCTGGATTGAGATTGAGGGATTGAGAGCTCATACTGACTCTCAGTTCTCAGGCATTCGGCAGACCATGGAGGTAGGCTTTACTAAGATCAGAGATCTGTTGAGATCACTTTTACCTCCAACAGCACCTTCAGGTCCACCTCCTCCTCCGCCAGTAGATGATGATGACAACCACCCATATCGACATGATGATACTCATGATGGTGGTGATGGTGGCGATGAGGCTGGGAGAGATACAGATAGTTTTGGTGGCAGTGATGACAGAGCAGGAGACTACAAGATAGTCAGCCGAGAGATCCAGAGTCCGATTGCTCCTCCAGCTGATCCTTCTGATGCTCAGATTTCGACTGTACCTATTTTTGTGACTCCAGCAGAGTCTTTGCCTACTCCTTCCTCTAGGTATCATAGGGTCCATTCCCGTTCTAGACCTGCCCTTAAGACCAGGAGCCAAAGCATCTATAATACCCCTAGAGCCCTTACATCTAGGACTAGGATCAGTGCTCCCTTTTTTCTTGATCTCCCTTCTGATGAGGAGTAGCCTCATAGATATTTATCTTGTTATGTTTGTTTATGTATTAGTTTGTCTTTAGTGTATTAGATGATTGATTTATTTAAGTGTTTGCTGTATTAGCAATTTTGTACTGAAATTCACTCATTATATATGAAAACTCATTTTTATTACTCTTCTCTTGTCTGTTTGCTTTGATACTAACTATTGTTTGCTGATATTAACCTCTAACCTTCTTTGTTTACCTTAATGTATTAATTCAGGGGGAGATTACTCCTTTTTAATGCTTGATGTTGACAAAAAGGGGGAGTAAGGAAGATAAAAGATAATAAAGCAAACAATAAAGAATTTTTTTAGAATTTTTTAATGTTTCACAGATTACTTTTGATATGGGGAGACTTTTATTTTCTCTCACCTTGAAACTCTTTGAAACTTTGGTATATGAACTGAAAATTTGATATTTTCTCACTAAAATAAGTGTATGAACCTTGTTTATTGTCAAATATGCAGATACTTTGATAAATTCATATATTTTCAAAATTCTTGATACCGTACTCATTAATCTTTAAAATTTATTTGCTTATATACTCAAGATTTTGTCATCATCAAAAAGGGGGAGATTGTTGGCTTTGGCTCCTTAATTTTGATGAATAACAAAACACCGAGTATATATTTGAACTGATGTTTTAATTGAAGTATGAATTTCAGGCCTTAGGTACATCAATTTCTCCAACAAGAAGGTAACAAGTTTAAGATTTTATGAGCAAGAAGTTTCCTATGGTTGATTGAGTTTTTTATCTTGGAACATCGTCAAAACAATCTCTTTGGACTTTATGAAAAATGATCAAAGGGAATCATGGACAAATCCTTAAGGAATTCATGTTTGGCATGCTTTTTTGGATGGCACAGAAGTAAGTGTCATCTCATAAGGTCGACTCATGAAAAAAAAATCAGAATTTTAGAAGACCGGCATGCAAATCTGAAGTGGCACGCCCAAGTATGACTCATGAGGTCGACTCATGCACTAAGTGTCGACTCATGAGGTCGACTCATCGCCCGAGAAAATTTTTGGAACAGAACTTCAAGTTTTCTGGATTCTGTATCAAGTGTCAACTCATGAGGTCGACTCATGAACCAAGTGTCGACTCATGAGGTCAACTCAAGGTCTAACGGCTAGTTTTTCAGAATTTTAGACTTGCTTCCAAACAGTTCCAGATGGCTATTTTTCAATTTCTGACGGTCTTCAATGATCTTTTCAGTGGATTTGGGGTATTTAACACTCACCAAATCTCATAAAGTCAACAAGGAAGAGTGAATTCATATGAGACAAACTCTAATCATTTGAAAAGACAAGAAGAATGTGTTTAAAGAGATTTTCTTGCAAAAGCCTTTCATTTTTGAGTTGTTAAGGTTTCAAGTGCTTGGCCATAATTGTGCATTCAAGAGATTCCAAGAAGAAGTCAACTCAAGCAATCAAGAGAGCTTCAACGATCTTCATTTCAGCTCGTTCTAGGAGCTTTTATTATGCTCTTTATTATATTCTTGTTCTTGCTTGTTGACCTAGGTTTCAAAGTTTTTGAAACTAGATTGTAAAGGTTATTGGTGAGCCAAAGGATAAAATCAACTATGATTTGACTTATGAGCCCGAAGACAAAACAAGTTGTAAATGTTGTTGGTGAGCCTAGGTGATAAAACCAATTTAGGTTTTGACTTGTGAGCCTTGAAAAACAAGTCGGTTGTAATCTTGAAGAGAGTATAGTAAAATTTCTAAGGAAAAGCTTGGGGAGTAGACGTATGTGCTTAGAGTGCACCGAACCACTATAAAATATTATATTTGTGTGTGATTGCTCTCTTTCCTACTTGCTTTTTATTACTTGCATTTAAATTTGCTATTATCTGATGTATGTCTCTTAGCGCTAATCATTTTGTTTCACAAACACTTCAAGGCCAGCACTTAATTATTGTAATTTTTTTTTAAAGACCCAATTCACCCTTCCTTTTGGGCTTCATTTCTGGGCAACACAATCTCTCTTCCATGGGGCTACAATGGGCCCTTCTTATAGTGCCATTCTATTACTGCCAATCTTTGAGCAAGTATTGAGGTTGAGTCAATTAAGGTGGATCGAGATGAGGTAGGTGACTCTTGGTGGATAAGGATTGGATTTGCAAAGGAAAGTCCCTAAGCATAAGTGTTTCTGGTGGGAACCCTCTGAAATTGAAGTCAGCAAGTGATCAGAGAACAAAGAGAGAGAATATGGGAGAGAGGCTTTTTGGGTAGACTCGAAACTTACCTAGAGTCATCTTCTCTCCCATATTTATAAAGGGAGAATGATGCCTTCCTCGATATAGATGGTGCCCGTTAACAAAAAGTATGTAAATCACGCTGTTGGAGATCACACCCCACTTTTGGGACATCAAACCGGTTGGCTATTGCTTAGCTATCGCTTCAATCATATTTGAGACTATTATGAATGCCTTATCCAGTTCTCTACAATCGAGGAAGTGTGATTGGCTTTCAAAGTTGATGACTTACCATGCTTAGACTGTACTCTTTTCCTCATCCTTGGCTAAGGAGTTTATGTCTGTATTTGTTGATCTTAAGGTCCTCAGCTTAGCTCGAGGTCAAGGTGAAATGGCCATATCATTAATCATCATCTATCAAATAGGTTTCACTTTAGGTAACCAACAATAACATTTATGGTGAATCACTCTTTGCTTCTTACTATAGATGAAATCAATAGCTTGGTGAAATATCCATCTTAAAATGTGGTGGAGTTTGTTTTGGGACAGCATGAATTTGATCATGTATATGATTTCATAAATATCAATAGGGAGATGAGAAAAATGGTGAAAAAGATTTTGATGTTCTATTATAGAGAGAAAATAATAGATTTTGATGTTCTATTATGAGAAATATGGTGAAAAAGATTTTGGAGTTTTAAAGTGAAAGAGTTAAATTTGGATAAAAGGAAATCCTAGCTTCATTATAAAGTCCTTGGAAGCATGTTATGATGCATTCAACATGATAAGTTTTTTCCAACAAAGCTAAAAAAACAAAGGTTGAAAAGAGTTCCAAAAGTCGAGCACTCCCTATCAGTCTAATAGGAACATAGCATGGATAGAATACCATGTTAGTCACAGCATCAATCTACAATCTAAAAGTTAAACTTACCATCCAAGGATATCACTTAGCTATCTAGTTTTCCATAGCATCCCCTATATCATGTAAATAAAATCAGATCAACAAACTTGGATTGGTGGGATGATGAAAACATTTATTTCAAACTAATTAATTGATGACGAATGCCACCATTAAATAGTTCTACAAATTCTGGCATACAATTCTTAGTATTTCTAAAAACTATGCTTTTATTTCTACCATATTGTGCAATGATGAAATTTATAGGTATGGTGTTCAAGTTTTCTATATGCTAAGACCTAGATGTTGGTTAAACCACAAATTAAAATAAACTTGCACAACCCATTCTATGATTAGTGCTTCAAAAATCATAGGATAAAACAAAAAACAAGAGTAAGGAACCTCACAACAAATGTAAATAAATATTCTATTATTTATGGTTTTCAGTTTTTTAACCTACTTTTACTGTTAAGCAATTCCACAATTGAAGTATGCTCAATTACATGCTAATTCAAAAACCAAAGAACTTGTATAGGTCGAGTAATAGGATAGAAGATCTAAATTAGACCCATATAACAATTGGATTGAGTCAAGTCAGGTCAAGATAGAAATCAATAAATCCAAACCAAACCTAATATATGGAGCTGATTCAAATTTGGACCTGTGGGTTCATAAATCGGGTCTGATAGGTCAAGTTTGGTTAGGTCACAAGTCAACCCAACCTATTTGAACTCTTTTTTTTTTTTGCCAAACTAGATGGCATATATTCATCTATTTTAAGTACAACCAATTAAATTAAAAAACAAAATGATCCTAGGGAGAGAGAGTAGAAGAAAACTATCTAAACAAAGCCACTACAATGATCTACCATATAACTTGCTAAGTTTGCCACTCTATGCCTCACAATATATAAGTCATTGAAAATGAAGTACAAGCCACCACCATATTCCATATATCCATAAGGGGTGATATTCATCATCTGATTTTTGTATTGTAACCCAATTATAAGCCTTCAAAACTATATTTGGTGAAGCAATTTTAATATTTTTGCAATCCTTTTTTTTTTTTTTTTGCAAAATTTATTTTAGGTCAACCATATTCTTTTATGCAAAGATGCTCTACTTTTCATAACACTTAGGGCATTTTGTGAAAATGTTTGTTCCATTTTTCATTTTCACATGAATGATAAATCTTATTTTCATGATGCTTAAGACATTTTGTGAAAAGGTTTGTTTCCAATTTTTTTTTAAAAATGAATCAAAAGAAAACATCACCCATCCACTCGAACCTACTAATTAGCATCTTTCCAAATTTTCATGCAAGGAAGGATAGATAATGCATGTGAAAGATAGATTTCTGCATTGATAATATTATCCCTCATTAATAAAACTATAACACTTTTCTTTTTTTATTCATTTTATTCATATATATTTTTATTTTATCAATACTATTAATCCATACTATGAAAATTCTATTATTATTATTTTAATTTTAGTACATAATTTTTATAACTATAATTTAATAATTAAAATTATGATCTATTTTTATTTATATTTACTATTTTTAGTAACTATTCATTTATAATTAATTAACTATTTAAATTAAACTATAAATTAATTAGTTATTATATAATTAAATATAAAAATAAATTTACAAATAATTAATATATAAAATCATCTATTAAATTTAATTAAAATTAATTATTTATATAATTTTATTATAATTATAAATTATAAAGTTACATGTTTATGCATTACTCTACTTTTTTAAAGTACAAATAAGTATTATAAATTTTTAATAATAATATTTTTCTCTCAAAAAATAATTTAGTAAAGATGTTATACAAATATCATTCATGCATTCTATACCAAATAGAAAATAAAATTATTTTTATCCATCTTCAATACTTTATCAAATATATGAGAGGATGGATGGATCCATCCTATCCATCCATCCTCTTTCTTTCCTCCAATCCATCTTTTATACCAAGCAAAGGATTAGGGTGAGTAAAAGTTTGTCAAAAAATATACTTTACTATTTATTTTATGTACTCTATCTTTGACACTTCTTTTCTTTCCTTTACCTCCTTAACCTCTTCTCTTTACCTCCTTTAACCTTTCACACTTCATTTTTTTCATGGATTGAGCAAGGAAGGGGTTTAATCTTTTTTCATAGTAGTTTTATCTCTTTCTCTATCCTTAGCTTCCTGAGTTTTTGCCAATATTACTAACTTACCAAGTTAATAAAATTCGGATCTATGACTAGACTGTTAGGCTAAATCAAGAAAAGTCAAAGGCACATGACAAGATTTTTTTTATCAAAGATCTTTCTAGATTCTCTAGCATGCGAAGCATATGAGAAAATTAAGGAGTTCATCTATAAAAAGGCTCCTCTCTTTCTCCCTAGGATCTCACCTCTTCTCCCAATCTATTGTTAAAGAAAGTCCTTGGATTTTGGTGAACATAGATCGCCGGAATCATGTCTTGGACATTATCGGACTAAGATACCAACTCCACTCTTCATTCCTTTTCTTTTTCTCGTCGTTGCCACCATTTTGGACTGGCAAAGTGCCAGATTCAAATTGAAATAGGATCTCCCCTATTTTTGCTTTTCTTCGTATCTTAGGTTGCTAACTATCGGTGGTTAAGGCCACCATTAGGGTTGCTCGGTCGTCATTGGGAACTAAGTAGCCAGCCAAGAGCCTTTGCTATCGAGGTTAAGGAAAAGGAGGAAAGGGAGGGGAGGGAACAAGGTTTTGATTCCCTATAACTTAATTTTTTGGCTCCACCACTTATTACTTTACACGGATAAAGATGCTAGTTCATTGTTCTATGCGACAAAAAAATTGTGCATTGTTTATTGAGTAGCTATGCGTCAACAAATTTTTTAAGTGTTGCTCTATATAATGGTGCATATGTTGTTATTTATGTCTCTATCAATACATAAAAAACTACATAATGTCGAAGGAGAAGGTTCTCATGTTATGTTAGTAGGATAGACAATTCAACATGTGTGTTTTCAGTGATCTGATCTTCGGTTTATAATGGAGGGAGGTGCAAGCTAGTAATAATTGACTGCAGAATAAAAAATGCTAATGTTCAGAAGATATTTTATGATTTTATGAACATATGAGCACTTTTCATCTGAAGCTCATGTATAAATTTTCATCATTTGAGATATATCTTAATGTTGAAGACTTGGACAGTAAGGATGTTGATATGATGCTGAAATTATACTTGAGACCATGCCCATATATTAGCCTCTATACCTTAGTGGACCCTGTTGGTGCTGCTGCAACATCTTTTAACATTCATATTTTGTTCTATCCAATAAGAATGGCTTTATAATTTATTAACTCCTATATTTGATCTATGCCTGCTAGTTACTTTGGATTCCTATTTGGATTTATCATTTATATGTGATAAGAGTATAGGTAGGGGTATGCACGGATCAGGTCAGGTCAGTTTGAAGATAAACCTGAAATCAAACTACTTTAAATCAGTTTCTAAAAAATAGATCCATCTTCAAAAACCACTTGAAACCAGCCCACAAAGTTTGACTCAATTATTTGATTTGTTAGGTTCAATAGGCTAGGCTAAGTTTAAATATAAAATTTTCACTTTATATAGGGTTGGTATTTGATATATCAGACTAAAGGAGCTAGATTTAGTCTAAACATCAATATTCTATTTTTATATAAGTAAAATATAATAAAAATAAAAAATAAAATTTGTATATAGACACATATAGGTTGGGCAGATGAAGTCGGTCTGAATCGATTTTCTAAAAAATCAAACTAAAATCAAACTAATTTTTTTCAATTTAAAACTTTTTCAAACTGTGATCAAATAGAATTTAAAAAATAAACTGAGCTGAAGTAACTAGTTCAGCTTCGGCCCTTTTTTTTTTTTTTTAGCACACCGTGATGTGGGGGTACGTGGAGATATCTCTATGGCTAATGCCTCTAATATCTATAGACATTTGCAAGCATAAGTACTGATGGTTGGTTTAGTTTGAACTCTCTTTCTTATACATGAGTTTCGCTAATACTCCCAATAATGTTGAACATGACATTGTTTTTCCGGAGTCAAGTGCATTCTAGTGTTGTGTTATCCATTGTGAATAGCGAATATCAAACACCTAATGGTAAGTGAATCAATGATTGGGCTCTCTGCTGTAGAACCACAAGCGAGAACCATAAGCAAGTAGCTACATGATGATAAATGTTGATGTACATTTGTAAATACCCAATGCACATATTTAAATATTCAATCCATATTTTTTCTTTCGTGCTAATATAAGTAGGACTGTAAATAGGTTAGGCCGAACCATTGACCCCAACCGGACCCAGTTTCTTGGATCTTAATGTTGAACCCAGATCTAAACTAATACAAGACCAATCTGAGTTAGATCAAGTCCACAGCCCTAATTTTTAATTTCAATGGTACATTTAAGCCGAGTCGGGTTAGGTTCATATATGACCCAATTTCAATTCGAAAAATTTAAGTCTGTACTATGCTCGAGTCGGGTCTCGACCAAGTTTGAGTCATGGAAGCTATTGATCCATAGGGAGATGCATAGAGAGATGGGGTCCTCACGGAAGAGGGTGGAAGGTTTGGTAGGTTCAAGGGGAAGGCGGGGGAGGAGGGAAAGGGGATAGCGAAGAATGGTACGATAAGAGGTGGCCGAGGATTATATAAAGCAACTAGTGCGGATGAGCACGTTTTCCATCTTTTGGCTTTGCCACATTGGCTTGATAAAAATTTGCCCAAGTCTTTTTTGATGCCTTTCACACAAATTTTGGACAAGGTTTATATAGAAGTTAGAGTTCAAAAGCATATTTTATAATATTCATCAATAACAAAAATATAGAGTAAGGAACTACTAACGTAACTTGTTAGAGAACAAAAAATGGGTATAAAGATGACAAACTTGATCATGTAAATTTTCTATTATCTTATATTCTATAAACTCTGCTACTCAACCTGAATCAACATTTTAAGTTTGTGAGCTAGCGTGGACGGGTCAAGGACAGTTTTTTCCAAGCTTCAAGAATTTATTCAGATCCGAAAAATAGAAATATATATGATGTCCAATCTCCAAATTGAAAAGTGATTTTTTTTTTTTTTTTTTTTTTTTTTTTGTGTGTGTGTAATCCTCTTATTCTTATTGGTTATTAAACTACAATAAAGTATTTTAGTCACCAATTGTTCATTTATCTTTTTAAAATTGCTCTCCAGAATTTCTTATAAGCTTTTCCCATTTCAACCACAATTCTACCTGTGAATTGCATTCACTTTTTTGTTACAATATTAATAATTAATATTTATTCAGGTAAGGCGCATGAATAGCAGATTTGAACAAGTTTATATTAAGAAATATAATTGTTAGTAATTTATATTAGAAAATAGGAGAAATAAGATTGTTCCTAATTTATATTAGGAAATATAAGTTGCTGTAGAATAAGTGAATAACTTCGAATGTTTAATCCCTGGTAGCATGTTCACCTCCAATTAATCAAGTTTTGACACGTACGTCATAAGATAATGAGTGCACTCTTCTTAATGAATATCCCCGGGGTAGTTGTTAAGACGAACCAATGGTGGACATAAACAAGACAAGTTTTTATACTAAAACTTAAGAAGTTTACAAGAATAAGTAACCTCGATATGAGCGTAAACCAATAAGAGGTATCCTCTCTTTTATGTATTACTTGAGCATGACCACAAAAGGCATGTCATGTTGACATTTTCTGGTCTTTAAATTAGCCTTAATTTTTTATACTAAAACTTAAGATGTTTACATGAATAAGTAATTAAGCTCAATATGAGCGTAAACCAATTAATAAGAGATATCCTCTATTTTATGTATTACTCGAGCATAACCACAGAAGGGATGTCATGTTGACATCTTCTGGTCTTTATATTAGCCTTAATTTTTTATACTAAAACTTAACATGTTTACGTGAATAAGTAACCTCGATATGAGTGTAAACCAATAAGAGATATCCTCTTTTTTATGAATTACTTGGGCATAATCACAGAAGGCATGTCATGTTGACATCTTCTGGTCTTCATGTTAGCCTTAATTGTCAGTTTATCTTTTATCACATATCAGCACAGAATAGCTGTATTGGATACGAACAAGACGTAAAATGTTGAACTATATCACAAGAATCAGATAGCCACAAGAAGTTCGAGCTTTACAAGCAAGAGAAACTATGTTACATAAAGAACATAGTTTTTCACCTGCAATTCATTTGTTAATTGTCAAGAGCTTCGTGTCTTAATTTGATGTTTTCAAGAGCTAAACAATACTGATAGGTTTGAATATTTCAAATCCTTGATATTATGCTCTCCTTGTTCATCCAAAAGAAAATACTTGATATGACAAAGTAACTAACATTCAATGCAATCGTGCACTAACCAAACTTCAACATTGGCAAGCATTGACTCTTAGATAGCCCAATGGATAATTAACACTCCTCGGAGACTGAAAGCAAACTAAGAATAATACTTGTCGCCCATCACCTACTACTTTGCTCGGCCTCCTTATAAATAGAAACATTAGCATTACTTTTCCTTCAATATACAACATCTGATTCAGATAAAATCCAGCTTCAAGAACGAACAACGTACAACATGGGGAACCAGTCCTCAACCAGCAGTTCCAGTACCACAACAACGACAACCGTGGTAGGCAAGACCTTCCAAGGGCTTGGTAATATTATCAAGATCCTCCCTACCGGGACTGTCTTCCTCTTCGAATTCCTCAATTCTCTCCTCACCAACAAAGGCAGCTGCCACACTGTAAATAAGTATCTAACTGGTGCTCTTCTAATCATATGTGGCATCTCTTGTTTCTTTGCTTCCTTTACTGATAGCTACGTTGGGAGCAATGGAAAGGTTTACTATGGAGTGGTGACGACGGATGGACTGAAGGCCTTCTCCGACTCGGACTCGAGCAAAAAGAACCTCTCCAAATACAAATTACGCTTCACAGATTTTGTGCATGCGTTTCTTGCACTGATCGTGTTCGCAGTCATCGCACTCCTCGACTCGAACATCGTCTCGTGCTTCTATCCTTCTTTCGAGTCCACCGAGAAGAAGCTGATCAAGGCCTTGCCTGTGGTGATAGGTGGCATATCGAGCTTTGTCTCCATGGTGTTTCCCAGCACTCGACATGGCGTTGGATACCATCAAACACAGACCAAAGATGATTCTTCTTCTTAGTTATGTAATATAGGATCGTTCTTCATGTGGAAAAATTTGCATTCACTGAATTTAAGGTATGGGAGAGGAGAGAAATTTTCCTTTTCCATGCAAACAATGATATGTTTTTACCTTTGTGCACATGATCTGAAGCATGATTTGGTCAGTGACTTTGTTCTCATTCTCTTGTTTGTTGGGGCATCATGTGAGTATGCGATACCTTTGTGTGCCCTGGACTCTTGTCCTTTTTTTTTTTTTTTTTTTTTGATAAAAAAAAAAAAAGAGAGACATGAACGTACAGTGCTCATGCAACTTTCGTGAACTACTCGGCGACCCCCTCTCTCTCTCTCTCCCTTTTTCTATATTTCTCTTTTTTCCTTGCTCTCGTACGCTTCATGGCTTTCTCTGGGCGGCACCCTCTAATCATGACTTCATCTCTCTCTCTCTTATATTATATTAATTTTTTTAAATTAAAAACTTCCGTATCATTCCCATTCTATTTTTTCTAGCCTCCCGTACCATATTCCATCCTCCCATCCCAATAAAATTAGTAATCCATTTATATTGTTATTAAGATAATAGATTTAGAAGCTAAGATTTTGAAATCTCGAATACTCCTGAAAATTATTTTAAAATATTATATATCATCAAATTGATATTTATATATGATTTTGAGTTATTAGATTTAGAAGAATTCAACCAAAAAATTAGATTACCTGAATAAATTCTGCTTAAGATAAATGACTTAACACTTCTTAGTATATTTTTTTTAATAATTTAATGATTGCTGTAATTATATGAATAAATGGATAAGCATATTATAATTTATATCTATTATATGAATTAAATATGTATTTTTGATATTTTTATAAATTAAATTAATTTGAATATATGATATATTCTGAAAAAAGATTTAAGAATTTGATGGATAACTTGTGAAAATGCTTTTATATATATTCCATATGGTTATAATCCGGCCCCGCCAAAGAAAATTATACGTTGGTCATGTTGACTTGTAATATGAGAAACTAGTTTCCACACCATACTACTGATGATTAGAATAGTTGTATTTGGATGCCCTTGTTTACTATATGATCCATGCTATTGGATTACACAGTCATAGCCAATTATTCTCTGGTATTTATTATCATTGAATTTTGTCCAATCAATTATTTATGTTTAGTTTTATTGTACATTAACATACTTTGACCCACCTAGAAATATTATGATTTACTGGGCTCATTATATATATATATATTTTTATTGCAGATGTTGAACTATGAATGCTCGTGGAAATTCTGAGGGAGCGTGCTAGCTAGATGTAAATCCAAAATACTCTAGTTATATATGCTACTGGTTTGGTACATAGTCTAAACATGAAAATTATAGTCTGATCTTTGATAATATTATCTAAAAGTATTGTGACTTTTGTTATCCCGAGTTTATATGATAATGGAATAAAATTATATCACTTTTTGAGGATTGGAATTATTCTGATTAATGTTATTATAAAATAATTGGATTTATTATTTAGATAGCCTTGCATGTCTGTGAGGTCTCTCTTATAAGCATGTGGCATCTGCTACACATCTGGTTCAGGATCGATGTAATAGAGTATCTATACATGGACCTTGTTATGATATTCCGGTTTAATTTTAAAATAATTACTGATTCATTCTTCGAACCGTTTTCAATTGTTGGTTTATCAGCCAAATTAGTATACCAAAGGAAATATCTCCTCGACTTGATGAAAATCTTGATCCACAAAAAGGATACATTGTATTCCTTCGGCTTCGTATCTTCAACATGGTTCGAAGACTAAGCCTATCAATCTTATACCTTCGGCTTCGTATATTCAGCATGGTCCGAAGACATGGTCCGAAAAGTAAGCCTTTCAATGTTATGCCTTCGGCCTCGTATTTTCGGTATGGTCCGAAGAGTAAGCCTTTCAATGTTATTCTTTCGGCTTCGTATCTTCAGCATGATCCGAAGAGTAAGCTTATCTTGTTCTCAGGATTATTGTAAGTGTTATCTATTTCTTCTTGTTATTTCCAAAGATACTTATCCGAAGTATATAACTAACATCCCCTCTAGAAACTACTAAAGAGAATATTAGGTTCACTTCGGATTTTCTCTAAGAAGAAGGCATATTGAACATGTAAGATTTTTCCAACCATGGTTAGAGTTTGTTCTGGTTGTTATAACTACCCACATGGTCAATACCCTCAGATTGAATAACTAATTCTCCAACCACCACTACTTACAGTTATGAGGAGGTTTCGTTAACCAACTCCCATAACTGCAAGTAGCTATATTTGTGCCTATAAATACTGACAAGAGGGGACACTCGAGATAAGCTTGGCTATCTCCAGATTATTTGAATTATTTCCTTTCCCTTTCTATTTTCAAGCTCTCCATTCTGCTGCTTGAGTTCTTGCTAACTTTGGCATCGGAGTGTCCCTCGCTGGAAGATTTTTGATCAGGGAATCTGTTTTATAGGTTCCGGTTGATGGCGATTCGGTGGGCGAACCACTCCATCCGATTGGCGGGGATTCAGCGTCAACAGATTGGCGCGCCAGGAAGGAGAAGTTCAATTTTCTTTGTTTAAAGGAGAGCTTCACTAAAGCAAAAATGATGAAAGAAAAAGTTCAAAACGTATCCACAAGCAGGGAGTAGCATGCTCCTCCAGCAGACGATCCTCCAGCAGATCATGAAATGCAACCTTTTATGCTGATGGTGGGGCAATAACAGTTTGAAGCCCTCTTGAACAGGGTAGATGCCTTGACGGTGTTAGTTCAAGATTTGCAAGAAGCTGCTGCTCAAAAGCAATGTCCACCACCTATCTTGCAGCCCAGCCATCAAATTGAAAGAAGAGAAGATCGACATCGAGAGCTCACTCCAAGTTCCTCACGGATCCAGTCATCTCATGATTGCCATGCCTCCTCTTCAGATCGACAAACAATGGATCATAATGGAAAGAAAAGGATCAGGCGCTCTCCCTCTATTTCTTTTAGAAATTTTGCACTTGAAGGAGCTAGACAGAAAGAAATAAATTATGAATTTGAAGAAAAATTCAAGTCCATGCAAGCAGAGATAGCCATGATTTCAGATCTAAGAAGAAATGATGAAGTCATAGCTTTCAACTCTCAGCCTCCCTTCTCCGATCGGATCATGGATGAAGTTATTCCTAGGCATTTTAAGATTCCATAACTGGAAGCTTATGATGGGACTACGGACCATCTTGACCATCTAGGGAGTTATAAGGCTCACATGATGATGCAAGGAGCAACTGATACTCTATACTGTCTTGCTTTTCCTGCTACTTTGAAAAGATCCACTCGAATGTAGTATTTGAGCTTGCCATCGAAGAGCATCCATTTCTTTACTGAACTGGAGCGGCAATTTGTTTCACACTTCAGAACATGCCAGAGGATGCCGCGCAATACCGATAGCTTATTTCTTCTCTATCAGAATGAAGGAGAAAGTTTGAAAGAATTTGTGTATTGCTTTAATTCGGCCACTTTGGAGATTCCAAATCTGAATGAGCATGTGGCTATGTCGGCCTTAAAGAAAGGTCTCAAGTCATCTAGGTTCACTTTTTTCCTGGACAAAAAATTTTCAATGAGCTATGCCTAATTACTGGTAAGGGCTCAGAAGTATGCTGCCGCTGAAGAGCAAGCGGCAAGCCGAAGACTTGCTGAAGGGAGATACCCTTCTAAAAAGAAAAATGCCAAGGGACCAAACATGCCCATATCCTCTAATAATGCTTTGGTTCCTAGGCGCAGTCCCAAATCCAAGCAGTAGAATAACCGACTTGATGCCTACACACCCCTCAACTTACCAAGGAAAAAGGTTCTGTTAGAAATTGAGAAAGAAGACTACTTACAAAGGCCACGTCCTCTGAAGACTTCTATAAAAGCAAGGGACAAGAGCAAATACTGTCGATTCCACCGGGACCATGGCCACAATATCGAAGAGTATTTTTAGCTTCAGGATGCCATTGAAGATCTGATAAAAAGAGGATATTTGGAAAAATACATCAATCGCCCAGAACCTCAAGCTGAAGCAACAACTCTCCCGAGGATATCTGATGAAGCCGATCTACCTCACCAAAGACCAACTGATGGAAATGTTGGCATGCTTCATCGGTCAATTGCATGGGATAATGAAGCTGAAGAAAATATCCCTAAAAGCTTTAAAGAAAAAAATTCTATCACTTTTTCTGATGAAGATGTTCAAGGAGTTCAACTTCAACATGATGACCCCGTCGTGGTCTCAGCTATAATTGCAAAATATGATGTAAAAAAAAAATTCATTGATAATGGAAGTTCTGTTGATGTTTTGCTGTACGATACTTTTTTTCGGATGGGATTGTCTAGGCGTGAATTACAGAGGTCCTCCATTCCTATAACTAGTTTCGGAGGAAATCAAATTGGAGTTGAAGGAAAAATGGTCTTGCCAGTGACTTTTGGATCCGAATCATACCAAAGAACCCTTCCCATCAATTTCATCGTAGCTAGAACATCTTCGACCTATAATGCAATCCTGGGGCGTCCAACATTAAATAAGTTCAGGGCCATAGTATCCACATATCACCTTTTGGTGCGGTTTCCTACTAGGTTAGGCATTGGAGAGATAAGGGGGGATCAAAGGATCGCTCACTAATGTCTAATGATCCAAAATAAATAGAATGCTAAACCCTTGACACTTGATCAGTTGGATCCAAGGGATGAAGTCAAAGACTATAGAGAACCAGTAGAGAAAACTCTCTTTGTTCCATTGTTCGAAGACGACCCAACAAAACTTATACAAATTGGCAGTTTATTAGATGAAGAGTCAAAGGCCAAGTTAATTATATTTCTTTGAGATAATGCTGATATTTTTGCCTGGACAGCTTCGGATATGCCCGGAATTCCATCTGAGGTAATTACACATTGCCTAGAGGTATCTCTCAGTTATAAGCCAATTTGGCAGAAGAAGAAAAACTTTGCTCCATAAAGGCAGAAGGTTATTGACGAAGAGGTTAATAAGCTTCTTGAATCTAATTTTATAAGAGAAGTGCAATATCCAAATTGGTTGGCCAATGTAGTTATGGTGAGGAAATATAACGGCAAGTGGAGGATCTGTATAGGCTATACAGATCTTAACAAAGCATGCCCAAAAGACAGTTTTCCTTTGTTGAAGATTGATCAGTTAGTTGACACCACTGCTGGTCATCAGCTGTTAAGCTTTATGGATACTTTTTCAGGTTACAACCAAATCCGAATGGACCCTGGAGATGAAGAGAAAACTACTTTCATTACAGAAAAAGGACTTTATTGTTATAAAGTGATGCCATTTGGATTAAAAAATGCTGGAGCAACTTTCCAAAGATTGATCAACAAGGTCTTCAAAAATCAGATTGGAAGAAATATGAAAGCTTATGTTGATGATATGATTGTAAAAAGTCTTCATAAGTCTGATCACATTGTAGATCTGAAGGAGTCTTTTGATGCCCTTAGACATCATCGGATCAGATTGAATCCAACCAAATACATTTTTGGTGTAGCTTCTAGAAAATTCCTCGGATACTTGGTCACTAAGCGTGGGATCGAAGTTAACCTAGAAAAGATCCAAGCAATTCAGACAATGAGACATCCCACTTGCAAAAAAGAAGTACAGAGGTTAACGGAAAGAGTTGCTTCTTTGAGCCGATTTATTTTTCGGTCTGTAGAAAGATGTCTACCCTTTTTCAAGGTTCTTCATCAAATCCAAAATTTTGAATGGATAGAAGACTGCAAAGTTGCTTTTGACAAATTGAAAGAATACTTGGAAAATCCTCCCTTACTCTCTAAGCCTTGTGAAGGAGAGACTCTTTACTTATGATGTGGCGGGATCGCTGACATAGGAGAGCCGAAAGGCGCCACGTCAAGGGAAGACGCCGCGTCGGATGCCGCGTCAATCCTCCTGCTCGGACTCACTGCCGAGCTGAGTTGATCTCCCTCGAGACAGCGAGCCGAGCTCCGTCCTCTGCCAGGTTGGGCCCGCGAGCTCGGGATGCCTAGGTCGAAGCCGCACTCCGCCCTCCATAGCAAGACCCTCGAAGGATTTAGCCTTGTGGTCGGAGTCGAGCTCGGCACTCCTCCGCCATGTGGAGCCTCTCCGAGTGCGAGCCCTCTGGACCGGGCCCGCACTCCGCCCTCTAGAGCGAGACCCTCAGAGGATTGAGCCCTGTGGTTGGAGTCGAGCTCAGCACTCCTCCGCCACGTGGAGCCTCTCCGAGCGCGAGCCCTCTGGACCGGGCCCACACTCCACCCTCCAGAGCGAGACCCTCGGAGGATTGAGCCCTGTAGTCGAAGTCGAGCTCAGCACTCCACCGCCATGTGGATCCTCTCCGAGCGCGAGCCCTCTGGACCGAGCCCGCACTCCGCCCTCCAGAGCGAGACCCTCAGAGGATTGAGCCCTATGGTTGGAGTTGAGCTCAGCACTCCTCCGTCACGTGGAGCCTCTCCAAGCGCGAGCCCTCTGGATCGGGCCCGTACTCCGCCCTCCAGAGCAAGACCCTCGAAGGATTGAGCCCTGTGTTCGGAATCGAGCTCGGCACTCCTCCGCAACGTGGAGCCTCTCCGAGCATGAGCCCTCTGGACCAGGCCCGCACTCTGCCCTCCAAAGCGAGACCCTTAGAGGATTGAGCCCTATGGTCGGAGTCGAGCTCAACACTCCTCTGCCACGTGGAGTCTCTCCAAGCGCAAGCCCTCTGGACCGAGCCCGCATTCTGTCCTCCACCAAGACGACTCCGCAAGCTCGGGGCGTCTAGGTCAGAGTGACCCGTGCCATTCTAGCTCAGCCCCAGCTCGGACATGGATTCCACCAGCACAGAACACCGGCAAACCACCTGAGGACTACACTGGAGCGCTTTCCAGACCGTACTGACTGCCTGCAGCCACCGGTTACACTAGAAAGGGGAGAAGCACACTGATCGAGATGCCACGCTCCTCACCAACCATCTGAATCATCCAAGAGAGGAAGCCAACCGAGAGATTCGAATCCTATGGGCGGTGGCCCACCGTTCGAGGTACTGCCAGGTTTCTCAAAATGAGGCGACCAAGAGGAGTGTCGGAGTGCATGACAGCTCCCTTTATCATGAATCGGGAAAGGCTCCTGGGACACCACCGCACGCGCCTGACAGTCCGGTGGAGATCCCGAGGTGGATGTCCAACGGTAACCTAGTTTGCAACAAACTTGGAGGTAACACGACAATACCAACACATGCAAAAAACACAAGCGAGAACAAAAAAAAAAGAGGGTGAAAGCCCCACCAAGAAGAGGGGCACGACACCACCAGCACTCACAAGCAAGGTCGAAGCGGAAGGGCCTCACAGAGACTCTCTCTAACCAGGCCACACTTCCCTCGACACACTTGCATCCCACATATACACAACTCACTCCTCCTCATATGGAGTCCATCAAGAGGAGCTCGACTAGGAGGATCTGTTCCCCTGTATCGTCACTGACTTGACCATCGGAGTGCCCCCTCCGGAAACCCCAGCCTGGGTCTCTAACCCCTATTTTGCAAGTCCATGACCAGAGGACCGTCAGGCAACGAAGGGAGCGCACTCCGGCACCGGCAGCAGCTACGGGCCACGACGATCTTGGTGGCAACAGATTGGTGCACCAGGTAAGGGAGATCAAGCCCTCCATTTCTTTGCAGATTGGCACTCCATGGAAGAATGGTGACGACACAAGCACGAGAGGCCTCCACCAGCCGTGCAAGGGACTCCCCTTCCCGAGGGAGCCCACGTCATCTCGAGGCGGGGCCACCCGTTCTGGCAGTCCAACCACCTCCAGCTGAGAAGGCAACGAGCCGGCTCTACCGGCAGGGAGAGCCACTCACCAAGTCTCGAGCGGGCGGTGCCCAGACCCTACCGGGGCAGAATGGGAAAGACCCCCCATCATGGGTGCCTGGCACCCACGTCATCTTCTCCGTCTCCTTCAATGGAAGGGTCCGCTGACGAAGCCATCAGGCGCGTAGCGAAAAGGCGCCTGGAGGAACATGAGCGCAAGCTAGCAGAGTTCTCCCACCAGTTCGCCAGTATACAAGGCTCAACTAGCGAGCCAGCGGACTACAATGTCCGCCACCATTGAAGTCCTTCACCGGCTGTGACAAGACAAAGTACTGTCGCTCGACACCGAAGAATATCGCAACCTCAAGTGGAAAATTGAGAAACTCATCAAGAGAAGCTACCTCAAAAGGTTTGCGAGGGGCATACCTCAAGTGGAGCCCCAGGTGCTCGTTACTCTCCCGCCAGCTCCAACCATCGACAACCATCCTACCGAGAAACCGGTGGGCGTGATCTCCTGAAGAGCTGCACGCGCGTCCAAGAGGACCCCGGGGGGCAGGGGACCTACGATTGCGAACCACCCTGAAAAAATGCATCATGGCCGATAACAAAAATTCTGCAGGCGTGCTTCCTTATGACACCCCCTCCAAGAGCACCACTATATGACTTTTGCGGTCGACGGGCTTCCTACAGCCCACAACGTCATCTTGAGATTGACTCAGGCCCAACCTGCTCGATGCCAGCTTCAACAAAACTCGCCGGCAATGAGCAGCCCGGCACTACAACGCCTAGGTTTGGCCAAGAACCTTTGGGCCCAAAAATTTGTTGCTGTGCCGGGCAGAGGCACGTCAATCCCGAGAACGCGGCAAGCTCCCACCAAACTAGGAAGGTCCCTACAAGGCGGCCGAAGCCCCATCGCAGGGGGTCTATCATCTCGAAGATCTTAACGGCATCAGGCTCCCCCGAACATGGAATGCCTGCGGTCTGCGAAGATGCCACCGATGATGTAAGGTTTCTTATCAATAATAATAATAATGACTTTTTCCTTGCACGAGCATCTATATGTCTTGCAAGGAAGAATCGACAGCATCCCCGAGCCCAACTCCAGGATGTCAAGGGACCTTCAAGCCATGCCACTCTCAATCTCAAGCATCCCCGAGCCCAGCTCCAGAACATCAAGGGATCTTCGAGCCATGCCGCTCTCAATCTAAAGCATCCCCGAGCCCAGCTCCAGGATGTCAAGGGACCTCCGAGCCATGCCGCTCTCAATCTCAAGCATCCCCGAGCCCAACTCCAGGACATCAAGGGATCTTCGAGCCATTCCACTCTCAATCTCAAGCATCCCCGAGCCCAGCTCCAGGACAATAAGGGATCTTCGAGCCATGCCGCTCTCAATTTCAAGCATCCCCGAGCCCAGCTCCAGGATGTCAAGGGATCTTCGAGCCATGCCGCTCTCAATCTCAAGCATCCCCGAGCCCAGCTCCAGGATGTCAAGGGATCTTCGAGTCATGCTGCTCTCAATCTCAAGCATCCCCGACCCCAGCTCCAGGATGTCAAGGGATCTCCGAGCCATGCCGCTCTCAATCTCAAGCATCCCCGAGCCCAACTCCAAGATGTCAAGGGATCTTCGAGCCATGCCACTCTCAATCTCAAGCATCCCCGAGCCCAGCTCCAGGATGTCAAGGGATCTTCGAGTCATGCTGCTCTCAATCTCAAGCATCCCCGAGCCCAGCTCCAGGATGTCAAGGGATCTCCAAGCCATGCCGCTCTCAATCTCAAGCATCCCCGAGCCCAACTCCAAGATGCCAATGGATCTTGGAGCCAAGCAGCTCCTATCAACGCCTCGAGCCCAGCTCCAAGGAGCCAAAGACCTGAGCCAAGCCCTCAGGCAACCCTTGGACCGGAGCCCAGCCCTCCGGCCAGGAAGGCCTCAAGCCTAGCTCCAAGGCAATCAAATCTTGTGACCCTCTTCTCTGATCTCCCCACTCATCAAAAAAAAAGAGAGAGAGAAAGGGGAAGGAAAGAAAGAGATTAAGAGGGAAACGCAGTGACAGAACTTTCATATCATTGCTCGAGACTGGAGCTCAGATCTCCGGCCAAGGGACCTCCGAGCCAAGCTACTCTCAATCTCAAACGTCTTCGAGCCCAGCTCCGAGATGCCAAGGGATCTTGGAGCCAAGCAGCTCCTACTAACACCTTGAGCCCAGCTCCAAGGCACCAAAGACCTGAGCCAAGCCCTCAGGCAACCCTTGGACCGGAGCCCAGCTCTCCAGCCAGGACGGCCTCGAGCCTAGCTCCAAGGCAATCAAATCCTGTGACCCTCTTCTCTGATCTCCCCACTCATCAAAAAAAAAACAGAGAGAGAGAAAGAAGAAAAGAAGAGAGAGAAAGGAAAGAAAGAGAACGAGAGGGAAACCCGGTAATAAAACTATCATTTCTTAGCCCAAGACTGGAGCTCAGATCTCTAGCCAAGGGACCTTCGAGCCACATAGCTCTTAGTCATCAACATCCCCGAGCCCAGCTCCAGGAAGCCTGTCCAAGACCGGAGCTCAGATCTCCAGCCAATGGACCCTCGAGCCACACAGCTCTCAGTCATCAACGTCCCCGAGCCCAGCCCCAGGATGCCTGCCCAAGACCGAAGCTCAGATCTCTGGCCAAGGGACCCTCGAGCCATGCAGCTCTCAGTCATCAACGTCCCCGAACCCAGCTCTAGGATGCCTGTCCAAGACCGAAGCTCAAATCTCCGGCCAAGGGATCCTCGAGCCATGCAGCTCTCGGTCATCAACATCCCCGAGCCCAGCTCCAAGATGCCTGCCCAAGATCGGAGCTCAGATCTCTGGCCAAGGGACCCTCGAGCCACGCAGCTCTCCATCATCAACATCCCCGATCCCAGCTCCAGGACGCCAGCCCAAGACCGGAGCTCAGATCTCCGACCAAGGAACCCTCGAGCCACGCAGCTCTCAGTCATCAATGTCCCCGAGCCCAGCTCCAGGATGCCTACCCAAGACCGGAGCTCAGATCTCCGGCCAAGGGACCCTCGAGCCATGCAGCTCTCAGTCATCAACGTCCCTGAGCCCAGCTCCGGGATGCCAGCCCAAGATCGGAGCTCAGATCTCTGGCCAAGGGACCCTCGAGCCATGCAGCTCTCAGTCATTAACATCCCCGAGCCCAGCTCCAGGATGCTAGCCCAAGACCGGAGCTTAGATCTCCGACCAAAGGACCTTCAAGCCATGCAGATCTCAGTCATCAATATCCCCGAGCCCAGCTCCAGGATGCCAGCCCAAGACCGGAGCTCAGATCTCCGTCCAAGGGACCTTCAAGCCACACAGCTCTCAGTCGACAACACCACCGAGCCCAGCAGCTATCGAATGCCATAGCCTTGCACCCGACTTGCCGGCATTGAAGTCCAATAACTCAACCCTAGGCAAGGTGAGGCCCCCTTCTCAGATCTCCCCAAGCCTCAAAAAAAAAAAAAAAAAAAAAGAAAAAGAAGAAGAAGGGGAGTGAAAGAAAGAGAAAAAGGAGGGAAGGGCCGATCGAAAGACAGGTTGCAAAGGAATTCAGGTTTCATTAATTAAGTACTGGTTACAAGCATTTTGTGGGCCCCCGACATGCCGGGTGACCCTGATCAAGCACAGAAGCAAAAATACAAAGCAAAAAAGAAAAGGGCTACTCCGCACTGGCCGGCCCCCCTACTGAGCCCTGAGGCTGAGAGTTCCCTCCTTCAGGAACCTCCAGCTGGTCGGCTCTAGTCTCGGATGGTTCAGTCACGACTGGCGTTGGAGGCTCTGAGGTTGCAGCTTCCTCAACAACCTCCTCATCGGGCTTCGTGTCCGAGGCTGAAGGATATCTGAGGCAATCGCAGCTTTTCTCGGGGACAAGTGCCTCGATCTGACCGCACAAGAACATGAAGCCTTTGTAGAAGGAGTCCGTCGCCATCTGATGGATCTCGACGATGAACTCCTCCGAGGCCTTGAATCTGGCAACAGCCTCCTCAGTGCCCTTCTTGGCCTCGGCGGCACCCTTCCTCGTCTCGAAGGCCTCCATCCTCGCAGCCTCCGTCGACTTGGCCGCCACCTCTGTCGCCTTCTCAATAGTGGCCAGCTTCTCCTTCCCTACTGCCAGCTCTGCCTGGGCAACCCGAGAAGCCTCCTTGTGCCGATCAGCCTCGGCACTATACCAGTTTAACTTCTTCTCGACGGTGGAGAGATTGTCGACGGCCTTCTTCGAGCGACTCCGCTCCAGGTAATGGGCCTCCAAGAGCCTCTTCGCTCGCCCCTCAGCATCGGCGAGCTGCCTCTCTAGGTCCTTGACCTTTTGTTCGAGTGCCCCACTCACCCCAGCCTTCTCCTTCATGTCGGTTTTCAGGGACTCGATCTCAGTCGCATGCTATCGCTCGAGGCGCTCCCAGTTCTGATAACAACCCTTAATGAAAAGGGCCTCAGCACCGATCTGCACCATGGAAAGAGGTCAGCTTAAAAAAAAAATGAAAAAAAGAGAGAGAGACATCTCACGAAGTAGAGCTGGGGGAAGATGGCGCTGATGACGTCGTCCAGCCGCATCCCAGCCATATCCTGCCGGTCGCATTCTGGATCGAGAAGTCCATCATGCGCTCGGCCAGTTCAGGGCTCCGGAGGAACGAGCTTTCCGGCCCCATCTTGAAGGGGAGACGACATCGCGCCTCCTCCCTCCTACCCTCTCTGGAGGTGGGCGGCCTTGCCCCGCTAGTTGCAGGGCCCCGGGAGGCCGATTGGGGAGCTAACACCGGTGCAGGCGGTGCCTCAATCGTGGCCCCGGCCGCGCCCCGGACCTCCTCGTCCCAGATCTCGATCGGAAGTGGGCTCGGAAGACTACAAGACACGGCGACGGCAGCTACGGCCCTTGCCCGAGTCACTACCTCAGGCTCTGCAGTGGGGGCCGCCCCCTGATGACCACACTGCTCGAGAACCTTTCGGGCCTCCTGTTGGACCGACCTCGGCACTGCAGATGCCACCCTCTCCACTAGTGCAGGGGTAACTCAAGTCGCCTCCGAGCTCTGATCAGCTGGAGCAGCAGAACTCGGACCAGCCACTGCGGCGGTAGCAACCGTAGGCACGCTCTCGCCCCGGACCCGCCTCGATGGAGGCTCCCCAGCCAGCCTGGTTGGCGGCCTCTTCCAAGTGATCACCAGTAGATCGCTCTCTGTGAAAATCATCACTGTATGCAAGTCGCACAACGGTCATAATCCGTGGGAAGCAATGTAAGAAATGCAAGGAAAGAGAAGGAAAGCTCAGGTCGAACTCACCCAACCCATTCGTTGGGTTGACCCTAGAGTCGGTGAGGTTCTGCTCTGATAACAGGACCTTAAGAGAAGGGATCTGGGTGGTACGGAGCCACTCATAGTCATCCCGATCAGCCACGTCGATCATAGAATTTTGGTTGGGAGACTTGTCCGGATCACTCCAGACCCAGTCAACCCCCTCAACCTCAACAAAGAAGAATTTACTCTTCCATCCCCTGACGGAAGAGGGGAGCTCGAACCTAATGCCCCTCAGGCAGGAGGACAAGGACCACCACCCAACCTCAGTTGGGTGGTGCTTCAGGAAGAAGGCCCTAAACAAAGAAAACCGGGCAACGAACCCGTGGAGGTGGCAGAGCACAATGAAAGAGAAGATGACCCTAATGGTGTTTGGTACTAACTGTGCAGGGACCAAACGGTAGTTGTCCAAGATGGACAGGAAGAAGGGGTGGAAAGGAAACTGGAGACCCTCGAAGAAGGTCTCCTCATAAAAAGCAAGGCGGTACGGGCTACTGGAAGTGACCCGTTCCCCCGGGCGAGGGATCATGAGCCGAACAGATGGTGGGATGCCATAGACATCCCAAACAGTCCCTAGTTCCTAGGTGGTGATCGTCGAGGCGACCCCGCCAGGACCCGTGGATCGAGCAGACTCAGAAGCAGGAGGATGGAGAGAAGGACCGGACCCTGGCTCCCTGATGAGCATAGGACCGGGAGGACGCCTCCTATTGAACTCGAAACGAGCTGCATCCTCCTCCCCGCCAAAAGAAGAAGAAGACGCCGGCCTCCGCTTGGAAGGACCGGCCTCACCCTGATCAGTAGAGGGGTGGAAGCCCGGGCTAAAGCAGGACATCCTTAAGAATAAGGGGAACGAAGGACTCGAAGTGAGGGACGGAAGAGCATACTCAACTCGAAGAAGGCCTCAGGCCCGGAGAAAGAACCCTACTCTAGCAGGGGGAGAAGGAGGAAGAGACTAACCTGGTTCCTTAGAAAATCTGAGGCAATTGTGAGGAAGAAGAAAGCTTGGGCAGCAGCAGTAGGCATGGAGAATTCAAAAGAATGGATGTTTCGGGTAAGGCCCTCCTTTCATTTTGAAATGACCCGATGGATTCGTATCGATCTGACCCCTCCACCAATGGATCCATGCCACGTGCTGCCCATCGGCGAAAACGGCATCCTGGCCACTCTGAATTCTATGCCAACATTAACTACTCCTCGGACATGGCCACATGGCACCCCCGCACTGGCCCTCAGGGCCATCTCTTGAAGTGCCAGCAATCATGGGCATCATTGTGCCAGATTTCTGTCTTTCCATGTCAGCACCACAATTACTCCCTTCGGCCCGAACGCCGCGCACTAATGAGCCTCAGGAGTGGGGCAGCAAATGATGTGGCGGGATCACTGATGTGAGGGAGCCGATAGGCACCATGTCAAGGGAAGATGCCATGTCGGACGCCGCGTCAATCCTCCTGCTCGGACTCCACTACCGAGCTGAGCTGAGCTCCCTTGAGAGAGTGAGCCGAGCTCCGTCCTCCGCCAGGTCGAGCCCGCGAGCTCAAGATGCCTAGGCCGGAGCCGCACTCTGCCCTCCAGAGTGAGACCCTCAGAGGATTGAGCCCTGTGGTCAGAGTCAAGCTCAGCACTCCTCCGCCATGTGGAGCCTCTCTGAGTGCAAGCCCTCTGGACTGGGCCCGCACTCCGCCCTCCAGAGCAAGACCCTCGGAGGATTGAGTCCTATGGTCGGAGTCGAGATCAGCACTCCTCTGCCACGTGGAGCCTCTCAAAGCACGAGCCCTCTGGACCGGGCCTGCACTCCACCCTCCAGAGCGAGACCCTTGAAGGATTGAGCCATATGGTCAGAGTCGAGCTCAGCACTCCTCCACCATGTGGAGCCTCTCCGAGCGTGAGCCCTCTGGACCGGGCCCGCACTCCACCCTCAAGAGCGAGACCCTCGAAGGATTGAGCCCTGTGGTCGGAGGCGAGCTTAACACTCCTCCGCCATGTGGAGCCTCTCCGAGCATGAGCGCTCTGGACCGGGCCTGCACTCCTACCTCCAGAGCGAGACCCTCGGAGGATTGAGCCCTGTGGTCAGAGTCGAGCTCAGCACTCCTTCGCCACGTGGAGCCTCTCCGAGCACGAGCCCTCTGGACCGAGCCCGCACTCTGCCCTCTAGAGCAAGACCCTCGGAGGATTCAGCCCTATGGTCGGAGTCGAGCTCAGCACTCCTCTTCCACGTGGAGCCTCTCCGAGCACGAGCCCTCTGGATCGGGCCCGCATTCTGTCCTCCACCAAGATGACCCTGCAAGCTCGGGGTGTTTAGATCGGAGCGACCCCTGCCATTCCAGCTCAGCCCCAGCTCGGACGTGGACTCCACCAGCCCAGAACACCAACGAACTGCCCAAGGACTACATTGGAGCGCCTCCCAGACCATACTGACCGCCTGCAGCTGCCGGTTACACTAGAAAGGGAAGAAGCACACTGATCGAGATGCCACGCTCCTCACCAACCATCTGGATCATCCAAGAGAGGAAGCCAACCGGGAGATTCGAATCCTGGGGGTGGTGGCCCACCATTCGAGATACTGCCAGATTTCCCAGAATGAGGTGACCAAGAGGAGTGTCGAAGTGCATGACAGCTCTCCTTATCACGAATCGGGAAAGGCTCCTCGGGACACTGCCGCACGTGCTTGACAACCCGATGGAGATCCTGAGATGGACGCCCAACGGTAACCTAGTTTGCAACAAATTTGGAGGTAACATGACAACACCAACACGCAGGCAAAAAACACAAGTGAGAACAAAAAAAAAGAGGGTGAAGGCCCCACCAAGAAGAGGGGCACGGCACCACCAGCACTCACAAGCAAGGTTGAGGTGGAAGGGCTGCACAGAGACTCCCTCTAACCAGGCCACACTTTCCCTGACACACTTGCATCCCACACATACACAACTCACTCCTCCTCGTATGGAGTCCATCAAGAGGGGCTCGACCAGGAGGATCTGTTCCCCTGGATCGTCACTGACTTGACCGTCGGAGTGCCCCCGCCAAAAATTCCGGCCTGGGTCACTAACCCCTATTTTGCAGGTCCAGGACCAGAGGACCGTCAGGCAATGAAGGGCGCGCACTCCAGCGCCGGCAGCAGCTACGTGCCACGGCAATCTTGGCGGCAACAACTTATATTTATCAGCCTCAGACGAAGCAGTTAGTTCGATGCTAATACGAAGAGATTCCAATCACTTGCAGAAGCCGATCTACTACACTAGTAAAGTGTTGCATGAGGTAGAAGTTCGATACCCCAGAGTGCAAAAACTTATTTTCTCCTTGGTGATCGCGGCAAAGCATTTGCTGCCCTATTTCCAGGCTCATTCTATTGTGGTTCTGACATATCAGCCCCTAAAGGCCATTCTTCCTTGTCCCGATACCTCTGGAAGTATAGCTAAATGGGCTGTTAAGTTGGGAGAGTTTGATATTGAATTTCAACCTAGATCAGTAATGAAAGCATAGATTTTGGCTGATTTTATAGCAGAATGTACTTGGGGATCCGAAGAGGGCCAGCTAAGAGTCGAAGAGGAAGAGATTGTCGAAGATAGTTCAGAATTCATATGGATGCTCCATGTAGATGGTGCTTCAAACGCCAATGGTTATGGGACAGGTCTCATCTTGGCTGGTCCGAATGGGCATATTATTGAATATGCTCTTCGATTTTCTTTCCAAACTTCAAATAACCAAGCAGAATATGAAGCACTTATTGTTGGGCTTAGAATTTTCTAAAAACTAGAGATTAAGAGGATCAAAGTTTTTTTTGATTCACGGTTGGTGGTGAATCAAGTAAAAGATGATTTCGAAGCCCGGAATCCCAGCATGATTCAATATTTGAAAAAAGTCCGAAGCCTAATATCCAGGTTGGAGCATTTTGAAATCGTTCATGTACCAAGAATGGAAAATTCTCGGGCTGATGCTCTTTTGCGACTTGCAACTACTGCACCAGATTCTCTTGGGAACACATATGTGGAATATCTTGAAGACCCTAGCATATCAGAATCCACGATTGAAGTATCTCAAGTTGAACATGAACCCTCATGGATGGATCCAATTCTTAAATTTCTGAAGGAAGGCACCTTACCTGAAGACAAGTTGGAAGCTAAACAGCTTAGATGGATGGCCTCTCAATATGTAATCTTAAATGGAGCATTATATAAAAGATCTTTTACACAGCCCCTATTAAAGTGTTTGGGACCTTCTGATGCTGATTATGCACTCAGGGAAGTGCATAAAGGTATTTGCGAAGATCACTTGGGGGACAGATCTTTGGCTTATAAGATAATCCGTCAAGGTTATTATTGGCCAACTATCCAGAAGGACTCTACGGAATTTGTCCGAAGATGTGATCACTGCCAAAGGTATTCCAATATACAGAGATGGCCTGCAAATCAGTTAACTCCATTGACAACTCGCTAGCCATTTGCACAATGGGGAATGGACATTCTTTGTCCGTTTCCTCTAGCTTCTGGACAGCGGAAGTTTCTTATAGTAGCAATTGATTACTTTACAAAGTGGGTCGAAGTCGAAGCACTGGCACAGATCATCGAGGTGAAAGTTGAAAGCTTCGTAAGAAATTTTATCATCTTTTATTTTGGAATCCCTTATTCCATAATAACTGACAACGGAAGGCAATTCGACAATCCTAAATTCAGGAATTTTTGTACTCGATATCATATTCTTCACAAGCTTAGTTCTGTGGGGCATCCTTAATCTAATGGAGAAGCTGAAGTGACAAACAGGACCATTCTTCATGGTCTTAAAACAAGGTTGAATGATGCTAAGGGATTGTGGGCCAATGAGTTGAACTCAGTTCTTTGGGCATATCGAACCACTCCCAGAACAGCTACTGGTGAATCTCCATTTCATTCTCTTACGGTACTAAAGCAGTTCTTCCTATGGAAGTCTCTTTACAATCTCTAAGGATTGACCAGTATAAAGAGCTTGAAAATTCAAAACGTCGAAGAATTGACCTGGATTTGCTACAAGGTACCCGACTTCAGGCATAATTAAAAATGGCTATATATCAGCAAAAAATTGCAAAGTACTATAACTCTCGTGTAAAAGAATGGATCTTTCATCCTGAGGATCTAGTTTTGCGAAAGTCTGAAGTATCCAAGCCAGCCGAACAAGGTAAACTTTCTCCTACATGGAAAGGTCCGTATCGAGTTAAAGAAGTCATTCGTCCCGGAACTTATCGATTGGAAACCTTAGAAAGTATTTTACTACCTCGACCTTGGAATGTACAAAACCTCTGCAAATATTATCAATAAAGGTTTTAATTCAAGGTTATCAAGATAGATTTAACTATTCTGTCTTCATCCCTCTTCTAAAAAGGCATAAGGGTGATCTACGTGATCTACCTTACAAAGTGCCAAGGTAGGCTTAACCAGCCTGTCTTAATCTTTTTTCTTTTAAGGCTTAAGGATGATCTTCGTGATCTATCTTACGAAGTGCCGAGTTGGGCTTAACCAGTCCATCTTAATCAAAAAGGCATAAGGATGATCTCCATGATCTACCTTACAAAGTACCGAGGTGGGCATGATCAGCCTGTCTTAATTCTATTTCTGAAAGGCATGAGAATGATCTCCATGATCTACTCTACGAAATGCCGAGGTAGATCCGATCAGCCTATCTTAATCCCTAACTAAAAGACATAAGGATGATCCAAGTGATCTATCCCATAAAAATGCCAAGGTTTAATCAGCCTCTTATTTCTTATAAAGATATGGATGATCCATATGGTCAATTTTATCCTAAGTCCGAAGACTTGGTGTATTTTCAAGTCTGAAGACTTGGTATTCTTATCTGGAAGCTTGACTATCTCTAGATTATTCAAATTCTTTCCTTTCTTTCTCTGTTTTCAAGCCTTTCATTCTGTTGCCTGAGTTCTTGCTGACTTTGGCATCGGAGTATCCCCCGCCGGAAGATTTCCGGTCAGTGGATCTATTTTGCAGGTTCCGGTTGACGGCGATCCGGTGAACGAACTACTCTATCCGGCTGATGGAGATTCAGCATCAACAGACCTTAATTTTTCTTTTTTAGGAAAACTTATCACCTATTTAGGAAACGAGAGGAGGTACATCCCATGTTCCCTAGCTAATTTCATATTCATTTAAAAAACACAAATAAATCATATGTTATGTGAAATGCAGTCTTCTATTTATATCATAAGGTGCATATGAGTCCTTAATAGTTATTTTGTTTTGTATCTACGACTTTACCTGATCTTGAATATCTATGGTTCACCTAGCCACTGCTAATAAGGGAACTGATATTTTTGGAAATGAGACAATGGTCAGGTACGCAAGGCACATTCCCAACTCCTTTCTCTCAGCAAAGAAAAGCCAAAAACATATGAAGCACAACCAGTTTTACTTACTTTTGGCATAGGGCCACCATCAATTTCTAATAAAGCTTCCACATTCTGACTTACAATGTAACAATCTGTCAGAAGAAACTCTGGACCACATCCTCATTGATTGTACCTATGCTAAGGCTATTTTGGAGTTGGCAACTTCAACTAGAATCGACATGCAGATAGTTAAAAATGTTTGTTGAAGTTAGGGTGATCTACACACAAGGATAAAGTAATTAAGAATCAAATAAATATAAATAAAAAAAATATAAACATAAATGTAAATACGAAGATAAAGATAAGGATTTATTGTAAGTTAGGTTTGACTTTCTATTCATTAGCCATTACGAAGTCAGGATGTACCCTGACTTTGGCACTCAAAAGGAATTCCTCGTCAAATTTGGCAACGAGTTTCTTGGCTTGGCTGCCCACATCACTTAAAAATTCCTCTTCAAATTTGGCAACGAGTTCCTTGGCTTGGCTGCCCACATCACTTTAAATTCTAACACTTGGTCAAAAACATCTTCAATGATTGCCTCCGATCGGCAAAGGAATCAAGTCACTTGAGAGAGGAAGCTTGTTATCTTCATCTTAGGCTTTATGAACCTTGAATTGAATTGAAATGACTTTTTTTTTCAGTCTTTTTCTCTTGAAATCAGCATTTTCACTCCAAGCAGACTTTGGCTCTATGAGCAACAGAAATCAATCTAAAGGCTTAAGAGCCTGACTCAATGGCTTCATGCTGCATGGAATAAGCTCACGCTTTTCCAAATAATAAACAAAGCTGAGATTAATCCTGAAACTCATTCTCGAAATTAAATTTCAACCCAGTTTGTTCAGGCGCAGGAACAACAAGTCCAATAAGTTTATATTGGATAGTTCTTTTGCTACTCAAGATCTATCTAGAAAGCTCCAAAGCTTTAGTTTTGCAATGATAGGCCTTTCTCTATTTGACGCTGTCATGTCTTGAGTGTATCCAAAACAAAACCAAAAGTGCTTAATATAAAAAATAATGATAAAAAAGTTTCCATAATATTAAAAGAAATTTGAACCCTTGTTTTTCCTGAGACTGATGTACAACATTCAAGCTATTATCAAGGTGAGGCATGTAAGTTGAGAGACCTATACCAAATTGTAGAAAAATAGCCCACGCCTTCCTTTCTATCAGATGATTTACTAATTAAAACCTCAGTATCATAGAAACCAATACATCACATGCTAGGTACAAGGCACAAATATGTCCATCACACAAAGCCTTTTATTATCACTCTTCACCTTATAAAACCGCTAGACTAGAGGTGCTTCTTGGAAAGCCTTGATGAGCTAATCAGCATAATTCCCAGATCAAACTTCTTTATAAATTTTGATGTCAACATAGATTATATGTGAGATATGGACCTTGGGACGAAGTCGGTAGGCCCAGCCGGCTTCGACCCAGTCCGAACAAAAAAAAAAAAGTTTGAAACGAAGGAGATGGAGTCGGAATAGGGGAAGGATTTTCTTTCCTTATCCGGCCGGAGTTCTCGCCGAATGTTGCGAAGGGAGAGTCGTGGAGGGAGAGGGAGGTGGTCGGCGATGTATTTGGATGGAATTGGCACTCGATCGAGCGGTGCTTGTCTTCCAAACGACGAGAAAACTATCGGACGTTTCCTTTAAATTTCCCACACCGCCGCCTCATCAAGCCCCTTCACACACCTTCCTCTCCGTCGAGTGACTGAGAATCCCAGAACGCCAACCGGTGAGTTCCTTTACTGTTTAGAAGGATTAATTTTAGTTTTTGGTTTTTTTTGGTTCGGGTTGCCTTGGAGGCCGTGGGTTGCCAGTGGCCATGCCGCCGCCTGCTTCCGATCCATCGAGGTCTTCCAGTGACCACCTTCCATTGGCCACCATCGACAACCTGGAGGCTGGCTCAGTTGAGCCAAGGAAGCAACAGGGGAGGGGTTCGGGAGGAAGAAAGAAAGAAGGAAAAGAAAGAAAGAGAGGAAGAAAAGAAAAAAAAAAGAGGGAGAATAAAATTTTAAATAATAATAATAATATATTATTATAGGAGAGAGAGGATCGGGAAGTTTTTCTCGAAATTCATGCAACTAGGAATTTGATTTGAATGAATTTATTTATTATTATAGTAGAACAGCCTCTTGAGCAGGAAAGCGTTGCACGAATTTTGGATACGAACTAATTCAGGTAAGGAATTCTAGATTGATCACCCATTTATATATGTATTTTACGTGGCCTAACTTGATCCGAGCATATATATATATATATATATATATATATATATATATATATATATATATATATATATATATATATATATATATATACACATTTGCATGCATGGTGTTATTTCGCATTGTATAGTTGATTTCTCGTGATGGATATTGTAGTTGTTATTATTATTATCGTCTGTATTTTATACACCATGTTTAAAAGAAAGTGATATTCGGATGGATTGGACCATGACACAAGATTACTGAAATGGGTTGGACCATGACACCGCTTATTGAATAGGTTAAACCATGGCACCGGTTATTAAAAAATAATAAAAGATATATTTTGACTACATTGATGAAGTGTTAATGAAGTAAATATGGTATTTGGACTAGCCATGCCACGGTAGCACCGTGGTTACACAGCCTGAGCCACGGGCTTTGTATGTGGGAGCCGGCCATGGACGAATAGTATATGAGACAGCTTGAGCCACAGACTTTGTACATGAGTATGATCGACCACAGTATGCATGGTCGATTGTGAGGTTGCCAATCATGGACTGGAGCATGACCGTGGCTGGTCCAGAATCTTAAAGATAAAGGTTAATTAATAGAAACTCTAAAAGAAAAATATAAAGTTATCAAGATTTTGTCATACATGAGGCTTGAATGACATGATATACTAGTATTTTATTATTTTCAGAAATATATATTATTGTTGGTGTGATCATATGAAAATCTTACTGGGCTGTAGAGCTCACTCCTCTACTTTTATTTTCCAAAGACTCGGGATACATAGAGAGGATTGGGTTGGGCATACAACGGAAACTTCAATATTGTTTTGATATTTTAGCTAATAAATTTTAGTTTTCAATTATTAATACTTATCGTGAATCTGTGGACCAATTAGTGATTTTGACTTCATAATTGGATTGTTTAATTATTACTCAATTATTCATATAATAATAGTTTATTTGATGTGTATGACTCTTGTATATCTAGGCCTTGCATGATCTTTAGGATAATACTTAGAATTTGTGTGGCCAGTCACGTAGTCGATTTTGATGCTAGATTCGGGGCATGACAGAGTGGTATTAGAGCAAACCAGGTTATAGGATCTTAGGGTATAAGTTCGTTGCGAGAGAGTGGATTGATTTGTAGGTGGGGTAGATAATGTCATATATTTCTGATCATTTAAGTGGTAGTTATATACTAACAATGACTGGTGTAGGATTTCCATGGCGCGTGGTGGTGGGCATGGACGTGCTAGGAGGCCCACTAGATTTGCTGATGGAGCGAGTGCTTGGGAGCTTAGGGAACAGTAAGAAGATATTGAAAGTTTACCAGATAATGATGAACAGCTACAGAAACCAATGCCTAATCCCAAGGACAACATCCCATAGACTGGGACTATAGAAGCGGGAACTCCGGGAGGATCTGGAGTTCAGCCTGGGGACCAGGTTGGCCTCCCTCAGCTGGTGCAATTTTTGGCGCAACAATAAGTCACTACAAGAACTGATACGCTGAGATTAATGGAAGCAATAACTTATGCAACAGCAGCAACAGTTCATGCAGCAATTATTGCAATAGCAACAACAAGGAGTTGCGCAGCAATAGTCGGAAGCCGGGGTCCCGCAAGAATGACAAATAACTCTAATAGATTTCAAAAAATATGCACCACCAGTATTCAAGAAAATATCTGACCCCATGGAGACAGAGGGTTGGTTGAGAGCTGTGAGGAAAGTATTTCAAGCCTTGTGGTCTCTGGAGGGGAAAAGGTTACTTTTGCTACCTTCTTATTGCAAGATGAGGTAGCTGCTTAGTAGGAGTTGGAGCTTGGGAAGCAGGGACCAAATGATGCACCTTTTACTTGGATAGATTTCAGGAGGGTTTTCTATGAAAGGTACTTTCCTCAAAGTGTTTGGATGCAGAAATTTCGAGAATTTGACCGTTTGGAGCAGGGTAGCTTAACCGTTTCCCAGTATGCTGCAAAGTTTGAAGAATTATCGAGATATGTTCCATCATTGATAGTTGATGAAGGGGCCCGAGCCAGAAAATTTGACAATGAACTTAGAAGTCTGATTCAACATCAGGTGACTGCCTTCGAGCTACCTACCTATAAGGAGGTCATCAACAAAGCACTGATAATAGAAAGGGGGTTATATGCCGCTCAGGCAGAGAGGGAAAAGGTTTTAAAGAAGAGATCCAGATCGAGAGGATATCAGAGTCAATCAAATAAAAATATCAGTGCAAAGACAACGAAACCTGACACCGCTGCACCAAATGACAAAATTCAACAAAGGGATGATATCTAGTGCTATAGGTGTGGTGGACTACACGTTAAGCAAGACAGCACCTGGCTAGAAGGGAAATGTTACATTTGTGGCAAGGAGGGTCATACGAAAACTGTGTCTTAGTGGTCAGGGGTCACAGCATCAAGCACCTCAAGCATCTCGTGACGGATATTAGCAGGGAGGACAACAGAAGTCGGGTACCCAAGGATGGGTGTATGCACTCCGCAGCTCGATGCCAATGCATTGAATTCAGTGGTGACAGGTATGATTAAGTTATTTTCTAGCAATGTTTATGCTCTATTTGATGCAGGTGCCACCCACTCTTTCATATCTGCTAGACTGGTAAGGGAAAACAATGAGTTGGCTTCGACACCTTTAGAATTCGAACTTTATATTTCTACTCCAAGTGGAGATGTCATTATGGCTAATCGAATATGCAAGGATTGTAATCTGAATATCAAAGGTATGGTGATGAAAGCGGATTTGATAGTCTTGGATATGAAGGATTTCAGTGTGATCCTTGGAATGGATTGGTTAGCAGCATATCATGCTTTCATCAACTATTTTGAGAAGATAGTGAGATTTCAGATTCCTGGTCAGCCAGAGTTCTACTTTGTGGATAGTAAGCTAACCTCTCTAAGGAGTGTAATCTCAGCCTATACTGTCAAGTGACTCCTCATGAAAGGCTGTGAAGGGTTTCTGGTGGAAGTGATAGATACCCGACAGCCGAAGCTCAGATTGGAGGACATACCCATTATAAAAGAGTTTCCAGAAGTCTTTCCGGATGACCTGCCAGGGTTACCTCTTGATAGAGAAATCGAGTTCTCTATTGATCTTATGTCGGGTACGGGTGCCATCTCCAAAGCTTCCTGTAGAATGGCTCTGGCAGAATTAAAAGAGCTTAAGGAGCAATTGCAAGAGTTGTTAGACAAAGGATTTATCAAACCAAGTGTATCTCCCTGGGGTGCTCCAATCCTCTTCGTGAAGAAGAAGGATGGTAGTCTTCAGCTCTGTATTGACTATCGGGAGTTGAACAAGGTGACAATAAGGAACAAATATCCTTTACCAAGAATTGATGATTTATTCGATCAACTTCAAGGAGCACAGGTATTTTCAAAGATTGACCTTATATGGATATCGTCAATTAAAGATAAAGGTAGAAGATGTGCCTAAGATAGCTTTTAGAACCAGATATGGATTTTACAAGTTTATGGTTTTACCTTTCGGTCTGACAAATGCACTTGCAGTTTTCATGGACCTCATGAACCGAGTGTTCAGACCATATTTGGATTAGTTTGTGGTAGTATTTATTGATGATATACTGATTTATTCAAGGAGTCCACAGGAACATAAAGAACACCTAAGATTAGTATTGCAAATACTCAAGGAGGAGAAGTTGTATGCCAAGTTACAAAAGTGTGAATTTTGGTTGGACATAATTTCTTTCCTTGGCCACGTTATTTTTAAGGATAGTATTTCTATGGAACCAAAGAAAGTAGAGGCAGTGGTAGATTAGGAGAGACCCACTAACATGTCTAAATTTCGCAGTTTTCTGGAAATGGTAGGCTATTATCGAAGATTTGTTGAAGGATTTTCTCTTATTGCTATACCTTTAACTTGCCTGATCCAAAAATGAACAAAATTTGATTGGACGGATGAGTGTGAGCAAAGTTTCCAAGAATTGAAAAAATGATTAGTCACTATCCTAGTGCTGACTGTTCCTTCAGAGACAGGAGATTTCACCATAAATAGTGATGCATCTTGCAAAGGTCTCGGTTGTGTCCTAATGCAAAATGAAAAGGTGATAGCCTATGCTTCTAGATAGTTAAAGTCATACGAGTCAAATTATCCTACTCATGACTTTGAGCTAGCAGCAGTAATCTTTGCCTTAAAAATATGGAGGCATTACCTGTATGGTAGTCGTTGTGAAATCTTTACAGATCATAAAAGTTTAAAATATATCTTTACTCAGAAAGAGTTGAATTTAAGATAGAGAAGATGGTTGGAGTTGCTAAAGGACTATGATCTGACCATCAAATATCATCCAGGCAAGGTAAATGTTGTAGCAGATGTCTTAAGTAGAAAATCTCCAAGTAAATTAGTAGCTTTAATTACTAATCAAAAGCATATCATAATGGATATGGAGAGATCTGAGATTGAAGTACGAATTCATAATCCTGGAATTCAATTAGCAAATATTATGATACAACCTACCCTGATTGACATAATTAAATCAGCTCAAAAGAAGAATCTAGAGCTACAGAGAATTAGAGGGATAGTACAGTCTGGTGCTCAGTCAGAATTTACTATATATGAAGATGATACCTTGAGGTTTGGTAATAGGTTGTGTGTTCCCAAGCTTCCAGAGTTAAAGGAAAAGATTCTAGAAGAGGTGCATGGTTCAGCATATACGATGCATCCAGGTAGTACAAAGATGTATCAAGATCTAGAGAGAACTTTTGGTGTCCTGGTATGAAGAAAGACATAGCTCAGTATGTGGCCAATGCTTAGTATATCAGCAGGTGAAAGCCGAGCATCAAAGACCTGCTAGACCACTGCAATCCCTTATGATTCCTCAATGGAAATGGGAGCACATTATTATAGATTTTGAGACATGCTTGCCCAAAACCTCTAAAAGTAATAATGCAGTATGGGTGATTATAGATTGACTGACAAAATCAGCTTATTTCTTACCCTTTCGTGTCGGTCTCTCTCTGGAAAAATTAGCGAGCTTGTACATGGAACAATTATGAGACTACATGGAATTCTAGTTAATATAGTATCGGATCGAGATAGTAGGTTTGTTTCACAATTTTGGAAGAGTCTTCATAAAGCCCTGGGGACCAAATTTAGTTTTAGTATAGCATTTCATCCCCAAACCAATGGATAATCGGAGCGAACCATTCAAATATTGGAAGACATGTTGAGAGCTTGTGTTATGGATTTAGGTGGTGCTTGGGACTGTCATCTATCATTGATAGAGTTTGCCTATAACAATAGTTATCAAGCTAGCATTCAGATTGTACCTTTTGAGGTTTTATATGATAGGAAGTGTAGATCTCCTATCTGTTGGGACGATGTAGGAGAAAGAAAATTATTGGGTCTGGAAATAGTGCAGCAAATAGTGGATAAAGTACAAATGATCAGGGAACGACTGCATATTACTCAGAGCCGATAGAAAAGTTATGCTGATAAGAGGTGGAGGGAGTTAGATTTCAATGTGGGCGATCATGTGTTTTTGAAAGTTTCTCCCACTAAGGGTGTGATGCATTTCGATATACGAGGCAAGTTGAGCCCAAGATTTGTGGGACCGTTTAAAATTTTGGATAGGATAGGTGAGGTGGCTTATCGATTAGCACTACCCCCAGCCTTGTCAGGAGTACATAATGTATTTCATGTGTCGATGTTATGGAAGTTCATTCTCGATCCCAGCCATGCAATAGATTACGTACCCTTATAACTTCAGGAAAATTTGACTTATGAGGAGGTGCCTATACGAATCATTGACAGTAAGGATCAAGTGTTGCAACACTGAACCATACCATATATGAAGGTGTAATGGAGAAATCATAGTGAAAGAGAAGCTACATGGAAACTTGAAGCAGAGATGTGAGCAAAATATCCACAGCTTTTTGGAACACCAGGTACATAAATTTCGAGGATGAAATTTTTTTTTAATGGGTGGAGGATGTGAGATATGGACCTTGGGCCGAAGTCGGCAGGCCCAACCGGCTTCGACCCAGTTCGAACAAAAAAAAAAGTTGAAATGAAGAAGGAGATGGAGTCAGAACAGGGGAAGGATTTTCTTCCCTTATCCAGCCGGAGTTCTCGCTAGATGTCATGAAGGGAGAGTCGTGGAGGGAGAGGGAGGTGGTTGGCGTCATATTTGGGTGGGATTGGCACTCGATCGAGCGATGCTTGTCTTCCAAACGATGAGGAAACCACCGGGCGTTTCCTTTAAATTTCCCACACCATCACCCCATCAAGCCCCTTCACACACCTTCTTCCTCTCCGTCGAGTGACTGAGAATCCCAGAATGCCAGCCAGTGAGTTCCTTTTACTATTTAGAAGGATTAATTTTAGTTTTTGGTTTTTTTTGGTTTAGGTTGCCTTGGAGGCCGTGGGCCGCTGGTGACCACGCCGCCGCCTGCTTCCGATCCGTCAAGGTCTTCCGGTGCCACCTTCCATTGGCCACCACCGGCGACCCTGGGAGGCTGGCTCGATTGAGCCAGGGAAGCAACAGGGGAGGGGTTCGGGAGGAAGAAAGAAAGAAAGAAAGAAGGAAATAAAGAAAGAAAGAAAGAAAAGAAAAAGAAGAAGAAGAGGGGGAATAAAATTTTAAATAATAATAATATATAATATTATAAGAGAGAGAGGATCGGGAAGTTTTTCTCAAAATTTGTGCAACTAGGAATTTGATTTGAATGAATTTATTTATTGTTGTAGGAGAATAGCCTCCTGAGCAGGAAAGTGTTGCACGAATTTTGGGTACGAACTAATTTAGATAAGGAATTCTGGATTGATCACTCGTTTATATATGTATTTTACATGGACTGACTTGATCCGAACATATATATATATGTATACATTTGCACATATTGTGTTATTTCGCATAGCATAGTTGATTTCTCGTGATGGATATTATGGTTGTTATTATTATTATCATCTGTATTTTATATACCATGTTTAAAGGAAAGTGATATCCGAATGGGTTGGACCATGACACCAGATTACTGAATGGGTTGGGCCATGACACTGGTTATTGAATGGGTTGGACCATGGCACCGGTTATTGAAAAATCATAAAAGACATATTTTGACTATATTGATGAAGTGTTAATGAAGTAAATATGTTATTTGGACTAGCCATGCCACGGTAGCACCGTGGTTACACAGCCTGAGCCATGGGCTTTGTACATGGGAGCTGCCACTGGCGGATAGTACGTGGGACAGCCTGAGCCACAGGCTTTGTACGTGAGCAGGACTGGCCACAATATGCATGGTCGATTATGAGGTTGCTAGTCATGGGCTGGAGCATGACTATGGCTAGTCCAAAACTCTAAAGATAAAGGTTAATTAATGGAAACTCTAAAAGAGAAATATAAAGTTATCAAGGTTTTGTCATACATGAGGCTTGAATTGTTTGACTGCATGACATGATATACTAGTATTTTGCTATATTCAGAAATATATATTATTGTTGGTGTGATCATATAGAAACCTTGCTGGGCTGTAGAGCTCACTCCCCTACTTTTGTTTTCCAAAGACTCGGGATATATAGAGAGGATCAGGCTGGGCGTGCGACGGAAACTTCAATATTGTTTTGATATTTTAGTTAGTAAATTTTAGTTTTCATTTACTGATACTTATCGTGAATCTGTAGACCAATTAGTAATTTTGACTTTATAATTGGATTGTTTAATTATTATTCAATTATTTATATAATAATAGTTTATTTGATGTGTTTGACTCTTGCGTATCTAGGCCTTGCATGATCTCTAGGATAATACCTAGGACTTGTGCAGCTAGTCACGTAGCCGATTATGGTGCTGGATTCGGGGCGTAACATTATACCTTTGGAATGTTGTAATGTTCATCATCTGTCATTTTGCTCCAACCTTTGCTTGTAGTTCATCCCTTGATATCCATCTTTCTAGGAAGGTTAAGCATTTGAGCAGTATTCAAGTTCCTTGACCGTGCAAACACTTAGCAAATATATGCATTTGTCTTTAACCTTCCATATAAATTCACATTTAGTGCTTCAATATTTTTTCTCTGGCAACTTAATAAATAAAGGAGAATTCTGCTGATAATTACTACAAGAAAAAAGGTTTTTTCCAATGAAAAATTTTGTTGGGAAAAGTAATGAAAACCGTTGGAGAAATTTTTCTTGACGAATTTTAAGTCTGTTAGGAACCATTGGCAAAACTCTTGTTGGCAAAAAAATGATGACATGGAAGGCCGTCAGAAAAAGTTCAATTTTTATGATGGAAATTATCCTGTCAGAAAAAGTTGTATTTATGACGACCGTGGATTTATTACCATTAGGAATAATTGAAAGTTTTACCAACAAATATATATCCATTGGCAAAAGGTTTAAGCATCAACACATATATAACTATTATTAACAATGGCTATAAATATACTCGTTGGAAACGGCCGTCGGGAAAGGTTTAGTTTTTTATAATGGGAATTTTCCTGTTGGAAAAAGCTGTATTTATGATGACAAGTTATCCGTCGAAAAAAAATAAACTCTTTCACCACGAACTTATTACCGTTGAGAATAATTGAAAGTTTTACCAACAAATATATATCCGTTGGCAAAAGGTTTAAGCCACATATATTACTATTATTATCAATGGCTATAAATATACTCGTTGGGAAAGATATATTTCCACCATTGAAGTACTTTGCTGAAAATATTTTTTTCCTATTTTTGGTTTAACAAAAATATCCAAATTATAAATTTGCTTGCCAATGCTACAAAATTTTCAAAATGAAACTCAAAACTTAATTAATCAAACCATAAGATTTAATCAAATTGCATAATTCATCCACCATAGATATATTATAAGTTGTTCGCATATATGTATCAACATAATTACGTAGAGTCATATCTAACATAACTAGTAACCACCAAAAGATAGAAGCTAAATTCCAATAAAACAAAAGAAAGTTTTGTTTCCATTGCTTCATATTTCAACCATGAAGATGCCCGCAACAATAAAGATGCTTGGACTTGTTCCTTTGCTCTACGCGATAATTCCACCTACATCCAAATCAAACAAATATGGAAGTTAACCTCAATTACATAATTCATGTAAATTAATATTTAAGATAACACTTTATAAAATTAAAAAACTCTTCAAGTTTATCTCCTTGTATAACAAATTACTTGAAACCATGCAATACAAGTGTCATTAATAACCAGTATATAAAATTTTAATAGGATCATATGTTTTATAATGTTGTACTTTTAGAATTTAGATAAAAACTATTTATATGTCAAATTCACTAATGCCGAGAAACGACTTTACAATAATAAACATACCTCAAAAAAGAGCTTACTATTGTACTTGCCCTTCCACTTGCTTTGCTACCAAATTCATTAATGTTGTAAGTTTCTCTTTCACATCTTGTAACTCATTTTTAGTATCCTGAAATTTTTCATTCATGTCATGCAATTCTTTTTCAGTGGTTTCAAGACTTAATTCTGCAGTTTCAGCTTTTTTCTCGGTTTGTTCAATTCTTGTCTCAGCATTTTCTACTCTTTTCATTGCCTCTTCAACTTTATGATTTACATATACAATCATAGTCTTTAATTCTTGAGCTTGAATAGATCTCAAAGTAAATTGATTTGGACCCATTCCTTCACAAAGAAGATGACCACATTTATTTGGGCCAAAAACATACATAAATATTTTTTCATCATCAAGAAAAATCTCTTCCTCATCATGCTTCTGTTTAAGTTCTTTCACTTCTGCCTGCATTGAAATTTAAATTCTCAAGTGATTAACATTCACACTTCTTACCCAAACTAAGAACACATATGGTAAATACCAAATATGATGAATACCCAAACTACTCAATAGACATGTTACTTTCTACAATTTTTATCTATTTTATGAAGTACTAAAAGATCCACTTGCAAAAGAAAATATAGAATAACATAAAATTTGAGGAATAAAACCATTCAACATTCTCAAAAGCAATTCTCTTCTAATATACAAGAACATTCGCATACTATTTTTTCTTCAGCTGCAACATCAACTAAAGAACCATTCTTACGCGTACGAGTCTTTTCAAATATTTCCAACCTACTTGGTCACACCCCATTTGCAGCCTGGGTTTGTAATTAAAAAATTTAGTAAAAATAAAAAGAATACACAACTATAAGGTCAGAATTATAAAAGAAATTTATATTGTTTCTATTATTCATACCAGCCGATGCTCAATTACACTGAAAGCAGTCCTACCGGTAAAAGGAACCATATTGAGTTTTGATCTATATATTTTTTACATTTGTCTTGCTCATTTTCTGCAAGTAAATATTGGTGAATTAGTCAAATTAATACTAGAAAGATACTTAAAACAATCATCTTTCTATTGCTTCATGCTCATCCTTTTCATACCTGAAAAGTTTCACTATTCCAATATGCAACAAGCCATTCCCAATCATCCTTGGTGATTACCTCATCTAGTAACCGCTTGAGTTTTCCTTGATCTTTATGTCGATTCTTATAAATTTCATACAACTCATTCCTGTACTCTCTATATTGATCACTAAGTTTCCTTATCACATTTTTTGTCCTTATAACTTCAGCCTTATCGAGTCCTTCCTCAAAGGGAATAAAATAATCCTACAAAAAGATAATACAATTTAGTAAATATTAAGATTATTGATGTTCTAATTAAAAAACTAACAAAAATCTTACCATGATGCGGTTAATCATATTCCTTATTTTATTCTCAGGAATTTCACTCCATCCTTTAACTTTAAGGGGTGCAAAGGATTGATTTCTAACTATTGTACCATACCAACTTGCAAATTGAGCACGATTTTCTCCTGCAATTCTTTCCTTGTGATCCCACTCCACTATTTTCTTGGTCTTTGAATTTTTCAGCTCATTGTTCAAAGTCCTCCCTCATCCTCTTTTTGTAGTATTCATCACTAAACCTGCAAAATCAAAAGCATAAAAAAAGAAACTAAATAACCACTTCGAATAAAAAGGATTAAAAATATACATAAAATATAACATTTAAAGATACTTACTAAAGTTATCATTTTCACCTTCTTGCTCACAATTAACATTATTTCTGGTAATAGGTGGAAGGCCTTATTAGATGATAGCATTAACTTCTATGCCTCTACCTTTAATAATGCATCTCCCTTTACGATTACTAGGTTCAGCCATAATTATCTACCTTTATACATTAAGTTAGTAAAACTTCTGCTTGTTCCACATGGTATTACAAACTTAGTAAAGATTTAAAGAAGAACCAGGTATCATCTAAACAATGGAGTTAATAAACATTGAAATAAATTTCATTAAAGGGCTTTCAAAAAAATGGCCAGTCCAAAGTAGAAAAAGAACAAAACCTAATAAAATTAAGAAAATATATAATATGCAGTGCTTGCATAAGTAAATAACTTCTACAAAAGCTCATGCCATCATAATTCTTCCTCCCCACTATCATTATCATCCTCATCATCACAATTATTTATTGATGCAGGAATTTCGCTACTAAAGAAGCCATCATGATCTTCATCAGAATCATCTTCCATTGCAAATTTCTTAATATTTTCAAGCCTATCCTCATCCAACAACTCTACATCGATACTTCTTTCTCAATTGGCATATCATAGAAGGCGCGAGGTTGTGTCTTAAGGACCACAAGAAAATCAGGCTTAATATTGTCTTGAATATAGAAAACTTGCTCCACCTGATATACAAGCACATATGGCTCATTGGTATTCAATTTTCATTTAGTATTGACACTTATGTAGCCATAACGATCTTTCTCGATTCCTCTACCAGGGCTATGAACATCCCACCAGATACATTTGAACAAAACAATTCGATTTCCTCCCATATAATGCAATTCCACAATGTTGGTTAGTACACCATAATAGTCAATGTTCGTTGTGCCTACAATTTCCTTAACAAAAACTCCACTATTTTGAGTTACCCTTCCATTATCACGTTGCATGGTATGAAATTTGAACCCATTAATTTTGTAGCCATCATAAATTATGACCACTGAATCTGGACCACATGCCAACTAATATAGTTCTTCACTCACTTGTCCGTTTCCTTTAAAGTATAATTATGTTACCTATTATAGTTAAAAATATATCGTTAGCACAACGTTCAATATGATTTATATAATTTTTTGTTTCTCATATTTGAATAGTATATTATTTTTAAAAAGAGAGATTATATCACTTATATATTTTTCAAACCATTCAGATAATTGAGTATCTTAAGGTTATCTAGCATTATGAACTTGGGAATTTGACATCATGTTGTCATACTCACTAAACAATACAATCATTTCTATCACAATGTTGCATATTAGCTACAAGTCATATATATAAATATTAAATAAAAAGAGCTTACTTAACTTAAGTATGGCAAAGCTTCGTTGCAATTTTTTATCATAAATAAATGAGCTTGTATTAGCTCCATTCTACTTAGCTTACGTCTGAATCTAACTTTCTTCTCCTTATTATTTTGAAAAGTACAACCAAGTTATGCAAAAACTGCTAACCCATGATGAGATTTAGCATGAGCTATCATAGTTCCTCTCCAATCTATCAAATCTTGTTTCATTACTGTGTAGATACCTATACCAAAATGTGGCACATTCTTTTGTAATATATCCCCCTGTAATTGAACCCTCAGGATGACTTTTATTATGCACAAAATATTTAAGTGTACACAAGTACCTATAGTTATTGAAAGTATAAAGGAATAATAAGAATAATACCAAGAAGATGAATAAATATATCATCTATATTATAAATATGAAAATTCGAAATGCACTAACCGTTCAATTGGGTACATCCACCGATATTGTACCGGTCCAGCAATTTTAGCCTCGTTTGTCAAATATAGTGGCAAATGCATCATAATATTAAAAGATGATGGTGGAAAGAGCATCTCCAACTTACAAAGAGTTATTGCAATAGCAGACTCCAACTTTTTCATATCCTCCATCCATAAAACCTTTGAAGACAACTCTTTAAAGAAAGTGGAAAGCTCAATTAAAGCTTCTGATAGTGGTTTACATAACCTTTCACGAATTGTAAGCGATAAAAAATTTAATAAAAGGACATGGCAGTCATGACTTTTCAATCCAGATATCTTGTGCTCTTTAGAATGAATGCATCTTGAAATATTTGAAGAATATCCATCAGGCACCTTAATATCCTTTAAAAAATCACATGAAGCAGTTTTCTCTTCCATAGACAGTGTATAACATACAACAAAAAATTTTCATTTTCCTTCATTTAGTGTTAGATGAAGCTTTTCTCTTACACCCATATCCTTAAGATCACGATAAGCTTTAAGACTATCTTTTGTTTTTCCTTCAATGTCCAAGAGTATACCAACCACACTATCATATATATTCTTTTCAATATGCATGACATCTAAATTATGATGTAAGAGAAGGTCCTTCCAATATGATAATTCAAAGAAAATACTTTTCTTTTTCCAATTATAGATTTGTATGAAATCTTCCCATTTTCTCTTTTTACCAATCTTATCAAATATAATATGTTTGAGCCCATGCAATTGATCAAGCACATCATATCCTAACAACTACTTAGGAGGTGGCCTTAGCTCTTTCTCACCATTAAATTCCTTTTTTGAATTTTGCCATTTGTGGTTAAGAGCCGAGAAACAACGACTTCCAATATAGCAGAACTTACCACAATGTTTCAGCCAATATGAATATGTATCTTTATTACAGTAAGGACATGCTAGCTTCCCTTTAGTACTCCATCCTAACAAATTGCCATATGCAGGAAAGTCATTTATAGTCCATAATACTACTGCATGCATTCGAAAGTTTTGTTTCATTGAGGAATCATAAGTATCAACTCCTTTAACTCCTCAATTAGGGGTTGCAGATACACATCAATATCATTTCCTAGAGCTTTTGGACCAGGAATGAGTAATGCCAAAATAAAGGAAGGTTGTTTCATACATAACCATGGCAGTAAATTATAAGGAACAAGCACCACAGGCCATGTACTATGTACAATACTCATATTTTCAAATGGGTTGAATCCATCACTTGCTAATCCAAGTCTCACATTACAAGGCTCTATAGCAAATGCTGGATACAACTCATCTAAATGTTTCCATGCTTGAGAATCTGCTGGATGCCTTAAAGCCCTATCCTTAAGATGTTTGTCATGATGTCATTTCATGTTTGAAGCAGTTTTTGAAGATATATACAACCTTTGAAGCTTCGGAATCAATGGAAAGTGCCATAAAGTCTTAATAGAAATTTTTTTGCCACTTTTCAAAGACGAAGATTTAACAAAATTTGCTTTGTCTCTATTTGATTTCCATCAAGATGCCCCACATATAACATAGTGATACTCATTAGCATATTCTTTCCAAAACAACATACAATCATTGACGCATGAATCAATTTTCTCATAATAAAGGCCTAGATTTCAAATTATCTTTCTAGCTTCATAAAATGAATTTGTTAATGTCTCATCCTTGGGAAGTGCCTCCTTAAATAAATTAAGAAAAGCATCAAAAGCCTTGTTACTCAATCCATGAAGACATTTTAGTTACCATAGCTTTAAAACAAAAGATAGCTTTGAGAACTTCTTGTAATTCGGATATAAACATGTCTCGATCTCACTTAGTAGTCTATGAAACTTTGAAGGTCCCTCATGAGGCTCATCTTGGTCATTTGCATTTAAATTTGTATAGTCATCATCCTCTAAACTCCACATACATTATGTATCAACTCTTGCATATCATCAATCTCCTCATCTTCCATATCTATTTCTTCATTGACATCAACATTATCACTTTCAATGTTACCTACACTTTCACCATGCAATGACCACTAAGTATATGATGGGACTATTCCATGAATCACAAGATCAGCCTCAACATCATCTCGATATTTATATCTAGTATTGTTACATTTGATACAAGGGCACCAAATTTTATTCCATAGATCTGTGTTCTCGAATGCAAAGTCAAGAAAATCTTTCACTCCATTTCTATACTCAAGAGATAATCTATTAGTAATCTGCATCCAGTTTTTACTTATTCCAGCCATACCGTCCTATCAATTAAGAAAAAAAGTAGGAAAATATTAACAAGTTACAAAAGCATATTATCAACAAAACAATGAAATGGTTATTACTCATCCATGCCAAATAGAAACATATATATAAGAACACTAAAAAGAACACTTCAAGGCCTATCAAAGTAAATTTGCCAATAAAGCCCAACAAACACTTGAAGTTTAATTTATAATACTATATTATGGCCTTAGAATTAATATAAACACAATAATAATTCTTAGGCTTTTTATATCGACTATAGCTCATTATAAGCCAAAAAATCAACATTAGTCATTGCAAAGTTAAACCCACAAAGGCACAAACCATCCACTCCACTTACCAAGACAACAAGAAAACATTCCATAACCAAATTACTGGTATTAATTTGCAATTCATGCCCCCTACACTAAGATTTCAGCTCGGGAAAGTATCAAGTAGTTTGGCAAAAAGCAAAACAAATGAAGTCAAATCATGCATAGGAGTCAAATTGAAATCCATATGATTTTTTTCAACTACAATATATGAAGGTAAACTCTTTAAATAAAAACCTTCCCAACCCCCAGAACCATTCCAAAAATTTTCCCACTAACCAATTACGTTATGACCACAGAACAAACTTCCCATTCTCCCAAGAAGTACCATTCATTCTGGGGTGTGGATCCAATTCTACATCTCTCTGAAGCCATGCATGGAATTAATTAAGATTATGTCACAAATTGCATTAATTAAGAAAAAAATTGATGATCTCTTTTAGTGACGTTTAATATATATATACACTAAAAAGCTCTCTTAATTATCAAGTTACATGCATGTCAAAAATTTATCTCTCTCTTTCATACGTGATCTAAAAAAAAGTTTGCCAGTAATACGTTAACCTTCACCAAGAACAGTAAGTATTTTAAAGAGAATGACCATTAAGAATAGGAAATATTAAAGTTATCTTCCTTCTTTATTACCCGTGAGGCCTTGACCTAGGAAAATAAGTGTGTAAATAGATAGAATTTTTTTCTCAGAAATATAAATGTACAAAACATCATTCTAAGTGCTAACCCTAAAAAATTCAGCAAAATTGGACTGGATCTTATATAACAATTTGTTAGCCTTCACAATCCATTTTTTTAAATAAAAAAGCCCATCTTAGTCTTGGCTTAAATTAATCCCATGGACCTATTGCACCGCATGGTTTTTTTTTAAAAAAAACTTATCAAAAAAAAAAATTTCATCTCTAGCAAAATTTAGGTTGGAAAAGAATTGGGTTAATATGGGATTTAATTAAATAGACTATGTAATTCATAATCCTATAGGAAATCCAATCTAATCCTCCTAAATTTTTCAAATATAAAAGTATTGGATTCATATGGATCTCACTTAAATAGACTATGTAATCCACAAAAAAAATCTAGTCCAATCCTCCTAGATTTTCCAAACATATCCTGAGACTTCTATTTTTACCTTGGAAAAGCTGGGGTGGGCTAGAATTCTATAAGTCCATTACTCCTAGAGATCAAAATGTAGAAGAAGAACTATGAAATTAGTGTATCAAGCAAAGTAACAATGAATATCTCTCTTTTATCTTTTATTTAAGTACTAATTATAATCAATTCAATAAATTTGATGGCAGAAAATAATATACCAAGGGATGATATATATCCAAATCGAACTTCTCAAATGAGACCTTCTTCTTTAGATAGTAGAGGAGGAGCTGCTCCTCAGTCAGGTGGAACCGGAACCCTGGTGGCACTCCGGAGTTCAACGACGATGACTACAATGATGCCATTCTCCCCTCTCTATTTCTCTCTCCCTAACCATCACGATCGACCTCGGCCCCCCCTCTGTTTCTCTGAAACATTCCCTCCCTCTCTCTCTCTCTCTCTCTCTCTCTCTCTCTTGGACCACCGGCCCCCCTCCCCCGGTGGCCCCCCAACGGCCTCGACCATCCCCATTACCGATGTTGAACCCCCACTCTGTTTCTCTCTCCCTAACCATCATGATCAACCTCGACCCCCCTATTTCTCTGAGTTATTCCCTTTCTCTCTCTTTCTTTTGGACCACCAGCCCCCCTCCCCCAGTGGCCCCCCCTGTGGCCCTGCCCGTCCCCACTGTCAACGGCGACCCCCCCTTTGTTTCACTCTTCCTTCTTCTTCTTTCCCATGGCGACCCCCACTCTGTTTCACTCTTCCTTCTTCTTCTTTCCCATTTCTCTATTTTGGACCCTCAGCCCCCCCTCCCCCGGAAGCCCCCCCACGGCCCCGCCCCTCCCCACTACCGACCTCGACCCCCCTCCCCCGGTAGCCCCACCCCTCCCCACTACTGACCTCAACCCCCCAACACCCTTGGCAGCCCCCCATGTGGCCCCGCCCCTCCCCATTGCCGACGTCGATGATGATTCTAGAGTCGAGTCCGAGGAGATGGTCCCCTCGTCGTCACCTCCAACGACCGGCACCCGCCCCTTGGCATCGTGATGATCTTCCTCTTACCTCGTCGGATCCATCAAAGAAATAAAAAAAAAGCCTATCAACCAAAGAAAATGAACTCACCTTCATCACTGCCACCGACGATGATCTCCACCACCTTCACCACCACCGACGGGTTGCCGACGTCGTCCTAGGGCTGGAAACGGAGAGGCGCGGGACTTAACCAAAAGGAAAAAGAAAAAAAGAAAGGCTTAAATTGAGAGGGTCACGAGAGTTTGCGGGCCACGCCAAATGAAAAAAAAATCGGCCCATTCTCTACGCCCAATCTAGACGGCCCGTTGGGAATAAAATTATTCCCCATGATTATTCCTCATCCATCAGAAAAAATCATACATAATAATATATTCTCGACAAACAAAAATATTTGTCGTACAAAAATACTTTTACCTACATATAATTTATTATCCGTAGGGAATAATTGCAAATACCCTTTTTTTTCTTGTAGTGTAAAATCTTAAGAAGTGATTGTGTCACACTGAATTTTGTTTCAAGTGGTCATTCTCCATCTTATGCCACAAAGTTGGCTAACCTTGTATTGAAGCACATCCATCAATAACTTCAAAATCAATGGCTAAATGTGGCAATGAGTCTAAAATATAAATGTTTAATCCTTAAAGTTCCATGCAACAAATATGAACTTTAATCTTCTAACTCAGCAAAACAATTTCTTAATTTAAGGTTCAATAAATCTTCCCTTGAAATATATTTTTTAAAAAGGAATTCTATGATTCACTTATTTTTTATAATACACTATGTTGTGGCGGCTACTTACTCGACCTCGAGACACCTACCAGACCACTGGCTAAGATAAAGTCATCCATCGGATAACCAAAGAGCGACCACACCACCGACTAATCATCAACTAAGGGAGAGATGGCAACCAAACCACCTGTTGACCCCATAAGTGATTTTGATGATAACCAAACGTTGGAGCATGCATTTGTTTTACTAACAACTCTTCAAGTATTTTACAAGTTTTTGTAGGATGAACTCTTTGCTCAATTTCAACTCCTACATTTCTATTTCTTGTGTTGAGTTGTATTGTAATTGAATCTTGTAAAGAAGAATCCAAAGAAAAATTTAAGTATAAACCAATTATATGGGTTACTTCTAGGTTTTTTCAAGCTTTAAATTACTTTGAGTATGTTGTACGAAGAGTTTGAAGATATCTTGAAAGCTTGAAACCTTGCTGGATGAATTCTGGAGAAGGATTGATAATTCATTGAAGAACTCATCTGAGCCGACTCGAAGAGAAGAGAGCCGACTCTAGCACATGGCATGCATGAGGATTCTGGCATGTAGATATTCGAGCCGACTCTAAGAGACCCGAGCTGACTTGTCCAGAGTACCACTTCCTGAATCAGACAGGCGAACCGACCCAAAGGGAGTCCGAGCCAACTCTATCATATAGTCAAACATCTGAGCCGACTCTTCTGAGATTCGAGCGGACTCCTCCAGAGTCTAGAAATAGAGCTCTGAGAACTACAACCAACCGAGCCAACTCTAACGAGAAACAGCCGACTCTTCCAGACTACATCTTTGAAGGCCTGAGGATCCGAGTCGATTAGAATCAAGGTGACCCAACTCTTATAGAGTGAGGAATCAGAATATTGTACAAGCCGAATAGATTGAAGAGAGTCGACTCAACCAGAACTACTCTGAGGATCCGAGCCTACTCGAATAATCTGAGTCGACTCAAAGGTCGATTTCAGACTTATAATGACTAGTTCCAGAACTTGGAATTTGAATCCAAAAAGTGCTCCAACGGTCTACAACGAATAAAACTGCCTGAGAAGGGTACAAGACTATATATTTGAGTGATTTGAACTACTTAGGAAAAGCTTTTGAAAAAGGAAAAAGAGATAAATACTTCATTGAAAGCTTGTGAGCAAGAGAGCACTGCAAGAGCATTCAAGACAGTCTTCAAGCCTTCTCCAACTACCATCTAAAGCTTGAAGCATTTATTGAAGATAGTATAGAAGCCATTAAAATGCATTGAAGTGCATTCAAGTAGGCTTCTTTCGAGCTGCATCGGTAATCATTCGACAAAAATCTGTTTGTCATTTTGTTACTTTTTTTTACAATTCTTTTATTGAATTGTTGGATTATTGACGAGCCCGGTTGAAAAATCAAATAGGTTCTTGGTTAGCCAGTGTTAAAACCAAGTGTAGGGTTCTTGGTGATCCTGATAAAACCAAGTTGGTTTCTTTGGTGAGCCCAGTTTAAAAAATCAAAGTGTAGAGATTTGGATTGTGAGCTTGTGAAAATAATCCGACTGTATTCCAGTAGGAGATATAGTGGTAATCTTGGGTAGTGGACGTAGGAGCTGGGTTGCTCCGAACTGCTATGATTTGCTTGTGTTTGTGTTGAGCCTTTCTTGTTTGATTACGCTTCTGCATTCAATTATCCTATCACAGCACTTAACACTCATAAGGGATTTCAAAGAGCACATTATTACTTAAAATTTTTTAAATTCCTAATTGAGCCCCCTCTTGGAAAAGCCACCTGGGCAACAACTGGTATTAGAGCAGTATCTCTGAATACATTTAGAGTAAAGATTGATGGCTCATCCCATGAGTACATTTTTGGTCGAAGGCCAATCTACTAATAGACCTCCACTCTTCACAGGCACTAATTATTCTTACTAGAAAGCTAGAATGAAAATCTATATACAAGTTATCGATTTTCAATTATGGAAGGTCATTCAAAAAGGGCCACAAATTTCCATGATTAAAATTAATGGTGTGGATGTCCCAAAGCCTGAAGAGGACTGGGATGAACACGACATGAAGATGGAGGAATTAAATGCCAAAGTAATGAATTTATTATACTGTGCTTTGGATGTTAACGAGTTTAATCGAGTTTTCACTTGCTCTTTAGTAAAGAAATTTTGGGACAAACTCGAAGTGACCCACGAAGAAACTTCCCAAATGAAGACTTTGAAAATAAATTTTCTTGTACATAATTATGAATTGTTTGAAATGAAACCTATTGAAACTATCTCTGCCATGTTTACTCGATTTACAGATATTATTAATAGTTTGAAAAGTCTTGGTAGGTGTTGCGGCATCAACTCCTGGACTGGGGTCGGCTGGATATGCTGGAGTACTCCTCTCCCGGGTGAACCTGCAATAAAGTCCCCAAGGGCACCGGTGGTGTTCCGACGGGGGATCCTCTGATGTCTAAGTTAGCAAGAGGTTAAAGGCAACAGAATAGAGGAATCAATGAAAGAACTGCGTATGGAGAGGGAAAAGCACTTCTACCTTCGAACGGGATCCCCCGAGTACCTTATATAGGCACGAAACAGTCCAAAATCCATTAGGAAAGAGGCTGAGAAAGACCGATCTGCCCCTAAAAGAATCTAGAGAGTAGCCACGTGGCGCGCAGATACGGCGACATCGTGGAAGTAGTGGAGCAGGGCTGTTGGGATGGCAGGATCCCGCAGTAACAGAAAGGTGCTTCTGGAATTCCCAGGATGCTAAGGCATGCTTGTCGGACGTCGACCGAGGGAAAGCCGGTCGGCCGGACCAAAGGCCAAACCTCTGAAGGAAAGCGACGGGCCGGATCCCAGCAGGAGAGGGTCGGGCCGGACCCTAGCAGTGGAGGGTCGGACCTCTGAAGGAGAGCGACGGGCAGGACCCCAGCATGAAAGGGTCGTTTGGACCTCTGCTCTGGTGGGTCAGACCTCTGAAGGAGAGCGATGGGCCGGACCCCAGCAGTAAAGGGTTGTTCGAACCTCTGCTCCGGTGGGTCGGACCTCTGAAGGAGTAGCAGTCGGAGCCTTGAAAGAGTGGCCCGATCAGACCGCAAGAATGGGCCGGTTCTGGCTGAGGGTGAGCCGTCAAGGTACAATAGCAGGGTTTACTCAAATGCTGATTTAGTACAGAAGATCCTCATATCACTTTTGGATAAGTGGGACCCCAAAGTGACTGCCATCCAAGAAGCAAAAGATCTAAACACCTTATCTCTGGATAAATTAATGGGTTCACTCATCACACACGAATTGACCATGCAGCATAGAACTAATGATGACCAAAAAAAGAAGAAGACAATTGCCTTCAAAGCTGCATTAGACTCAAAAAAAGATGAGGAATCAGAAGATGAATGCACCTCCTCCAAAGATGATCTAGTTGACGAAGATATCGCAATGGTCATGAGGAGATTTAGAAGGTTTATGGAAAAGAAGAAAGGAAGATACAATAAAAAATTTCATAAACGAAGAGAGCACTCCAAGGACAAGGACAAGGATAAAGAAAAGGAAAAGAACAAGTGCCCATATGCTATGAATATAAGAAACCAGGGCACATTCGTCCCGACTGTCCTTTGATAAAAAAATTTTCAAGAAAAAAAAAGAAGGCGATGGTTGCTACATGGAGCGACAGCAAGAAATCTACCTCAACTGAAGAGGAAGAGACCATGAAAACTACTAATCTTTGTCTAATGGGTCTCGAAGATAAGGTAATATCCCCCGAACCTCAATTAGAATTTACATTTGATAAATTGAATTTTGCTTTTCATCATTTATTGTCTGAATTCAAAAATGCTGGAGCAAAGATTAGATCTTTAAAGAATATTAATGATTCTTTATTGAAGGAAAAAGAAGAAATTTTAAAAAATAACAATATATTGCAAAAGAATTTACATGTTTTTTTTGAAAAGTTTAAAGCTTTGGAAATCAAAAACAATGCATGTCTTGATAAGAACAAAGCTTTAACTATTGAAAATAATGATTTGAAAAAGGAGGTTGAAAAACTCAAGCCACTTGTTGAAAAACTTACATTATCTTCTAACAAGCTTGAGTTAATATTAAAAAAACAAAGAATTTCTAGAAATAAAGCTGGAATCGATTTTAATTCTTCAATTTCAAATAGAATTTCAGCTACTACTTTTGTAAAACCAAAAGCTTATGTTCCAAAATTAATATCTCAAAAAGCTTTTGCAACAAATATTTCTGCTTCTAAAGCTACATTATATGTTCCTAAGAGCTCAAATAAAAAATCTTTTATATCTGCATCTCATGTATTAACATCTAAAACTTCAAAATCTGTATCCTTTCAGAATTCTAGAGTTGAATGTTATGCACGCAAAGGGTTAGAACATAAAGCTTTTCAATGTAATATCTTTAGAAATGTCAAGAGTAAAGTAAGAAAAATTTGGGTTCCCAAAGGAACCATCTCTACTAACCTGCAAGGATCCAGGTTAGCTTGGGTACCTAAAAGAACTTCTTGATTATCTTGCAGGAATGTCTTGCAGCCCAAAAATTGAAGAAAAGATGGTATCTTGATAGTGACTATTCAAGGCATATGATGGGTGAGAATGATCAATTTATCATCCTGGAGATGAAAGAATGAGGTATAGTTATTTTTGAAGATTATGGCAAGAGAAAAATAATCGAAATCGGTAAGATCAAGATAACCCCCTATACTTTTATTGAAAATATATTGCTAGTAGATAAATTAAAGCATAATTTGCTATGCATTAGTCAATTATGTGATAAAGGCTTTAAGGTTATCTTTGAATCATCTATATGTATTGTAACAAACTCTCTTGATTCTAGTAGTAAGTTCATTGGACATGACTTGGAAATATTTATGTGGTAAACCTTAATGATCTTGCCATGTCAAGTAGTTCCAATCTAGTTGCAATGAATGCTAAGATCAAGGCATCTTGCTTACTTTGGCATAGATGATTAGGTCATGCTAGCATGCATATTATTGCCAAGTTAATTTCCAAAAATTTAGTTAGACGCATGCCTAAGTTTAAAGTAGACTTTGATCATGTTTGTGATGCATGCCAAATGGGTAAACAAACTAAGGAAAATTTTAAACCCAAAAATTTGATTTCAACTACTAGACCTCTTAAGCTACTTCACATGGACTTATTTGGACCAACTAGGACCACAAGCCTAGGAGGTATGAAATATTCTCTTATGATAGTAGATGATTTTTCTAGATTTACTTGGATTTTATTTATCGCTCATAAAGATAAAACCTTTAAAGTATTTTAAAAATTTTACAAAAAGGTTTCAAATCAGAAAAAATCTTTCAATAGTTTTAATTAAAAGTGATCACGGCATCAAATTTGAAAATCAATTTTTCGATGATTATTGTACAGAAAATAGCATTGATCATAACTTCTCCGCTCCTAGGACACCACAACAAAATGGTGTTGTAGATAAGAAAAATAAGATTTTGGAAGAGATGGCCCGAATAATGTTATGTGAAGGCAATCTTCCAATATACTTTTGGGCAGAAGTGGTGAACACTGCTTATTATATTTTGAGCCACGTTTTGATCCGTCCTATTTTGAAGAAAATCCCCTTTGAGCTTTGGAATGAAAAGAAATCCAACATTAATTATTTTCAAGTATTTGGTTGTAAATGCTGTGTGCTTAACAATGGTAAAGATAATCTAGCAAAATTTGATGCTAAATCAGATAAAGCAATTTTTCTTGGTTATTCATTATATAGCAAAGCATATAGAGTATTTAACAAAAAAACTCTTACTGTAGAGGAGTCTATGCATGTTATTTTTGATGAAACTAACCTTTCACCTTCTAAGAAAGAAGAGTGCATAGATAATGATGTAGGTACAATTCAAAAAGAAATAGAAGACATGAGCATACAGGAAAGACTAACTGAAGAAAGAGAAGAAATAGTAAGTAAGGATCATGTTGATCTACCAAGGAAATGAAGGTACATAACTTCTTATCCAAGAGAATTAATTATTGGTGATCCTTCACAAGGCATTAGGACTAGGTCATCATATAGAGATGCACATGATTACCTAGCCTTTGTTCCATAAATAGAACCTCATACCTTAGAATAAGCTGAATCTGATCCAAACTGGATGATGGCCATGCATGAAGAACTAAACCAGTTTGAAAGAAATAAGGTATGGGCTTTAGTTGAAAGACCTTTAGACCATCCAATCATAGGAGCCAAATAGGTCTATAGAAACAAGTTAGATGAGCAAGGAAATGTAGAAAGAAACAAAGCTAGATTAGTGGCTAAGGGATATAACCAAGAAGAGGATATTGATTTTGATGAGACATATGCACCTGTAGCAAGACTAGAAGTCATTAGATTACTTCTTGCATTTGCTTGCTACATGAATTTTAAACTTTTTTAAATGGATGTGAAAAGTGTATTTCTAAATGGTTTCATTTATGAACAAGTTTTTATAAAACAACCACCAGGTTTTGAAAATCATGTTTTCCAAACCATGTGTTTAAATTGAATAAAGCATTATATGGTTTGAAACAAGCACCTAGAGCCTGGTATGATAGACTTAGCACTTTCTTGATTGAAAATAATTTTTTAAGAGAAAATATTGACAAAACTCTTTTCATCAAGAAGAAAAATAATGATCTATTAGTTATACAGATTTATGTTGATAATATTATATCTGGTGCAACTAATGAAGCTCTTTGTAGAGAATTTGCTAAGTTAATGCAGGAAGAATTTGAAATGAGCCTAATGAGTAAACTTAACTACTTCCTTGGACTTCAAGTAAAACAAACAAAGGAAGGAATCTTCATCAACCAAGCCAAGTACACCAAAGAAATAATCAAAAAGTTTGGCATGGAGTCTTGCAAACAAATGAACACACCCATGAGCCCATCTTGCAGATTGGATAAAGATAAAGATGGATCCAACATTAACCAAAAGCTCTACAGATGTACGATTGGATTCTTGTTATATTTAACTACAAGTAGACCTGATATCTTGTATAGCGTATATATATGTGCTAGATTCCAAACTAATCCTAAAGAATCACATATGCTTGTTGTTAAAAGGATTATCAGATATTTGAAAGGTACAAGTAATCTAGGTCTATGGTTTTCAAAAAATTCTTCATTGAATTTAATTGGATTTTCGGATGCTGATTATGCTGGTTGTAGAATTGATAGAAAAAGCACTAACGGCATATGCCAGTTCCTAGGGTTGAATTTAATCTCATGGCACTATAAGAAACAAAACTCGATAGTGCTATCTACTGCTGAGGCAGAGTATATTGCTGCAGAAGTTGTACATAAGTGTTATAGATTAAATAACAACTAGAAGACTTTGGTGTTACACAATCTAAAATTCTAATCAAATGTGATAACACAAGTGCTATAAATTTGACAAAGAATCCAATTCAGCATTCAAGGACTAAACACATAGAAATTAGACACCATTTTATTAGAGATCATGTTTTGAATGGTGACATTGAACTAAAATTTATCCCAACTGAGAACCAACTAGCTGATATTTTTACTAAGCCATTTAATCAGGATAGATTTGAAATGATTAGAGGAGAATTAGGTCTTTGTGATCCTTTCTAGATTTTTCTAACCTAATTCCTTCAATATTAAGAAAAAGTTATCTAGAAAACCTCCTAATCAATTCAAGTTCTTTGGACAACCATCCTTGAGATTTTATCGAATTAATTTTAATTTCTGAATCATTTCAACTTTTGTAAAAAGTTTCTATTCGAGTCAACTCAGGCAATTTGGCCCTAGTCGAGCTAACTCGAATCTCTATTGATTCTGTTTTTGCTCTGGTCGAGCCGACTCGGGCAATTTAGGGTTGTTAGAGCTGACTTGGATGTCGGGCAATCGATTTTTTAATTAAGCTGTGCAATTTTTTTTGAACCTTATTATTCTCTATTCTCATTCTAAACCCTAACTCTCCACCGAAAACCTCTAACAAAACCCTGAAATCTTCTTCCTCAAGCTCCCATTTCATATTTTTTCTCGCAAGTGTTGCAATGGCACCAAAATCAGCAGTGGGAAAGAGATCCAAAAGAGCTGCACCCTTAGTGGAAGTAGAAAGAAGAACAAAGGCCATCAAGAGGAGCCGACTCGAGCAATTGAGAGGGAAGAAGAACAAACTAAACACTTGGCCTCCACTCATCTTCCAAGACAGGTAATGTCAATGTCTAACTAGCCTGTCACTAGTGGTAGAAGAATGTTTTTAAGTTTTTTGCGGAAATTAGGCTAAAAATTAGAGATTCCATAGAAGAGCTAGGGTGGAGTTACTTCTGTTCTTTGAATGTATCCACCTATCCTACCCTGGTGAGATCATTTTATGAGAATCTCAGACTTGAACCTCATCACATTGAATCTATTGTTAAAGGAAAACGGGTTATTGTGACAGAGGAGAGATTGAGCAGTTTGTTAGAAAGGCCTGCTAATGGGTTCAAGCACTTGGTACTGAAAGATAGAGAAAAGACTCTCAAATCTGTGCTAGGGAGAGAAGATGTAAGTGGAGTAGGAACTACAATGGCTAATACACTCTCACTAGACTACTCCATAATTTCATTAGTAGTATATTCCTTCCAAGGACTGGCAAATTTGACTGGATAAGTGAACATGACCTCAGCTTTATGGAACATCTCATTCAAGGGGAGGCACTTAATTTACCCTACATCATGATCATGCAAATGGAAGAAGCTATGAGAAAAGTTAAGGCTTGTTTACCATATAGAATGGTTCTAACTTTATTGTTTCAAGCCTCCAGGATCAGTTTGGAAGGAGAAGATGGTAAACCCCTCCATCACACAGATACGTACACTTCCAAATCTCTACTTAGAATGGGGTATATCTGTAGTGAAGGAGTATGGAAGAAGAAGGGCATTGAAGAAAGGGCAATAACAGCCTCTAGCAGCAACAGCAGTAGTTCTGAGGATGATAGTGAAGACCTTCCTAGGAAGATCTCCACTACAGGACCTACAGCACCAGAGGAGACTGTTCCCACTTCAGAGCACATATTTAATATACCTATTGCTGAGTTTGGGACCTCTATTGAGCCTCCTTCTGAGCCAACTACACCTGAGTTTACTGCTATGGAGACTGAGCACATTGATCTACCAGCATATCCACCTTTGCCAGATTCCACTTATGTTCCACCAGCACCATCAGTTCAGGATTCATCTACTCACTTTACTAGTACTTCAGTGATCCAAGATTTTATGGCTCAGCAGATGAGAACTTTGACTGACACACTGACTTGCTTCCTGACTAGTATGTTTGGCGAGTTTTGCCAGTTAGTGAATGCCATATTGGATTAGTTTGGAGGAGAGATCAGAGATCTACGCAGCAGGATTGACACACTTGAGACCTCTAGATCTATATCTCAGCCTGATCTATAGCCTATCATAGATACTATCTCATCTGGTTCTGATTCAATCATGAAAACTGTCAATCAAACTTTAGAAGAATTCATAACTGAATTAAATGAAATATGATTTAAAATGGGATCATTAGAAGAAGGAAAGAGGATGGAGGAAGACTACACAAGGGTATTAGAATCTTAAGGTCAAAATTTGGGAGATTGCGAGGGTCTGCTGAAGCCTTTGAAAATGCACAAGTTGCTGAATTAGTTGCTTTAAACACTAAGGTGAAAAAGCTTCATGAAGCAATGGAAGTGGTTCAATTTCAACTAAATCAGCTGAAAACAACAGTCATTGCAGCATTTGCCACTCCTACACCTGGACCTGTACCTACACCTGGACCTACATCTACTACACATCCTAGGAAGCCAGCTCCTCATCTTTAGGCCATCCAATACTGCATAGCTAGATAGTGATTGATTGTACTGATTTCAATTTCTTACAACTTGTATTGAAAACTTTAAATGAAATGAAAGCACTTTTGTTGACATATCCTTTGTGTTATGCAATGTTGGTATGCAATATTGATATTCAATTGTACAATGCTAATCTGATGAATTTTAATTAATATATCAAAATTGATTTGAGAAAGTAAAATTATCTCAAACAAATTTTATGAACTTTCTCATTCTATCATAAAAATTGAGCTTTAATTGAATACCTTTTTGATTATTGACAAAAAGGAGGAGAACAATGAGACTGCATGAAAAATACCTGAGAATATACAGAAAGGGGGAGAATATATTTGACTAAGCATGAAATTGTTTCAAAATCTTCAAATCATCAGAAACGTGGAGTAAATTATTGAAACTGAATGGCTCTAACTCAAAACTTGCAATTTGCTCTGATTGCTTCAAAAATTTAATTTGCTCAGATTGCTTCAAAAATTTAATTTGCTCTGATTGTTTTAAAAATTTGAGCTCAAGAATTAGCTCTAATACTCACAATTTTGAACTCTGATACTCTGTATTTATCCTAAGTTTTGATACTTTGAAACATACAAACTTTAATGCTCTGATACATATAAAAGTACTAGCACTAATACTATATAGTTTTTCAAAAAAGCTCTGATACTTACTTGCAAATACAGTTAGCTTTGATACATGAAATGCTTACTCTTAAATACAATCATACATGTAATTGTAAAGAATTTTTCATGCCCATTGTTTTGTCATCATCAAAAAGGAAGAGATTGTTGACCCCATAAGTGATTTTGATGATAACCAAACATTGGAGCATGCATTTGTTTTACTAACAACTCTTCAAGTATTTTATAAGTTTTTGTAAGATGAACTCTTTGCTCAATTTCAACTCCTACATTTGTATTTCTTGTGTTGAGTTGTATTGTAATTGAATCTTGTAAAGAAGAATCCAAAGAAAAATTTAAGTATAAACCAATTAAATGGGTTACTTCTAGGTTTTTTCAAGATTTAAATTACTTTGAGTATATTGTAAAAAGAGTTTGAAGATATCTTGAAAGCATGAAACCTTGCTGGATGAATTCTGGAGAAGGATTGATAATTCACTGAAGAACTCATCCTAGCCGACTCGAAGAGAAGAGAGCCGACTCTGGCACATGGCATGCATGAGGATTCTAGCATGCAAATATCCGAGCCGACTTGTCCAGAGTACCACTTCCTGAATCAGACAGGCGAACCGACCCAAAGGGAGTCCGAGCTGACTCTATCATATAGTCAGGCATCTGAGCTGACTCTTCTAAGATTCGAGCCGACTCCTCCAGAGTCCAGAAATAGAGCTTTGAGAACTACAGCCAACCAAGCCGACTCTTCCAGACAACATCTTTGAAGGCCTGAGGATCCGAGTCGACTAGAATCAAGGCGAGCTAACTCTTACAGAGTGAGGAATCAGAACACTGTACAAGCGAGCTGACTAGATTGAAGAGAGTCGACTCAATTAGAACTACTCTGAGGATCCAAGCTGGCTCAAGTAATTCGAGCCGACTCGAAGGTTGATTTCAGACTTATAACGGCTAGTTTCAGAACTTGGAATTTGAATCCAAAAGGTGCTCCAACGATCAAATGTCACATCTCAATGGTCTACAATGACTAAAACTACCTGAGAAGGGTACAAGACTATATATTTGAGGGATTTGAACTACTTAGGAAAAACTTTTGAAAAAGGAAAAAGAGAAAAATACTACATTGAAAGCTTGTAAGCAAGAGAGCATTGCAAGAGCATTCAAGACAGTCTTCAAGCCTTCTCCAACTACCATCTAAAGCTTGAAGCATTTATTGAAGATAGTATAGAAGCCATTAAAGTGCATTGAAGTGCATTCAAGTGGACTTCTCTCAAGCTGCATTGGCAACCATTCGACAAAAATTTGTTTATCATTTTGTTGCTTTTCTTTACAATTCTTTTATCGAATTGTAGGGTTATTGGTGAGCCCGGTTGAAAAACCAAATAGATTCTTGGTTAGCCTGTGTTAAAACCAAGTGTAAGGTTCTTCGTGATCCTAGTAAAACCAAGTTGGGTTTCTTTGGTGAGCCCGATTTAAAAAATCAAAGTATAGAGGTTTGGATTGTGAGCCTATGAAAACAATTCGACTGTATTCCGGTAGGGGATGTAGTGGAAATCCCAAGTGGTAATCTTGGGTAGTGAACGTAGGAGCTGGGTTGCTCCGAACCACTATAATTTGCTTATGTTTGTGTTGTGCCTTTCTTGTTTGATTATGCTTTTGCATTCAATTATCCTATCACAGCACTTAACACTCATAAGGGATTTCAAAAAGCACATTATTGCTTAAAATTTTTTAAATTCCTAATTTACCCATCTCTTGGGAAAGCCACTTGGGCAACACCACCAATCAAGAAGGACACAACTACGATTATTGACTCATTGAATAATAGATTGAGTAGAAGATGACCAAGTCAATTGTTACACTGACTATTTTGGATACCTTGTACCAAGAGACTACCATAGCTAGGTCTATCTAACATTCCTTCATGTACATCCATCGAGTACTCACTCGGATCCGACTAACTCCAAACTTAATCGAGCATGCTAGATTGTGAATGCAAGGCCCCCTTCTCTCTTGGTAAGGTTTCTTTTCTCTTTCAGCAACGAACAAGTTGTCCCAATACTCAAAGTCAATGACACTTGAGTAAGTGGCAACAGTTGATCCCAACTGTCCCAATAGCAATTATGGCAAGCAGGATCATGGTGGACAAGTTCATAGAGAGCAATATTTTAATATAATTAGCTATCCTAACAGAAAAGATACTAATAGAAAAGATCCCAGCAGACAAGATCTCAACATCCTACCAAATTCTACAAAACATATTAGACGATAAGTTCATAGGGAGCAATATTTTAATATAATTAGCTATCCTAACAGAAAAGATACTAATAGAAAAGATCCCAGCAGACAAGATCTCAACATCCTACCAAATTCTACAAAACATATTAGACGACGCCACCTCCCTAATGGCATACAGTTACTCCGTATAACTCTATAAATAAAAAAGAGGGAATCTGCGAAGGGTACATCTTCACATCCCTCTATACATGATCGCTTATTGCAAGGCAGTCAAAAATAAAAACCTAACTCACTACTATAACTAGGATGAGTAGGGATTATATTTTCGAGGATCAAGAATAATTATTTAACAAAGAAAATAAAGAAAATATTTGAAATAATTTAATTATAAAATTCTAGAGACTAATAAGCAAAATAAATTAATTTAAAAATAATTAATCTAACATATCTCAAGGTTTAGGAATCCATTCTTCTTATAAACAGGTTTTAGTATTTATTCACACAAATGGCTTGTGATTAATTGGTATTTGAATGTAATCTATCTCTATCTAAATACGAACCGTATTCCCAGGATCATGACCCATCTTTTTATGAGTTAGATTATTCCAAATCCATGTAAAATAAAATGAATTAACTTTAAGATAATTATTTTCTGTTTGAACATGAACCATATCTTATTAAGATCATGGCGCATCTTCTTAAGAGAATAAATTATTAAAAGTTTAATTTATGCAATAAAATATGACACAAGCATGATAAAAGGAAAAAATAAAGTTTATTACAATTGCATAAAGAAATACATAAGATTGGGGAAAGGAAAATAAATCTACTCTAAGAAGAACTTCATCCCCTTCCTAAAATGGAAGAGCCTTAGCCTTGCATGGATTGAGTTGACAACATCTTCTTTCTTCTCATCTCAAACCCACAAAACAAAATAAAACAAAAGGAAAGAAAAATTAATATCTTGGATATCGCTTGCTGCCTTGGTTTGTTCCTGGGGTCCTCTTTTTATAGAGAAGAAATAGATCGAATCAGTATCAGACCATGCGTTAGACTTCTTCTCAATGTCTTGGAATTTTCTTGAAATTCTAGAGTACCAAATCATCCCAAAATCAACCTAAATCATGGTCCAAAATTGGTTAGAGTCAATATAGGCCATTTGAGCATTTCTCTATCACCTGTGAGCTCTTCGATAGCCACAAACCATGTGCATCAAACTCCTTCCTCTATTCAGACTCCTTCCTCCATTCAGACTCATTTCCATCGAAGGTAGCAGCAGTGATGGCGGGTGGACTGATGACAATGATGGGTAGCTTGGAAACACTGAGAATGAGGTGACGATGGGGACTTGGTAGCATCTCAAGCTGAGACAGAGCAGCAATGTGGGCAGGGGAGGAGGTGACTTCTCGGGAGAATAGTCGGCTTGGGAAGAACTGAGGCAGGTTAGTGATGGAGAAGATGATGATGACAGAGGCATGGTGGTTTTGGACCATGATGAGGAAGAAGAAGGCTATGGACAGTAAGAGCAAGGGCAACAGCGATGGGCATGAGGACAACCGGTGATGGTGGATCTTGGTGATGGCATGGTGGCTAGTATAGGCTGCTCAACATCAAGGAGCATAGAGGTGATGGCAGCTAGGCAGCGAGGTGGCGACATTGGCATTGACAGGGAAGAAGGTGATGTCTCAGGAGGTGGCAGGCAGTTCAGGAGGAAGAAGACAGTCCATGGATTGGGCCTATAGACCGAGCAACCGATCCATGATAGACCAGCTACTCTGAAAACTATGCGATCTTGGAATTTAGTTGATTCTTGACCCGTTTGAACTCTAATTTTAGTCCCATTTATGTCCTCTCGACCTGCACGTCAAGCTCTTCATGTTGGCGAGTGTTTAAATATTTAATTTTGCCAAATTTCTAAGATTTTTGGATTTTAAATGTCTTTAGTAATTTTAATGTACCTACCAAAGAGAAAGAGATATAAATTAAATTTTTTATTAACTATTTTAAGGGTGTGAAGTTTTTTTGATACTTAGATTGATACTCAGCTCAACATCTACTTATCATAAATATGCACTAATTTCATATTTTTTAAAATTATTTTAAAAATAATTAATTTTACAAGAAAGTATAGTTTAGTTAAGAAATTAAATTTTTTATAAGATATTAGCACCATTAATTAACTAAAAACTCAAAATAATTATAAAAATAGGTGACTTATAAATAAACGCTCATTCTAACATTTTTCTTGCCATGTCTCTCCATTGTGGTTGCTGTTGCCTAAACCCTTCTAGTGACTTAAGCATCAGAGGGTCCCCCGCCAGTAACCACTTGTCAAGGGGGACTATTCTTGCATGTCTTTACTGGAAAGGTAATTAAAAGCAGCTCTCCATCCTCGTCAAAAAAGATTGGAAGACCCTCAAGACCGCCGTAGCCTAGTGTAGGATGATTTGATGGCAACAGATAATGTGCCAAGTAAGGGGACAAGCATCATCTCAAAAAAGATTTCTAGAGCTTGGAGCCTAATGGTGATCATTTGAGTGCTAGACACCTTCACCAGATACTCTCCGCATCGCGAGGAGTATCCCAGCTAGGCGTTAGAACCTCTTGCTCCTCTGCCTCAATTGTTGGCAATCTAGCAAAACCTACTCACCATCTTGACTCAATAGGCCCAGACACTGGTCATGACGATGCAGGAGTTGTAGCAACAATTTGTGGTGAAATAACAACACCCGGAGGTCTCAATCGATCCCCTACTACTACTCAGCCCAATCACTAATCTCCCTAAAGAAGATTTTCTGAGCAATGGAATCCTCATCAGTTGCAATCTTCCTTGCCCAGCCGAGCAAGTTATCTATCTCCTTGATGGAGATCTTATTATTAACAAACTCTTTATTGGCCACAATTCTCGTCTCCATGACAAGCAAGCTCCTAATGAGAAGAGCATCAACAAGAAATAGAGTGAAGGCCCAACAAAAACCTCTGACCAACCATTCTACAACTACAACCCGAGGGTAGACTCGGAAGCTTATCATGCACATCTTCTTTTCTCCCAAAAAATTATGAAAAAATCAATATCTAGTTGGTTCAAGATGCTATAGCTAGAACTCCATCTCGGCTAGCTCGATAATGCTTCATGGATGCTTAATCGAGCTATGACCAGATCAGGATGACTCCTGAAGATAAAGAGTACACTACCTAACTAAAAAAGGTACTCTATCATTACAAAGTAATACTTTTTTATTTGAAAAATGCAGAAACCACCTGCCAATGGACGAACAAGAGCCCATAAGCTTCCAAGGAATTGAAATTTCTCCATCCTCCACTCTCTAATCTAAAAGTCAGAGATGAACTCTATTCATATGCCTAGAGGTAGTCTCAGAAGCTACAAACCGAGTATTTATTCGGGTGGACAACAAAGGAGTCCAAAAATCCATCCACTATTTCAATTGAGTACTTCATGATACTAAAACCAGGTACTCCAAACTTGAACAAATTATTTATATACTAATCATCTCAATGAAGACTATATTCCTAAGCTTATTCAATCATCATCACAACTAAATGACTACTCAAAGCCATCCTTAAATGGTCAAACACCTCTAGAAGAATGTACTTAGTCAGATGACGAGCTTGAGGAGGCCTCACTTGGCCGGCTAACACAGGCTGACAAAGAAGATCGTGCAAGCCAATCTCTTTATAGTAGTCCCTTCTTTGAGGACCATCTCAGTCGATGAAGAAGATCATGCGAGCTAATCTCTCTCCTATAATCCCTCCTTTGATGACCATCTCATCTGAAAAATTCTCGATTGACGAAGAAGATCATGTGAGCCAAACTCTCTCTAGCAATCCCTTCTCCAAGGACCACCTCGGTTGACTAACACATAACCGACAAAGAAGATTGCGTGAGCCAATGTCTTCTCTCCAACGGTCCCTCCTTTAAAGACCACTTCGCCCGACTAACCCTTAGCCAACAAAGAAGATCACGTGATCTAACGTCTTCTCCCTCCAGTGGTCCCTCCTTCGACGACCTTCTTTACTGACTAACTCTTGATAGACGAAGAAGATCACATGAGCCAATCTCTCTCCAATAGTCCCTTCTCCAAGAACCATCTTGGCTGACTAATATCCGATTGAAAAAGGTGGCTGCATTCACACACGTCCACCTTAGATCTCACTTCCATCTTATCGATTGATACCCGATCATAGAAGATGGCTACATTCTTATACCTCTATCTTAGGTCTCATTCTCATCCTGTTGGCTCATACCCAGCCGAAGGTGGCTACATTCTCACACCTCCACCTTGGTCTCACTTTTTTTTAATCGATTAATATCTGATTGAAGAAAATAACTGCATTCTCATACCTCCCTCTTGGATCTTAATCTTATCTGGTCAGCTCATACCCTGTTAAAGAAGGTGGCTATATGGCTATATTCTTACACCTCTACCTTGGATCTCACTTTCATCTAGTCGATTGACACCCTATTAAAGAAGATGGCTGTGTTCTTACACCTCCATCTTGGGTCTCATTCCCATCTAGTTGGCTCATACCTAGTTGAAGAAGGGGCTATATTCTCACACCTAAACCTTGGGTCTTACTCCCATCCGGCCGACCGATACCCAGCCGAAGAAGATGGCTATATTCTCACATCTCCATCTTGGATCACACTCCCATTCGATCGATTAACACTCAGTTAAAGAAGATCGCTACATTCTCATACCTCCATCTTGAGTCTCGTTCCTATCTGGTTAGTCCATACCTAGTCGAAGAAAGTGGGTGCATTCTCACACCTCCACCTTGGATCTCACTCCCATCCGATTGATTGGCACCTGGTCGAAGAAGATGGTTGCATTTTTTAACCTCTATCTTGGATCCCATTCCCATTCGATAGGCTCATATCTAGTCAAAGAATGTGGCTACATTCTCACATCTCCATCTTGGATCTTATTCACTTCCGGTCAGCTCATACTTAGCTAAAGAAAATGACTACATTCATACACCTTCATCTTGGATCTTACTTTCATCCAATCAATTAACACTTGATCGAAGAAGATAGTTGCATTCTCACACTTCCATCTTAGGTCTTACTCCCATTTAGTTAATTAACACCTGGTCAAAGAAGATGGCTGCGTTCTCACATCTCTATCTTGAATCTCACTCCCATCCAGTTGTTCATACCCGGTCAAAGAAGATGGTTGCATTCTCATATCTCCATCTTGGATTTCATCCCATCTAGTTTATTAACACTTGGTTGAAGAAAGTGATTGTGTTTTTATACCTCCACTATGGGATTTACTCCCACTTTTATTTGGATTTTACTTTCACTCTCATTTGGGTTCAACTTCCATCTTATTCGGATTTTACTCCCACCTCATTCAGGTTCAACTTCCATCTTATTCAGGTTTTACTCCCATCTCATTTGGGTTCAACTTCTATCTTTTTGGATCTTACTCCCATCATATTCAAATTTCACTCCCATCTTATTCGGGTTTCACTCTCACCATCGGGTCTCACTTCCTTCTGACTGCTTAGCAACTGGTTAATTAACTCTTTGTGCTGGGTTCCATACAAATCATTTATGGGTCATAGTTGTCAGGCCACATGATGCTACTCCATTGGCTAATAGTGATTGGATGAATCACCAACCATTTTCAGAAGTCATGGTGCAACCTTTCAAGCACTGCACCAATGATTCACCTGTACACCATGATCGAGTTGACAAAATAGCGACAAACAATTTTCGAGAAGCCAATCAATGCTTAGAGGATGAAAAAATTTGTCCAACTCTCAAGGCCAATGGAGTAGCTAATCCCTTCGTTTAGACATAACAATATCCAATAAAGTTACTCAATAATACTTTAGACTTGAAAGTAAGGGGCATTTATTATGGTGACTACTTACTTGGCCTCGAGGCACCTACTAGACCACCAACTAAGATGGAGTTATCCATTGGACAACCAAGGAGCAATCACACCACCGATTGAATCACGATTAAGGAGGAGATGGCAAACAGACCACCAGTCGAGAAGGATACACCATGACTATTGACTTACCTAACAACCAAGTAAAGGATAACTAACTCAGTCGCTATACGACTATCTCCAACACCTTGCACCGATAGACTACACACAGTCGGGTCCAACTAGCATTCCTTCATGTACATCTATCGAGTACTCACTCAGGCCTAACTAACTCCAAACTTAGTCGAGTTTGCTAGATTGCGAATGTCAAGGTCCCCTTCTCTCTCAACAAGGTTTCTTCTCTCTTATCAATGAACAAGTTGTCCCAATACTCGGAGTCAATGACACCCGAGTAAGTGATGATAACTAATCTTAGCTATTCCAGTTATCCCAACAATGATTGTGGCAAGCAGGATCATGGCAGATAAGTTTGTAGGGAGCAATATCCCAACAAAATTAGCTATACAAATAAAAAAGATACCAACGAAATAGATCCTAGGAGGCAAGATGCCAACATCCTACCAAAATCTGTAACACATACAGAGGAGGCCACCACTCTAATAGCATTCAGTTACTCCACATAATTCTATAAATTGGTAAGAGGGGACTCCCAAAAAGTACATCTTTACATCCCTTTCTATACGCTCATTCTATCACTTTTCTCATCATGGCTCTCAACTACAACTGTTGTTGCCTAAATTCCTCCCACTGACTTGAACATCAAAGGATCCCTCTCTGGTAACCACCAGTCAAGGAAGACTATTCTTGTAAGTCTCTGCCTGAGAGGCACCCAGGAGAAAGTCTCCACCCTTATCAAAGAAGACTGGAAGACCCTTAAGTACTACCGCAGCCTAGTAGAGGGTGATTTAATGGCAACACTACTTTTATTCTTTCCAAAAAATGTCATAAAGAGTATTGGTTTAAAGGAGTACCATAAAACAAGATTTTTTTCTTAAATATTATTTTTAATTATTTTTTAATTATTTTTTAATTATTTTTAAAATTTTATTTATGAACCTACCATAGTTGGCTAAGGCTGATGCCACTATTTGAACCCATTATTTCAAAGCATCGCATCAATCCATGAATTTAGAAGCCCACAATTCCAGTGAAAGTTGGAAATCATGGACTGAACCGACAGACATGGGACATGTGGTCCCCCACCCCTCTTCAACCCCACTTCAATCCCCCTCCCTTTTTTTCCTTCCTTCTCTTCTCTCACTCCAACTTTTTCTCTCGCTCTCTCTTTCTCTATCATTTATTTTAATTTTTTATTTATTTAATCATTTATTTATTTATTTATTTTAATATTTTATTTAAATAATAAGTAAATAAAATATAATATTAATCATATTATTTTATAAATATTTATTAATAAATTAACACATATTTATTAATATTTATTATTTTTATCATTACATATTTAAATGGTGTCATTGTCCAAACTTGAACAACCATTCTCATGGACCATGCCTTGCGATGGGTGCAGTAGTATGGCAACACGTGGCTCCATTACATGCGACATCCGTCAATGTAACAAGGCTAACAATGGCGGTTGCCGAGACAACAAGACATACCAAGCTAGGGGTGTACCAAGAGTTATTTTGTTACTATTATTTTTTAATTAATTCTTTATTAATCTAATATTAAAAAACTTAAATTTTAAAATATATCTTAAAAACTAAAACTAATATAAGTAAAATAAATAAATTATTAAAAGCTTATTTTATTTATTTTATTGGAGTTGATGTGATGGTGGCAAAGTGTGTTATGGTAACAATTCACTCAGCCTCAAGGACCAACAAGACCACTAACCAAGGAGAAGATGGCGAGGACATCCAGGTGAAAACAACCAAGCAACCAGCTATGGAGAAGACAACTAAGCCAACTATATCAAGTAACTACAACATCTTAGACTGATAACCTAAGCTAGATTGAACCAAACTGATACTACATCCCTTTATGCACATCTACCGAGTAATTACTCAAGCTCAACTAGTTATGCAGGCAGACTTAGTCGGATACACAAGGATATAATAGTTAAGTCTCACCTGTCGATACCAAACAAACTATCTCGACATCCAGAATCTACGCTGCCAAGCAAGTAGCAGACATGGATTGGTCATGGCTAGCCCAGCAGAGATCGTGGTAGATAGGATCCTTGTAAAAGCCACCATCCTCATGGAATGATACCCACAAGAAGATTTCAAGAGATATGATCCCAACATCTAACAACATGCTGTTTCCTATGCCTTAGGATGCCACTTCTTGGTGGAATTTTGTTAGTCCGAGTAACCCATAAATAAATAAAAGGGGACCCCTGACAAGGTAAGCGACCATTACTACTCTCAATGCTCATTCAGTCTTAGGCCACTGCTTTTAGCTCCGGTTGCTGTAACTCTTTTTTCTCTCACTAACCTAATCATCTAAGGGTCTCCCATTGGTTACCCTCGATCAAGGAACTGCTCTTATAGGTGTCCACCTTAGAGACCCAGGTGCAGTGCACCATCCTATCAAAGGATGTTGGGAGGCCTTCAGGCACTACCAGAGAATCAGGACTAGAGATTCGCCTACAACAAGTTGGCATGCTAGGTAGGGGGTAACAAAGAAAAATTTTAGAGCCTTGAAAGCATGGCAAAGAGTCAAGCTCAAGACACCTTAGTTGGCCACATCAGGATCTCTCCATGCCGTGAAGAGCCCCCTAGCCAAGCTATGAAGGCCATTACTCCTCCAGCTCCTAGAGAATTCTTACCACATTGGTAAAATAGGTATAGGCAGTGGCCATGGCAATGCAAGGGCTACAACAATAGTAGCTCATGGTGAGGCTACATTGTCTAGAGATCCCAATTGTTGCTACTACTGCTGCTCATCCCAATCAGTGATCTTCCCATGAGAGATCCTCTCATCGATGACTTTCTCATCAATTGTAGTTTGACTCACCATGACGAGAAGTCCCTAGTATAAGGAGTAGTGACGAGGAAAAGAGCAAAGGTAAAAAAATGCCCCCATTCCTCATTCAAATCCTCCCAAGAAGGATCCATCGATAGAGTGACTCGATAGGAGGCCAACCAATGACTCGACGACTATGATGCAAGCTGTGCAACATCAGTCGCTAACTTGCTGATCTCTAGGGAGAAAATAGGGACCCGACAGAGTTCAACACCTGTCCCCCTCCCATTGAATCATGGATGAATCAATCCCTAGCCAATTCAAGATGCCCTGGATGGATCCCTATGATGGTACCATCGATGGACCATCTGGAGAGCTACAAGTCTCTCATGAAGATTCAAGGTACCTATGATGCCTTACTTTTCTTAGCCTTCCCGGCCACTCTTTGCAAGGTGGCCCAAGCATGGTATTCCAAACTCGAGCCAAGGAGTATTTATTCCTTTAAGAAACTAGAGAAGCAATTTGTGGCATACTTCAATGCCAGTCAAAGATGCCACAAAATCCTAACTACCTCTTCTTGATCCACCAGTAAGAGGGAGAGTCACTAAAGGAGTACGTGGCCTGCTTCAAAGCAGCTACACTAGAGATCTACCACCTTGATGAAGCAATAGCAATGTTGGCTATGAAGAGAGCATTGCACCCCTCTCAATTCAACTGTTCACTAGATGAGACTTACCTAAGTCTTATTCAAAGTTGCTAATCCATGCCCAGAAATATATTCATGCAGAAGAAGGCATACTTAGTCGATGATAAGCCGATGAAAAGCTGAAAAAGGAGAACATAATGGGGCTGAGTGGGAGTCAACCTGAGAAGCTGAACACTTCCCGCCAATAAAGTCCCAGGGCAAAGAACTTGGTCAATAAATTCGGTAACTATACTCCTCTCCTAGCTCCTAGAGCTAAGATTCTCATGCAAATAGAAGGAGAGAGATATCTATGAGGGCCTCACTTGATGAAGCCCTCATTAGCCCCCATGATAAGAGCAAGTACTGCTAATTCCACCGAGATCATGGCCACAACACTGAAAAATATTTTTAGCTAGAGAATGAAATAGAAGATCTTATTCAACATGGCTATCTCAGGAAGTTTATCCATGGAGGAGCTTAGCTTGATGTCCGAAACCTCGATCAGCAGCAATCTCAGCTAGAGATTGACAATCAATCTGGCTTAGCATGATCTTCTAGGGGGTAGAGCATCCTTTGATGAGGCAGAGAGGAAAAGAAAATAAAATTATAATTTCTTTTTCTGACAAAGACTTAGTCACGGTTCAAACCCCATATGATGATGTTGTTGTATTATCCATAACAATAGCAAAACATAATGTAAAAAGAGTCTTAATTGAAATGAAAGTTTGATAGACATCTTGCTCTATGATGCTTTTGTTTGAATGAATTTACCTAAAGATCAATTGAAAAGGGTCTCTTCATCCTTAGTCGGTTTCTCTGGAAATGCAGTCAAGGTTGAAGGTGGGATCGCTCTCCCTATTACTGTTGGAACTCTATCCTAATAGAGTACAGTCCATCTTACCTTTATGATTGTTCAAGTATCCTTGACGTATAACATTATTCTCAAATGGCTAGGGATAAATAAATTAGATGCAGTCATCAATTAGATGCAGTCATCTCAACCAAATACCTTCTCATCCACTTCCTAACAAGGAATGGAGTCGAAGAGATACACAAAGACCAGTAGCTAGCTTGATAGTACTTCATGATGGAAACCAAGGTGCAGAAGGCTAGCAAAAATCCAAACTAAGAATAATTCGATCAAAGAGAACTATAAATAAGGGGAGAACCAGCCAAACAACTAATTTCTTTTTCATTAAAAGATGACCCTATAAGGATGGTGCAGATTAGACCCCTCCTCCCCAACAAGGAAAGGAACCAATTATTAAAGTTTCTATAGCAAATTGCCAATATCTTTGCTTGGTCAGCATCAAACATGCTGGGGATTTTTCTAGAGGTCATCATCCACAAACTGAATGTCGGTCCAAAGTGCAAGCTAGGTTTGGCAAAAGAAGAAAAACTTTGCTCCTGAGAGATAAAAAGTCATTGATGAGAAAGTCAACAAAATCCTTGCAATTGGATTTATTCAGGAAGCCTGCTATCTCAACTAGTTGGCCAACATTGTCATGGTCAAAAAAGCCAACGGAAAGTAGAGAATTTGTATCGACTATACCAATCTCAATAAGGCCTATCCAAAGGATAGCTTTCTGAGATTGATCAACTAGTCAACATGACCACCGGACATAAATTGTTAGGTTTCATTGATACCTTCTCGGGCTACAACAAAATTAGGATGGCTCCGAAGATGAAGAGAATATCACCTTCATAACAGACAAAAAAATTTATTATTATAAAGTAATGCCTTTCAATTTGAAGAATGCAAGGGCCACCTATCAATGATTGGTCAATAAGGTCTTTAAGGACTACATCAATCAAAATATGGAGGTCTACATTGATGATATGCTCATCAAAAGCTCTAAAAAAGCTGACCACATCGAAGACTTGGAAGAAGCTTTCAACACTTTTCACCACCACCAAATGAAGATGAACCCAAGTAAATGCACCTTCAGCATAACCGTGGGCAAGTTTCTTAGATTCTTATCACCAGACAAGGCATTGAGGTGAATCCATAAAAGATTCAGGTACTCTTTGATATGTGGCATCCAATTTCCTAGAAAGAAGTACAGTAGCTAACCGGACATATTATGGCACTTAGTCAGTTCATCTCAAAATTGGCTAAACAATATCACCCTTCTTCAAGGTCCTTTGACATATGCATAACTTCACCTAGATGGATGAATATCGATAAACCTTCAAAGAACTAAAGAAGTTTTTCAACTATCCACTGTTACTATCTAAGCTTGAAGTTGAAGAGCAGCTCTACCTATATCTCGCTACATCACCAGATGCAGTAAGCTCCATGCTTATTCGAGTGGATAATATGGGGGTTCAAAAACTAATATTTTATACCAGTCGAGTGATCCATGACATTGAAACCACATACTCTAAATCTAAAAAGATTGTTTATGTGCTAATCATCTTTGTGTAGCATCTTAGGCCATATTTCCAAACTCACTCAATCATAGTCATGATTGACCAACTATTCAAAGTAATTCTACAATGATCGGATACCTCCGAAAGGATGGCTAAGTGGGCAATCAAACTCAATAAGTTTGACATCTCTTAATAATCAAGATCATTCATGAAGGTCCAAGTCTTGGCTAACTTTCAAGTTGAATGTACATAGTCAAACAACAAGTTTGAAGAAGAGCTAGCCAAGCAGCCTGATCTAGAAATAACCTAGATCCTCCATGAGGATGGAGCTTTAAATTCTCAAGGGAGTGAAGCCAGACTAATCTTGACAAACTCAAAAGGAGTCCTCACCAAATACGTACTTCATTTCCTATTCCAAGCGGCCAACAACCAAGCCAATTATGAAGCCCTTCTAACTAGACTAAAGATCATCAAGGATCTTGGAGTGAAAAGCTTAAAGGTGATGCGGGACAAAGGGGGGGCTAGGAGGATTGTTGGAGAGCTGAGAAGTCTCCTATGATTAGGTTCAAGAAGGCAAAAAAAAATGCAGGAAAAAGAAAGATGGATACTCTATGGACTTGGGACTTACCTTCACGGAGAGATGTCGCACCTCTAGGGCACATTACCCACCCCACTACATATAGTTTAGGGCGTTCCACCCATCTCACTACATGCGGAGCCTAGGGCATCCCACCCATGTCGCTACCTGGGGCCGTGAAGGAGAAGCTCCAAGATCATAGAGGAGACTCGGTGAGGAAGAAGATAACTAGGGCCTCATGCCCCTAGACGCTCAAAAGCGAAGGCAGTGGGGTCTCACACCCCTCGACACCCGCATATGAAGGAAAGACAGGGCTCATGCCCACTCCTAACGGAGGCAGAACCAAGAACACTCTTTTTTTAAAAATTCATAATTCTTCATATTTTATTCAAGAGAGGAGGTGCCTTTATATAGGCTTACAAAAGTTGGGATCCAAGTAAAGAATACAAGGCATGTAGCTCATAAAAGGTGACATCCCAAACCTGCTTTGTTTGTAGCCTGAAAATATGGTAGAAAACTAAACACAATCCTCCCCATATGGTGGAAAATCATACTAATCCTAATCTAAAACTAATTTAAATAACTTCCTAACCGGTCCATACATCCAGTTTTAAAATAAATAAATTAGGCATACTCTGAATTCACCAAGATCAGTGCCTACTCTAAAATTTATGCAGAAGGATTGAGACTGCTTTGAAATCTGTATAAAATTATTTTTACTCTGAGATCTGTGCAAACTCTCTGGGCTTTGAGATCCATGCACAAATTTCTCCTTCCCGTGGCCGTGGAACAGAGGGAAGCGTTTGTGGTCCTGGTCGGGGAGCGAGGCTAATGGTGACGGTGACAGGGCGGCGTTGCAGGGAGAAGCAGTGGTGCCACTTGCCTTGGAACAAGGAATAGAGGAGAAGGGCTTGGGGATGGCCGGTTCATGTTCTTTGCATCTCCTTCGACTGCGGGTGGCTCTCGGCAATGCGATTCCGAATGGCAATGACGGATGGCGGTGCGAGGGAGAGGGGCGCGGCACGGCACGGGTAGAGCAGCAGGGGTGGACGGCCATGGGCGGTTTCGATGGGATTCACCGACATTCCCATGAGAAGATTGTCGCCGGGGGGAAGGTGGACAGCCATCGAGGGTTGCCGGTGGTCGGACGTGGCGGATCCGGGACTGGTGGTGAAAGATTGGGAGTTCTGGTAACATAGTCTTGAGGTTAAAGATGATGGGGATAAGGAGGAATAAGTCGGGAATAAAATAGGGATAAAGTGGGAATAATGGGGATAACTGGAATAGGTGGAATAAGGAAAATAAATAAAATAAAATTTGGGATAAAAAAAATCCGAATGGGTTTTGATATCCCCATCAAAGGGTTTTCACCGACTCTCAGCTCATAGCTGGTCAAGCTACTAGTGAATATGGAGCTCGAAACTCGACCATGGTCAAGTACCTCAACAAGGTGTGGACCATCAAGCCTCGAGTATTTTGATATATTTCACATAACAAGATAAGAAAATGCTCGAGCAGACACTTTTCTAATTAGCAACCTTGGCTGACCACTCATTGGGACAAACCTACATTATCTAAAGGCTCCCAGCATCAATGAAGCCAAGGAAGTCTAATAGGTCACTCACAAGCTGAGTTGGTTGGGCCCATTCATCAAATTTCTAATGAAAGGGGTCTTATCCAATGATCCCTCAAAGTCAAAGAAGCTAAAATGGAAAGCTTCTCAATATGTGCTACTGGATAGTCAACTCTACGAGAGATCCTTCTCCTTTCCCTTATTCAAGTACTTATAGCTCATTAAAGCTGACTACATACTCTGAAAAATCCATGAGAAAATTTGTGGGAATCATCTGGGAGGTAGATTCTTGGCCTACAAAGCCTTAAGACAATGATACTATTAGCCCATGATGCAAGAGAATACTTTGAATCTTGTTTGGAAGTGCGACCAATGCCATCAACACACAAATATTTAGTGTCAGTGAGCAAATCAACAACTCAGCTCTTATCTCCATGGCCCTTCACCTAGTGGGGAATGGATTTACTCGGTCCATTTTTCCCAGCAACAAGTCAGCAAAAGTTTTTCATTGTTGCTATCAACTACTTCACTAAATGGATAAAGATAGAAACTTTGGTATACATTTCCGAGAGCAAAGTCAAATAGTTTTTCTAAAAATCTATCATATACCGATTTAGACTCCCTCAAGTCATCATCACCGACATCGATCAACAGTTTGACAAGTAGGCATTCAAGGAATTCTATGATAAACTTCACATTCTACACCGATTTATGTCTATTGGACACTCAATCGAACAGGGTGGTGGAAGTTATGAACTGAACAATCTTAGAACATCTAAAGCCAAAGCTGGATGAAGCCAGGTGGGTAGAGTTACCTAGAGTACTTTGGTCATACCGAATGACTCCTTGAGTATCGATAAATGAATCTCCTTTCAACCTGGATTTTATTGAAGCGGTGATCCCGATTGAGATTGGACTACCAACCATGAGAATCGAGCGCCATGATGAATCAAGCAACTCAAGTTAATTGAAAGCCAACCTTGACTTGCTAAAAGTTACTCAAAATCAAGCCCATCTGAGGAAGGCAATGTACAAACAATGAGTTACCCGATACTACAATACTCGAGCAAGGTGAATGACTTTTCAATCCAGATGATCTCATGCTATGATGCGGAGAAGTCTCAAGACTAATCGAACAAGAAAAGTTATTCCCAAAATAGGAACAACCCTATCAAGTGACTGAAGCCTTTCAATGAGGAGCTTACAAGATTGAAGGCCTTGACGGAATGCCAATCCCTTGAACTTGGAATACTAAAAATCTCATAATGTACTACCAATGATGTACTAGCACTTATTCGGCAATGCAACACCACTTCTCTTCGACTATGTTTCTAAAGGTCTCACCATGATGGTTGACTAACACTCATCTATCCAATGTCAAACTTCTCGACCGATATAGATGGTTGCATTAGCACCCTCCTTCTCTATCAATAGGCTCCCCAAGCCCTACAACTACTTAACACCCAACTCATAGAGATGGTCATGTTGGCACCCTTCATCTCCATCAACGAGCTCCCCAAGACCTCTAGTTGCTTAATGTCTAGTTGACAGAAATGGTGCATTGCACCCTCCATCTCCATCAATAGGTTGCCCGAGCCCCCCGATCACAAAACACCCCGCTGACAAAGATGGTCACATTAGCACCCTCCATCTCCATCAACAAGTTCCCCAAGCCCTATGGCTGCTTAACACCCGGCTAATAGAGATGGTCACATTGGCACCCCCCATCTCCATCAACGGCACTTGAGCCCCTCGACCACTTAATACCCGACCAATAGAGATGGTCATGTTGGTACCCTCCACCTCCATCAGCAGGCTCCCCAAACCCTCTGGTCACTTAACACCTAGCCAACAAAGATGTCCTATTGTCACCCTCCATCTCCATCGATGGGCTCCCCGAGCTCTCTTGTCGCTTAACACTTGGTCAATAGAAATGGTTATGTTAGCACCTTCCATCTCCATTGACAGCTCCTTGAGCCCTCCAACCACTTAATACCTAGCCAATAGAGATGGTCATGTTGGCACCCTCCATCTCCATCTATGCGCTCCCCGAGCCCTCTAGCTATTTAATACCTAGCTGATGAAGATGATCATGTTAGGATACCTTTCATCTCTCATAGGCATATCAAAGCCCAATGGTTGTTCAACACCTAGTTGATACAAAAAATAGTCATCAAGTTATTCGGTTGGCACCCGACTAAGCTATAGTGACAACCAAGAAAGATCCAAGCACAAAGGTTTGGTTGATTGACCAATGCTCAATCGTTGACAAAGAACCAATAACAAAGTTAATCAAACCAGGACAACACTAGCCATTTAACCAACAACCTTGATGGTTAACTGATAATCAGTCATCATCCCAAAAGAAATACCAACACGTTCGGATGGTAACTCACTCCCAATAGTTAGATGGAAAAGATATCGAGTCCTATAGTCGGAGGTTCTAATCCTACATTCGGGAGGTTAGTATGTGAACTACTATGACTGGCTCCCTGAAGGTCCACGTAGGCAACCCAAGAGGAGGGGTGAATTGGGTTTTGTAAAACTTTTATACTATTTAAAGTATGAACTAAAGCAAGTATGTGCTAATGCAATTCAAGTGCTTGTGTATTTTAAATAAATGCAGCGGAAATAAAGAAATAAAAGTATAAGAAGAACAATCACACAAACACAAAGGTTTATAGTGGTTCGGTGCCAACCAAGCACCTACATCCACTCCCCAAGAATCCCTTGGGAATTCCACTAAGTTTGGTTTTATAACTTAGGCTCACCAACAACCTTTACAACTTGTTTTGTCTTCGGGCTCACAAGTCAAACCCTAGTTGGTTTCAAGGCTCACCAACAACCACCCTTGGTTTTATGAGATAACCAAGAACCTAAAGAACCTGTTTTGTCATCGGGCTCACAAGTCAAATCCTAGTTGGTTTCAAAGCTCACCAACAACCACTTTGATTTTCAAAGGCTTACCAAAAACCTCTTTGGTTATTCAAGGCTCACCAAAAACCTTAAGTAAAACAATGTAAGAGCAAGTATAAATGAATACAATAAAAGCTTTCTAAAATAAAGAAAATATCTCTTTGAAGCCCGATGAGAGTTGATGAAGATCTTGTCTTCAAGTTGATGAAGCCTTTGATTGATGCTTGAGGATGTGAACTTTGGATGCTTTCTTTGAAACTTGGAAGCTTGAAGGCTTGAACCACTCAACTCTTGAATCCTTGAAGAATATTCAAAAATCTCACCAAAGGATTACTTCCCCAATTGATTTTTGATGTTTATATAGCCTCCCAACACTTAAATGACCGTTTATAGCCGTTAGGGAGGAAAATATGACCGTTTGGAAGCAAGTTGGAGAATTTCTGCAGCCCAGAGAACTAGCCGTTACTGTTCAAGTGTCGACACTTCACCTTCAGATGTCGACACTTCAGTTTTAAGTGTCGACACTTCAGTTTCCAGGTGTCGACACTTCAGTTTTAAGTGTCGACACTTCAGTTTTAAGTGTCGACACTTCAGCTCCAGGTGTCGACACTTCACTGAAAGAGCTTTCTGAAATTTTCTGTTTGTCTCAGGCCTTGAGTCGACACTTCACTCTTCAAGTGTCGACACTTGTTCCTCAGGTGTCGACACTTCATTTCCAAGTGTCGACACTTGCCTGTGCCATTGCTGAAACATCTTCAAATTGAAACTTTAACCTCTTCAAGTCCTTCCATATTAATTCCAAAGTCCATATACTTGATTTTTCATTAATTTAAGAACTTTTTCAACTGAAATACAACCATTTCTTCATTCAACATGGTTGAGTACTAAGATCTGAAAAATATACTTAAAATATAATTAGTACTCATATATACTTAAACATTTTGTCAATCATCAAAATCAAGACCAGAGTCAACAATCTCCCCCTTTTTGATGATGACAAAACCTTTAAGTATATGAATAGGATAAGCTTAAAAAAGATTAACAATAAGATAAACATGTAAGCTCAAAACAATAAGCACCAAGTTCCCCCTCAAAATATGATCCAAAAAAGCTTCAAAAATATTTTTCAAAATATGCAAAAAAAATTTAAAATTTTCAAAATTTCTTCTTCTTACTAATTCTTTCCTTTAGATAAAAACATTTTACATTCTTCTCCCCCTTTTGCACATTCTTTTATTTCTCAAATGATTTTTCATGTTTATCCAATCTTCCCCTTTTCATACTTAACAATTTTCTCCCCCTTTTTGACATCATGAAAAAAGGGTGAAAGGCAATACAAAGTGGAAATGAAGTTGGAAAGAATAGCAAGTTGGTCATCAAAATCAATGCATGAAATCAAATAATTATGATATCAATCGAATATGATATAAATTGAACAAGATACCAAAGAATGTAAGCACATGCAAGAAATGATTTGATGTAAATTATCCATTCGCCTTACTTATTCATGGGATAAGGTCACAGCGGCACCCCTACACGTCATAAGAGAGCCCGTTGAATGGAAAGAGAGGGTCTTTAAGCCCTACTTATCTCCTATGACCGGATGGCCATGGTGACTAACCCAATCCGAAGCAGTTACTAGGAATTCTTTTAAAATAATTTTGATACCAATAGAATATGATACCATTTGAATGTAACTCCCCCCAAAGAATTAGATTTGAAAACAAGGAGTATCAGAGCAATATAAGCAAAGCATGATATCAACAAGATATTCAAAGCATCAAATATGATAACAAATCTTGGATGCTCCTCCTGAATGTTATTCCTCCTTTAAAAATATGCATTTATTTCAGGAATAAAACATGAAAGCTTATGCATCAAGATTTGAAATTTTTCAAGATATTCATGATTTTTAAAATACAAAGCATTTATATCGCATAAAAACTTTTAGCATGATTTCAAATTCATTTTAAGATGATTTGATATCCATACAAATGCTAGAAGTAATATGATATCAAGTCTAGCTATTAGAGCAAGGGTTTGTCAATAAGCATACATTCTTCTTAAAAATAACCCTTAACTACTAGTTCTATACTTGATCCAAATCATTTCTAGATTATGCATAGATGCCAAAAATAAAAACATATAAATCATAGCATTTCACTTGAAATAATTTAGAAACAATATTAATCAAAATCAAGTGAAGATCTAATAATCACAAGTTTGACCATGAGAGCTTGAAATCCATCAACATCAAAATGGTCATGATCACAATAAATGATTATTAGTCTAAGCTTGATTCTAATCAATCAATTAAAACATTTTTCAAATCAATATGCATCTTTAAAAGTATTTTTCATGAAATACATTAATCAAAATCAAGTGAAGGTCTTACAATCATAAATTTAATCATGATAGCATGAAATTCATCAATATCAAAAAGTTCATGATCATAGTCAATGATGATAAGTCCAAACTTGATTCTAATTAACTATTTAAAATAATTTTTCAAAGTAATTGATGCAATAAAAATTAATCTACATTTTTAATTATGGAATGAGATGTTTAGAATTTACCAATATACATAATCCTTCCTTTTACCACTTAGTCCAAAATGTAGCTTGTCCACTTCTTTAAATTATCTTGTACAACCTCTTTTCAAGAACTTCCTTTCTTCATGTTGGGTTGCAAGACATTCCTGCAAAACAAATTAAGTGGACATTTTTGGTACCCAAACTTTCTTGGGTCCTTTATGATTAGTAATTATGGTTCCTTTTGGAACCCAAACTTTTCTTAATCTAGAAGGATAAGCATTGAAACCACATTTATAAGAAAAATTGAAAGAAGCAGGAATATTGAAGTTCTTCAAAAGTTTTTGCTTCTTTTCCTCAATCAAAATATTTTTCTCATTAAAAACTTTATCACATAAATCTTTTAAAATAACATTTTCTTTTTCTAAAAATTCTTTTTCTTTAGAAAAATTATTCTTTTCATTTTTCAAAATATCAATATTGGCATTTAAATCATCATTTTTATTTGCAAGATTGGTGTTGTCAAGAGAAAATGAATCTACATGCCTATTTAATTTCTTGTGCTCAATTTTTAGCAATCTATATTCATGCACAAGATCATTAGATGCATCACATGATTCTTTAAAGGTAAAATCATAATTATTTTTAGCACATACCTTTTTCTCATTTGTCATGAAACAAAGATGGGCAACTTCATCATCCGTACTTGAATCTTCGCTATCGCTCCAAGTTGCCATCATTGCCTTGAATTTCTTTTTGGCCTTAGAGAGCTATTATTTTCTTTTCTGTATCAGCTTCTACTATCCTTTGCCATAAGTTCAACTCATAGGTCATGAGTGAACAGATAACCTCCTCCAAAGATAAGGTTTCTACATCTTTAGCTTCTTGGATCGCCGTCACCTTTGAATCCCATGATTTTGGCAAGGATCTAAGAATTTTGTTCACCAAATCAGCATTAGTATAGATTTTGCCAAGACTTTTTAATTCATTAATAATAGTTATAAATCTTGAAAACATATCGGATATAGATTCATAATGCATCATTTCAAAAATTTCAAAAGAATGTATAAGCAAATTAATTTTAGTGTTCTTCACTTGAAAAGTACCCTCATGAGTAACTTCAAGTGTGTCCCATATTTCCTTCGCTGATGTGCATGTAGAAACTCTATTAAATTCATTTAAGTCCAATGCACAATAAAACAAATTCATTGTTTTAGCATTGAGTTCAATTTGTTTAATGTCATATTCATTCCAAACCTCTTCGAGCTTTGGAATGGAAATGCCATTAACCAAAATGGAAGGAATATGAGGACCACTAATAATGGTTTTCCAAAGATGATAACTAATAGATTGAATATGGATGCGCATGCAAGTTTTCCAAAATGTGTAATTTATGCGATTGAAAAATGATGGTCTAACACTAATACCTACAAGGGTTACCATGAACTTTAGCTCAAAATCGTTAGATTTTCAAACAGAGCACCTGCTCTGATACCAATTGAAGGCCCACGTAGGCAATCCAATAGGGGGGTGAATTGGATTTTATAAAACTTTTGTACTATTTAAAGTGTGAACTAAAGCAAGTATGTGCTAATGTAATTCAAGTGCTTGTGTATTTTAAATAAATACAGCGGAAATAAAGAAATAAAAGCATAAGAAGAACAATCACACAAACACAAAGGTTTATAGTGATTCGGTGCCAACCAAACACCTACATCCACTCCCTAAGAATCCCTTGGGAATTCCACTAAGTTTGGTTTTATAACTTAGGCTCACCAACAACCTTTACAACTTGTTTTGTCTTCGGGCTCACAAGTCAAACCCTAGTTGGTTTCAAGGCTCACCAACAACCACCCTTGGTTTTATGGGATAACCAAGAACCTAAACAACTTATTTTGTCATCGGGCTCACAAGTCAAATCCTAGTTGGTTTCAAGGCTCACCAACAACCACTTTGGTTTTCAAAGGCTTACCAAAAACCTCTTTGATTTTCCAAGGCTCACCAAAAATCTTAAGTAAAACAATGTAAGAGCAAGTATAAATGAATACAATAAAAGCTTTCTAAAATAAAGAAAATATCTCTTTGAAGCCCGATGAGAGTTGATGAAGATCTTGTCTTCAAGTTGATGAAGCCTTTGATTGATGCTTGAGGATGTGAACTTTGGATGCTTTCTTTGAAACTTGGAAGCTTGAAGGCTTGAACCACTCAACTCTTAAATCCTTGAAGAATATTCAAAAATCTCACCAAAGGATTACTTCCCCAATTGATTTTTGATGTTTATATAGCCTCCCAACACTTAAATGACCGTTTATAGCCGTTAGGGAGGAAAATATGACCGTTTAGAAGTAAGTTGGAGAATTTCTGCAGCCCAGAGAACTAGCCGTTACTGTTCAAGTGTCGACACTTCAGTTTTAAGTGTCGACACTTCAGTTTCCAGGTGTCGACACTTCACTTCCAAGTATCGACACTTCAGCTCCAGGTGTCGACACTTCACTGAAAGAGCTTTCTGAAATTTTCTGTTTATCTCAGGCCTTGAGTCGACACTTCACTCTTCAAGTGTCGACACTTGTTCCTCAGGTGTCGACACTTCATTTTCAAGTGTCGACACTTGCCTGTGCCATTACTGAAACATCTTCAAATTGAAACTTTAACCTCTTCAAGTCCTTCCATATTAATTCCAAAGTCCATATACTTGATTTTCCATTAATTTAAGGACTTTTTCAACTGAAATACAACCATTTCTTCATTCAACATGGTTGAGTACTAAGATCTGAAAAATATACTTAAAATACAATTAGTACTCATATATACTTAAACATTTTGTCAATCATCAAAATCAAGACCAGAGTCAACAATCTCCCCCTTTTTGATGATGACAAAACCTTTAAGTATATGAATAGGGTAAGCTTTAAAAAGATTAACAATAAGATAAACATGTAAGCTCAAAACAATAAGCACCAAGTTCTCCCTCAAAATATGATCCAAAAAATCTTCAAAAATATTTTTCAAAATATGCAAAAAAAATTTAAAATTTTCAAAATTTCTTCTTCTTACTAATTCTTTCCTTTAGATAAAAATATTTTACATTCTTTTCCCCCTTTTGCACTTTCTTTCATTTCTCAAATGATTTTTCATGTTTATCCAATCTTCCCCTTTTCATACTTAACAATTTTCTCCCCCTTTTTGACATCATGAAAAAAGGGTGAAAGGCAATACAAAGTGGGAATGAAGTTGGAAAGAATAGCGAGTTGGTCATCAAAATCAATGCATGAAATCAAATAATTATGATATCAATCGAATATGATATAAATTGAACAAGATACCAAAGAATGTAAGCACATGCAAGAAATGATTTGATGTAAATTATCCATTCGCCTTACTTGTTCATGGGATAAGGTCACAGCGGCACCCCTACACGTCATAAGAGAGCCCGTTGAATGGAAAGAGAGGGTCTTTAAGCCCTACTTATCTCCTATGACCGGATGGCCATGGTGACTAACCCAATCCGAAGCAGTTACTAGAAATTCTTTTAAAATAATTTTGATACCAATAGAATATGATACCATTTGAATGTAACTCCCCCCAAAAAATTAGATTTGAAAACAAGGAGTATCAAAGCAATATAAGCAAAGCATGATATCAACAAGATATTCAAAGCATCAAATATGATAACAAATCTTGGATGCTCCTCCTAAATGTTATTCCTCCTTTAAAAATATGCATTTATTTCAGGAATAAAACATGAAAGCTTATGCATCAAGATTTGAAATTTTTCAAGATATTCATGATTTTTAAAATACAAAGCATTTATATCGCATAAAAACTTTTAGCATGATTTCAAATTCATTTTAAGATGATTTGATATCCATACAAATGCTAGAAGTAATATGATATCAAGTCTAGCTATTAGAGCAAGGGTTTGTCAATAAGCATACCTTCTTCTTAAAAATAACCCTTAACTACTAGTTCTATACTTGATCCAAATCATTTCTAGATTATGCATAGATGCCAAAAATAAAAACATATAAATCATAGCATTTCACTTGAAATAATTTAGAAACTATATTAATCAAAATCAAGTGAAGATCTAATAATCACAAGTTTGACCATGAGAGCTTGAAATCCATCAACATCAAAATGGTCATGATCACAATAAATGATTATTAGTCTAAGCTTGATTCTAATCAATCAATTAAAATATTTTTCAAATCAATATGCATCTTTAAAAGTATTTTTCATGAAGTACATTAATCAAAATCAAGTGAAGGTCTTACAATCATAAATTTAATCATGATAGCATGAAATTCATCAATACCAAAAAGTTCATGATCATAGCCAATGATGATAAGTCCAAACTTGATTCTAATTAACTATTTAAAATAATTTTTCAAAGTAATTGATGCAATAAAAATTAATCTACATTTTTAATTATGGAAGGAGATGTTTAGAATTTACCAATATACATAATCCTTCCTTTTACCACTTAGTCCAAAATGTAGCTTGTCCACTTCTTTAAATTATCTTGTACAACCTCTTTTCAAGAACTTCCTTTCTTCATGTTGGGTTGCAAGACATTCCTGCAAAACAAATTAAGTGAACATTTTTGGTACCCAAACTTTCTTGGGTCCTTTATGATTAGTAATTATGATTCCTTTTGGAACCCAAACTTTTCTTAATCTAGAAGGATAAGCATTGAAACCACATTTATAAGAAAAATTGAAAGAAGCAGGAATATTGAAGTTCTTCAAAAGTTTTTGCTTCTTTTCCTCAATCAAAATATTTTTCTCATTAAAAACTTTATCACATAAATCTTTTAAAATAACATTTTCTTTTTCTAAAAATTCTTTTTCTTTTGAAAAATTATTCTTTTCATTTTTCAAAATATCAATCTTGGCATTTAAATCATCATTTTTATTTGCAAGATTGGTGTTGTCAAGAGAAAATGAATCTACATGCCTATTTAATTTCTTGTGCTCAATTTTTAGCAATCTATATTCATGCACAAGATCATTAGATGCATCACATGATTCTTTAAAAGTAAAATCATAATTATTTTTAGCACATACCTTTTTCTCATTTGCCATGAAACAAAGATGGGCAACTTCATCATCCGTACTTGAATCTTCGCTATCGCTCCAAGTTGCCATCATTGCCTTGAATTTCTTTTTGGCCTTGAGAGCTATTATTTTCTTTTCTGTATCAGCTTCCACTATCCTTTGCCATAAGTTCAACTCATAGGTCATGAGTGAACAGATAAGCTCCTCCAAAGATAAGATTTCTACATCTTTAGCTTCTTGGATCGCCGTCACCTTTGAATCCCATGATTTTGGCAAGGATCTAAGAATTTTGTTCACCAAATCAGCATTAGTATAGATTTTGCCAAGACTTTTTAATTCATTAATATTAGTTATAAATCTTGAAAATATATCGGATATAGATTCATAATGCATCATTTCAAAAATTTCAAAAGAATGTATAAGCAAATTAATTTTAGTGTTCTTCACTTGAAGAGTACCCTCATGAGTAACTTCAAGTGTGTCGCATATTTCCTTCGCTGATGTGCATGTAGAAACTCTATTAAATTCATTTAAGTCCAATGCACAATAAAGCAAATTCATTGCTTTAGCATTGAGTTCAATTTGTTTAATGTCATATTCATTCCAGACCTCTTCGAGCTTTGGAATGGAAATGTCATTAATCAAAATGGAAGGAATATGAGGACCACTAACAATGGTTTTCCAAAGATGATAACTAATAGATTGAATATGGATACGCATTCGAGTTTTCCAAAATGTGTAATTTATGTTATTGAAAAATGGTGGTCTAACACTAATACCTACAAGGGTTACCATGAACTTTAGCTCAAAATTGTTAGATTTTCAAACAGAGCACCTGCTCTGATACCAATTGAAGGCCCACGTAGGCAATCCAAGAGGGGGGGTGAATTGGGTTTTATAAAACTTTTGTACTATTTAAAGTGTGAACTAAAGCAAGTATGTGCTAATGCAATTCAAGTGCCTGTGTATTTTAAATAAATGCAGCGAAAATAAAGAAATAAAAGCATAAGAAGAACAATCACACAAACATAAAGGTTTATAGTGGTTCGGTGCCAACCAAGCACCTACATCCACTCCCCAAGAATCCCTTGGGAATTCCACTAAGTTTGGTTTTATAACTTAGGCTCACCAACAACCTTTACAATTTGTTTTGTCTTCGGGCTCACAAGTCAAATCCTAGTTGGTTTCAAGGCTCACCAACAACCACCCTTGGTTTTATGGGATAACCAAGAACCTAAACAACTTATTTTGTCATCGGGCTCACAAGTCAAACCCTAGTTGGTTTCAAGGCTCACCAACAACCACTTTGATTTTCAAAGGCTTACCAAAAACCTCTTTGGTTTTCCAAGGCTCACCAAAAATCTTAACTAAAACAATGTAAGAGCAAGTATAAATGAATACAATAAAAGCTTTCTAAAATAACACAAATATCTCTTTGAAGCCCGATGAGAGTTGATGAAGATCTTGTCTTCAAGTTGATGAAGCCTTTGATTGATGCTTGAGGATGTGAACTTTGGATGCTTTCTTTGAAACTTGGAAGCTTGAAGGCTTGAACCACTCAACTCTTGAATCCTTGAAGAATATTCAAAAATCTCACCAAAGAATTACTTCCCCAATTGATTTTTGATGTTTATATAGCCTCCCAACACTTAAATGACCGTTTATAGCCGTTAGGGAGGAAAATATGATCGTTTGGAAGCAAGTTGGAGAATTTCTGCAGCCCAGAAAACTAGCCGTTACTGTTCAAGTGTCGACACTTCACCTTCAGCTGTCGACACTTCAGTTTTAAGTGTCGACACTTCAGTTTCCAGGTGTCGACACTTCAGTTTCCAGGTGTCGACACTTCACTTCCAAGTGTCGACACTTCATCTTCAGGTGTCGACACTTCACTGAAAGAGCTTTCTAAAATTTTCTGTTTGTCTCAGGCCTTGAGTCGACACTTCACTCTTCAAGTGTCGACACTTGTTCCTCAGGTGTCGACACTCATTTCCAAGTGTCGACACTTGCCTGTACCATTGCTGAAACATCTTCAAATTGAAACTTTAACCTCTTCAAGTCCTTCCATATTAATTCCAAAGTCCATATACTTGATTTTTCATTAATTTAAGGATTTTTTCAACTGAAATACAAGCATTTCTTCATTCAACATGGTTGAGTACTAAGATCTGAAAAATATACTTAAAATATAATTAGTACTCATATATACTTAAACATTTTGTCAATCATCAAAATCAAGACCAAAGTCAACACTCCCTAGTTGACTAAGAAACTCGGGTGGATTTTGTTATCGAAGAACTACTTATTTGTACAAGAACGGGGAATGAGTTTATTCAGCTAAAGCTATTCTTCCAATTAAGAGACTCAATAAAAAATTCATCCATGACAAGCATTCAAACACAAGTATTAAAAAAGTAAGGTTTTTCATTGATGTGAAGTTCTTACAAGAACTTCATCCATGACAAGCATTCAAACACAAGTATTAAAAAAGTATGGTTTTTCATTGATATGAAGTTCTTACAAGAACTAGATCGAGTTCGAGAAAAGTCTTTCTAGAGGGTGAACAAAGTCCAAAAGAGTCAAAGACTACAAAGGAGAAGGCACTAGATTTTTTCTCCGATGTCGATAGCTTCTTAAGTCCGACTAGAGAAGAGAAGAGGATTTAATAAACAACCAAAGGAAATTTGAAGAGAATGCCCACTAACTGCACCTTGCTAGGGTTTTTTCCAAGGATATACCTTTGGTTTCCATCAACTATCTCCAAGAATACTTTTAGTTTCTAACTGATTCTCCATTAATACCATCTGCTTCATCCCATTCGGATTCCATACCTTCCCAAATCCCTTGATAAGTTATGGCATCACCTACTTATTCAGATTAGGATGACTTCTCGGAGAATCGAGGGAAGCCTTAAAGTTTGAGTACTCCACTAAAGTAATGAAGCTAGAGCTCCTACAAAAAAGATAGGGAGGGCTCCCATTTATACCCTCACCCAAACCATTAAACCTTGACACACGACATAGTCTAAGAGGTGAGGCTAGGTTGCTACTCAAGAATGTCAGTCGATTGACCCGAATCCTTGGGACTGACATCAGCAACTAGAAGTTAAAGATTATTCACCATGCGGCATACCCCAACTGGCTAAAGAGGGTGGTCAACTAAGGAATTAATGGGTCATTTTTTTTTAGTGCAACTCATTTTCTAACAAGATTGTGGGCTCAAGGAGAGTAGTCAACCTGCCCAACCAAAAGAGGTGATGCCCCTACACCAACCAAATAATGTCCAACTATGAGGACTTCAGGATTATTGACTAATACTCCATCAATGGGATGAATGCCAAAGCAATCATGCAATGGCCAACTTTCTACAATTGGCTGAAATTTCAAGTCCTATTGAGTAACTTACTCAACTATAGGGAAGAAAATTTCTTACTCAACTACGAGTTTCTCTTTCAACTAAGATACTTAATAAGAATTCACTCAAGATCAGAGATATCCAACCAGTAGACCTTGGGGAAAAGTTGAAAGAAAATTAAAATTCTATTGCATGAAAATCTTCTATACAAGTCAGATCAAAAGTCCAAGAAGAAAAGATACCAGAAGAAAGGAAAGATTTCCTAAAGAACTCTCTTGGGAGTAGTAGTTGGCCCTCTTGGAACTTCAGTTATAGCCACCTTGGGCCTCGGTCCTCCGACAACTAGTCCTTCCACTTCTTTAATTACTCCTTCTTCTTCCTCAGACATAACCTTGCCTGCAGAAATGCCACTCAAGTCCAGCTCCGGGCAGGCTTGAGAAACCTTATCCTTGTAATCGATGAAGCCGATTATGTAAGCATCTGCTCCAGTCTTAGTGGTGTTTTCCTTGAAGACTTTCGACTCCTTATACTCCTTTGCTATAGTAAAGGTGGGTTGCTCTTCAACTACCTTGATATTCTCATCGATTGAGCGAAGAAGATCCTCGATCCAAATAATCCAAGCTTCTTACTCAGCAAGTCATGCTTGCTTCTCAGCAAGCGATCCCTCCTCCTCTATTTGGGTCTCCAACTCTCGAGTAGTGTTTTCAGAGGAATTCCAAAGAGTAGCCAACTCCTTTAATTTGAGTTCTTGCTCCCGAGCGATCTGGAGGAGTCTGTTGTAGCCCTCCACTTGGGACTCCACCTCCTTCATTTGTGTACTCAAGGAGAGGTAGAACCATAAAGGTGTTGAACCATCATGAAGGGCAAACACGTCATGGACGAGTTGCACACTAGAAAAAACTGAATTAGTTAATCAAGAAATCTAATGCCTGACCAAAAGGAAGGAAGGATGAGACAAGCTTATCCTAACCAAGGTGGGGAAAAGACCAACAATGATCTCATCCATAGGGCAAGATGCCTACTCCTCCATGTCCCAAGGAAGGAGCAGTATTTTGGACAACTCCTGTGTCATAGTGGAGTTGTGCAAAGCAGAATCATCCACCCTAATGCTGACCTGATGGACATACTCATCACCCTCTATGTTATAGGTGACCCGAGTATTGGACTTTGAGGTAATCATGGGGGTACGAGGAGCCCTCCCTCGGGAAGGTTCAATTGCCAGGGCTAAAAGAGTTTAGGAGAGCCACCATCCTCGGAGGCATAGCTATCACCAGTGTCAAAGAAGTTATAGCCGAACGCCTTAAAGGTGCTGCCCGAGAAGTTGTCAGAGGGGTAGCAGCAAACCCCACCTCATCGTTCACAAGGATGGCGAGGAGGTCTCTTGGTTTTATGTTCCTCGATCAGGATGATGGAGCCCTCATGATGATAGAGGGGCCCTTGACGGATGGCCCCAGGCATGGCCATTTCTTAATGGCCTTCTTCGGTTGTCCCTCTTGGGGGGTAGCCCTCTTCTGGATGACCGTTCGGAATCACTCCAAAATCCTCATGTCTACAAAGCAAGTTACCTAGTAGGAAAATTTTTTTGAAGGTAAAAAAAGAAAAGAAAGTGGCCAAGAGAAGTTTATTAAGCAAGTTAATTGGACTCAACCCGATATCATGGAGCTTTTGCTTGATCAAAAGCTCCTGTAAAGAGGGAACTGATATATGTCGCTATGCACTGATTTTAGTACCTTAATTCTACTATTCTTAGGCAGAGTAGTGGAAGTAAGGATCGAATCCACAGGAACTTTTATAGTTATTTCAAAAAGTATACAATAAAATAATAGAAATCAAATAAAAAGAGAATTAATAATGAATATAACCAAGATATGATCTATCTTAATAAGAGTACAGCCCTTACTCGTAGATAACGGCCCATCCCTTTTATAAATAGATCAGTGAAAAATTATATATACTTAAAGAACACTTAGTATAAAATAACATGGATAAATATGAAGTAATATGACCTTTTATTTCATAACATAAAAAGAAAATACATCTTAAAATAACTTACTAAAATATAAATTCCTCTTCCCTGAGATCATGCTTTCCATGAAAACTCGCAAAGATTGAAAGGTGAAATAGCATCACCAAGATAGACCGAAGTAGATGGAACAGCGATGCGGTGTGGTAAAAACTAGGGAACCAGGAAGTAGCAATGGCATTAGAAGGGAAGTCGGATGAGAGAGAACAAGGAACGAAAGTGAATGGGAGGGTGGAAAGGCGAGAAGATGGAAACGGAGAGAATGCTGGAAATGGAAGGAGCGGAGAAGGAAGTGGAAAGGATCGAGGAATGATAGACAGAGCATGAAATATTGCTTCTTTTATAGGTGGAGAGAAGCACGAAGGCCCCATATGGGAACTGCGTTGGTTTCCTATCGCAATCCACCCAACCATCTTCGGTTCTGCATTCTTATCCCCGCACCCGCTTAACCATCGTGGTTGATCTCTATGATTCTATTCCAACCATGATTAAGCTTCTTCCAATCTCTTTTCCCATTTAGACATCTTTAATTTTCTTTGTCCAACATCCGACAGCAGGCAGGAAAAAGTCAACAGCAGTTGTGGTGGCATTCATTCATGGCAGCACAATGCAGATGATAACCGTGATGGACCTCTTAAGAAGGTGACCGATGGTTGATGACTAATGCAATGCTCAATAGCTGGCAGCTTGGGAGGTGGCTCGAATCAGAGAGAAGGGAATGAGAGAGTGGCTGACTGGCTTCTCCGACCAGCGACAAGATGGATGGCTGATGGTGATGGGTGGTGGCGGATCTTAAATGGTGATCGGTGATGCCTCTTGGACCGACAACCGGGGAAGGAAACCAGCAATGATATCTTGGTGGATCAGGTAGAGGAGAGGATGCCTAGCGATGATTGTGAGCTTGGCAGGTGGTGGTCATGGGAAAGAAGATAGCACTGGTTGTTGGTTTTGAACTGATGAGGGGGGTGGCAGACATGGCAGAGAATGACCGGATCTTGGAGGAGAAGGCCATGGAGGAGGCATGCGGTGGCTATTGTGGCTTCTCCAAGCTTGAGAGGTGGTGCATGGTGGCTCCAATGGTGAGGGAGGTGGACCGGTGGTGAAGAAGGAAGTGGGTCATAAACGATGCTTGGATTGGATTTTTTTTCGATCGTGGGCAGGTGATTAGTGACTTTTCCGGCCCAGGGAGGATTCTCGACAGTGAGAGGAAGGGCATCGACAACTTCTCTGATGAAGAATCAGCTCAGGGAGGCTGCTGGTCCATAAATTTGCTCTGTGGACCGGCAAGCATCCCGTGAACCAAGCAATCGGTCCATTATGGACCTGCTGCTTTAAGCTTCGTGCAACTCATTTTTATTCCTTTGAAATTCAATTCCAAGTTCATTTCAAGTCTGATTTGAGTATTGTTTACACCATTGAATTCCAAAAATCAAGCTCTTCACATTGACAGGGTTCTATCATATAAACAATACATAAAAATATCAATTTTGATTAAATAAAGATAAATTAATTATTAATTTGATATGTTTTTAATATAATTATCACATTCCCCAACTTAAACTTTGCTCATCCTCGAGTAAAGCAAATGAATTAACTATGTATACTAACCTATCCAAGAAGTAAAAATTATCTTATTAATTCTAAAATCAATTGATACTCGCTAGACCATAAAAGAGATCTTTTATTGGATTACCAATTCTACCCATTTAGTGGCCAAGTAAAGTCCATAGAAATTTCAAGAGTTATTCTTTTCCCAACTTTCGATCTTTTTCTTTAAATCTTCTAACTAACTTTGGTTTTGGTGTAGTATCAATTTATTTAGTTCCCCTTTCTTTCTTTCTTTCTTTTTCTCTCTTCTTTTAATAATAATATAGAGTCAGTGCAATGTCCTAACATCTTACTTTCTAGTTAACCTTTGTAGTGAGCTTTGGGCCAATGACTCCCAAACCAATTGGTTTGAGGGCATTAGATGTAAAACACTCTTCAAACTTATTGACTTGAGTCAAAAAGGCTACGTGTTAAGACTCTTTATAAGAGGTTTCTTTACATTCTCACCTTTTGATGTGAACAACAATGATTACTTTGACGAAGAGGCCCGGTTAATCAGTGAGAGATACTAAAAATCTTATTTATTAAACTGTAAAGAAAACTTTTATGATTCTTTGATATTTCCACCTATACTGTTATAAGGTAGATCATTATCAAGATCAATAGGCAGAAGGATCTAGAATTACTCAAAAATTTTCCTGGTCTAGACTCTACCAATTATTGGATTTTCTTGATAATTCATCCCTCGATATCTTAAAATTGTCTAAACCATTAATTATTCATCATTTAAAAGGCTTGATTATTCTCAAATCAAGATAAAGTTTGGTACACAAAATCGATTAATGTTCTACTCGATGATTAATTTAATTAAATTATCCTCCCCAACTTAATTTTTATTGTTCCTAATGAAAGAGGATACTAGTAATGTAACTTAAATGACAAGGATACCACCTGAAAGAGTACTTGAGCATTGATTGTTCCTTTGTTGCCATACTCCTCTCAATTTAACTTTATTATTCTTTTTGGATTTTTCTAAAAAAAGAAAAGCACATGGTTAAAAATATAAGTATAGACTGGGTTGCCTCCCACGAGTGCTAAGTTTAAAGTCTTCAGCCGGACTATGCTGACTATCATGGCAATACCGAGTTCAAAAGACCAATGGATTCAATAACTTTTCCTTCATTGATTTCCTCTAAATAAGGTTTTAAACGTTGGCCATTTATCTTAAAAGTATTTTCTTGCTTGGAATTTCTAAGTTCTACGACTCTATGAGAAAATACCTGAGTCACTATAAAAGGTCCATTCCATTGTGAGTGAAATTTTTCAAGAAAAAGTCATAACCTAGAATTATAAAGACACACTTTTTGATTAGGCTCAAATATTTTTCTATTAATAAATTTATCATAGTATGCCTTAATTCGAGCATTGTAGATTTTAAAACTTTTGCAAGCTTCATTACATAGCTCTTCTAATTTATTCAGTTGAAGTATTCTATTGGAACCAGCATTTTTCATGTCAAAATTAAATTACTTGATAGCCCAAAATGCATGGTGTTCCAATTGTATAGGCAAATGACAAGCTTTTCCAAATACTAATTGGTAAGGAGATATTCTTAGAGGGGTCTTAAAAGCAGTTCAGTAAGCCTATAATGCATCATCCAAATGTTCTAACTAATCTTTTCTATCGGGTCTTACCATTTTTTTAAGGATATGCTTAATTTCTCTATTCGATACCTCAACCTGGCCACTAATCTGGGGGTGGTAAGGTGTGGCTGAGTAATTTTATATTTTTTCATCAATTCTTCAAAGTGCCTATTCATGAAATGTGCACCCCCATCACTAATAATAGCCCTTGGGTACCCAAACTGACTAAGGATGTTATGTTGAATAAACTTAATCACAACTTTATGGTCATTGGTTCGAGTTGCCATGGCTTCTATCTATTTTGATACATAATCAACTGCTACCAAAATATACTCAAATCCAAATGAAGGAGAAAATGGTCACATAAAGTCAATACCCCATATATCAAAAATTTTAGCAACCAAGATAGGGGTTAGGGGCATCATATCTCTTCGTAAAATATTCCCCGTTTATTGACATCGAAGGTAATTATGACCAAATTCATGTGCATCTTTAAAAAGAGTTGGCTAGTAAAACCCACTCTACAGCACCTTTGCTATAATTTTCCTTCCATTAAAGTATCCCCCACAGGCAAAAGAATGATAAAAAGTAAGAATACTTTTGAATTCACTCTCAGGGATGCATCATCTAATCACCTGGTCCAAACAGTACTTAAACAGTTCGGTTCCTTCCAAAAATAATATTTGATCTATGAGAAAAATCTATCTTTTTCTTGCTTAGACCAGTGGGGGGGAATTTATCCTGTTACTAAGTAATTTACAATATGGGTGAACTAGGAAAGACTGCTGGAAGAAATTGAATACAATTGCTCATCGGGCACCTATCTCTGATTGTCTCTTTGTTGTATTCTACCAAGATCCTAGAAATATCATTTGCTACCATATTTTTAGAATCATTTTTATCTAAATTTTTAGATCAAATTCTTGTAATAAAAGGATCCATCTAATCAGTCTAGGTTTAGTATACTTTTTAGATAGCAGATGCTTCAATGCTACATGATCAAAATAAACTAGAACCTTAGACCCTAACATATTGATCAAAATTTTTTCAGGATAAATACAACCACTAGTAACTCCTTTTCAGTAGTGATATAATTCATTTGTGCATCTGACAAAGTTTTGCTAACATAATAAATTACATGTGGTTCCTCGTTAAGCCTTTGTCCTAAAATTGCCCCTATAGCATAATCAAAGGCATCACACATGATTTCAAATGGTAGGGTCCAATCTGGAGGCTTGATAATTGGTGCAGTGGTCAAAGCAGTTCTAAAAATATTATAAGCAGCTAAACATTCTTCATTAAAATCAAAAGAATTATCTTTAGCAAGCAAATTACACAAGGGTCATGAGATTTTACTGAAATCATTGATGAAATGTCTATAGAAACCTGCATGGCCAATAAAGGATCGTACTTGTCTAACCAAGGTTGGGGAAGGTAGTTTCAAGATTAGTTCAACCTTAGCTTTGTCGACCTCAATCTCTCACTCAAAAATAATATGTCTGAGCATGATTCCTTCACGAACCATAAAATGGCTCTTTTTTCAACTTAAAACTAAATTTGTCTCCATACATCATTTCAATACCTTAGTTAAGTTCTGGAAGCAATCATCAAATGAAGATCCAAATACTAAAAAATCATCCATAAATGCTTCAAGAAATTAACCAACCATAACAGAAAACATGGCCAACATACATCATTGAAAGGAGGCTAATGCATTACAAAGATCAAATGGCATGCATCTAAAGGCAAATATTCAGAAGGAATAGGTGAAGGTGGTCTTTTCTTGATCTATAAGAAATACTGGGACCTGGTTATATCCTGAATATCCATCCAGAAAATAAAAGAAACTTTGCCTTGCTAGACATTCTAAAATTTGGTCAATGAAAGGCAAAGTGGTCTTTCCTAGTAACGGCATTCAACTTTCGATAATCTATACACACTCTCCAACTAGTTATTGTACGGGTAGGAATTGACTCATCCTTTTTATTCTTAATAATAGTAATACCTGACTTTTTAGGTACTACTTGGATTGGACTGACCCATTAGCTATTCAAAATTGGATAAATAATGCCAGCATCAAGCCACTTTACAACTTCCTCTTTTAGAACTTCATGCATGTTTGAATTTAGCCTCTGTTGCATGTCCTTAAGTGGTTTGGCTTCTATTTCATAGTGAATGCGATGCATGCAAATAGAAGGATCAATTTCCTTAAGATTAGCTATTGTCCATCCAATGGCCTCTTTATATTCTTTAAGTACATCCACCAATTTATCTTCCTGATCAAAGGTTAGGGTAGATGCAATGATTACCGGAAGGGTATCATTGGATCCATGAAAAGAATATTTTAACTTTGCAGGAAGAGGCTTCAACTCTAGAATGGGTGGTGCTTCTAAGGATGGTAGTAAAGGGCTTGATTGAGTCGGTAACTATTCGTACTTTATAGTCCAGGAAGGAGTGGTGCTAAAATTTGATGATTCTAATAATGCATTGACTTTTCTGGTATATTCTTCAATATCAAAATTATCTATTCTAAAATGTGTTAGACATGCTTGTAGAGGGTCTGAATCAAGTAAAATAGGAAGTTTCTTATCTATAACTTCCTCTACCATGTTCACCTCATTATGATCATACGTAGGTGGTTCTTGGGATGCATTAAAGATATTCAGCCTCATCTTCTTATTTCCAAAAGATACATCCATAATCCCTGTCCTACATTTATACAAGCATTGGCATTTGCTAGGAAGGGTTTTCCAATAATGATGGGTATTTGGCTAGGATTACTACTAGATTCCATATCTAATACAAGAAAATCAACCAAAAAGTAGAATTCATCTACTTTCACCAACACATCCTCTGACATTCCATAGAGTACCTTAATAAATTGGTTTTCTAATTATAAAGTCACTGTCATGGGTTTCAACTCTTCGAATCTAAATAAATCATATATTGAGCTTGGAAGAAGGTTAACACTTGCACCCCAATCTAGTAAAGCTTTCTTAATTGTAAGATCCCCTATGACACGGCATAAAATCGAGGTACCATGATCTTTAAGTTTGGGTGGGGCTATTTGCTAAAAAACTGAGCTGGCTTGCTCAGTCAACTGGATCTTCTTCGATATGTATGTCTTAGATTTTCATTTTTGTGTGCACGGATCCTTAAAAAATTTGGCAAAATGCAGAACTTGTTTGATGGCATCGAGAAGAGGTAAGTTTATCTGAACTTGCTTGAATAGCTGAAGCATCTCATTCATTTTTAGACTCTTCTTATCCAAAGATAAAGGGGATTCTAAAGTACTAGGGAATGGAGCCTTAAGTATTGGTGCTTGGCTATTGGATTCCTTTTCCTCTTCAATATTTTTCTTCTCTGGCTTGGCCACTTCTAGTTTTTGAGTTAAGTCAAGATGGTTTAACATTTTCCCACTTCTAAGAGTTATGACTGATTTAGCATGCTCTGGGAAAGTCTCCGGACCACTGGAGCTCTCAGCCATGTATTGCCCTTTTGGGTTACTAATGGGTTGGCTAGTAACTTGCCTTCTCCCTCCTACTGAATGCTGTAGCTAGCTAACCTATCTGGGTCTCTAGCTTGGTAATAGACTATGTGTGGGAGTGAAGGAGTTGAGTATTCTTTTCTAGCCCTTTTAGTGCTTGTAGCGCATTTTCTTCAAAAGTAGGATCATGATTATTCGATGGAGGTTGAGGATGTAGGGCACTCGGATATTGGGAATACGGTATGCTTCCAAACTAGGTATCTAGATAGTTGGGTTTGATTGATGTTGGGTTGATGATAGGTTGGGGTTTCCATGAGAAATTTATATGATTTTGCTAGCCAGGATTGTAAGTATTCAAATATGGATTATTTCCTGGTCTAGGAGCCATTCAGGTTTGCACTTGGTGGGCTTGCTCTGAACAAGCTCGGGAAATTGATATGGGGCTGGACAATCACCTATCAAATAGTTAGGACTCGAATAGATGATACAAACATCATGAACTTAGCAGGTGAGGAGGAAGTATTTTCAACTTATAAAATTTGATCAAGTTTTTGCGATAGTTAACCTACCTTGCTATAGATGTCTATAGAATGACCTACTTCATACATTCCACCTCTCTTAGGTCCTATGAAAGGATCTCTATGGCCAGCAGACATATGATGTAAGAAGTTTTACTTAGAGTTTCAAAAAGCTATCATGCCTCATGTTCATTTTTAAGCATGAATGTTCCTTCATATAAGGCATCAACCATTTGCCAGTACCTTTCTGACAAACTATCATAAAAGTACTGTACCAATTACCATTTAGGTATAGCATGGTGTGGATATTTTCTAATCAATTCTTTTAATCTCTCCTATATTTCATGAAATATTTGTCCATCTAATTCGAAAAAATTGGTTATGGCTTTTCTAATTTAATTTGTTTTTCTTATCGAAAAGTATTTCTTAAAGAATTCCCTCTGATATTGGTTCCAAGTCAAAATTGTAACAGTGTCTAAAGAATTCAACCAGTACTTGGCCTCATCTTTTAGGAAAACAAGGAACAACTTAAGCCTAAGGGCATCATCAGAGAAATTTTAGATTTTGACAGTTGAACATATTTCCAAGAATTTATATAAGTGTTTGTAAAGGTCTTCATTTGCAAGTCCATAGAAAGACGGTAATATTTGAATTACACTGGACTTGATTTCATACTGCACAGCCTCTATTGGAGGTATTTAAATACATGAAGAATAGGTATATTTAGAAGGAGTGAAATACTCCAATTATCATGGTGAATTGATTTTTTGATTGGGATATATAGCTTGTGATCTGTTTGCTCTACAAGTTCTATCTATTTCTAAATCTAGGGGTATGATTTCAGATTCTAAAGATCATCGACCTAGCATACACCCTATAGTAGTACTTTAAAGCAAATAGTAGTTCAATTTCTTTATAATTTTTTTAAAATTGATTAAAAAAATTGGAAGAATGAAAGGATGTCTAAAGGAAAGACTCCTAAGAGAGTCCTAGACTAGAGAGAAGAGAGAGTTATTTTAATTAACTTTTTTTTTTCAAACAAGTGATTCAATCAAAATTAATTCTATCCAGGGGTTAACCTGAGTCTAGACAACTCCTAACTATTCCAAGGTTACCTTTGAGCACTCCAAGCCCAAGATCAACTAATTGACTTGGCCAGGTAAGTGTAAGATTGGTGGGGGTCCCCCCATTGCTTGCCTTAGATACCAATTAAAATTGGCTAGGTAAGCGAACGGAACCAATTAAAGAACCACCTTCCTTCAGGCTCTTATCCTTGAACCACTTGCCTTAGACACTGAGCAACTAACCGGTTTGAACCTGGTCTAACTCTAGGATTTTCTTATCCTATTGAGCTCGAAATTTCTAGGGCCGACATCTAATTAATTTTAATAATTAAGGCCTGGGTCAATGCTCATGCAAGGTGATGATTTATGGGCTAAGGAAGTGTTACCGATCTCACCGCCGCGCCTGTGGCTTCGGAGCCGCCGATCCGACCAGACCGTCTCGCCCCTCGGGTCTCCTGGCTGTTCAAACCTGCAAGGCAAGGTCAGAAACCCTGGCCGGGGATCCCGGCGAGGGAGCTCCGACGGTCAGTTAGTAGACGGCGAGAGGGAGCAGAGTCTCTTAGACGGGCCCCCGAAGGAGTCCCAGACTTAGAGATCGTGCTAGCAAGAAAGGTCCCAGAAAGAATAGAAACCCGGCCGGGTTCCTCCACCGAGCTCACGCCAAAAGGTCCCCTCTCGGAACCTTGGATCCTGCCCTTGGGACGGAGTCTCCTCTCCCAGCCTTTGTTTCTTGCTTACCTTGTCGTCTATTCTCTCCTTCCTTTTAACTCCTCATGTTGCCTTTTCATTTTTCGCCCCTAGGAGGCTCCTTCGTCGCTTTCACCTCCTCCCCTCCATCTATTTCCCTTTTCCCTTCTAGATCAAAGAACCAGGCAGCTTCCCGACCTTGCTTGCCGAGCCTAGCGAGGAAAGAGTAAGGGGGGGCGACGGTCAGACCGCCGACCAGACCTTGGGCCGAGCGTGAGCGCTCTACTTCCCAGGCACCGACAATGTCCGTTACCGGGTCCTGTTCTGTCAGGGCCTCGTCTCTCGACTGCGGAACCTGTCGGGCCGATGTAAGTGATGTTTCGCGTGTTGCCGCCAACCGTACGGGGCGCTTTTCTCAGGGTGCGGCGCGCACGGCTCGAGGGGCAATCTCAGAGCTCGCGCTCCCGCTCTTCGGAAACTTCTCTGCACAGGCTGGCCTGCCTCGGCCGAGGTGGACCCCTCCTGGGTGGACACCTGGCAAACACGGCAGAGGGGCGCTTGACTTCGGCCAAGGTGGTCCCGTCTTCGGGCGCCACCTGGTGAAGGAGCGAGGGGCCCGGTTCGACCTCGGCTGAGGTGATCCCATCTCTGGGTGCCACCTGCCAAGCGAGCCGACCCGACCTAGAAAGAGCCGACTCTGCCATACCTAATTTCAAAAGCCTGAGAAAGCGAGCCGACCCGAACTACATCGAGCTAACTCTTCCAGAGTAAGGTTTTCCGAACCTAAGAAGAAGAGCCGATCCAAGCTGAAAAGAGCCGACTCCTCGAGTTCAAGATTTTCAAGATTCAAGTTCGAGCCGACCCGAGCTATAAAGAGCCGACTCGTCTAGAATGACATTTTGCGCCCTGAGACAAAGAGCCGACTGCATTGAAGAAATAAGCAACTCGACCTATCAACTCGAAGGATCCGAGCCGACTCGAATGTCGCTTCCAGGTATCTAACGGCTAGTTCCAGAATTTATTTTTTAATGCCAAAAATGCTCCAACGGTCAAAAAATCATTCCCCAACCGTCTACGATGGCTAGAACTGCCTTGGAATGATGGAAGACTTTAAATTTGAAGGATCTGAACTACCTAAAAGCAATTAAGAAGAAAAAGAGAGTTCAAAAGGAAAAAGAAAAAGCTTCATTGAATATCCAACCAACCACAAGAGATAGAGCACAAGTGCATTCAAGTCTGCATTCAAGCCCTCAACAACTCTGATCTAAAGCTTGAATCAACTTTGGAAGAAGCCACTGAAGTCATTAAAGCTTATTCAAGTGCATTCAAGTGGACTTCCAACGAGCTGCACCGGAAACTATCTGACAACTTGAGTTTGTCATTTATTGTTACATTTATTTTCAATTCAACCTTTGAATTGTTGGGTTATTAGTGAGCCCGGTTGAAAAACCAAATAGATTTTTGGTGAGCCTTATCAAAACCAAGGTTTAGGTTCTTGGTGATCTTGTGAAAATCAAGTTTAGGTTTCTTTGATGAGCCTGTTAAAACCAAAGGGTGTTGGGTTTTTTTTGGTGATCCCGTAAAACCAAAGTGTAGAGGTTTTGGATTAGGATCCTGTAAAATAATCATACTATATTCGGGTGTGAATATAGTGGAAATCTCAAGTGGTATCTTGGGTAGTGGACATAGGAGCTGGGTTGCTCCGAACCACTATAAATTTGGTGTGTTTGTGTTGTGCTTTCTCTACTTTGTTTAGCTTCTGCATTCTATAACTTTATCACAGCACCTACTACTTGCAAAAGATTTTGAAATTGCACATTACTTATTTAAATTTTTTAAATGACCCAATTCACCCTCCTCTTGGGTAGCCACCTGGGCAACACATCTCTTGATCCAAATAGGCCAAATAAGAGAAAGCAGCAAAAGGTTGCTGGACAAGGTAATTATATAATAATGCCTTGTAATTTATCTATCTATGATTCTACTACCTAGGTATTGGATACCAGAAGTCGAATTCACATTTACAATTCATTGTAGAGACTTCAGATTAGTAGAAGATTTGAAGACATTGAGAGATTCTTGAATGTGAAAAATGGAAACCAAGTTCTAATCTTAGCTTTAGGTCATCAAGCTAGTTTTTAACTTTTATATAATTATTTTGAGTGATTGTTACTTTTATCCATCATTTATGTTAAATATCATTTCTATAAGCCTTTTGGTCATGTCTGATTATGAGCTATCAATAAAGAATGACATTTATAAAATCATTATGAATGGTCTTACTGTGATGAATGGACAATTACAAAATGGCATATATATATACTATCATGGCTTGTTAGAGTAATATACACCTTGAACAAATACCTTATATTAGAGGATGTCGGTAATACCTATCTATGGCACTATAGGCTAAGTCATATTAATAAGAGCAGGATAAATAGGTTATTAAAGAGGGTATCCTCTATGTCAATGATTATAAATCACTGCCAAACTATGAGTCTTGTCTTCTTGGAAAGATGACCTAGTCATCTTTTACTTGAAAAGGTGAAAGAGCCAGCAAAGTTCTAAGTCTAGTACATATTGATGTATGCAGGCCTATGAACACTAGTACTAGGGATGGGTATTACTATTTCATTATGTTTATAGATGACCTATTCAGGTTCGGTTATGTATATCTTATACGATATAAATCTAAGTCATTTGAAATATTCAAATGATATCGTAATGAAGTAGAAAAATAAACTAAAAAGAATATTAAAACTTTTTGATCAGATTGAGGAGGGGAATACCTTTCTAGTGAGGTCCTGACATACCTAGGAGAGAATGGGATTTTCTCTCAATAGACACCTTCGGGGATACCCCAACTCAATAGAGTGTCTAAAAGGAGAAATCGGACTCTATTAGACATGGTTCAATCCATAATGGGCTTTGCTAGTCTGCCAATCCTTTTTTAGGGATACACTCTTCAATCAACCTTTTACCTTCTAAATAATGTGCCAAGAAGTATGTTGATAAAATGCCATACGAGAAATGGATAAGGCATAAGTCGATACTCTCACACCATCGAGTCTAGGGCTACCTGGCTTATGTTAAATGTTTGAAAATGTATAAGCTTGAACCTAGGTCTAACAAATGCCTATTTGTTGGGTATCCCAAAGAAACCAAAGAGTATTACTTCTATCATCATGAAGAACAAAAGTTGTTCGTCAGTCTTAGGGCTACCTATTTGGAAAAAAAGTTTCTTAGTGAAGGAACTAAAGCCGGTAAGATTGAACTTGGTGAAGTTCAACAGGTAGAGGAATCGACACAATTAAGAGACATCATATAATCGGCTTTGATTAGATCAAACTTAAAGCCCATAGCAGAGGAGCAATTAAGGAGATCGGTAGAGTACCGTGTCAATCGAACAAATACTATGATTTATTGGTTCAAGATGGAGATCCTGTTGAACTTGATGAGAACAAGGATTCGATCACCTATATGGATGCCATGAAGAGATCTGACTCTGAAAGTGGCTTGGAGCCATAAAATCCAAAATGGAGTCTATAAAGATCAATAATGTATGGACCACCTAAAGGGATAAAATCCATTGGATACAAATGAATTTTAAAAAAAAAATGAGGCATAGACGGAAAGGTGGAGACCTATAAAATCCATTTGGTTACCAAGAGATATCGTCAACATTCTGGTGTTGATGATGATGAAATATTTTTTTTATATGATAATGCTCAAGTCCATTCGGATTATGCTTACTTTGATTGTATACTTTGACTATGAAATCTGGAAAATGGATGTTCGAATAGCTTTTCTCAATGGAGAGCTGGATGAGGAGATGTATATGATGCAGCTTGAAGGATTCATATCTATAGATGAGTCAAAAGTGTGCAAGTTTCAGAGATCTGTTTATGGACTAAAGCATGCATCACGAAGTTGAAACATACATTTTGATAAAATAATTAGAACATATGGCTTTGTTAAGAATGGAGAGGAACCCTGTATTTATAAGTGGGTTAATGATTCTGTGGTTATATATCATGTACTATATATGGATGACATTCTCTTAATTAGAAATGACATCCTGCATTATAGGGAATAAATATCTGGTTGTTATCTTAATTCTCCATGAAGAATTTGGAAGAAGTCTCCTATATCCTTGGGATAAAAATCTATAGAGATAGATCTAAAAGATTACTAGGATTGTCCCGGTCCATGCATATTGACACTATGCTGAAACGATTCGGCATGGAGAATTCTAAGAAATGCTATCTTTCGATATGCCATGAAGTTTTTTTCTAAGAAGGATTGTGCGATAACTCCTGAAGAGAGAGAGCATATGAGTAGGATCCAATATGTTTCGACAGTGGAGTCTATCATGTATGCCATGACATGTACATAATCGAAAGTGGCATTGTCACTAGGTGTAGTGAGCAGATATCAATATGATCTTGATGAGGCCCATGGGAATGTTGTAAAGATAATCTTTAAGTGTTTGAGAAATACTAAAGACTAAATGCTCATTTATGGAGAGCTTGACTAAAAATTTATGAGGTATACTGACTCTAGTTTTCAATCAAATAGAGATGATAGAAATAGTGTATCAGGTTTTGTATTTATCCTGAATGGTGGAGCGATCTAGCAGCACACCATGGCAAACTCAATTTGCAAGGTGGAATATATTGCGGCATCCAATACTACAAAGGAAGCTCTATGGTTATAGAAGTTTATCAGTGGGCTAGGAGTGGCATCCTTCCTTGATGGTCCAATTCTCTTGTATTATGATAACATTATAGCCATAGCTCAAGCAAAGGAATCGAAGTCCAATCAGCGCCCCAAGCATATTCTGCATCACTATTACCTTGTACGAGAGATCATGGAATGAGGTGACGTCAACCTTCAAAAGATCAATGGAAAGGAGAACCTGGCCAACATATTTACTAAAGCTATTGGAATCAAAGAGTTCGATGATCACAAATGATCAGATATTATTATGATTGGCTTTACTCCAAGTGGGAGTTGTTGGAAATTATATCCTAATACCAACCATCTAACATATAGACAGTTAATTTTGTAAATGAATTATTATCAATAAAAATTATTTTGGTAGTTCATCACATTACATCTTTCTATAATAAACTCTTTTGTGATGGAGTCTTTATAACTACATTATTATACGATAAAGAGAAGATTTATCATGTGGTTTTTAGAAGATTTATCATGTGGTTTTTAAAATTATTCACAACCAAATGATACATTATTATAGGATGACAATATATCGAGTGTAGGTCATTGTATGCCATATGAATTGGTTATCCTTTTAACCAAGAAGTGTGGAGACACTGGTATGGCATGCAAGATGAGTATAGGATATTTCATTGAATGTAATCAACTTGCAGAGCACTCTTCTATCAAGTGTTGTTCATGAAGGCATATGGATATAAGTATCTCTCAGACCTGAGATCACCACGATGGTTTGTAAGCAACTTACTATACTTTGGTGTCGGATTTTCTATATTTCTAATCTAGTGATGGATGGTTTCTTGATGCAGTCAAATACTTGTGAAGTCGGTGTGTGAGTCAAAATGGGATTGGTCCCTTCAAATATTGGAGTGATGTCTCTTTATATTTCAATTTAGCAAAACCTTGACCATGATAGTTCTTATGAGGAGTCACAGACTTGTAAGGTTGAGACACATTTAGGATATACTAAACCTTGAAGTCAGCATGAGCATTGAGGGTCAAAGGGATAAATTATATGGTAACCATATTTCAGAGATTCATGATTATTGCTCTACAACTTTCGACCTATTCTGATATCGAGTGTCATTGCTAGACAGTGACTTTGATTGGTACAGGAAGTGTTCTTGTGCTAGTGGCTTGAATACAATTTGAATTTTGAATTCAAGTTGTTGGAACCATCTCCCCTTATCTCTCCAACTCCCTAACTCCTTGCTAACCTCCTAACCTTCACTTGGGCGCCTATTTTAGAATGGGGCTGCTAGTGGATGAAAGAGAGGAAAAAGGCTAATTTTGCTAGTTGGAAAAGAATCTTCTACCAAGGAAAAAAGGGGTTTGGGACTTGAGAGAGAAGAGTCTTGGGTGTGAACTACCGAGTATGCTTACTAGTTTTGGGAAGTGAGGAAGATAAGGGTGTCTTAGTTCTACCACTTCTACCATCTTAGTTCTCTTATTTTCTTCTTGCCTGCCGGAGCATCCTGAAGTTTTGAAGGAGAAGTGACCAGCCTTCGAGATTCCAAAGGAGCTAGCATTCCGAGGAAACTGGTCAAGATAGTGTTCCTTTGTTAATCACCTATAAAGGCTAGACATTCTATGTAGTTCGTAAAGTCTTCAATCCTCAACCTTCTAGTTGCGACATAAAATTATTTTGCTATAGATATAGCCTATAGCATTAGGTTTGTTGCATAGATATAGTCTATGCATACAGGTTTGTATCTTTTATATTTTAATTTTGTATCTTATATGCATACTTATCATGTCAAGATCCTGCTATAGGTAGTTTATATATTAGATCTTATGTATGACTTGATTAATTTGATTAATCTTGTAGCTTCTGCTGTTTAAATTTTTTTAAAAAAATTAAAATTACATGCATAAAACTACCTATGTTTTCCATAGACATCAAGGCCATGACGATCGGCAAGAGATAGCAATGGGGCTTGGATGCAAGGAGGGCCAATAGGTGGAGGAGGTGGAGGGCGAGGGAACCAGAAGGGGGGAAGGGAGAATGGGGAGGAGATGGAGCAACAATGGAGGACGACATCAGGGCAGTGGCAGGGCTCAAATTGAAGGAGGGACAATAGGCTGAGGAGATGGAGGGCTCTAAGAGGAGAAGTGGGGAAGGGAGGACATGGAGTAGCCACAAGGGATGATGTCGGGACAACGACGCGGCTCAGATGTGAGGAGGACCGATAGGTAGAGGAGGTGGAGGGTGAGGGAGCCAGGAGAAAAAGGGGGAGGGTAGGATGGAGCGGAGATGGCTAGTGATGCCAATCTACTAGTGGGTGGAGAGGGGGGAGCCTCCAAGCCAAGGAGAGAGGGCAATCAAGGCAACTAGGGTTTGTTTTCTTTAAACCTTCGTACGAAGATTTTGAGCTATTAGATCAAAGATCTAACACTTCACAATATTTTTAATATACATATAATTATATAATTATTATATTGTATTATCTAGGTCTTGGATCTATCAGATCTAGATATTAAATATTCAGATCCTACACATTTTTATTATAGTTAAATGGATTCATGTCCGAGTAAACGAGTCCTATGTTAGAACTAGATCCAAATCCGTTGGATAAATATCCATAGATCTCGGGCCTGGATTTGGCCCGTTGATAGCTCTACGCCTCTGTATATATATCTATACGAGCACGTGTTCTTTGTAGTGAACGCGATGCACTGCACGGTGTAGTGCATCACACATGTTATCCATCGTGCGGTGGTGGACGGTCTCATGTGGTCAAAAAAAAAAAAAAATTGGAAGATAAGTTGGGTGTGCTGCCATTTATAAATATCTATCTGGACATATATCATCTACGGTGCATGCAATGCAATGCACAATGCGGTGCATTGCATATACCTCTATTATACAATGGATAGCTATGTGCAACTACACGCGAGTACAAGCCATGCGATGCACACCATGCATGACCTTGATGATGCATAGTGTGGTGCATATTATTTAAGAATCTACCATTGTTTTGATATGTCGAACGCCATGTAAGAAATCATGGCTTGAATGCCAAATAAATAAAATATATTATTTATCAATATATCTAACTAATATTTATTTTTTTAGTGTTATGCATTATAAATGGTGTCACCTTTCAAACTCAGATAGCAGTTCAAGCAGACGACGCCGTGCAACTGGTGCAACCAGCATGGTAGCCCCTGACTCCATGGCAGGGTGGTGCGCAGCTCCATGGCATGCAAAGACGGTAAGACATGAAAGTAGTAGCAACCATGGTAGCATCGAAAATGGTGTCTTTTGCTTAAGAACTCGTAATACATCCCTATTCCCAAGCACGACACCAACTGCACTTGCTACCCATGCACATGCAGTTGCCAGCATTCAGGGCACTAGCATGGATGCCATTCTACCATTGCTATGTCCACACACCGCCATACCAACTCTAATAAAATAAATAAAATAAATATTTTAATATTTTATTTATTTTACTTATATTATTTTATTTTAGCTATAAAAAAAGGTAATTTAAATGGAGAGCATAGCACCCTATCATTAAATTGATTGAAACCTTGATCATGGGAGATAGCTTCGTGCCCCACCGCCTCCACAACTGCCACTGTCAACCTCACCACATCGATTGACACCTGCCACTGTCAACCTCACCACATCGATTGACACCTGTATCATGAAGCCATGCATTGCCATGGATTGTAGACTATGTAGACATGTTTATTTAATATGGTTGATAAATAATTTAAAAATATTTTTTGTTTTCAAAGAAGCTTGTGATAGAAGATTTTAATTATAAATTATAAATCTACCCCAAATACTATAGCATATTGCTAAATAGATCTTATTAGAACTCGATAGGATCAAAAATGCAAGAGAGGCTGTCCAACCTAATTGCAGCAGTGCCAGGACATCCGATCGCATACCGATAGTTGGTGTAGGGAATTGGCAATTGGCACAGGGTATTCAATCGGGTGACAATGGCATTGGGAGACACATTTAATGAGGCCTCAAGGATGGTAGCTAGTTGATGAGGCTGAGGTGGTAAAGGGATCGACGGTGATCTTCTGCTAAAGAATGTTAATTAAAAAATATTAATAAAAATTCATTCATTTATTAACAAATATTTATTAAATATAATAATAATAAATATTACCAATATGGCGCATTCGCTGACATGGAGTCCCTACTGGCGGTCGTGCTGGTAAAAGACACGCCACCGGGACACGGTGGCTAAACAAGGAGCCACGACGAGCCATCCTGCCGAGGTCAGCTCCCAGCTGGGATCGTGCTCATTGGGCAAGCACCCCGTTTGAGGCCAGCTCCCGGTCGGAGTCGTGCTCATGCTGCCAAGACGAGCCCTCTTGTCGAGGTCAGCTCCTAGTCGGGATCATTCTCATAGGACGAGCCCCCTGTCTGAAGCTAGCTCCCGATCGGGATCATGCTCATGCTGCCAAGGTGAGCCCTCCTACCAAGGTAAGAACCCAGTCAAGGTCGTGCTCATAGGGCGAGCCCCCCGTCTGAGGCCAACTCCCATTCGAGGTCGTGCACATGCTACCAAGACGAGCCCTCCTGCCGAGGTCAGCTCCCAACCGGGATTATTCTCATAGGGCGAGCCCCCCACCTAAGGCCAGCTCTCGGTCGGGGTCGTGCTCATGCTGCCATGGTGAGCCCTCCTGCCGAGATCAGCTCCCAACCAGAGTTATGCTCATAGGGCGAGCCCTCCGTCTGAGGCCAGCTCCTGACTAGGGTCATGCACATGCTGCCAAGGGGAGCCTTTCTGCTGAGGTCAGCTCCAAACCAAGGTCATGCTCATAGGACGAGCCCCCGTCTGAGTCCAGCTCCCAATTGGAGTCATGCTCATGCTGCCAAAGCGAGTCCTCCTACCGAGATCAGCTCCCAATCGGGGTCGTGCTCATAGGGCGAGCCCTCCGTCTGAGGCCAACTCCCGGTTGGGGTCGTGCTTACGCTGCCAAGGCAAGCCCTCCTGCCAAGGTCAGCTCCTAGCCAGGGTCGTGCTCATAGGGTAAGTCCCCCATCTGAGGCCAGCTCCCGGCCGAGGTCAAGCTCATGCTTCCAGTGACAAGGCTCCCCGTGCCTCGTAGGGGGCCAATATTCCTACCAACGGCAAAAGAAGGAAGGACCAACAAAAATTTAAACCATGGCAAGAAGGAGCCTGATCACCTGCAACCTTCGGGAGGTGTCGCATGCCTTGCCATAAATTCAAACTCTGCAACACGCCACTGCCATATCCTGAGCGACGTACATTTCGCCAGGTTCCAGGCCCTGTAACCTGTCGCCATGTCGATGATCGTGCAACCAGGGGCTTCAAATCTTGCGACATGATACCTAAACCTCTCCCAAGATGAGTGTTCCATAAAGGCTCCAGAGCTTTGTGACTCTCGCACGGACCCTCTAGGGATGGAAACACCCCATCGTGACTAGGGGCTCAGCGACATGGTGCCCATCACTCCCATAGAGAGTCGTATCATAATAAGGACACCTGGACAAAGCCCTAGAATTGGTCTAGGCCACCCCACATACATAAGATTAGAGAGAGAGAACAAAGGAAAAAAAATAAAGGGTAAGCAAGTGAGAACAAGGAACAAACGGGCAAGGAACCTGCTAAGAGAACTTCCTAAGCTCCTTGATTCCATCTCCACCTTGTCTTCACACCTAAATCCTTTTCTTTCACCCTCTACGCAGAGAGTCCCCAAACTCTCCGTCATAGAGGTTCTGTTCCCTTGATCATCCCTGTTTAACTAGATTGTCAGAGTATCCCCATCGGAATCCCCAACCCAGGTCTCCTTTTTTTTACAGGGCAGTCAGACCAGGGTGTCGACCGGCAAGGAGAGGAAAGGGTGCCCCCCCACGGGAGCCCGATGCATTGCAACGCGCCGGAGCTACAGGCCACGACGATCTTGGTTGTAACAGATTGGCATGCCAGAAAGGGGGGACGGCGATGAAGGGCCTTGATACAAAGTCCCCCATTGTAAGAGAAACATCCATGGAAGTCCACGGTCCAATGGTGACCACACGAGCCGGCGAGGCTTCTGCCAGCCATGTGGGATATCCCTCTCACCGTGGTGATCAGAGCCTGGAGAGGGAGCTTCCCGCTCCACCATCGCCACCTACGGCAGACCCCTAGATCACCATAGTGGTCCAGCAGGTCCATGCCCTGGCTGTGGTGGTGCACCAGCTCCATCAGAGGCAACGGTCCCTGGAAACACAGCAACAACCAGGGATGCTGGCAACCCGTGCCACCGACCCCCGTACAAGCCTACGATCCTTCCGGGAGGGGCCGTCACATGCGGTTCCCACCAGCGGGAAGACCACTAGGTGGTCAGGAAAAAGAAGCAGCATGACCCGACCAGCCAGGAGAGCCACTCCCCAGTCTCGGACCACAGTGCATGCTCGCATCAGAGGCATTGGTGCGGCCAAGGACTCAAGCGAGAGTTCCTCCACTCCGACCCCCCTACGGTCTCTACCGAGGGGTCCACAGACAAGGCCATCCACCACCGAACGGAAAGGCACCTCGAAGAGCAAGAGTGCAAGCTGGCTGACCTGGCCGACTGGTTTGCAAAAGTTCAGGGCTCTCCCAGCGAGCCCACGGGTTACGACACCCATCCCCCTTTCTCTCCTAGAATCTAAGAGGAACCGATCCCTAGCCAGTTCTATATGCCGCAGGTTGATCCCTATGACAGGATGACGACCCCCTGGACCACCTGAAAAGCTACAAGGCCCTCTTGAGGGTCCAGGGGGCTACTAATGCTCTCCTCTGCATCGCCTTCCCGACCACCCTACAAAAGGTCCCTCGGGCCTAGTTCTCTAGACTCGAGTCTGAAAGTATTACTCTCTCTTCCAGTTGGAGAAGAAGTTCGTGGCGCACTTTGATGCATGCAGGAAGGTGCCACGTGAGGCTGATAGTCTTTTTTCGATCCGCCAGCAAGACCGAGAGTCTCTCCGAGACTACGTCTCCCAACTTAAGACCGCCACCCTGGAGATCTACCACCTTGATGAGCCAGTTGCCATGCTAGCCCTGAAGAGGGGGTTGTAGACCTCCTGCTTCACCTACTCCCTCGACAAGAAGCCTCTGAAGACTTACTCAGAGCTCCTCCTCCAGGCTCATAAGTACATCCATGTGGAGGAGGCCGACCATACCAGGAGTGAGTTGGATGGGAGGCCCCTTAAAAGACAAGCCATTAGGGAAACATCTGCTCCCCCGGCTCAGAAGATGGTGCCAGCCCAGCAGCCGGGGTCAAGACTCAGAGTTGACCCCACTAAAGAAAAGAAGTTTACTCCTCTCCTCGCCCCAAGAGCAAAGATCCTGATGGAGATCGAGGGCGAGCGCTTTCAGCATCGCCTCCCCCATTGAAGCCACCAGCCGGGCATGATAAGTCCTGCTATTGCTGCTCCCACCGGGACCATGGTCATGATACAAAGAAATGCCACCACCTAAAGAGGGAGATAGAAGACATGATCAAGCATGGCTAACTCGGCAAGTACGTGGACAGGGCAGCACCCTCAATGGCCCGGAATGAAGAGCCCCGTCTGCTTGCCATCGACAACCGGCCCACTGAGAAGTTGGTGGGAATGATATCCTGGGGGCCAGGGAGAACCCCGAAAAGGACTAAGGGGAGAGAGAAGAGTGATAATGTACTCCCCTGCATGGGAGAAGGGTCAACTAGGGAGGACAACCCAAAAAATGATGCTGTCATCGTAAAAATGATAATAGTGAAACATCGTGTAAAAAAAATCATGGTTGATAGTGGAAGCTCAGCAGATATCCTTTTTTATGATGCTTTTACAAGGATGAATATGTCTGCTAACCAAATAAAAGCAATATTCATGCCCCTGGTGGGCTTCATCGGAGATTCGATCAGAGTTAAGGGAGAGATCACACTCCCAATAACTACCGGGACACCACCTCGATAAAGTACTGTGCTGACGACATTCACCGTTGTGAGGCTTCCCTTACCTTATAATGCTATCCTGGGCCATCCCGGACTCAATCTGCTTGACGCCACCATCTCCACAAGGCGTCTCCTCGTTCACTTCCCAACCCCTTGGAGGATCGAAGAGATGAGAGGGTTGGCTGGCCAGTCCAGCACCATCTGCAGACAGTCCCGGGGTCCCGAGGAGCCGATCCAAGCCCTGTCATTGACCAGTCAAACCCGATAGGGCCAGAGCCAAAGGGCGGACCAGTTGAGCCCTTATCGTCCTTCCCCTTAAGAGAGGACCCCTCGAGGATAGTACTAGTTGGAGCCTTGCTGCCCAAAGAAGAGAGATCTCGTCTGCTTGGCTTCTTACGAGCCAACGAAGACATCTTCACCTGGACTGCTGCCGATATGCCTGGCATTCCACTTGAAGTAATCACTCAGGCTGAACATCGATCCCAATCATCACCCGATCTGGTAGAAGAAAAGGAGCTTCGCCCTGGAGCGGCAGAGGGTAATCGATGAGGAAGTCAAGAAGCTTCTCACGGTAGAATTTATTCGTGAGGTACGATATCCCAACTGGCTCGCTAATATGGTGATAGTCAGGAAGGCATTTGGAAAGTGGAGGATCAGTGTGGACTACAATGACCTCAACTGGGTATGTCCGAAAGACAGCCTCCCACTCCCCAAGATTGACCAGCTGGTGGATGTGACCTCGGACCACAAATACCTCAGCTTCATGGATGCATTCTCTGGATATAATCAGATCTACATGCATCCAGAAGATGAGGAGCATACAGCATTTGTAACCGATAGAGGTACATACTGCTATAAGATGATACTGTTTGGTTTTAAGAATGCAAGAGCCACATACCAGTACCTGGTCAATAAGGTCTTCAAAGACCAAATCGATCGCAACATGCAAGTCTATGTGGATGATTTGCTCGTTATGAGCGGCCCAAAGTCAGACCACATTACCGACCTGGCAGAGGCTTTCAATAACCTCCACTCCATACAGATGAAGTTGAACCCCGCCAAGTGTGCTTTCGGTGTTGCAGTGAGGAAGTTTTTAGGGTTCATGGTCATCCAAAGTGGAATAGAAGCCAACCCCGTAAAGATCCAGGTGATCACTGACATGAGGCATCCCATTTCCAAGAAGGAGGTACAGCGCTTGACTGGACGCATCACGACACTGAGCCACTTCATTTCGCATTCCGTCAAACACTGCCAGTCATTCTTTGAGCTGCGGAAGATGAACAATTTTATGAAGGGAAACCAGTGCACGGATGCCTATCCTAGGCATGCTACACTAGGGAGTAGGTACTGCATAATTAAAAATTTTTAACATGCATACGGAAAAACCTACTCATGCACAAGATCTAACATAAACATAATGCATGTAACTGAAACATAGGCATGTATAGGCAATTGCAATAATCATAAACAATATGATAAAATCTAGATCTAAACATACATGATAAACAAAAATAAATAACATACCTTGTAGAGCTTCCTTTAACAGTAAATCGAAATAGCCGGTTGAACTCCTTCAACAACAAATCAGATCTGGAAGAGATCGATCAAATATCTTGAGGTATCCAAATGTCCACCCTCTAGAGTATCCATACATGGGTTCTCGCTGATCCAACTCCCGGAAGGATGCTAGTCCTCCAGGAATCAAAGAAAAATTATGAATAAGTGGAGCAGAAAAAGCCGAACACCACTTCACGGATGGTCTTCTCCAAGACCATCGATCCTCCACCAAGAGGACACACAAAGGAGATCTAAAAATAGGGAATAAAATCATGGGACAAAAACAATTTTTACACGCTGATTTTTCTCCCAAAAAAGTTGCTCTCGGCTCCTCACTTTTATACTCTATTCTTCACCTTACCCTCTCTCATCTCATGGTCAATAACCCAAAAAAATCGAGGCGGAGAAAACACCGTAAAGGCTCGGAAGTCTTCATGAGAGGAAGTGCAGATGAAACCGAAAAACCCAAGATGCAAGGAAGTGATCGTGAGATGAGAACAGATAAACCCAAACTCCCATTTGAAAAGCTCTTGATCGGTGGATAACGCTGGGAAAGGCTAAAACCGCATGAAAACAGAGGAAGACGCGCGGGAGAGGAAAAACCACGGAGGGGCCCTTCGTTCACGGTGCTAAGGATCAAATCCAAGCACAAACGATCCGCAGCGGTCCTTATCCCATTTGGTATTTGGTATCCGATCAACAAGAGTTTAAAACCCAAGCATCACCCGATCCAATCTACATGCTGCGCAAATCTCATACACACGGTAAAAACACAGAGCAACGAGAAAACAGGGGAAGGGGAGAAAAAAAGACCGATTCAACAGAACCAAAACCGGTTCATTAAACCAAATAAATCCAATTCAACAAAAACCCCTTGGTCCGACCAAACCCAATCATGAGAAAAAAAAACCGTGTAAACCAAACATGAATAAACCGATTCAACAGAACCAAAACCGGTTCATTAAACCAAATAAATCCAATTCAACAAAAACCCCTTGGTCCGACCAAACCCAATCACGAAAAAAAATCGGGTCCAGTCCTGGTCTACCAGGAATAATTCATGGTTGACCCAAACCAATCCTGGTCGATCCAAATCAGACCAGGTGGACCAAAAAAAATCTAATGTGTGCTCAATCAGTCTGTTTCACCTTAACACCGAAATGATTCCCAATTGTTAATCGGCTTCCAGATCAGGAAGAAATTTTCTATGGCATGTGACCTCACAGGTTCGAACCTAAACGGTAGCACTGAAACACTTCCAGTATCAGCACAAGATACCATCTAGCAATAGGTCCCGACGTCTGGATAGGCCGAAGATGCGAGAGCAATCTATCGAACCTCTGGCATATTGTTACCGTATAATTCATCCCTTTGACCTCCAATGCTCAAGATGAGCTAGAGTTAGACTGCCAATCCTAACTGAGTCAATTTACAATATGTCTTAACCTTGCAAGTCCAGTGACTCCTCACTAGGACTACCCCGGCTGAGGATTTGCTAAATTGAGACACTACGAGACATTTAATCCAAACAATTTGGACAGGTCAATTCCATCTTGGTCCACCACTGCTCCATAAGTACTAGCCTGTACCCAGAAATCTTCTGTCACCGGATTAGAAATCCGGATAGTCCAGCACTAAAGCACAGGGAGTTGCTTGCAAGCTACCATGATGACCTCGGGTCGGTGGGACACATATACCAATATCCAATCGTGAGCAATCCTTTGGCAGAAAGGAGCTCCACGGAGTCACGTTTAATGAGATGTCACACATCCCACTTGCAGATCACATCAGTATCACACACTCCTTTTGTCAAGAGGACAACCAAATGATGTGAACCACAACAACCTATACTTGATACATTGCCGACATGTACAATGTATCCTTTGGTTGTGAACCTTTTTAAAGGACCACTCAATATATCCTCTCTATATCGAAGTCAGTGCAATCCTAAGAACTTCATCATATAAATAGAATTTATTATAGGAAAATGAATAATATGATGAACTGCCAAAATAAAATTTTATTAATTCATATAGAAATTACAATACTGAGCACAACCGCCTACAGTCTAGGCGATTGGCTTTGGGACATAATTTCCAACAACTCCCACTTGTACTAAAGCCAATCAGAACAATATATAATATCCATTTTCTTTTTACAATAGTCGAACTCTTTGATTCTGAGGGCTTTAGAGAAGGGGTCAACCAGATTCTTCTTTCCATCGATCTTCATAAGATTGATGTCGCCTCGTTTCACAATCTCTCCTACGAGGTGATAGCACCGCAGAATGTGCTTGGTGCGGTGATGAGACATTAGCTCCTTAGCTTAAGCAATGGCTCCTGTGCTGTCACAATACACTGGAACATAACCATCTAGGAAAGGTGCCACCCCTAGCTCTCCAAGGAACTTCCGCAACCACACAGCTTCCTTTGCTGCATCTAATGCTGCAATGTACTCTGCTTTGCATACCGAGTCTGCAACTATTGCCTGCTTGAAACTTTTCCAGCAGATCGCTCCTCCATTCAGAGTAAACACAAACCCTGACACACTCTTGCTATCATCTCTGTCTGACTGGAAACTGGAGTCAGTATACCCCACAAATTTCAAGTCAGGTTCTCCATAAATCAGCCATTGGTCCTTAGTATTTCTCAAATACTTCAATATGGTCTTAACCACCTTCCAATGTGCCTCACCTAGGTCAAACTGGAATCTGCTCACCACTCCTAGTGAGTATGCCACGTCTAGTCTAGTACATGTCATAGCATACATGATAGAGCCCATTGCAGAAGCATAAGGAACTCTACTCATGCGCTCTCTTTTCTCAGGAGTTGTCGCACAATCCTTTTTGGAAAGAGTAATTCCAGAACCTATCGGGAGATAGCCTTTCTTGGAATTCTTCATGTCAACCGTTTCAGCATTGTGTCAATGTACATAGACTGGGACAATCCCAGAAGCCTCTTAGATCTATCTCTATAGATCTTCATACCCAGTATGAAAGAAGCTTCACCCAAGTCCTTCATGGAGAACTGAGATGACAACCAGACCTTTATTCCTTGCAATGCTGCGATGTCATTCCCGATTAAGAGAATGTCATCAACATACAGTACCAGGAATACAATCACAGAACCATTAACCCACTATAGATGCAGGGTTCCTCTCCGTTCCTAATGAAGCCATATGATTTGATACACCTATCAAATCGCATGTTCTAACTTCGAGATGCTTGCTTGAGTCCATAAATGGACCTTTGTAATTTGCATACTTTTGACTCATCTGTGGATGTGAACCCTTCAGGTTGTATCATATATACCTCCTCATCCAGCTCCCCATTCAGGAAAGCGGTTCAGACATCCATCTACCAGATCTCATAGTCAAAATGTGCTGCCAAAGCAAGCATGATCAGAATAGACTTGAGCATTGCCACAAGGGAGAACATCTCATCATAATCGATACCATATCACTGACGATATTGGCAACCAGACTAGCTTTATAGGTCTCCACCTTCCCATATGCGCCCCTTTTTCTCTTGAAAATCTACTTGCACCCGATGGGTTTTATCCCTTCAGGTGGATCAACCAATGTCCATACATTGTTGATCTCCATGGACTCCATCTCAGAACGCATGGCTCCAAGCCATGCCTCAGAGTCAGATCTCAGAAGTGCATCTATATAGGTGATCGGATCCACATCGTTCTCGTCGAGCTCAATGGGATCACCATCCCGAAGTAAAAAATCGTAGTATCTGTCCGACTAACGCGGTACTCTACCAGATCTTCTAATAATGGGTTCCGGGTGTGATCCAATCACACCCGATTCTATGATGTCCTTAGAGTGTGCAGTTTCTTCTACTGGTTGAACTTCACCAAGTTCAATATTAGAGACTACAGTTCCTTCTCCAAAGAACTCCTTTTCCAAAAAGATAGTCCTAAAAGCAACGAACACTTTCTGTTCATCCTCCAAGTAGAAGAAATACCCTTGTGATTCCTTAGGGTACCTAATAAACAAGCACCGATCAGACCTAGGACCAAGTTTATCTAAGTCTAAACGCTTTACATAAGCCGGACAACCCTAGACCCAAAGGAGTGAAATTGAGGGTTTACGTCCAGTCCATAACTCATATGGAGTAGAGAACAGACTTACTCGGAACATCATTCAGTAAGTAACAAGCTATCTCAAGTGCATATCCCCAGAAGGACAGCGGCAAAGTTGCAAAGCCCATCATGGATCGAACCATATCCAAAAGGATTCGATTCCTCCTTTCGGACACACCATTCAATTGAGGTGTTCCTGGAGGAGTCCACTGAGAGAATCCCATTTTCCTCAAGATATATCATGAACTCACCGGATAGGTATTCACTGCCTCGATCAGATCGAAGGGTTTTAATACTCTTTTTAGTTTGTTTCTCTACTTCATTACGATATCGTTTGAACATTTCAAATGACTCAGATTTATGTCTCATCAAGAAGACATAACCATACCTAGAAAGATCGTCTGTAATGAAATATCTGTATCCACCTCTGGCACTAACTGACATGGGTCCGCATACATCGATATGTACGAGACTCAGAAGCTCTGTAGCTTGTTCACCTTTTGCAGTAAAAGGTGACTTGATCATTTTACCAAGCAAAAAGGATTCACAAGTGGACAGTGAGTCAGAATCACTGACCTCGAGGAGGCCTTCTCCTCGCAACTTGTTTATCCTATTCTGGTTAACATGACCTAGCCTACAGTGTCATAGATACAAGTCACTGACATTTTCTATCCTTGGGCGTTTGCTAGACGTGTACATTACATTAACAGGCCATGACAAAACATAAATGCCATTATTTAACTTAGCTTTCATTATCACAGAGTTATTTGCAATAACTTGGCAAAAATCTCCTTTTATTGAAAGTTCATGACCATAATTAGCCAATAGGCGTACAGAGATAATGCTCATAATGAAACTAGGACAATAATGACAGTCGACTAATTCGACAATACTAGACTAAAAAACAAGACTCAGAACTCCGACCGCCAGCACTGGAACACGATTTCCATTTTCGATGCTTAGGAACTGCTCCCCATCCTAGAATCTCTTGCTAACCTGTAGTCCCTGCAACGAATTGCAAACATAAACAGGACTACCAGTATCCAATACCCAGTTAACAGTGTCACAAATAGAAAAATTATAAAATTTTATCATATAAATACCTTGTGCAGCACCCTGCTGCTTTCCCTTCCTTGGCCTGTTTGGGTCTAAAGATGCCTGATAAAGAGGACAGTTCCTCTTCCAGTGTCCCTGCTTCTTACAATAGAAGCACTCTGCACTAGCTTGATCAGATTTCATTTTCTTGGTCTGACTAGGGCCAGGAGCACTCCGCACCTTCTTTCCCTTACCTTACTTCTTCCCTTTCTTAAAGGGAAGACGACCTCTAAAACCTTCCACTAAATTCACCACCCCCTTATTCAGTTGGTGGTCCTTCTTGCAAGTCTGCAGCAACCCCATTAAACCATGATAATTAACTGCAGGCCTATTCATTCTATAATGATCGAGAAAGTCAAGATAGGAGGAGGGTAGAGAATTCAGGATCGCATCCTTGCCGAGTTGCTCGTGCAAGGGACATCCGAGCTTGCCCAATCGTTCAATCATCTCGATCATGTATAATACATGATCAGTAACTGAACTACCATTCTGCATTTTGGCATTATAGATGGCATAAGACACTTTGTACTGCTCCACATCGTCTGGCATGCCGAAAGATTCCTTCAACCTTTGAAGGATCTCGTCTGGCTGGGCCTCCTCAAATTTTTGACTGAACTTGTCGTTCATCGCCGCCAACATTATGCATCGGACAGTAGTCCGATCAGAAACCCACTTCAAATAAGTATCCCTGACCGAACTCTGAGCATTGGCAGGAGGGATTTCGATTACTAGATCCGCTATCACATAAAGGATCCGCCAGGACAATCCTCAATTTTCGATACCAGCTATCGAAATTGGAACCCTTTAACTTCTTGCTATAGAGAAGTGACCGGAGCGAAAGGTTTAAAATTAAGACCAAATTAGTATATGAATTAATTAAACCAAAAGACTTGAACTTTAGTCTAAAGGTCCCTCACATTAATTTTTCAGATTGGGAGCCTCTAAGTCCAATCCATAAAATCATCATTTCATAGTGGGTACTAAAATCCAATAGACCACGTATGAGCCCGACTTTGGCCGGCTCACCCAAACGCGCCTAAAGGTAAGTTCTCTAACCAATTGTTCCCTAAGCAACTTTTAGTAATAAATTTTGCCCCATAGAACCCCCAATCAGCCTTGGGGCCTCCTATTGCGGGTCTCTAGTTAGGTCCAACCATTAATATGACAAATCCAATGCTTCCAACTAATGAATGACCAAGCCTGACTTTGGCCGACCCACCTGATCACCATTAAGAATGTTGCACTGAACCATCATCTATGGGAGAGTAATCCCAGTAACCGGATGCACACTCGTTCTATGAAACTATCGATGTACACCAAGCTAAAGGACTCATTACTAACCCACTTAATAGGATGCTAAGACACCATCAACTCATTGACTTAGTCTTTTTCAGGACCTAATAATTTTAGAGGATTTTAATTAAATTGTGACAGAAGAAAAGAGAGAAAAACATGGATCAACCTCCCACTGATCAAATCAATTCTCATGAGGGTTGAATTAAATTCAATAAGTTAGTCCATGGGCACCTAAAGATCAGACAGGCTGATCAACTTGGGTGACATGGGTTAACTCGAACCAATAAGCTCTTCTAATCAGTTCTGATTGACCGGATTGGACAGGTATGTGAGATCATGGGTAAGTATCCATCATTAACCATCTTTCCTAAACACTAACCAAGTTGGCCAAGAAAGATGTAGCCTAATGCAGCCATGATAAAAAATGCCAAACCTGCCTATACACCAATCGATTTACCAGACTTGATTAGACCAGCCTAAGAACTCGGGCTTTCCACAGAGCCACTAATTAGATCCATTTTAGAAGAATGGACTAACCTATCTAACTATTAGATAGATACTAAAGAGAAGGTCCTTAATCAACATTTGATTAGTTCTCTTAAGTCCAATTCAACTAACCTTAGGTCTAACCCAATTAATATACCCAATCAGACAGCTAACCCAATTAACCCAGATGGCTTATTCAAATGACATTAGATTTCATAAACCCTAATTTGGCTTGTCCTTTAATTAATCTTTCAATTCATAATTGTTAGATTATAAGTCAACTTTTAATTAAAATATTTTTAATTAAATTCATATAAAACTCTTTTACATCTTTCATGCATCATATCTAGTCTTATCATATTAATTTATAATATTGCAAGCCTTAAACTTTTAGACATGCCAATATAATATCATGTATCAGGATTAAAATATTTTTAATACTATAGGTTTCCTTTAAGGAAATTTCTAAAAAGGCCAACATAGACGAGCCGTCTCGTGCCATAGAAAATTAGAGGTTTTAAATCCTAATTAATATGGACACACGGCCATGGTGAAGGTCTCTACTAGGTTCCTAAAAGTAATCCCTGATCTAGATACAGATCCAAAACATGCAATCATGATATGCTACACAGGAATCCAGGAATCCTGCTCTGATACCACTGAAGGGAAACTAGTGCACGGACACCTACCCTATGCATGCTACACTAGGGAGTAGGTATTGCATAATTAAAAATTTTTAACATGCAAACGGAAAAACCTACTCATACACAGGATCTAACATAAACATGATGCATGTAACTAGGCATGTATAGGCAATTACAATAATCATAAATAATATGATAAAATCTAGATCTAAACATGCATGATAAACAAAATAAATCACATACCTTGTAGAGCTTCCTTTAACAGCAAATCAAAGCAGCCGATTGAACTCCTTCAACAGCAAATCAGATCCGGAAGAAATCGATCCAATCTCTCGAGGTATCCAAATATCTACCCTCTAAAATATCCACGCATAGGCTCTTGCTGAACCAACTCCTGGAAGGATGCTAGTCCTCCAAGAACCAAAGAAAAGTCACGAATAGGTGGAGCAAAAAAAAGCCGAACACCACTTCACGGATGGTCTTCTGGACCACCGATCCTCCACCAAGAGGAAAGAAAAGTGGTGGAGCAAAAAAAAGCCGAACACCACTTCACGGATGGTCTTCTCTGGGACCACCGATCCTCCACCAAGAGCAAAGAAAAGTGGTGGAGCAAAAAAAAAAAAAGCCGAACACCACTTCACGGATGGTCTTTCTCTGGGACCACCGATCCTCCACCAAGAGCGCACAAAAATAGGGAATAAAATCACGAGACAAAAACAATTTCCACACGCTGATTTTTCTCCAAAAAACTTGCTCTCGGCTCCTCACTTTTATACTCTGTTCGTCACCTTACCCTCTCTCATCTCACGGTCAATAACCAAAAAACCGAGGCGGAGAAAACACCATAAAGGCTCGGAAGTCTTCGTGAGAGAAGTGTAGATGAAACCGAAAAACCCAAGACGCAGGGAAGTGATCGTGAGATGAGAACAGATAAACCCAAACTCCCGTTTGAAACGTTTGAAAAGCTCTTGATCGGTGGATAAGGCTGGGAAAGGCCCATTTGAAACGTTTGAAAAGCTCTTGATCGGTGGATAAGGCTGGGAAAGGCTGAAACCGCGTGAAAACAGAGGAAGATGCGCGGGAGAGGAAAAACCACGGAGAGGCCCTTCGTTCACGGTGCTAAGGATCAAATCCAAGTGCAAACGACCCGCAGCGGTCCTTATCCCATTCGGTATCCGATCAACAAGAGTTCAAAACCCAAGCATCACCCGATCCGATCTACATGTTGCGCAAATCTCATACACACGGTAAAAACACAGAGCAACGAGAAAACATGGGAAGGAGAGAAAAAAAACCGTGTAAACCAAACATGAATAAACCGGTTCAATAGAACCAAAACCGGTTCATTAAACCAAATAAATCTGGTTCAACAAAAACCCCTTGGTCCGACCAAACCCAATCATGAAGAAAAACCGGGTACAGTCCTGGTCTATCAGGAACAATTCCTGGTTGACCCAAACCAATCCTGGTCGATCCAAATCAGACCAGGTGGACTAGAAAAAATCCAATGTGTGCTCAATCAATCCGTTTGACCTTAACACCGAAAGGATTCTCAATTGTTAATCAGCTCCAAGATCAGGAAGAAATCCTCTATGGCGTGTGATCTCATAGGTTCGAACATAAACAGTAGCACTAGAACACTTCCAGTACCAGCACAAGATACCATCTAGCAATGGGTCCCGGCGTCCGGATAGGCCAAAGAAGCGAGAGCAATCTATCAAATCTCTGGCATATGGTTACCGTATAATTCATCCCTTTGACCTCCAATGCTCAAGATGATCTAGGGTTAGACTGCCAACCCTAACTGAGTCGATCTACAACATGTCTCAACCTCGCAAGTTCAGTAACTCCTCACTAGAACTATCCCGGCCGAGAATTTGCTAAATTGAGACACTGCGAGACATTTAATCCAAATAATTTGGACAGGTCAATTCCATCTTGGTCCACCACTACTCCACAAGTACTTGCTTGTACCCAGAAACCTTCCGTCACTAGATTAGAAATCCGGGTAGTCGGACACCAAAGCACAGGGAGTTGCTTGTAAGCTACCATGGTGACCTCAGGTCGAAGGGGCACATATACCCATATCCAATCACGAGCAATCCTTTGACAGAAAGGAGCTCTACGGAGTTACGTTCAATGAGATGTCACACATCCCACTTGCAAATCACATTAGTATCACCACACTCCTTTGGTCAAGAGGACAACCAAACGATGTGAACTACAACAACTTACACTTGATACATTGACATCCTGTATAATGTATCCTTTGGTTGTGAACCTTTTTAAAAAATCACTCGATATATCCTCTTTATATCGAAGTCAGTGCAGTCCTAAAGACTTCATCACATAAATAGAGTTCATTACAGGAAAATGAATAATGTGATGAGCTGCCAAAATAAAATTTTATTAATTCATATAGAAATTATAATACTGAGCACAACCACCTACAGCCTAGGTGATTGGCTTTGGGACATAATTCCCAACATTTTACTTGGTTGGAAGATTGCCGAGAGGCATTCAAGGGACTGAAGAAGCTTCTCACCTCACCGCCACTGCTATCCAGGCCGGAGCCTGGAAAAGAACTCCTATACCTGGCAGTTTCACCCGAAGTGATCAGCTCAATGCCGATCCGCATTGATAAAGATGGCTCTCAACAACCAATCTACTACACCAGCAAGTTACTCTGCGATGTGGAAACTAGGTATACCCGATTTGAGAAGATCATTTTTGTACTAATAATGTCTGTGCAGCGTCTCAGGCCCTACTTCCAAGTGCACCCCATCACTATCCTCACAGATCAGCCTCTAAGGGCTATCCTAAGCCATCCTGACACTTTGGGGCGCCTAGCCAAGTAGGCGTTGAAACTCAACGAGTTTAACATCATCTATCGCTTGTGACCAGTGTAGAAGGCCCAGGTCCTGGCCGACTTTCTAGTGGAATGCACTTGGGCAGATAAAGACCCGGGCCAAGCCTAGGCCGGACCCGACCCTGGAAGAGATGACATGGATACTCCACGTCAATGGTGCGTCCAACACCGGAGGGAGCAGAGCCGGCCTCATCCTTGCCAACCCCGATGATGTCGTTACAGAGTATGCATTAAGGTTCCTACTCAAGGCGACCAATAACCAAGCTGAGTATAAGGCACTCCTCGCGGGGCTAAAAGTGTCCCGCGAGCTGGGTGCCAAGAGGCTAAAGGTCTTCACTGACTCCCAGTTGGTGGTGGGCCAAGTCTCCGGTGAGTACGAGGCTCGGGATCCCATGATGGCGAAGTACCTTGATAAGGTACGCTCGTACACAGCAAACCTCCAGCACTTCAAAATTTTCCACATTCCTCGAGGGAGAACACCCAGGCTGACATCCTACCCAAACTGGCCACCCTGCCAAAGTCATTGCTGGGGCATACCTTCATCAAGTATCTCGAGACCCCCAGCTATAAGTCTGCAGCGAAGTCCAGCAAGTCATCTCTGAAGCAGCTGGATGGATCCCTACATCAAGTATATCACCACTAGCACCCTGCCTGAAGATCAAAAGGAAGTCGGCCTGCTCAAGAAGAAGGCCACGCGTTATATGATCATGGACAAGCAACTGTACTAGAGATCCTACTCTTATCCCCTACTGAAGTGCTTGAAACCCTCAGAAACTGTCTATGTGCTCCAAGAAATATATGAAGACATCTGTGGCAATCATATAGGGGGTAAGATCTTGGCCTACAAGGCAATTCGGCAAGGATATTTTTGGGAGACGATGCGAGAAGATACTGCCGACTTTGTGAGGAAGTGTGACCGATATCAACATCATGCCCACATCCAGCAGCAGCCAGTAGTCCCGCTCTCTCAGTTATCAGCTACGTGACAATTCGTCCAGTGGAGAATGGACATCTTAGGTCCCTTCCCTATTGCATCTGGTCAACAAAAATTCCTGATTGTGACCATCGACTACTTCACCAAGTGGGTCAAGGCCGAACCTCTAGCCCGAATAATGGAGGCGAAGGTTCGGTCCTTCTTTTAGAAGTCTATAATCTGACGATTCGACCTCCCACACACGATCATCACCAATAACGGGAGGCAATTCGACAACCAGGCTTTCGAGGAGTTCTGCGCTGATCTCGGCATCTGCCATCGTTTCACTTCGATAGCTCACCCTCAGACCAACAGTGAGGCCGAGGTGACTAACCAAACCATCTTGCAAGGGCTCCGCACGAGGCTGGATGAAGCCAAGTATCGATGGGCCGAAAAACTGCCCAGTGTGTTGTGGGCCTACCACACTACACCCTGCATGGCTACCGACGAGACACCCTTCAACCTGGTCTTTGGCACTGAAGCCATAATTCCGGTGGAACTTGGCCTACCCACACTACCGGTAGAGCAATATGATGAAGCCACGAATCAAGCCCGTCTCCTCCTTAACCTGGATATGCTAGATGAGATGAGAGAAGAGGCCCGACTTTGGATGGCGGCCTATCGATAGTGAGTGGCGTGTTACTACAATTCCCGCGTGAGGCCTAAGGTGTTCCGCCTAGGCGACCTCATCCTCAGGCGAGCAGAAGCATCCCAACCAAGGGAGTGCGGGAAACTCTCCTCGAATTAGGAAGGCCCCTACAAGGTGGTCGAGGCCCTGCCAAGAGGAGCCTACTACCTCGTCGAGCTCAACGGTGCCTAATTCATGCAAACCTGGAATGCTGACAACTAGAGGACCAGTAATGTAAGACTTCTTCCTAATCATTAAAGTTATTTTTTGGGTGCAACCTTGTCTTTCACCTATGCATGAACTTTTCTGTCCGACTCCAAGTCAGGCGGACAAAGTCATGAAAACTTACGAAGCCACGTACTCTTAAGCCAGGAAACTTATGAAGCCCCGTACTCTAAAGCTGGGAAACTTACGAAGCCCCAGCCTCAGATGGTGGGGACGAACGATGTGTTGTATCTGCTGGAGCCCTGTGAGCAATATGACTTGTTGTCTATTGTCCAGCATCCACCCCAGCCTCACTAGCTACAAAACTGGCTGGTCGAGGAGACGATCCTGGCTCATCAAGCTCTGGCGTCTGCTACTGACCCATGACCCATCCAATCATTGGATCTTCATCCTCACAACATATGAACTTGCAGTGGGATCGGGATATTTCAATTCAACTTCTTCCTGAATACATTTTAGCCTCAACCTTAAATTATAGTATACATACACAAGATTGTTGAGGCGTTTCTATTTCAGACGGTTCCTATGCTTGGAATGGATAAGACCAAATATAGACCAGTTGCGCTCACATCCACTGGATGACACCGTCTGAGAGAGGATCCTCACTGCAAGAACCTTCAATTTTTTAGCAAATCCACCAAAATGCACCCACCATTCAGCTGCAAAAGGAATTACATCATTTAGAATTTTAGATTTGGCAAAATAAAAAATTTAATCCTAATATAATATTAGACTTACTCCTTAGTAGTACCTACCAAGATTCATCTTTGATTTAATTCTGACCGCTACAGTGAATCTAAATGAATCTGTGCCCTCTCTAAAAAATTCGTCTGCCAGAAAAAAATTTATTAGCTTGTTCAAATTAATGCTCTTAAAAATAATTCAATAATTTCAACCTAACTTACTTCTTCAAGGCACATAGCAGCATGTTGCCACCAAGATCATCATGGCCCGTAGCTCTGGCACGTCGGGTCCCTTCCGCTGGGCGCTCGGACCCCGACCCCATGAATCGACTCCCTCCATCAGGCGGACCTGCAAAACAGGGAAGACCTGGGCCGGAAATTCCGGCGAAGACACTCCGACGATCAAGTCAGTGGGACGATCGAGGAGAACAGAAGACCTCTGAGGTAGAGAGCTTGGGGAACTCTCTGCTCCCAAAGGGTGATCAAAGATGGAAGATAAATGGAAGATCATTTAGGACTCAAGAGGGTCCGTGATTTCTTATCCCTTCTTACCTCTTCATCCTGGTCTTATATAGACGAGCGATTCTTGGTGTTCAGTGAGGCGCGTTCTCATTGGCATAGGCCTGTGAGGCTTCTACCGGCCTGAGAGGTTTAGATGGGTTGGTGAACCTCCTTCTTCTGGGTGGTTCAGGAAGTTGGTGAAGAAGCACAGTGCCTTAGATGGGGCACTCCTTCCTGATTAGTATAAACTGTCACTTGGGGGCTTTAATATAGCCCTCCTTGTAGTTAACGCGCTATAGGTCTGGCAGGGACGGTGATTTTACATGTCGGACTGCTATCGTACTTGCACTTTGAGAAGCGTACCTGGAACGATGTTAGATGGATCGTGGCATGCGGGCCGAGATGAGGCAAGTGGAGCTCTCCGTGCGCACAGTTCGAGGTATCCCGCGGCGAGGCTAGGCCGCATAGCCCTTTCGTGCATGGCGAGGTCCGTAGAGGCCTCCATGCACGCGGGCCGAGGTGCATGGGACAGACATGCCGACCGAGGCGCGGCATGCAGGGTCTCCCCTCACGCGCAGATCGAGAGTGCGCAACCTCACTTGGAGTGGGGCACTGGGCAGTCGCCGGGCGGAGCCGTGAGCACACACTAGGCGCGCTCCTGGCCGGAGCCGGGCCTGCCGAGGCGCCGGACCGGGGGAGGAGCTTCGGGCAAAAACGGGCCTCGCGCGGGCGGCTGGAGATGCCGAGGCACCGAACCGAAGGAGGAGCTTCGGGCGGAACCGGGCCTCGCGCGGGCGACTGGAGATGCCAAGGCACCGGATCGGGGGAGGAGCTTCGGGCGAAGCCGGCCTCGCGCAGATGGCTGGAGATGCCGAGGCACCGGACCGGGAAAGGAGCTTCGGGCGGAGCCGAGCCTCGCGCGGGCGGCTAGAGATGCCCCGCGCCACGTTCCTGCGGACGCGGCCGGATCGGAGAGCTCCATCTCGAAGCCGGAGCCAGGCCCAGGCGGGCGGAGTTGGACTGGGCGAAGGCGGAGCGCGCCACCTGCGCCGGGCATGGCCGGACCTGGCACGAGCGAAACTATGCTGGACTGGGAGCCACCATGGTATGTGCGGCGAGGTCGCGCCGTACTTGGCGACGGCAGAGTCGAACTGAGGTCCTGCGGGCAGACCTGGGCGCCGGAGCAGGGGAAGCCGAGGTGCAGCCCTGCGGGCCGACCTGGGTAGAAGACACGGAGCCAAACCTGGCACGGATGACGCGGACATGCCGCAGGCGTGAGCTTGGCATGCCGCGGGCGTGAGCTTGGCATGCCGCGGGTGTGAGCTGAGGTTGGAGTTGGACACCACGCGGGCGGAGGGCGCCGCACGGGACCGGAGCATGCAGGCGGAAGGACTCCGTGCGGGCATGCTGAACTGGACCGGCACGGGCCGAGGTGCCAAGGTGAACTGACTGCCACGAGGCTAGACTTCGCGCATGGCCGAAGTGAGGCCGAGGTGGAGAAAGACGTTGGCGAGGTGGAGCCAAGGTGAGGTCGAGGTGGAGAAAGATGTTGCCGAGGTGGAGCCGAGGTGAGGCTGAGATGGAGAAGTACCTAACCGAGGTGAGGCCGAGGTGGCAAAGTACATGACCGAGGTGAGGCCGAGGTGAGGCCGAGGTGTCGACCTGGCCGATCTCCTCACAGAGCGAGCGGACCTACCGTTCTCTTTTGATGGGAAACTTGGGGGTACCCACGAAGCACGTGGCCACATTAGCCATCAAGGAAGATGCGTGTCAGGGCCGAATGGATTTGTTTACTACTATAACACAGCAATATTTGGATCAGGCTCTATCTTATATATAATATTGTCTAGGGCAGACAAAATCCTCATTAATGGCAATGTCCGGTACGGAGTACTGAAATCTCGGATTTAGATAGTAAGCTGCACATATATTTTAAGAATTAGTCAAGCATACTTGTATAAATCTAATTGAAACTTAATTTTTAGGGACTTCATAAATTACTACGTACCTGCTAGATGCAAATCCGAACTCATTTGATAACTCCACCATTCATTAATGATCCGGATATACTCAGATGCATGTGATGGATCTGCCTCCTGGATCTTTTTCTTTGCCCTTTGCATCATGAAATATATGAAGCCCATCTGAGCATAACTCTCGGAGTCCACGGCATGAAGTACCTCATATAGAGGCTTGATAGCCTCCACTACCCTCTCAGCCCACTACCAGAATGTCTGTCTCGTCACTAAATTTTTCACATTGCTTCCCTCAGTATTTGCCCTGGCATATCTAATCTGCTGCCAGTCCTAACTAACAAGCATATGACGCAGCTCTACTTTCTTGCCAAGAAGACTATCAAGTGCAATGTAATTAGTAGCAAACCGTGTGACCCCCGGTCTCAATATTTTCCCTCCTGTAAAGCTCCTCATCAATGATAAGACCCATGTATGGTTATATAAAAATCTGGTGATAGATTGTGCTAGCTCAACAATCTTCTGCACCCTGCGAATTTTTTCAATATCCATCAACATAAGGTCTATACAATATGCAGCACAAGGGATCCAGAAAATATGTGACCGCCGCTCCATCAAGATCTGCCATGTGGCCCTGTACTGTGGTCCATTATCAGTGATGACCTGCACGACATTATGCTCTCCCACCTGATCAATCACATCTTCTATTAATCTGAGGATATAACTAGCATCGTGCACCTGATCTGAAGCATCAATAGACTTTGGAAAAAAATCTTTCCATCATAATAAGTCAAGAAATTGATTATGCTCCGTCTAGTAGGACCAGTCCAACCATCACACATCACCGTTAATCCATGCACATGCCACTTGCTCTGATATGAGGATATCCATCCTTCTAGCTCCTTATTGCTGTCCAGAAGATGACCATAGATATCCCTCAATGATGGAGAATCTACACCTACACCAGCAACCTATATAGATGAAATAGCAGAGCGATAATATGAATTATCTGCTACATGGGCTGGGATATGACTGAAATGAAACCAGGAGGAGATGGCCCGTCACATATCCTTCTTCTTATCCTTTTTCAGCATTGTGTCAATCCTCTGTTGCTTGGAATCTCTACTGGAAAATGCATGTGGATAGACATCATGGATAATGGCTCCCTCTGAAATGTCCTGGAAGACTTCCTCCTACTGTCAAATGCTCCCAACATGAATGCAATACGGTCGATGCCTCTCCTGACGGGCTCTTTGACTGAGGAGGTCCTCCTAAATTGTCTCAGACACTCCTGTAGCACTAGCAGAAGCAAATCCCGATCCTGACTCAAATACTGATATCCCGAATTGCTGTCTATGCCTAGCCACCTCCTCCTGCTGCCTCTGCTCATACAAGCTCGCCTGAATAGCAGCCTTCATCTGTGCCTCCTCATCAGAAGGAATAGATGCTCCCTCTGACTTCCTGGAATAATAAGATGGTTCTGCGGCTCTGCGGTCCACCTCTGCCTTCTTCTTTGCTGCTCTTTCCTTTCCAGCTTTAAAATCAGCAAAGTATTTCTTCATCAGCTGACGAACCTCCTGTGAACACTGTCGGTATGCAGATACATCAGAATAGCCGCCAGCCAAGTACTGCTTCAACCTTGTTACCCCCATCTTTGAATTTCGTATTGCACCATTTACACCTCTAGTGATGCCGACCCGAGATCATCTCTCCATGTGACTGGCCAATGTCCCGCTCCGGATCCTTCCTCCTTGATGGATCCATTCCTGAATATTTAAATTACATATAAGATCAATAATAATGTTTATTAATTAATAGTTTATTAACCTAATTTTTAAATTTTAATTTTTTTATTTTTTTATTTAAAAAATTTAAAAAAAAAAAAATTTAAATTTTAGATTCATGTAAGATTCCATCATACATGCTACATATATTTTTTTAAGAATCTAAGAATGTATTAAAAGTCAATTTTTTTCAATTTAAGACCTACGGACACTATTCATGAGATGCACAAAACTTGAATAAATCGACATGAAATTTATAATAAAAGTAGCTTACAAGCCCTAGATTAATAATTTTTAATTACAATTTTTTTTAATTATTTTTTTAATTAATTTATTAATCCGAAATTAATTTTTAATTAAAAAATTATATACTTAACAAAAATTAATATTTTAGTATCATTGTGTAGATCTATCCTAAATCTACCCCATACTCTAAAATCATAGCCAACAAATAAATTTTGACATTATTTCTTTTTAATTTTCTATTTTGCATGGATTTTAACAAAAAAAACGATACGAAAGTTGAAAATACGAAAAAGAAAGGTATACGTACCTTGATTCTACCTTCCTCTTCGACTTTTGTAGGTTGGATTGGATTGAAAATGATCGACGAATTTTTTTTTAGGTCGTTTTTCCTTCCACGGCTCTGTAGCAGAGAGCTCGCCTCTTCCTTACTTAAAAAGTAAGGCAGCCCCCCCTTTCCAAAAGGTCACATGGCTACTCACATGGCTACAGTAGCCATGTGACAAATCAAAAAAAATTTGCCCCCCCTTCCCAGCCGTACCGACCCAAACCAGGCCAAACCAGCCGGTTCGGGCCCGTTTCGACCGATTCGGGGTAGGTTTGCCCCGATTCGGGTGCAATTCGGATCTGGTTCGATGCGGTAAGTTTTTTTTTTTTTTTGTTTTTTTAATTTGGCTATGCCATTTTTTAAGGCTGAACCGTACCGGCCGGCCATCGGTCCGATTCGATATGCCCCGAATCGGCCAGTTCGACACGGTTCGGAAAACCCTGCCTGCAAATCTCTGTCCACATATAGGTAGTTGATTCCTATTAAAAAAGCATTAACTATCTCACTTATGGCAGCACCATATATGAGGAAATTTCACATTACACAGCATTCTTATCCTCAGCATATATTGATCAAGGCTCACTATCTCGGTGCCAGATCCCGTATCGGTACCATCCTATTACAATGTCGGTATACTGTTTGGTACGATATTAGTTAGCATACCCGTACAGTACAGCAGACCATGTATTACATCATTAACAGCCTATTTCACATATCATTCTACAGCAATGAAACTATAATCAGCTACCACAAATTTTCCCATCTCTTGGATCACTCCTGTTATGATGAACTGGTAAGCTTTCGTGCTAGTTAATAGCTTCTCCGCTTATTAACTTCTCTTTTCATGTGTCTGTGCTTAACCCATCTACACCACTAAAGCTATATACTCTGATCTTAGCTGAAGTTTGAAAACAGACATAAATTGCAGCACTAAGAAGAATAGAAAATCAAGGTTTTACATTATGGCAAGATAGAGGGCATCATGTCCCATTCCTATAAAAGGGTTTGGGACACTAAAACCCATCTATGCAAGGAGAGAAAAAGAAAGAGGAAAGAACGAAAGATGGAAAGATGAAGAAAAGAAAAGGGTGAAAGGAAAGAAAATGAAAAATGAAAAAAAAAAAAAAAAGAAAACAAAAAAAAGAAAGAAAGGAAAGAAGAAGGAAACAAAGATGGATAATACCTACCAAGATGCATGACCAAGACCGCTAAGATGCATGACCAAAATCGCTGCCAGGACTGGATGGGACAATGGGGCATCCCATCCATGGAGAAACAAGGATACCTTTATCCCATGAGATTTAAAACCTTGCAGAAAACCAATAAGGGGAGCAATGTCCACAATTTAATTTGACTCAAATTACCTCCTAGATCATTAGTTTCACCAAGTAAATTTGGGACCAGAGGCCAATACTGCAAGAAGTTTTGATGATCAAGTTTTCATGTTAATTTCGTGCCCCAACAAAGAGTAATCAGATCGACAAATCACATTCAACATCAAAAAAATTGTTATATTCCTCTATAAAATTATTCAAATGATTTAAGTGATTTAAACAGTCTGAATATTTTCCTTCGAGCATAATAGAAGGTTTGGGAATCTACAGCTGGCTGATTACTCCTTCATGCAGTCTAAAACAGTAATTCTGCTACTACTCAGCAAGTTGTCATTACCTTATTAAGGCTGTTCCTATCACACATGAGTTTTGAATTTAAATATACAAGACCATTTACAAATTTGTTTCACAAAAGTGCAGTTTGTCATCCAAGGATGCTACTTTCTCTAAGAATGTCACCCTCATTCCTCGCCCAAGGAACTTTACAGAAACAGGAAATTAACATTTTACCTGCTTCATTTTCATCATATTTCAGGGAAACTGAAAGTCTGAAATCATCTCACTGGTTTTCTATTAACATCCTCCAATGGAGGATCATATGAGAATGATGCAAAATTCTAGAAATGCTCTACAACTTGCAAGCTGGTCTGCACTGTCAAAAATCATCAGGAGCTAAATATGGAACAAAGTCAAACTTCACAGGGAAATCAATCTTAGAAAAGTAGGACTATAATCTGGAGGATCATTCCCCCCCCTTCATTTTTATCTCCCTCCTCCCCTTTCCTAAGTTGGTTTTGGATCATCATAGTTCATTTCTACCTGTACCACACTTACATACCTACAACATCAACTGTAAAATATGAATGATGAGATTGCAATAAGTATCAAGGATGCCAATTGGCTCTGTTGGTAAAGTCGCTGGACACTGATACAGATGACCAGGGTTCAAATCCCACCGTCACCCTATTTCAACCTAGCTTCTTCCCCTCTTAATTCTCAAAAAAAAAAAAGAGAGAGAGAGATCACAATGAATATTCCAGTTATAAGTCATCACAAGAGGACTAGCTAAGGTGGAGGCAAACAAACAATGATTAATCAAAATGAAGTAAGAAAAATAATGTCAGCATCGAGATTAAATCTTGAAAAAAAAAAAAAAAAAACTACAGAATTTGCAGATGGAACTTCACATACATCTGACTAATGACTAGCCATGAACAAACAAAGGTTCCAATGAAAAATTTAGAAATAACTCTAATATTAACACCACAAGTAAGTTGGCAATAGAAAGCACACCTTATTGCTTCAGAGACATTTCGACAAGTCTTTTCAAACCGCAAAATAAGATCAGAGAAAGGCATCAATCCTGCAATATGCAAAAAAGCAAGCATTTCTAAATTTGATCGCATTAATCAAGGTCAAACATAAGTGATGTAACAAAAGATGTGAATGCTTTGTAGCCACTATCACAAATTCGTAGATATGTGAACTTTAAAAGATGACCAAGTATTCGGCTAGCATGGAAGTTTATCCCCCATCTCCGCATCAAGCTTAAAGGCATACTTTCTTTCTCTTTATTTGGTTAAGAGCAATTTAGCATAGACAGTACAACGTGGGTGGGCCAGTTTTTCATATAGCAAAATTGCTGGACATATTCAGGGCAGCCAACAGGTTGGGTCTAACCAGGGCACACTTGATACAAACCCAACCTAGGCTGCATTTCAGCTCTTGATATTAGATCCAAGCCCAATCCATAACTGATTGGAGCATTTTGGATCAGGTCCTGAAAGGGAGAAACAATTGAGACCAAAAATGTTCGAGACCAGGTTGGGATCAAGTCAGATGGAGTCTACAATTAAAGTCAAGCATTAACTAAATCATTAACAATTTTCAAATAAAACTAACACAATAAAAATTAAACATAAATTTTCATTCAAATAAACCATTAAGGAAGAGAAGACTTGTTTTATATGATTCAGGATTTGGAAATAGGTCACATCTGGTCCAGGTCAAGTCGGGTATATTTATGTTGACCCAACTAGCTAGATGATTTATCGGCTGAGTCAGGTCGAGTTACAAATTACAAAACCCAAACCCAACCTGACTTTCAAAATGGATCCAAATTTTAACCCCCACCTGAACTGCCCCATAGGCCTTTTAAAAAAAATAGATCACACCAAGTCTAAGTGGATTGGTAGTGCATCAGGTCATGGGTCAGCCCGATCTGTTAGAGTTAGAGTCTTGGAGATTAGAATTAGGATGCTAAAGAGAACAATAATGTTAATGTAATGATCATATGGGTATAAACGATGCTATATATGAGCAAAAAGAACATAATGTTGAGAAAACGTCTCAATTCGGCCCAAAATCCAAAGCTCAGGTACCAGAAAACCTGCAAGAAGACCCAATCCATGGCACGTGGCCCGCAGGCCCATAGGTGCGCAGCCCATGTGCCTGGCCCGTGGTCCAAAGTGCACAGCATGGTCCACACGACCGTAACATTTCGCACGGTCCATAGACCGTGTTTCACGCGAACCAGGCAATTCTTGCAGCGTTTCACGTGGTCCACGCACAGTCTATGCACGCGAGCTCACGCATGGCACACAGGAACAGGCACAGTCCACACACCGGCTCACGCAGTGCGGCCTGCAGTGGATCTTGTGTAGTCCATGTGCAGTTCACGAGCCAGTTTAGGCATTTTTGGATTAGTTCAGGACCGGTTTTAGCCAGTTTGGGTATTTCATGCATTTTGAACACGACAAACGTAATTTCGAGACATTTTGGAGTCCTTTTCAGAATCCTGAATGTGGTTTAAATTCTATAAAAGGGGCAGATGGCCCTAGAATTCAGTGGTAGCAAAAAGAAGCTAGAGAGTCTCCTTAAGGGTTTCTTTGAAAGCTCTGTGAGAGATTAAAGGGCTTCTTGTTGAGAGAATATCGTAAAGAGTTGAAAGTGTGAGTTCTCCCGTTATAAAAAAAAAAATTCCCTCTCATAATGAAATCCTGCATGTTCAATAAAGTTATGTTTATACATTTTCTCTTTTTCTTTCCTCTCGTAGTATCAACTTCATCCACAAAGATGCGATCTTGGACGGGGATTCATATTCCGCATCGTGAGGGATACCTGTATGAGTGGTATCAAAGTAAATAGTATTACATTAATTAGTACTAGAGTGAGGCTATCTGTATTACGGCGACGTTGGTCGAGATTAAAGAAGATGGAAAAGACAAGCACAATCAAGGTAGAGATCAACCGATACCACGGTAAGAGCAATCTTCCTATAATCAGCAAGGATGAAAGACGTGCTTATCCAATAGGGGTTGATCGATACTCTTTCATGCAAGAGGCTGGCTACCATGAAGGATAAAAGTTGGAGGCGGCTTCAAATGGAGGCAATGAGCATGATCCACTTGTATCTAGTGAATGATGTGGTAATTTATGTACTCAGTAAGATTTCCTCGATAGCGATGTGAATGACGCTCGTGGAGATGTACATAACGAAGTCGCTCACCAATGCTCTCTTTTTCTGAAAACAATTATATCAGCTACGGATGAGCGAGGGACAGAGTACAGAGCATCTAGCAACTTTCAAAAGATTATCACCGATCTACTCAATATTGGTTAGCAGGTTGAGGAGAAGACCAGAACGTTGGTCTTACTTTCATCATTTTCCCTTTCTTTGAGTCTTTGATGACTACTCTTCTTGTGAAAAAGAGAACCTTCAAGATGGATGATGTTACTTCTGTACTTTTCCAAAACAAGGTTCTCATGTAGGAGAACCAAGCTTTGAGTTCAGGTGATAATTCAGTTTCGACAGCAAGGTAAAGGTGGCAAAGGACGGAGCGACAAAGGATTACAATGGTGGATAGTCCAAGTCCAAGTCAAGAGACACGAGAAAGATCAAATACTACTGATGCGACGAGTTAAGGTATCGTGTCAAAGATTGTCCACAACTCAATGATCGGACTAAGGCTACTATAACAATGGTCAATGATAGCGATAATGATGGATGCGGTAAGGTGCTCATGATATCCGACGAGATATCTACATTCCTATAGTAGATTTTAGATTATGCATGTCCACATCATATCTATTGCAAAAAAAAATTGTTTGACTCTAAAGAATAGAGAATTCTGTCTACTTACCAAATGGATCAAACTGAATGATCAAGGACATCGAAACAGTCAACTTGAGGATACACGATGGGATATTAAAGAAATTAGACGAGATCCAATACATACCCAATTTTCGTAGGAATCTAATTTCACTGAGCAAACTGGATTCACGTAGCTATAGGTGGAAAGCTGGTGATGGAATCCTGAAGGTCATTCGCAGTAATAGGGTTGTATTAAAGAAAAAAATATGATGCATATTATCTCTTGACAAAGAGTCCAGTACAAGGTGGAGTCCCTGATGGAGATGGGAGTCCAATGCAAGGTGAAGCTATGAGAGCAAGTGGATCAGGCACGAAATGCAAGACTCGGAAGGATAATAGATGATGTCGTAAAGTGAAGTTTATATTGCTACAAGAAACTTTTCCGAGCAAGTCTCAGGTCAGGCAGACAATAGTACACTACAAAGATGCGATCAAGCAACATGACTCAACTTTCATGTTTCCATCCATCAGCAACAAGCGTTATCCCAAGGCACAGGGATAAGATCTTTCAAGAGCTCTCAAAAATTAGGTGGAGATCAAATATCGAGTCGAGGTAGAGATTTGTTGAAAAAATGTCTCAATTCGGCCCAAAATGCAAAAGCCTAGACATCAAAAAACTTGCAAGACCCAGCCCATGGCATGCAACCCACAGGCGTGCGGCCCATGCACCGCCATGTAACCATGACATTTCACATAGATCAAGCGATTCCCCCAGCATTTCATGCGGTCTATGCACACAAGCATGCATATGGTAAAAAAGGACATACAGTCCACATGCCAGCTCATGCAGCACCGCCTGGGGCGAATATTGCACAGTCCATTGACAATTCACAAGCCGGTTTAGGCATTTTTGGACTAGTTCGGGACTGATTTTTGACCGGTTTAGGTATTTCACATGTTCTAAATGCGGCGGACGCGATTCTTTTTGGGAGTCCTTTTAGGAGTCTTGACATGGTTTGGACTCTATAAAAGGGACAAATGATCTTGGAGTTTAGTAGTAGCCGAAAGAGGCTAGAGAGTCTCTTAAGGGTTTCTTTGAGAGCTCTGTAAGGGATTAAGGGACTTCTTGTTGAGAGATTATTGTACAAAGTTAAGAGTACGAGTTCTTTTCTTATAAATAATTTTTTCCTCTCGTAGTAAAATCACGCATGCCCTATTAAATTATGTTATGTGCCTTTTCTTTCTCTTTCCTCTCGTGATATCAACTTCGTCGATGGAGGTACGATCTTGAACAGGGATCCATATTCCACGTCATGAAAAATTTTTCTATAAGTGGTATCAGAGCAGATGGTACCACAACACATAAATGGTCTAATATACATGCCAAGCCAAATGCATATGCATGCTTCTTGCTCAACATTACACAACAAATAATTAAATTTTTAAATATAAAAATATGGATAAAATCTTTAATTTGCCTGATAAGGAAAATTATATATGTAGTGCAACTAATCATTTTACAAAACTTGCTTCTTATTCTATTAACAACCATCTTAGAAATTAATGTAAAGCCAAATGTGTCCTTGTTTTAGGTGCATGGTGATTTCCTATAAAACACAAACACAGATACAGCCATATCAAATAAGGGTGCAGCATGATACAAATATGTTGATACAACAAGTATTGAAAAAACATGATGTTATAAGGATAGGAAATGACATACATTTACATTTGAATAATATATATGATAGAAAGATCTAAAAAAGCATAATTAGTTATCACAATATAGTCCATGTTTCAAAATCACAAACTCTAAGATTAACAATCCAATCAAACCCATCATGTTTATCATTGAAATATTAAAATTCATTGAGGAAGAAAAGAAACGTCTATCTCGTGAGTATCCAAAAAGTATCAACATACTAGAAAAGTAACTAGGCTTTTTACTTTCAAAACATTATTAGAGGTAAAACTGGATGAAGACACAAGAAGTGAAATGGACCATCTACGCTGCCTAGGGCATTTGTAGATCAGCCCAATTGGTAGAATTATTTTAAAAAAAATGAAGATATCATTGCATTAATTTCCGGTTCTTCCCAAAATGGGGCAAAGTAATTCAAGAGACACATCTGCCAGAAAACACTTTGAATCTTCGCAGGGAATATGTGATATGCTACAAAAATATATCTATGACAACAAATACAAATTACTTTAATTGTTTTTGAATTAAAAAGAGTAAAAACTTTATATCTTTTGGATCTACTCAAATCTACCTTCAACAACAAGTAGTCAAATTAAAATCATTCTCACCTGCAACCACAAACCAGACATTCATAAAAAAAGAGAAGCAAATTTGTTATAAACATAAAAATGATATCACAACCCATAGCAAACTAAAATGGCATTGTCAAGAACAACCAATGTTTTAAGTGAAGACAGCCTGAATCACTAAAATGTCTGCTTGCACCATTCTGTATTGCAGCAGAATATGCTACACACTGAGAAACAATAAGTACCGGTACCACTCCCTTGCCTTAAGCCCTTAGTTCAGTAGATTGGGAATGGGTATATAAGCAACCTAGATTACAAGAGCAAGAAAGCAGAGATGAAGATCAAGGAGGTGCCTGAAATCACATGCATGTGAGAGAAGCTAAAAAGATTATGAAGCAAGTGTTGCCTAGGTAAAAGATTCCAGCCATGAAGATCAAGCAGTAGCACAAAATTTTTGTAAAATATGGTACCCTACAACCTGTAAGTTCAAGATTTGGTTTCATGGCAAGTTTGAACACTAGTGAGTAGTGACCATTATACATTGCTATTATCAACTACATGCTTCACTAGAACAAGAAGCTATCTTTGTCACAATGCTAATACACTACAAAAAGCAATACTGTTACTTTCCCCTTGCAGAGTGCAGCATGTGTATCATTGTAATAAGTGAATATGAGTCTAACAATTGTAAGATAATCATCATACTACTAACCTTGAAGAGCAGAATCAAGAAGAGAAGCAAATAATCTAAAAGTCATCTCTCCATCTGCCAACACCTCATCTTCATGCTTGCAACATTTTACTGACTGGCTTGCCACTTGACGAATTGAATAAAAACCAGCATTCAGCTCCAAGACCGCACAACTGTCAACAGATGCCCCGTCTTCTTGATAAACTTAATACTTTATCCAAGCCATCAGTGTTAACACTATCCACTTCCTGTTTAATTTCTTCAAGCAGGAGTGCAGTATTGGTTCGCCTTTGAATGTTATTACCTTCTAACAAGAGCCTTGCATCAGTATATTTTGACATTGAATTTCCTAGAAGTGGTGAAACATTGGAGGTTGATTGCCTCTTCCTGTATGGTGGCACATAAGAAATTAGTGGACAATGCAGAAGAATACTTGTCTCAAGTCTCAATAAGCTGAATAGCTGAATGAAACTTTCAGAGAACTCGGATGGAATAAAGAATGAGGTGAATTACATAAAAGTGGATTTCATATTTTAATAATTAAATATGTGAATTATATGAAAGTGATTTAAAAAAAAAAAAAGATATCTTATAACACAATAATGAAAATCAACTTCTTAAGATTTAAATCTGCTAGAGCACCAGAAATGCAGAAAGAATTATGAAATTAAATTTCAAGTTCACCAATGTATTAATTAAAAGTAGGTTTTATGCCTACAGAAAAGAAATTCCTATAACTTCATAAAGATGGACATTATTCCATAAGATTTTATTTTGATGTTGTTAATCTAAATAGAAATATCAGTTGCCAAAAAATAGAAATCAAACTTCATCGAGAGAACTCCATTCAATAACCTATGCAATAAAAAAAATAGAAGTCAGGAGTTCTGGGAGAAAAGTTTTGTATTTGACAAATAGATATTAACACTATATACAAGCCTTGTTACCTTTAGCTACAAGTTTACCAATTTGAGGGTAAAATATGATAATCACCTTTCCATTTGCCATAAAAAAAATACAGAAATATTGATAAACCAATAAAAAGAAATTAATGGATACTTCAAACCTCTTTAAAGATATAGAAACAACAACTAAGCAGATTGAAATTTAAAATGGGAAACTGTAACTAACAAAAACACTTTAAGACTAAAATCATCTTTCACATGCAACAATAAGACAGAGCCCAAATAGTAGATTTAGGGATAAAAAACAAGAATAACAAGATGGTATCATAAATGAAAACAGAAACAACAAAGTAAAATTAGTCTATCTGTGTTTTATTGATATCCAAAAGTAGCCCCCATCATCTTCTCCAGATAGCAAAAATGGAACTTGTGTTTAAAATCAGAATTGTTTGATAAAGCCATATGTCATACACTGATCAAGGATTCAAGTTCCGATGGGACACCTTGTGAGACACCGGAATGGGATACTATCCCATGTGTTGGGACAGGACCGTCCCACAGCATTTAAAACCTTGACACTGATAGCATTAAATAAAGAGAACAAATGTAAATCCAGCCTTTGATTGATGAGATATGCTTGTTTATTATCAAAAATATAAGTCATTAAAACACTTCTGCCTTTGAAAATTCAACAGCCTTTATGCCAATGCCTAACACAAAATCCACATGACCATACAAAAATTGCTCCAACAAGACTCGAAAATTAGATCTTCAATAACAGGATAGTGAACATGAACATGGATGAAGTGTAAAATCCAGTCTAAACAAGAGGTTAGCTACATTTATAGACTAAATAATATTGGAGAAAATTTCCAAATCATGAGCAGGTAGCAAATATTGGTATACAAAAACGTCAATTCCATTATCTATCAGTTCCCTGGAGTTAATGTCTAACAAAACCATTCCAAAAGTCACTTCCTCTGCAAGGACTATTCTATCTACCAGTATGATCACCTTCCATCATCATTTTATTGTATAAAACCCAAAGGCAAGAAGAGCAAGCTAAAGAGAACATGTACAATTGGCCTGATTCCCTACTGAATTCTCTTGTAGAAAGAATGTGATATTTACAAATCCTGCACCGGGCATAAACTCCTCAATCAATCTCCAAATAATGAGCACAGCACTGAGATTTTACTGAAAGGAATAGGAGGGGTGAGCACCATTTAGTATAATCAGGAATTTACCGCAATAATAATGACAAAATGACACACTAGGGAAAGTTGAAGCAGAAAAGGTCTGCTTTTTTTGCCCTTTGATGAACATAACCAGGATTTTCCCCACTTCAATCAAATCAAAATGGACAGCTAGCAGCTGCCAAATGATACATTTTTTATCTCTGAAACAATATTAACAAAAACAACAGCCACTGCATTATGCTCATTGAAGCTTACTTCCTTTTCAATCTTCAGATTCTTTAATGTCGTCAATGACTTCTAAATCAAGAATTTGGTATTTTTTCTCTCTAACAATAATTGCTCAACCAAGTGCACTACCTTTTTTAATGAGGAAAACAAGATTCTAGACACCCTCTCAACTCAAAGCAACTTAAATGGCTAATCCTTGTAAACCATCTCCTTCCTTAATGTAAGGTAACTATAATATTTTCTAATAAATGACATAAAGTATATTTATAATGAATAAACTTAGAACTAGGAAAATTATTACCAAAATTCTTTAGATACACAATGTCCTGCAAGGTTAAAAAGAAAATCAAATTACAATTACCACAAAACCATGAGTTAAAAAAGTATGATGCATGTTTGTCAGCAAGAAGAGGTCTCTCATAACCTGTCAAGCCAGGTTAGATCCAGCCTATTGACATCCATTATATACTTAAGACCCAGCTGTAGAGAGGTCTGTTCGCATCATAATTGATCCAAGTCAGACCTAAAATAAAACCTAGGTATGATGATATATCCAAGCATCCCAATTAGTCAGATGGGTGAATTCCAATCTGATTGCCCGATTTTGGGAAGATCTAACTGATTTGCAACCCTGCCTACAAATCTTCTTTACTTTGTCATTTTATTTTCTTCACTTCATTTACTTCATGATTTTCTTCTTTATACCTACTTAAACCCAAAACCCTATACACGATTTCACTTTCTTTTTTTCTCTAGAGAACTAGAAAATATAACCTTTTACTAGAGGCTCTACTAACAAAAGTTTGACCCTATCTGATCTAGTTTCTACATGTAAGCATTAGTTATATGTAAGTTTATTTTAAAACCAGCCTGGCAATTTTAAATCTCTTTCCCACTAAAATCCACTATCTCACAATCCCATTGAACCCCTAACCTTGCACGAGCACCAAAATAGTTACATAGGACATTCCCTCCATTGCAAAAAAACATGTCTGAAGTCTAATTAATTTGTTACACAAGGGTGAGCCTTGGCACAAAGCTAAAGTTGCTCCACTGTGACCTAGAGGTCATACTATCAAAATTCAAAAACAGCTTCTTCACATGCAAGGGTGAGGCTGCATACATCTGACACTCCTAGACCCCACGACAATAGAAGCCTCATGCATTGGACCACCCCTATTTTATAGGTGATCCTATTGGAACCATGGCAATTTACAAAAAATCAGACAGTAAATTCCTGAACATCTTGTTTATCTTTCTTCAAACTTACATAGTAATACACGTAACAAGGAAGAAAACAAAGAATAGATAGCATGACAAAGTATATGGCAAAGCAATCATAAAAAATAGTCCCCTTTTTCCATACCCACCCAAGTCATTCATAAGATGTATGGTTCCTCCTTTCCTCAAAACTAAATGGCATAACTTCAGCTTGAAATTGTTCACAATTGTTTGCAACTTGTAAGAATAGGTCCAGTGAAAAATACATCATAAGCAAAGATAACAAAACAGTGCATCTTCATATTGCCATTTGAAGAAGGATAGGTCATCATGTTTTTATAATTACAAAGTTAATTAGTTGCTCTTGATATCTCTGGCCCCAAGTAAGCTCAAGGACAAATTTATTGCAATGCAGATGCAAAATATATGCATATAGAGAGCAGTGCAGCGAATTAATAATGTAATATCAATTATCCTTCTTCTTCCATTTACCCTTCCTCTTCCTCGGTTATCTTTTGCGGTTCCTCTACTTCATGATGGTCGCACATAAAATTGTAGCCCACATAGTCAAAACATAGCAGTCTTATACCTCTGATTTCCAGGTCTTATCAATTATTCACTGTACGTATCTAAATAATCAAAGACATGATTATCCTCCCGGGTCCCATAAAGATATAAATAAATGAAGTAAAAAAATGTAACATGAAGAATATGAAAAAATCATGATTTTCATAAAACTTTTTTTTATTCGGAATTTCTAATATAGAATGCAAACCAAAAAAAAGGAATTTTCTTTGGCATTGGAAAATCAATAATCTAGCAATGCTGAAAATAGAAATAGATGAAGAGACAACCACTTTGTCAAGGTAAAATGTACATTAAAAAAATACAAAGGGAAGAACAGCATGGAAAAGATGAGAAAATGTGTGACTTTCTACGAATACTTGGTCATTCTCGGGATTTTAACTACAGGAAGTGAACAATGAATTGGCTAGCAATTCTACCTTTGGCTGGGTTTTCACCCCCAAAGGAGAAAATTTCGTCATCCAAAGGCCAAAGATAATGTTATCGTTTTATACAGCGATTCGACGAGAGGGGAATCACCATATCAAGAATTCATTCCTAAACCCTAATGATCCAAGTGAACTCCAGGGGAAGGATCCAATCTGAACCCCACAAAATAGGAAAAAAGTGAAGGGAAGGGAAGTGAATACCTATAGCGGCGGAATTGCTCCCTGCTGCTGAGATCCTCGCGATCGTAGTAGCTCGGCGACGCATCCATCTCCTCCACTTCCATCTCGATCCCGAGAGCGAGGCCTTAAACCCTCACGAACAAACGACGGCTTAAATACTGGGAGGAGGAAGAGGATTGGAAGCAGTGCGCGAGGAGGCTCAAAAGCGCCGCTTCGCTAGGATTCGAAATTAGAGCGCCAACTGACGGATCCAATGAAACACGGGAGAGCGATAGAGAAACTCCGCCTGAGGGTTTTGTCATTTGTGGCAGACATCAATCTGGGAAACGCATGCGAAACTTATGGAGATGGCAATATTTTGGTTATGAGAAAGCCTTGGTACACCATCCCACGGATAAAAAATCCATCATATAATTTAATTAGACCACATAAGTTTTATTTTTTTTAAGTACATTAAATATTCAATTTTTTTTATTAAAAATTTTAAATGATAAAAATATTTTTTATAAAAAAATTATAATATTCCGTGATTTGAATTATAATATCCAATAATTTTGGTTATAACATCTTATATTATAAATTAAAAATATTTTTATTATCAAAAGATTTTTAATAATAATAAAATATTGTGCAGTCATTCGTGAAAAGAGTTATAATACCCTATCCATAAAAGAATGTTATAAAGGAAAGCATTTTGATTATTCAAATACATATTTAATACATACAGTTTAATTTTTTTGTTGAGAATTTGAATGACAAAAATGTCCTCTCTTATGACACTCTTTATGAATAGGATATCATAACAAAATATTATAAGATCGAAAATATTTTTATTATTTAAAAAATTTTAAAGTTTTTTTAATAATAAAAATATCTCTCGGTCTTATGATATATCCTGTTCACAGAAATATTATAATACAAGCACAAGATGTCATAATCTAAGTCAATAGATATCATAATTTTTTTATAAGAGATGGGTATTTTTGCTATTTAATTTTTTTAATAAAAAGGTAAAGCTGCATTTATTAAATGCACATTGAAAAGTGGGGCTTATTGTTGAAAATCACCTAGGATTTTATGCATAATTTTTTTATAAATTTATAGCAAAAGTGAATCTATTTTAAAACTATTTTAAATAAAAAACAAGCATTTAAAATAATTATAATAAATTTTAAGCAAGATTGTAATATGATATGCAGTATCGAAAATAAAATCAGCATGCATCGATCTACCCGATGAATGTTATAGATCTAATCTATAAATAATATAAAATATAATTTCATACCTAATCACGAGTTGATGATTGTCGATGTTGATGACACATGGTAAAGGCTCTTCACGTCGCTTCGTAACCGCACAGAATATCCAGCCTCTACGAATCATCCACACGAAGCTCCGATGCTATTAATCTTTTCAAATTGCTAGATCTGCGTGAAGGTCACTGTCACTGGATGGTTGAAAATAATTTATTTTCTAAATTTTCTTGAGCCTTCCAAGAAATCCAAAAAGAGGAAAAAGATGTCTAAATCAATAAAAAAGAAAACCAAAAACAAGAAATCATTTTTTACTATTTTTTCTTTTATTTTCTATCTCCCTTCAACCCTTGCTCCTAAAAGAATTTTTCACACCCATCCACAATTCACACCCCCTTTTTTCTCTTATTTTCTTGGTAATCTTACTTTAGATTTTACATGGTAATTGGTCTCTTAATATTGCATATATAATGAAAAACTAAAGTAAAATTTCATAAATTATAAGAGGGATTATATTAGGATGAGATGATGTTATTTGAATAGAACTCGGTGTTTTATTCCCAATAGAACTCCACCAATTAAATTCAAATAAATCTAAATTTAATTTAAACCAATCCTAATCTAAATGAGAATGAAGGAGGATGAAAATTTTGATTTTTTTTTATGGAGAGTTCATGAAAAGAATTCTAGAAATGTGTAGAGAAATTTTAGAAAAAAATAAGTTGGACTAGGATAGGGTTTTACCAAGTTTTTACCAAAATTAGTTAGGAACCAAAACTAATTTAGTCATAAAAACTTAATCAACTTGGGCTCAATCCAATTAGGTCCCAATTATGCTTAATTAAATTCTAATTAAATATAAAATTAACTGAACCCAAGTTCGAATCAAACCGTAATTAGAAATCCTTAGCGATTAGATCATTAAATAACCTAATCGAGTAAAACCAAATTGAACTAAATTCAATTAGACTTAACCTAAACCTCTTTATTCAATCAAATTGAGTCAATTAGCAATCTAATTATTAATTAATCCTCCTATAATTAATTATTAATTAATTAATTATTAATTTATAATATTTGTGCTGGGTAAATTATTTATTATATTTATAATTTTGTTACTGAACGATTCTTAATCGTTGATCAGTCATCATAATCAATCAAAAACTTCTAGTGTGTGTGATCCCATAGGTTTGAACAACTAAATTGGTAGCCTATGAACTAATTCATGGACTAATTGATACGACCATCTAGTAATGATGCCCGATGTCCGAATAGGTCGAATGTTTGTGAAGCAACATTCAAGAACTTATGTATATAGTTTCTATATAACTTATCCTTTTGATCATAATACTCAGAATGATTTCAAAGTTAACCGCCAATTCCTGAATAATGCATCAAGATGTGTCTCAACCTAACAAATTATATGACTCTTCATAAGGATTGCCCTGGCCAAGGTCTTGCTAAATTGAAATACAGTAGAGCATTTTTTCCAATACCTTAGAGTAATCAATCCCATCTTAACTCATCACTAACTTAACAAGTACTTAACTACACTCAGTAACCTTCCATCATTGGATTAGAAATCCAGGTAATCCAGCACCTAAGCATAATGAGTTACTTGCAAATTACCATGGTTTTCTCAGATTGGAGAGATACTTATATCCATATCTTTCGATGAGATACTCTCGATAGTAAAGTACTCAATATAGTTGATCATGTTTAGTGCAATATACTCCTACACTCACTTATATGCCGTACTAGTACCCCTACACTCCTTGGTATAAAGATACCAACCCATATGGTATATGTTGACACTAAATCCCCGCGGACCGAATGGAGCAACCTGCTTGCTAGTTCACCTTCGATGAAAGCTTGCAAAACAAATCCCTTGACCAAAATTTTTCCGGTGGGGGACACTTCGATGCCAAAGTCTGCAAGAATTTAGGCAACAGAATGGAGAACTTGAGAGCATAATGAAGTGAAAAATAGAAAGGAGAAAAATAAATGGAGTAGCATTGAAAAAGCTAGTTGTGGACTAGCTCTAACTTGCCTGGAGTTGACTTACCTCGAGTATCTCCTCTTACCGATATTTATAAGCGTGAGTGTAACTACTTACGGTTATGGGAGTTAGCTACTGTAACTTCCTCATAACAGTAAATAGCGGTGGTTGGAAATTAGTTAGTCCATGGTTATCGAAGCTGGAGCTATCGACCATGTGGGTGGTTATAACAACCAGAACAACCTTCAATTGCTTCAAGTTGAGAGGTAGTTCACATGCTTCAAATACACTCTCTTTAGAGGAGATCCGAAAAGAGCCTAACTACTTCTTCGGACTGTCTTTCTTGGAATGGTCCAAAGAAGTGCTAGCTATATGCTTCGGATTTATCTCCTTCGGAGTAAGCCAAAAAATAGAGAACTGTTTACCATGGAGCCAAAGGGATAAACAATATATTCCAGAGATATCTTTTCGGATCAAGCTGAAGACATGAAGCCGAATGAAATAATAATATACTCCAGAAGTGTCCTCTTCGGATTAAACCAAAGACATGAAGCCGAATGAAGTAATAATATACTCCAGAAGTGTCCTCTTCGGACCAAGCTGAAGACATGAAGCCGAATGAAGTAATAATATACTCCAGAAGTGTCCTCTTCAGACCAAGCCGAAGATATGAAGTCAAATAAAATAATAATATATTCTTTTCATTAAGATAGATTGTAGCCATTGTTAAATTAAGAAGACATCATCTTCAGGTGCACTGACTTGGTTGATGGGTCCAAATAAAACTAATCCAACTGATGTACTGGTAATTATTTTTGTATCAAACCGGATTACCATAACAGCTACCCCCCACTCCCAATTTCGAAATAACTTTATTTTAAAAATTGGGAGTAGTTAGAGTTTGTCGTTTATGGATGAAAATAAGATAATTAATGATGGCGAATCGTTGACCCTTCCTTTTATAATAACTGATTTATGATTCGAAGATCGTGCTGAGGACAGGTGTTAGCCCCTTATTAATGCTTCAAAAAGATGGCATAGATTCAAAAGTTTGGCTGGTCCTTTCATTAAAAGGATTTCCGTGGGACTTTTCATCAATCGAGAAGGTGCACTTGGCAAGATCCTGAACTTTGATTATTATGTTAAAAATTCATCTTGGCCGTCTATGATACTTCTCGCGGATCGTAACTGATAATTTATTATCGACACCTCTTAGTAATTTGTACCCATGATCAGTGCCGCTGATACGTTATGTGATTGAAAAGTCCGTTATCTTCTCAAGAAAATGCTACCATCATGCATATAAAAGGGGTGGTCATGTAACGGAATGAACTTTTGTGTTTTTTACTGAAATTTCCTTCATCTTTCTCTTGTCCTGTACCATTGTTCTTCTTCTGCAAGTTATTTTGTTTTTGCCCGGAGGTAGGGGTCATTCTTTTTATTCTTTCATAATGTCTGAGTCGTTAGATAAACCAATCATTAGCAAGGGTTCAACGAGGAATGAACCTTCTAGGAGTGGGGGCCCTATCAGGAGGAAAGGTTCTGAACTTTCTCCTGAAACAGTCGTTAGCTCCCTGTCTCATACTAGGGTAGAGAGTCTTCTGAATCGTTATCACATTTCTAGGATCTTTAAGGCATTTGTTCCTAATCCAGATGAGAGGATTATTCGTCCTCCTCCCGGGACAATTGCCGTATGCAAAAATCATTTAAAGGCTGGCCTTAGGTTTTCTCTTCATCCTTTCTTTGTGAAGATTTTTAATCTTTATCAAGTAGTTTCAGCTCAACTGATGCCGAATAGCTTTAGAAATATCTATGAGTTTTTAGTTCTTTGCAAACTCTGTAAGGTAGAGTCCAGAACTTTTTGTTTACTTCTCTTTTTGTACTGAAAAAAGACTTTCATGGTGAAGGATGGTAGGTCATCGGCCCTCGTCCAGGCCAAAGACTAATTAAGGGGACTCCTAGTGCTATACATGGGTGGAAACCCTGTTTCTTTTTCATCCTTTATCCATCCTGGGGCTTTAATATCAAATGGAAGACTCCGCATTTAGATGCAAACGCCGGAAAAAGGATCTTGAAAGCCGATCAGAAGGATTTCGAGATATTATCAAGTCTGGGGGTTCCTCTGGCCAAGGAACTGTTAAGGGAACAAAACTTTCATCTCGTTCATATTAGCAAGCTTCAGACATTAGGTATAGAAGATAGTCAGCTTTAGTTATTTTTTTAAAAAAATCTATTATATTCTTCCGATGACTAACCTAAGAATCCTTTCTCTTTGATTACAGGTGAACCGATGAAGCTTAACCTTGAAAGACTTCGATAGGCATCCAGAAAAAGAGCAGTGCCGGTTCAACAGAAGGAAATTGAAGTCTGAAAGAAGGCTAGGGTCGAAGGAACTTCTAATACAGCTCCAACAAGGGCCACACCTGATGAAGACGATGCCCCCTCAATGGAGCCTCCTTCAGGGAGTTCACCCCCATTGTCCTCTCCGAAATGATCCATCCTAAATCCGACTATCGGAGAACCGCTCCTTGCTTCTCCGAAGGATAAAAGAAAAGAAAAAGGAAAAGCTCCTCATATCGAAGAGGGTACAGGGAGGAATGCCTCAATGGATAGGGAGTATATTATGGATTTTTCAACTTTTTCTAACAGACGGGGCTTGGTGCACCCCGAATTAGCTAGGGAGATACTGAAGCAAACTCTCCTCCTCCCTCGAGACTAGGAAGTCAGCAAAACTCGGTGCATCGAGGAGATACCCGATTCAGCATTCTCATCTATGCTGAAGGTGAATATCATTTCTTCCTTTTAATATAATGTCTAACTTCGCTAACTTTATATTCCATGTGGTCAATGCAGCTGGTTCACGATGTCATCCTTATGGAATAGAGTATAATTGAGTTCAGATATTACCATAAGGGAATCAAAGAAAAACTCCAAATGGCTAAGGTCGAGAAAGAAGTAGTCGAGGAGTTGAAGAAGGCCATGGAAGAAAAGCTTGCTTTAAGTGATGCTGCGGTTCAGAATCTGAAGGCCGAACTAGAAAAGGCTCAATTAAAGGCTTCTGAGCAAAAGGCAAAGCTTAAGAAGGAGAAGAAGATTCGGTCCTTGGAACATTCAGCCAAAGAAGCTCAACAGAAGACTAAGAAGCAGTCAAAAAGGTCGATGAAGTAGTCAAAAGAGCTGAGGCATTTGCTGAAGAAATAAAGACTTTAAGAAATCAAGTGAATAGGGTAGTCAAGGACTATAAGAAGTCTTCGGCATTCGACGATGAAATGACCAAATCAGGGACATTCAGCTACCGTACAGGTTACAATGATAGGGTAAAAGAAGTGCAGAATCTCTACATGAACCTTGACATCTCAAATATCCAGCTATTCGACCTCGAAGAAACAGAAGAGCATAGATCTCCCATAACTACTAAAGAAATACTAGGTCATACTGAAAAGGATCATGCTTCAACCGAAAGAGCTACTGAAGATGAAGCATTAGCAGCTACGGACTCAATCAACCCAACTCAAGCTGAAGAGGTTCTGGCTAAAGATAACCCATCAAAGTAGTTGATACATAAGCCACCCAATTTTTGTAACTTTTTTATTTTTTGATCATATTGTAAGAAAGATAAAATACATGTATTTACTTCTTCATGAATGAAAATATCTTCCTTTCCAGATAGATTATGTCGTAATGAGACATTTACTAAGTATAAACTTATCGAAGGTAAGATGTCGAATGATGATCTTATCGATTATATAAAATTTGTGAATAAGCAATATTCCTGACAAGTATATCAACTTTCAATCCTGAAATTTCGAACAAAAATTCGTCTAAGGATAAAATCTTCGGACTTAAAAATAATACCGAGTCTTCAAACTCAAAATAATTCCAAGTCTTCGGACTTAAAATAATACCAAGTCTTCGGACTTAAAATAATACCAAGTCTTCGGACTTAGTCATAATGTAAACATGAGCTTCGAAGAACCTAAACAAGTTAGCTCATCATAAAGGTGATCTTCTGAATTTCAAAATTCGAATTCTTCAAATCATATTAAATAGAATCGGCTAGGTAGAAAACTAAGCTTTGAATAATTCTGCTATTAATATTCCAAATAAGAGAACATGATATGTAAAACCATTCTCTTCTTCCAAGAAGATATAATAAAATAATCATGTAAATGAGATACCATAACCATATTTCTTCTTCTTTAAGAAATGAGAAGATCCGAAGTAATTAAACCTCAGCATGTCACCGGATTTACTTTGTACTTCATCGAATTTGTCATATAATAGACCGTGTAGGTCATTCCTGTGTTTTTGACAGTGAATGAAATAGGCTGGTTAAGCCCTCCTTAGCACTTCATCAGTTTTACTGTATGGTAGATTATGCAGATCATCCCATGTCTTTGACGAAGAATAAGACAGGCTAATCAAGCCCACCTTGGCATTTAGTATGATAGATCACGTAGATCATCCTTATGCCTTTTAATAGAGAATAAGACAAGCTGATCAAGCCCACCTTGGTATTTCGTAGAGTAGATCACATAGATCATCCTTATATCTTTTAATAGAGAATAAGATAAGCTGATCAAGCCTTCCTCGATACTTCGTAGGGTAGATCACGTAGATCATCTCTGTACCTTTAATGAAGAATAAGATAGAATGACTAGGTCCATCTCGATACTTCAATATAATTCTGTGAATAGGGATTTTTATTGATAATACTTGCGAAGATTTTCTACATTCCAAGGTCGAGGCAACAAAGTACCTTCCAAAGTTTCAAGTCGATAAGTTCCGGGGTGGATGACTTCTTTGATTCGATAAGGACCTTCCCAAGTAGGAAAGAGTTTGCCTTGTTCAGTTGGTTTTGACACTTCAGATCTTCGTAAGACTAAGTCCTCGGGGTGAAAAGTTCGTTCTTTTATATGAGAGTTGTAATATTTGGCAACCTTTTGGTAATATGCAGCCATCCTCAGCTGAGCATGGAGTCGGGTGCCTTGTAACAAGTCTAAATCAACTCTTCGGTGTTCCAAGTTTTCAGGTTCTTTGTAATGATCAACCCGTAAAGATTGTAAGGAGACCTTTATAGGAAGGACTGCCTCCGTGCCATAAGCTAAGTGAAATGAAGATTTGCTGGTGGCTGTTCTGGGAGTAGTTCAGTATGTCCAAAGAACTGAATTCAACTCATCAGTCCATAATCCCTTAGCATCATTCAACCTGGTTTTGAGACCATGAAGAATAGTTCTATTGGTCACTTCAACTTCTCCATTAGGCTGAGGATGGCCCATGGAAGTTAGCTTATGAAGTATATGATATTGGGTACAGAAGCTTTGGAACTTCGGGTTGTCAAATTGCCTTCTGATGAGGCAAGAAGCTGATGTGTAATTCCTGTCAGATGCCATGTCAAAAAAATCGCCATGATGGACACCTCATCTCGGACTCCTTTGACCGGGTCGAGCTCCCCCAGAATACTAGTGCAGCCCGCCAAAGCCGAGTTTCATCCTCCACCAAGTCGGCACCCACAAGCCCGGGATGTCTAGGGCGGAGCCGAGTGACCTCCTTCACCAGATCGAGCCCTTTCAAGGTCGAGCCCCCTGGCGAAGTCAAGCTCAGCCCTCCTCCGCCAGGTCGAGCCCCTCTGAGGCCGAGCACTCTGGGCTTGAGTTGCGTGCTGACCTCCTCTGCCATATCGAGCCCCTTCGAGGTTGAGCTCCCTGGACCGGAGTCGAGCTCGGCTCTCCTCCGCCAGGTCGAGCCCCTCCGAGGCCGAGCCCTCTGAGCAGGAGTTGAGCCTTCCTCCGCCGGGTCGAGCCCTTCCAAGGTTGAGCCCCCTGGATTGGAGTCGAGCCCAGCTGGTGCGGACACCAAAGGCAACAGAATAAGGCAAAGGCTTCTCAACCCTCTGTAAATTGATCAATAATTTATGAGTCCATCTGTAATAATGACTTAGCTCATCTGAGTCCATTTTAATTGTTATTTGAGTATTTTTAGTTGTTATTTCACTTCTGTACTAGTCAGCTCATGTTGAGCTAGTTCTGTCCATTGCTAGTCAGCTCATGTTGAGCTAATTTTATTTTTTTTGAGTCCTGTCCAAGCATACTGAAGACTCAAGACTATATCATACAAGTGAAGACCAAGTCCAACTAGATTGAAGACATGGAAGTATAGCCCAAGTCCAACCCAGCTTGAAGATTTGAAGACCCCAGGAGGAAAATTCAGAAAACCCTGATTTCTTGCAGATGCCCTCCAGATGCCCAGATTCCCTTCCAGATGCCAAAATATATTCATATACCAAGGCATCCATGATTTTAGAGGTCCATCTACATCCTAGCCCAAAGAAATCAAGCCCAGGTGCCAAGCCCAAGCCCCTAAGAAGCAAGATACCAGGGAATATTCCTGCTACCTGGCTACCAGGCCACCCCAGCTTCCAGAGGCCCAAACCCATGCACCCGGGCCCCTTTGGGCCGGCCCCTTGCTGCTCCTAGAAGCCCAACACGCCCACCTAGGCGTCCTTGGAGTGTTGACCAAGTCAAGAGAATTTTTAGGGATTTTTCTACCTAATATTTCCTTATTTTCTAGCTAGGGTTTGAGAGGGAAAAGGATTCTTATGTAAAGACTTATGTACCCTTACTTGGAGCCCAAGGTTAAGGGTCTATTTAAGGGACCCTAGCCTCTTGTATGAGGGGAATTTTTGATGAATGAAAACCTTGAGTTCTTCTATTGAGTGGTGTGATACCCTGCTGTGTGCATAAAGGGGTTTGTGAGAGTTCTTCTTCCCGGTGTTTGCAATCATCTTCCTGCTGCCAACAAACCCTCCAGATCCCTGGACGCCCACTTCAAAAGAAGCCTTCCCTTTCTGTTTTTACTTTGTTTTTTTGTTCCTTTGTGAGCTTTCTAACCCCTGACAGGTCGTTTGCAGGTCCCTGAGTTCCTACGAATCCAACGACTCCAGCCAAGCCTCAATCGGATCACCGAGCAGAAAGCCGGGTATCCGCGGGTCTTTGGCTCGGTTTTCCAGGCCGCATCCGTCGAGAAACGAGAGATCCCTTCACTGCGATCTTCACAGACATTGTCAGGTACACCCCTCTACCTCCAGTAGTTTTATTGTAGGAGAACTTGCCCTAACCGAGGCTTCTCAGCCCCGGCGGTCCTTCTTTGCTACTTTTCTAGGTCCTAATCTGCATGCTGATCTTCAAAAATTCATACAAAATTCCCTACAAATAATTTTGATCTGAAATTTGGGAATTAATCACCTAACTCAACATGTAAAACATACAAAAAAATTGCATGCATATTAGTTCCCCATCACCAGCCTCCTCCATCAGGTCGAGCCCCTCTGAGGTCGATCCCCTGAGCCAGAGTCGAGTCCCAGCTCTCCAGTTCGACAATCACCACGGACAGTGCCGCCGGGCACCGAGGGGGATGGAGCTACCCACCGAGGAATCGACGAACCGCCCGAGGATGTTGGGGAAGCACCCATCAAATCATAATAACTGTCTGCAGCCACTACTTACAGCATAAAAGGAAGAAGCTCCTTGATCGAGGTGCCACGTTCTCCACCAACCACCTGCACCACCCGAAAGAGGAAGTCAACTAGGATATTCGAATCCCGAGGATGGTGGCCCCCCGATCGAGACACTGCCAGGCTTCCCAGAATGGGGCGACCGGAAGGAATGTCAGAACACACATCAGTTCCCCTTATCATGAATTGGGAAAGACATCCCATCCACGGCACGAACACCGCCGCACATGCCTGACAGTATGGGGGAGATCTCGAGGTAGGCGTCCAACAATCGCTTGGGCTTAAAAGAACCTTCGACAACCCCAGCGGGGAGGTAGGCAAGCTTAACCGCAAAACACTCATCCGAGCGAGTGAGGAAGAGGAAGCCACACAGGAGGACCAACACACCTCGGCTCCCACCTCCCCCAGTACACTCACACTCCCACTCTTACACCATTCACTCCTAGCATGGAGTCCACCAAGAGGGGCTCGACCAGGAGGATCTGTTTTCCTGGATCGTCACTGACTTGACCATCGGAGTGCCTCCACAGGAATCCTCGGCCAGAGTATCTGACTTTGTTTTGCAAGTCCTGAAGTGCAACCCATCCCCGAAAAGACAATAAGCGATCCAACATCGACAGCAGCTATGGGCCACAATGATCTTGGTGGCAACAGATTGGCATGCCAGGTAGGGGAGGCAGGATGTATTTTGATCCAACCTAAACCCCCTGCAAGCAGCTCACCGAGAGGATGGTGACGACATGAGTGAGAGAAGCCTTCACCAGCCATACGGGAGATCCCCTTTCCCAAGGAGACCTACACGGTCCAGAAAGGGAGCTCCCCGCTCCTTCTCAACCACCTCTAGCGGACATCCAGCTGGCCGCACTCGTCCAGTAGATGCAAATCCTCGCCACGACAGTGTGACAGCTCCAGCACCAGCAACGATCCTTGACTACCTATCAGCAGCCAGGGATCCCCACGGCCCATGCCAAAGCACCCCGTGATAGCCTGCATTCCTTCCAAGGAAGGCCTTCGTAGCTGTGGACCACCACCGATCACTGGGATAGTCATTTGACTCCGGCGAAGAGACAACAAGCCGGATCTTTCAACAGGGAGAGCCGGTTCACAACCCTCGAGCGGGTAGCAGCCAAGCCCCGCCGAGGTCGAAAGGGCAAGACCCCCCTTCAAGGACATCATCCCATATCACCTTCGGCATCTTCTTCAGCCTCGATGGAAGGTTCGACCGATGAGGCCATTAGGCATATAACTAAGAAGTGCCTGGAGAAGCATGAGCGCAAGCTGACAGAATTATCCCGCCGATTTGCAAACATGCAGGGCTCTGCTGACGAGCCAGCGGGCTATGACGCCCATCCCCCTTCTCCCGAGAGATCCAAGAGGAACCGGTTCCCAGCCAGTTCCGGATATCGCAGGTGGATCCCTACGATGGGACCACCGATCCCCTGGACCACCTGGAAAGCAACAAGGCCCTCATGAGGGTCCAGGGGACCATCGATGCCCTTCTTTGCATTTCCTTCCCAGCAACCCTCCGGAAGGCGACTCGGGTCTGGTTCACCCGCCTCGAGCCCGAAAGCATTGGCTCTTTCGTTTAGCTGAAGCGAAAGTTCATGGCCCACTTCAATGCCTGTCGGAAGGTGCCACGTGAAGCAGACAACCTCTTCACCATCTAGCAATAGGATCAGGAGCCCCTACGAGACTACGTCGCCCGCTTCAAGGTTGCCGTGTTGAAGATTTATAACCTTGAAAGAGCCAGTTGCCATGCTGGAACTAAAGCGAGGGCTCAAGACCTCCCGCCCGACCTACTTGCTCAACAAGAAGCCCCCCAAGAGCTACTCCGAGCTCCTCCTCCGAGCTTAAAAGTATATTCGTACTGAGGAGGCGGACCGTACGAGGAGGGAGCTAGATGGGAAGCCATTGAAGAAGCCGACTCCCGTCGAGACGTCCGGGACGTGGAAGCTGGGGGCTCTGGCTCCGAACTTTCGCCAGGGGCCGAGATCGAGGTGTGCTCCAGCTCTAGAGGAGAGACTCACCCCCTTGCTCACCACGAGGATGAAAATCTTGATGGAGATCGAAGGTGAGCCCTACCTGAAGCGCCCACCTCCGATGAGGCCGTCCACTAGCCATGACAAGATGAAGTATTGTCGCTACAACCGCGACCACGGCCACAATACCGAGGAATGCCACAATCTCAAGAAGGAAATTGAAGAACTCATCCAGAGGGGCTACCTTGGGAGATTCATGGGGGGCAGACCTCCAGTGGAACCTCAAGCGCTCGTCATGCTCCTGTCAGTTCCTGTAGTGGACAACTGCCCTACTGAGCAACCGGTGGGGATGATATGTTGGGGAGCCGAGCGCGCACCTAAGAAGGCTCGGGGGGCAGGGAATTCTAAAAATGTACTCCCATTTATGAGGGAAGGGGGAGATTGGGGGGAAAATGTAAATAACAGTGCAGTGGTCGTTGAGATGACAATCGCGAAGCATCCTGTAAAATGCATCATGGTTGATAGTGAAAGTTTCATAGATGTGCTTTTTTACGATGCCTTCTCCCGAATGAACTTATCTTCCGCATAGCTCAAACCTATGCATGCGCCCCTTATCGGCTTCATGGGAGATTCTGTGAGGGTCGAGGAAGACATCACACTCTTAGTCACTACCGAAACCCCACCTCGGCAGAGCACTGTCATGATGACCTTTATAGTGGTTAAGCTTCCCTCAGCCTATAATGTGATCCTTGACCGACCCGGGCTCAATTTACTCGATGTCGTCGTCTCTACGAAGCGGATGCTGGTGCAGTTCCCAAATCCCTATGGAGTCGGCGAAATGAGAGGTGCACCTCAGCCGATTCAACACTGTTTCCAGACTCTCCTAGGAACCAAAGTCCCCGAGGATGATCCCAGGGTGGATGAGCTCGACCAAAGGGCGCAAGACCCCAGGGGTGGCCTGGTCGAGCGGCTGTTATCTTATCCGCTCAGAGCCGATCAGGAGAAGACGGTGCATATTAGGGCCCAGCTACAAGATGAGGAAAGGGCCCACCTATTGGAGTTCTTACGGGCGAATGCAAACATGTTCGCCTGGACAACAGCTGATATGCCAGGTATCCCCTCTGACATTATCATCCACAAGCTGAGCATTGACCCAAAGTGCAGGCTAGTTCGGTAGAAGAAGAGGAGTTTCACCCCTGAGAGGCAGGCGATAATCAACGAGGAAGTCGACAAACTCCTCGCTGCCGGCTTCGTCCGGGAGGTACAATACCCAAGCTAGTTGGAAATATGGTGATGGTAAAGAAAAGTAATGGCAAATGGAGGATCTACGTGGACTACACCGACCTCAACAAAGCATGTCCGAAGAATAGCTTCCCTCTACCGAAGATTGACCAACTAGCGGACACCACCTCAGGTCATCGGCTGCTTTCCTTCATGGATGCATTCTCTGGATACAATCAGATCCGGATGCATCCAGAGGACGAGGAGCATACCGCCTTCATCACCGGCCAAGGGATGTACTGCTACAAGATGATGCCCTTCGATCTGAAAAATATCGGGGCCACGTACCAGCATCTGGTCAATAGGGTCTTCAAAGATCAGATTGGCCAGAACATGCAAGTGTATGTGGATGACATGCTTGTCATGAGCAAGCCGAGCTCGGACCACATCGCTGACCTCGTCGAAGCCTTCAACAACCTCCAAAAGCACTGGATGAAACTGAACCCAGCAAAGTGCACCTTCGGAGTGGCAGCGGGAAAGTTCCTTGGCTTCATGGTCACTCTGAGGGGCATTGAATCGAACCCGGAGAAGGTCTAGGTGATCGTCGACATGGAGCACCCGACATCCAAGAAGCAGGTCCAGCGCCTGACAGGATGTATTGCATCTCCGAGTCGGTTCATCTCGAGATCAGCCGATCGCTGCCTTCCCTTCTTCAAGGTGCTGCACAAGATGCACGATTTCACCTGGATGGAGGAGTGTAGGACAGCTTTCAAAGAACTGAAAGAATTCCTGGCTTCTCCTCCGCTACTCTCCAAATCGGAGGAGGGGGAGGAGCTCCTGCTCTACCTGGCGATCACACCCGGAGCCATCAGCTCGGTCCTCGTCCGCGCCAATGAGGATGGATCTCAAAAGCCGGTATACTACACCAGCAAAATCCTCCATGATGCGGAGATCAGGTATACCCGCTCCAAGAAATTTATTTTTGCTTTAATAATGTCTGCTAAGCGTCTCAGGCCCTACTTCCAAGTGCATCCTATCATGGTCATGATGGATCAGCTATTGAGGACAATACTCAGTCGCCTCGAAACATCCGAGCGATTGGCCAAGTGGTACCTGATGCTGAGCGAATTCGATATCGCGTATCGACCGAGGTCATCGCAGAAGGCATAGGTCCTAGCTGACTTCGTGGTCGAGTGCACCGAACACGCCGAGATGCCGAAGCAGATTTCCCTGGAGCGTCAAGTTGAGCTTGGAATGGAGGAGGAATCCTGGATCCTCCACGTGGATGGTGCATCCAACTTCGAAGGGAGCAGAGCATGCCTCATTCTCGCCAACAGTGACAGGATCGTGGCGGAATGTGCTCTCCACTTCAAATTCACCGTGACAAATAACCAGGCGGAGTACGAGGCACTCCTCATGGACATAAAGGTCTCACACGAGCTGGGCGTTCAGAACTTGAAAGTCTTCACCGACTCCTAACTGGTAGCTAGATAAGTTTCTGGAGAATATGAGCTAGAGATCCCCAGATGATGAAATACCTGGAGTGAGTCCGCTCATGCATGATAGGCTTCCGACGCTTCAACATCTTTCATATCCCTAGTGGAGAGGATGCTCGTGCAGATGTGCTGTCGAGACTCGCGACCCTACCAGACTCGTCGCTGGGGCATGCATATATTGAGTACCTTGAAAATCTAAGCTATAAAGCCTCGGAGGAGGTACAGCAAGTCACCCCGAAGCCAAGCTGGATGGATAGGTATATCAGTACATCACTGATGGTACTTTGTCTGAGGATCGCGCGGAAGCCGATCTCGTCAAAAAGAAAGCCTCTCGGTTTGTTCTGATGGAAGGATAGCTCTACCGTCGATCCTACTCATACCCACTCCTGAAGTGCCTGAGACCCGTGGAACCAGCCTTCGTTCTCCAGGAGATACATGAAGGCCTGTGCGAGAACCACGTGGGAGGAATGACATTGGTGTACAAAGCTCTCCACCAGGGATACTTCTGGGAGACAATGAGGAACGACGCCGCTGACTTCGTGAAGAGGTGCACCCATGCCCACATACAACGTCAATCGGCGGCACCGATCTCTCAGCTCTCTGCCCCTTGGCCATTTGTCCAATGGGGAATAGACATCTTAGGAACATTTTTCCTACACCAGGGCAACGGAGGTTCTTGCTGGTGGCCATCGACTATTTCACCAAATGGGTGGAAGCGGAATCACTAGCGCGGATCACAAAAGCCAAGATCCGTCAGTTCTTCTGGAAGTCAATAATATGTTGATTCGGACTACCCCGCTGCATCATCACCGATAATGGGCGGCAGTTCAATAATCGGGAGTTCATAGGTTTTTGCACCAAACACGACATCCATCACCGCTTCACCTCCGCCGCTCACCCCCAGACAAATAGAGAAGCTGAGGTGACCAACCTGACCATTCTCCAGGGACTCAGGTCTAGGCTGGACCAGGCCAAGGGCAGGTGGGCAGAAGAACTTCCAAGTGTTCTCTGGGCCTACCACATAACGCCCAGAACGGCGACGGACGAAACACCCTTCAATCTTCGACTCCGAGGCCATGGTCCTAGTCGAGCTCGGCGTGCCCATGCTGAGGGTGCAACAATATGACGAAGCGCAGAACTCGGCGCACCTCCTACTCAACTTAGACCTCCTCAAGGAGACCAGAGACAAAGCTCGGCTCCGGATGGCAGCATATCGGCAACGAGTTGCCCGGTACTACAACACCCGAGTAAGGCCCAAGGTCTTTCGACCTAGCGACCTGATGCTCCGCAAAGCCGAAGCATCTCAATCCCGACAATGCGGCAAGCTCTTGCCAAACTTGGAAGGCCCTTATAAGGTGGTTGAAGCTCTTCCACATGGAGCCTACTACCTCGAGTATTTGGACGGTGCCAGATTCCTACGAACATGGAATGCATGCAACCTAAAAAAATATCATCAATAATGCAAGGCTCACCCTTTAAAATAATAAAAGCCCTCTTTTGCACAATTCGCCTTCTGCCTTGCAGGAATGTCACTGTCGGGCCCAAGGTCCGGCATGCCAAAACCTGGATCCAAGCTCTCCGGCCACCAAGTCTCCAAGCCCAGCTCCAAGACACCAAAGCCCGGAGCTCAGATCTCCGGCCACTGAGTCTTCGAGCCCAGCTCCAAGACACCAAAGTCCGTAGCCAAGCTCTTCGGCCACCAAGTTTTCAAGCCCAGCTCTAAGACACCAAAGCCCGGAGCCAAGCTCTCCGGCCACCAAGTCTGCTAGCCCAGCTCCAAGACACCAAAGCCCGGAGCCAAGCTCTTCGGCCACCAAGTCTCCGAGCCCAGCTCCGAGACACCAAAGCCTGGAGCCAAGCTCTCTGGTCATAAAGTCTTCGAGCCCAGCTCCAAGACACCAAAGCTCAGAGCTGAGCTCTTCGACCACCAAGTCTCCGAGCCCAGCTCAAAGACACCAAGGCTCGGAGCCAAGCTCTCTAGCCACCGAGTTTTCGAGCCCAGCTCCAAGACACCAAAGCCCGAAGCCAAGCTCTCCGGCTACCGAGTCTTCGAGTCTAGCTCTGAGACACCAAAGCCCGGAGCCAAGCTCTCTGACCACTAAGTCTTCGAGCCTAGCTCCAAGACATCAAAGCCCGAAGCCAAGCTCTTCGACCACCAAGTCTTCGAGCCTGGCTCCAAGACACCAAAGCCCGGAGCTGAGCTCTCCAGCCACCAAGTCTTCGAGCCCGGCTCCAAGACACCAAAGCCCCGAGACAAGCTCTCCAGCCACCGAGTCTTCGAGCCTAACTCCAAGATGCCAAATCTCGGAGCTAAGCTCTCCGACCATCGAGTCTTCGAGCCCAGCTCCGAGACACCAAAGCCCGGAGCCAAGCTCTCCGGCCACCAAGTCTCCGAGCCCAGCTCCATGACACCAAAGCGCGGAGCCAACCTCTTTGGCCATCAAGTCTTCGAGCCCAGCGCCAAGACACCAAAGCCCGGAGCCAAGCTCTCCGGCCACCAAGTCTCCGAGCCTAGCTCCAAGACACCAAAGCCCAGAGCCAAGCTCTCCGGCCACCAGGTCTTCGAGCCCAGCTCCAAGATACCAAAGCCTGGAGACAAGCTCTCCGGCCACCGAGTCTTCGAGCCCAGCTCCAAGACACCAAAGCCCGGAGCCAAGCTCTCCAGCCACCAAGTCTTCGAGCCCAGCTCCAAGACACTAAAGCCCGGAGCTAAGCTCTCCGGCCACTGAGTCTTCGAGCCCAGCTCCAAGACACCGAAGCCTGAAGCCAAGCTCTCCGACCATTATGACTTCAAGCCTAGCTCCAAGGCACCAAAATCCGGAGCTCAGATCTTCGACCGCCAGGTCATCGAGCCTAGCTCCAAGGCATCAAAGCTTGGAGCCAAACTCTCCGATCCCAGCTCTCCGACATCGAAGTTTGGGAACCTCAGAAACCAAGGAGAAATCTCCTCTCTGATCTCACCACATGTACAGAAAGAAGAGGAAAGAGAGCAAGACAATTTGACAAAAAGTATTTTCATTACTTGATGGAAAGGGTTACAATGCTCCTGAGGCCTGACATGCCGGGCAGCCCAGGTAAGAAAATAGCAAAAGGGTTACAGCTAAGAAAAAGAGGCCCTACTCTACTCCGCCGGTGCCTTCCCCGGATTGTGTACGACCGAAGCCTCGCTTCCCTCGACCTCCAAGGCCAGGGCCCCTCCTTCAGCCACTGCCACTGGCGGGGTTGGTTCGGCCACCGTCGCTGGTGGAGTTGGTCCGACCGCCATCGCTGGTGGAGTTGGTTCGGTCGCCAACACCGCGGGGTCAGTTCGGCCGCTGCTGCCTGAGGAGCCAGCACGACCACAACAGGGCGCCCTCCACTGCGACCGGTACAGGGGTCGAGGCCTTCGCACCCTTGTAGCCCGGGAGTCGAAAAGTGGCCATCCATTCATCCGAGAGGATGACGCGCAGCTAGGTTCAGCATTAAGCAAACCCCTTGAAAAAGGAGTCCGTCGTTGCCTTTTTGAAGTCCAGCTTGAACTCCTCAGAAGCCTTGTAATTTGCCACTGCCCCGGCAACCTCCTTCTTGGCGGCTTCTGCTTGGCTGTCTGCCTCAGCCTTCCTCTTATCCACGTCCTCAACTTTGCAGACGGTCTTGGTAGCCTCTTTCCTCGTGGCCTCAACTGAACCGACGGCTGCGAAGATCTTCCCCTCTACCTCGGTAGCCTTCTGCTCGACAATTGTGGCCTTCTTCTCAGCGAAGATGGCCCACTCCTTCACCGCCTCCAGCTCTGCTTGGAGCTCCCTCAACCGGGCACCCTTTGACTTGAGCTCTTCCTCGAGCTCACGAGAACATCGGCCGGCACTAGCGACTTCGCCCCGGAGGTTCTTAGCTATCATGTTGGCCTTCCAGAGCTCGTCGCTCTTATGTCGCAGTTTGGTCTTTGAAGACTCGAACTCCACCTCGCGCTCCTTGTCCCTCTTGACCCAGTTGCGGTAGTAGTCCCGGATCAGTAGGAGTTCGGTGCCTTGCTATATCAAAAATGTTGTTAGTCAACAAGAAAGTAAGAGAGGAAGCGAGGCAGATCAGAAATCGACTTACGACGTAGAGGTTGGAGAAGGATGCGTTGATGGCATCGCCATGTACTTCCCGCTCCTCTCTTGCTGGTTGCAGGACTGGATGGAGAAGTCCATCATCCGCTCGGCAAGTGCCGGGTCCCTAGCAAGGGAGACGTTGGGCCCTAATCTGAAGGGGACTCGACAGTAGTCCCTATCCCTTTTGTCTACCGTCAGTGCGGGATCATTTGCTCCATCGACGGTAGAGGATGTTGGTGCGGGCTGGGAGCTCGATGCCACCTCAGATGGAACCATCGAAGTTAGCCCCGCACCTTCTGGCTCCCTGTCCTCCTCGACCTCGACGATCTCCGGAGGAGGGGAAGCCATCGCGGTAGCAGCAGCGGCAGATCTATTCCAAACCACCACCTCGGGCTTCGATGTCAGGACCAGATCACACCGCCTTGGAGGCTCGGGGATGGACTCAGCGACCCTCTTCCTCCTCAGCTCAGGAACGGGCTCAGCTGGCATGGCTGGCATCGCGCTCGCACCAGCGTCAACCCGAGCCCTCTTCGGAGCGGGCTTGCCAACGCCCTTCGCCTGATTCCTCTCCTCGAAGAACGAGAGGAGTTCCTCCATAGAGAACTTCATGGCTGCACCAAGAAAGAAGATGTCAGTTTAAAAAAAAAAAAGAAAAAGAAAAGAAGAAAAAAGGTTTTTGAGCCGAACTCACCCAACTCTTGTGTTGGGCCGATCCTGGCCTTATGAAGATTCTGCTCTGACAGCAGGACCTCGAGCGAAGGGATTGTAGCAGAGTGAAGCTGGTCATACACTTCCAAGTCGACTGCGTCGACCGTGGAATCCCGGTTAAGGGACCGATCCGAGTCACTCTAAACCCAGTCGACCCCCTCGACCAAGGTAAAGAAATACCTACTCTTCCATCCTTTGATGGAAGAGGGAAGCTCGAGCCTAATGCCCCTAGGACGGGAGGAAAGAGACCACCACCCCTCCTCGGTGGGGTGGCGTTTCAAGGTGAAGAAGGCCCTGAACGAGGAAAAACATGCAACAATCTTGTGGAAGTGACACAAGACAATGAAGGAAAAGATCGTCCTGATGGCGTTCGGGATGAGTTGGGCAAGAACAAGGCGATAATGGTTCAAGATGGAAAGGAAGAATGGGTGGAATGGGAATCGAAGGCCCCCCGAGAAGGTCTCCTCGTAGAAGGCAATCCGACGCGGGCCACTGGAGGTGACCCACTCCCCCGGTTAAGGGATCGAGAGCCGGACGCCATCCAGGATACCATAGGTATCCCGGATGGTCACAATGTCCATAGCAGTGATCACCGAAGCGATCCCACTGGGACCTGTTGACCGAGCAGGTTCGAAAACAGGTGCAGAAGCAGGAAGAAGAAGATGACGAGGTAGGGGAGAGGATGCAGGTTCCCTAATCACTATCCCCCCGGGTGCTGGCCTTCGGCTGAACTTGAAGCGTGCCACATCCTCCTCCTCGTCAGAAGAAGAAGAAGGCGGCCTTGGCCTAGAAGACCCGGCCTCATCCTGGTTGGTGGTGGGGCGGAAGTTCTATCCAAAGCGAGAAATGGAGGCCACGGAACAGGAACGGGAGAACAAGAAGAAGGGGAAGATGAACAAGGATCCAAAGAAGAACCTAGCCCTAAGAGAAGGTCACTACTCAACCAGTATGGGGAAGGAGACTAACCTGCTCAAGACTTGGGAAGGCAGAAATGGTTGGGGAAGTGAAAGGAAAATTTCGGGACAGTGGAGGGCATGCAGGATTTGAAAGAAGGTTCGTTTCGGGAAAAGTGGAGCTCCCTTGACCGGAGTCAAGCTCGGCTCTCCTCCGCCAGGTCAAGCCCCTTTGAGGCCGAGCCCTCTGAGTAGGAGTTGAGCCTTCCTTCGCTGGGTCGAGCCCTTTCAAGGTCAAGCCCCCTGGACCGGAGTCGAGCCCAGCTTCCACCTCCAAGTCGAGCCCCTCTGAGGTCGAGCCCCCGAGCCAGAGCCGAGTTCCAGCTCTCCAGTTCGACAATCACCTCGAACAGTGCCGCCGGGCACCGAGGGGGGCGGAGCTATCCCCCGAGGAGCCAGCGAACCACCTGAGGACGATGGGGAAGCACCCATCAAATCATAATAACTGTCCGCAGCAACCACTTACACTAGAAAAGGAAGAAGCTCCCTGATCGAGGTGCCACATTCTCCACCAACCACCTGCACCACCCGAAAGAAAAAGTCAACCAGGAGATTCGAATCTCGGGGGTGGTGGCCCCCCGATCGAGACATTACCAGGCTTCTCGGAATGGAACGGCCGGAAGGAATGTTAGAGTACACATCAGTTCCCCTTATCACAAATTGGGAAAGATGTCCTGTCCATGGCATGAACATCGCCACACGTGCCTGACAGCGTGGGGGAGATCCCGAGGTAGGCGTCCAATAATCACCTAGGTTTAAAAGAACCTTCGACACCCCCAGCGGGGAGGTAGGCAAGCTTAACCGCAAAACACTCATCCGAGCGAGTGAGGAAGAGGAAGCCACACAAGAGGACCAACCCACCTCGGCTACCACCTCTCCCAGCACACTCGCACTCCCACTCTTACACCATTCACTCCTCCTAGCATGGAGTCCACCAAGAGGGGCTCGACCAGGAGGATCTGTTCCCCTAGATCATCACTGACTTGACCGTCGGAGTGCCTCCACCGGAATCCCTGACCTAGATGTCTGACTTTGTTTTGCAGGTCCTGAAGCGTAGCCCATCCCCAAGAAGAGGAGGGGTCATCCGACGTCGATAGTAGCTACGGACCACGACGATCTTGGCGGCAACACCTTCCATTATCGATAATAATGGCACAAGAAATTCTAAAACGGAAGATGATAAAGTTTCTTACAAAATTTTTGACTTTTGCCTCAATAATTTATGTCAGTGGTTCAGCTTCAACCCACTTGATGAAGTAGTCAATTACCACTAAAGGAATTTCCATTGTCTAGAAGCTGGAGAAAATGGACCAAGAATATCCATTCCCCACTGAGCAAAAGGCCAAGGAGCTATCAACGGGGTCAGTTGATTTGCAGGCCATCTTTGTATATTAGAATACCTCTGACTCTGATCACATCTTCGAACAAAATCTATAGAATCCTTCTAAATGGTTGGCCAATAATAGCCTTGGTGAATTATTTTGTAAGCTAAGGATCTACCCCCAAGGTGATCCCCATATATACCTTCATGCACTTCCCTGAGAGCATATTCGGCATCTGAAGGTCCCAAGCATTTCAACAGAGATTGTGTAAAGGATCTTTTATATAAAGTCCCATCTAAGATCACATACTGGGAAACCATCCAACGAAGTCGTTTAGCTTCAAGATTATTTTTAGGTAATGTGCCTTCATTCAAAAATTTAAGGATATAATCCATCTAGGAGGGCTCATGTTCGATCGGATACATTTTCATTGTAGATTCGGATATGCTGGGGTCTTCAAGATATTCCACATATGTTTGGCCAGGGGAGTCTGGAGCGGTGGTTGCAAGACATGAAAGAGCATCGACTCGAGAATTTTCTGTTCGAGGAACGTAAACAATTTCAAAATATTCCAGTTAGGATATTAGGCTTTGCACCTTCTCTAAATACTAAATCATAATGGGATTCCGAGCTTCAAATTTAGCTTTTACTTGATTCACCACCACTGGAAATCTGAAAAGACTTTAATCTTTCTAATCTCTAGTTTCTGAGCAATTCTGAGTCTAGCAATGAGAGTTTCATACTTTGCTCGATTATTCGAAGCTTGGAAAAAAAATGGAGAGCATATTCTATGACTTGACCATTCGGACTAGCCAAAATGAGACTAGCTCCATAGCCATTGGCATTGGAGGCACCATCCACATGAAGCATCCATATGAATTCCGGATCTTCTTCGGTGGTCTCTTCCTTTTCGGTCCTCAGTTGAGTCTTATCGATCCTCAAGTCCATTCAAACTATAAAATCAGTCAAGACTTGCACTTTCATTGCTAATTAAGGCTGGAAGTCAATGTCAAACTTTCCTAACTTAACGACCCATTTAGCTATCCTTCCTGAAGTGTCAGGGCAGCGCAACATGGCCTTCAAGGGCTGATCCATCAAAACCACAATGGGGTGGGCTTGGAAATAGAGTCGCAAACGTTTTGCTGCAACTACTAAGGAAAAAATGAGTTTTTATATTCTAAGATATCGTACTTCCACCTCATGTAGTACCTTACTAGTATAGTAAATCGGCTTCTACAAGTGGTCGACATCTTTTCGAACAAGTATCGAACTAACTGTTTCATCCAAGATAGAAAGGTACAAATAAAGAGTTTTTCCTTCACAAGGTTTAGAAAGTAAATGAGGGTTTTTCAAGTATTATTTCAACTTATCGAAAGCAAGCTTGCAGTCATCTAACCATTCGAAACTTTAAGTTTGACAAAGAACTTTAAAAAAATGAAGACATCTTTTTGCTGATCGGGAAATAAATCGACTCAAAGAGACGATTCTTTTCATTAACTGCTGTACTTCTTTCTTGCAAGAGGGATGTCTCATGGTCTGAATGATTTGAATCTTTTCTGGATTAACTTCAATTCCTCGCTTGGTAACTAAGAACCCCAAGAACTTCCCTGAGGTCACACCAAAAGTGCACTTAGTCAGATTCAGCTTCATCTGATGGCGTCTAAGTGCATCAAATGATTCTCTAAAGCCTTCGATGTGGTCGAACTTATGAAGACTCTTCATAATCATATCATCAACATAATTTTCCATATGTCTCCCTATCTGATCTTGAACACTCTGTTGATTAATCTTTAGAAAGTTGCCTCGGCATTTTTCAACCCAAATGGCATCACTTTATAATAGTAAAGCCCTTTTTCTATAATGAAAGCGATCTTTTCTTCGTCTTCAAGATCCATTCATATTTGGTTATATCCTAAGAAAGCATCCATAAAGCTCAGTAGCAAATGACCGGTGGTGGCATCGACTAATTGATCTATCTTTGGCAAAAGAAAACTGTCTTTTGGGCAAGCCTTATTAAGATCTGTATAATCAATGTAAATCCTCCACTTTCCATTGGACTTCTTTACCATCACAACATTGGCCAACCAATTTGGATATTGTACTTTCCTTATAAATTTGGCTTCAAAGAGTTTGCTGACTTCTTCGTCAATGACCCTCTGTCTCTCCAGAGCAAAGTTCCTCTTCTTTTGCTGAACAGGCTTATAGTTGGGAGTTACTTCCAATCGATGTGTAATTATTTCAGATAGAATTTCGGGCATATCCGAAGCTGGCCAAGCAAAGATATCAGTATTACTTCAGAGAAAGCGAATTAACCTTGCCTTTGTCTCTTCATCTAACAGACTGCCAATTTGTACAAATTTCGTTGGGTCATTTTTGGACAATGGCATAGAAAGGGTCCTTTCCACTGGTTCTCCACAGTCTTCAGTTCTGTCTCTTGAATCTAACTGATCAAGTGTCAAGGGATTGGCCGATTATTTATCCTGGATCATTAAACATTAGCAAGCAACCTTTTAATCCCCTTTCATTTCTCTGATGCCATTTCTAGTAGGAAATTGCACCAAAAGATGGTAGGTCGATAGTATGGCTTGGAATTTATTTAAAGCAGGCCATCCCAAGATTGCATTATAAGTTGAAGGTGTTTGTACTACTATGAAGTTGATGGAAAGCATCTTTTAGCATGGTTCAGTACCGAGAGTTATGGGTAAAACCATTTCTCCTTCAACTCCAACTTGATTTCCTCCGAATCTAGTCAAAGGAATTGGAGACATTTGCAGCTCATTTCCAGATAAGCCCATTCTAAGAAATGCATCATACAATAAAACATCGACAGAACTTCTATTATCTATCAGAATTCTTCTTACATCATATTTTGCTATTACAGCTGAAACCATAATAAGGTCATCATGTAGAAGTTGAACTCCTTGGAGATCCTCATGTGAGAAGCTAATGGAGTTTTTGCCTTTAAGTCTCTTGGGATTATCTTCTTCAGCTTCATTTCTCCAGCCGATTGATCGATGAAGCATGCCAACCCTCCCATCGGTCGGTCTTTGGTGAGGCAGTTCAGCTTCATTGATAGTTCTTTGAGGGGCGATTGCTTTGGCTTGAGGCTTTGGATAACTAACATATTTTTTCAGATACCCTCTTTTGATTAGGTCTTCAATAGCATCTCGGAGTTGAAAACATTTCTCAGTATTATGGCTGTGGTCCCGATGGAATCGATAATATTTATTCTTGTCTCTCACTTTAGCGAAGGTTCTCAGGGGACGTGGCCTTTGTAAGTAATTTTCTTTTTCATCTCTAGCAGAATTTTCTCTTGGGAGGTTGAGTGTAACAGTTGAATCGAGTGCCTTGTTGCTTGGACTTGGGACTGCATCTTAGAACCGATGCATTATTGGAAGATGTGGGCACATTTGATCCTTTGATGCTTTTTTTCTTGGAAGGGTATCTCTTTTCGATGAGCCGATGACTCGTGGCTTGCTCTTCTGCAGCAACATATTTCTGAGCTCTTGCTAGTAGTTCGGCATAGCTCATAGGGAACCTTTTGTCCAGGGAGAAAGTTGATGCGGGATAATTATGAAAACCTAATATACTGATTATTAACCTAATTAATAGTGAAAAATAGTAATTAAGATTTCTTTATAATTTTTGGATTTTTAGAGACAAAGTATGCAATTAGGAAGCTAGTCAATTAATTATACCCGTACAAGTAGATCTAACAAAGTAACTAAAAAAATCAGGATTTGGTGGCTAAGAAACCACCATAAACTAGGGTTTACCTATCAAAGATTCATAAATTAAGAGTAGGGGAGGGGTTTTAAATTTTATCAACGAAGATACTCTCTCTTGATGTAGATCTGTTAGAACTCTCAAGATCTTGCAGCAGGGCTTCAAGATTTCGATCTTCAGGCTCCAATCTTCCACGATATCGGTTCCAAGCCAAGAATACCTCGGCTTTAGTTCCTGATCACCTGCAATCACTCAACAAATGAAGATTTCAGTTGGAAAGAAACAAAGAAGGGAAAGGATAGAAAAGTGAAAGAGAAGAGGGAAGAAAGAGGTCGGCTAGGATTTTTCTGATGTCTGGATAAGTAGGGCCTCACATCCCGCAATGCACATAACAAAGAAAAAAATTGATAGAATGTCATTGTATTTCATCAATAATCATTAATAATACAGAGGGATTGATGGAGTATTTATAGACCAACAACCAGAGATGTAAGGGTTACAAAGACTAGTGTTTATTTTCCTTAGGCAATAACTCCTAGAAACCTTGCTTTGGGCATCTTAGACTCCTGCTCTTGGGCTGATGATGTGGGATAAAGCTCTGATACCAAAATTGATGCGGGACAAGTGGGGGCTAGGAGTTAGGATCGATCGGTGAGCTTAGAAGTCACCTAGATTAGGGTATTCTAATTTTTTTTGGCTTTTTTTTTTTTCTCTTACCCTAATCCTCTTCCGCTCTGATACCAAAATTGATGTGGGATAAAGCTCTGATACCAAAATTGATGTGGGACAAGGGGGCTAGGAGCTAGGATCGATCGGTGAGCCTAGAAGTCACCTAGATTAGGGTATTCTAATTTTTTTTTCATGACCTAGAGAAAAAAAGAGAAGAAAAAAAAATGTAGTGAGCCTGACTTGACGGAGTCGAGTTATCCCCACTTCAGGGGAATGATGGGGACATCAAAACCCATCCGAGTTTTCCTTTTCTTTTTTCAGATTTTTTAATTTTTAGTTTAAGTTTTTTATCCCTGCTATTCACCTATTCCTATTATTCCAGCTTTATTCCAAACTTATCCCCATTTTATCCCTCTATTATTCCAATCATCTTCAACCTCCCAGAAACTCATAGAACCTCCATTTTTTCATTTTTTTTCTTCCCGTTTGTCCTAGATCCACCACGCCCGACCTCCGGCGCCATCCCTGACGGTCGTCCACCTTCCCTTGGCATCGATCTTCTCGTGGGAACGCATGCAAATCCCACAAACTGCCCACAGCCGTTTCCCCCCATGCGGCTCCTCCCACGGCAATCCGCCCCTGCGACTCCGGGCACGCGCCCCTCTCCCCCACGTCGCCATCCGCCGCTGCCCGAGCCATCCCCACCGGACCTCCGCCTGTGAAGCCATCTCCATACCTCCGTGCCGCGCCCCTCTCTCCCGCGACCACCGACCAGCCCGCCGACGCCCAGTCATCCCCGTCGCTGCTGCCCCCTGCCCCACCGCCATGCCCCCCCCTCATCCGAAAGACTCACGGCTGAGCCAACCATGCCACTCGACCACTGCAGATCATCCAGATCCGCTTCAACGACGCCACCGAACGGCCATCTCCTCAACGGCGCTGCCATCTCCTCTGCCACCTCTGACCCAGCTGCCACCGGTGCCCGCGACCATGACTCTCCCGTCCCTCCTCGCCGGATCTGCCCCAGCCGCTCTTCTCCATTAATCCGCCCCTATTCCATGATGATAATGAAGAGTTTTCTTTTGCACGGATCTCAAAGCAAAAGCAACCCGTACAAATTTCAAAGCAGGAAATTTTTTGTGCGGATCTCAGAGCACAGGAGGAATTTGAATTTGAATTATTCATGGAAACGCCCACTATTTTCTCCACCATTCTCTCCCCTTATTTTGTTATTTTTGAATTTTGAATTTGAATTTCAAAATGGCTTGGTATCTTTAAAATAGGCTCCAATCTTTCTTGTAAAAAAGAATTGAGAAATGAAATTTTTGTTTTAGAGAAGAGTGATTCTTCTTCACTCTGTGAGGAGAGGGTGTGAGGCCCAACCCAGGACATGATGTAAGGTCATGCCCAGTTATCTCCCTTCCCATTCCATCTTCTCTATTCCCTCGTGGCCTTTGAGATCCATCCCAGCACCTCCAAGTATCGAGGAGGGTGTAATGCCTTAGAGGTGAGAGGTCTCTTCATTAGGGTGAGTCCCAAAGTCCACGAGATCTATGTCCCTATCTTCCATCCCATTATTCCTTCACCATCAAATTAGAAAATCCAAAAAAATATGATACCCTAATCTAGGTGACTTCTAGGCTCACCATTCAATCCTAGCTCCTAGCCCCCCCATTGTCCTGCATCAGCTACTTTGGGACTCTTTCCAAGGTGGGTGACATCATGGAATTTCCATCCAATTTGGGCACCAACAATGAGGATTGGTGAGGTGTCATGATGAAGGGCCAAGATTACTTCATGGGTTGCCTTGATTGTTGGACTCTGGAGTCTGGATGACGTGGGCTCCTGCAGGATGGTGGACTCTTCAGTCTGGATAGAATAAAACTAAAGAGTTCTTATAGGATTCTTGAGTTCTCTAATATTAAGCAACTTGGAACCTGTTTGATCAAAACACTGGAGGTAGAAAGATACTGAATTTCCTTCACTTTGGACGATCAACTAGGCTTGAAACTCTTGGAAGTTGGCATCAAAGAGAGGAAGAGAAGCTTGGCCGACTTCTTGGAATTTTGGCATGATTTATTTGAGTGGGAGGGCATCATTTTGGAGACTCTTTCTACTTTATTCTTCTTAAAAATAAGTGGCGCCATTTAATTCTTGAATGCATGTGACCGACCAAAGATAAATGACATGGCATGTGGAATGTCCAAACATAAATGACATGCCATGTGATAATGTCCTGGGTGATGTAGCGAGTGATGTCCGAAAGTCATGTGATGTTGTCCAAATTCTTGAAAAGGTGGTGCCAAGAAGTGGTTGCATATGATAAGTGACTTGAGCTAGCACATGGAATCACATGGCTTGTCTTGAGCTAGCACATGGGGTTGCATGGGTTTGGACTTGTGTCCCCCTTGTATTATAGGACTCAACTAATAATTACAAGACTCAACCAACTAATTAATTAAAGCCCAACTTGATCAAATTGATCAAGAGGCATATCCAACCAAACAAACTTGGTAAATAAGGTTTGGCCCCAAAATAGGTTTTGACACAACTGATAAATGGAGTTTTTATACAAACCCTAATTAGTAAAAATGGCTAACTTAACTAGGTAAATATATATATACAGGTTTCATTTAGGTTTAGGAATTTTTTTTATAAACTCAATTTTGGGTCCAGGAGTTTTTATATAGACTAAATTTTAGGTCCAGGGATTTTGACAGGGACTCAATTTTAGGATTTAGGACTAAACCCATCTAAGCTAAAATAACAAAAATTAAAGATAAAATATTTACAGGTAAAAAGGATTTTGGTTCAGGACTTTATTCACAGGTGATCCACAGGGATGTGGGTTCGACCTATCGATCTTTTCTAGTCTTGGTGTCCGCACCAATTCTTTTCGGGTGGGAGAAACTAGACCCTATCGAGTATGGATCAATTTTGCTATGATAGTGCTATAGTAAGTCTGGGTCAACTCTTTGCAAGTCCTCTCTCATGATTCAAGAATCATCAGTCTCGGGTTGTCATTGCCAACGACCAGATAATGTTGATAATCTTTGCCCCGAGTGGCGATAATCTTGTCGTCCAAGATCTGCTCGATCCTGTCTCATTGGGCTGGTGGTATGGCAGGTGGACACCCATGGATTGGCCCACTCTCAAGGATTGGATCATGCCCAAAAGGGTCACTAGAAATCAATGTTGGCTCCCTATACTTGATAAGGTTTGAAACGTTGAAAGTATAACCAATGCCTAGTTCAAGTTGTAACTCAAGTACATAGGCATTAGATCTAATTTTTCTAATTACTTTGCATGGTCCACTACTACGGGCAAGTAACTTCTTCATGGTTTCAGATGGGAACCATTCAGGTCATAGTCTAACCATGACAAAGTCTCATTCATTGTATTCTTTGAGTCTTTTCTCTTTTTTTTCATTGATATGTATGTAAATGACTAATAACTATACCTAATGGACTATAGACTCGACTAAATCCAAAACTACAACTAAGTTTGATCCTTGGTTGGTGGGTGACATGCAGATAAAAATTTAACATGCACTCCTAATAGATGCCATAAGGTTCTCCAGAAATAGGTGGCAAATCTAACAGGGTCAAAAGATTAATGAAATATACTAACCTCAACAAGTTGTAACCTAATGGTTCTAAAAACATTGGAAGCTTTAGGGAAGGGCAGGAAATAAAAAAATGGCTCATGGATTAGTCCTAGACTAACGGGGTTGATATTAAGGGTTGGACATTGATTCACACCTACAGGGAATAAAGGGTCAGCCTAAAGAAAGGACGAGTCAAGAATTTCAAGAAAAAGATCTTCAACCGAGACCAAAGGGGTGAATTCAACCTGAGGGTGCTAGATTGAAAAGATCAAGTCCTCACTAATTACTTCTGGTTCTTAAATTTTAAGACTAGGTTCTGTGACTTGAGTCTCTTCTAGTGTTTGCTCAGGTAAAGTCTCAGTAGTAGGATGAGGCTCCTCATGGATCTCTTTTTCTAAGGGTCCTACTAGTGCAGTTTCAGTCAGGGCACGGTCATGGTCAACTAACTCTGGGCTGGCTGCAATCTGGGTGCCTATCAGGTTAGCTAATTCTGGGTCAGCCATATGTATTTCCTCTTTTACATACTCATCCACTAAGTTCACCTCAGCTTCATACACTTCACTTCAATGTCATCCTGGTGAACCAATGGGATAGTAGGAGTAGGTTGGTTAAGAAAAAATTGGCTAGGATCTGGGCTAGTAGGGGTGGGTCGTCTCGGATTAGGGTAGGATCGGCTCAGGTGAGAATTGGGTCGACTCTGCTGAGAAATGGGTCGACTCGAGTGGATTTGACTAGATCTTAATTTTTGATAAGGAGCACTACTCCTAATGAGTTCTGGCCAACTAAGCGAAACCTGACTAGCACTAGGTTGATACCTAGGCATTTTGGGTTCCTTGGGCTCATAGGATATGGGATTAGATCTATAGGTCATGGATCTGGGTTCGTATGAGCTGGGTTCAAAGGATCTGGATGCATAGGAACTAGGTTCATATTATCTGGGTAGGTACTTTTCCCTATGTTTAAGTTTCATGTCACTCTAGGTAGTTATGGGTATGTCTCTTCTTCGTCTGATCATTCTTTCAACATCATCCCAGTAAATTCTAGCATGGTGTACTAACTTGGGTTTAGCAATCTTAAACTTTCTTTCATCAGACATTAGTTTCCTTTCAAAATACAGATCCATACCTTCTTCCCAAACAATATAGTCCTCAAGATCAAGATCACCACCAAATATAGATACTTCTAGCCTAATATACCTAGTGGCTCTCTCATCCTGGTCTATGAAATCATAATTGGGTCTCCTCAAACTAAAATCCCATAATGGGTCATGGTGTGGGGATCTCCTAGGGTTGGATTCCCAGATTGGGTCATAGTGTGGGGGTCTCCTAGGTTGGGAGGTGTGGGTAAGGGTGTCTCAAGTTTAGGCTCAAGCCGGGTCTTACGGGTTTTCTCTAGGTTACCTAATCGGTCATCTAATTGATCAAACTTATTGTTCATCAGGACAAATTGATCATTCATGGTCCTAAGGAAGGTTTCAAAGCTGGACTCCATGGTTAAACTAGGTTAGGTTTGGGTTCAAACTACTGGTATTGGGCCCTAATCTAGTAGCCATGCAATGCAAATACACAAAAATCCGAACAAAGGTTTCCTAGACCTAGAGCTCAAGTAGAATAAGTCGGCTCAATTTACAACCAATTCAGCAATTACCCTATCCACTGGCCAGATAAGAGGTGGGGCCGTGGAAGGCTCCCCCTGTTCTCGCAGGTCCTAATTAAAAACCACAAAACTGCTTAGGGTGTTTGCCTCTGGACCTCTAGCCTTAGATACCAGATTCAAGTGATAATCAAAGGATTGCATGCACTAGTTTTCATACAATACTTGGAACCCGACCTGTTGGTGTCCCAAGCTCACTAGAGCAAATTAAGTCTAATTAATTTTAATTAGATTGGGCTCAGATGCAAAGAAGGTTGTTGTGAGCCCAAGACAGGTGATGAGATCCTGTCCTTATCTGAGATGCTCATTACCCTTAGGATTCAATTACTTAATGATGCACACAAAGATGAAACCCTAATATTCAATAAAGCAATAAACTAATTAAAAATATAAAAAATAGAAATTAATTTTTTTATCTAAAAATTAAATTTTAGATCTAATCTGATCTCGGGATATCACGTCCGGCCGTAGCTCATTACTTCCATGGGTCATGACAGTATACTTGCGTATACCCGCTCAGGAGACGTGATTTCTTTCCACCAGAAAATAGCAAATAAAAAAAAAAATTTGAGTTTTTCTGAGATTAAATAGAGGATTAACAAAGGATTATCAAAAAATTAATTACTAATTTTTTTGAATTTTTTTAGATAGGTTTTATGCAGTTTTAATTTCAGCCTAGTTCTAGGTATGCAGAAATTTCAACACAAGAACGATTAAATCCTAGTTTAACCTTCGCTCTGATATCAAAACTGATCCGGGACAATTATGAAAACCTAATCTACTGATTATTAACCTAATTAATAGTGAAAATAGTAATTAAATTTTTTTTATAATTTTTGGATTTCTAGAGACTCAAAGTATGTAATTAGGGAACTAGTCAATTAGTTTATACCCGTATAAGTAGATCTAACAAAGCAACTAAAAAAATTAGGATTTGGTGGCTAAGAAACCACCGTAAACCAAGGTCTACCCATCAAAGATTCAAAAATTAAGAGTAGAGGAGGGGTCTTAAATTTTACCAACGAAGATACTCTCTCTTGATGTAGATCTATTGGAACTCTCAGGATCTTACGGCAGGGCTTCAAAATTTCGATCTTTGGGCCCCAATCTTCCGCGATATCGATTCCAAGGCAAGAACACCTCGAATTTAGTTCCCAATCACCTGCAATCACTCAACAAAGAAAGATTTTAGTTGGAAAGAAACAAAGAAGGGAAAGGATGGAAAAGTGAAAGAGAAGAGGTCAGCTAGGGTTTTCTTGATGTTTAGATAAGTAGGGCCTCACACCCCACGATGTTCCGAGGAACAAAGGAAAGGGCCTCACACCCCACGTTGCATACAACAAAGAAAAAATTTGACTGAATGTCATTGTATTTCATCAATAATCATTAATAATACAGGAGGCTTGATGGAGTATTTATAGACCAACAACCAGAGATATAAGGGTTACAAAGACTAGTGTTTGTTTTCCTTAGGCAATAACTCCTGGAAACCTTGCTCTGGGCATCTTGGACTCCTGCTCTTGGGCTGATCTAGGACTCTCTCCAAGGTAGGTGACATCATGAAATTTCCATCCAATTTGGGCACCAACAATGAGGATTGGTGAGGTGTCATGATGAAAGGCCAAGATTGCTTCATGTGTTGCCTTGATGTTGGACTATGGAGTCTGGATGATGTGGGCTCCTGCAGGATGGTAGACTCTTCAGTCTGGATAGAAGAAAACTCAAGAGTTCTTATAGGATTCTTGAGTTCTCTAATCTTGAGTAACTTGGAACCTGTTTGATCAAAACACTAGAGGTAGAAAGACACTGAATTTTTTTCACTTTGGATGATCAACTTGGCTTAAAACTCTTGGAAGTTGGCATCAAAGAGAGGAAGAGAAGCTTAGCCGACTCCTTGGAATTTTGGCATGATTTATTTGAGTGGGAGGGCACCAATTTGGAGACTCCTTCTACTTTACTCTTCTTAAAAATAAGTGGCACCATTTAATTCTTGAATGCATGTGGCCGACCAAAGATAAATGACATGGCATGTGGGATGTCCAAACATAAGTGACATGCCATGTGATAATGTCCTAGGTGATGCAGTGAGTGATGTCCAGAATTCATGTGATGTTGTCCAAATTCTTGAAAAAGGTGGTGCCAAGAAGTGGTTGCATATGACAAGTGACTTGGGCTAGCACATAGAGTCACATGGCTTGTCTTGAGCTAACACATGGGGTCACATGGGTTTGGACTTGTGTCCCCCTTGTATTACAGGACTTAACTAATAATTATAAGACTCAACCAACTAATTAATTAAAGCCCAACTTGATCAAAATGATCAAGAGGCATAACCAACTAAACAAACTTGGTAAATAGGTGTCACGTCCCGATCCAATACCTGGATCGGCTACACGACCGGCCGCACAACTCTAGGTATCACCCTAGAGATCATGCCAAGCCTAACCTTCAATTCAATATCCAAGTACTCAGGGATTAATACCTATATCCTAGCTCCTCACTGACTTATCTCAAAGCCTGATTGATTTTTTGGATCTGCAACAAAAACACAGGAAAACAGGGGGTGAGCTATACAGGCTCGGTAAGTTATCAACACCTCCAGTATACATACACAAATATACCATTAACAAATAGCAAGCACAAACACATCATACAACAAGATATCCATCAATATAATAATATATATCCAGCAACATGATGCAAATATGCATACTTACTCTCAACTGACACCGACACGACTATAGATGGCCAACCATTTACTTTACTTTTCTAGTCTCTCTGACTATGACCACGATCGGCCCGTTGCTTGTGCCATAAGAGACTAGATCCTGTCTCACATACCGAAACCGATCATGTGCTAGTGATCGCCCCACTGGAGGCCCATAAGGAAAACTAGTTCTGAAATTATACGAGAAACATGCATCCTCTGCACGTACCAGCGATCGCCCCGCTGGCTAGGCCCACAAGGAAAACTAGCTCCTGACTCACATACCGCTCAACAATCATGTGCTAGTGATCACCCCACTGGAGGTCCACAAGGAGACTAGATCCTAATTCGTGTAATCATAGTCGGACTAGAGAGTACCCACACCGATACAATGCACCTACACCAGCCCAATGCATCCACACCAACACAATGCACCCACACCAACACAATGCATGCACCCAATGCAATCCAATGCAAATTAAAATATATTACATACATTTAATATTTCATAAATACATAACATATTTGGCATATAATATCAGAGGTCAAGATAACTTAACGAAAATGATCCACCAACAAGTACAATTCAAACCTAGATCTGATCTTCCAAGGACAACGAAGATCCTGGCCAACAATTTAAACATATAATTAAGTCATATTTAATAAAACTAACATGGAAACTAAACTATCATGGGCACTCTCGTATATCCAGTTCTAATCCTGGTACGAAATTTATCTTTCCTCCCTTTCTCTTCTCTCTCCTATCTTTCTCCTCTTTCTCTCTCCTCTCTCTCTTTCCTCGCCCACGATGGTGGGTGACCTCACGAGTGAGCCACCGATGATAGCTCCAGCCATCGAGAACCACCCCAACGACGGACTCTCATGTAGATTTCTCTCTCTCTTTCTCTCTCTTCATATATTTTTTCCTTTTCTTTTTTTTTCCAGTTTTCCTTTCTTTTTTCTTTCCACGAAATGGAGGCTTTCTTCTTCTCCCGAACTCTCCTCCATTGCTCCTTGATTCGACCGAACCACCCTCCCTATGGCAGTCGGCGACGGCCATGGGGACGATCACCGAGAAGAGGCCCACCGGACTAGAGATGGATGATGACGGCATGGCCACCGGCGAGGTATAGTCCAAACAACCCAAACTGAGAAAACACGATTAAATCCTCCTCTAAATAAATTTAAACACGAGAAAAGGACTCACTGGCGATTGAAGGGCTCTCCACTACTTGTCGAAGAGGAGGACGACGACGTGGAAATTGATGGGGCTCGATTCGATGACGATGAAGGAGCTTTAAAACGATCAACCGACGGGTTTCTCTGTCATTTGAGAAATAGACCTTGTCGATCGGAGTCGTATCCCACCCCGACACGTCGCCATCCACCTCCCTCGCCCCTCACGACTCCTCTCTCGAAACCTCCAGCGAAATCTCCAATCGAATAAGGATGAACCACCTCCCCTGTTCCCGTTCCTCTCTTTTTTTTTCTGGGTTCCGGATGAAGTCGGCAAGGGCTGCCGACTTCAGTCCACAACAGCCCAGTTATGGGCAGGCCTCACAATAGGGTTTGGCCCCAAAATAGGTTTTGACACAACTGATAAATGGGATTTTTATACAAACCCTAATTGGTAAAAAGGGCTAACTCAACTAGGTAAATATATATACATGTTTCATTTGGATTCAGGAGTTTTTTTACAGACTCAATTTTGGATCCAGGAATTTTTTTACATACTCAATTTTGGGTCTAGGAATTTTGATAGGGACTCAATCTTAGGATTTAGGACTAAACCCAGCTAAGTTAAAATAACAAAAATTAAAGATAAAATATTTACAGGTAAAATGTGTTTGGGTTTAGGGCTTTATTCATAGGTGATCCACAGGGATGTTGGTTTGACCATCGATCTTTTCTGGCCCTAGTGTCGACACCAAAAGTGAACCTGGACGATCTGAGACCTTTCTTCATGACTGACATGGCCACGTGCTCATTGAGATTTGGGATCTCCAGAGTGGCCGAATTAAATTGAATAACAAAATCTTTAAGACTTTCTACTTCATTTTGTTGAAGGAGGAACAAACTATCTATGTTACATGATATTTTTTGACATGTTCTGAAATGTGAAATGAACAGCCGCTCCAGCTCAGCAAAAGAATGAATTGTGCCTGGCTGTATGCTCAAATACCACATTCGAGTGGCTTTCCTTAAGGTAGCATGGAAAACAAGGCAATATAATGCATCGGATGCCCCTTGCACCATCCTATAAGCTTTGCAATTTTTCAAATGATCAAGGGGATCGGTAGTTCTATCATAAGCCTCCAATTGAGGAATCTTAAAATGCTGAGAAATGACTTTGGCCATAATTTGATCAGAGAAAGGAGGTTGTGAATTGAAAGTTGTAACTTCATCACCTCTTCCTTGATCAGCGAGCCTGGCTATCTGTGACTCCAATAACTTGAACTTCTCTTCATAATCGAAGTTCATTTCTCTTTGCCTAACTCCTCCAAGTGTAGAATCTCCAGAAGAGACGGAAAGGGAGCGTCTGGTTCTTTTCTTGCCAGGGTGATCCTCCATATGCCTGCTTGGTTGGGAGCTATAATGCTCACAAAAAAATCATATTTGTGAAGAACACGGGGTGGATTCCCGGTGTCGATCTTCCCTTCCCTTAGCTCGATGATTGGGTTGAGATGTGACTAGAGGGCACTGCCTTTGAATGGCTGTTTCTTGAAGAGTCTGGACTAAAGTTATCAAGACATCAACTTGATTCAGAAGGGCCTCGAATTGCTGTTGCCCCATAGTCAACATAGGAAGTGGCATATCATTTTCCTTCGAAGGGTTATTCACCTGAGGAGCAGGGTGCTCCCTGCTTGTAGAAGCATTCTGGACCTTTCTTTTCACCATTCTTGTTTTTTCAAGGTTCTCCTTACCAAAGAAAATTCATCCCCTTCCTGGAATGCCAATCTGTTGACGCTCAATCCCCGCAGACCAGATGGAGCAACCTGCCTGCTTGTTCACCTTCGATGAAAGTCTGCAAAACAAATTCCCTGACCGAAATTTCTCTGGTGGGGGACACTTCGATGCCAAAGTCAACAAGAATTTAGGTAGCATAATAGAGAACTTGAGAGCATAATGAAGTGAAAAATGGAAAGGAAAAAAATGAATAGAGTGGTGTTGAAAGAGATAGTTATAGACTAGCTCTAACTTCCCTGGAGTTGGCTTACCTCGAGTGTCCCCTCTTATCATTATTTATAGGCGTGAGTGTAACTACTTACGATTATGGGAGTTAGCTACTGTAACTTCCTCATAACAGTAAGTAGTGGTGGTCAGAAATTAGTTAGTCCATGGTTATCGAAGCCGGAGCTATCGACCATGTGGGTAGTTATAACAACCAGAACAACCTTCAACTGCTTCAAATTGAGAGATCTATCACATGCTTCACATACACTCTTTTTATAGGAGATTCGAAAAAAGCCTAACTACTTCTTCAGACTATCTTTCTTGGAATGGTCCGAAGAAGTGCTAGCTATATGCTTCGGATTTATTTCCTTCGGAGTGTGCCGAAAGATAAAGAATTATTTACCATGAAGCCAAAGGGATAGACAATACATTCCAGAGGTGTCCTCTTCAGATCAAGCTGAAGACATGAAGCCGAATGAAGTAATAATATCTCCAGAAGTGTCCTCTTTGGACCAAGCTGAAGACATGAAGCCGAATGAAGTAATAATATACTCCAGAAGTGTCCTCTTCGGACCAAGCTGAAGATATGAAGCTGAATGAAGTAATAATATACTCCAGAAGTATCCTCTTCGAACCAAGCCAAAGACATGAAGTTGAATAAATTAATAATATATTAATAAAGTAATAGTATATTCTTTTCATTGAGATAGATTGTAGCCCTTGTTAAATTAAAAATACATCATCTTCAGGTGCACTGACTTGTTTGACGGGTCCAAATAAAACCGATCCAACTAATGAACCGATAATTATTTTTATATCAAATCGGATTACCACAACAGTATATAATGACTTATGCTCGATAAGCTTTGTCGTCCTAAGTAACAATGCATTATTTGATCACAAACATATTTAAGAACTACTCGATAAATCCTTCTTCATCGAATTGAAGTAGTTTTAAGGACTTCATCTTAAAAAAGTCTAAAGAAAGATACAAAAAGGGATAAATTATCAAAAATAACTTTTATTTCATTAATGATTCATGTATAAATTATAAAAAGCTCAACCGTCTACAACCTAGATGATTAGCTATATGATACATTTTCTAATACTTACATGGCCTTACATGACCCAATCGTATTTAGCAATGTTTTTTTCTACATCATCCCCGGTAGATAAAGAATTACTCTCTGGGCAAGTTTAAGCCTGGTCTAAATTCACTAATGATCCATTTGGTTAGGATATATCAAATTACACCTACAAATTATTTATTTAAAAAATAATTAAAAAATAATAATATTTTTTTGAAAATGATATTGAAAAAATGTTGCAACATTTGATTGGAAGTAATTATATATAGAAATATCCTAAAATTTACAAATATATTGATCAACAAAAAATAGTTTTTTAATATTAAGATAACATTATCATATTTAATTATTAAGATAACATTATCATATTTAATTATTTTTTTATATAATGATTACTGTTGCCCTCTGGATCGTTGTGGCCCGTAGCTGCTGATGGCGTCGAAAGGTCACGCGTCCGCCTACTCGGGATGCCTCCGGTGCCTCGGGACATGCAAAAAACAACGTTAGTGACCCGGGCCGGGGATTCTGATGGGGGCATCCGACGGTCAAGTCAGTGACGATCCAGGAGAACATATCCTCGTGGTCGAGCCCCTCGGGATAAGCTCCATGCTAGGAGGAGTGAATGTAATGCATGTGGGAGTGAATGTGAGTTGGGAGAGGTGATGGCCCAAGTGGAGGGATCCTCCTGTGTGGCCTCTCTCTCTTGTTTCTTTGCTTTGCTTTTGGCTTACCCTGGCCGGGTTTTTACTTTGGCTTGCCTCAGGATCTCCCCATGCCGCCGGACGTGTGTGATGAGGTATCGTGCCATGGACGGGACACCTCTCCTGTTAGATAGCCAGGGAAGCTTCCATGTGCTCTGACATTCCCTTTGCTTGTCCCCTTCCTGGAAGCCTGGCAGGACCTCGGTTGGCGGGTCACCGCCCTCGGGACTCATGCTCTCCGGTCGGGACTTTTTCCTGGTCGTACGGCAGGTTGGTGGAGGGCATGGTGCCTTGATGTGAATTTCCTTTCTTTCTGGTGTGAGTGACGGTCGTGGGCATTAATGGCGGTATGGCGGGTGCTGCTGTATGACCCTTAGGGGGCCCGTCATCATCCTTGGAGAGGAGGCGCCCACTCTTGGTGGTTGGTGCCTCTGCCCAGTTGGGGACCGAGCTGGAAAGGTGGGGCCGTCTCCGACGGGCTCGCTTCGAGGTGGCTCGACTGGGCGGAGGAGGGCTGAGCTCGACTCCGGGCCAGCGGAACTCGGCTTCGGACGAGCTCGACCTGACAGAGGTGGGCGGGGTGCCGCCCAGCCTAGGAGATCCGACCTTGGAGGGGCTCCTCGTGGCGGGGGAGACTTGAGCTCGACTCCTGACCACGGGGCCCGACCTCGAGGGGTCCACCTTGGATGGGGACTTGTACTCGACTCCGGCCTAGGCGTCCCGACCCGGCGGGGACCGACCTGGCGGGGGACGAAGCTCAGCTTCGACGGGTGGCCCAGTTGCTCCGGGGGAGCTCAGCCCGGTGAAGGGGCTCATGTTGAAAATCCAGCGTGGCACCCGATGGGAACTCCACATCAGTTTGCCCGCCCTACGTCAGCGATCTAGCCACATCAATTACAATCATATAATTCTTTGTATGATGTCATTTACATTTTAATTTTTTTAAAAGCTTTTTATTGAATGAATTTGGAAAGATATCAAAATAATTTTAATGATCATAAATAAAATTTATTGGGAGATTTTTATCAATGCTAGGTTACCATACTTGGAAATTATAAAATACCAACCCTTTTTAGTATTTGTTCTACCTTCTTTCTCAGGAAAATAAATATGAGATCCATCACTTTTTTTATTCTCTCTTCTCCACTTTTTATACCAAATATAGTAATCTAACATGGAATTTATTTTTCCATACCAGATTATCTCTAACCAAATAAATCTTAAGAAGATAGGAGGCTTAACTCTTGCTAGGGCCCATATACACTCCAAAAACTGTAGGCTTAAGAATGGTTGGAGCCCCAAATCGAGGGCTTGGAAACTGAACCAAGAGAGGTTAAGAGCACTTTCAATAAGGATGGATGGAGAGAGAGAGTTTTTTTTGATAAAATGGATTAATTGTATTTAACTAAATGTGAATAAATACATTCTAAAAATTGAAAATTTAAATATTTAAAAATTAAATAAGAAGATCAGCCATAGACTTTCATAAAATTGATCCTGAATATTCTATCACTAAAGCAGTCACCCAGTCAACAACACTATTGGCCTTCTAAACACATCAACGGACTTCAACATTCTTCTTTCATTGCAAAAACTATTAAAATTTTGATTTTCAAACTCTATTCAATGATCACTACAAACTGATACAATTGAAAAAAAAATTCATTTGAAACTTTACGATACAACTTTTTAAAAGCTGAAAATGCTTCATTTTTTATGCTAATAATAAAATCTAAGTAAATCTAGAAAATTATGAATAATAATAAGTTTGTATCATTTACCTCCTAGACTTGTAGTTCTAATAGGTCTAAACAAATCCATATGAAGTTCTAAAAGTCTACTAGTTGAAACCAAGTTTTTTTGTTTGAAAAATTTCTAGATTGTTTTCCAAATTTACATGCATTACAAATATTGTTAAGAGGAAGGAAAATAATGTTATTCATTTATCTTAGGGCCCTAAAGGCTTTTAAATAAAGTAGTATAGGGTTATCATATATGGTAATATGTGACTCCTAACAGGACTGCAGTTAGACTCCTAACAAGACTAAGATAAAGTAATTATTCTAGAGAATAATATAAGATAAGTTACTCTCTTTTCCTAATTCTAACTCTCTCTCTTAAGTTGAAGCGTACACATCAACTAAGCCTAATTTGAAACATATAATAGAAAACCAAAAATGAAGTTAAGAGCTTTGTTGAGGATGTCTGTGAACTGATTTGTTCAACTAGTGTAAAGTATCTTTAGAGCCTACTTAGTATCCAAGGAAGGAATACCTTATTGGGATGAAGAAAAGAAGGTCCAGATAAGGGTTCTATTTATTTCTTAAAAGGAAAGAAGAATAAAACAAACTCAAAGAAGTAATATCAATCGGAACAAAGTATCATCAAGTAATAGGATCATAACACCTATACTTTTTATGTCCTGGAGAGTAAGTGAAGAAAGCAAGGTGAGAACTATATAATCATCTCCTGGGTTGAGTAAGTAAACAAGGTCAGGTGAGAGATATATATCATATTCTTACTTATCCATAGAATTGGTCACTGTCTCATTATTAGAGAGAAGGCAGCAAGAGAAGCATCGGTCTTGTTCGTAGAGCTAATTAGGTGAGAGCTAGATATCATCTTCTTACCACTTGGAAAGACGATGCCATAAAGAGCCAAAGATAACGATGATAGCAATATGAGTAATAGAAATCCGAATCACTGCATAGAGAGAGTGAAGATCATAGAAAAAACTTCTCACTATTTAACTTGAAGCATAGATGAGGTAGGATCCTTCCTCTTTCTTTTAGAAAGTAAAATCAGCAAAGATTCTTTAATAGATCTCAACAATTACAACCAAGACAACCATCAAATCTAGATCAGATAGCAATACCAAGGCCGACGAAGGTAGCAACTCTGATAAGAAAAGAATGGAAAACCGAGCATGTCGACTTTGGTAGTAGTCACATTCAGCATTGAGGACAATCCGATGTTCACGTACAGAGAATTGTCATTAATGTTGAGATTAGAAAATGGATAGTGTGGCATGGAGCTTGAACTAGTCACGGAAGAAGGACTTGAACCAGTTCTTGAGGGTGTACTTGAGCACTCAGACAAGGATCGACTCTATGGTGGCAATCAGCCTCCATTTTTTAATAAAATAACAATTCAGGCTTATGTAAATATAAAATACAAATTACTATATGAGATGTATAAAAAAAACCTGGGATTGGAATTTCTTTGGACAATTTTCATTGATCGCTATCGTAGGCGGTCAAAATAAACCTAACTCACTACTATAGCTAATAGCATCGGGATCGTATCCTCGGGGATCAAGGATAATTATTTCACGAGAAAGAGTAAAAATAAATTATTTAATAGAGAATTGGATTAAGAGTAAGAGTTATTAAAAGATAACTAATTACTTAGTTAAATCAGTTAGCAGGAGAAGTAACCTAGGAATCTGAATCCACCATGCAAATGGATTTACCTTCTTTTCTTTATGTGTAATATCAATAATCCTTGTAGGTTCCATGTTAGAGTAGTTTATCTCCTATTGGGCACGAGTCATATCTGGACATCACGACACATATGCTAGAGTGTAAACTACCTATTTGATTGCAAGATCCATAACTATTAAAAATTTAGTGTTAGAACAATTTATCTCCTATTGGGCATGGGTCATATCCGAAGACCACGACACGTCCGCTTAAAGCATAAATTGTCTAATTGATTTGCAAGGTTAGGAGTTTAATCTACAATACTACGATTACCTCTTTGAGGTATGTACCATATCCTGAGATTACGGCACATTGATAGAGAGTATAGGCCGAGTATGCCAGATTAAAATCTCGATCAGGAAGATAACTCAAACGATATGTAAATGAAGAACATGATTTTATTGCATAGAACTAAGTACAAAAAGAGCGATAAAACCTGGTTACAAGCTTCATCTTCATCCTAGGTTGAAGGAGCCTAGCCGCACATTGCTGCCGCCAGCATCTCCTTCCAAAATTTCCCTCTTTTCTAAATCTAATACAATGATCTAAATAAAAGAAAAAGAAAATAATTTCTAAAGTAACTGATTGATGTCGGACTACTACCTGGGGTCCTCCTTTTATAGAGCTCAACTTGAGCTTTCTCCCAATCAAATTTGGAGTCAATCGGGCTCAAGATCGGTGATATATCATGCAGAAATTCTCAACCATCCATTCTACATAATAGGTTTTAGATCGTGCTATAATTGTGTGAAGACTAGTCTCCTTCCTTCTTCGGTGAATCGAGTCTGATCCAGACTCCTACGGCATCTCGGATCCTTCTCCTGATTGGCTTTGGACTTCTGCTTCTCCTAGTTCTGGATGGAGGTGGCGGTTAATGGCGTTGATAGTAGCGGCCGGTGATGGGCGGTGATGGTTATGAGCTGGTGGTCGGTGGGATGGAGGGTGAAGGCGGCGTAGGGGAGTGGGCAAGACGAGAAGAAGATAGATGGGCTTCTTGTGGCCAGTAGGAGGTTGTCTCCGGTGGAGTTGGCAGTGCAAGAGGTAGCATGCATGATGGTGAGTCTCCGACGGTAAGGAAGATCGACCGGCAACTACTGGAACCGATAAATGGAGAAGAGGGGGGAGTGGTGGCTGGTCCGAAAATGGAACTTCCAATGGGTTTTTCGATGAGGGACGGCTCCCCAGTGTCTCCTCTGGCCACGGGCGGGACTGGCAGCATGTCTGGCTATCGGCAGTCGAAATGATGGAGATGGTCCACAGACAGGGTCATAAACAAGCAGCAATGGCTGCGAGTGTCTTCCTAGACAAGATCCATACTGCTTAAAATTGTGTTAAACAATTTATCTCCTATTGGGCATGGGTCATATCCTCAAGACCATACACGTCCTTAAAATAAATTAATCAATTTTATTTTAAGATTAGGATTTAATCTACAACCCACCACTTATTACCTTAGAGTATTACATATCATGAGATTACGGCACATTGATAGAGAGTATAGTTTTCGAGTATTTCCAGATTAAAATCTTAGATCATCTAAGATCTCAACGATATGTAAATGAAGAAGGATGATTTTATTACATTGAACTTAACCCACAAAAGACATAACTGGTTACAACTTCATCTTCATCCTAGGTTGAAGGAGGTGCCGCACATTGCTGCCGCTCTCCTTCCAAAATTTCCCTCTTTTCTAAATCAATACAATTCTAAATAAAAGAAAAAGAAAATAATTTCTAAAGTAACTGATTGATGTCGGACTACTACCTGGGGTCCTCCTTTTATAGAGCTCAACTTGAGCTTTCTCCCAATCAAATTTGGAGTCAATCGGGCTCAAGATCGGTGATATATCATGCAAGAAATTCTCAACCATCCATTCTACATAATAGGTTTTAGATCGTGCTATAATTGTGTGAAGACTAGTCTCCTTCCTTCTTCGGTGAATCGAGTCTGATCCAGACTCCTACTGCATCTCGGATCCTTCTCCTGATTGGCTTTGGACTTCTGCTTCTCCTAGTTCTGGATGGAGGTGGCGGTTAATGGCGTTGATAGTAGCGGCCGGTGATGGGCGGTGATGGTTATGAGCTGGTGGTCGGTGGGATGGAGGTTGAAGGCGGCGTAGGGGGGAGTGGGCAAGACGAGAAGAAGATAGATGGGCTTCTTGTGGCCAGTAAGAGGTTGTCTCCGGTGGAGTTGGCAGTGGCAAGAGGTAGCATGCAGTGATGGTGAGTCTCCGACGGTAAGGAAGATCGACCGGCAACTACTGGAACCGATAAATGGAGAAGAGGGGGGAGTGGTGGCTGGTCCGAAAATGGAACTTCCAATGGGTTTTTCGATGAGGGACGGCCCCAGTGTCTCCTCTGGCCCGGGCGGTGACTGGCAGCATGTCTGGCTATCGGCAGCTCGAAATGATGGAGATGGTCCACAGACAGGGTCCATAACAAGCAGCAATGGCTGCCTATGAGCTGTGGCATCTTCCGTAGACCAAGCAGTCAGTCCATGGTGGACCGGCTGCTTTAAAATGTGTGGTATTTCTTAATAAACTTCAAATTCTGATTTTGGGCTCATTCGAACTCCGATTTGAGTGTCGTTTGTATCGTTGGACTCTAAAAATCAAGCTCTTCTCATCCATGAGCTTTTTATACAAAACTTGAATAAAATATATCAATTCTTACTAAATACATATTAATCAATATTTATTTAATGATTAAATTGGGATAATTATAGACTTATCACACCCACCAACTTAATTATTGCTTGTCCCTTAGCAATGTAATTACAATAGAATCATGTGTCACTAAGATCCTCCCTTGCAAAGCTAGGTCTAGGCCTAAGGTTAAAAGAAGCTAGCTAGTATCACTAAGTATTGAGTTTTTCGAAGTAAATTTCACAGTCAGAACTCTCAAAAACTTTCTTAGAGTTCATCTAAAGATCTACAGTACTTGTATATAATGGCTAACTTAGTATTTCGGTACAGCTTGTAAGGAATAATGGTATGTTTGCCTATCACCTACATGGTTAATTTTCTATACACCCACAATTAAGTACATGAACTGAGATAGCTTTCACACTACCTGATTTTTTTTTTTGCGACGTCTTCACACTGTCCAGTTTTTTATGGGAACAATAATGCTTACTTAGACGAAGGTGCCCAGTTACTTAGTAGGAAATCAATGTTTAGAGCTTGCCTTTTGTCTCTTTTTTCCTTTTTTTTCTTCTTTTTTAAGGAAGGTAGCTCTTTCCTCAACTTCAAGTTTTCTTAACGGGGTGTATATCAATTACCAATTTTCAGTAATACTTGAATCTCTAATTGACCTTACAACTGATACCTAGTTTACCTCGTAAGTATGCATGTGCGAAGGAAGTGCTAATAGCCTTTAGGTGATCTAAGTAGGTAGCTAAAGGTCTGACCAACTAATCTACTTCTTGGCTTGCTACAAAAACTAGCTAATACTTTCTAACCTATAACCTTTTCCAAGTCTATTTTGCTCAAGAATTTCTTTCATGGCACATGGGTTCAAAATTTATCAAAGATTGCTAAGGTGTTTTAAAATATTATTTTTGAAAAAGGTCCCTTATCCCCCAACTTAATTTTTATTGTCCTCAATGGAGTAATAAGAAAGAATAAAACAAGGAGCGATACACCTGGATGAGATATGCCTCATGTAATGACAGGAGTGACCATGTGGAGCAATTCATTATTCTTAGAAAAAAATGAAAATCACTAAAATAGAAAACAAAAAGATTGGGTTGCCTCCCAACAAGTGCTAGGTTTAACATCTTTAGCCAGACCTCTCAGAGTTTTCATTCTATTCCATCTCGAATCTGACGAGGGTTTGTAATTCCCTACGCGATTCAGGTTCAGCTTCAGAATATTTCCTGCAATGGACCATTGAGTAGCTTATTGCCCTAATAGCTAATAATTCTTTCTGTATCATTAGATCGGTATAACTTCAGTATTAGTCGAGATTCTAATGGACCTAGATCTATATACTCAATGTGCTCACTGTATAAAGGGAGTATTTTAGGATCTCCAAATGATGCCTCTTCCTTCATAGGCTAAGGTTTAACCAGAAACATGAGGGGTTCTACTAATAATTTAGCCTTGACACAAGCCCTTTCTGATCTATTGTTGCCCAGGTGGCTTGGTCCCAAGAGGGGGGTGAATTGGAAATTACAAAATTTTCGTAAGTATGTGCACAAGTAATTCCAATTAGTGGTTAGGTGCTGTGTTAATCAGAGAAAGAAAGCAAAAGCAAAAAGATAGAACAAACACAATACAAACAAAGCAGATTTATAGTAGTTCGGAGCAACCAGCTCCTACGTCCACTATCCAAGTTCACCACTCGGGATTTTCACTATATCCCCCAAACCGGAATACAGTCAGATTGTTTTACAGGCTTACAATCCAACTTCTACACTTTGGTTTTTGAAATCGGGCTCACCAAAGAAATCCAAGCTAGGTTTTTACAGGTTCACCTAAAACTCTACACTTTGGGTTTTAGCTATGCTCACCAAAGAAACCTCTACACTTTGGTTTTAAAGGCTTACCAAAGTAATCTATTTGGTTTTTACAACAAGGCTCACCAATAACCCAGATATTCTAAATGATAGAATAAAAGGCAACAATAAAGACAAACTCTGTTGTCTGGTGGTTGCCAATGCAGCTCGAGTGAAGATCCACTGAATGCTCTTTAATGCACTTCAATGGTTTCCTTGCTTTCCTTAAAAAGGAGCTTCAAGCTTCTGGTAAGAGTTGTTGCAGGCTTGAAGACAAACTTTAAAGCTCTAGTGCTCTCTCACTTCACTTCAATAAGTGTTCAATAAATGCTCAGTAAATCATTATTCGCTCATTAGTCTCTTCAAAGATATTTTATACCTTATTTATAGAGACTTCAACTGCCTTCTCTTAATTTTGAATGTTGTGGACCGTTGGAAAGTGATAGGTACCGTTGGAGCACTTTTGGAATTCACAAATTGAAAACTGTAACTAGCCGTTGGAGGTGACCCCGCCATTCCAGTCGGCTCGGACAAACTTCGAGTCAGCTCGGATGAAGTTCGGGTCGAATGGACTGAGTGCCAGTCGGCTAGCTTCCACAGTTAAGAAAATACCTCACTCTGGACGAGTTAGCTATGCTGAATTCCAGTCGGCTGAATCTCAGAGGCTTCTCAGACCATTTTTAACTAAGTTCTGGATGAGTTGGCTGGATCTGATTCCAGTCGGCTCAGATTCCTAAGAATCACAAAACGTTCTCAACCTTGTTCTGGACGAGTCGGCTGGACCTTGTTTCCAGTCGGCTGGATCTGTGTGCCAGAGAACTAATCTTCAGTGCCAGTGCCAGAGTTGGTTGGGTTGTTCATCCAGTCAGCTTGAATGTGGTTTTCAGCCAGATCAACTTCAAATTTCCAAAACACTTGTCCCAAGCTTTAAAAATCTTCTTCAAGCACTTTTTACAATAAATTCAGGAAAAATTTGAAGCTTGAAAGATTACTAGAAGTAACCCTTGAACTTGTTTTTAATAGAAATTTTTGTAGGGTTCTTCTTTATAAGATTAAATAATTTATAACTCAACACAAAACATTAAAGATTGTAGGAGTTAAAAAATGTGTCAATGTAATTGTCCTACAAAAACTTGTCAATCATTTGAAGAGTTGTTAGATGACTAAATGTATTTTTCAATGTTTTGTTATCATCAAAATTACTTTAGGGTCAACAATCTCCCCCTTTTGATGATGACAAAATACTGGGCATGAAAAGAATCTACTCTATTAACAAATATGTAAGCATTTATATTTAAAAATCAATTGTAATCTCATATTTATATCAGTATGTGCTATACAGTTATGCACAAAATCAAATTCAAAAACTATAAATATCAGAGATTGATTGCTTGTATGTATCAAGCAGCATTAAGTATCGACTGATAGATATGATAAGTTGAGAGCATCAGAGCATCATAAAAATCATTGAAGTATGTACGTTAAACATGTATATCTCTCCCAGTTTATGAGATTTCTAGACAATATGAATTGTTTTTAAGTTCTCCCCCTTTGACATTCACTTGAACATTTTATCAGAATAATATGCAAGAGATCTTTTAGAAATACCTTAAAAACTAAAACTCCCCCTGTCTACTTTACTTTAGTATTACTATTGCAATTCATGTATTCTTTCATGCACTCTATGATTCTCCCCTTTTTGTCAACAATTCAAAAGGTTAAACAGTAAGCTCAGAATTTTAAATAGATGAGAAAATTTCAATATTTGTTTGAGATAATTTCACTATCTCAACTTAGATAGAGAATTCTATTTAAACAAATAGAGATGTAATCAAGATATACAAGTACACACATTACACAGTAATTAAAAAGATATTCATTTCATTTCAGTCAAAAAGTGTTCAGTACATTAGTCATTACAAAAGTTTCAAAAACATTCAAAAAGGTACTGAAACTACAAAATGTTTAATTAGAACAACTATAGGAACATTGACACCTTGCCGAGAAGTGGGTCTAGGTGCTCGACTAGATGAAGCATGTGGAGGAGGAACCCTAGGGTCAATAGAGGTACTAGGTGCCCTAGAGGAAATGGGTGGCGGATCATATAATGGTCTTGTCCTAGCTGTGACTTCCAATGAACTGACAGTGCTATGAGAGACACCATTTCCACCCACATGCTCCCAACTGCTGATCCAAGTCCTTGAGGCTAACTGGTACTTTATTTACTGCCTCTTTCATTTCACTATCTCTTTCTGCATAGATACAAGCTCAGCTGCTTGGACATCGCGAAGGCTTCTGCTGATCCTCGAAGTCTACCAGCTCTGATCTTATGATTCCAATGCCCCTAGTATAATCTTCTGCCATACCTCTTGTATCTACAATAGTTCCCACTCTGCCTCTAAGCTCTTTCAATTCAGTCTGATATTCATTTAGAGTGGCATCCACAGACTTTTAAAATTGTTTCAGAACTTGAAGAGATACAGTTCAGAATAGGCTGAAGGTCTATCTGAGGTGCTGACCTTGAAGCTTCTATAGCTTCAACCTTTCTTTTAGATTTGAGACATTCTCTTCTAGTTTGTCCAACCTATTGTCCACTGACTATTTCAAATCAGTAAATAAGGAAGTTATAGTACTAGTCAGTGAATCTGTCAAGTTTTTCAACTGTTCTTCAATCTAAACTTGGACAATAGGAGGCTGTGGTAGCTACAGTAGGGTAGGCATGTAAAGGAGCATCAGCTGAAGGCAGGTCAAACTCCGGTGCTGGCAAGTCAAACTCTGCCGCAGGCATGTCAAATATAGGTGAAGGTGCTTTAGTCTCCTCGGTGACAGCAGCAGGCTCAGGTACAAATGACTCAGGCTCTGGTACAGATGTAGAGGAAGTTCCAGCTGCTTCTTCCTCTTCTCTTCACTACTACTGGAGCTGCCAATGGCTCTATATTTGTGCCCTTCTTTCGCCAGACTCCTTCTACTTGATAATATCCCATTCTCTCAAGAGTTTTAGATGTGTAGATATCAGTGTGATGCAGTTCTAATCCGTCTTCACCATCCAATTGACTCTATGGGATTTAAACAACAATGTAAGTGTCATACCATATGGCAAACAGGATTTAGCCTTTCTTACTGTTTCTTTCATCTGCATGATTATAATATATGACAAGTTGACAGGAGTTCTTTCAAGAATGTGCTCCATGAGACATAGATCCTTTTTACTCACCCAATCGAACCTACCAGTTCTTTGTAAGAAGATTCTACAAATGAAGTTGTGAAGTAGTCTCATTTCCAATGATAGGGTATTAGCTAAAACAGTCCCAATTCCTCCTACATCCTCTTTGTTCAAATTGTTTTCAGAGTTTCTCTCTTATTTTCTTACTAAAAACTTTAGTCCCTCAGAAGGTATATCCAATAATTCAAGTAAGGACTCCTTATTCACAATAACCCTCTTCCCTTTGACAGTGGTTCCACATGGTTAGTCCCAACCTTAGGTTCTCATAAAAGCTTCTAACCAAAGTGGGATAGGTTCTCATTCAATGAACAAAATTCCTCCACCCTTGGTCTTCGATTTAAGTCTCCTATCTTTAACCCAATGCCTTAATAAACTCAAAATTAATTCGGCGGTCGGAGGTTACCGGATGCGTAGACATTGAGGGTACTTGGCTGGGAGCTGATGGAACTTCTCTTGTGGCTTCCTCTGCAATTTTTTCACTGCTTGGCTCTTTTGTCTTCTCTTAGACCTTCTTTCTTTTTCAACCGAAGGAGCACCCCTAGCGGACCGTTTCACTGGTCGCACGTTGGGTGCCATAGCTAGGAAAGATGGAAGAGCAAGAGAATGGAGTGCTTGGTAGGAGTAGGAAGACTTTGGAGTCGGTTTTGGAGATGAGTGAACCGTTAGAGAAGATAACATAGAAGCTAAACGGTTCGGAGAAGAGTTTATAACCCTAAGAGAAACGCTTCGGCACGAAAATCCAGTTGACTCGAGCAGCCCTAAAAGGGTTTCCAGTCGACTCGACCGAGCTTCTCTAAAATCATCAGAAATTCTAGTCGACTCGAAACTGTTCGAGCCGGCTAGGCCAGAACAAGTTCAAAAATCACAGAAAAATCCAGTCGACTAGGATTAAGATCCATAGACTCGAACATAAAGATAGAGTTTTGAAGAGCTTGAACAAAATTCAGAAGGATTTTGAATAAATTTTGAAGGAAATTAAAGCTCAATAGAATAGAATAAATTGAGGAGGTTTTATAGATAAAGTTTCCTTTAATTGAAGGAATTAGGTTGAAGAATCTATAGGATCACAAAGTCCTAATTCACTTCTAATTAGCTCAAATCTATCTTGATTGAGTGGCTTGGTGAATATATCAGCTAATTGATCTTCATTAGGCACAAAGTCAAGCATAATATTACCATTGATACATGATCTCTAATAAAATGATGTCTAATTTCAATGTGCTTGGTTCTAGAGTGTTTGAATTGGATTCTTTGTCAAATTGATAGCACTTGTATTATCACATTTAATTGGAATTTTAGATCGTGATACACCAAAATCTTCTAGTTGTTTTAATCCATAATAATTGAGCACAACATCTACCGGCAGCCATGTACTCAGCCTCAGCTGTGGACAAGGCTACGGAGTTTTGCTTCTTATAGTGTCATGAAATTAAATTCAACCCTAGAATTGACATATACCACCAGTGCTTTTTCTATCTATTTTACAACCAACATAATCAGCATCAGAGAATCAATCAATTCAAACAAAGTAGAATGTTAGAATACCAAATTCCTAAATTACTTGTTCCTTTCAAATATTATTATCTTTACAGCAAGCATAGTGTTTCTTTTGGTGATGACTGAAATCTAGCTCATACACATACACTGTATAATATAGCAGGTCTACTTGCAGTTAAATATAATAAGGATCCGATCATTACCTCTATATAGCTTTGATCAACATGGATCCATTCTCATCTTTGTTAGTCTGCAAGCTGGGCTCATGGGTGTGTTCATTGTTTTGCTACTCTCCATACCAAACTTTTTGATGATTTCCTGATGTATTTGGCTTGTTGATGAAGATGCATCCTTTGTTTGTTTTACTTGAAGTCCAAGGAAGTAGTTCAGCTCGCCCATAAGCTCATTTCAAATTCTTCAACATAGCTTAGCAAATTCTTACATAGAGATTCGTTAGTGCACCAAAAATGATATCATCTACATATATTTGTATAACTAAGATGTCATTATTTTCTTTTTGATAAACAAAGTTTTTCTACATTTCTCTTGAAAAATTATTTTCAATTAAGAAAGTGAACAGTGCTAAGTCTATCATACCAGGCTCTAGGTGCTTGTTTCAAACCATACATGCTTTGTTTAATTTGAATACATGGTTTGGAAAAGCGTGATTTTCAAAACCTGTGGGTGTTCCACAAAACTTGTTCAGAGATAAAACCATTAAGAAATGCATTTTTACATCCATTTAAAGAGTTAATCATGTAAAGAAATCGTACTATCAAAGGCTTCATCTTGCTTGGGTCCTAGTATCAAAATCAATAGTTCTCTTGGTAGAACTATATTCTTTGTTTAAATTTCTTGTTTATCCATTTATTCACAACATGATCAAATTTTCTTAGGCATCTCAACAATATCTTTAAAATTTTAATTGTTCATACATGCCATCATCCATAGTAACAGCTCTTCTAGCATTCATTGCATACAAGGCTACTAGACATGGCATCATTAAGTCACCCTAGATACCCATGTCCAAGATCATTAAGATCTACCACTATAGATAAAAACTCCAGTCTATGTCCAGAATTTATTGCTAGAATCTAAAGAGTTTTACATAGAAGACTCAAAGACATATTGAAGCCTTTAACATTTGACATATTAACAGATGCTTCATTTGTCTACTAGCAAAAACTTTTCAATAAAAGTGAAGGGTTATTTTGATATTACCGATTACCGACCGATTATTCTCTCTTTGCCATTATCTCCAAAGGTGACCATACCTCCTTCTTTCATTTCAAGGGTGATGAATTGGTCCTTGTCACCCGTCATATGTCTTGAGCAGTCGCTGTCCAAGTACCACCTTTTCTTCAATTTTTGGAATGCAAGACATTCTTGCAAAACAATCAATGAATTCTTTTAGGTACCAAAGCTATCTTGGGTCCTTGCAGGTCAGCAGAGGTGGTTCCTTTGGAAATCCAAATCTTTTTAATCTTTTTATGGACATTTCTAAGATTATTGCATTCAAAAGCTTTATGTTCTATTCTTTTACAAGCATAGCAAACAACTTTAAAATTTTTGTTGGAAACAGAATTTGAAGTTCTAAAAGTTGATGCACTTGATACAGATTTCAAACTTTTTGGAATGTATATATTTTTTATCAAATTCTTAGGAGCATATGATAAAGATTTTGAAGTAGAAACAGCTTTTGGTGTGGCTGAAACTTTCGGAGATAAAATATTTTGAGCTGGTGTTTTGGATTTTACAAAAGTTGTTGCTGAAATTCTATTTATAAAAGAAGTGTTGAAACCAATTCCAGCTTTATTTCTAGAAATTCATTGTTCTTTCAAAATTAGCTCAAGCTTATTTGAAGATAAAGTAAGTTTTTCAACCAAAGGCTTGAGTTTTGTAACCTCCTTTTTTTTAATTCATTGTTTTTAGCAAGTAAATCAATATTTTTCTTTTCATATGATAAATTCTCATTTTTCAGTTTTTCAAATTTTTCAGAAAAGTCATGCAATTCCTTTTGTAATAAAGTGTTCTTTTCTGAAATCTCATCCTTATGTTTGAGTAAAGAATCATTCATATTTTTCAATGATTTTATCTTTACTCCAGCTTTCTTAAATTTAGAAAGTAAATCATGAAAAGCAGAATTTAATTCTTCGAAAGTAAATTCAGTGCAATTGTTAAGGGATGTTACCTCATCTTCGAGACCCATTAAGCAAAGATTGGTAGTCTTGGTGGTCTCTTCTTCTTCAGATGATGTTGAGTCTTCACTGTTGGACCATGTGGCAACCATTACTTTCTTTTTCTTCTTTTGTCTGAATGATTTTTTTAACATTGGACAGTCTGGACGTATGTGCTCCGGCTTTTTGCATTTGTAGCACGTGGGACTACTTCCTTGTCTTTCTCTCTGTCATTCTCCTTTTCTTTTCTATAATCCTTCCTGTGAAACTTCCGGTTGTACCTTCCTTTCTTTCTTTCCATAAATTTTCTAAATCTCCTCATAACCATAGCGATGTCTTTATCTTCTAGGTCGTCATTGGAGGAGGTGCTTTCATCTTCAGATTCTTCATCATCCCTCTTTGTATCGGAAGCAGCTTTGAAGGCGATTGTCTTCTTTTTCTTCTGCTCATCTTCCGTTCTGTGTTGCATTGTTAGCTCGTGGGTGATGAGTGATCCTAGTAGTTCATCCAGTATCAAAGTGTTGAGATCTTTAGCTTCCTGGATCGCAGTTACCTTGGGATCACATTTGTCAGGCAAAGAGTGAAGAATTTTTTGAACCAAATTTGCATTAGAGTATACCCTGCCAAGACTCTTTAAACCATTAATAATATATGTAAATCTAGAGAACATGTCAGATATAGTTTCAGAAGGTTCCATTTTGAATAATTCATAGTTATGAACTAAAAGATTTATCTTGGAGGTTTTCACTTGGGAAGTTCCCTCATGGGTCACTTCGAGTTTATCCCAGATTTTCTTTGCTGATGAGCAAGTGGAAATTCGGTTGAACTCGTTAGCATCCAAAGCACAATATAATAAATTCATTACTTTAGCTTTCAATTCCCCCATCTTCATGTCATGATCATCCTAGTCCTCTTCAGGCTTAGGGATGTCTATGCCATCAATTTTAATTGTGGGAATGTGTGGCCCTTTCAAGATGACCTTCTACAATTGAAAATCTATAGCTTGTATGTAAATTTTCAATCGTGCTTTCTAATATGAATAATTAGTGCCTGTAAATAGTGGAGGTCTATTTGTTGATTGGCCCTCGGCCAAGGATGTACTCATGGGATGAGCCATCGAGCTTAACTCAAGTAATCAGAGACACTGCTCTGATACCAGCTGTTGCCCAGGTGGCTTAGTCCCAAGAGGGGGGTGAATTGGGAATTACAAAATTTTTGCAAGTATGTGCACAAGTAATTCCAATTAATGGTTAGGTGCCGTGTTAATCAGAGAAAGAAAGCAGAAGCAAAAAGATAGAACAAACACAACACAAACAAAGCAGATTTATAGTGGTTCAGAGTAACCCAGCTCCTACGTCTACTACTCAAGTTCACCACTCGGGATTTTTACTATATCCCCCAAACCGAAATACAGTCAGATTGTTTTGCCGGCTCACAATCCAAACCTCTATACTTTGGTTTTTGAAACCAGGCTCACCAAAGAAACCCAAGCTAGGTTTTTACAAGTTCACCTAAAACCTCTGCACTTTGGTTTTTAGCTTGGCTCACCAAAGAAACCTCTACACTTTGGTTTTAAAGGCTCACCAAAGTAACCTATTTGGTTTTTACAACAGGGCTCACCAATAACCCAGATATTCTAAATGATAGAATAAAAGGCAACAATAAAGACAAACTCTGTTGTCTAGGATGTTGGCAATGTAGCTCGAGTGAATATCCACTGAATGCTCTTTAATGCACTTCAATGGCTTCCTTATTTTCCTCAAAAAGGAGCTTCAAGCTTCAGGTAAGAGTTGTTGCAGGCTTGAAGACAAATTTTAAAGCTCTAGTACTCTCTCACTTCACTTCAATAAGTGTTCAATAAATGCTCAATAAATCATTATTCGCTCATTAGTCTCTCCAAAGATGTTCTCATACCTTATTTATAGAGACTTCAACTGCCTTCCCTTGATTTTGAATATTGTGGACCGTTGGAAAGTGACAGGTTACCGTTGGAGCACTTTTCAAATTCAAAAATTCAGAACTGGAACTAGCCGTTGGAGGTGACCCCGCCATTCCAATCGGCTTAAACAAACTTCGAGTCGGCTCGGATGAAGTTCGGGTCGACTGGGCTGAGTACCAGTCGGCTAGCTTCCACAGTTGAGAAAATACCTCACTCTGGACGAGTCGGCTGGGCTGAATTCCAGTCGGCTAGAATCTCAGAGGCTTCTCAGACCATTTTCAACTGAGTTCTGGATGAGTCGGCTGGATATGATTCCAGTCGGCTTGGATTCCTAAGAATCACAAAACGTTCTCAACCTTGTTCTGGATGAGTCGGCTGGACCTTGGTGCCAGTCGGCTGGATCTGTGTGCCAGAGAACTAGTCTTCAATGCTAGTGCCAGAGTTGGCTGGATTGTTCATCCAGTCGGCTCGAATGTGGTTCTTCAGCCAGATCAACTTCAAATTTCCAGAACACTTGTCCCAAGCTTTAAAGATCTTCTTCAAGCACTTTTTACAATAAATTCAAGAAAAATTTGAAGCTTGAAAGACTACTAGAAGTAACCCTTGAACTTGTTTTTAGTAGAAATTTTTTGTAGGGTTCTTCTTTACAAGATTCTAAATAATTTACAACTTAACACAAAACATTAAAGATTGTAGGAGTTAAAAAATGTGTCAATATAGTTGTCCTACAAAAACTTGTCAATCATTTGAAGAGTTGTTAGATGACTAAATGTATGCTCCAATATTTTGTTATCATCAAAATCACTTTAGGGGTCAACATCTATAATTTGGCACATCCTCTAAATCAATATCAACTCTGTCTCCATACATCGTTTTAATATTATCGATAAATTTTGGAGGCAATTCTCAAAAGTAGTGCCAAATACAGAGAATTTAGATATAAAAGTTTTAAATTTGTTAGCCCCCATATGTGCAATGTCCCACCTAACAACATCTTTATATATATTTAGAACACCTACAATTTGGGCTTCCTGATTACATGCTACCAGTAAAGTATCAGTGGATGCAGTAAGAAGTGGTTTCAATTATGGATCAAGTGGTGATTCTAACAAGGAAGCTATTAGGGGCTTGAGTGATGGCTCATATTGCTCAATCCAAGGTGAGGTGGTATTAAGATAGGATGTTTTTACTGGATTAGTCATTTCTAGGGTACATCTCTATGTTTTAGATATCATAAACTAGGCCATTTTGTTAGCCAGTGTCCATTCAGCACCCTATACCTAAGTAAGCTAGATGAGGATGAGTCCGAACCCATTGTTGAGCCTGAAGAAGGGTATATGAGGTTGATCCAAGTCTGGTAAAGGAGTATGAAGATGATGAGCCTATTGAAGATTTAAAGGAAGAAACTCCTGAGCCCATTGATGAGTCTAAAGATGACATTAAGGAGTTGAGTCCAATAGAGGTACCTATAGATGACCTAGAATTAATTGACCATGACTATACCCAAGTAGAAACCAACCCAGAATTAGTTGACCAGGTAAATACCTAGATAGAAGCCAACCCAAAGTTAGTTGACCCTGACTATACCCAAACTGAACCTGTAGTGGAAGAGCAGTTAGAGAATAAGGAACCCAACCCTATTATTAGACTCTTACCTGAGGAGTCATTAGAAGAAAGCCCAATTACAGAGCCCGGTCCTGAGATCCAAGAACCAGAAAAATTTATTAAGGACTTGATCTCTTTAAATCAGTACCCTCAGGATGAAGTCCTCCCTTTGACTCCAATTGATCTCTTCCCTGAGATTAGTGACCCATTCTTCCATAAGATAGACTCTGTAGATAGACATCAACCCCATAAGGTCAACCTCATTAGTCTAGCATTAATCCCTGACACTCCTTCCTACATCCTATTCTATCTGATCGACCCAACCCCTTTCCTTACTTCTCACCCTACCAAACTCACCCTGAATCTACCTCTTATTTTTTGCCCTTTTCTGAAGCTTCTCATGTTTATCTAACCACTAGACTGCATTTTGTTGAAGTAAGCATGTTTCGTACATTCCTTGTGCATGTTAGGTTTGCATCATATTTCTAGTATACTTTATGGCATTTACTAGAAGTTCATTGTAAATTTTCATGTGCATGCCACACCAGGGTCAAACATAAAGAGCCTATGATCTATTAGGTTTAGACCCAAATAGTCCAATAAATTTTCTTCGATAGGAATGCCTAGTCGAGTTTATTAAGTGTTGGTTTTGAGTCCAATAAGTTCCCAGATCTAATTCATTTGTCTACACTTGCACTGACCTCTGCACAGGATTTGCATCAGGACATTAGCCAAAAGATTAATTTAAATAATGAAATATATAAAAACTAGCTAATTCCCGAAAAAAAGCCAAGGAATTTAATGTAAGAAATTCTGTTTTGGTTAAGAAGCTTCATGCTTGTAGAGTTGAACCTTTAGAGTGATAAAGAAAGTGGAACCAATGCCTATGTGCTTGATCTGCCATTGGATTTAGTCATTAGCTCTACCTCCAATATTGCGGACTTGGTTGAGTATAGGGAACCGGTAGTGATTCCTAGAGAGATTTTTGGATCTCACCCATCCTTTGAGAGAGAAACCTTACCTGAGTGTCCACTAAATTTGCCTAAGAGAAGAATATGGATCGAGCGTATCCTGGATGATCAAGCTATCATGATCCGAGGCCGCGACTATTAATACTACCTGGTCCGATGACAAGGTCGACTAGAATCCGGCAATTCAAGGATTACTCAAAAGGACCCACAACGCCTCCACTCAGACTTACTGCCAGCACCAGACTACCCTATACTCGACAGGGTCGAGTTCCTCCTATCCCGAGAGAATTGATGAGGACATCAGGTCATTCCTAGTTTACTATGGGTCCCTGAGTTTTGAGTCCTTTAGCCATGATTCCAATTTTATTTTTGAGTCCAATAATATGGCTGTGTTAGCCGTTTGAGTCATGTATTTGGGCCATGAGTTTTGTTTTATAGGCTTTGTTACACTTGAGTCTGTATCTTGGCCTCTGAATCTCATTTTGGGCCTTTTTACATTTGAGTCTTGTAATTAGAGTATTGAGTCAAGTTTTGGATACTCAGTGAGCCTTATGAGTCCTGTAAGTTTTGAGTTTTATGAGTCTAGTCCAATTTTATAAGTCTTATATTGAGTTCAGTCTAATTTTGTAAGAAGACTCAAGTCACTTATGAAGCCAGTCAACATAATGCTCCAACCACTGCAAGGAATCCGATCATCCATATAATTGTGCCACTTGGAAAGCATGGAAGGAGTCTTGGAGCTATGATTGAAGAGCTGGATGACAAGTACATCAGCCCACCAGGAGGAGATGGACACCAGGAGAACCCTAGAGCCTACCCAGCACTGAAATGGATCGCCCAAAGTCCTGGCCCATCCTCAAATTCAGCGCCCTCCTTATGGTCACCTCTTATGTTGGCACCCCACTTATGGTCACCTCCCTTGGACCAAGTCAAAGAGAAGGAGAGGAGTAATCCTAATAAGAAGAGGGAGTTTGAACCTATTTGGAAGAGAAGATCTCTATGTATTTGAGTAGGAAATGGATTAGTGGGAATTTTGTTGTATGCTCTTACTTGGAGCCCAAATTTGTAAGCCTATTTAAAGCACCCCCACCTCCCCTCTCATGTATATTGGATGTTAATGAATATGAAGAATTTCTTGAGTTCTTCTTAACTTTGGTATGAATTTTGAGTGAATTTCTATGTGATTAAGGGTATCTGTGTGATCCCTCAAGGTATCTGTGTGATCCCTGTGCTTTGCCTCCAAGCCACCAGCCTTCTTCATCCCTTGGCCGCCTCTCTCAAACCTCTTCCCCTTCTTCTTCTTTCAGCGATCTAACCTTCTTCTTCTTCATTTTCTAATCCTTGCATGGTGATTTGTAGGTCCCTCAGAGTTCACAAATCCAAGGATTCCATTAGACCAGCTTTCAAGTTACCGGATTGAAAGCCGCGAATACGTAGGGTCGATAGCTTTATTTTCCAGGCCGCATTCGAGAGTGTAGAGCGAACTCTTCACGGATCGATCTCCAAATCTCTGCTAGGTATACCACCTAGACTTCTCTGGTAGCGGTATTACAGAAGAGCTAGTCCTAACCAAGGCTTCTTAGCCTTGGTGGTCATGTTTCTTCACTTTTAGGACTTAGTTCTGCATGCCTGTGCTTCCAAAAACTCTATAGAATTACCTACTTAATAACTTGGCTTGAAATTCGGGATACAAACTCCTAACTTAATGCCGAATACATGAAAAATAATTGGCATGCATAATTAGTCCCGCATCAAGAATGGACAAAGTATTTATAAAATAATATTGTGAAATCTGATACCTTTTAATTTTTTTCAGAGTACAGTACATAGTATTCCCTCAAAAAAAAAAAAGGCACTTTGGTCAGAGATTATAGATTCTTTATTGGATCAGGGGCAACTATCATTCAAAAAAGATGAGTTCTTATTCCATTCAAATGTATTTCTTAATTAAGCTTATAGGTTTGAATGAACATCTCTCAAGAAGGTTTGATGAGTAGAACATAACTTATGGAAAGATAAGTATTGGAGGGTGGAAAAATTGTTCAAATATGATGAATAGCAAGATTCTTGGATGAAAATTGTTGGAAGTGGATCAACAAGAATAAACAAACTTTTGTCCAGCATAACATGATGGAATATTCCAACGACTATAAAATTATTATTTTGTGCTAGAATTAGGTAATTGAAAAACATGCTTAAAAGAAGAAAAGACTAAAAACATATATTTTCTCTTGATAGTTTGTCATGCCTTAACTAGAGACTCGAGCTAGGCATACTATAAACGGCTATATATCCTTAGAATTTAATCATGCAAGACCTGCCTTTTTATTTCCACATCATTCAAAACTCAAATAATGATAAAATAATAATTAATAATCCAATTCTCTAATCATTAAATAATAATGAATAAGTTTAATCAATCCTTTTCAAGGACCAAATCAAAAATTCTTTTAACTCCTAAACTTCTCACAGCATAATCTCAAGCCCTGACCATTTCGTAGAATTAAAATAAAAGATATAATGAACTTTACATAAGTTATCAGAACCTGTAGTTCATTAAATATTTTGTATATGATATTTAAAATTAAATAATTTTTCATAAAACATTATTTAATGAAATATGTTAGATCATAAATTTTAAATATATGCATTTGATCAAAAATGCATTTCTAAAATGATCAAGATTAACCATCGACTCCCACTCTCCTCATCTCTTTGACTATGACCACGATTAACTCGTAGCTAGCCCCAAAAGAAACTATATCCTAATTATATATACGGTTTATTAGCCATATTCTAGTGATCTTCTCACTGGAGATCTAGAAAAATACTAGCTCTGATATCACACAAGAAAATATACTTTCTTAATATATATCAACGATCACCCCGCCCGGTTAGGCCCAAAAAAAGCTAGTTCATAACTACAATAGTCCATCTATCAATATGCGCCAGTGATTGTCTTATTAAAGATTCAGAAGAAGATTAGATCCTAACTTATATAATTATAGTCGAACTAGAGAGCAATAAAATTAACAAATATTATATTTTTTGATGCAATGAAATACAATTCATTTTTAAATATTCATGCATGTTTAATTCAATATTTTACCAAATCTTGTCTATGTAAATCATATAAGGTACTTATTTGAGAAAAATAATATAACAATCATTAAATCTTTAAATAAGATCATGTAAGGTAAAACATGCTAAGGGTAGAGATAACTTATCGAAAATGATTCTATCAATGATACGTGATTCAAACCTCAGGTATGATGCTCCTCTATCGATGGAGGTGATTGAGACTCTAGCAAAATAAATTAATTATGTAATTAACCTTTAAGTCAAGGAAAAAAGAAATTGAGGGTAAGGAGAGAGACTCAATCGGATCTAGATTTAGCTCGGTCTAGGTATCCATTTGGGACTGGTCAATGTGGATCGAATTGATTAGCAATGAATTCAGATCTAAATACAATCTAGTTAAAAGCTCAAAGTCCAAAGAAAAAGATGGTTCACAAATTTGATTTCCCCCGATTATCACCATTTAATAATTATATATTTATTTAATTTCTCTCCTATTTGTTTTTTCTCTCTGCCTTTCCTTCTCTTTCTTTTTTTTCTTTCTTTCTTGTTTCTTTCTATTTGGCCAAATAGAGCCTTCCCTATGGCATAAATAGTTGAGGGAGGCATGGAAAAAGGGGTAGTGATGGCTTGACAGAAGATGGAAAGGAGGTTGGAGCGGTGTAGTCGATGCAGCCGATGGCAGTCCAGCTATGAGCAAGGAAACTGAGGGAGAGGAAGAAACCAATGAGGTTGGTCGTCATGGAATCAATGCCCAAAAAAACAAAAGAAAACACAGAGGAGGGAAGGAGACTTACCAGCGAGTGGTGGTGATGGCGAGGGTGCAAGAGATAGCACTAGTTTCTAATGGCGAGAGGCCAAACAGCTTGAAATATATAGCTTGAAAGAGATAGGGAGTTTTAGGAAGGAAGGAGAGGGGTTTTGGATGGCTATATTTTGGTCAACGATTGCCAGTGAGGAGGAAGAAGGGAGACGTGTTGTGGAGAAGCTTTGACGGAAATCAATTGAAGGAAAAAGGAGATTTAAAGAGAAAAATCTAAATAGATTGGCCCGACTTAACGAACAGATAAGGTCACTGATCACCGGTTATAACCACCCCCAATGGCTAATGACTGTTCCACCAACTCACGAAGAACCCATACAGGCCATGGCTCCCCAACCTTGGAGCAATCGAGCAGGGGATCATGATTTTGTTGTTCCAGCCCCTTTTTTTCAAGGCTAAAGTCAGTTGAACTTGTCAACTTTAGTCCAAAAATGGTCCAATTAGACCAGGCTCACATAGTTTGTTAACAGAGTAAAAAATTTTGAAAGGAAGAAGGCTATCAAATTATAACCTTATTTGAAGATTCTGCAAACATACGCGACATAACTTTTTTTTTAAAAAAAATGTTGTTGAAGATTCCAATGCATATCAAATCTTAAAAAATTCTAACTAAGATATAGTTATAAAGAAATATCACTATAACGCACCAAAACCAAACTAAATCAAGAACAATATGAAAAATTCAAGAAAAAGATAATAGGACAATTAATATATAATGCCATATCCAAGCTAATGATTAAAAACCCTATCAAGATTTCAAATAAAAGCAAGAATATAGGAATGGAAAAGAACCAAATGAGAAAACAAGAATATCTCTAAAATCCAAAGAATAATCACTATATATCACCGAACTCTCATACTAGAAATTAGAAATCATCATTAGAAATCAAAGGATGATAAAAAAAATAGGATGTTTGAGAAAATTACAATATAACTGCAAGATCAATGAAGAAATCAAGAATCATCACAGGATTTAACATAGAAGAAAGATAATAGGGAAGTAAGGATGGGTTGCTCTCTTGTCTCCAATGAGGGAAGCTTCTGCACATCCTTGTTCTTGTTATCATTTTGGGAGTTTCAAAAACTTTCCCTAGATGCGTGCACAGAGTGCTGGCAGCCATTTCGTGAGCTCCACGCATGGGTGGCCATTTCGTGAGCATTCCACGCTCTGCACATGGGCCATGCATTACGTTCATTTATTTTAATGCTTTTGAAAGGCTATTAAGGGCTTTTGGAGATTTTGAGGAGAGTTTTGAGCTTATAAATAAATCCCTGTCCTTAGCCTTTCAATCACATCCAAGAATTCTCCCTCACATGCACTCTCTCTAAATTCTCTAAAAACATTCGCTCTCTCACACTCAATTTTTAATATTTCATTTGAACATTTGAGCTGAGGATGAATTTTATTGGCATCCAATCGAGATCGGATCACCGATGGGCATTGAAGTACATGCATTTGAATTGTACTTTAAAGAAAAGTATGCGTTCCAGATCTTCGTACGAGAAAAGACCGAATTCTCTTTTAGAACGGTGATTTTACAGCCTCTCAAGCCAGATTCTATTTTTTTATTTTTTTAAACATGTTTGTCATATCAACATATTTTATTTCACACACATCATGGAATGTATATATATATATTCAAATTTTTGTATATACATATAAATTATATATTATTTCATATAATTTCAATAATAATCTAAAGAAGACCTCATGGATATTTTTGTAGTGCATGTATATAATTTTATGTTAAATATTATTATTTGTATATAATTATGGTTTATCTATCTTGTACATTTTATATTTATATAAATTATATTTTTAATTAATTAACCATAGAATCATTTTTATAGTTGTGTGTTGCATAAAATTAATTAAAGATTTTCATAAAACTCGTATTGCTGCATGCAAAATTAATTTTAAAAGACTGGAAAAACAAAACAAATCAAATAAATTTATAGGATCTTTTTAGAGACAATAAATTAAACAAAATTCTCTACAAACTCATTTTTTTAATAAATAGTAAAATTTTAATTCAACCTTAATAAATTTTATTAGGTAATATTGGTTAACAAAGTAAATTAATTTTCTTTTTAATTTTTTTTAAAAAACTTAAAATTTTTAAACAAATAACTAACAATTCTTTCTTCAAATTCTAGCTTTTCACTTTTGAACCATACTTGGACTAAATGACCATCCTTAGAGATGGAACCATTAATTTAAAACTTGATAAATTTGATGGAACAAACTTTAGAAAGTGGCAAAGCCAAATAAAATTTTGGGTAACTATATTAGGACTTTGGTTGATTATTGACCAATCTTCTGCCTCCTCTAGTTCACCGACTCATGCTATCCTTGAAGAAGACTATCAATATAAAGATGAAATCCTAAGTGCCCTTTCTAATTCACTCTGTGATATTTATCTATGTACAAAGAATGCAAAGGAATTATGGGATAATCTAGAGTCTAAACATGGCTTTAATGATACTGGGATTGAACAGTTCAATATTGTATCATTTTTTAGATATGTCATTATAGATGACAAACTTATAAATGACCAACTTCATCAATTCCAATAATATCTTAGGAAGCTTCAAACTAATGAGACTATTCTCGCTGAATAATTTAAGATCTCGAGCCTTTCTGATAAGATGCCTTCTTCTTGGGATGACTTTATCAAAGGTTAGCTCCATAAGCAAGGAGAGCTACTCCTAACTCAATTTCTGAATTCAATCAGGATAGAAAATTAATACAGGTCCAAAACCCAATAAATCAGATTTCTAGGTTTCCAAGCTGACCCGACCCTTACCAAATTCAAATCAAAATTTAGATTTCAACTAAATCAATAATACTAGTTAAACCAACTAAACCATCCTAACCCAAATAAGTTCAAGCCTAAGAATAAAAACTTCAAGGCTAATAATACTGATCCAATAAGGTTGTCCAAGGTCCAAGTGATAGGTTCTGCTTTGTATGCAGAGTAACAAATCATCTTGCGAGAGATGCTTCCACATGAAGAAGGAGTTTTTTTGCAAATCTTCTAGTTTCTTTGGATCCCAAGCTTATTTAATTGAAGGTCTAGAAGACATCACCTTTGCTTTAACTCTAAAGTTAGTATTACTTTCTCTAACCTTAATTGATGGTTAGATTCAAGAGCTAATATTCATATTTATTTTAACTGCTCTTGGTTCACTACTTTTCAAGACTCAAGTGAAAGAGATGTAATCCTTGGGGAACAATATAGTCACTAGGATTAAGGGACATTGATGAATTAATTTAAAGATTACTTCTAGAAAAGTTATTATCCTGATAGATATATAATATGTTCCAAACCTTAGAAAGAACCTTGTTAGTGAGTCTTAGCTGGTTCAAAGAAAATATAAATTATCTTTGATTATAATAAAGTTATGATAACTAAGAATAATACTTTCGTAGGAAAAGGATATATAAGTGAAAGCTTATTTAAATTGAATATAATAAATTATTCTATTAATAAAGCTGAGAATCAAGTTTATTTTGTGAATAAATCTAATCCAAATTTATGGAGGCATGTATGCTTAGAAAAAGTCAAACATATGATAGATTTAAAGCTAATTCCAAAATCAAACTTAGATAAAAAATGTGTTAAATCTAAACAAACAAGAAAACTTTTCAAATCAGTTGAAAGAAATTCTTCGATCTTAGAGTTGATATATAGTGCGTATATGACTCAACCAAAACTACAACTCATGATGGTAATAGGTATATGGTACCCTTTATAGATGATTTTTCTAGATACTGCTATTGTTACTTAATTAAATTCATGGATGAAACCGTCAATAAATTCAAAATTTATAAGAGTGAAATAGAAAATCAATAAGAGAAAAATTAAGATTCATAGGTTTAATGGAGATGAGAAGTATATTTCAAATGATTTTTTTCTGTTCTATCAAAAGCATGGAATAATTCATGAAAAAACTACTCCTTACTTTCTATAGTCCAATAATATGGCCGAGCATAAAAGCCATACCATATTGGATATGGTGAATGCTATGTTGATTAGCTCTGGCCTACCTAAAAACTTGTAAAGGGAAGCTCTTCTATCTTCTTGTTTCATCTTAAATAGGATCCCTGTTAAGGATAGTAGTAAGACCTTTTATGAATTTTGTAAAGGCAGGGCTTCTAACTTAAATTTTTTCAAAGTATAGGGAAGTCTAGCTAAGATAAATATTTCTCAACCTAAAAAAAGAAAGCTAGAACCTATATATATATATATATATATATATATATATATATATATATATATATATATATATATATATATATATATATATGTCTTTACAGGCTATGCCCAAAATAGTAATACCTATATGTTCTTAGTGATTAAATTAGATATTAATGATATAGAAAATAATTTAATCCTTGAAACTAGAAATGATGCTTTCTTTAATGACATATTTCTTTTTAAGACTAGAATTTCTAGATCCCTAGAATGTAAATTATCTTCTTCTAGATCTACAGAACTAGAACTTCAAACTAAACCTGAGTTAAGAAGAAGTGAATGGAATAGAATAAAAAATAATTTTGAAAAAAAATTCTTTACATACCTTGTATAGGGTAATATTTGCATATATGATAAAATTATGTCATCATCAAATTCATCATATTAGAAAGAAGCCATAAATAATAAAATTTAATCAATCCTAGAGAATAAAACTTGGACTTTATCATATTTACTTCCAAGAAATAGAGCAATAGAAACTAAATAAATTTTCAAAAGAAAATTAAGATCAGATGGAATAGCAGAAATATATAAAGCTAGGTTAATAGCTAAGGGATACAGCCAAAAGAAAGATATAGATTATTTTGATATTTATGCTTCTGTAGCTAGTATAACCACCTTAAACATCTTAGTTGCATTAGTATCGATTTCTAAATTAATGATTCATCAAATGAATATAAAAAATTTATTCTTAAATGGAGAATTAGAAGAAGAAACTATATAAACCAACATGAAGGTTTTATAGTCAAAGGACAAGAATATAAGATAAGTAAATTAATTAAATCACTTTGTGGATTAAAACAAGCTTCTAAATAGTCATATTAAATTTGACAAAATTATTCTAGATGACAACTTTATGATTAACGAACTTGATAAATGTGTATATTATAAAAATAATAACTCAGATTTTATTATCTTATACTTGCATATAAATGATATTCTATTATTTAAGATATCACTAAAAATAATACAAGAAACTAAAATTTATTTGGTAAGTAATTTTAATATGAAAGACTTAGAAAAAGCTGATATAATCTTAGGAATGAGACTTAAAGAATAAATAATGAAATAGCAATAAACCTAATAAATTCAATAGAAAATTTTTTAAAAAATTTAAATATTTTTGATCTAAATCCTATCTTTATTCTATATGATAATAGTTCTAACTTAACTAAGAATCTAAGAAAATCTGTAAGAAAAATATAGTATTCTCAAAAATATGATCTTTGTTATATGCAGCAAATAAAACATGTACTGATATAGTTTATGCAGTAGATAAACTAAGTTGATATACTAGCAATTCTAGTGAAGAATATTGGAAAGTCCTTGAAAGAGTCTTTAGATACTTAAAGAAAATTATAGATTATTCTCTTTTATACTCTATTAATTCAAAAGTACTAGAAGAATATAGTGATACTAACTGGATAACAGATAATTTAGATATCAAGTCCACCACGGGATATCTTTTTAAGGAGGGGATGCAGTATCTTGGAGATCATATAAATAAATAATAATAACAAAAAGCATGTTAAAATCTGAATTAACCATCCTTGACACCATTTGCATTGAAGTACAGTGGCTAAAAAATTTAATTAATGATATTAAAATTCTTTCATTAAGAAAATCTATAATATCAATAAATTATAATTATAACGCTCTGATAAGCTGTTGAATCAATAGACATCAAATAAAAAGATGAATAATCATATCATGATCATATACAAAATTATGAGAAATAAAATGAAAGATATGATATCACTTCAATTTATAAGATTAAAAAGTAATTTATCCGATCTTTCAATCAAAAATCTATCCAAAGCTTCTGTATTTAAGACATCGAGGAGGATGGAGCTTAAACCTATATCTAAAAAGTGGACCCCTACCTTTGCAATTGGAGATCCTACGGTCAAGGTTTAAAAAGAAACAACCTTTAAGATGATGTCTAAGAGCACCGTTTCTTGAAGTTTGTCTCCAACCCATCCATATGGTGTAGTGCCTTATGTGTAATAATTAGATTGAGTATGACTCTTAATAGATCGAAGATTGAAAGTTTAGCAAGGTACAGTTTCATTATTTATACCTGATATGGCTGTATCCACTGACGTGGAGTCCATCTAGATACCAATTGTCAGCCAGCAGATGGAGGTGCCATCTAAGCCTGGCACCCGAGCAAGGAGCCGAAGTGAGTCCCCTGCCGAGGTCAGTTCCCAGCTGAGGTCAAGCTCAAGCCGCCACCAAGTAAAGGAGGGAGGGCAACAGGGATTCAAATCATGGCGGGAAAGAGAGTTGCCTTCATCGAGACCCTGCCGCTGAGACAGTACAACTAACAGGCGATAGCCAGCCGCCTAAGGCCTATAGAGGGAGGCGCCTCGTCGGAGCACCAGGGCCCCCTCAGGCCCTAGTTTACACCGATCAGGAAGGAACATCCTTCAAGGTGCGGCGCTCCCCAGTCTACCGTCTGCACCGCCCATAAGTGGAAGGTCATGCTAGAGGATTCAAACCCTGGGGTGGCCGCCCGCATGCCAATGGTCTGCCAGGTTTTCCGAAACATGGTGACCAACCAGAACACTAGAGTCAGCAACATAACTCCCCACCTTAAAGGGAAAAATGAGAGCTCACATGCAGTTCCCGCGTGCTACCAGATGTCACCCCTTAGGACTTCCCCGAAAGGGGAGCATCTGGAAAGCAAGCAGGAGGTCAGGCATGGCCTCTCCATAACAAACTAAAAGGTGCCTCTGAACAAAAAGAGAGGACAAGAGACAAAAACTAGTAAGGGGTAAGCGAGGTAAAGGTTTGGCATACAGAAGGAGAGAGCAAGCTAGACGCAACGCTCTAGGGCTACTAGGGAATTCGTTGGAAGAATCCTATGTACACAGCCAACCCTGCTCCAGCCCTCCTTCTCTGCTAACACCCTACACTCACTTTTTTTCTCAAAAACACAGCCCCCAAACGTGGAAATCTCACTGGGATCCACGGAGGGGATTTGTTCTTCTAGATCGCCCACTAACCTGATCGTCGGAGTGCCCCTACCGGAATCCCCGGCCCGGATCTCTTTTTCTTTTATAGGGGTATGGAAACACGTGCATGATCCCAGGTGAGGGGGGTGACGCCCGACACCGCGCCGGAGCTTTAGGCCACGACGATCTAGGCGGCAACAATTTCCTTGAAGGATCTACCTAGGTGACAGTAGTTGTGAGACCATGACTGTGAGATTAGGATGAATTCTAGTAACTCTCATTAAAATTAAGGCAAGTACATGACCTAGATTATGTTACTTCGTATTTTGACCAGTTTATCTTCATACTATATGTATTTTTATATTAAATACAAGTTCAAATCTAAAAGATATTTATACTTGGTACAGTATAAGTCCAAAAAATTTATTATTTAAATTATTTACCAAATTCAAATATTTTATAATGATTCCTTGAAATTTATGAAAGATTGTTATTATTTTGGGAGTTTCAAGAACTCTGTCTGGATGCATGGACAGGCACGCGGGCGGCTGTTCCACGAGCCCTACGCATGGATGGCCATTCCGTGAGCATTCCGTGCTCTGCGCACGGGCCACGCATTATATTTATTTATTTTTTTAATTATTTATACTTTTGGATGGCTATTTAGAGACTTTTTAGGATTTTTTAAGAGAGTTTTGAGTCTATAAGTATATCACTATCCCTGATCTTTCAATCCCATTCAAGAATTCTTCCTCGTACCAACCCTCTCTCTAAATTCTCTAAAAACATTCCCTCGCACCCAGTTTTTAATATTTCATATAATCAATTGGGCTGAGGATAAGATTGATTGATGTCCTAACGGGATCGTATCACCAATAAACATTGGAGTATTTAGTTTCTGAATTGTATCTTAGAGAAGGATGTTGGTCCAGATCTTTATACGAAAAGAAGATCGAAATCTTCTTTAAAACAGTAATTTTATCACCTCCCGCATAGATTTTATTTATTTTAATTTTTTAATTTTATTTATCATATCAATATATTTTATTCATATATATCATGAAAAAATATATTTTTAAAAATTTGTATATACATATAAATTATATATGATTTCATGTAATTTTAGTAGCAGTTCTTTTTCTCAACAATGCTGATCCAAGGATGTAAAGAAGAAGAGCGCTATGCCACGCTCCTCCCAGCACATGCAAGAAGTCCCACGGCAACTGGAGTTCCGCGGCATAAAAAGTCCCCAGGTGAAAAGAGTCCACAGCGAGGGGATATCGTCTCAGTTTGTGAAAAGGGAAGAACACTTGCAGGAAGAGTCCCTGGCGAGGGGTTTCTTTGGTTTGAAGGAAAGAAAGAAAACGAGATGGGATGCAAGGGAATCGAGAATGATCGGAGTTGCCAGGGATATTGAAGGGTAATACTTTTTTTAAAAAAATAACTTTCTCTGCGGATTTCATTAATGGTGCCACATCTGAGAGAGGGCCATCTTTACGTAAACCAGGATCTTCAAAACGGTCAAAAATTATTCTTTGATTGCAACCAAATACTTATAATTTTGATTTTGGACTCGAAATCATTTTTGATGAGTGTTAATATACTACAAACAGGCACATTAAACGTTTTGGACACAATTCAGCCATAAAAATTGTAATAACAAAAACTTGGGCACATCTTGCTGCAATAAATATACTAGTAGGATCATGAATAACAAAACCAGCACTATCAATACTGCTTTTAATTATCAAAATTAATTATAAATACGAGGACCTTGGCCTCTCTATTTTTTTTTTCGATTTTTTTATAAATTAAAATTTTATAAAGTTTTAAATATATATATATTTACATATTTCACTCTTCTAAAAATTGAAGGTATTAAATATAATTCAAAAAAATATATTAAAAAATAAAAAATAAATAAATATCATAAATCATCTTCCTCTACTTGAAAGTTTGATCGTATTTAATTTTATTTTTTATTTTCATTAACTTTTTTTTTTTATAATTTTTTAGAAAAGATAGAATTTCTTTTTTATTACTTGACCGACATCCGTTTCCAGAACCCATCATGGCCAAAGTCACCGCATGCAGGTAGCACCATCCTATTCACCGCACTGATAGATGAGATGGTAGCCAGATCTATCATACGGTGCGACCAATGGAAATGCTTCCATAGCGTGACCAGACGGTTGCGCATGCACAAGGCCGGATACTACCAATGTACTGGCCTATGGCTGTCATCTCAGTGAACTCTGTCAGTCTCACCACACCGACAGACGCCGTGTGCAGTGAAGCCGCACACCATCCTGGAGACCAAACCCATTGCGTAACACGATCGAGTCTTAGAGGCACCGGCAAGCGGGCGCCTATCATGCCTCGGGCTCCCACCGATATCACTACACTCTACCCCATCATCTTTGGCCCCGTGGCTCAACGGACATCCCATTCTATCGTGTAGTGCCAATGGTACTTGATGCAACGCTGCCGCCACCATGGTCGGTGTGTGTGCATCTTCCATGAATTCATGATGCTTATAATTTTTCTGATTTTAACTATTATTATAGAGAGCATTTTCAATAATGAATCAATATCGGATTACGCAACAAGATGGAAGATGACTTTTTTACTAATTATTTAGTCACTTATATTAATAAAGAGATAGCTAAAAATTTTACGATAGATTCTATTATGGATGAATTTAGTTTTATAAAACAACATCAACTATAATTCAAATAATATTTATAAAAAATATTTAAAATGATTTTAATTATTTATTAATATTTATTTAAATTTTTTGATTCTTTCTAGAAAAATTGGTGTGGTTGTTTTTTGATTATAAGAAAATATATGATGATTACTTTAAAAAATATACTATTTTCACAAAAAAACTGAAAAAAAAAGCACTAATTTCTTTTTATGTTATCAAAGATTCTACTGTGATAGCTAATTAATGAAATTGTTTAGCCTATATCAAAGCTTTTAGAAAAATTCATATAGCACTTTATCAAGTACTTAACATTGGCAAAATTATGAGTTTTTTAAAAAATAATAGTCTTTTATTAAATATTTACCAAATTGCTGTTATCCATCGTATATTTTCCAAACTAGGTATCGTACGTGACGTGGAAAGTATTCAATAAGAAATCACAGGTTGTACCTGCAATTTTAATGTGAAATCATAGATACAATATTCAATTTTTCAAATAAACAATATATGCATCAAAATTTAATAAAAAAATAAAAATTAATAAAAATTTTAAAAATTAATAATTTTTAAAAAAACTTTAATAAAAAATTACGGGTTGAACCTACGATTTCAATATGAAATTGCAGGTACAACTCGCGATTTCTCCACGTAAACCTTTTCCTTCATTAAAATTTAATAAAAAATATAAAAAAATTAAAAAAATTAAAAAATAGCACAATATTATAATAATATATAATGATATATTTTATATTATAATAAATATTTTATATTTTGAAATATAATAAATATATTATAATATATTAAATTATATATAATATATTATAATATAGTATATTTGTTGATGTACATGTATCGGTAGTGGTGGCGGTGGTGTCGTGTCGAGTGCCATCGAGTTGCATGATAGGATAGGCATTCATCGAGCAATGAGACTGGAGGTGACGGGATGCGACGATGATGATGTCGATACGAGCCTGGGCACCTACCTGCCCGTGCCCCCAAGACCTGATCTTGTCACTCAATAGATCCAGCCGCTAGTGCTACATGTGGCTCTACTACACATGACATTCGTTGCTGTGGCAAGGCTGATGGAGACTATCAGGACAGTAATCACCGCTCAACACATCGGTGGTTTTCAGTCTTGTATACATGCAACTACCCGATCATATTGTAGGGGCGTTTCCAATGATTGCATCGTGCAATGGGTCTAGCCACTATGAAGGTGCCCGGCTCTATCACATGCAATACTGTCCGGTATGCATACATCAACAAATATACTATATTTTAATATATAATATATAATATATAATATATAATTTATAATTTAATATATTTTAAAATATAAAATAATATTTTTTATTAAATATTTATCAAATCAGTGTAGTCCCAAATATATTTCCGAAACTAAATTTTTCTTTAACGCGAAAGGTATGGATACAAGAGAGGTGGGGAGAAAAAATACGTGGAGAAATTGAGTTCAAAATTAAATGACTTTTTCAAAAAAAATTAATAAATAAAAAATTAATAAAAATTAATAAAAAACTTTAAAAAATTAAGAAATAAGAAATATAATAACATGATATTATAATAATATATTATGATGTATTTTAAATTATAATAATTTTTTTATTTTTTAAAATATAATAAATATATTATATATTATAATATAGTATATTTGCTGATGCATGCATACCAAACAGGTATCGCATGTGATAAAGCTGCACACCTCCATGGCGATCGGACCCGTTGCACAGTGGGACTACTGGAAACATCCATATGATATGACCAGGTAGTTATACATATACAAGACTGAATACCACCGACGCACTGAGCGGCGATTACTGCCCTAGTAGCCTCTATTAGCTTTGTCGCAACGACGGATGCCATATGCGGTGGAACCACACGTTGCACTAGTGGTCAAACTTGTCGAGCGACAAGATCAGGTCTTGGGGGCACAGGTAGATGGGTGCCCGGGCTCATACCGACATCGTTACCCTCACATCCCATTGCCTCCTATCTCATTACTCGATGAATGCCTATCCTCTCATGCAACGTCGATGGCACTCAACACGACACCACCACCATGGCCGATATGCATACATCAATAAATATACTATATTATAATATATAATATATAATTTAATATATTATAATATATTTATTATATTTTAGAATATAAAATATTTATTATAATATAAAATATATCATAATATATATTATAATATTATTTTTAATTTTTTTAAAAATTATTAATTTTAGAAATTATTATTTTTATATATTTTTTATTAAATTTTGATGAAAGAGATGGTTTACGTGGAAAAATCGTGGATTGTATATGTGATTTCATATTAAAATCACAGGTACAATCAATAATTTTTTATTAATTTTTTTAAAAAATTGTTAACTATTAATTATTGATTTTTTTTTGATTTTTTATATTTTTATTAAATTTTGATGTAGATATGGTTTATTTGAGAAACTGCATATTGCACATGCAATTCGATATTGAGATTGTAGGTACAATCCGCGTTTTCTCGTTGAACACTTTTCATGTCAGGCAGAGGCGAAATGTCGGGGGGCCAATGGGGGCTTTGACCCCCATAATTTTTTTTTGTAAATGACTTATCCTAAGATAAATTTCTATATAATAAGTATTTGGCTCCCCTCAAATTTTTGAAAAATAATTTTAAAAATATTGGTAAAAAATTTCAAACGAGTCGTGAAAAGAATTTTCTAAAAAACCTTGTTAAAAAGAGACGGAGAACAACTCACCTGAGCCTGAGAGAGGTGCCACCATCTCGTTCTCCTCCAAAATTTGGAAGCCCAAACCCCCGGCACCCGCTGGCCGCCGTCGTCCCCGACAGCCGATAATAGGTTACCCGCTGCCCTCACGGCCCACGCGGCCCACGCCCCTACCCGTCGCGACGCCACCGTGCCATGCCGCAAGCGCCACCCCATGGTCCCTAGACTCCCTCGTTCCCACCCCGAGCCATCGCTGTCTCCTTCGCTGCTTTACCGACGGCCGGGCTGCCGCTCTGCCGGAGAAGGTCCGGGCCGCGGGCCGCCATTGAGGTCCCGGAGAACTAGAGAAAAGAGAAGCACTCCGACACCTCCGAGCCTCCGTCTCCGTGACTCCGTCTTCGGTCTTCGTCTCTTCGAAGAAGCCCTCCGTGAACTCCGTTATTGTGACTCCAAAGCGACTACCGACTGAGCGAATAGCGACCCAAAAGAAAGGTAATTTTTGCTTTATTCTTTAGTTTATGGTTGTGACCTGTGGCTGTGGCCGTGATGGCCTGGCGGTGAACGAAGGATGCGATGACTGAGCCCATCTCGCTCCCTTGAGATAATATTATAAAAACCATAGGATGTTATATGATAGATACTCTGTTAGAATGTTATAACTTATAGGATAGATACTGTTAATATCTATCATAATATATGATTCCTAATGGACCGGTATTATTTATAAAATATTTATTATAATATATGATTTATGATGGACCGGCATTTTACTCCTTAATATAGTTCAGTATTGCTTCCACACCCATGCCTTTGTTTTGGCTCTGCATTCTATGTTAACTGAATTGGAGTACCACTGGCAATTAGTGAACTATGAAATAATGGAAGAAGTTAATACAAGTCTTTGGGTCCCACTCTGTAGCATTAGACTTAATTTCATTCTTTAGACCTATAATTCTTGGGAAGAGTCCCTTTATGCTTTAGGATGATTGAATGCATCTTTTCAGTCATTGATTATAGAGTTGATAAATTTCAGCACATAATCCTAGCAATATTGCTTTTTATGTTGGATGTTATATTTTCTCTTGCAAGTGAATTGATATCTGTTTCATATTATAGGTTCATTATGAGTAAAAAAATTAGTGATTTTTTCAAGAAAAAAGTAGTAGAAAAAATTGATTGTGGAGCTACACAGCCTACACCTGAGATTGAGGCCAAGATTGAACTTCATCAATCAATTTCAAGAACAGACACTATTCCTACAGAAGAAAGGCCATCTAAAAAAAAAATATTAGAACCTGTTACAACCGTAACGATGACGTGACATGTCTCAGATTTCGCTGGGCGTGATTCGAGCAACGTGGAGTTTTTCGGCGAAACCGGGCACGACTCCGCCTCGGCCGAAGTCGAGGTCGGCCCAGGCCTTCCTATCGCTCCGCCAGGTGTCCACCGAGGAGGGGTCCACCTCGGCTGAAGCCAGTGGCCTCCCTGCTCCCTCGCCAGGTGGCACCCTTAGACGGTCCCGCCTAGGCCGAGGTCGAGCCGGGCCCCTCGCTCCTTCGCCAGATGTCGCCCGGAGACGGGACCACCTCGGCTGAAGTCGAGCGCCCCTCTGCCGCTTCGCCAGGTGTCCACCCAGGAGGGGTCCACCTAGGCAGAAGCCAGCGGCCTCCCCACTCCCTCGCCAGGTGGCATCCTTAGACGGTCCCGCCTAGGCCGAGGTCGAGCCGGGCCCCTCGCTCCTTCGCCAGGTGTCGCCCGGAGACGGGACCACCTCGGCCGAAGTCGAGCGCCCCTCTGCCGCTCCGCCAGGTGTCCACCCAGGAGGGGTCCACCTCGACCGAAGCCGGCGGCCTCCCCGCTCCCTCGCCAGGTGGCACCCTTAGACGGTCCCGCCTAGGCCGAGGTCGAGCCGGGCCCCTCGCTCCTTCGCCAGGTGTCGCCCGGAGACGGGACCACCTCGGCCGAAGTTGAGCGCCCCTCTGTCGCTCTGCCAGGTGTCCACCCAGGAGGGGTCCACCTCGGCCGAAGCCGGCAGCCTCCCCGCTCCCTCGCCAGGTGGCACCCTTAGACGGTCCCGCCTAGGCCGAGGTCGAGCCGGGCCCCTCGCTCCTTCGCTAGGTGTCGCCCGGAGATGGGACCACCTCGGCCGAAGTCGAGCGCCCCTCTGCCACTCCGCTAGGTGTCCACCCAGGAGGGGTCCACCTCGGCCGAAGCCGGCGGCCTCCCGGCTCCCTCGCCAGGTGGCACCCTTAGACAGTCCCGCCTAGGCCGAGGTCGAGCCGGGCCCCTCGCTCCTTCGCCAGGTGTCGCCCGGAGACAGGACCACCTCGGCCGAAGTCGAGCGCCCCTCTGCCGCTCCGCCAGGTGTCCACCCAGGAGGGGTCCACCTCAGCCGAAGCCGGCGGCCTCCCCGCTCCCTCACTAGGTGGCACCCTTAGACGGTCCCGCCTAGGTCGAGGTCGAGCCGGGCCCCTCGCTCCTTCGCCAGGTGTTGCCCGGAGACGGGACCACCTTGGCCGAAGTCGAGCGCCCCTCTGCCGCTCCGCCAGGTGTCCACCCAAGAGGGGTCCATCTCGGCCGAAGCCGGCGGCCTCCCCACTCCCTCGCCAGGTGACACCTTGAGATGGTCCTGCCTCGGCCAAGGCCGGCCAACCCACGCGGAGAAGCTTCCAAGGACAAGAGCACGAGCTCCAAGATTGCCCCTCGAGCCACGCGCACCGCACCCCGAAGACAGCGCCCGTACGGTCGGCGGCGACATGCGGAACATCGCTTACATCGGCCCGATAGGCTCCGTAGTCGAGAAGCGAGGCCCTGATAGAACAGGGCCCGATTACGGACAGCGTCGGCGCCTGGGAAAGAGAGCGCTCACGCTCAGCCCGAGGTCTGGTCGGCGGTCTGACCGGCGCCCCCCTCCCCTACTCTTTCCTCGCTGGGCTCGGCAAGCAAGGCCGGGAAGCCGCCTGGCTCTTTGATCCAGAAGGGGAAAGGGAAAGAAACGGAGGGAGGCAAAAGAGACAACGGAGCCTCCCGGGGGCAAAAAACGAGAAGGTAACAGGAGGAGATAAAAGAAAGGAGAGAATAGACGACAAGGTAAGCAAGAAACAAAGGCTAGAGACTCGGTTCCAAGAGCAAGATCCAAGATCCCGAGAGGGGACCTTTGGCGTGAGCTCGGTGAAGGGACCCGGCCGGGTTTCTATTCTTTCTGGGACCTTTCTTGCTAGCACGATCTCTAAGTCTGGGACTCCTTCGGGGGCCCGTCTCAGAGACTCTGTTCCCTCTCGACGTCTATTAACTTGACCATTGGAGCTCCCTCGCCGGGATCCCCGGTCAGGGTTTCTGACCTTGCCTTGCAGGTTCGATCGAGCCAGGAGACCCCAGGGGCGAGACGGTCTAGTCGGATCGGCGGCTCTGAAGCCACAGGCGCGGCGGCGAGAACGGCAACAGATGCAATTATATTGATATTAATGAATTAGAAAGAGATCCTACAATGCGCAAACAAATTTGGGAATATACTATGAATCAATGTGATAAAATTCGACGAGCCTATATTAGTTTTGGTCCTTATTAGCCAAAATTGGACAAGTATGATCTCATTGGTTCAGAAAATCATCGTAAATATTTTCAATCATATTGGTTCAATCAGCATTGTAGTTGGCTCGAATATTCTCCAACTACAAATGCTGCTTATTATTTTGTTTGCTATCTTTTTTCAAAGCCAGGTGAAAGAAAAAATAAATTTGTAGAAGGTGGATTTCAAAATTGAAAAAAAGTAAATGATGGAGATAATTATGTATTTCTTGGACATGTGGAAAAAAATCTGAAATCTTCACATAATATTGCGATAAAGAGCTATCATGATCTGATAAATGAAAGGCAACATATTCAAAAAGTAATTGATAAGCAAATCTTTGAACAAATTGCTCAAAATTGTTTACAGCTCAAGACCTCAGTGGATGCACCTAGATGGCTTACATTTCAGGCTGGTGCTTTTCGAGGACACGATGAACGTCCAAATTCAAAAATCGAGAAAATTTTCTTGAACTGCTCAAGATTTTGGCATGTTATAATGAGAATGTTGGAAAAGTTATTTTGAAAAATGCTCCTAGTTATGCTTCTTATACTTCACCAAAGATACAAAAGAAAATTCTACAATTTTTTTCAAGAAAAGTAGGAAGAGCCATAAAGGATAAAATTGGTGATACCAAATATTGTATAATTGTTGATGAAGCTTGAGATGAATCAAGAAAAAAATAAATGGCTATTGTTTTGAGATTTGTTGACAAGAATGGATTCATAGGAGAGCGATTCTTTGATATTGTCCATGTTTCAGATACGCTTCTTCGACTCTTAGAGATGATATTTATAATTGATATTGCTACATCGCTGACGTGGAACGTGTGTCAAATCCATCTGGAAGTCGCAGGTGCCACATGGGTTTTTCTTTCAAAATCCTTGCTCCTTTGCCAGGTGGCACCCTAAGACGGGTCCACCTCGGTCGAAGTCGAGCACCTCTCTGCAACTCCGCCAGGTTTCTACCCAGGAGGGGTCCACCTCGGTCGAAGCTGGCGGCCTCTTGCTCCCTTGCCAAGTGGCACCCCAAGATGGGTCCACCTCTGCCGAGGTCGAGCCAGGCCTCCTTGCTCCTTCACCAGGTGGCACCCGAAGACGGGTCCACCTCGACCGAAGTCGAGCACCTCTTTGCCACTCTGCCAGGTGTCCACCCAGGAGGGGTCCACCTCGGTCGAAGCTGGTGGCCTCCTGCTCCCTCGCCAGGTGGCACCCCAAGACGGGTCCACCTCTACCGAGGTCGAGCCAGGCCCCCCTGCTCCTTCGCCAGGTGGCACCCCAAGACGTGTCCACCTTGTCTAAAGTCGAGAGCACCTCTCTGCCACACCACCAGGTGTCCACCCAGGAGGGGTCCACCTCGACCGAAGCTGGCGGCCTCTTGCTCCCTCGCCAGGTGGCACCCCAAGACAAGTCCACCTCTGTCGAGGTCGAGCCAGGCCCCCCTGCTCCTTCGCCAGGTGGCACCCCAAGACGGGTCCACCTCGGCCAAAGTCGAGCACCTCTCTGCCACTCCACCAGGTGTCCACCCAGGAGGGGTCCACCTCGGTCGAAGCTGGCGACCTCCTGCTCTCTTGCCAGGTGGCACCCTAAGACGGGTCCACCTTTGTCGAGGTCGAGCCAGGCCCCCCCTGCTCCTTCGCCAGGTGGCACCCCAAGACGGGTCCACCTCGGCCGAAGTCGAGCACCTCTCTGTCACTCCGCCAAGTGTCCACCCAAGAGGGGTCCACCTCGATCGAAGCTGGCGACCTCCTGTTCCCTCACTAGGTGGCACCCCAAGATGGGTCCACCTCTGCCAAGCACGAGCCAGGCCCTCCTGCTCCTTCGCCAGGTGGCACCCCAAAACGGGCCCACCTCGGTCGAAGTCGAGCCTCTCTCTTTCTGCCACTCCGCCAGCTGTCCACCCATGAGGGATCAACCTCGGTCGAAGCTGGCAGCCCCTGCTCCACTGCCAGGTGGCACCCCCTGATGGATCCACCTCGGCCAAAGTCAGCCCTACTCTGCAAAGCCTCGGGGAGGCAGAGACACGGGTTACGAGGTCGCCGCTAGAGCCGGCGCACGCCGTGCCTCGTACGGGGTGCCAGTATGGCCTGTAGTAATACGCGAAACCTCGTTTACATCAGTTAAATAGGGCCCCGCAACCGAGGAATGAAATCCTTACGGGCAGGGGCCTAAAACGGCTAGAAGCCCATCGTCAACGCTCCGAAAGGAGAGCTCCCGCGCTCAGCCCGAGGTCTCACCAGTCTTCCCCCTTTTGTGATACATGGCGGACGAGGCGGGCTGGCCACTTAACTCCCGAACTTGAAGGAGAAGGGAGAGGAGAAGACCCAGAGATCTCAGGGAGCCCCCTAGGAGGAGACGTGGGCTGAGGGCGGTCCGGTGGTATAAAAGGGATGGTAAAAATGGACGGAAAGGTAAGTGGAAAAGGGGAGAGAACATCGAGAGAACGATCCGGGGACCCCAAGAAGTCCTCAGACGTGAGCTTGGTGAACCCAGTGCTAGAACCCGGGCCTTAACTCCCCTCTTTCCCATGCTTCTTTCATTTACATCTCCTCTAAGCATGGGGATCCTTCGGGAACCCGCCTTAGAAGGCCTGTTCCATCTTGCCGCTCTCTAACTTGACCGTCGGAGTGCTCCCGCCGGAAACCCCGACCCGGGTCTCTGACTTTGTTTTGCAGGTCTAAAAGCTTGGAGATCTTGAGGTGAAAGAGTTCGAGAACTGGCGCCCAGCTCACGAGCTACAAGCCACCGTGGTGGGATCGGCAACAGATTGGCGTGCCAGATAGGGGACAGAACTGTGACCCCTGTACAAGCAAGCTCTTCATGTGCGAAAGCGTGCTCCGACCATGGTGGTGACCCGCAGGCGCGAAGCATCCACCAGCTGAGCAGGAGAGCTTCCTTCCCCCCAAGGGCCGCGCAGCTCGGAGAGGGAACTTCCTGCTCCACATCCTCCTCCTCAGCCATCCTCGGTGGACGTTCCATTCACAGCTATCATCCAGCAGCTGCAAACTTTGACTACTGTCGTGCGGCAACTACAGTACCAGCAGCGCTCCCTGGCCACTCAGCCCCAGCCAGGGACCCCCACAGCTAAAGCCACGGGCCCCCGCGGAAGCCTGAGCTCCATCAAAGGCAGGCCCTCCCATCCGCGGGAAGTTTTCAACCCCCGCGGGAGCTACCAGACTCTTGCAAAGAGGAACCACTCCGGTTCGGTGGATCACGAGAGTCGATCCCCGGCCAACGATGCTGAAGCAGTGCGGCGCAGCAGGCACCATCGTGACAAGGCCCCTCTTCGAGACCGATCGGCACCCCCTTCTCCAGCGGCCTCGGTGAAAGATTCCACCGATGAGGCCATCAGGCGCCAGGCCGAGAGGTGCCTGGAGGAGCACGAGCGCAAGATGGCGGAGTTCTCCCGCCGCTTTACCGACATGCAGAGCTCCCCGACCGATCCAGCGGGCTACAATGCCCAGCCACCCTTCTCCCAGGAAATCCAAGAGGAACCGATCCTGAATCGGTTCCGTATGCCTCAGGTGGATCCCTATGATGGGACCACCATCCCCTTGGACCACCTAGAGAGCTACAAGGCTCTCATGAGGGTCCAGGGAGCGACGGACACTCTTCTATGCATCGCCTTCCCAGCCACTCTTCGGAAGGCTGCTCGAGTTTGGTTCACCCGCCTCGAGCCGGAATCCATCAGCTCCTTCCATCATCTGGAAGGAAAGTTTGTGGCACACTTCGATGCTTGTCGGAAGGTGCCAAGCGAGGTGGATAGCCTCTTCTCTATCCGCCAACAAGACCAGGAGCTGTTGCGGGACTACGTCACCCGCTTCAAGACCGTCGCCCTCGAAATCTATAGCCTGGATGAGCCTGTCGCCATGCTGGCATAAAAGCGCGGGCTCAAGACCTCCCATCTGACGTATTCCCTGGACAAAAAGCCCCCCAAGATGTATTCCGAGCTCCTCCTCCGCATCCACAAGTACATCTGGGCCGAGGAGGCTGACCGTACCAAGCGAGAGCTGGATGGGAAGCCTTCGAAGAAGCCTGCCCCAAGTGATGTCCCTGGGACCCGGAGGCCTGGACCACCTGCAGACTTTCGTCTGGGCCCAAAACCGAAGAATGGTGCTGCCCCGGAGTGGACCTTCACTCCTCTTCTCGCTCCCAGAATGAACATCCTTATTGAGATTGAGGGTGAGCACTATCTCCGCCGACCTCCTCCTCATAACCCAAGAAACATCTGTGACAAGACAAAGTATTGTCAATTTCACCGTGAGCACGGCCATGACACGGAGGAGTGCCACAATCTGAAGCGGGAGATCGAGGAGCTGATCAAGAGGGGCTACCTCAGGAAGTTCATGAGGAACAAAGCCCCGGTGGAGGGTCAGCCGCTTGCAGCCCTTCCCCCCATCCCTGCAATTGACAATCGTCCAACGAAGAAGCCGGTGGGCATGATCTCTTGGGGGATAGGGTGTGCGATGAAGAGAGCCCGGGAGGCAGGAGACCTGGAGAATGTACTCCCCTTTGAAAAGGGTAATAAAATTAAAAATGTAAACAATGATGCAGCGGTGGTCGAGATGACCATCGCGAAGCATCCTGTACATCGCATTATGGTGGATAGTGGGAGCTCTACTGACGTACTTTTTTACGATGCTTTCTCCCGAATGAATTTGTCTCATGATCAATTAAAGCTGGTGCACACCCCTCTTGTAGGCTTCATCGGAGATTTTGTGGGGGTCTAAGGAGAGATCACTCTCCCTGTTACCGTCGGATCCCCACCTCGATAAAGTACGGTCATGATGACATTTACCGTCGTCAGGCTCCCATCATCTTACAATGTTATCCTCGGCCTCTAGTAGCCTCGAATGAATTCTGCTCCGAGAGCAGAACATCGAGAGCTGGGATCACGTCACCCAGCAACAGTGCATAATCATCCTGATCCGCCGACTCGACGTGGGAATTCTGGTTCGGGGACCGCTCCGGCTCACTCCAGGCCCAGTCGACGTCCTCGACCGAGGCGAAGAAGAAACGATTCTTCCAACCCTTGATCGATGAAGGGAGGTCGAACCTAAGACACCTAGGCCGAGGTGAAATGTACTACCAGCCATCATCGGTGGAGTAACGCTTCAGGGTGAAGAGAGCCCTGAAGAGGGAGAAACGAGCAACAAACCAGTGAAAGTGGCAGAAGACGATGAAAGCGAAGATGACCCGGATGATGTTAGGAGCCAACTGGGCCGGGACAAGATGATAATGACTAAGAAACGAAAGAAAGAAGGGATGAAGGGGAAAACAAAGACCCCCAAGGAGGAAGTCCTCGTAAAAGGTGACTCTCCTAGGGCTACTAGAGGTTACTCGATCTCTAGGCCATGGGAGGGAAAGATGGATTGAATCCGGGATCCCATAGGTATCCCGGATCCGAGAAAGATCGTCTCCGGTCATCGTCGAGCTATAACCGGAGGGACCAGAGGAAGAGGCCTCCGGAGACATGCGGAAACTATGGGAGGAGACCTAGGATCCTTAGGGACACCTATGGTCACGGCTCCAGGTTGGAGCTACCTCCGGATCTCGTCCGGAATCTCTTACCCCTCTGAGGAAGAAGATGATGGAGTCCTCGGCCGGAAAGAACCGGCCTCGTCTGGGTTGGAAGAAACGTGACGGCGATGCGCCATGAAGGAAGAAGAAGTAAGAAAAACTAGAACAAAGATTGGGAGGTACAGAAAGGATATTTTCATCATTCAAATATATATTTAATTATATTTTATTAAAAATTTTAAATAATGAAAATGTCTTTTTATAATAAATGATGTCATAAAATCTTGGGTATTTTTGTTATCGAAAAAAATTTAAATGGGAGGAGACCTGCGGAAACTATGGGAGGAGACCTAGGATCCTTAGGGACACCTATGGTCACGGCTCCAGGTTGGAGCTACCTCCGGATCTCGTCCGGAATCTCTTACCCCTCTGAGGAAGAAGATGATGGAGTCCTCGGCCGGAAAGAACCGGCCTCGTCTGGGTTGGAAGAAACGTGACGGCGACGCGCCATGAAGGAAGAAGAAGCAAGAAAAACTAGAACAAAGATTGGGAGGTACAGAAAGGATATTTTCATCATTCAAATATATATTTAATTATATTTTATTAAAAATTTTAAATAATGAAAATGTCTTTTTATAATAAAATCTTTTTATTATTATCTTTTTATAATAATGAAACTGTCCGACTCGACCGGTCTTCTGAGAGCGCCGACGGACACACCCTAAGGGGGTAAGTCCAACCGCCCACTCCACTGTCCTCCTTCGGCTCGCCGACCACTGGGGCAGAAGTCCGACGGCCCACACCTGCGGAGGTCCGGCTCACTATCCTCCTTCGGCTCGTCGACCACTGGGGCAGAAGTCCGACGGCCCACTCCTGCGAGGTCCGGCTCACTATCCTCCTTCGGCTCGCCGACCACTGGGGCAGAAGTCCGATGGCCCACTCCTGCGGAAGTCCGGCTCGCTATCTTTCTTCGGCCCGCCACCACTAGGGCAGAAGTCCGACGGCCCATTCATGCGAAGGTCCGGCTTATTGAAGATATAACGGGTACCCCTCTTCAGACTACCTGACGACCTTTCCAATCGGCTTCCGACCGACTCACTTGGGACCCTGGAGTATTCTAGAAGGCCCTTATGTTATAACAGAACCCTGCCACAGCAACGGCGCCGCCCCACTACTCCCACGACGCTGCCCTCATAGGGCACCACGTGGCCACTCTCCAGGTCTTCGTAGGGGCAAATCGATCTTTCTCGACTTACTCCCTAATGACTTTTGAACTGTTCCGCGCCTATATAAGGTACCCGGGGGACCCTGCTTTAAGGTAAGTTAACTCTTCCCTCTCCAGACGCTCCCCTTTTAATTCCTCCACTCTGTTGCTCTCGCACTCCTGCTGACTTAGGCATCGGAGAGTCCCTCGCCAGAACACCACCGGCGCCTCCCCCGCCAGAACACCATCGGCGCCTCCCCTACCAGAACACCATCGGTGCCTTTGGAAACTTTGTTGCAGGTCGTCCGGGAAAGGAGCACTCTGGCATCGCCAACCGAGCCCGGCCCAAGAGAAGGAACAGCAACACTAAATATAAAAATAATTATATCAAACAATTACAACAACATAATATTTAAACAATTGCAACAATATAATCAAGTAAGAAAATTAAATTACTAACGATAATAGTTAAACAATTAAAACAACATAATCAAGTAAAAAAATTACCTATAATGCCAAACATTTTTTTTTTTTAACCGGAAGATCTTCGCTGCACCCAAAAATCAACTTTATCCTGATTTCATTCTACTTAGACCGGATCTAGAAACATAACAAATCATCAAGAGGACCTATAAAAAAAAATAAAAGTATATGAGACACGGAAGAAAGTAAAGTGGAAAGACCTGGAAACCGGAGTGGGATCGGGAGTCGGAATGAGGCCGAGGAGTCAGAGTGGGACCGGGAGTCGAAGTGGGGCCGTGAGCCAGATCGAATGGGACCAGGGAGTTGGAGTGGGGGCGACCGGTTGGAGGGGTAGGGAACAAGAGCGCAAGGCAAATAGAAAAAAGAGGAATGGAAGGGAATTTACGGCTGAGAAATCGTCTTTCCGAAAGACGATTTTAGACCATCGCTACTGTTGCCGATCTCTCCACCGTGCCCGTGGCCTCGGACCCGCCGATCCGACTAGTTCGTCCTGCTCCTGGGGCCTCCTGGCTGGGCCGAACCTGCAAGGCATGGTCAGAAGACCCTAGCCGGGGATTCCGGCGAGGGAGCTCCGACGATCAAGTTAGTAGACGGCGAGAGGGAACAGATTTTCTGGGATGGGCCCCCAAAGGAGTCCCAGACTCAGAGAATGTACTAGCAAGAAAGATGCCAGAGACACCAGAAACCCAGCTGGATTCCTTTGCCGAGCTCGCGCCAAGCGATCCCCTCTCGGGATCTTGGATCTTGCTATAGGAGCGAAGCTTCCAGCCTCTGTTTCTTACTTGTCTCACCTTACCTGGTCCTCTCTTCTCTCCTTCCTTTTATCTCCTCCCGTTGCCTGCTCGTTTTCCACTCCCGGGAGGCTCCCTTGTCGCTCTCGTTGCCCTCCCTCCATCCTTTTCTCTTTTTCCTTTTGGTTCAGAGGGCCAGACGGCTTTCCGGCCTCATTTGCCGAGCCTAGCGGGGAAAGAGTAAGGGAGGAGGGCGCTGGCCAGGCTACCGACCAGACCTCGGGCCGAGTGTGGTCGCCCTCCTTCCCAGGTGCCGGCGCTATCCGTTATCGGGTCATGTTCTGTCAGAGCCGCGTCTCTCTCGGGGTGCGGCGCGCACGGCTCGAGAGTCAACCTCGGGGCCTGCGCCTCCGCTCTTTAGGACCTTCTCTATATAAGCTGCCTGACCTCAGTCGAGGTGGACCCCTCCCGGGTGGATACCTGGCGGGGCGCCAGAAGGACGCTCGGCTTCGACTGAGGTGGTCCCGTCTCCGGGGGCCACCTGGCGAAGGAGCGAAGGGGCCCGGCTCGACCTCGGTTGAGGTGGTCCCGTCTCCAGGCGCCACCTGGTAAGGGAGCGGGGGAGCGGCCGACCTTGGCCGAGGTGGACCCCTCCTGGGTGGACACCTGGCGGGGCGACAGAAGGATGCTCGGCTTCGGCCGAGGTGGTCCCGTCTCTGGGGGCCACCTGGCGAAGGAGCGAAGGGGCCCGGCTCGACCTCGGCTGAGGTGGTCCCGCCTCCGGGCGCCACCTGGCGAGGGAGCGGGGGAGCGGCCGACCTTGGCCGAGGTGGACCCCTCCTGGGTGGACACCTGGCGGGGCGACAGAAGGACGCTCGGCTTCGGCCGAGGTGGTCCCGTCTCCGGGGGCCACCTGGCGAAGGGGCCCGGCTCGACCTCGGCTGAGGTGGTCCCGCCTCCGGGCGCCACCTGGCGAGGGAGCGGGGGAGCGGCCGACCTTGGCCGAGGTGGACCCCTCCTGGGTGGACACCTGGCGGGGCGGCAGAAGGACGCTCGGCTTCGGTCGAGGTGGTCCCGTCTCCGGTGGCCACCTGGCGAAGGAGCAAAGGGGCCCGGCTCGACCTCGACAGAGGTGGGACCGTCTCAGGGTGCCACCTGGCGAAGCGGTCGGGACCCCGGGCCGAGCTCGACTTCGGACGTGTGGGAGCCGCAGCTGACTCGGTCGAAAACCTCCACGTGGCTCGAATCATGCCCAATGGAATCTGAGACTGACCACGTCATCATTACGGCCGTAACAGTTGCCCCCCAATCCAACGTTCCGTTGGGGCATCGTGGAATGGAACGTTAGGATTAAATGCGGATATGACATGGGGAGGCGAAAATCTTGCATCATAATTGCCACGATCATCGTCGCCGTTTCTCGATGCGCCCGAAGCCCTATAGGAGGCCGCCACGCGTCGCCTATTCGCCCGCAATAAATGCATCGCTTCGAAGCAGAGGCCGTTTCCCTGCTAACGAGGTGTCGGTGTCGGGCGTGCATCACGCAGCGGTCATCCAATGGCCCGGAGCAGAATGACGGGTACGGCGACTGTCGATTGAGTTTGAAAAGGAGGGGACTTTCCGGAATGAGGCCTTTTCCCTTGCTCCGTGGGCGGTTTGCTGCAGGCTAACTTCCTCTGCCCCACGTTTGCATAGTGCATTTTCGGTGAGTGCTCTCATTTTCTTCTTCGCCCTTCTTCTCTTCTAGTGGGTTTTTCTCACCTTCTTCTTTGTCATGGCGCGTCGTCGCCATGTTTCCTCCAACCCGGACGAGGCCGGTCCGTCCTGGCTGAGGACTCCATCTTCTTCCTCCTCGAAGGGGGAAGTGATCCCGGAGGAGACCCGCAGGCGACTGCAACCTGGGGGTATCACCATTGGCATCCCCAGGGGTGTCAGGTCTCCTCCCGTCGTGTCTGCTCTTCCCATTTCTTCTCTTCCTCCTCCGACTCTTCTTTCTGCTGGTCCCTCCAGTCATGCTTCCACAATGACCGAAGGTGACCTTTCTTTGCTCCGGGAGGTCTATGGCATCCAGAGGTCAATCCGTCTGTTTGTCCCGTGGCCCGGGGATCGCGTCACCATGAGTGGCCCCGGCCGCATAGCCTTCTACGAGGACTTCCTTCTCGGGGGTCTTCGGTTCCCTCTGCGTCCCTTCTTTCTTTCCTTCCTTGGCCATTTCTGTCTAGTCCCGGCCTAGTTGGCTCCCAATGCCATCCGGGTCATCTTCTCTTTCATTGTTTTTTGTCACTTCTACGGGTTTGTTGCCCGTTTCTCCCTCTTCAGGGCTCTGTTCACCCTGAAGAGGTATTCCACTGATGACGGCTGGTGGTACATTTTGCCCCGGCCCAGGTATCTCCGGTTCGACCTCCCTTCTTCCATCAAGGGTTGGAAGAACCGGTTCTTTTTTGCTTCGATCGAGGACGTCGACTGGGCCTGGAGCGAACCAGATCGGTCCCCGAACCGGAACTCCCAAGTCGAGTCGGCGGACCAAGAGGCCTATTCCCAGCTCCTGAGCGATGAGGTCCCAGCGCTCGAGGTTCTGCTCTCGGAGCAGAACTTGTTCGAGGCTGGGATCAGTCCCATCCGCGAGCCGGGTGAGACTCAGTCCCCTTCTTACCCTTGCACTCTTCTTCTTTTAGCCGAGCTGACTGACTCTTTTTGTGTTTGCAGGCATGATGTTTTCGTTGGAGAACCTCCTGGAGGGCACGGCCCAAAGGGACGTCATCGAGGTGGACGAGCCCGCGGCGAAGAGGGCTCTCATCGAAGTGAGCCAAGAGGTTGTGCCGGTGCCCGTACCTAGCCCGGTGGCCGCTGCACCCCCGCCCAGGCCACCTCGGGCCGGGGCCACTGATGCTCCGGCCGTCAGACCTGGCAGTGCTTCCGACGAGGGAGGTCCACCGTCAGCAGTTCCGACCCGCGCCGGCCCCATCATTGCCGCAGAGCTGACGGCGCCACCCGCGACTTCAGCCGCTCTGTCGACGGCGGTTCCTCCTGGGGGGTCAGTCACCGTCGCAGCCGACCTGACGAACCCGCTGCCGGTGATCACCAACCGGTGCTCCGTGATCCGCGATAAGGGGCTCGCGGAGAAAGTAATGGAGTACGCCTCCACCTCCCGGGACCGCCGATCTCGGAGCGGCCGGGACTATGCCAATGCTTTGCTCGGGATCCTCCCGCAACTTTTCACGGTGAGTCTGAACTCAGAACTTTCCTTTCTTTTTCACTCCGGTTGGCCTGTCTACTAACCTGTTCTTCTTGCTGTGCAGATTGGGAATGACGTGCTCCTGCTGAGGAACTTCCTCGCAGGGTACGCGAAGAAGGATGCCGAGAAGGAAGAGAAGCTCAGCAAGCTCGCGGCCGATGTCAAAGACCTCATGGAGAAGGGGGTCGAGCTGCGAACGAACAACCAGGCCCTCCAGGCGGACCTGGCACGCGCCGAAGAGTGCGTCAAGGACCTGGAGTCCTCTCTGTTCGAGGAGAGGATCTCCCACCAGCGCCGCGTAGAGGAGGATGCGGCTGAGAGGGCTCGCCTCCAGGCCAATTATCAGTGGCTGGAGCGCCAGCTGGAGGAGGCCAGGCGGGAGGCGAGTGCGGCGAAGGAGCGGAGCGCCTACGTCAATGGGCTCCTGGAAGCCGCGAAGCGGGAGGCACAGGAAGCCATCCCGAGGTTTCGGGCCTCCGATGAGTACGTCTCGGAGGTCCGGGAGGCCGCTGTGGACTCCTTCCTGAAGGGGTTCCAAGTGTGCCGAGAGAATGTGGGGTCCTTCTACCCCGAGCTCGATCTCAGTGGGGTAGCGCTTGGGGGCAGAAGACAAGGACCCGCCAGCGGGACTTCCGGCACGGCAGGCGACGCAGCAGCGGCTCCAGCGGGCGAGGCGGCCGTAGCTCTGGAGCGGCCCTCCGAGCCAGCAGCTGCTGATGGCGAGGACGTGGAGCGCGTGATTCAGACTGAGGACCCTGCTACCGCACCGAACTGAGCCATAGATATATCCCTTTTGTTGTCTTTTCTTCTTTTTTTTTTGGGGACTCCCGGCCTGTCGGGACTCCCTTGTTGTAATCCTTTTCTTGGATTAATGAAGATCTAGCTTTGCCAAGTCTCGACCTTGCCTTCCTCTTTCACTTTTTCTTCCCCTTTTTTTTTTTGAGATGTTGGTGTGGAGTGCGGAGACGAGGGTGGACCGGCTCCGGGCTGAGTCCGCGGGTGGACCTAGTTCCATCCAGCGTTCAGATCAAAGTTCAGAGCATTCCGGACCGGGCGGCCATAGAGTAGGCCTTGCGCCGGCCCTGCTTTGGGCTTGCCTTTGTGATCGCGTGGGCGAACTAGGTTCTGCCACACCTTCCAGACCGAAGTCCGGGACTTCCAGACTGAACCCCGGGGCCGCAGGCTTTGTTCAAGTCTTGCGCGGCTTGCCGGGCTATTCTCCGTGATTGCGTGGGCGAACTAGGTTCTGCCCCGCCTTCCAGACCGAGGTCCGAGACTTCCGGACTGAACCCCGGGGCCGCATGCTTTGTTCAAGCCTTGCGCAGCTTGCGGAGCTGTTCTCTGTGCTTGCATGGGCGAACTGGGTTCTGCTCCGCCTTCTAGACCGAGGTCCGGGACTTCCGGACTGAACCCCGGGGTCGCAGGCTTTGTTCAAGCCTTGCGCGGCTTGCCGAGCTATTCTCCGTGCTTGCGTGGGCGAACTGGGTTCTGCCCCGCCTTCCAGACCGAGGTCCGGGACTTTCGGACTGAACCCCAGGGTCGCAAGCTTTGTTCAAGCCTTGCGCGGCTTGCCGAGCTATTCTCCGTGCTTGCGTGGGCGAACTAGGTTCTGCCCTGCCTTCCAGACCGAGGTCCGGGACTTCCGGACTGAACCCCGGGGCCGCAGGCTTTGTTCAAGCCTTGCGTGGCTTGCCGAGTTGTTCTCTATGCTTGCGTGGGCGAACTGGGTTCTGCCCCGCCTTCCAGACCGAGGTCCGGGACTTCCGGACTGAACCCCGGGGCCGCAGGCTTTGTTCAAGCCTTGCGCGGCTTGCCGAGCTGTTCTCCATGCTTGCGTGGGCGAACTGGGTTCTGCCCCGCCTTCCAGACCGAAGTCCGGGACTTCTCGCTTTCTCGGGTCTTCGGCCACAGTCGTGTTTGCCGAACTCAGAGCTATGCTCCCGTTTCCCTACGAGGTGAGAAAGAATGTTTGAAACAAAGAAACTTTATTGCAGGAGTTGGGGAACCTTACATTACTGATAATACATCCTCAGATTCGAGGCATTCCACGTCCGGGAGAACCTGGACCCTCCCAATTCCTCCAAGTAGTAGGCCCCATGAGGGAGGGCTTCCGCTACCCTGTACGGGCCTTCCCAGTTCGATGAGAGCTTCCCGCACTCACGTGGCTGAGAAGCTTCAGCACGCCGGAGAACAAGATCTCCGGGACGAAAGGACTTCGGCCGCACCCGGGAGTTGTAATACCTGGCCACTCGCTGCCTGTACGCCGCCATCCGAACTCGGGCCTTGTCCCTCGTCTCTTCAAGAAGGTCAAGGTTGAGCATCATTCTGGTGGGGTTCTCCATCTCGTCATATTGCTCCACACGCAGTGTGGGTAGGCTGAGCTCAATCGGGATAACCGCTTCGGCTCCGAAGATGAGGTTGAACGGGGTTTCGTCGGTCACCGTCCTTGGGGTGGTGTGGTATGCCCAAAGGATACTGGGGAGCTCCTCCGCCCACCTGCCCTTGGTCTGGTCCAGCCGCGTGCGGAGGCCCTGCAAAATAGTCCTGTTCGTGACCTCGGCTTCTCCATTGGTCTGAGGGTGCGCCACCGAGGTGAAGCGATGCTGGATGCCGAGGTCACCGCAGAACTCTTCAAACTCCCGGCAGTCGAACTGGCGCCCGTTATCAGTGATCACGGTGTGGGGGAGGTCGAAGCGGCAAATGATGGACTTCCAGAAGAACTTGGCGACGTTTGCTTCGGTAATCCGCGCCAAGGGTTCGGCCTCGACCCACTTCGTGAAGTAGTCGATGGCCACGATTAGGAATTTCCGTTGTCCAGACGCCGGTGGGAATGGGCCTAGAAGGTCCATTCCCCATTGGACAAATGGCCACGGAGCTGAGAGCTGGGAGATTGGATTGGAGGGCTGCCGTTGCACCCCGGCGTGCCGTTGGCACCGATCACACCTCTTCACGAAATCGGCGGCATCCTCCTTCATCGTTTCCCAAAAATAGCCCTGACGGAGGGCCTTATAGGCTAACGCTCTGCCCCCCACGTGGTTCCCACAGATGCCCTCATGAATCTCCTGGAGCACGAGTCTGGCTTCCACGGGTCCCAGGCATTTAAGGAGGGGGTAGGAGTAGGATCTTCGATATAGTTGCCCATCCATCAGGACGAACCGCGCGACCTTCTTTCTGATGAGGCGGGCCGCTGTACGGTCCTCTGGTAGGGTACCGCCGGTTATGTATTCGGCATACTTGTCCATCCAGCTGGGCTCGCGGCTGACCTGATGGACCTCCACTGGGATCTCGTAGCTTGGGGCCTTGAGGCGCTCTACATGAGCGCGACCCAGCATTGAGTCCGGTAGGGTCGCCAGCCGGGAAAGAGTGTCTGCACGGGCGTTTTCCCCGCGGGGGATGTGGAAGATGTTGAAGCGCCGGAAACCGGCCGTGCCCACTTTGACAAGCTCCAAATACTTCGCCATTTGAGGGTCGTGCACGGCATATTCTCCAGAGACCTGTCCCGCCATGAGCTGGGAGTCAGTGACGGCTTTGAGGTTAGCCACGCCGAGCTCGCGAGAGACCCTCAGCCCGGCGAGGAGCGCCTCGTACTCCGCCTGATTATTTGTCGCGACGAACTAGAAACGGAGCGTGCATTCGGTGACGACCCCATCGTTGTTGGCGAGAATGAGTCCGGCTCCGCTCCCGCCAGAGTTCGAGGCTCCATCTACGTGGAGAATCCACGCGTCCTCTCCGGGCTCCTCGGGGCCCATTTTTAGCTGCTGGTGCAGGGGGTCCTCCGCGGGCTCCTTGCCTAAGCCCGTGCACTAGACCAGGAAGTCGGCCAGCACCTGCGCTTTCATGGCCGACCTCGGCCTGTACGCGATGTCGAACTCGCTGAGTTTCAGTACCCACTTCGCCAACCGCCCCGATATGTTGGGTCGGCTGAGCACCGCTTTCAGCGGCTGATCCGTCAGGACGGCGATGGGATGCGCTTGGAAATAGGGCCTGAGACGCTGAGCAGACACTATTAAAGCAAAAACGAGCTTCTCGGGCCGAGAATACCTGAGCTCCGCATCGCGGAGAAGTTTGCTGGTATAGTACACCGGCCGCTGGACTCCTTGGTCATCGGTCCGAACCAGGACCAAACTGACGGCCTCCGGGGTGACCGCCAGGTAGAGGATGAGCTCCTCTCCTTCCTCGGGCCGGGAAAGCAGTGGGGGCGATGCGAACGTCTTCTTCAGCTCTTCAAAGGACTCCTGGCACTCCTCGGTCCAGGCGAAGTCGTTCATCTTCCTCAGCACCTTGAAGAAGGGTCGGCAGCGGTCAGCCGACCTGGAGATGAACCGGCTCAGGGCTGCTACCCTGCCGGTGAGCTGCTGCACTTGCTTCTTGGAGGCGGGCTGCTCCATGTCCAGGATGGCCTGGACCTTCTCCGGATTGGCTTCAATCCCTCTCTGGGTTACCATGAACCCCAAGAATTTTTCGGCGGAGACGCCGAAAGCGCACTTCGCCGGGTTCAGCTTCATCTGATGACGTCGGAGGTTGCCGAAGGTCTCCGCCAGGTTAACCACGTGATCCGAGTGGGGCTTGCTCATTACCAGCATATCGTCCACATACACCTGCATGTTGCGGCCGATCTGGTCATTGAAGACTGTTGACCAGACGCTGGTACGTGGCCCCGGCATTCTTGAGGCCAAACGGCATCATCCTGTAACAGAAAGTTTCGCGGTCGGTGATGAAGGTGGTGTGCTCTTCGTCCTTCGGGTTCATTCGGATCTGGTTGTAGCCGGAGATGGCGTCCATGAAGGACAGGAGGCGATGCCCCGAGGTGGTGTCGACCAGCTGGTCAATCTTTGGAAGGGGGAAGCTGTCCTTCGGGCAAGCTCGGTTGAGGTCGATGTAGTATACACAGATCCTCCACTTACCACTGCTCTTCCTTACCATGATCATATTCGCCAGCCAGCTGGGATACTGGACTTCCCGCACGAAGCCGGTGGCGAGGAGTTTCTCCACCTTCTCGTTGATGGCCCTCTGCCTCTCCACTGCGAAGCTCCTCTTCTTCTAGCGGACCGGGCGGCAGCTCGGATCCACGTTCAGCCTGTGTGTAATGACCTCGGGGGGAATGCCCGGCAGGTCAGTCGCTGACCAGGCGAACACGTTTGCATTCGTGCGGAGGAACTCCAGTAGGCGGGTCCGTTCTTCTTCTGGGAGTTGCGCCCCGACCTGCATTGTCTTCAGCGAGTCCGTACCAAGGGGATAAGTCAACAGACGCTCTACGGGTCCTCCCCTGGATTCCTTCTCTCTTAGGTCGAGGTCGTCGACGTCGGGGCCGAGCTCAGCGCCCCGGGTGCCCGGGACCGTCTGGAGGCAATGCGGGACTGGCTGGGTCGTCCCCCTCATCACCCCGAGCCCGGAAGCCATGGGGAATTGCACCAACAACCTCTTCGTGGAAATCATGGCATCCAGTTGGTTGAGCCTGGGACGCCCGAGAATCACGTTGTAAGGCGAAGGGAGCTTGACGACGGTGAACGTCATCAGGACGGTCATCTGCCGAGGTGGGGATCCAGCGGTGACTGGGAGAGTGATCTCCCCTTCAACCCCCACCGAGTCCCCGGTAAAGCCTACCAAGGGGGTGTGCACCGGCCTCAGCTGATCATGGGACAAATTCATTCGAGAGAAAGCATCGTAAAAAAGCACGTCAGCCGAGCTTCCACTATCTACCATAATTCGGTGTACAGGATGCTTCGCGATGGTCATCTCGACCACCACGGCATCATTGTTTACATTCTCATTTTCATTCCCTTTCTCAGAAGGGGGTACATTCTCCGGGTTCCCGACCTCCCGGGCTCTCTTTGCCGCCCACCCGACCCCAAGTGAGATCATGCCCACCGGCTTCTCCGTCGGGCAGTTGTCGATTGCAGGAACTGGGGGTAAGGCCGCGAGCGGCTGTCCCTCCGCCGGGACTTCGTTCCTGACGAACTTCCTGAGGTAGCCCCTCTTGATCAGCTCCTCTATCTCCCGCTTCAGGTTGCGATATTCCTCTGCGTCGTGGCCGTGCTCGCGGTGGAACTGGCAGTACTTTGATTTGTCTCGGGTACCTCTTGGGTTCTGAGGAGGAGGTTGGCGAAGGTAGTGCTCGCCCTCAATTTTCATGAGGATTTTTGTTCGGGGGGCGAGGAGAGGGTTGAACCTCCGCTCCGGAGTGGCCTCGCCCTTTAACCTCGGATTCGGGCGAGGGTCGGCAGACGGTCCGGGCCTCCGAGCTCCTGGAGCGTCCCTCGGGGGCGGCTTCTTCAAACTCTTCCCGTCCAGCTCTCGGCGGGTGCGGTCGGCCTCCTCCGCTCGGATGTACTTGTGGGCGCAGAGGAGGAGCTCGGAGTACATCCTGGGAGGCTTTTTGTCCAGGGAATAGGTCATGTGGGACGTCTTGAGCCCGCGCTTTAAAGCCAGCATAGCGACGGGCTCATCTAGACTGTAGATCTCCAGGGCTCCGGTCTTGAACCGGGTGATGTAGTCCCGGAGCAGCTCCTGGTCCTGCTGGCGGATGGAGAAGAGGCTATCCACCTCTCTCGGCACCTTCCAACAAGCGTCGATGTGCGCCACAAACTTTCCTTCCAACTGATGGAAGGAGCAAATAGATCCGGGCTCGAGGCGGGTGAACCAGACTCGAGCAGCCTTCCGGAGGGTAGAGGGGAAGGCGATGCATAAAAGGGCGTCAGTGGCCCCCTGGACCCTCATGAGAGCCTTGTAGCTCTCCAGATGGTCCAGAGGGTCGGTGGTCCTGTCGTAGGGATCTACCTGTGGCATGCGGAACCGGCTCAGAATCGGCTCCGCCTGGATTTCTTCAGAGAAGGAGGGATGGGAGTCGTAGCACGTCGGGTCCGCCGACGAGTTCTGCAGGTCGGCAAATCGGCGGGCGAACTCCGCCAACTTGCGCTCGTGCTCCTCCAAGCGCCTCTCGGCCTGGCGCTTGATGGCCTCGTCGGTGGAATCTTCCACCGAGGCTGCTGGTGAGGGGGGCGCCGATCGGTCTCGGCGCAAGCTCACGCCTCGGCGTCGCTTGCTGCGATGCGCCGTTTCGGCTTCGCTTGCTGCGATGCGCCGTTTCGGCTTCATCGGCCGGGGATCGACTCTCGTGATCCACCGAACCAGAGTAGTTTCTTTTCGCGGGAGTTTGATGGCTCCCGCGGGGGTTGGAGACTGCCCGTGGTTGGGATGGCCTGCCTTGAATGGAGCGCAGGCTCCCACGCGGCCCCGCGGCCCAAGCCATGGGGGTCCCTGGCTGCGGCTGCGTGGCCAGGGAGCGCTGCTGGTGTTGTAGTTGCCGGACCGCCGAGGTCAAGGTCTGCAGCTGTTGGATGACGGCCGCAAGAGTCCCGTCCGCCAAGGTTGGCTGTGGTGGAAGAGGAGGGGGAGCCGGGAGCTCCCTCTCCGGGCTGTGGGCCCCTTGAGGGGAGGGAACCTCCCCTACACGGCTGGTGGACGCCTCGCGCCCACGAGTGACCACCATTGTCGGAGAGCGCTTTGTCTGCAGAAAGCTAGCTCCCACTAGGGGTGTTGTCCTGCCCCCCTACCTGGCGCGCTAATCTGTTGCCGATCTCGCCGCCGCGCCCGTGGCCTCGGACCCGCCGATCCGACTAGTCCGTCCTGCTCCTGGGGCCTCCTGGCTGGGCCGAACCTGCAAGGCAAGGTCAGAAGATCCTGGCCGGGGATTCCGGCGAGGGAGCTCCGACGATCAAGTTAGTAGACGGCGAGAGGGAACACTCTCTGGGACGGGCCCCCGAAGGAGTCCCAGACTCAGAGAATGTACTAGCAAGAAAGATGGCAGAGAGACCAGAAACCCGGCTGGATTCCTTTGCCGAGCTCGCGCCAAGCGATCCCCTCTCGGGACCTTGGATCTTGCTCTAGGAGCGGAGCTTCCAGCCTCTGTTTCTTACTTGTCTCACCTTACCTGGTCGTCTTTTCTCTCCTTCCTTTTATCTCCTCCCGTTGCCTGCTCGTTTTCCGCTCCCGGGAGGCTCCCTTGTCGCTCTCGTCGCCCTCTCTCCGTCCTTTTCTCTTTTCCCTTCTGGTTCAGAGGTTAAGACGGCTTTCCGGCCTCGTTTGCCGAGCCTAGCGGGGAAAGAGTAAAGGAGGGGGGCGCTGGCCAGGCTGCCGACCAGACCTCGGGCCGAGTGTGGGCGCCCTCCTTCCCAGGCGCCGGCGCTGTCCGTTATCAGGTCCTGTTATGTCAGAGCCGCGTCTCTTTCGGGGTGCGGTGCGCACGGCTCGAGGGTCAATCTCGGGGCCTGTGCCTCCGCTCTTTGGGACCTTCTCTGTACAAGCTGCCTGACCTCGGCCGAGGTGGTCCCGTCTCCAGGGGCCACCTGGCGAAGGAGCAAAGGGGCCCGGCTCAACCTCGGCCGAGGTGGGACCGTCTCAGGGTGCCACCTGGCGAAGCGGCCGGGGACCCCGGGCCGAGCTCGACTTCGGACGTGTGGGAGCCGCAGCTGACTCGGCCGAAAACCTCCACGTGGCTCGAATCATGCCCGACGGAATCTGAGACCGACCACGTCATCATTACGGCCGTAACAGCTACCACGTCGCCATACTTCCTTGCCACGTGTTCTTTCTCTGGCCACGTGTCCAACTTCGGGTGACACGTGGCTAAAAAAAAAACTTAAATTCATAATTATATTATAAATTATTTATTTTGATAAATATATATATATATTTATATTATTTTTAAAAAAAACTAGGGCGAAGTGGCCTCCTGGCCAACAAACTAAAAAGGTTTGGACCACGTTGCGTGGCTCCCTCAGCAATATCACAAGGAGGGCTGCACTTTTTCCTCAACCACGTCCCACCATCGTGGGACCCATCGTTTCCTTTTGTCTAAGGATGTCGCGGTCGGCGTCAATCGGTTCTCTTCGCTTGCTCGCCGTGCGTTGCCTTCACCAACCTTCCCCTCTTTTGACCGTCGAAGATAACAAAACAAAAGTTTCCCATCACAGCCCCGGCGTATCCTATTGAGTTTTTGTTAAAATAATATTTTTTATTAAATATTTATTCAATTGGTGCCATTTTCTAAAATATATATTTTTGGATGACGCGAAAAAGTATAGACGAGAGATCGTAGATTACATTTACGATTTGATTTTTCCACACAAGTTATTCTTTTTCCATTTCAATATTTAATAAAAAATAAAAAAATTAATAAAAGTCTTTAAAAATTAATATTTTTTTTAAAAAAAATAAAAAAATTAAAAATTTTAAAAATAATAATATGATATTATAATAATATATTATAATATATTTTATTATAATAAATATTTTATATTCTAAAATATAATAAATATATTATAATATATTAAATTATAAAATATATATTATAATATAGTATATTTGTTGATGTACATATACCGATCATAGTGATAGCGGTGTTGCATCAAGTACCATCAGCGCAGCATAACGAGATGGGACATCCATCGACGGTGAGGTTGGAGACGACGGGGCACGAGGACGGCGGTGTTAGTGCGAGCTCGGGCACCTACTTGCCCATGCCCTACGCGACCTAATCATGTCCGCTCGATGGATCCGGCCGCTAGCACGATGCGCAGCTTCACCTCACACGGCATCCGTCAATACGATAAGATTGACGGAGACTACCAGGACAGCAACTACTACTCGGTGCATTGATGGTATCCGGCTTTGCATACATACAGCAGTCTAGTCGTACCATGAGGATGTTTCTGGCGATCACGTCATGCAACAGATTCGATTGCCATGGAGATGCGTGGCTTCACTGCACACGATGTCCGTTACTATGGTAAGGCTAATGAAAGCTACAGGGATAGCAGCCACTGCTCGGCGCATTAGTGGTATTAGGCTTTGCTCACGTGCAACAGCCCAGTCACGTCGTGGGGGCGTTCCTTATGATACAGCTAGTATGCACGCATTAACAAATATAGTATATTATAATACATAATATATAATTAATATATTATAATATATTTATTATATTTTTAAGTATAAAATAATTATTATAATATAAAATATATTAAAAAATATTATTATAATATCATGCTATTATATTTTTTATTTTAAAAAATTTATTAATTTTTATAGATTTTTTTTTAATTTTTAATTTATTAATTTTTTGAAAAAGATTTTTATTTATTAATTTATTAATTTTATTTATTAATTTATTAATTTTTATAGTTTTTTAAATAAAATAAAAAAATAATAAATAAAAATGTTTTTCAAAAAATTTAATAAATGGAAAATTAATAAAAAATATATAAAAATAATAAACAATTTAGAAAAAAATTAAAAAGTTTAAATAATAAGAAATATAATAACATGATATTATAAAAATATATTATAATATATTTTATATTATAATAAATATTTTATATTATAAAATATAATAAATATATTATAATATATTAATTATATATTATATATTATAATATAGTATATTTGTTGATGTGTGCATATTGGTTGTACCATGCAGAATGTCCCTATGGCATGATCGGGCTATTGCATGTGAGCAATGCTTGATATCATTGATGCGCCGAGCGGCAGCTGCCATCCCGGTGGCATCCATTAATCTTACCACACTGATGGGCGTCGCATGCAGTTGAGCCATACATCTCCGTGGTGATTGAACCCATTGCACAACGTGATTGCCGGGAACATCCTCATGGTACGACCGGACTGCTACATGTATGCAAGGTTGGATATCATTGATGCACCGAGCGATGGTTGCTATCTTGATAACCTCCATCAACCTTACTGCATCGATGGATGCCATATGAGGTGGAGCTATGCACCGCAGTGGTAGCCGGATCCATTGGATGGCATGATCAAGTCTTGGAGGGCATGGGCAAGTGGGTATCCAAGTTCGCATCAATATCGCCACCCTTGTGCCCCGTTGTCTCCAGCCTCACTACTCGATGGATGTCCCATCTTGTTGTACTGCACCAATGGCACTTGACGCAACACCACCGCCACCATGATCGGTATACGTGCATTAACAAATATACTATATTATAATATATAATATATAATTTAATATATTATAATATATTAATTAAATTTTAGAATATAAAATCTATCATAATATATTATAATAATATTATATTATTATTTTTTATTTTTAAAATATTTTATTAATTTTTATTAATTGTTATTAATTTTTTTTATTTTTAATCTTTTATTAAATATTAATATGAAAAAAAATAATTTACGTGAAAAAATTATAGGTTGTACCCGTAACTTTCAATTGAAATTGCATGTGCAACCTATGATTTTTCACCCATATTTTCTACATCACCCAAAATCACCTACTTTGAATAATATGCAAGGATGGCACCAATTGGATAAATATTTAATAAAAAATATTACTTTTAAAAAATCGTATCCTGTTAAAAAAAAATCCCTCGTGTATCCTAATAAACATAAACATAATAGCAACCGTTATTTAACCAAGCTCTTCTCTGAATTCTTCGAGTAACCTACAATAGCCACTATTATATCATAACAAAACTTTTAGAATGGTTTGATTGCCATTTTATGATTATCCCTTGAACACTTTTCATTTGCCTACGATTTTCCAGTATGGCTGTATTGTTTTACCCCATCCTTGTGCATATTTACCGAGTTGTGCAAAACAAGAGAGGGAAAAATCTCACTTATAAAGACTTTTGGATGCACCAAAAAAAAAAAAAAAACTTATGGATGCACAAAAAAATAAAAGAGGAGAAAATCTTATTATATTGGAATTGAGTAAAAAATGCCTATCAATAAATTCTAACTTCCAAATATTTAATGCCAATCAAAGCAAGATGTAGACCTTAACTTCCTCTTTAAGTATTTGTTTGTGACAAACATGAAAATTAAGTATCACCACTTAGATTTGAACTAACGGCGGTTGGTACGGATACTAGGACCAAAAAAGATCGACAAGTCGAACCCACATTCCTGTGGATCACCTGTGAATAAAGTTCTGAACCCAAATCCTTTTTACCTGTAAATATTTTATTTTAAATTCTGTTATTTATGATTAGTTGGGTTTAGCCCCCGGATCCAAAATTAAGTCTATAAAAAAATCTCTGAACCCAAATGAAACCTGTATGTTAGCTAGGCCAACTTGCACCCTCGTGGTTCGTCCGGATGTAGGGTCTGGGCCCACGGGGATGTGGGTGCCACCGGTAAGGCGAGTATGGTGTCACGTCAACGTCCCTTGGTTGGTGCTGATGTGCTCGTCTCTAGCGAGCTGACTCGAGGTTTAGTACCCTGGGTAGCTCTTGCGGGGGTCGGCGGGGAGTCGACTCGAGTGCCCCGGGATTGCTGCGCTGCCTGTTTAAGAGAGATAAACCGGCATCCTATAATAGGGACGTTCCTTTTGTAAGAATGGTTAGGGGCATCGATCCGACAACTGGTATTAGAGCCGAGGTCTCGGGTTCGAGTCTTCGCAGGGAAAAAAAATCGGTCGTTTCGCTGGGGGGATTGTTGGCTGGGCCAGCTCGCACCCTCGTGGTTCGTCCGGATGTAGGGTCTGGGCCCACGGGGATGTGGGTGCCACCGGTAAGGCGGGTCTGGTGCCAAGTCAACATCCCTTGGTTGGTGCTGAGGTGCTCGTCTCCAGCGAGCCGACTCAAGGTTTAGTACTCTGGATAGCTCTTGCGGGGGTCGGCAGGGAGTCGACTCGAGTGCCCCGGGGTTGCTGCGCTGCCTGTTTAAGAGAGATAAATCGGCCTCTTATAATAGGGGACGTTCATTTTGTAAGAATGGTTAGGGGCATCGATCCGACAACTGGTATATATATATTTACTTAGTTGGGTTTAGCCTTTTTTACCAACTGTAATTAGGATTTTTATTTTTAGCCTTTTGGGCCAAATCCCTTTTACCAAGTTGAACCACTTGTTTACATGTCTTGCCTTTTGATCAAATTGGGTTGCAATTGATCAAGTAGGGCTTTAGTTATTTAGTTGGTTTAATTAGTTTTGAGTCATGTGATTAGTTAATTTAGTTATTGAGTCCTGTAACATAAGGGGGGACCCAATTGAAGACCCATGTGACTTCATATGTACTCAAATCAAGATACCATATGCATTCAAGTCAAGACACATGTGACCCCATGTGACAACCCAATACACCATGTGTTAGCTCAAGTCAAGCCATGTGACTCCATGTGCTAGTCCTAGTCATTTGCCACATGACAACCACTTCTTGGCGCCACCTTTTCAAGATTTTGGACATCACTTGCCACATCATCCGGGACATCATCACATGACATGTCACTTATGTTTGGACATTACTTGCCACATCATCCAGGACATCATCACATGCATGTCTTTTATCCTTGGTCGGCCACATGAAGAGATCGACACTTATTTTTTTAAGAGAAGTAAAGTAGGAGTCCAACCATGTTTAGCGCCATCTCTTCTCAATATTGTCGCCAATTCCAAGAGAATTCTAATTTTAAGATGAGTAAAGCAGAACTCTACAATTCCCATCTCATGTTGTCGCCTACTTTGAGGATCTCATCTCAAGTTGTCACCCAAGTTGGTTGAAGGCCATGGAGAGCTCAAAGACTAGAGTCCAAGATACTAGAAGAAAGGATTCAAGGAGTTGTTGCCCAAGGAAAACCAATGCTAGTCTTTGTATCCATTACACCACTAGTTGTTGGTCTATAAATACTCCATCAACCCCCCCGTATAATTAATGATTATTGATGAAATACAACGACATTCTGTCAATATTTTTTCTTTGCTGTGTGCATCGCGGGGTGTGAGGTCCTTTCCTTTGTTCTTTGAAACATCGCGGGGTGTGACGCCCTATTTATCTATACATCAGAAAAATCCTAGCCGACTACTTCCTTCCATCTTCTCTTTCACTTTTCCATTCTTTTCCTACTTTGCTTCTTTCTAACTAAAATCTTTTTTTGTTGAGTGATTGCAGGTGATCAGGAACTAAAGTCGAGATGTTCTTGCCTTGGAACCGATATTACGGAAGATCAGAGCCCAAAGATCGAGATCTTGAAGCCCTGCCGTAAGGTCCTGAGAGTTCCAACATATCTACTTTAGAGGAAAAATTCTACGTTGGTAAAATTCAAAAAAAAAAAACCTTTTCCATTCTTTAGTTTCTGGTCTTTGAAAGTAGATCCTAGTTTACGGTGGTTTCTAAGCCACCAAATCTTGATTTTCTAGTTGCTTTGTAAGATATACTCGTGCGGGCATAAACTAGTTGACTAGTTTCCTTAATTGCTTCCTTTGAGTCATTAAAAAAATTAAAAATTATAAACAAATTAATCTCTATTCTTTCTTTGTTAATTAGGTTAATAATTGGTAGATTAGGTTTTTATAATTGTCCTACATCAGTTTTGGTATCAGAGCGAAAGGTTAAACTAAGGTTTAACTTCTAGTTCTAAAATTTCTGCATACCTTGAACTAGGATAAAATTAAAACTGCATAAAATCTATCCAAAAAAATTCAAAAACATTAGAAATAAATTTTTTAATAATCCTCTGTTAATCCTTTGTTTAATCTCAGAAAAAATCAGATAATTTTTTTTTTCTGTTTTCTGGTGAAAAGAAATCACGCCTCCTAAGTGGGTATACGCAAGTATACTGTCACGACCCATGAAAAGTAATAAGCTACGGCCGAACATGATATCCTGAGATCGGATTAGATCTAAAATTTAATTTTGAGATATATATAAAAAAATTAATTAATTTTTATTTTTTTGCTATTTTAATAATATTATTGTTTCATTGCATATTAGGGTTTCATCTTGTGTGTGCATCATCAAGTAACTAAATTTTAAGGGCACTTGAGCATCTCAGATCAGGGCAGGATCTCATCACCTGTCCTGGGCCTACAACAACCTTCTTTTGCATCCAAATCCAGCCTAATTAAAATCAATTAAACTTAATTTGCTCTAGTGAGCTAGGGACACCAACAGGTCAGGTTCCAAGTATTGTGTGAAAGCTAGTGCACCCAATCCTTTGATTATCACTTGAATCTGGTGTCTAAGGCTAGAGGTCCAGAGGCAAATGCCCTAAGCGGTTTCATGATTTTTAATTAGGACCCTACGAGAGCAGGGGGAGCCTCCCATGACCCCATCTCTTACCTGGCCAGTGGATAAGGTAATTGTTGAATTGGCTATAAATTGAGCTGACCCATTCTACTTGAGCTCTAGGTCTAGGAAACCTTAGTTCAATTTGTGTGATTGCATTGCATGGCTACTAGATTAGGAACTTCATACCTGTAGACTCACCCAAACCCAACCCAGCCTGACTATAGAGTCTAACCTTGAAATCTTTCTAAGGTTCATGACTGAACAATGTGCCCAAATGAACAATAGGTTTGGCCGACTAGATGAATGGTTAGAAACCCTAGAGAGAACCCCTAAGACCCGTAATAAGCCTAAACTTGAGATCCCATGTCCTACACCTCTCAACCCTAGAAGAGCTCTACACCCAGACCCAATCTGGGAGACTAACCATAGGAGACTCAATTATGATTCTATAGACCAGGATGAGAGAGCTACTAGGAACTTTAGACTAGAAGCACCTACATTTGGTGGTGATCTTAATCTTGAGGACTATATTAATTAGGAAGAAGGTATGGATCTATATTTTGAAAGGGAATTAATGTCTGATGAAAGAAAGTTTAAGATTGCTAAGCTTAAGTTAGTACCTAGGCTAGAATTTTCTGGGATGATGTTAAAAGAATGATTAGACAAAGAAGAGACATACCCATAACTACCTGCGGTGACATGAAACTTAAACTTAGAGAAAAGTATCTATCCAAATCATATGAACCTAGTTCTTATGTACCCAGATCCTTTGAACCCAGCTCCTACGAACCCAGATCTATGACCTATAGATCTGAGCCCATATCCTATGAATCTAAGAAACCCAAAATCCCTAGGTATCAACTTAGTGCTAGTCGGGTTTCGCTTAGTCAGCCAGGACCCATTAGGATCAGTGCCCCTTATCAAAATTCAGGATTCAGCCAAATCCACCCGAGTCGATCCATTCCTCAGCAGAGTCAACCCAATTCTCACCCGAGCCGACTCAACCCTAATCCGAGCTGACTTACCCCTACTAGCCCAAATCCTATCCAATTTCTCCTTAACCGACCTACTCCTACTACCTTATTGGTTCACCAGGATGACATTGAAGAAGAAGTTTATGAAGCTGACGTGAACTTAGTAGATGAGTATGTAGATGAGGAGATACAGGAGGTAGACCCAGAGTTAGATAATCCTGACCATACCCAGGTTGAAGCTAGCCCAGAGTTAGTTGACCAGGACCGTACCCTGACTGAAACTGTACTGGTAGGACCCTTAGAAAAAGAAACCCATAAGGAGCCTAACCCTACTGCTAGGACCTTACCTGAGAAAATATTAGAAGAGAGTCAAACCCTAGAGCCTAGTCCTAAGATTCACGAATCCAAAATAATTAGTGAGGACTTGGCTTATTTAGTCCAATACCCTCAGGAAGACTTCACCCCTATGATCCCAATTGAAGATCTTTTTCTTGAAATTACTGACCCATTCTTTCATCAAGTGGACCTTTTAGTGCCTATAGGTGTGAATCTATGTCCAACCCTTAAGGTTAACCCTGTAAGTCTAGGATTAATCTATGAGCCCTTTTCTTATTTCCTACCCTACCAAGTCACCCCCGAATCCATTTCTTATTTTCTACCCTTTCCTAAAGCTTCCAGCATTTCTAGGACCATTAGTTTGCATTTTGTAGAGGTCAGCATGCTGCATAAGCCAATTGCACATGTTAGGTTTACAACCTATTTTTGGAGAACCTTACGGCATCTATTAGGAGTTCATGTTAAATTTTTGTCTGCATGTCACCCATTGACCAAGGGTCAAGCACAGAATTGAAATTAATGACTTAACAAAGAGAAAAATAAATAAATAAATAAATAAATTTTCTTTACTAGTAATACTTAATGAGTCTATTAGACATTTGCAGAGTCATAAATACAATACATTAAAGAATTGTATAAGAATCATATGACTAATTCAAGAAAAAGACTTAAAGAATACAATGAAGGAGACTTTAGCATGGTTAGACTACGACTTGAACGGTTCCCACCTAAAATCATGAAAAAGTTACATGCCCGTAGTAGTGGACCATACAAAGTAATTAAGAAAATTGGACCTCATGCCTACGTGCTCGAGTTACCGCATGAACTAGGTATTAGTCATATTTTCAACATTTCAGACCTTATTGAGTATAGGGAGCCAACGTTGATTCCTAGTAAGCTATTTGGGCATGATCCAATCCTTGAGAGTGAGCCAACCCATGTGTGTCTACCTGCCATACCACCAGCCCGGAGAGACAGGATCGAGCGGATCTTGGATGACAAGATTATCACTACTCGAGATAAAGATTATCAGCGATATCTGGTTCGTTGGCAAAGACAACCCGAGACTGATGATTCTTGGATCACCAGAGAGGACTTGCAGAGAGTTGACCCAGACTTACTAGAGCGCTATCATAGCGGAGTTGACCCATACTCGACAGAGTCGAGTTTCTCCCATCCGGGAAGAATTGGTGCGGACACCAGGGCCAGAAAAGATCGACAGGTCGAACCCACATCCCTGTGGATCACCTGTGAATAAAGTCCTGAACCCAAATCCTTTTTACCTGTAAATATTTTATTTTAAATTCTGTTATTTAGGATTAGTTGGGTTTAGTCCCTGTACCCAAAATTGAGTTTGTAAAAAAATACCTGAACCCAAATGAAACATGTATATATATATTTACCTAGTTGGGTCCTTTTTACCAACTGTAATTAGGATTTTTATTTTTAGCCTTTTGGGCCAAATCCCTTTTACCAAGTTGAACCACTTGTTTACATGTCTTGCCTTTTGATCAAATTGGGTTCCAATTGATCAAGTAGGGCTTTAGTTATGTAGTTGGTTTAATTAGTTTTGAGTCATGTGATTAGTTAATTTAGTTATTGAGTCCTGTAACACAAGGGGAGATCCAATTGAAGACCCATGTGACTCATGTGCACTCAAATCAAGATACCATATGCATTCAAGTCAAGACACATGTGATCCCATGTGACAACCCAATACACCATGTGCTAGCTCAAGTCAAGCCATGTGACTCCATGTGCTAGTCCAAGTCATTTGCCACATGATAACCACTTCTTGGCGCTACCTTTTCAAGATTTTGGACATCACTTGCCACATCATCCGGGACATCATCACACGACATGTCACTTATGTTTGGACATCACTTGCCACGTCATCTAGGACATCATCACATGCCATGTCTTTTATCCTTGGTCACATGAAGAGATCGATGCTTATTTTTTTAAGAGAAGAAAGCAGGAGGAGTCCAACCATGTTTAGCGCCATCTCTTCTTAATATTGTTGCCAATTCCAAGAGAAATCTAATTTTAAGATGAGTAAAGCAGAAGGACTCTATAATTCCTATCTCATATTGTCGCCCACTTTAAGGAAGCTCATCTCAAGTTGTCGCCCAAGCTAGTTGAAGGCCATGGAGAGCTCAAAGACTAGAGTCCAAGACACCGGAAGCAAAGATTCAAGGAGTTGTTGTCCAAGGGAAACCAATGCTAGTCTTTGTATCCATTACACCATTAGTTGTTGGTCTATAAATACTCCATCAACCCCTTGTATAATTAATGATTATTGATGAAATATAATGACATTCAGTCAAAATTTTTCCTTTGCTGTGCGCATCGCGGGATGTGAGACCCTACTTATTTAGACATTAGAAAAATCCTAGCCGACTACTTCCTTCCCTCTTCTCTTTCACTTTTCCATTCTTTTCCTACTTTGCTTCTTTCTAACTGAAATCTTCCTTTGTTGAATGATTGCAGGTGATCAGGATCTAAAGTCGAGGTATTCTTTCCTTAGAACCGATATTGCGAAAAATTGGAGCTCGAAGATCGAGATCTTGAAGTCTTGCTGTGAGGTCCTGAGAGTTCCAACAAATCTACTTCAGAGAAAAAATTCTATGTTAGTAAAATTCAAAAAAAAAAAACCTTTTCCTAGTCTTTAGTTTCTGATATTTGAAAGTAGACCCTAGTTTATGGTGGTTTCTAAGCCACAAAATTCTGATTTTCTTGTTGCTTTGTTAGATTTACTCGTGCGGGCATAAATTAGTTGACTAGCTTTCTTAATTAATTCCTTTGAGTCACTAAAAAAAATTAAATATTATAAAAACAATTAATCTCTATTTTTTCTCTGTTAATTAGGTTAATAATCGACATATTATGTTTTCATAATTGTCCCGTATCAGCTGTTGATTAGCTTTCTCTTTTGGTTGATCATCATTAGTATAGTAATTTATTATTTTCTAATATGATATGAAGAAGAACATATTCCATTACCATTGATTGCATTCCTTTTCATAATTTTAATAAAAATAAAAATATCTACTGTAAAGTTTAAACATTACAACTCTCTTTTACCAAATTTCGCACCCAACCAGTTCCATGTATCATATCTATTACTGTAAAATATACCCCTGTTTGCATGTCCTTCCGGAGGATGTTTGTTTAAAGTTTTTTTCCCTCAAATTGATACTAGATAATTTTTTTGTTACAACTGCAAAACTTCATCAGATGGAGGATCCAATCCTCGCACATCTACAAAATTCTTAGAATCTGTTTAAATTATTCTATAGACTAGGCTGAAAATTCTATAGCATTAGCCTGGTACATCTAGCAAATTCATAGAATACTAGCCGGATAATATAAAATATTAAGAAATAATTTTATAGTAGACCGATCTGGTTCTATGAAATTCGGACTGACCCACTTTAAAATTGTTTTAAAATATTTTCTGAATATAAACTTAATCTAAACCGTAGTCTAAGATCATCTTACTACTGATTCAATCCATAAATTTTATAAAATTTTTGGTCTGTTGTTTCGTAGAAAAATTCAATGGGACCTTAGTTATCAGATTTCTATCGACAATTCCATGTATAAGCATAATATAAGGTCGTCCATCCAAACCCAAAATAACATATTATCAAAACAATCCGAACCAACCCAAATCCGATTTATCGTCAGCTATCCATAATTAGCCGATCCCCAATCACGACACGCTCTCCGGCCGTTCCCACGGTCGATGCCATCTGGCCGAGGTATCATCCGCGGTGCCCGGCAGTTATTTCCCACGGGCCCTACCTCAAACCCACGGCCCTCCATCGGTCCACTTGCACCGACCCTCACACCATTCCCGCCCCAGCTGGGACAACTCCAGCTTCCTATCTTCGGTATGTGGAGGATAACTCGTACTCTCCCCCTACTCCCAATTCACGGTCCCCACACCCCCAATTTTAATACGCTTTCATGGTTATCTAACTCTTTTACACTAAACTAAATTAATTTATTCTACTTGCCCTATTTATATTCGCATTCCCCGTTGTTTTCCCTTCAATAGAAGCTCTAATGCTGCGGCACTTTTTTTTTTTTTTTGCAAAAAAGGAAAAAATGTTGATAGTGTTTTGTAAGTGGGTACGTACCTTACTGGGATTTCCCGATCTGGAGGACAGTCGGCTCCCGCTGGAGCCACCGCGGTGCCGGAATACATCCCCGCGCGACGGCCAGGGGCTGAGGATCATCGCCGGAGAGACGGCGAAGCCGGCGAATGTGGTGGAGAAGATCGGAACCGGGCGGCCGCCAGAGAAGCCCGATCCTGGCGCCCGGGGCCTCTATGAGTGCTGCTACGACGACAGGCTCGGCCTCTGTACCGAGAGCCTCGGGTTCGAGAGCTGCTGCGACGGCCGCGTGGTGGCGGAAGAGGCGGTACTGGAGGAGGACTCCATTGGCGCCTCGGGCGCCGGCGACGACGAGGCGGTGGAGGAGGGGCGGAAATCGGGAAGGGGGATATCGGGACAGTGGAGTGAGGGGAGGAAGTTTCCACGGCCGCTGAGTTGGCTGGCCGAGGATGGGGGGCGGCGGAGCAAATATCTGGTGCCGGAGAGGAAGGACGGACGGCTGATGCTCAAGTTGAAGACCGTCGATCGGTCGGAGATCTTCGCCGCGACGCGGGAAGAAGGGCGGCTCCGATTGCGTCTGATCGAACCGGACGGCTCCGAAGAGGAGGTGGATACGGCGGCGGCGGAGGAGGAGGAGGATTGGGGGAGAGGTGGGAGTGGAGGAGGGGGGAGATAGAGGGGGCGCGGCGCTGCCAAGAACCGGTTAGCTGTAACGAGGTGGTGCCGCTGTGGTGGGATCACCGTTTCGTGACGACGGCGAGAGGTCACAATATCTGGTTGCCGTCACCTCGTTTCTGCCTGGCAGACGGAATGAGTGGGGATCTGTGGCCGTAAGCTTGAACGAGAGGGCAGCCGAAGGAGCAAGCGGAGAGCACAGCGAAGCCGGAAAAAAAAAAAAAAAATGTACAGTTTTTGCAAGTTGGTGGCCGTTCTCGGGAATTTTTTTCTCTCTCTACAAAAAAAAAAAAAAAACAAAAAAACATTGGCTTCCTCCCTGATTCTGTCATGAAAGAGATTTCTGTCGAGTTGGTTCAAAAAAAAAATGCAGACAGATGTATGATTGTATGAATAAGTCCCTGCCATTTGGAAATATACTGACAGAAGTCTCGTAATCGGATTTTTTTTAAATATTATTTTTTAAATATAATATTATCAAAATAATACAGTTTAAAATAATATTACTATATTACTGTTGTTTTGGATGACGAGATTTATTTATTTATTTTTTTTTTTTTGCTACTTGGACCACCGGTAACGTGGAATGCATGCATTGAAGATGCAGATTTAATTTATGCCTTCTAAGTCGGTAAAAAAAAAAAAATTGAACCTGCGCCTTCTAATAAAAACTTTTAAAAAAAATATCTTCAAGTTCAACCCCCGTGCCTTCTAAAAAATCAAAAAAATAAAAGTATGAAGATGCAAGATCAATCTACGCCTTCTAAAAAAAAAAAAAAAAAAAAAAAGTAGGTTGATGACGCAGGTTGAATCGGTATCTTCTAAGAAAACATAAAAAAAATTTCAAATGAAGATACAGGTTAAACCTGTGCCTTCCAAAAATAAAAAAAAAAAGCATGAACCACCTGTGTCTTGTAAAAAATTCAAAAAAAAAAATTTGAAGATGCAAGTACAACTTGTGCCTTCTTCTAAAATAGTCAAAAAAATCAAACAAAGTTGAAGACGCAGGTTCTAGGATTTAAAATTTAAAAAAATACTTATCTTATGATTGTATACTAAAAAAAACTTGAATGAACAGAAAAAAAATAAAATAAAAAAAATTTGCTTAAATATAGTGGTTCAATCTGCATCTTATAAAATAAATATAAAAATATATAAAATAACTTGAATGTTGTAAACAGATCGAAAGAAAATTAAATATTGCTTAACCAAGATTTATTTTTAAATATTTTTTTTAAAAAAATATCGAAATAGTACGGGTCAAAATAAATTTACCGAACAACTGCAGCTCAGTGAATTGGTTCAATAATTTAGTCGGTGGGCTAACTGGCGGTCGGATAGGATGTTGGACCGATAAACGGACCATGACTGGATTGGCGAGCAGATCGGTGGTCGATCACCAGACAGGTGGTTGGACCGGTGGCCGAACCGGTGGCCAGTCCCTTGGCTAGGCCGATGGCCAGATCGATGGTCAGACCGGTGGTAGGACCGATGGTCAGACCGGTGGTAGGACCGATGGTCAGATCGGTGATAGGACCGATGGCTGAATAGGTGGCAGGATCAGCGACCGGACCGATGCAGGACTGACGGCCGGACCGGTGGTCGGATCGGTGGCAGGACTGATTTGATTGTCAGTTCGACCGTCGATTTGATAGCATTCAGTCATCGATTGGATTATCTGTCTGGCCGCTAGGCCAGTGCCAGTCTCACTGCCAGGTTGGTGCCGGTCCGAGTTAGACCGGTGGCGACCGAAGTGGTACTAGGTAGGGGGCTAGACTGGCACCAATCCACCAACTGAACTGGCACTGGATTGGCGATCGGACTGGTTTCGACCTGATGACTGGACTAGTGGCCGGATTAGCACCGGGTTGATGGTTAGACTGGCACCAACCTGGCAATTGAATTGACGACCAGTTTAACTAATATTTATATTTTAAAATCTTTATATTTTATTATTTTTTAAATTTTATTATGTTAAATTATGAAATATTTTATATTATGTATAAATAAACAATAATGTAATGTAATGTAATATATGAATACTTAGTTGCATGTACTTGAGTATATGCCCAATATTTTAAAAAAACCTAATAATATAAAACTTCATTATAATGCCATAACTTTAAAATAATATGGTCAACACATAAATGTAATACATAAATGAAAGTAAAAAAAATATCCTAAGTTGCACAAGGTGGCCGTCTCCTCCTACACGGAGGTTGCTTCTGATGATGTGAAGATTCTGGTTCACTCGATCCTTGATACCCTGTCAGAAGCTCTACCTCAGTGTGAATTGGCTTATGTAGCACCCTCATGTGTCGATCCCTCACCGATAAGTTCCTTCCCATGAGCTGAGTATCCCTGATGCATCATATATTATGGTGCGATAGTATAATCGAATTGCGTTGCAATATCCTCCACAGATGTGAATTGTCTGACATCTTTGTGTAGATGACTGCTCTTAGATAAGTAGGGAGTGAACTCGGGCATTGAAAACAGAGAGGTACTGCATCAGCGAGTATGTCCTGTATGCTGAGGTACAAGAGCTGCTCCTGATGATGATGCGTAAGAGAAATATGCAGGCGTCTCATCCTCTCTGTCATCGTCATGAGCAAATCCTCGTAAGTGGATACGAGTCTGCTCATGGACAGTATGAAGGATGGTATCACATATATCCATGATGGACTGGGTTGATGTGGATATAGAACCTGGCTGAGCAAGCTGTTGAATCATTACCATACCATCGCTCTAAAATATAGATGTAATTAGAATATTATTTTAAAAAATTTAATTATGAAGTATGTTTAATAAAATAATTTAATTGCTTACCATGTAATCATGCATCGCACCAGTACGACTGATGAATGGCCTAGTGATGCGACGGTACCACTCATATATGAATCATAAAAATCCATGATACCATCAACAGGAGGGCTATCTAAAATATGATCTCGACTGCTCTTCCAAATCTATATAAAATGCTGATGAGTAAAGGACCAGTCTTGCTTATTTCATCCTCTGAGATTGATGTGGTGCAGTGCAGCATCTGTATTATACCAATCTGGTATAGATTGCCAGATCCCAAATTGCCGTAATACTTTATCAGCGAAGTGCCACTCTACGATGTGAAAAAAATAAGTGGCACTCCGGTACACCATACATCCTGACCGTGTAGATAATAATCGAGTAGATGGATAAGAATGTCAGGAGTATATGGCTACCATATCACCTGTTAATCATAATTTTAAATAATAATATATTAAAAAAATAATATTCAAAAAATTTAATTTTACTTATTACCTATTCTGGTCTCAGGTGATCAACATATAGTCTGTATGAAGAGACCATATGTGTTGACATCTCTTTAACCAAAAATTGATCTCTTCATCTATAGATAATAAAAATTACATGGTTAATATAACAAATAAATTTCAATAAAAAAATAATAAAAATTTTTGATACTTACTTGATCCCCAAGGGGCCCTATGGTAATCTATCTCTACCATCATCTAAGTCAATCATAGGGTCTGTAGTCGGCTGAAATAATCTGTGGTGCCAAACCCGGGAATCTATCCTATGCCCAAAGCTGTAGCAATATCAATGGTCTAACAATATCATGGGTATCTCTCCGGCTAGCCCTGCACATACATGTACAACCATGCTAAGCCTGCACTACCCCAACTATACTACCCAGCCATCTTAAAATCATGTAGTAGGGGTAAAAACATGAGATATATCTCCTTTACCGACGTATCCATAAATAGACATCCACTCATAAACTGTAATATATAAGCTCTAGTATGGTGTTGTATCGCTATCTCATCTGCATCATGGGATAACTTGTGAAACTGCTCTGCTAGCCATAATAGACTCAACCATGACTCCTGAAGTTGACCCTGTGGTGGAATGACTCCTAATAACTGGTAGTAAAGCTGATGCCAATCGATCTGTATACTACCGGTGACAGATAATCCAGCAACAGGTAAACCCAACTAGATGGCAATGTCCTGTAATGTGATGGTGCACTCTCCACATGGCAAATGAAAAATATGAGTTTCTGGATGCCACTGCTCTATCAGTGTCATAACCAAGTGCCAATCCAACCATATATAATCTATACATGCTAGTATAAAATCTGGTCTGTTGTAGGTACGGTACTATACGTCTATCAAGTGGTGCCGACCTACATGTAACAAGTTCCCTACGTCAACACTGAAGGAAACCTGCCTCCTATCCATCCCATATCAATCCGGTACGATGGGTGTCCTGATCATACAATATTGAATGATCTACTGGCTCTGTGATGCGAACAGACCCCGATCAATATTTATTCTAGCAGATCGGACCGTTGGTTGCTAGGAAATGACCTTTAGGTTAGGTTCACCCAATTAAACCCAGGAAAAGATTCCGTTATGAGATTTATGTAGCTTTGAAAACTGTGCATCTTTGAAAATTGTGCAACTCTGAAATGCGTGTAGCTTTGAAAACTGTGTGGCTTTGAAATTGTGTGGAGCTTGAAGCTGGCAAGAGGGAGGGGAATTTGCTTTCACGTTCGTGCAATCCCTCCCCTTCTTCTCCATGGACGGAAACCAGGGATAGAGGTGGACTTCACTGGTGATTTCAACGGAACCGGTGGCCTTCACTGATACCGGTGATGGGAGTGGGCGGCGGCACGGGGAATAGGCATGGCAGAGGTGATGACGGCGTTCGACGAAGGTGAGGCATCGGGCATTGCAGCAGGGAACAACTTCGGAGGGGTTTCATCGATGGTAGTGCTGGGCGAAGATGGCAAAACGGATGGCGGTGGTCTTGGCTGCTTGTTATGAAAAGGCCAACGGTGATTTCTGCTTGAACAGGGCGGTGATGATGGACTGGGCGATCGACGGTTCACAGCAGGGGCATGGGAGATGCGAAGGTGGGTTGCGAAAGGGGGCTTGTAGTGGTGGCGTTGATTGGAGGGGAAGATGGGAAGCTCGGGGAGTTGATTTCTCACATGAGGAAGTAGTCACAGAAGATAAAGAAGAGACATGGAAAAGAAGAATAGGAGGAAGAGAAAGGGAGAGAGAGAGTCCAGGAAAAAGAAATAATAGAGTCTCAGAGGAAGGAGGAGAGAAAGTAGAAGGAGAAGAAGCAGGAGAGAGAGAGGGGGAAGGAAGAACAGAAAGAGAAGAAAGGGGGGGAAGAAGGAGAGGGGAAGGGAGTCGGGACACACCCAGATCATTTTTTAAATAAATTCTTCGCTAACTTTATTCATGACAAAACATGACCTTAAATAAACCAAGATCCTAACAGACTCCAAATAGAGAAATAAATAGATAAGATAAATCCTAAACATACTAACAAGGAAACAAATCCTAAAATAATGATAAAACAAATAATTGCAGTTATCCCAAAGCTTCATGATTCATGCTGGGTGTGCATCAAGATTCATGCTAGGATGTCCATCAAGATTTGTGCTGGGCTGGCATCGGGATCTGGACTGGGCTGGCACCGGGATCTGGACCAGGCTGGCATCAGGATCTGGACTGGACTAGACTGGGCTGGCATAGGATTTGGACTGGGCTGGTATCATAATCTAGACTGGTTGGGATCTACTCGATGTCCCCATCATTTCTCCTGAGATGGGGAGAACTCAACTCCGTCAAGTCATGCTTCAGCAATCTTTTGCAACCTTCTCGCTCCAGGTGTGCAAGGCCTGGAGACTTTTTTTTTTCAACATAAATGCAATAAAAGGCAAATAAAATTCTAACCTAACTTAAACCTATGGCTTTGATACCAAAATTGATGTGGGATAGACCCCAATCAATATTTATTCTAGAAGATCGGACCGTTGGTCGCTAGGAAATGACCTTTAGATTAGGTTCATCCAATTAAATCCAATAAAAGATTCCACTATAAGATTTATGCAGCTTTGAAAATTGTGCATCTCTAAAAATTATGCAACTCTGAAATGCGTGCAGCTCTGAAAACTATGTGGTTTTGAAATCTGCGTGGAACTTGAAGTCGGCAAGAGGGAGGGGAATTTGCTTTCATGTTCGTGCAATCCCTCCCCTTCTTCTCCATGGACGGAAACCAGGGATAGAGGCGAACTTCACCGGTGATTTCAATGGAACTGGTGGACTTCATCGGTACCGGTGATGGGAGGCGGGCGGCAGCATGGGGAACACATGGTGGCACAGGCGATGATGGCGTTCGGTGGAGGTGAGGTGTCGGGTGTTGCGGCAGGGAATGTCTTCGGAGGGGTTTCGCTAGTGGCAGCGCTGGGCAGAGATGGCGAAACGGATGGCGGTGGTCTCGGTTACCGGTTGGGAAAAGGCCAATGGTGATTTCCGCTCGGACGGGGCGGTGATGATGGACTGGGCGATCGACAGTTCGCAGCAAGGGCGCGGGAGATGCGAAGGTGGGTTGCAAAAGGGGGCTTGTAGTGGTGGCGTTGATTGGAGGGGAAGATGGGAAGCTTGGGGAGTTGATTTCTCATAGGAGGAAGTAGTCACAGAGAAGAGAAAGAAGAGACAGGGAAAAGACGAATAGGAGGAAGATAAAGGGAGAGAGAAAGAGTCCAGAAAGAAGAAATAACAGAGTCTCAGAAAAAGGAGGAGAGAAAGTAGAAGGAGAAGAAGTAGGAGAGAGAGAGGGGGAAGGAAGAACCAAAAGAGAAGAAAGGGGGGAAGAAGAAGGAGAGGGGGAGGGAGTCGGGACACACCCAGATCATTTTTTAAATAAATTCTTCGCTTACTTTATTCATGAGAAAAGATGATCTTAAATAAACTAAGATCCTAATAGACTCCAAACAGAGAAACAAATAGATAAGATAAATCCTAAACAAACTAAAAAGAAAACAAAACCTAAAATAACGATAAAACAAATAACTGCAATCCTAAAACAACTCTAAGTAATAGGAAAGGATTCCGATAAAATAAATTTGGAGATATCCAAAAGCTTCATGATTCATGCTAGGTGTGCATCAAGATTCATGCTAGGATGTCCATCAAGATTTGTGCTGGGCTAGCATCGGAATCTATGTTAGGCTGGAACCGGGATCTGGACTGGGTTGGCACCGGGATCTGGACTGGGCTGGCATCAGAATCTGGACTGGTCGGGATATGCTTGATGTCCCCATCACCCTGGATCCATATCTATAAAAAGCTACACATATATACAAAGGTTTGTTTTAACTGTAATTAAAAAAATCTATTTAACAATCATCAACACCTTTAAAAAATAAAATGCATAACACTAACATGTAACAAACAACTACATGAATACGAAACTGGATTGAATATGTCATCATTTACTCAACTAATAAAATATAAAACATGGATAACAACAACAATCCAAGTACAACTAACAACAATACATGTAATTATATGAAAAATAAATATATCCTGAATTAGTTAGGAAACCGATCTCAGGATCAATGAAGTATGATGGCCCTCATACAGATTTAATATAATTCCAGTAACATGGAGCAATTGAATCTGAATTATATTATTTTTGATGCAACAAAATCCAATCCTGGCCGATCAAATGATATTCAATGTTAAAAACATAACATGAAAAATTTAATAATTATTAATATATAATAATTTTATTATGTGCAAAAAATAGTTTTGGATGAACTATATAATTACCTTTCGATGATAATACTAATTTGCATTTCTTGATAAATCATGTATCTCTGTCTGTTGCCACATTTTCTCAAATCCATATCATTCCTAATTATGGTAGAGCGTGGCCTACCTTTGTACTGTAACCATGTTTTATCAGGTATAGCGATAATATCTTCAGTAAGCTACGACCAGTACGTTTGATAAGGAATGGGCTGAAATTGAGGTGCATAAGACTGATGATAATCATTTAAAACTATAGCATCAATTAACATATCTATAAAAATCAATTGAAACACGTGCATAAGCAGCTATGACATGTGAACACGGTGAATGGTAGTACTGTCATTTATGACGTGTATATGTACGATCTGATAGTCGAACAATCTGTATTACAAAAATAAATATTTGGTATATTAAAAAGTAGATAACACAAAGATGTCATAAATTTATTAACTTTAAAACTGTACCCGAGTGTTATTTCCTTTATTCATATATGGATCATGCATGGTAATTTGAATTTGAAATATATCGTTGGCTCCATCAAATCTTATAATTATGTGAGATGTAGCTTTAGCTTGTTTGAGATTACATGACCCGTGATGATAGAGTAAATCTTTAATTCCTATCTAGTGCATCAACTGCCTGGGCACGTTGACCATCAAAGTAAGATACAAGTTGGAAGAATGCCAACTGCGCCAATGCAGTTACAGGCAGGAATCATGCATTTTTAAGTACTCCATTAAAACACTTTGATAAATTGGTTGTCATTATTCTATATCTTCGGCTACCAGGGTATGCACATGTTCATTTATCTAATGGAATATCATTCAACCATTGAATAGCTTATGGTTTCAATTTCTCGATACTTTTCATATATCTCTCAAATTTTTTAATCTGTGTTTGCATTCTAGCCTTTTTTTACTATATTCTTTAATTTGGAATTCCTAAATCTGGTATAGAAGTTGCTTGCCACATGACGTAAGCAGTATACATGATGTGCATTATGTTATTGTCAACCTAGGTGCTGATTTTATGCTGCATCCAGTATGCTAGGATGCCGATAAAAAATTAAACAAATTTCTGGTCGTGAGATAACAAAAATTCACAGACAAGCAAGAAACCAACCCCATGTATCGGTAGACTCTTCATCAACAATAGCAAAAGATAATGAAAAAAACTTGATTATTTACATCAACGGCAATTGCAATCAATAATTTATGTCTATATTTTCCATACAAAAATATCACATCAATACTAATTACTGGTCGACAGTACTTGAACCCTTCAATGGACAGTGCAAAAGATCAGAAGATTCGATCAAATTGAGCAAATATTGGATGACCAGTTGGATTGCTAATAAATTTTATCCAAGAACCAGGATTAAATTCCTCTACTGCATGCAACCACTTGGGCAGTAATTCATATAATTTGTCCTAATCACTAAACACCATGGTTATTGCTTTTTGCTTTACTTTCCATAACTTTTTATAAGTGGCAGTGTAATTGAATTTATTCTTTTGACCATATTAAGTCCTGCAATAGCAATTGTAGATACTTTTTTCACCAAATCACATATTTCATTGATAATTAAAGTAGAGTCTAATCCAGAATGATCGTGAGATATCACTTCAGTTATGCATATATGGGAACCACAATATTGTGATATCTCGAAGTAATCATTTCATTTAATTGCTCTGAGTTTTTATTGACTTATAGAATCTTTATTCTTATATTTCATAGCCCATAAATTTGAAGTTCACTCAGCAACCTTGAATTCATGGTGTCTATCAATTGAATACTACTTCACAATATTTTGTAATTTAGCCATGTCTGCAAAATGAAGTTCTTTGCATAACTCCTGACCACCTTTCTAGTTAAAAGATGATTCTTGAAGGGAATTGATGTGGAACTAAAATAAAATGAAGAGGAACTATGCTCTAATAAAATTACCCTAAAAATCTGTAAGAATCCCGATGCTTATAAGAGACACAGATTCAAATAAGGCAGGTTTTAAATCATGCATTCCCTCATGCTAGACTAAATAAAATAACAAAGAACCAGGACTCAGAGATTGAGAAACCCCTGATCAAGGACATTCATGCATTTCAAAATTTCAGATCTAAAGCAAGAAAGGAAAAAATAAACCCTACGACAATAATGACTATTTCCAATATGATGAGTTCACTTATCCTCGAAAGATGCGGCCTGGATGATCAACGGTCAGTCATCCAACTACAGGCATTAGGAGCGCGGGTTGATGGCTTGGATCCCTTCAAGGCTTGGTACCGGAAAGGACCTAAAACAATTGACCTCGGATTAGTCCAAGTGAGACAAGCAAAGCCAAAAACACAACCCAAATTAAAACAAACAGGGCCTATTCCAATCTGGAATAAATCTAGAATAAGTGCGGAATAGAAGGAATAGCCGGAATAGCTATTCCTGTCTTCTCTCAACAGCAACTTCATGATTCTTCTTGCACGCTTCTTGGAACAGGAGCTTTGCACCGGATGGAAGCTTCATGGGGCAGTGGCTTGGCGGTGAAGACGGCATCGGGGTGGAACGGAGAAGGGAGATCGGTGTTGGAGGACCGGAAGAGGGCGTCCGATGAGGCGAGCCTGGGGCTGTCTTCTTTGATGGAGGAACAGTGGCTTCGTGGAACAGGGGAGCTGGGAGGCTGGGCGGAGGCTTCGCGGGTGATGAGCCGGAGAAGGTGGCGTCGGACGATCCCGGAGGGAAGCAAGGGTTTCGTTCTCCAAGGAGGGGAAGTTGGCCTTCGATGGTAGGACGGCAGCAGGCATCGGAAGTGGGGCCGAATGCATGGGACGTCCAGAAGTGAGGAACGGGAAGATGAGCTGGGCCGGAAGGATCGAAGGTGGGTGGTCGGCGACGGAAGACCGAAAGGAGGGTCTAGCGATGGAGGACCGGTGCAGGGCTGTTTAGTGATGGACGGGCCGGAGGAGGGTAGTCCGGTGACGAGGATGTCTAAGGAGCAGGGGAGGTAAGCTGGCCGTGGGTCAAGCTCCGAGGGATGGAGATCTGGAGCTGAGGATGGCGTCGCGGGCTAGAGGAGGGGGATCCGGCAATATAGACCAGAGAAGGGGGGTCGGGCGGAGGAGCGGAAGGAGGGAGGTTGGCTTCTCTGGATGGCAGGTGACCGGGGTGAGAGGTTTGGGCGATGGGCTTGGATTTGAGCTTCGGAAAGACCGTGAGGGGGGGAAGAGGTCGACGGAGGAGCGGAAGGAGGGAGGGTCTGGCGATGGGTGGATCGATGGAGGGAAGTCCGGTGACGGACGGGCCGGAGGAGGGCGGGCCTGGCATCGGGAAGGCTGGAAGGGAAGCTTGGCGTCTCAGGCGGCGAGTGCAGCAGCTTCTTCTCGATGGTGGGGGGGTAACAGTGGGCTTTGGGGAAGATGATGGACCTTTGGAAAAGATGGTGGAACTTGGAGCAGGGGAGTTGTTTTACAGTGAGACGAAGGAGATTGGTTGTGGGAAGACGAAGCAGCGACGATGGAGATCGATGGAGGTAGATGGGGAGGTGCTTTGGAGAAGACGGCATCGTCGTGGAAGGAAGGCAGCGATGGAACGATGGAGATAAATGAGGCCTCTCACATCTCGACGTCGCAGTCGCAACGAAGGCTTCGGACGGGGCCTCTCATCCCTCAATGTTGCAGTCGGCAACGAAGGCGAGAAGACGACGTGGAAACTTTCATTACAATTCATCATGCTCTGTACAAAGATCGGGCCCCCATATATAGGCATCGAACAGATTTCCAGAACCACCTAAAACTTGTTTAGGTGTTAACTAATCTAAGGATTAGTTACAGGATCCTAACTAATCAAGAACGTGGCTGCAAAGTTTGTTGCGGCCATGACTTCCAAATATTCCATGAGATTTTTCTTTTTCATATATTTTTTTAATTACAAAAATTGAAGTAAAATAAATATGGAAATTTCCTGACACCTAGGATTCAGTTTGACTGTATCTCTAGTCGGCTTGGCGATCTCGGGTTGGCTTGACAGTGCAGGTCCTATTCTCCTTGTTCTGTGATTCAGATGGTTTCTTGAAGCTTGGTCTTGGTCTTGGTATCACCATTTCTCCTGGGATGGGAGGAACTCAACCCCGTTGAGTAAGGATTTGTTTGGCTTTGATATTCTTTTAAGAGATCCAGGTCAATGCATTGTAGGTCCTCTCTAGTAATCCATGAGTCCTTTGATTTAGGATGACCTTGCTATTTTACCAAGTAGCGCTGATAGCCATGTCGTCGAGTACTGACCGCTTGATCATCCAGGATTCGTTCGATCTTCTCTCTTCGCTCAGGCCATTTTTTGTGGACATTCTAGGATAGGTTCTCTCTCAAGTAAAGGATCAAGCCCAAATGCCTCACTAGGAATTACTGTCGATTCCCTTACTTGGTTAGATCAGAAACATTGAAAGTGGAGCTAATGCCCAAATCAGGGGATAACTCGAGCACATAGGCATTGAGTCCAATTTTTCTTAATAATTTTATAGGGTCCAGCACTTCGGGAATGCAGTTTCTTGATGGTTCTAGGAGAAAACCGTTCAGGTCTGAGTCTTATCATGAAAAATCCCCTACAGAAAATTCTTTGAAATGATTTTTTAAATCAGCTTGTCTTTTATAAGCATTGTTATTCATTTTGATCTTTTGGATGATTTCCTTATGCAAATTTCTAACATGCTGTGCAAAAGAATCGACGATTCGGACACTCTAGCATGCAATGGCAGGGGAATCAATTGGGTTGGTACCCATGAACAATCTCGAAAGGACTCTCTTTCGGGAATCAGCCAAATTCTTTTAAAATTTGTACTTAATGCAAAAAATATGATGTAAAATGTAGACTCAACGATGCAGTCCTATGAGAAAAAAAATTTATTGGCTATTTAGGGCCTAAACCTAACAGACATAAACCTTCTAGGTTTGATCCTGGTCCAGTGTGCACTTGAAAATTTATAATGGATACCTAACAAATGCCATAAGGTCTTCCAAAAGTAGGTCGCAAACCTAACATACTCAAAGAAGTGGTGCAACCGAAAAATCTCAATATAGTGTAGTTTGCAAGTTTGGGAAGTATTGGAAGCCTTAGGTTGTGATAGGAAATCGAAATTTTCTGACAATTTATTGTGCTCAGGGAGAAGATCTTGGTGACTTGCGGAGACCATAAGATTAGAATATTGAGCTATAGGTGTCATAAGGTCAAATTGATGAATGGAGACTTTGGTCAAAGTAAGTGAAGATTTTTCATGCAAGGAAGGCTTAGTTGGTTCCAAAAAAAGGTCATCAACAGGAATGAGCTCTTTACAAGGGGGTTGAATTAGGTCTTGGATTGAGGCTAAAAAAGTGGGCTCTTCCTGAAGGCATTGATTTATGGGAACCAGGTCCTCACTAATTTCTTGTCGCTCTGGTGTTTCTGGACTAGGCTCAATAATCTTATCTTCTACATGGACTTCCTCAAGTAAGGTACTAGAGTTGAAATCTTTTCCTTCATACTCATCTAATAAACTCATGTCAGTCTCATACATTTTCTCAATGGGCTCAGACTTGTCCTCTTCCTTCCCTAGCTCTTCAATCTGGGGATACCCTAAGTCTTGAATATTAGTGCACTCAATTTGTACTTCAGGGTTCTTGTTCCTATCATTCATATGAACTAATGGGATAGTAGAAGTTGATTGGTCTAAGGGAAGTGGACTAGGGCTGGGTTCAGGTTCTAAGGTACTAACCCCGTAGGGCATAACTTGGTAGTTCATGAATTTTCCTTGATAAGACTCAAATTTCCTAGCAGTGTCATAGGCTTCTTCCAGGCTATAAATCTTCTAGTGGAGAAGTTCTCGCTGGATATCCCTACGTAGACCATCTCGAAACCTAGCTATGGTCTCAGACTTAGATTCAGTAGTGTTACATCTCCTGACAAATTTCTGGAATTCCTTGATATAGTCAGATATTGGCCTATCATCCTGCCTCAGTCGGTACCATCGATCTAAAAGTCTTTGTTCATAGAATCTTCCTAGGTACTTATTGTTGGGAATTGTGTCCTAAAGCCAATCGCCTGGGTTGTAGGCGGTTGTGCTCAGTATTGTACTCATTTTATGAATTAATAAAATATTTTTTTGGCAGCTCATCACATACTTAATTTTCTTGAAATGAACTCTTTCAATGTGATGAAGTCCTTAGGACTACACTGACTTCGATACAGAGAGGATGTATCGAGTGGTCCTTAAATCCTGTTCACAACCAAAGGATATATTATACTGGACGGCAATATATCAAGTATAGGTTGTTGTAGTTCACATCGTTTGGTTGTCCTCTTGACCAAATGAGTGTGATAACACTGATGTGATCTGCAAGTGGGATATTTGATATCTCATTGAACGTGACTCCGTGCAACCCCTTTCTGCCAAAGGGATACTCACGATAGGATATGGGTATATGTGTCCCTCTGACCTGAGGTCATCACGGTAGCTTGCAAGCAACTCCCTGTGCTTTGGTGCCGGACTACCCGGATTTTTAATCCGGTGATGGAAGGTTTCTAGGTACAGGCAAGTACTTGTGGAGCAGTGATGGACCAAGATGGAATTGACCTGTCCAAACAGTTTGGATTGAATGTCTCGCAGTATCTCAATTTAGCAAATCCTCGGTCGGGGTAGTCCTAGTGAAGAGTCACTAGGCTTGCGAGGTTGAGACACGTAGTCGACTGACTCAGTCTGGGTTGGCAGCCCAATCTCAGTCGTCCTGAGCATTAGAGGTCAAAGGGATGAATTATACGGTAACCATATGCCAGAGGTTCGATAGTTTGCTCCCACATCTTCGACCTATCCGGACACCGGGACCCATTGCTAGATGGTTTCCTGTGCTGGTACTAGAAATTATTCTAGTGCTACCGTTTAGGTTCGTACCTATGAGGTCACATGCCACAGAGGATAACTCTCTGATCCGGATACCGATTACGATTGGGAATCGTCTCGATTTTATGGTCACAGTATTTTTGAGCACTCTTTTCCCTGTCTTGCCCTTGTCTGTGTCAACCGGAAAATGTTTCGGGTTGACCAGCACTGCGCCAGGATTTTTCTGAATCAGTTTTGAACTGATTCGGAGTTCGTTTCGGCCTCAAATTGGTTGTGAACCAATTTTATTCCTTGAACCAGGTTCAATTGGATTGAACCGTTTGGTTTAATGGAATTGAACCAAAATTGGGTTTGAACCAATTTTTTGCCTTGGACCGATTTTGGTTCCATTTTTTTCTCCCTCCGTTTCACACGGTGTTTTGTGGAAGGCCAAACGAATGGAATGGAAGCCAAAACGTTGGCCAAACCTGCCGCGTGTCTCTTCCTCTTCTCCCTCCACTATGGCGTTACTTCTCCCTTGTTTAAGGCATATTAAATGGGTTAATTGCAACCGGCTGCTGTTCCCGTCTCTTGACCTCCCGTCGCTCCACCTCCCTCTCCCTGCTAGCTTATATAAACACCACTAGCATCCCTGTTTTATGGATGGAGTTTCAACGAGAGAGAAGGATTTTTTCACCATGAGAGGCTTAAAGAGAGAGAGCTTTGGGCATTCTTTGAGAAGCTTAAGGAGAGAGTTTTGGACTGGGTTTAGGAGCTTTAGAAGGGGAGAAAATCCCATTGTTTGAAGTGCTCAAGTTCTGCCCAGTGCTGCAGAATTCTGTGACCATGAAGCCCTCTTCCGGCGGCTAGCACCGTGAGTGGAGGCGGATCCGAGAGCCCCGGGCATGTCTCCCCTCTAGAGGGAGTACCATTCTACTCCTAGGAGAAAACCACGCGAGCCGGGATCGCTCTAGCTGCTCCGAAACGAAGGCCAAAGTCTGCTACCCAGTTCTGCTGCAGAAATCTGGCAGCAGACTTTGGTGATTTATTTTAATTTTTTGGCTTATATTTGATTGCAGAAATCGATGTCAAATTGAAGAAGACTTGTCCAAGAAGCCGTTGCTCAAATTTGGGAGTAAACGGAGGTCCGGAAGGTGGTGTTCCGACGACGTTTCGCAAGCCAAAAAACAGGGTCCCAAGGAGGAAGACGACTGGAATAACTTTATTCCAGTTATTCCAGTCTATTCCAGGTTTATTCCAGAGTTATTCCAGGCAGAATTAAGGTATGGAAAATTTATTTTTTAATCATGCATGGATATATTAAATTGTTTAATATTTTATAAATATTTTATATGATTATGCATGCCTAAATGCAACTAGATTTAGATTAGTTCCTGGCGGAGCAGATTCCCGCTGCGCGAATTTTAAAAATTATTTTAAAATCCAATCTGCTCCCGCAGATGTTTGCATGCCTAGTGTAGGATCTTGTCAAACCACCTGCATCAGTTTACTTTCATTGGTATCTGAGCCACGTTGAATTAGTAATCTAATCTAGTATGCATGCTTATAGATTAAAATTTGTTTAATCTTAAAAATGTATCAAGTTTTCTTTTTGGAACCTAGTTGAGACCTTCACCATGATCGTGTGTCTTTGACACGATGCGGATCGTCTGTGTTGGCCTCTTCAGAAGGATCCTTAAAGAATATTAAAAATTAAAATTGTTTTAATTTGCAGATACATGATTTAGGCATGTTTTATAAAATATTTGTAAAATATTTTTTGATGCATGATTTGGTATGTAAAAATGTTTTACATAAAGACTTAATTAAAAAATATTTTAATTAAGTGTTTGGCTTATTAAAAAATTTTTTAGGTTTATGAAATATAATACAATTTGCATAAGCCATTTTTGGGTTAATTGGGTTAGTTGACTAGTTGGATCCAAAACTGGGTTAGACCTAAGTTTAGTTGAACCGGATAATAAGAAGATTAAACAAAAGTTGTTTAAGGTCCTTCTTTAGAACTATCTAATAGTTAGAATAGTTGATCCGTTCATCTAAAATGGATCCAATTAGTGGCTCAGTGGACGCCCGAGTCTTTAGGCTAGTCTGATCGAGTCTGGTAAACCGACTGGTGTCGAGGTAGGTTTGGCATTGTGATCATGGCTGTATGAGGCTACCTCTTTCCTGGCCAACTTGGTTGGTGTTTAGGAAAGATGGTTAATAGCGGATACTCACCCATGATCTCACCTACCTGGCTAGTCGAGTCGACCAGAACTGATTGGAAAAGCTCAATGACTCGAGTTAACCCATGTCACCCAGGTTGATCGGTCTGACTGATCTATAGGTGCCCATGGATCATTTGTTGATTTATTTCAACCCTCCTGGAATCTGATTGATTCAGTGGGAGGATGATCCATGTCCTTGTCACTTTCTTCTGTCATAATAAAAAATTCTCTAAAATTATTAGGTCCTTAAAAAGACTAAGTCAAGGAGTTGATAGTGTCTTTGCCTCCCATTAAGTTAGATAGAAATGTGTCCACTAGCTTGGTGTGCATCGACAGTTCCATAGAACGGGTGTACATCCGGCGACTGAAATTTCTATTTGATCGATGATGGTTCAGTGCAACCTCCTTAACGGGACTAGGTGGGCCGGTCATAGTCGGGCTTGGTCTTTAGTTAGCTGGAAGCATTGGATTTGTCATTTTAATGGTTGGACCTAACTAGAGACCTGCAATAGGAGGCCCCTAGGCCGATTGGGGTACTCTCTGGGGCAAAATAAAATACTGAAAATTATTTAGGGAAACAATTGGTTTACGAACCTACCTTTAGGCTCGTATGGGTGAGCCGGCCATAGTCGGGCTCATGCGAGGCCTATTGGATTTCAGTACCCACTTGAGAAAAAGTATTTTCACGGATTGGAGTTAGAGGCTACCAATCTGAAAAATTAGTGGGAGAAACCTTTAGACTAAAGTGCAAGTCTTTTGGTTAAGTTATTAATTCATAAACTAATTTGGTCTAATTTTCTTTTCAGATGTCTTCCAATTTATCGCTCCGGTCACTTCTCGATAACGAGAAGTTAAAGGGTCACAACTTCAATAGTTGGTATCGAAGATTGAGAATTGTTCTATAGCATGAACGGATCCTCTATGTAATAGCAGATTTGGCACCTAAAATCCCTCCCGCTAATGCACGGAGTGCGGTCAGAGACGCTTATCTGAAGTGGATCTCTGATCGGGCTACTGTCCGATGCATTATGTTAGCGGCAATGAACGACGAGTTCAGTCGCAAATTCGAGGAGGCCCAACCTGATGAAATCCTTCAAAAGTTAAAGGAATCCTTCGGCACCCCGGATGATGTAGAAAGGTACAAAGTGTCTTGTGCCATCTACAACTCCAAGATGTCGAATGGCGGTTCAGTCACTGATCATGTATTGTACATGATCGAGCTGATTGAAAAGTTGGACAAACTCAGATGCCCCTTGCATGAACAGCTTGGAAAGGATGCGATCCTGAATTCTCTTCCCTCCTCCTATCTTGATTTTCTCGATCATTACAGAATGAACAAGCCTGCAGTTAACTACCATGGTCTTTTGGGGTTACTACAGACTTTCGAGAAAGACCACCAACTGAATAAGGGGGTGGCGAATTTAGTGGGAGGTAGTAGAGGTCGTCGTCCCTTTAAGAAAGGGAAGAAGAAAACAAATAAAAAGGGAAAGAAGGTGCAGAATGTTCCTGGCCCTAGTCAGACCAGGAAGTATAAGGCTGATCAGTCTTCTGCAGAGTATTTCTACTGCAAGAAGAATGGACACTGGAAGAGGAACTGTCCTCTTTATATTGCGTCCCTTGATCCGAACAGGCCGAGGAAGCAGAAGTCTGCTGAACAAGGTATTTATATGATAAAACCTTGTAATTACTCAATTGTTGATACTGCTAACTGGGTATTGGATACTGGTAGTCCAATTCATGTTTGTAATTCGTTACAGGGACTTCAAGTTAGCAGAGGATTTGAAGATGGAGAACAGTTTCTGAGCGTCGGGAATGGAAATCATGTTCCAGTACTGGCGATCGGAGTCCTGCATCTTGTCTTTGAGTCTTATACTGTCGAGCTAGTCGATTGTCACTATTGTCCTAGTTTCATTATGAGCATAATCTCTGTAGGCCTTTTGGCCAATTGTGGTTTTGAACTATTAATAAAATGAGATTTTTGCAATGTTATTTTGAATAACTCTGTTATAATGAAAGCTAGATTAAATAATGGCATATACGTACTATCAAGGCCTGTTAGTGTAATGTACACTTCTTGCAAATGCCCAAGGTTAGATAATGTCAATGATTTGTATCTTTGGCACTGTAGGCTAGGTCATATTAACCAAAATAGGATAAACAAGATGCGAGGAGATGGACTTCTCGAGGTCAGTGATTCTGAATCACTCCCACTTGTGAATCCTGTTTACTTGATAAAATGACCAAGTCACCTTTTATTGGAAAGGGTGAACGGGCTACAGAACTTCTAAGTCTAATACATACTGATGTATGTGGACCGATGTCAGTTAGTGCCAGAGAAGGATACAAATATTTCATTACTTTTACAGATGACTTTTCAAGATTCGGTTATGTCTTTTTAATAAGACATAAGTCTAAATCGTTTGAAATGTTCAAACGATACCGTGATGAAGTAGAAAAGCAAACTGGAAAAAGTATTAAAACCCTTCGATCTGATCAAGGTGGTGAATACTTATCTGGTGCTTTTTTGACATATCTTGAGGAGAATGGAATTCTCTCTCAGTGGACTCCTCCAGGAACACCACAGTGGAATGGTGTGTCCGAAAGGAGGAATCGAACCTTGTTGGACATGGTTCGATCCATGATGGGCTTTACAACTCTGCCGCTATCATTTTGGGGATATGCGCTACTGACAGCCTGTTACTTATTAAATAATGTTCCAAGTAAGTCTGTTGTCTCCACTCCGTATGAGATGTGGAATGGGCGTAAACCCTCAATCTCATACCTTCGGGTCTGGGGTTGTCCGACTTACGTAATGCGTTTAGACTTAGACAAACTTGGTCTTAAGTCTGACAGGTGTTTATTCATTGGTTATCCTAAGAAAACCAAAGGGTATTTCTTCTACCTGGAGAATGAACAAAAGGTGTTCGTTGCTCTTAGAGCTATCTTTTTGGAAAAGGAGTTCCTTGGAGAAGGAACTATAGCTTCTAAGATTGAACTTGATGAAGTTCAGCCAATAGAAGAACCTACACACTCTAAGGACATCGTAGAATTGGCTGTGATTGAATCACACCCAGAACCCATTAGGAGATTCGGTAGAATACCGCGTCACCCGGACAGATACTACGGTTTCTTGGTCCGGGACGGCGATGCCATTGAGCTCGATGAGAACAATGAGGATCCGATCACCTATATGGATGCTCTTCAGAGATCTGACTCTGAGGCATGCCTTGGAGCCATGCGATTCGAAATGGAGTCCTTGGAAATCAACAATGTTTGGACATTGGTTGATCCGCCTGAAGGAATAAAACCCATCGGGTGTAAATGGATCTTCAAGAGGAAAAGGGGCGCAGATGGGAAGGTAGAGACCTATAAAGCCCGTCTGGTTGCCAAGGGGTATCGTCAGCAATATGGTATCGATTATGACGAGACTTTCTTCCCTGTGGCAATGCTCAAGTCCATTCGGATCATGCTTGCTTTGGTAGTATATTTTGATTACGAGATCTGGCAGATGGATGTTCGAACCGCTTTCCTGAATGGGGAGCTGGAAGAGGAGGTGTATATGATACAGCCTGAAGGGTTCACATCCACAGATGAATCAAAAGTATGCAAGTTGCAGAGGTCCATCTATGGACTCAAGCAAGCGTCTCGAAGTTGGAACTTACGGTTTGATAGGTGTATCAAATCGTATGGCTTCGTTAGGAACGAAGAAGAACTGTGCATCTATAAATGGGTTAATGGTTCTATGATTGTATTCTTAGTACTGTATGTTGATGACATTCTCTTAATCGGGAATGATGTCGCAGCATTACAAGGAATAAAGGTCTGGTTATCATCTCAGTTCTCCATGAAGGACTTGGGTGAAGCTTCTTACATACTAGGTATGAAAATCTATAGAGATAGATCTAAGAAGCTTTTGGGACTGTTCCAGTCTACGTACCTTGACACTGTGTTGAAACGGTTTAGCATGGAAAATTCCAAGAAAGGCTATCTCCCGATAGGTTCTGGAATTACTCTTTCCAAGAAGGATTGTGCGACAACTCCTGAGGAAAGAGAGCGCATGAGTAGAATACCTTATGCTTCTGCAGTAGGCTCTATCTTGTATGCTATGACTTGTACTAGACCAGACGTGGCATACTTACTAGGAGTAGTGAGCAGATACCAGTCTAACCCAGGTGAGGCGCATTGGAAGGTGGTTAAGTCCATCCTTAAGTATTTAAGAAATACTAAAGATCAATGGCTGATTTATGGAGAACCTGACTTGAAACTTGTGGGGTACTCTGACTCCAGTTTCCGGTCAGATAGAGATGATAGCAAGAGTGTGTCAGGGTTTGTATTTACCCTAAATGGAGGAGCGATCTGCTGGAAAAGTTCTAAGCAGGCAACTGTTGCAGACTCGATATGCGAAGCAGAATATATTGCTGCATCAGATGCGGCAAAGGAAGCTGTCTGGTTGTGGAAGTTTCTTGGAGAGCTAGGGGTGGCACCTTCCCTAGATGGTCCTGTTCCGATGTACGGCGACAGCACTGGAGCCATTGCTCAAGCTAAGGAGCCGAAAGCTCATCACCGCACCAAACACATTTTGCGGCGCTACCACCTCGTACGAGAGATCGTGGAACGAGGCGACATCAATCTTCTGAAGATCGATGGAAAAGAAAATTTAGCCAAACCCTTCACTAAAGCCCTTGGAATAAAAGAGTTCGACTATTGTAAATGGAAAATGGGTATTAGATACTCTTCTGATTGGCTTTAGTACAAGTGGGAGTTGTTGGGAATTGTGTCCCAAAGCCAATCGCCTGGGTTGTAGGCGGTTGTGCTCAGTATTGTACTCATTTTATAAATTAATAAAATATTTTTTTGGCAGCTCATCACATACTTAATTTTCCTGAAATGAACTCTTTCAATGTGATGAAGTCCTTAGGACTACACTGACTTCGATACAGAGAGGATGTATCAAGTGGTCCTTAAATCCTGTTCACAACCAAAGGATATATTATACTGGACGGTAATATATCAAGTATAGATTGTTGTAGTTCACATCGTTTGGTTGTCCTCTTGACCAAATAAGTGTGATGACACTGATGTGATCTGCAAGTGGGATATTTGATATCTCATTGAACGTGACTCCGTGCAACCCCTTTCTGCCAAAGGGATATGCACGATAGGATATGGGTATATGTGTCCCTCTGACCTGAGGTCATCACGGTAGCTTGCAAGCAACTCCCTGTGCTTTGGTGCCGGACTACCCGGATTTTTAATCCGGTGATGGAAGGTTTCTGGGTACAGGCAAGTACTTGTGGAGCAGTGATGGACCAAGATGAAATTGACCTGTCCAAACAGTTTGGATTGAATGTCTCGCAGTATCTCAATTTAGCAAATCCTCGGCCGGGGTAGTCCTAGTGAAGAGTCACTAGGCTTGCGAGGTTGAGACACGTAGTCGACTGACTCAGTCTGGGTTGGCAGCCCAATCTCAGTCGTCCTGAGCATTAGAGGTCAAAGGGATGAATTATACGGTAACCATATACCAGAGGTTCGATTGTTTGCTCCCGCATCTTCGACCTATCCGGACGCCGGGACCCATTGCTAGATGGTTTCCTGTGCTGGTACTAGAAATTGTTCTAGTGCTACCATTTAGGTTCGAACCTATGAGGTCACATGCCATAGAGGATCACTCTCTGATCTGGATACCGATTACGATTGGGAATCGTCTCGATTTTATGGTCACAGTATTTTTGAGCACTCTTTTCCCTATCTTGCCCTTGTTTGTGTCAACCGAAAAATGTTCCGGGTTGACCAGCACTGCGCCAGGATTTTTCTGAATCAGTTTTGAACTGATTCGGAGTTCGTTTCGGCCTCAAATTGGTTGTGAACCAATTTTATTCCTTGAACCAGGTTCAATTGGATTGAACCGTTTGGTTTAATGGAATTGAACCAAAATTGGGTTTGAACCAATTTTTTGCCTTGGACTGGTTTTGGTTCCATTTTTTTCTCCCTTGGCCGTTTCACACGATGTTTTTTGGAAGGCCAAACGAATGGAATGGAAGCCAAAACGTTGGCCAAACCCGCCGCGCGTCTCTTCCTCTTCTCCCTCCACTGTGGCGTTACTTCTCCCTTGTTTAAGGCTGATTAAATGGGTTAATTGCAACCAGCTACTGTTCCCGTCTCTTGACCTCCCGTCGCTCCACCTCCCTCTCCCTGCTAGCTTATATAAACACCACTAGCGTCCCTGTTTTGTGGATGGAGTTTCAATGAGAGAGAAGGATTTTTTCACCGTGAGAGAGGCTTAAAGAGAGAGAGCTTTGGGCGTTCTTTGAAAGGCTTAAGGAGAGAGTTTTGGGCTGGGTTTAGGATCTTTAGAAGGGAAGAAAATCCCATTGTATGAAGTGCTCAAGTTCTGCCCAGTGCTACAGAATTCTGTGACCGTGAAGCCCTCTTCCGGCGGCTAGCACCATGCATGGAGGCGGATCCGAGAGCCTCGGGCGTGTCTCCCCTCTAGAGGGAGTACCATTCTACTTCTAGGAGCAAACCACGTGAGCCGGGATCGCTCCAGCTGCTCCGAAACGAAGGCCAAAGTCTGCTACCCAGTTCTGCTGCATAAATCTGGCAGCAGACTTTGGTGATTTATTTTAATTTTTTGGCTTAGATTTGATTGCAGAAATCAGTGGCAAATTGAAGAAGACTTGTCCAAGAAGCCGCTTCTCAAATTTTGGAGTAAACGGAGGTCCGGAAGGTGGTGTTCCGACGACGTTTCGCAAGCCAAAAAACAGGGTTCCAAGGAAGAAGACGACTGGAATAACTTTATTCCAGTTATTCCAGTCTATTCCAGGTTTATTCCAGAGTTATTCCAGACAGAATAAAGGTATGGAAAATTTATTTTTTAATCATGCATGGATATATTAAATTATTTAATATTTTATAAATATTTTATATAATTATGCATGCCTAAATGCAACTAGATTTAGATTAGTTCCTGGCGGAGCAGATTCCCGCTGCGCGAATTTTAAAAATTATTTTAAAATCCAATCTACTCCCGCAGATGTTTGCATGCCTAGTGTAGGATCTTGTGAAACCACCTGCATCAGTCAACTTTCACTTATCTCTCAACTTACATCTCATGTCTCTCCAAGTACTTATTTCCTCTCCTTTGTGATGACATTCACACTCAATAATATACCAATAAGACCTAGAATGTTGGGTGAACTTGATTTTGGCCAACCTAACCTGTCCTAATTCCGATATGTTAGTGCGCTCAAAATACTGATCCATTTGTTCTTCCCAATCGATATATACTTCAGGGTCTAGGCTTCCATTAAAAGTTGGGGCATAAGGTTCGGTGCGCTTAATGGGTCTTTCCTCTGGTTTAGTCATTGGAAAAATTGGAGTCTCAGGTTTATGCTCAAATGGTGGCCTAGGGGTTCTCTCCATGGAATCAAGTGGTGCCTTACATTGGTTTAACCTGGTCAATTGGGTAGACAGTTGAGCAGACATTTGGACAAAGTGTTCTAACATGGTTTTTAACAGGGCTTCTTGCAGGTTGTCCATGGATGACTCGGGCTGATATGATTCAAGCAGGCAAAATCGTCTATGGTTTACTAGACCTAGAATCTCAACCAGTTGTCTAAGTCAAGGTGACAAACCAGTATGTAGTAACTCTGTTCTTGGCCAGGTAGGTGTAGGGGAGTGTAGGTCCCTGAACGTCAACCTTAGACACCAATCTGGGATTGGCCAGGTAGGTGGACCAACTCACTAGCCCTGAATCACCAAGCCTAGACACCAAGAGCAGCAGCACACACAGAATGGGCTGACGCCATGAATAGACACTTAGTCTTGACTCGACCAGTTGGTGTCCCTAAGCTCTCTAGAGCAAAAGTACGTTTCTATTAGATTTTAATTAGAAGCTTGGGTCTGGAATACAGGGTGGTTGTTTTGGGCTAAGGAAAGGTAATGAAGTCCTTCCCTTATATTATGATATTGCTGCCCTTAAGTAGCTTAATGCAAGATATGAAATGCACACTCTATGATCCTAATGCAAACTAAGAAACACAGAAATGAAACACAAATATTTTTTTTTCTTTTTTTTTTGTATGCTTGAGATAAAATAACTGAAATAAAGAAATGCGGTAGAACTAAACTATGCAAAGAACTAATATGAACAGGATTTTAACTAACAAAATGCTGTAGAAAAATAGTGAGTGGGCTAAACAAAATGCATGTCCTAACTGTGCTCTGATACCAGAAAGTGATGCGGAACTAAAATAAAATGATGAGAAACTATGCTCTAATAAAATTACCTTAAAAATCCGTAAGAATCCTGATGCTTATAAGAGACAGATTCAAATAGGGCAGGTTTTAAATCATGCATTTCCTCATGCTAGACTCAATAAAATAACAAAGAACCATGACTCAGAGATTGAGAAACCCCTGATCAAGGACATGCATGCATTTCAAAATTTTAGATCTAAAGCAAGAAAGGAAAAAATAAACCCTACGACAGTAATGACTATTTCCAGTATGATGAGTTCACTTATCCTCGAAAGATGCGGCCTGGATGATCAACGGTCAGTCATCCAACTACAGGCATCAGGAGCGCGGGTTGATGGCTTGGATCCCTTCAAGGCTCGGTACCGGAAAGGACCTAAAACAATTGACCCCGGATTAGTCCAAGTGAGACAAGCAAAGCCAAAAACACAACCCAAATTAAAGCAGACAGGGCCTATTCCAATCTAGAATTAAGTGCGGAATAGAAGGATTAGCCGGAATAGCTATTCATGTCTTCTCTCAACAGCAACTTCATGATTCTTCTTGCATGCTTCTTGGAACAGGAGCTTTGCACCGGATGGAAGCTTCATGGGGCAGTGGCTTGGCGGTGAAGACGGCATTGGGGCGGAACGGAGAAGGGAGATTGGTGTTGGAGGACCGGAAGAGGGCGTCCGATGAGGCGAGCCTGGGGCTATCTTCTTTGATGGAGGAACAGTGGCTTCGTGGAACAGGGGAGCTAGGAGGCTGGGCGGAGGCTTCGCGGGCGATGAGCCGGAGAAGGTGGCGTCGGACGATCCCGAAGGGAAGCAAGGGTTTCGTTCTCCAAGGAGGGGAAGTTGGCCTTCGGTGGTAGGACGGCAGCAGGCGTCGGAAGTGGGGCCGAATGCACGGGATGTCTGGAAGCGAGGAATAGGAAGATGAGCCGGGCCGGAAGGATCGGAGGTGGGCGGTCAGCGACGGAAGATCGGAAGGAGGGTCTGGTGATGGAGGACCGGTTTAGGGCTGTTTAGTGATGGACGGGCCGGAGGAGGGTAGTCCGGTGACGAGGACGTCTAAGGAGCAGGGGAGGTAAGTTGGCTGTGGGTCACGCTCTGAGGGATAGAGATTTGGAGCTGAGGATGGCATCGCGGGCTGGAGGAGGGGGATCCGGTGACATAGACCAGAGAAGGGAGGTCAGGCGGAGGAGCGGAAGGAGGGAGGTTGGCTTCTCCGGATGGCAGGTGACCAGGGCGAGAGGTTTGGGCGATGGGCTTGGATCTGAGCTTCGGAAAGATCGTGAGGGGGGGGGGGAAGAAGTTGACGGAGGAGCGGAAGGAGGGAGGGTCTGGCGATGGGTGGACCGACGGAGGGATCTCCGGTGACGGACGGGCCGGAGGAGGGCGGGCCTGGCATTGTGAAGGCCGGAAGGGAAGCTTGGCGTCTCAGGCGACGGGTGCAGCAGCTTCTTCTCGGTGGTGGGGGGGTAACAGTGGGCTTTGGGGAAGACAATGGACCTTTGGAAAAGACAGTGGAACTTGGAGCAGGGGAGTTGTTTTACAGTGAGATGAAGGAGATCGGTCATGGGAAGACGAAGCAGCGACGATGGAGATCGATGGAGTTAGATGGGGAGGCGCTTTGGGGAAGACGGTGTCGTCGTGGAAGGAAGGCAGCGGTGGAACGATGGAGATAGATGAGGCCTTTCATCTCTCGACATTGCAGTCGCGACGAAGGCTTCGGACGGGGCCTCCCACCCCTTGATGTTGCGGTCGGCAACGAAGGCAATAACAAGATTCAATCGGAGAAGAAGAAGTGGAAACTTTCATTACAATTCATCTTGCTCTGTACAAAGATCGAGCCCTCGTATATAGGCGTCGAACGGATTTCCAAAACCACCTAAAACTGGTCTAGGTGTTAACTAATCATCAATTTATATCTTGTCATGTCAATACGGAAGACACTATATAACTTGTTCAGTAGTTCTTCATGTGTGATTCCATATTTAATTTAAATTGCCTTTTCAGGTTCTCGATTATATTCAATACCAAATTTTCTATTAACGATATAATAATTAATATAACATAATGTTGTGATAACTTCTTCCATTCCTCACAACAAAAAAATTAAATGAATATTTGATAAAACATGCTATATTCAATAAATTAAATATAACATTGATATAATTTATAAAAATATAAAACATGTTGACATTTATAATAAAAAAATCTATATATCCACGAATATGCTTTATATATATAACTATTTATAACATAATAATTATACAACGAGAAGTTAAAAGACACGTAATATTAAAAAATTGTGTTATTATATTTCTAAATATATACAAAAATAAGATTTAAAAATGATATACGTAAAACATGCATCCTATTACTATCTAATAGGTAAGGGCCCTATCCCATTCAGGAATTGTAATCAATTTTATAGACTAGTTAATTGTAATCAAATGATATGCAATTGGAATCGAAAAAAATTTTGATAGCATTTCTCCTAAATTCTCCCTACACAAATATTTATGTGCAAGGAGAACTAAAGAAAAATGCTATTCAAAATTTCTTACAATCCCAATTGCATATCATTTCATTACTATTCTTAACTAATCTATAAAATTGATTGCAATTCCCAAACTATTCAAATTGGACAATCAATTAACCAATATACATAATTCTAGATATCCATATAAAATTATGTAAATATATAGATATGTAGAATATGCACATCAATCAATTGATGGATCTACGATTCTATACAATGCAAATTTTCTAAACATAAATAATGAACTAATTAATCATTTTTATATATATTTAAGTATTACAAGTACACCAATAAGAATATGTCATAAATACTAAAAATAACAAACATGAATATTGCATATCTATATTAAAATTATATAAATATTAAAAATTTATTTCAACCACTAGCTCCACCCCCGGATCGAGAATTTATATCATAACCTAAAATTAATTTTATATAGCTTCCATTATAATTTATAATATAATTCTTTTTAATTTAACTAGGGCTTATAATATAATTCATATTATAAATTTTTTTATTAACTTAAAATTTTCCTATTACTAATATTACTTAAATAATCATAACTATTACTCTTCAAAAATATTATCCAATTTTTTAATACATTATTATATACTTTTAAAGTTAATATTTTCCATCGATTTTTAATATACAGTTAAATTTAAATGTATAATTCATTGAACTATGATTAATGTTTACTTTACAACTAATTTAATAAATTTTAATTGTTTAATATTTATTTCTATAAATTACTAATACATTTTTAAAAAATATATACATTTTTTTATTATTTTACAAGTAATTTTTAATAAATCATTATCTATATTATTTAAAATTTATTAACTTATATTCTCTTAACAATATAGCCAAAAATTTTATTTCTTACAAAATTATTTTTGAGTTGCTTACCTTATATTTTTTTTGATATAATTCTTTTTAATTTAACTAGGACTTATAATAAAATTCGTATTGTAAAATTTTTTTATTATCTTAGAATTTTTCTATTACTAATATTATTTAAATACTCACAACTATTACTCTTTATAAATATTATCCAATCTTTTTATATATTATCATATATATTTTTAAAGTTAATATTTCCCACTGATTTTTAATATACAAATAATTTAAATGTATTATTCATTAAACTATGTTTAATGTTTATTTTACAACTAATTTGGTAATTTTTAATTGACTAATATATATTTCTTAAAATTCCTAGTACATTTTTCAAAATTATATATTTTTTTATTACTTTAAAAATATTTTTTAATAATTTATCACCAATATTATTTAAAATTTATTAACCTATGTTCTCTTAACAATATAGCTAAAAATTTTATTTCTTACACTTTTATTTTCTTAAAGCTTCTTTATATTTTTAATATAAATTTTTTAAATTTAATTAGGACTTGCAATACAATTCATATTGTAAATTTTTTTTAATTCTAATTGATTTTTTAAGAAATTTTCTATCATGACTATCACTCTTCATAAATATTATGTAATATTTTAAATTATATTATTCTATCATTTTTAAATTTTATATTTAATACTCAATTTTTAATAATATTAAATCTTAATATATAATTAACTAATCTATGATTACAATTTAATTCTAAACTAATTGAGTAATCTATTATTATTTATTATTTTTTTCTTAAAAATCTTAGTATATTTTTTCACCGAAATAATTTTTTTATTATTTTAATACTAATAATTTCCTAATAGAATATCACCTATTTTTTTAAGAAATTCATATTTTTCTAACAATCCATCCTAATCTTTTATTTATCTACAAATAATATTTCTATTATTATTTTTATTCAAATAATTACAACTACTATTATTTTCAATCTACAATTAATTTACAAATTTACTAGAAATTCTGAATTATATCAATCTAACTTTTTTAAATTATTTTTATTAAAAATAATGTATTAACATTTTAATTTAATCTTATTTACATCAACAAACACCTTTACATTATTTTTAAAATTTTAAATTTTATATTAAATAAACCCAATCCATCCCAAATCTATCAGCACCATCACTACAGTGAATCTGGACTTTAGCGACATTTTTTTTGACCTTTCCCGATGCTTTTAAAAATCAATTGTCGATCATTTATTCGATGTTAAAAATATATAAAATTATTATACGACTTATATATACTAACCTGATTGGCAAGCCAATTAGGGAATAACTCAACCAACCATCTTTGTTCAATCCTTGGATTAGGACGAGTGGAATGATTGGCATGTCGTTGTACAGATAAAAATTCACTGCATGACAATCAAATATATGTTTGACAATAATATATCTAATATTTAGTATTATCCATGTGTAGATAGACTAACCTGCGATAGTCAGATATTATGTCACTATGTAGTAATACATAACGGTGTGCTTGTGATATGGATTTATGGTCAAGAATAATATTTTCAGCTTTTCCTATAAATCTTCCGGATGATGCAAATTTGTATAGATCTATATTCTCCATTATATCACCATGACGTTGAGGTTGATTGAATACAGTCTCAACACCTTCGAGATATCTTGAACAAAATGTTAAACACTCTTCAGCAATATATCCCTCTGCTATTGAGCTCTCAGATGGGCTTTGTTTCGTACATAATCCTTCAAACGTACAAGATACCTTCAAAAAGTATGATATTTATATCATATTAAATAATGAAAAAGTTATATAAATTATAAAATTTAAGTTTTACAGCATTACCTCTTGATAGGGTACATCCATCTGTACTGTACCGGTCCACCAAGTTTAGCTTCCGAAGTTAGATGAACGAGTAGATGAACCATAATCGTAAAAAATCCAGGAGGAAAAATATTTTCCATCTGACATAATGTAAGTACGACTTGAGACTGCAACTGATCAAGCTCCTGAAGATCAAGAACCTTAGAACATAATGCCTTGAAGAATGATGATAACTGAAAAACAACCGTACTAACTTGTTTTGGCATTGACGACCTTAAAGCCAATGAAAGAATATCTTGCATTAATATATGTCCATCATGACTTTTAAGATTTGAAATTTTGCGCTCTTTCAGATTCACACATCGTGAAATATTTGAGGCATATCCATCAGAAACTTTGATATTCTTTAAAACTGTCAGGAAGAGATCTTTTTCTCGACTAGACATTGTATAATATGCACGAGGGATATAAGTTCTATCATTTGCAAGCACTTGTGGATGAAGTTCATGTCGGATGCCCATTTCTTTTAAATCAAGACGTGCCTTCATGTTATCTTTAGTCTTTCCATCAAGATTTAATATTGTTCCAATCAAATTATCACAAACATTCTTTTCTATATGCATAACATCAAGATTATGCCGGAGTATATTATGCTCCCAATAAGGTAAGTCAAAGAATATGCTTCTTTTCTTCCATAATTGTTTAGTATGCTGATGGGTAGTTGCTGTGATTATATCATCATCATTTTCAACTTCAAAGAAATTATCCGGATCCTCGAACACTGTTGTATTTACGGTGCGAGTATTGACTTCCTCCGATACTTCTTCTTGTACCGAAGTCTCAACATCATCTCTTCCTCACTTTTTAGAGGACTTTGTCATCTTGCCATAACTGTGTCTGATACCAAGCATTTGTCTACGAATATCAGAACCAGAAGGTAGAATTGGAGCAGATCCCAACTCTATAGTACCATCAAATAAATCCTTCTAAAATCGAAATGGATGATTTGCCTCCAACCATCGACGATGTCCCATATAACAGAACTTTCCTCCATGTTTTAACCAAATTGAATGGGTTGATTCACCACAAGAAGGACATGCAACTCGTCCCTTAGTGCTCCAGCCAGATAAATTAGCATATGCAGGAAAATTGTTAACAGTCCATAATAAAGCTGCCCACAGATTGAATGTTTGGCCATTCGAAGCATCAATTACACTGATACCCTCCCACAGTTGTTTCAATTCATCTATTAAAGGTTGTAAGAAAACATCAATATCATTGCCTGGACCCTTATCACCTGGAATGACCATTGATAAAATAAGTGAAGACTGTTTCATGCATATCCATGGTGACAAATTATAAAGAATCGGTACAACTGGCCAGGTGCTATAGACAGAACTTAAGGTCCGAAATGGATTGAACCCATCATTGGCTAAACCCAGCCTGACATTACGAGCATCAGATGCAAAATCAGGATGTCTGTTATCAAATGCTTTCCATGCTAAACTATCTGCTGGGTGTCTCAGCATTCCATCTTTTGTATGGCTTTCATCATGCCATCTCATTGACGAAGCTGTCTTTGATGATGCATAGATCCTTTTCAATCTAGGTACAAGAGGAAAATAGCATAATACCTTCGCCGGCTTTTGTTTAAATTGTGTTGCATCCAATTCATCTAATCCCTGACTCTCATTTTCTTTTTGCTTTGTCCATCGTGAACATCCACACACATGGTACGACTCTTGATCGGCATATTCTCCCCGATATAATATACAATCATTTGGACAGCTATGAATCTTTTCATATCCAAGATCCAATTCCTTTACTAATTTTTTTGCTTCATAACAAGATGTTGGTAAACTAGTACCTTCAGGAAATGCATCCTTTAACAACTTGAGCAGCATAGTAAAACTCTTGCCAGACCATCCATTCAAATATTTTATATGAAACAAATGCACACGAAAAGAAATTTTTGAAAAGTTCTTACAACCGACATATAATTCTTGATCTGCATCTCTTATCAGCTTATGATAACGATCTGTTCCAACATTAGTTGGGGGTATCGGCTCTCCATCATGTATAGATTCAGTAAATATAGGATCCTCAGGTAACCCAGCTGCTACTTGTCCTCCACTGTAATCTCCAGGATGTTGAGCACCATATTCAAAAGCATCTCTGAGCAAACCTCTGATATCATCATCTCTTGCAAGATTTTTCTGTTGGTTATTGGATCCAAAATCAGGTATATGTTCCATGTTAGATGTTTGGTTACATGTAGATTGTAACCTTGACTCTCCATGAAAAAACCACTCAGTATAACCTCTTAAAAAACCATTCCATACCAAATATTCTTCAATAATATTTGGATATAGAGAACTGGAATTTACACATTTTCGGCATGGACATAAAATCTTCCCACTGATACTACTTCTCTCCATACCAAATTTAATGAAATTCTGTACTCCATCCATATATTCTTTGCTATTCCTCGGTTTAGTTATCCAACTCTTATCCATTGTAAGAAAAAGCTAACTGAAATAAACAAATATTTATAAGAACAGAATAAATTTAAAATAAGTTTATTCAATAGATCAATTACAGTATTATTAAATGCTCCCTATCACCAACTAATAAGTAAAGAGATCCTATCCCATTCAAGAATTGTATTAATTATATAGGTCATTTACAGTAACCAAAGGATACGCAATAGAAGTTCCAGAAAAATTTCGGCAGCATTTTCTCTTAGTTCTCCCCATACAAATACATATGTATGAGGAGAACTAAAAATAAATGATATCCAAAAAATATCTGGAACTCTATCCGTATCGTTTGATTACTGTAAGCACCTATAAAATTATTTACAATTCTCAAACTGTCCAAACTGGACATTCAATTGACCACTGTACATATTTCTACCATCCGTACAAAAATTAAATAATTGTACAGATCGTGTAGAATATGTACTTCAATCAATTGACGGGTCTATGTTTCAATGCAATGCAAGTTTTTTAAAAAAATATATAAAAAATCATAATTGATCGTAACAAAACTACAGATTGTATTGAAATCAAAGATTTGCAATAATGAAACTAACCTTAAAGAATAACATGCTCAGTAAGATGCAGGTATATACCAAGAAATTTATAAATAAACAGAAATAATCTACTAAGAAAAAGAACAATAAATAATAAAAAGTAAAGAGGAGGCTCAGTTATATACTATTTAATCCGCAACTAAATCAAAATGACTACAATCGGTTGCCTACAAAAGAAGGCCATCCAAGATTGTTGCCATTAGAAACAGTTGAATCAGCCAAACATACATCGCATAATCATCATAACCTCCATATACAAACCTTAAACCAATTTTAAAATTGATTACAGAGTTTCTTTAATCTCCAAGCAGTCAAGCACCTGATAAGAAAAGACAACAAAACAGGTAAAGCATATTTTTCTTAATGCATGAGGGAAAATGCATGAGGTAAAGCATATTCAGCATATGAATTCTCATATTCTTGCAATTTGATGATTTAATGCATGAGGGAAAATGCTTCAACAAGAGTTCCTTTTATTAACAATTCTACAAAATTAGATATGAGATTTTATGGTACAAGATTATATCTTTGTCACAAGTCTCCACAACAGAGGAACGATAAACATGTAAGTGACACTCCTAACATAGTCAAAGAGTCCAGACCAATAATGTGTAAGCTTATTCACATTAAGAAATAAATGACAGACAAATACACAAGAAACATAAAAAATACCAGTACCAATCATCACGTTCACTAAAAAAAATCCTTTTGTAGCTAATCATTTATCAGGAAAAATTGAAAAACTAAACATGAGAGAGGAGAAAAAAATAATAGTAACTTGATCTCGGGCATCTACCATTATACCCACAATGATTGGCCATACAATCGCTATTCATAATGGAAAGGAAAATTTACCTATTTATATAACGGATCGTATGGTAGGTCACAAATTGGGAGAATTCGCGCCTACTCTTACTTTCACGAGACATGCAAGAAACGACAATAAATCTCATCATTAAATTATTAATATTTAATATTCAAAATTATTAAATATTAATAGAAATATTATTAATATAAATAAAATAATATAAATAAATAAAAAAAAATAAAAAAGTACTTACTAATATTTATCTTATGTGTTGTGTGCAAAACACTATTGAATAAAACAATGGAGCAATACCCAACTAAAACAAGATATTTGGTATTGCTCCATTGTTTGATTCAACGATTCATATACACTAAGACAGAAGTCTTATCCATTTATAAATGGAACTTCGACAGCAGCTAGGTCTAGAGGGAAGTTGTGAGCATTACGTTCATGCATTACTTCCATACCAAGGTTAGCACGATTGATGATATCAGCCCAAGTGTTGATAACACGACCCTGACTGTTAACTACGGATTGGTTGAAATTGAAACCATTTAGGTTGAAAGCCATAGTACTAATACCTAAAGCAGTGAACTAGATACCTATTACAGGCCAAGCAGCCAAGAAGAAATGTAAGGAATGAGAATTGTTGAAACTAGCATATTGGAAGATCAATCGGCCAAAATAACCATGAGCAACTACGATATTATAAGTTTCTTCCTCTTGACCGAATCTGTAACCTGCATTAGCAGATTTGTTTTCAGTGGTTTCCCTGATCAAACTAGAGGTTACCAAGGAACCATGCATAGCACTGAATAGGGAGCCGCCGAATACACCAGCCACACCCAACATGTGAAATGGATGCATAAGGATGTTGTGTTCCGCCTGGAATACAATCACGAAGTTGAAAGTACCAGATATTTCTAAAGGCATACCATCAGAGAAACTTCCTTGACCAATAGGGTAGATCAAGAAAACAGTAGCAGCAGCTGCAACAGGAGCTGAATATGTAACAGCAATCCAAGGACACATACCCAGGCGGAAACTAAGTTCCCACTCACGACCCATGTAACAAGCCAGATACAAGTTGTCTAAGTGATACCATGGCATACAAATGCAAGTACAACATAAATTATGATTAAAAGTAGGAGAATCAATGTAAACCTGCAAGATATATATTATCAAATTAATATGTGCCCTTACTCCAAGCCAAAAACTAAAATGTCTGTAAAAGCATAAAAAGAACCAATAAATACTTAGAAAAGGCATACACAAACATGCTAAAAAATGTAAATGATTAGAGAAGTAAAATTTTGTTGATTGCAAATCCAAACTTTTCAAGCTCTAACAAAGAAATTGACACCTCTCATTACAGGCAAAACCCAATCAAGAACTTCCAAATATGTAATCAAGCGAAAAATACCGATGATTCCTCCGACGAACAACCTAAATTCCCACTGATAAGCTCAAGTATCCAAAGACGCACCTCCCAACTTCAAACAAAACTGCGACCGCCACAACCATTAAACAGGAGAAAAAATAACCGAGAATCACAATACCCGGCTTCACGCATCAAAGAAAACCCCAGCGGACAAGGGGGTCGGAAAGATCGAACCAAAAGGATTAGCAGCTCCTACGATGAAAACCCTAGATACCCTTCAATCCCAGGAAGCTAAATCCACATGGGCTGCCCTGGAAAAAAGAAAGAAAAAAAGAAAACACAGAGAGAAATCCCCACGCTAGACCAAAATCCCAATTCAGCACAACCGCCATAGAATGAAAAAATGGGAAAAATGGGATTTTTATGGTAAGGTCGCCATGATCGTACCAATAAGAGACAAGAAAATAATTAAAAAATTACTTTTTTTTATTGGAGAACATGGAGAAAGGAGGAGGAATCCATGGGAGAATATAGCAAGAGAGAGAAGTGGGAGAACAAAAACGAAGAATAAAAGAAGATGGGGTGGGGTGGAGGGGAAGAGAAGAAGAGAAACTCACCTGGAGAGAACCCCTCAGCCCAGGGACTCAAGAGCTCCTCACAAAGATGATAATTTTTACCTCTTGAGAGGGATATAAGGAGAGGGAAAGGGAAGAGGCGGTGGTCGGCTCGGGCAGCGCAAAGGAGAAGGAAGAAAAGGGTTAGGGCGGCGGCGGATTTCTGATGCAATTAGGGCTCAAACGGGGAAAAGAGAGGTCCGGCGACACTTATTCCGTTGACACTTTTAAGCGTCGGCGGGTTCAGTACATACCGACGCTTTACAAAAGCGTCGGCGGATTTTCACAAGTCCTCCCGACGCTTCCCGGAAGTGTCGGGAGATAACGGTCGGGTATTTCTGGTTTTCCTGTAGTGCATGATCGCAAAAATAATTCTTTTCCCCATTCATTTAGACAAATATATTCCTAAAAAAAATAAACAACTAACTTGGGATCTAATGTGTCCAACATACAAAAATTAACATGTCATACCAAAAAAAGAGCATGATTAATATTAAAAATTGTTTCAATAATACATTCAAAATGGCAGTAATAACATACCACTAGATCATTCCAAAAAATCAAAAATCTTAATAATATTTATTGTTCATTTCCTTAAAAAATAAAGCCAGATCATTCCAAATAATTTTCTAAAAAAAACTAAACATACTATTTACTAAAATAAAATACCTGAAAAATGGATGGCCATGATCAAACTACAAAAAAAAATGGGACTACCGTTGGATCGGAGACAGGAACGGGGGGACCAACTGTCATTTTTTTTCCTTCAATAGAGCCTTTCATTTTTTTTTCTTCAAAGGGAGCTCGGCCGGCTATATAGACTGAGAAGATGTAGGTTCAACCTGCATTTTCAGCATGAAGATGCAGGTGGAACCCGCATCTTCAACGCATGCATTCCACGTCGCCGTTCTAGTGATTCAAGTGGAAAAAATAAAAAAAACCCATGTGGCCCAAACAACGATAATATGGTAATATCATTTCAAACAGCATTATTTTGATAATATTATATTTAAAAAGCAATATTTTTTTAAAAAAATCCTTCATAATCTCATGCTAGATTGCAATACACTCTACCGGGTCCAGGATCTTTATCGATCATGTCTAGAAAGAATAGTTATGTCTATCTTTTTCTTCTTTTTTATTCTTTATAAAAAAATAAATTTATTATAATAGCATGATATTAATTTTTTAAAGAAAAAGGGATTAGGGGGTTAGATCTAGTGCAGCCATCCAGTAGGCCAACTGGTAGAACGAGGACAAAAAGGAAGAATCCTAACCTCTCACCCAATTCAACCCATCACGGGTTCCAAGTGCATGCATTAATGCCTTGAACCCATGACTAGTTGGATATGAGGCAAGGCCTGTATCAACCGGACTAGCACCTTAGCAATTAGTGTGATATTAGTTGGATAAAAATATTTTTGAATTTAAACATCTAAATTTGCATTCTATGGATGGTGACATATGATAATGCCCTGCTCTAAAGGTTGAGGTAGAGGTAGATGGAGTGGTTGAAAGCTAGTCTCATGCAAGGGCAAGGTAGATGAGTGCATTTAATTTTATCTACTTATTTGAGATATATTATAAGAAAATTTGAAGTTTGTTCTTAGGAAAAACTACATCCACAAGGGCGTATACGAGCATCTAAGAATTGAAGGTAGAAAGAGTAAGGCTTTAATGCTTCAAACTTTTGAGAAGGAATGGAAGAGAGAGATTAATACCTTGAAATAGAGGATATTGTTTGAACCGAATATGTGCACCAACGAATAAATTGGACTTAATGAATTTTAGTGCAAATGGAAGTTCAATTGAGAGCGTTAACACGTGAAAGGCACGAAGAAAGATATGGATTAAAGAAATTCAAATAGTGCTGAAAATAGTTTTGAAGGTAGATGTTATTGAGGAGTGGACGGGTTAGAGTATGACTATTTTTTAATTATTTAAATCAAATAAATTCATGGAAAAAGGTTTTGATCAGAATCTTAAACCAATAAAACTTGATATTAGGAGGATACCCTGCTTGGGATCCTCATCTTTGGCTACCATAACCCATCATCCCTCAAACAAGGCAGGGTCATGCTTTGGGCCCCTTCGTCCTGGCCGATCCTGAGTCTTGACCGAAATGTGTGGACCGACTCTAAGTCCTTGCACCGGGTTGAAATGGTCGAAAATAAGGTCCCTCAACCGGGCACACCTTGGAATGAGCCGAAGAATAATTCAACCAATGCTTATCTCCATTCACCCAATTGCATAATGGGAAAGTCAGGCCATACCTTGCAACCTCTGGTAGCTCTTCACAATTAAAAGGTATGGCCAATTCAGTACAGAAGTCAATGTTCTAATTAAAAGGCATGGCTAATTCCCTACGAAGGTCAATGTCTTATTTAAAGAGAATGGCTAACCCTGTGCAAGAGACAAAATCATAATTAAAGGGCATGACTGATCCCGTACAGCAAGGAATGATCCCATTGGAAGCTCTGTACCACTGTATCTCTAGCAGTTGTCACATCCTACCAAACCCTCTAGGGATCTTTCCATCCCAAATAGGCCCCTAGGCTTCATTTATAAAAGGGGCTCTCTGAGAGCACTAGGATAAGTCATCTAGACTCTCCGACTCCATCCCCACTTTCTTTTTTCTGTTCCTAGTTCTTGACTTAAGCATCAAAAGGTCCATGCTGGAGTAGCCTCCAATTAGGGACTTTCTTGTAGGTTCAGCCCGTAAGTTCCCTCCTCTAGTAGTCTCCAATCTTAGCCAGGAACCAGTGGCAATAGATTAGTATCAGAGGAAGGGCTCCAGGCCCACTTTTTGGAAGAAATATAGGGTGAAACTATGATGCGGTGCAAGGGTGTGTCTACTCAACACTTTGGCACTATTGCGTCTAGGCTAACTGAGCCATCGACGAACAACCAATCAAAAGTTTGATTGGAATTTGATTGTATTGACTAGCTTTTTCAGTAAATCCAGGCCTTGATAGCCGCAATCCAAACAATGTAGCATGGGGATCAAGCCATACCTGAGGCACCATAACGGGAGACAATTCGGGTAGAACCGTGCTAGGGCTGGGTAGCATGGGAGATGCCACTGCCAGAACATCAACAACTCCCTTCTCTTCTACGAAGTCTATGATGGGAGGGAAACACTCAACAAAGTAGACTTGAGAGCCTTAGGAAGGCCAGGAGGCGTTCTCCCACTTCGCGTTAGGTCAAGGAATGATACCAGCTTGATCACCCTCTCGGCCTTCTGAGATCCATTTCATGAAAGAGGCGAAGGTGGACTAGTGACTCTAAGAGTTGGACCAGCACATGAGGCTCTATGAAACTTGACCCTGAGCTAACGCAAGGTGCTCAGCTTTAGCACCAATCTACCTTTTGGGGCCCAAATCATGCAAGAAACACTATCAAATTATTTTAAGATGTAATAGTTGGAAATCTATGATGGATCAACAGACCCAATAAATCACTTAGAGAGTTTTAAAGCAATGATGCTCCTCCATAGAGCAACAGATGGAATAATGTGCCGAGCCTTTCTTTCCACTTAGAAAGATGGCATAGTATTGGTATTTGAGTTTAAAACTGAAGTCCATACATGCCTTCGACCAATTAAGTCCTGTACATTTTGTTAGTAGCAGGAGACGGCATCTAGATTCTGACTCCCTAATCAACATCAAGCAGGGAGATTAGGAATTCTTTAGGTCATATATGAGCGTATTCATTATAGCAACTCTAGAGGTATACAACCTGGACCATGCGGTCATTATGACTGTGATGAAAAATGGACTACAGAAGTGCCATTTTCTCTTTTCATTAGAGAAGAGGGTGCCAACGGACTTCTCTAAGATGCTGGCTAAAGCAAAGAAGTATATGTGTGCCGAGGAAGTGTATGAAGCACATGGTCCACCTTCCAGCCCAATAATCAAGGAACAACCCTTATTTAGGGAGTCCCGATCGAAGAAAGAAGACCAAGGGAGGGGGAGGTAGAGAACTCGATCTCTCCCATGGCATTGAACTCTCTCTTGAAGCCAATGGCCTTAGAATCCCCCTCAAAATCGGTGGTATGCCTTGCCTCCATGGAGGTTTGATGAATATACCCCTTTGAATACTCTTCGTACTCAAATTTTGATATATATTAAGGAAGAGCTACCTGAGATAAGGAGGTTGCAGAAGAGGCTGAAGCAGCACAATCCGATCAAGTACTGCCTTTACCACCATGATTATGGTCACGATACGGAGGAGTGCATCCAGCTATAGGATGAGATCTAGGAGTTCATTCAATATGGCCAGTTAGATAGATTCCTTCAAAATTAGAGGGAGAGGTGTGATGTTTGAGAGGCTCCTCCATGTCTCCTAGGGACACTATTGAGGATTGAGGAGCTAGCTAACCATCCTGCCATCGGAGAATTCAATACTATCGTTGGTGGGCTGGCAGACATAGCTGACTCAAATAAGAGGCAGAGGGTTGAAGAAACCATAACCATTACTTAGGTGGACACCGAGAGGAGTACAGTATTCGCACAACAACGCCATGGTTGTAACCTTAAATATAGCAGATTATACTATATACCATGTGCGATAATGGAAATTCAGCGAATATTTTATTTTACGATGCCTTCATAAAAATGAGTATTCCCTTGAAATGATTGGAAAAGATGGATGCACTAATAATAGAATTCTCAGGGGAATCAGTTTCCATTGAAGGGATCATCATGCTACCTTTGATAGTGGGATGAATCCCTCGGCGGTCCCAGGTGCACTAGCCTTTGCAATTGTAAATATACCCATGGCTTATAATACCAACCTTGGCTAACCTGGTTTGAATGCTCTTCATGTAGTATTCTCTACATGCTATTTGCTTATGAAGTTTCCTATAGTGCACGAGGTTGGAGAGGTCCATGGGAACCAAACTTTGGTGAGCCAATGCTATTTGGTCTCCTATCAAGTTAAACCCTCAAGCACCTTCCTTATTGAAGGGTTGGTACCAGGGATGACTTGTCTGAGAAAAGGGGGAAACTGTAGAAGATCTTGTAACCGTTTCCTTGGATGATGGAGACCCTCAGCATATTATTTGGATTGGATCAAAGTTAGAAAAGGCTACCAGACAGTAACTTGTAGTCTTCTTATAAAAAAATATCGACATGTTTGCATGGTCTCGTGTAGACATGCCAGGGATTAAGCTTGAGATAATAGTGCATCACCTGAATGTGGACTTACCCATTAGCTAGTAAAGCAAATGAAAAGAAGATTCACCCTAGAACAATAGAAGGCCATCACAAAAGAAGTAGACAAGTTGACTGGTGCCAAATTTATCAAGAAAGTGAATTATCCTAAGTGGTTGGCCACCATCGTCTTAGTGAAGAAGGCCAATGGGAAGTGGCAGATGTACATCGATTTCATTGATTTAAACAAGGCATGCCTGAAAAATAGCTACTTGCTACCTTGGATTGATCAATTAGTGGATGCAACTACAGGCCATGAGCTTCTTACATTTATGGGCGCATTCTCGGGATATAATCAAATCCATATAACATCCGAGGATAAAGAGAAGTCAACCTTTATTATTGACCATGATCTTTTTGTTATGGAGTGATGCCATTTGGCCTAAAAAATGTAGGGGTGACCTATTAATGGCTAGTGAACAAAATCTTTAAAGATCAAATCAGTCACAATATAGAGATCTATGTGGATGACATACTAGTCAAGAGTTGCATCTTGAGAAACCATGTAGATGACATGGAGGAGACCTTCACCACCTTGCGTAGGTATCACATGATGCTAAATCTAGTCAAATGCACTTTCAAAGTGATGTCAGGAAAGTTTCTCAGATTCATGGTATCACACCAAGGGATCAATGCAAACCTAGAGAAAATTTAGGTCATGGGGCAAATGGGAGCTTTGGCTAAGTGTAGTGACTCATGGGAAGGGTTGTCATTCTTAGTCAGTTTATCTCTAGATTAGTTAAGTGGTGTCTCTCCTTCTTCAAGATATTAAAGTAGCCAAAGGATCTCTAGTGGACTGATGAATGCTAGAAGGAGTTCTGATGCAGGACAAAAATGAAATGATGGATGGAGAGTTTTAGCAAGCTAACCAGCAAGCAAACTTGAGAAATTAATTATCAAATAAATGGGCTAAATTAATCCAAGAAAAGAATTTTTATAAGGAGACTGGTTGATCTAAGTTACATCACCCGCAATACAGATCTAGTTCAAAACAATGATTAGGATCTTCATGGCAAGGAAACCATCACTACAAGGACAAGTTAACCTTGAAATGATCAGATCTAATGAAGCTTAGGAAGAGTTTTCCTACCAACAATGATGGCTAAAATATTTGGTGGAAGGGAAGCTCTCAATACTCAAGAATTTGAGGTCTAAACCATAAGACTAGCACTCCCTACCTTTAGGACTCACCTTGGTCATGATCCTTGGCTTGAAGACCTTCATCTTGGACTTGGAAAACTAGAGAAAACCTGCATCAAATCAGAAATTAGGCATGGAAGGAGAATTCAAAATTGGAATTGAAACAAGAAGAAGAAGGAAGGAAAACAAGGAAGTAGAGGCCGATGCCTTCAAGGAATGATGCTTGGATCTCAGATCAAACAAGGAGCACTCCACCTTTCAAACACTCAAGGATATTCTACCCTTCAAACACTCATTCAAGAACCTCACACTTTCTTCTCAAACCTACTTCTAACTCTTAAACTCAAGAACTTTTTCACTTCTAACAGGAGAACATAGGAAAACTAGAACAAGAAAGATAGCCTCCTTCATTTAATCCAAAATAGAATGAATACAATGAAAGGGGCTTAGGCCCTATTTATAGCCTTTCATAACCCACATGGGTCGGCCAAGGAGAGAGAGAGAGTGGAGGTTAGGTCTAGCTAACTCTAGTTGGGTAGTTTCAACTAGAATTAGTTTTTACAACAATTTATGGGTAAAAGGTTATAACCACTTGACATATGGCAATGACTTGGCTTAATTTGCTGATGTGGAGCCCTATGTGTCATGTGATGTGGCATCCCACATGGCAAGTTGGTTGGAGGGTTGTTGGGGTAATAGAACAAGGCTTCAATTTCTCCACAAAATCCTTGATGTTGTGTCCTTCCTCCTTCCCAAAAAGGTGCTTGATGTGGTGTCGACCAAGTGAGGGAAATGGGCTTCAAGTAGATGGCATCCAAGTGAGGGAAATGGGCTTCAAGTAGATGGCATCCCAGTGAGGGAAGTGGGCTTCAAATGGCTGGTGCCAAGTGAGGAAAATGAGCATTGAAGAAGTGGCCTCATACCATGCTTGAATTTAGGTTGAGTCGACTCATTAACATGAGTCGGCTCAAATATTTGCTTAAAGAGAAGATGGGCTAGAACTCTGTATTAGATTTGGCTATTTTAACTGCAAAACAAAAGTGAGTTAGTCCAAAAAGCTTCTTTCTTGTTGATGTTCCCATCAATTCTCTCGGGATGAAAAGAACTCGACTCTGTCGAGTAAGAATCAATCTGACTCTGGTAATACTCTAGTAGGTCTGGTCGATTCTTTGTAGGTTTTCTCAAGTAAGCCATGAGTCTTCAGAATCAGGGGATCCTTGCTGTTGGGATATCCCGGTCCAAGTACGAGCCGAACACCGGTTCGGCTGACTGAAGACCTTTCCTCCGAATCAACAACTCGGGCCTAGAAAGTTCAGGCTAACTACGGGCAACTCAAGGCTCTTCACCATCCTACGACATCCGAAGGCAAGACCTTCGGATTATGTCTTCGGCACTAGTCGAAGACCAGGCTTCTCGTCGACTTTCGAGGACATACTCTTCGTTTCCTATCGAAGACACGATCTCTGGCCCTTGGTAAACACCAAGTCCTCGACTCATGCTGAAGACAAGATCTCTGACCGAGAAGATCCGAAGATGAGGAGATTCCCGATTTAATTATGAGAATCTTCTTAAGCGGGAGAAATCTGAAGATGGATCCACGATCTGTCCCCGATAGGCAACAGTAACCAACAGTTACTATCGACTATCTTCATGCCGTGATCATGGTGTGCAACTCCAGCTGCCACGCCTTCGGTCTGGCCAGAACCGCTCAATGACAATCTATGATTGCCAATCATGGGGAGAAATTAACTTCCCGTAATCACTGGAAGAAGAATGGATCTGCAGGCCTGACGACCAATTATAAATAGCGGTAAGAAGGAATGCTCAAGAGAGGTACATTCAAAATTCCCAAAGCCTTTCCCTCTGCTTCTCCAGAATCTTCTCCATTCTGTGGCTGGGGCCCACTTCTGACTTAGGCATCGGAGTGTCCCCTGCCGGAGCAACTCCGCCAGGGGACCTGTTTTGTTGGTGAACCGGGGAGCGGTCCTGTGGTGCAGCAGCTCCGACCGGCCAGAACAGGGACTTCACGCCAACACTTGCCAATGAACCAATAGCATTGATAGTCCCTGTTTCGAGTAGTGACAGTCTTATTGTCTAAGATTCGCTCAATCCTATCTCGCTGCTTTGGTAACTTGGCTGGTGGATATTCATGGGTTGGCTCACTCTCAAAAATAGAATTAGGCCCGAAAGGCTCTCTAGGTATCATTGTTGGTTCTTTTACCCTCCTAGATCTGAAATATTGAAAGTGGAATTGGTACCAAAGTCGGATGGTAAATCTAGCACATACTAGGTCCACATTTCTTTATTATTTTGAAAGGACCTGCACCATGGGCATGTAACCGTTCATGTTTGAGCATAATCATGACATAGTCTACTTCCTAAAATTCTTTGGCTCTTAAATTTTGCCATATGCTTGTTAATTTCATTGCTCAAATTTTCTTACTAATCATGCTATGCATATGACTCTCACACACTTGGACATGGATGACATCAAATAACAAAACAAACTCAAATGATACTTGATATGGCTGGAAGCTAACGTGCTGACATATAATCCCTGTCAGATGCCATGTCAGAAAATTCGCCTTGATGGACACCCCACCTCGGACTCCTTTGATCGGGTCGAGCTCCTCCGGATCAACGAGACGGCCCGTCAAAGCCGAGCTCCATCCTCCGCCAGGTTGGCACTTGCAAGCTCGGGGTGCCTAGGCCGGAGCCGAGCGACCTCCTTCACCAGATCGAGCCCCTCTGAGGCTGAGCCCCCTGAGCCGGAGTCAAGCTCAGCCCTCCTTCGCCAGGTTGAGCCCCTCCAAGGCCGAGCCCTCTGGACTGGAGTTGCATGTCGACCCCCTCCATCAGATCGAGCCCCTCCGAGGCCGAGACCCCTGGACCAGAGTCAAGGTCGCCCCTCCTCCACCAGGTCGAGCCCCTTCGAGGTCGAGTCTTCCGAGCAGGAGTTGGTCCTCCCTCATCGGGATGGGCCCCCCCGAGGTCAAGCCCCATGAGCCGGAGTCGAGCCCAGCCCTCCTTTGCCAGGTCGAGCCCTTCGGAGGTCGACCCTCCCGGGTCAGAGCTGAGTCCCAGTTCTCCAATTTGGCAACCAACTCGGACAGCACCACCGGCCAACAAGGGGATGGAGCCACCTCCCCAAGACACTGGCGAGCAGCCCGAAGGCCGCAAAGAAGCACCTGTCATGCCATGATGGCTACCTGCGACCGTCGCTTATACCAGAAAGGCAGGAAGCCCCCTGACCAAGGCATCGTGCTCTCCACCAACTACCTGCACCGCCCGAAAAAGGAAGTCAATTAGGAGATTCGAATCCCGGGGGTGGCGCCCCCCGATCGAGGCACTACAAGGCTTCCTAGAATGGGGTGACCGAAAGGAATGTTAGAGTACATGATAGTCTCCCTTATCACGAATCGGGAAAGACGTCCTGTCCATGGCACGGGACACCACTGCACATGCCTGACAGCATGAGGAAGATCCCAAGGTAGGCGCTCAACGGTCACCTAGACTTAAAAGAACATTCGACACCCCCAGAGGGGGGGAGGTATGCAAGTGCAAATTCAACCACAGAGCATCACCTAAGCGAGCAAGGGAGAAGAAGCCTAACGAAAAGGCCAGCCCACCTCGGCTACCTCCTCTCCCGGCACACTCACATCTCTATTCTTACACCATTCACTCCTCCTAGCATGGAGTCCATCAAGAGGGGCTCGACCAGGAGGATCTATTTCCCTGGGTTGTCACTGACTTGAGCATCGGAGTGCCCCCGCCGGAATCCCCAACCCAGGTCACTAACTCCTATTTTGCAGGTCTGGGAGTGTAGACCAATCCTGAGAGGATGAAGGGCAATCCGATGTCAACAGTAACTACAGGCCATGATGATCTTGGCGGCAATAGATTGGTGGACCAGGAAGGGAGAGTGGTGGAGTTGACATATTTTGATCCTGCACAAGCCCCCTGCAAGCGGTCCATCAGGAGGATGGTGACGACATGAGCGAGAGAAGTCTTTACCAGCCATGCGGGAGACCCCACTTCTCAAGGGGACCTGCACGGTCCAGGAGAGGAGCTCCCCGCTCTCGCTCAACCACATCCGGCAGACGTCCAGCTGGCCACACTCGTCTAATAGATGCAAATCCTCACTATGGCAGTGCGCTAGCTACAGCACTAGCAGTGGTCCTTGGCTACCCACCAATAGCCAGGGATCCTCGCGGCCGACGCAGTACCCAGTGACAGCCTGCAATCCTTCCAAGGAAGGCCTTCGCAACCGCGGGCCGTCACTGATCACCGGGGCAGTCATCTGACTCCGACGAAGAGACAATGGGTAGGGTCTCCCGATAGGGAGAGCTGGTCCCCTACCCTCGAGCGGGTGATATCCAAACCCCGTCGAGGTTGAAGAGGCAAGTCCCCCCTTCATGAGCACCATGCACCCATGTCACCTTCTGCATCTCTTTCTGCAGAAGGTTCTACCGACGAAGCCATCAGGTGCACAGCCGAGAAGCGCCTGTAGGAGCACGAGTGCAAGCTGGCGGAGTTATCCCACCGATTTACGAATATGCAGGGCTCTATTGATGAGCTAACAGGCTATGATGCCCATCCCCCCTTCACCCGAGAGATCCAAGAGGAACCAATTTCTAGTCGGTTCCGTATGCTGTAGGTGGATCCCTACGATGGGACCACCGACCTTCTGGATCACCTGGAAAGCTACAAGGCCCTCATGAGGGTCCAGGGAGCTACCAACGCCCTTCTTTGCATCGCTTTTCCAGCAACCCTCCGGAAGGTGGCTCGAATTTGGTTCACCCGCCTCGAGCCCAAAACTATTGGTTCTTTTGCTCAGCTGGAGCGGAAGTTCGTGGCCCATTTCGACGCTTGTCGGAAGGTGCCACGAGAGGCAGACAACCTCTTCTCCATCCGGCAACAGGATCGCGAGCCACTACGAGACTATGTGATCCGCTTCAAAGTTGCCACTTTGGAGATTTACAACCTTGAGGAGCCAGTCCCCATGCTGGCCCTGAAGCGAGGGCTTAGGACCTCCTGCCTAACCTACTCACTTGATAAGAAGCCCCCCAAGAGCTACTCCGAGCTCAAAAGTACGTCCGTGCCGAGGAGGTGGACCTTACGAGGAGGGAGCTTGATAGAAAGACATTAAAGAGGCATGCTCCCACTGAGACATCCGGGATGCGGAAGCTAGGCCCTCTGCCTCCGAGCTTCCGCCAGGGGTCAAGATCGAGGTGCACCCCGGTCCCGGAGGAGACACTCACTCCCCTGCTCGCCCCGAGGATGAAAATTCTAATGGAGATCGAAGGTGAACCCTACCTGAAGCGCCCACCTTTGATGAGGCCGTCCTTTAGCCGTGACAAGATGAAGTACTGTCACTACCACCACGACCACGGCCATGACACCGAGAAATGTCGCAACCTCAAGAAGGAGACCGAGAAACTCATCAGGAGAGGCTACCTCAAGAGGTACGTGGGGGGTAGACCCTAAGCAGAACCTTAGTTGCTCGTCGCTCTCCCGCTAGTTCCTATGGTGGATAATCGCCCTATCGAGAAGCCGGTGGGGATGATAATTTGGGGAGCCAAGCACGCATCCAAGAAGGCTCTGGGGGCAGGGCAATCTGAAAATGTACTCCCCTTTATAAGAGAAGGGGAAGGTTGGGGGAAAAATGTAAATAACAATGCCGTGGTCATCGAGATGACAATTACGAAGCATCCTGTAAAACGCATCATGATTGATAGTGGAAGCTTAATAGATGTGCTTTTTTATGATGCTTTCTCTAGAATGAACTTGTCTCCTGCATAGCTCAAGCCCGTGCATACACCCCTTGTCGATTTCATAGGGGACTCTGTGATGGTTGAGGGAGAAATCACTCTTCCAGTCACCACTGGGACTCCAGCTCGGTAGAGCACTATCATGATGACATTCATAGTAGTTAGACTCCCTTCTGCCTATAATGTGATCCTCGGCCAACCTGAACTCAATCTGCTCGATGTTGTCATCTCCATGAAGCGATTGCTAGTGCAGTTCCTAACTCCTTACGGAGTTGGCAAAATGAGAGGTGCACCTCAGCCAGTCCAACACTGTTTCCAAACCCTCCCGGGTACCAAAGTCTCCGAGGAAGATCCCAGGGTGGACGAGATCGACCAAAGGGCGCAGGACCCCAGAGGTGGCCTGGCCGAGCACCTGCTATCTTTTTCGCTCGGAACCGATCAGGAGAAGACAATGCAGATTGGGGCCCAATTTCAAGATGAGGAAAGAGCCCACCTATTGGAGTTCCTGCAGGCGAATATAGATGTGTTCGCCTAGACAGCGGCTGACATGCCAGGTATTCCCTCCGACATCATCACCCACAAGCTGAGCATTGACTCGAAGTGCAGGCCAGTTCGGCAGAAGAAGAGGAGTTTCACCCCTGAGAGGCAGGTGGCAATCAATGAGGAAGTCGACAAACTCCTTGCCGCCGGCTTCGTCCGGGAGGTGCAATACCCAAGCTGGCTGGCGAATGTGGTGATGGTGAAGAAAAGCAAAGGCAAATGGAGGATTTGCATGGACTACACCGACCTCAACAAGGCATGCCCGAAGGATAGTTTTTCCCTTTCAAAGATTGATCAACTGGTGGACACCACCTCGGGTTATCGACTTCTCCTTTATGGATGCATTCTTCGGGTACAATCAGATCCGGATGCACCCAGAGGATGAGAAGCACACCACCTTCATCACTGACCAAGGGACTTACTGCTACAAGATGATGCCCTTCGGTCCGAAGAATGCTTGGGCAACGTATCAGCATCTGGTCAACAGGATCTTCAAAGATCAGATTGGTCGGAATATGCAGGTGTACGTGGATGATATGCTTGTCATGAGCAAGCCGAGCTTGGACCACATCATCGATCTCGTCGAAGCCTTCAACAATCTTCGAAAGCACCAAATGAAGCTGAACCCAGCAAAGTGCGCCTTCGGAGTGGCAGCAGGGAAGTTCCTAGGCTTCATGGTCACTCAGAGGGGCATTGAAGCGAACCCGGAGAAGGTCCAAGCGATCGTCGACATGGAGCACCTGACATCCAAGAAGCAGGTCCAGCGCCTGATGGGGCGTATTGCATCCCTGAGTTGGTTCATCTCGAGCTTGGTCGATCGCTGTCTTCCCTTCTTCAAGGTGCTGCGTAAGATGCATGACTTTACCTGGACGAAGGAGTGCGGTGCAACCTTTGAAGAGTTGAAGGAGTTCCTGGCAACTCCCCCTCTGCTCTCCAGGCCAGAGGAAGGAGAGGAGCTGTTACTCTATCTGGCGGTCACACCCGAAGCCGTCAGCTCGGTCCTCATCCGTGCGGACAAGGATGGATCTCAGAAGCCGATATACTACACCAGCAAAATCCTCCACGATGTGGAGATCAAGTATACCTGCTCCAAAAAATTTATTTTTGCTCTAATAATGTCTGCTAAGCATCTTAGGCCTTACTTCTAAGCGCATCCCATCGCGGTGGTGACGGACCAGCCGCTGAGGACCATACTCAGCCACCTTGAAACATCCGAGTGGTTGGCCAAATGGTCCCTGATGCTGAGCAAGTTCGACATCGCATATCGGCCGAGATCATCACAGAAGGCTCAGGTCATAGCCGACTTTCTAGTCGAGTGCACAGGACTCACTGAGGAGTCGGAGCAGACTCCCGAGGAGCATCAAGTCGAGCCCAGCATGGAGGAAGAACCTTGTGTCCTCCACGTGGACGGCGCATCCAATTCCGGTGGAAGCGGAGCAGGGCTCATTCTCACCAACAGCGATGGGGTCGTGGTGGAGTGTGCCCTCCGTTTCAAGTTTGCTATGACAAATAACCAGGCGGAGTATGAGGCGTTCCTCGCAGGCCTAAAAGTCTCACACAAGCTGGGCATCCAGAACCTGAAGGTCTTCACCGACTCCCAACTGGTGGTCGGACAAGTTTACGAAGAATATGAAGCTAGAGATCCCCAGATGATGAAGTACCTGGAGCGAGTCTGCTCATGCACGACAAACTTCCGACGCTTCAATATCTTCCATATCCCCTGCGAGGAGAATGCATGCGTGGATGCATTGTTGAGACTTGCAACCTTACCAGACTCATCATTGGGGCGTGCATATATTGAGTACCTCAAAAATTCAAGCTACGAAACTCCCGAGGAGGTGCAGCAAGTCATCCCGGAGCTGAGTTGGATGGATAGGTACATCAAGTAAATCACTAAAGGCACCTTGCTCGAGGACCGTGCGGAGGCCGACCTTATCAAAAAGAAAGCCACCCGGTTTGTCCTGATGGAAGGATAGCTCTATTGCTGATCCTACTCATGCCCACCCTTGAAGTGCCTGAGACCTGCAAAGGCAGCCTTTGTTCTCCAGGAGATACATGAAAGCCTGTGTAAGAACCATGTCGGAGGAAGGATGTTGGCGTACAAAGCTCTCTGCCAGTGATACTTCTGGGAGACCATAAGGGAGGATGCCACCGACTTCGTGAAGAGGTGCAATAAGTGCCAAAGCCATGCTCACATACAGCATCAACCGGCGGCTCCGATCTCACAACTCTCCGCCCCTTGCCCTTTGACCAATAGAGAATGGACATCTTGGGGCCATTTCCCCTGCACTGGGACAATGGAGGTTCTTGCTGGTAGCTATCGACTACTTCACCAAATGGGTGGAAGCGGAGCCACTAGCACGGATCACGGAAGCTAAGGTCCGCCATTCTTCTGGAAGTCAATAATATGCCACTTCGAACTCCCCCACTGCATCATCACCGACAATTGGCTGTAGTTTGACAACCGGGAGTTCGAAGGTTTCTATGCCGAGCACGGCATCCAGCACCACTTCACCTTCATCGCTCACTCCCAGACAAACGGAGAAGCTAAAGTAACCAACCGAAGCATCCTCCAGGGACTCAGGACCAGACTGGACCAGGCCAAGGGTAGGTGGGCCAAAGAACTCCCAAGTGTTCTCTGGGCCTACCATACAATGCCCAGGATAGCGACCGACGAGACATCCTTCAACCTCGTCTTCGGCACCAAGGCCGTGGTCCCAGTCGAGCTTGGCTTGCCCACACTATGGGTGCAGCAATATGACGAAGCACGGAACTCTGCGCACCTCCTGCTCAACTTGGACCTCCTAGAAGAAACCAGAGATAAAGCCCTACTCAGGATGGCAGCATATCGGCAACGGGTCGCCCGATACTACAATGCCCGAGTGAGGCCCAAGGTCTTCTGAACTGGAGACCTAGTTCTCCATCGAACTAAAGTATCTCAACTTCGGAAGTGCGGCAAGCTCTCGCCAAACTAGGAAGGCCCCTATAAGGTGGTCGAAGCTCTTCTGCATGGAGCCTACTACCTCATGGATCTGGGCGGTGCCAGATTCTCGCAAACATGGAACACCTGCAACCTGAGAAAGTATTATCAGTAATGTAAGGCTCACCCTTAAATATAATAAAGGCCCTTTTTTGCACATATTGCCTTTCACCTTGCAGGAATACCGCTACCCGGTCCAAGGCTTGGCTCACCAAAACCTGGAGGCCAACTCCCAACGTTAAAATGCAGGGCCCTATTCTCCGGCATCAATAATGTAAGGCTCTTTTCCATCAATAATTAAAGTTCTCTTTGCGCAAACATTTCTTGCCTTGCAGGAGAACCTCCACTAAGTCTTCGAGCCCAGCTCCAGGACATCCAAGCCTGAAGCCAAGCTCTTCGGCCACCAAGTCTTCGAGCCCAGCTCCAGGACAACCAAGCCCGAAGCCAAGCTCTCTGACCACCAAGTCTTCGAGCCCAGCTCCAGGACATCCAAGCCCGGAGCTCAGATCTTCGGCCACCAAGTCTTCGAGTCTAGCTCCAGGGCATCCAAGCCCGGAGCCAAGCTCTCCGGCCACCAAGTCTTTGAGCCCAACTCCAGGACATCCAAGCTCGGAGACAAGCTCTCCGGCCAAAAAGTCTTCGAGCCTAGCTCCAGGACATCCAAGCCTGGAGCCAAGCTCTTTGGCCACCAAGTCTTCGAGCCCAGCTCCAGGACATCCAAGCCCGGAGCTCAGATCTCCAGCCATCAAGTCTTCGAGCCCTGCTCTAGGACATCCAAGCTCGGAGCTCAGATCTCCGGCCACCAAGCCTTCGAGCCCAGCTCTAGGACATCCAAGCCTGGAGCCAAGCTCTCCGGCCACCAAGTCTTCGAGCCTAACTCCAGGACATCCAAGCCCGGAGCCAAGCTCTCCAGCCACCAAATCTTCGAGCCCAGCTCCAAGATATCAAAACCCGAAACCAAGCTATCTGGCCACCAGGTCCCAGAGCTAAGCATCGAGACCTCAAAGCCCGGAGCTCAGATCTCCGGCCACCAAGTCTTCTAGCCCAGCTCCAAGACATCAAAGCCCGGAACCAAGCTGTCCGGCCACCAGGTCCCAGAGCCAAGAACCAAGACCTCAAAGCCCGGAGCTCAGATCTCCGACCATCAAGTCTTCGAGCCCAGCTCCAAGACATAAAAGCCTGGAACCAAGCTATCCAGCCACCAGGTCCTAGAGCCAAGCACCGAGACCTCAAAACCTAGAGCTCAGATCTTCGGCCATCAAGTCTTCGAGCCCAACTCCAGGACATCAAAGCCTAGAACTAAGCTGTCCAGTCACCAGGTCCCAGAGCCAAGCACCAAGACCTTAAAACCTGGAGCTCAGATCTCCAGCCACCAAGTCTTCGAGCCCAGCTCCAAGACATTAAAGCCCGTAACCAAGCTATCCATCCATCAGGTCCTAGGGCCAAGCATCGAGACCTCAAAGCCCGGAGCTTAGATCTCCGGCTACCAAGTCTTCGAGCCCAGCTTTAAGACATCAAAGCCCAAAACCAAGCTGTTCGGCCACCAGCTCTCAGAGCCAAGCACTGAGACCTCAAAAGCCCAGAACCAAGCTATCCGGCCACTAAATCTCTGAGCCCAGCTCCGAGACACAAAGGCCCGGAGCCCAGATCTCCGGCTACTAAGTCTTTGAGTCCAGCTCCGAGACACTGAAGCCCAAAGTTCAGCTCTATAACACTGGAGTCCAAGACATCCAGCAACAAGGCAGAAACCTTTCTTCTTATCCCATCCCATTATATATATGTAAAAAAAAAAGAAGAAGGAAAGAGAGAAAAGAAAAGAAAGGGAAAAGAGGAAGAGGTTGAGGCCTGAAGTGCTCAAGTCAAGACAATTGAAGAAAAAACTCTTTCCATTAAAATGCAAGTGTTCACTTACAAATGTCCTCGGGCCCCCGACATGCCGGGCGACCCGGGCCAATGCTGGGAAATAAGGTAGTAAAGGCCTAGTCTACTCGAGCAGCACCATCGACAGTGCTTTGCGGCAGTGGAGCTCCATCCCCAGTGGCTTCAGGCTGCTCAACTTTGACTTCGATGACTGCCACCGGTGATAGAAGATCAGGGATGGAGGCTGACCCCTCTGCATCACTCGGCTCCATGCCCGGAGACCAAGAAAATCTGAGCCTGCTGCAACCCTCGTCGGGGACAAACCCCTCAACTCGATCATGCAGGTACATGAAACCCTTATAGAAGGAGTCCGACGCCATCTGATAGAATTCAGCGATGAACTCCTCCGAGACCTTGTACCTTTCCACGACCCCTTCAGCCTCCTTCCTCGCCTCAGCGGCTTGTGTCTTTGCTACCTTCGCTGACCTGGCTGCTTTCGCTGCCTCCCTCTCGGCCGTAGCCAGTTTCTCCTTCATCGCATCCTGCTCAAACTGGAGGGACCGCGCGATCTTCTTTTACCGGACCGCCTCGGTGTTAATGAGCTCAGCCTTTTCTCAGTGGCCGCGAGCTCCTCGACCTTTCTCTTTGACCGACCCCGCTCCCGGTTGAGCTCCTCCTGGAGCTCCTTCGAGCACCTCTCAGCACCTGCGAGCCCCCTTTCGAGCTCCTCATTCCTCAGACCGAGCTTTCGGGAGGCTTCAGACTTCTCCTTTAGCTAGACCTTCAGGGACCCAACCTCGGTTGTACATTGCTGGTCATTCTTCAACCAGTTCCGGCAGCAGTCCCTGATAAGGAGCGTCTTGACTCTGACCTGCACCAAACAAGATGTCAAAAAGAGAAGGAAAAAGGAGAGAAAGCCCTAGAAGTTTAAACCTGCTTACCATGAAGAGTAGGGAGAGATGCTGCTGATCGCGTCCACCAATACCTTTCCAGCCATCTCTCGCCAATCGCATGCTTGGATGGAGGCCAGCTTTGGATCCCAAAGTAATGACACATCGGGCCCCATTCTGAACAGGACCTGACGATAGTCCCTTTCTCTCCTGCCTGCCCCCGAGGTGGAATCACCAGCTCTGTTGCTAGCAGAGGCCTCGGGGGCCGGTTGAGAGATCGGCGCCCCCTCCGACGGTGCTCCCGGTGCTGGGTCCACTCCTTCCCAAGCCTCATCCTCGATGACGACGAGCTCTGGAGAAGGGGGCGACATGACAGCGGCAGCTGCTGCGGTGGCCCTGGCCCGGACGACTACCTCGGGCTCCGGAGCGGGGACCAACTCTCGTCTCCTCACCTGCTCCACCACAGGCCTGGCCGCCCTCCACTCTGGCTCAGGTGTGGCAACCGCTATCCCCCTCGCTTGTACGGGAGCGGCCTCGGGCTCTCGCCTCCTCGGCTCGGTCTACTCGGTGGGGGCAGCCGTAGATGCGCCTTCGCCACAAGACCTCTTCGGAGAAGGTTCCTCCTCCAGTCCCGCCGGAGGCTTCTTCTGGGTAATGGAGAGCAGGTCTTCCACAGAGAACCTCATACCTGCATGCAGAAGACAAAAGATACTACGTCAGCTCCACACACAGTTCATAAAGAACAAGTTAAAAGGAATAGAAGAGGACTCGAGTCGAACTCACCCAACCCCCCTGTTGGGCTGACCCTGGACTCGGCGAGGTTCTGTTCTGATAACAGAACCTCAAAAGAGGGAATCTATGTAGTTCGGAGTAGCTCATAAACATCCTTGTCGGCTGCTTCGACTGCAAAATTTCTATTGGGAGATCTATATGGGTTGCTCCACACCCGGTCAACCCCCTCAACTGTGGCGAAGAAGAACTTGCTCTTCCATCTCTTGATGGAAGAGGAAAGTTCAAATCTGATCCCCCTCGGATGAGAAGAGAGGGACCACCACCCGTCTTCGATGGGGTGGCGCTTTAGAGTGAAGAAGGCTTTGAAGAGGAAAAAACGGGCAACGATCCCATGGAAGTGGTAGAGTACAATGAAGCAAAAATAGTCCTTATGGCATTGGGGACTAGCTGAGCAGGAACCAAGTGATAATTACTCAGCACAGATAAGAAGAAGGGATGAAAAGGGAAGCGGAGCCCTCTTGAGAAGGTCTCCTCATAGAAAGCAATTCGGCCCGGGCTACTGGAAGTAACCTGGTCCCCCGGTCGGGGATTAAAAGCCGAACGGAGTACGGGATGCCATACACATCTCGGATGGCCCCCAGTTCCTCAGTAGAGATCTTTGAAATGATCCCGCCGGGACCTGTTGACCGAATAGACTCGAAGACGGGTTTGGGCGGGGGAGGAGAACAAGAAGGACCAGAAGGGTTAAGACCGGGCTCCCTAATGATAATACCACCAGGGTGACACCTCCCCCTAAGCTTGAAGTGCGTCCCATCTCCCTCTTCATCAGAAGAAGAAGATGATGGCGGCCTCGGCCTGGAAGGCCTGGCTTCACCCTGATGGTCGAAGGACGGAAACCAGACCTGAACGGGACATGGCGAAGAAAGATCGAAGGAGGAAGAAGAATGTAGATGAGGGTCCTGAGGTGATCCTAGCCCTAAGAAGATCAAGGAAAGAAGAAGAAGGCCCTACTCAACTTAGCGAGTAGGAAGATGACTGACCTGCTGAGATCTTTGGATGGATAAGGATGGCTGGATGGATGAAAAAGTAGCTTCGGTACAGTGGCAGGCATGAAAGGTTTGAAAGGAGATGTATTTCGGGAAAGGAAACTTTTCCTTTCAAAATGATCGGTGCCCGACCGTACCGTTATAAGCCTCTGCCATCGGATCTACGCCATGCATCACCCATCGACAGTACTAGCACCTGGTTTCGACTGCGGTCGCTCTAATTTCTGTGCTCGCAATAACTGCTCCTTGAACATGGCCACGTGGCTCCTCCGGGTAGGCTAGAGAAACCATCTCCTGAGATGCCATCGATCATGATGATAATTATGTCGGATCCCCACCTTTCCACGTCAGCAAGCGCATTTACTCCCTTCGCCCTGAGCGCCCCGCATCGACAGGACTTGGGAGTGGGGGACAAATGATGTGGCTAAAAGTTGACGTGCTGACATGTAATCCCTGTCAGATGCCATGTCAGAAAATCCACCTCGATGGACACCCCACCTCGGACTCCTTTGGCCGGGCCAAGCTCCTCTGGATCAACGAGGCGGCCCATCAAAGTCGAGCTCCGTCCTCCGCCAGGTCGGCACCCGCAAGCTCAGGGCTCTAGGCCGGAGTCGAGCGACCTCCTTCGCCAGATCGAGCCCCTCCGAAGCTGAGCCCCCTGAGCCGGAGTCGAGCTCAGCCCTCCTCCGCCAGGTCAAGCCCCTCCGAGATCGAGCCCTCTGGGCTGGAGTCGCATTTCGACCCCCTCCACCAGATCGAGCCCCTCCGAGGTCGAGACCCTTGGACCGGAGTTGAGCTCGGCCCTCCTCCACCATGTCGAGCCCCTCCGAGCAGGAGTCGAGTCCTCCCTTTCCGGGACGAGCCCCCCGAGGTCAAGCCCCCTGAGCCGGAGTCGAGCCCAGCCCTCCTCCACCAGGTCGAGACCTTCAGAGGTCGAGCCTCCTGGGTCGGAGTCGAGTCCCAGCTCTCCAGTTCGGCAACCAACTCAAACAGCATCGCCGGCCAACAAGGGGGCGGAGCCACCTGCCCAAGACACCGGCAAGCAGCCCGAAGGCAGCGAAGAAGCACCTGTCATGCCATGATGGCTACCTGTGGCCGCCGCTTACACCAGAAAGGCAGGAAGCCCCCTGACCAAGGCATCACGCTCTCCACCAACTACCTGCACCGCCCGAAAAAGAAAGTCAACCAGGATATTCGAATCCCAGGGGCGGTGGCCCCTTAATCGAGGCACTGTAAGGCTTCCCAAAATGGGATGACCGGAAGGAATGTCAGAGCATATGATAGTCTCCCTTATCACGAATTGGGAAAGATGTCCCGTCCACGGCACGGGACACCACTGCACGCGCCGACAGCATGGGGAAGATCCCAAGATAGGCGCTCAATGATCACCTAGACTTAAAAGAACATTCGACATCCCCAGAGGGGGGAGGTATGCAAGTGCAAATTCAACCATAGAGCATCACCTAAGCGAGCAAGGGAGAAGAAGCCTAATGAAAAGGCCAGCCCACCTCAGCTACCTCCTCTCCCGGCACACTCGCATCTCTATTCTCACACCATTTACTCCTCCTAATGTGGAGTCCATCAAGAGGTGCTTGACTAGGAGGATCTATTTCCCTGGGTCGTCACTAACTTAAGCATCGGAGTGCCCCCACCGGAATCCTTGACCCGGGTCACTAACCCCTATTTTGCAGGTCCGAAAGTGCAGACCAATCCTGAAAGGAAGAAGGGCAATTCGACATCGACAGCAGCTACGGGCCACGATGATCTTGGCGGAAACAATACTAAAACAAAACACAAGCTCAAATGGATTTTATTATCTACGGACTGAACTTTATTGTTGGGTTAGAAAATAAAAAGTTCATAATTTTCAATATTCCCTTAAATGGCTTTGAAGACTCTAGCACATAACTTCATGTAAGTGGCAGTGAATCTTAATTTAGTTCCTAACATATGTCATAAAGTCTTAAAAATATAACTATTGAATATTACTGGGACCAGATCAATGGTATGATGGATGTCCCAGCTTGGTGGAATAGGAGAGTGTATGTTACGTAGTGGTGAATCAGAAAGGTGGATGTTCAAGGATGGTGGATCAGGGACAGAGAAACGGTTAGGAAAAATATACTGAAGGTTTTTTATAAGCTTTCCAACTTCTTGGAGCTGATCCGTAGGGGTTTGTTCTAGGTTTTCTCTGATGGTCAATATCCCATTAGGTGATCCTTCATTAATTTCTAGATCTAAATCCTCAACATTGATTAATTTTGGGTCCTTTATCATCTCCTTGGATTGCTCTTCATGGTTTTGTCCCTGAATTCCATCTTCTTTAAGTTGATTATTCCCATTGTTGATTATCTTAGGATGGATAATTATTTTATCCTCAAGCAATTGTTCTTGTTCATATTCATCCACTAAGTCAGACCCAACTTCATAGACTTCTTCCTTAAATTCTTCAACGGGTTTAGGATCTTCTCTTTTTAGCTCTCTATTTGGACAAGATTTTGATTCCACTTCATCTTTAAATTCTTCAATAGGTTTAGAAGGATTTTTCTCTACTTCTTCCATGGGTTTAGTCTCTTCTTCATCTCCCTCATACTTATTGAATTCAGCAATATATTTAAACGCACTTTCATCATCTTATCTCAATTTGTACCATTGGGTTGGAAGATTTTGCTTATAAGATTTGTCTAAGTACTTTTCCCTCAGCTTACTCTTCATATCTCTCCAAGTAATTATTTTATCCCCACTATAATAATTTTTATGCTTAACATGTCCCCAATATGATTTAGCATGTCGGATTAGCTTTAATTTGGCAAATTGACACTTTCTTTCTTCAACATTTCATCAAACTCAAAGTACCGATCCATTTTCTTCTCCCAATCGACATACATCTCAGGGTTTCCATCAAAAGTGGGTGCATAGGATCGATTGCTCCTAAAGACTCTCTCCTCCTGATCTACAAAGCCTTGACAGGGGTATCTAAGTTTATACTCAGGGGTGAGATCATGACAATGGACTCTTGGATCAATGGGAGGTGATTTAGAATTAGTACGGGTTAAGTGATCTTTTTCGATGTTCCTGATTTGATTATTTACTTGCCCTAACTCTTTGTTCACTTGTCCTAATTATTTAGTTGGGATATCAAATTTTTCAGTCAGGATCCTCATAAAGAATTCAAGATTGGGATCTATGGATAAACCAGACTGAGTGTAGAACTGTTGGTATAGGGCTTCAAATCAATTGGGCTAACAATACAAACCTAACTTCTAGGGCTCCTAGACCTAGAACTTCAAACACAGGACTTAACTAGATACTACTTAAGAATGTAATTACGCTGTCCACTGGCCACGTAAGAGGTGGGATTGCGGGAGGCTCTCCTCGCTTTTGCGAGGTCCTAATTAAAAATTGCAAGTCTATTTAAGGCATTTGCCATTGGACCTCTAGCCTTAGACACCAATTTAAAGGAATAAGTACAAACTCAAATAATACTTTATCTTATCTTGCACTTGAACCCGACTTGTGGGTGTCCCTAGTTTTAGGTTCCTACTCGATTTTAATTATGGCTTAGGCCAAAGCAAATGTGGATGATTGTTTTGGGCTAAGGAAAGGTAATGATCTCCTTCCCTTATGTTATGATTGAATACCCTTAAAATGATTTTAAAATGGATGCACAAACAACCAACTAGCTAACAAGATATGTAGACTAGCACAAATATATGAGTCAAACTCGAATTTCAAAGTTTCAAACATTCAAATTTTAGATCTAGAAATATTGATTTAAAAACTCAAATCTTAAATTTTATGTTTTGAGATTTAGTTTGAAAATTCATTTTTGGAAGCACAGGTTGTTGTAAGAAAAATCTCAGCCACTAAAAACTTTTAATTAGCTAGTTTTAAAAATTTAAAATTAAAATTTTAAAATTTAAAAAAAAAATGAAATTTAAATTTGAATTGTTAGATCTCAAAGTTGAGGCTTCAAATTTTGAAATTTGAGTTTTAATTCTCAAATTCTGGTTAGGAAATTCAAATTTGAAAGCTTGTTGTAGAAGTGGTTACAAGAAGCTTCTAGCCAACAAACCCTTAACCATCTAACATCCAAAACTCGAAATTAAATTCAAACAAATTCCAGAAATCAAATTTTAATAAGCGGAGATCTCAGACCCAAATCTAAAATTCATAGGAAACTTTTTTTTGAATTTTTCTAAAATTTAATAGAACAACTAAATGGAGGGAAACTAGAATTGAAACAAGCTATGAACTAGTCAAGGCAGCAGCTTAAAATGATGAAAATCAAACTAAAAATTCAAAAAAAAATATGTTTTTTAAATTTTAGATATCAGATCCTAACATCCTAAAGTGCAGAAAAAGATTTTTTTTGGATTTTTTTGCTTTTTTAAAAAAATATTAAAATTCATGGAAAACTCGGGTTGGTGCTAGTATAGAAATTTTAGCAATTAGCAAACTTCCAATTGACTAGATTCAAAATTTAAAACTTAAAATTTAAAATCTCAAAAAAATTAAAATTAAAATTAAAAATTTTAGATATTGGAGTTAAGATTCTAGATCTAAAATTTTAAAATTTAAATATTGAATTTTTGGTTTTGAATTTTGGGCTTGAAGGCAAGCAACATACACAGGGAACAAAATTTCAGCAACTTGACCTGGTAAATCTTAAGCTCTAATACCAAAAATTGATGTAGGACAAAAATGAAACGATGGATGGAGAGCTTTAGCAAGCTAACCAGCAAGCAAACTTGAGCAATTAATTATCAAATAAATGGGCTAAATTAATCCAAGGAAAGAATTTTCATAAGGAGACTAGTTGATCTAAGTTATATCACCCGCAATGTAGATCTAGTTCAAAACAAAGATTAGGATCTTCATGGCAAGGAAACCATCACTACTAGAATAAGTTAACCTTCAAATGATCAGATCTATTGAAGCTTAGGAAGAGTTTTCCTACCAACAATGATGGCTAAAATATTTGGTGGAAGGGAAGCTCTCAACACTCAAGAATTTGAGATCTAGATCATAAGACTAGCACTCACTACCTTTAGGACTCACCTTGGCCATGATCCTTGGCTTGGAGACCTTCATCTTGGACTTGGAAAACCAGAGAAAGCCTGCATCAAATCATAAATTAGGCATGGAAGGAGAATTCAAAATTGGAATTGAAACAAGAAGAAGAAGGAAGGAAAACAAGGAAGTAGAGGCCGGCGCCTTCAAGGAATGATGCTTGGATCTCGGATCAAACAAGGAGCACTCTACCTTTCAAATACTCAAGGGTATTCTACCCTTCAAACACTCATTCAAGAACCTCACATTCTCTTCTCAAACCTATCTTCTAACTCTCAAACTCAAGAACTTTTTCACTTCTAATAGGAGAACATAGGAAAACTAGAACAAGAAAGATAGCCTCCTTCATTTAATCCAAAATAGAATGAATACAATGAAAGGGGCTTAGGCCCTATTTATAGCCTTTCATAACCCACATGGGTTGGCCAAGGAGAGAGAGAGAGAGAGTGGAGGTTAGGTCTAGCTAACTCTAGTTGGGTAGTTTCAACTAGAATTAGTTTTTACAACAATTTATGGGTAGAAGGTTATAACCACTTGACATGTGGCAATGACTTGGCTTAATTTGCTGATGTGGAGCCTTATGTGTCATGTGATGAGGCATCCCACATGGCAAGTTGGTTGGAGGGTTGTTGGGATAACAGAACATGGCTTCAATCTCCCCATAAAATCCTTGATGTAGTGTCCTTCCTCCTCCCCAAAATGGTGCTTGATGTGGTGTCTACCAAGTGAGGGAAATGGGCTTCAAGTAGATGGCATCCAAGTGAGGGACATGGGCTTCAAGTAGATGGCATCCCAGTGAGGGAAGTGGACTTCAAATGGATGGTGCCAAGTGAGGAAAATGAGCATTGAAGAAGTGGCATCATACCATGCTTGAATTTAGGTTGAGTCGACTCATTAACATGAGTCGGCTCAAGTATTTGCTTAAAGAGAAGATGGGCTCAAACCTTTTATTAGATTTGGCTATTTTAACTACAAAACAAAAGTGAGTTAGTCCAAAAAGCTTCTTTCTTATTGATGTCCCCATCAAGCTCGAAGAACTTAAGGGCTACCTTAGCGCTCCGCCTCTGCTCAGCAAGCCCAAGGTATGTGAAGAGTTGTATTTGCACCTCGTAGTTTGCCCTTCCTCTGTCGACTCCATCCTCATCCAAGAAGAGAATCGAGTCTAGAAGACAGTTTACTATGTTAGCAAAATTCTACAAAATGCAAAGACCAAGCATACTAACTCAAAAATTTAATTCTTGCACTTATAACATTAGCCAGGAAGCTTCATCCATATTTGTAGGCCCATACCATGGTCATTCTTACATATTAATTGCTCAAGATGGCCCTGCACAGGCTAGACACATCGAGCAAAGTGGTCAAATGGCCCCTCGAGCTCTCTAAGTTTGATCTTATATGTCAGCCATGATCCTTTGTAAAGGCAAGGTACTGGCTAACTTTGTGATATAATGCACTATCTTAGAGGGAGAATTAGAGGAAAGTGACCTAGTGGGAAAAGATTCAGAGAACTAGTAGGTGATGCATGTAGATGGGTCCTCGAGTGCCAATGGATTGGGGGTAGGGCTAATTCTTACTAGCCTCAAGGGGGATGTTATCCAGCATGCTCTTCGCTTTGGGTTCCCCTCTACAAACAATGAAGATGAATATGAACCCTTGATTAATAGTCTCAAAATATCCAAGAAACTAGGGGTGCAACATTTGAAGGCTTGCGGTGACTAGTAACTCATTGTTGGTCATGTATTAAATGAATATGAGGCAAGAGAGGAAAACATGAAGAAATACCTCTAAAAGGTAAAGAATCAATCCAAGCCTTCTGAAGTTTTGACATTTAGCAAGTTTCTAGGATGGAGAACACTTGAGTTAATGCCTTATCGAAGCTTCCAACATCCGTGTCGCATGATTTGTGCATGCAAGTCTTCTTTGAAGTGGTGGAAGAACCCATTATTAAAGAGCTTGACCTGCATTGTAGCTTAACAATGAACCCTGTTAGATTGATCTACTAGCCTAGTACCTCCATGATGGGACTCTTCCCACTGATCGAGAAAAAGCTTGCAAGATATGGCACTAGTCTTCTCAATATATTCTTAATAAAGAAAAGTCATACAAAAGATCCTTTCTGCTACCATTATTAAAGTGCCTGAAACCCTCGGAAGTTCATTATACTCTCCAAGAAGTTCATGAGAGAATTTATGGAAACTACTAGGGAGTAGGTCCTTATCTTATAAAAATTTATGGTAAGGGTACTACTGGCCCATTATGTAGCAAGATGCTATTGATCTTGTCAAAAAATAAGACCGGTGTCAGCGAAACTCGAGTATACATTGATAGTCAACCCCACCGCTCATCCTAATTAGTGCATTGTGGCCCTTCACCCATGGGGTAGGGACATTCTTGGATTTTTTTCTCAAACCCTGGGCAACAAAAATTTTTACTTGTGGCTATTGATTATTTTATTAAGTGGATAGAAGCTGAACTACTCACCAAGATAACGGAAGTCACGGTGAAGGATTTCATTTGGAAGTCTATCATCTATCATTTTGGTCTTCCAAGGATCTTGATCATGGAAAACAACCACCAAATTAGTAATGCAAAGTTGGCTAAGTTCTGCAAAGACATGGGCAACTCCTACTACTTTACTTCCGTCAGCCACCCCCAAGCAATGTGAAGGCCAAAGTCACTAACATAAATCTTTTGCAAGGATTTAAGACTAGGTTAGATTATGTGAAAGGAATGTGGACCGAGAAATTGCACCATGTTTTATGGGCCTACCGGCCACATAAAGGGTCATGATGAATGAGACCCCTTTTAATCTTGCCTTCAAGATCGAGATAGTTATCCCAATTAAAGTAAAACTCCTGTCTTTCTAAGTGGAAGGCTTCAACAAAGATAGCAACTCAGAGCAATTGAGAGCAAACTTGGATCTGCTGAAAGAGGTTTGGGGACGAGTGATGGTAAGGATGTCAACCTACCAATAAAAGGTTACCCAATACCATAACACATGGGTCTATGGCAAGTTCTTCAAAATCAGAATCTAGTATTATATCGTGCCAAGGTGTCCCAACAACCAACCGGGGAAAGCTATCCCCAAATTAGGAGGGACCATATCGGGTTGAAGAAGTCATTGACCAAGAATATGCCACCTAGCATAACTAGATAGGATGCCCTTACCTCAAGATGGAATTAAAAAAATCTTCATCTGTACTATCAATAATGTAATCTCCTTCAAAAAAATAATATCATTATCAATTAAATCTATGCGGATTCTATGTCTCTGCAGAATATGGCCAAAGCTTCATCCAAGCCGAAGGCCTCAATTAACCAAGAATGAGGGTTAACCACTTAAGGTCCTTCGAAGGCCATTTGTTCCAAGACAAGATAGGTCGATGATAAACTCTTGGCCGCCAGGGAAGCAAGGGCTAACCATTTTAGGACCCTTGACCTATGAAGCATCATACATCCCTTAGGCTAACAATTGATTCTATAGTGAGAGCTAACCACTTCAAGATCCTCAGCTCGTGAAGCATTGTACGGCCCTTAGGCTAACAATTGATCCTATAGTGAGGGCTAACTACTTTAGGACCCTTAGTCCATGAAGCATCGTACAGCCCTCAGACCGACAATTGATCCTACGGAAATGGCTAACCACTTTAGGACACTCGGCTCATGAAGCATCATATAGCCCTTAAGTCTATGATTGATTCTACAGCGAGGGCTAACCACTTCAGGACCCTTGGCTTGTAAAGCATCATATGGCCCTCAGTCTGATAATCCTATGATGAGTGCTAACCACTTTAGGACCCTCAGCCCATGAAGTATCATACAATCCTTAGGCCGATGATTGATCCTGTGGCAAGGGCTAACCACTTCTGGAACCTCAGCCCTTGAAGCATCGTACGACCCTCAGGCTGATGATTGATCCTATGGCGAGGGCTAACCACTTCAAGATCCTTGGCTTGTGAAGCATTGTACAGCCGTTAGGCTAATGATTGATCCTATGGTGAGGGCTAACCCCTTTTGGACCCTCGGACCATGAAGCATCATACAACTCTCATCCAAAGACAACAAATGCCAATGATAGACCCTGGAGGCAGGGCGTAACTACTTTGAGACCCATGGCCATTGAGGCATCATCCAAGTCAAGGGCCCTAGTCGATTGAGGAAAAGCCTAGTCCCAGTAAGAATCCTTGGAGGCCCCTCGTCACAAAGATGAGACGGACTATAAACCCTTGGTCCAATAAGGTGAGCCTATGATGAGGGTGTAACATCTACCCTAACTACTATCCTTCGGAAGGTGCAACCTACATAGTGCTACTAACGGTGTCATGAAGAACCTACTATGCCTCGGCCCATGAAAGTAAACAAGCACAATCATAGGAACCAAAAAATATAGTATAATATGATGAAAAGGAAAAGGTTCTTTCGTTAGAAACTATTAAAAGGTGAGGTCAAAGTCCTGATACAAAAATAAGGTTTGCTCTAAAGTAGATCGAAGGTATGTACAAAAGAAAAGAATAAAAAATGGAACAAAAAGGAGATCTAAATTGAGTCGGCAATGAAGGGTCTGCAATAGCTTTAGGAGTAGGCTTATCATCCTTTAAATCCTCATCCAAGAATACTAGATCCAAGTCTAGGAAGTGAGCGGCCAACTTGGACCGGACCACATCCTTTTTGGTGATGTAGGCCTTGGCAGAATACTCAATTTTTTGGTCCAGGCACTCCTCGAAGAGCTTGTAGGCCTCCATGCCCCCTTGGATCGTTGCTACTAACTAAGCGACAATTTTTGATGTGCCTCGATAGCTACATCATCTAACTCCTTCCTCTTCCCCTCCACCTCCTTTTTCTTCTCCCTTTTTGAGAAGAGCTTTCCTTCCAACTCCTTGACCACCTGTTTCAGGTGGTCAGCCTCAACCGTCGTGGAAGATTTTACTACATTGGCATTGAGAAGTTGGGCCTAGACTTCCAACACCTTCTTAGCCACTTCAGTATAGGCCCAAACCTTGAAGTAATTATTCAGATAGTGTGCTAGCTACACAAAGAGAAGAAGTAGTGAGATGATCAGAGAAGATTAAGTTAGAACCTGAGGCAAGGAAAAAAAGTACCTGGGTAAAGGTCTAAATGGCTCCCTTTCGATGGTTAGGGCCCCCTCCTTGACTATCTTTTCTACATTCACTGGGAGGATGATGCTCTTGAACAGATCCTAGGTGACTCACCAATTGTTTAAGATAGAGTCCTTAGGTTGATCCATGGAAGTGCTTTGCTCCTCTATGCCTTTAGGCTAGGGGATGGAGAAAGAGGCTTCGATCTTGGGGGCTGGCACTGTTCGACATGCTATCAGAGCTACGGCTAGTGAAGGGTTTGAAGGAATGATGAGGACCACTCTTGCGGCTTTCGGGGTAGGCTCGGACAAAGAATGAGAGAAGTCCAAAACTAGGTAGATCCATTTTGATTTTCCAAAAGGACCCTCGTGTTGACCCTTGGAATGATTTTAATGATTGCAAAATATTGGAGCATGAAAAATATACTATTATTTTTCAATTGGTGTAAGAATGTTTTTGTATAAAGCAATTTTTGTTTAGAGATTAGTACATGTTGACCCCTTGAGTGATTTTGATGATAACAAAATATTGGAGCATGCATTTGTCTTACTAGCAACTTTTCAAGTGCATTACAAGTTTTTGTAGGATGATTTTAAATGCTCAATTGCAACTCCTACAACCTTGTCATATATCATGTGTACTGTTGTAAATATTTCATGTAAAGAAGAACCCAAAGAAAAATTAATGTAATATTCATGAAAATGGATTACTTCTATGTGTTTTTCAAGCTTAAAATTCTTTAAAATTTGTTTTTAGTTTGATTGGGAAGAGTCTTGAATGATTAAGAGTTACTGGATGAATTCTAGAGAAGAGCTGAAGTTTTTATTGAAAATTCACTCGAGCCGACTCGTATAAAGAGAGCCGACTCTAATCCATGGCACGGTTGAAGGATTCTAGCATGCAGAGATCTGAGCCGACTCGAAGGAACCCTAGCCGACTCATCCAGAGCTTCATTTTTTGAATCACACAGGCGAGTCGACCCGAAGGCAATCCAAGCCGACTCAACCATTTAGTCAGGCATCCGAGTCGACCATTTAGTAATCCGAGTCGATTCCTTCAGAGTCTAGAAAAAATCAGTACTGAAAGAACAACCAGGAGAGTCGACTCTACTAAGGTGAGCCGACTCCTCCAGAGTACAACTTTGAAGACCTGAGAATTCGAGTCGACTCGACTGAGGTGAGCTGACTCAATTACAGTAAGGAATTATTGACACTGAGGATCCGAGCAGACTCGACCAGAGTGAAGAATCAACTCTCTGAGGTCCGAGCCGACTCAAACATCGATTCTAAGCAAGTAACAACTAGTTCTAGAACTTCATTTTTGAATTTAAAAAGTATGCCAACAGTCAAATGTCAAGTCCCAACGATCTACAATGACTCTATCTACCTAAGAAGAATGTAAGACTCTATAAATGAGGGATTTGGACAACCTTTGAAGAAGAAAATGCATAATTGAACATTAAATGAGCTTGTGAGCAAGAGAGCACAAACAGAACATTCAAGTCACACTTCAAGTCTTCACCAACTCCAACCAAAAGCTTGAAGCACTCATTGAGGAAGAAGAAGAAGCCATTGAAGTGCATTAAAGTGCAATTAAGAAGGCTTCTCTTAAGCTGCAACTGCAACCATCGGACAACTTGGATTTGTCATTAGTTGCTTACTTTTTCATAACTCTTTTATGAGTTTGTAGGTTCTTGGTGAGCCTAATTAAAAACCAAGTATGGGTTATTAGTGATCCTGTTTTAAAACTAATAGTGTAAGGGTTTTTGGTGAGCCCGATCAAAACCAAGGTTAGGTTCTTGGTGATCCTGTTGAAAACCAAGAGTTGGATTTTTGGTGAGCCCGGTTGAAAAACCAAGTTGGGTTTTGGATTGTGAGCCTGGTAAAACAATCCGACTATATTCCGGTGGTGAATATAGTAAAAATCCCAAGTGGTATCTTGGATAGTGGACGTAGGAGCGAGGGTGCTCCGAACCACTATAAATTTGCTGTGTTTGCATTATACTTTTTCTATTTGTGTTTGCTTCTACATTTAATTATTTGAAACACAGCACCTCCATACTAAAGAAGATTTAAAAGAGCACATATCTGTTCAAATTTTTTAAATTTCTAATTCACCTCCTCTTGGGAAAGCAACTTGGGCAATAGTACATAACCATTAGCATATTTGGAGAGGTTATAAGAACCATTGGAAGTCATTAGAAGTGTTTGTGAGGTTTTGAAAGTTTAATTATACTACATTTAAAATGAAATAGAAGTTAGAATCCATATTTAGAATATAGAGTCGATCCATGAAAGTTAGAGCCAACTTTGGCATAATTTAGAAGTGGCACATAGAATTGGTACGTAGACAAGCTGACTAATAGGAAGGATGAGCCGACTCTCTTAGTTTGATAGAGAAGTAGTTTTCTATCTTAGACAAGCGAGCTGACTCTTATGGAGCAAGAGCTGACTCTCTCAATAATATAGAAAGATGACTTTTCAAGAATGAGCAAAAGAGTCGACTCATGTCCTAGAAGAGCTGACTCTCTTAGTAAAATACAAATTTGAATTTTTAAATTCTTGTAGATGAGTTAACTCATGGCCAAGTGAGCCAACTCGTAGTCCTTTGACAGTAATGTAATGACTAGTTCTATAGACTTCCATATTTTAAGATTTTTTTGATTCTAATGGCTATTTCTTGATTTCTAATGGCTATAAATGGCTAGAAAAGTCTTTAAACTAATGTAAGAATATTGGGAAAAGTATAAAAATAATGATTAAGCTTAGAAACTAATAAGATTTCTTGACATTCATTACAATCATTGAAAATAAAGAGAATATTCAATGCTATCATTGAAAACTCAAGAGAAACTTTAACTTCTTCTCACCTACTCTCTTGAAACAATTAGTGAGCAACTCAGAGAGCATTAAAGATCAATTATTAAAGGTTTTAAGTGGCTATAAGTCAAGCATTATTAACAATATTCTGCTCTTTTGATAGTTAATCTTTTATTTCTCTATTTTTGTTATTGTTCTTGTATTACAAGTTTCAATGGGATCTGAAACTTGGGACATGTTTAGGTTTTGATTGGTTAGCCTTAGAAAGCCTATTGGGTTTATTTGTAATCTTGTAAAAAACAAATTTGTATTAGATTTTGGATTGTGAGCCCAGAAAAATAATTCGATTATATTCTTGAGGGAATATATTAAAAATCTCAAGAGATCCTTGGAGAGTGGATGTAGGTACTAGGATTTCATCAAACCACTATAAATTTATTGTATTTGTATGTATGCTTATACTCTCTCTCTCTTCTTGCATCTATTTTGATTCACACAATACTTCGCTCACTAAATTGAAAGTTTTTAAACTACAAATATCTATTTAAAATTTTGAAAACTGAATTCACCTCCCTCTTGAATTGTCGATCTTGATAACAAGTGGTATTAGAGTCACATTCTCAGTGCTATTGATCTAATGATCAAGAGAAAAGATCATAACAACCCACATGAGTACTTCATTAGCTGAAGGATAGTCTAGCAATAGACCACTACTATTTAATGGCACTAATTATATATATTGGAAGTCTAGGATGAGAATTTACATTCAAGTACTTGATTATAAGCTGTGGAAAGTGATTATCAAAGGTCCTCACATATCAACAATAAAAGTAAATGATTTTGATGTCCCAAAACTACAGGATGATTGGGATGAACATAATATAAAAATGGTTGAATTGAATGCAAAAGCCATGAATATTATGCACTTGATCCTAATGAATCCAATCAAATTTTTACTTACAATTTAACAAAAAAAATTTGGGATAGACTTGAAGTGACTTATGAAGGCACTAATCAAGTCAAAGAATCAAAGATTAACATGCTTATACATAGTTATGAATTATTTAAAATAAAACCCACCAAGACCATCACTGAAATGTTTACACGCTTTACTAACATTATGAATGATCTTAAAAGTCATTGAAGTTCATATTCTAGTAATGACCTAGTAAGCAAAGTCCTTCGATCATTGCTAAGAAGTTGAGAAGTAAAAAACACAGCACAAAAGATCTAAAAAATCTACTACTTGAAGGGCTTGTTGGATCGCTGATGACACATGAGTTGACAATAAAGCAACACAATAAGGAAGAGGGAAGAAAAAAAAATAATTGCCCTCAAGTCAGTTGTTGAAGAGAAAAAAGAAGAAGGTCCCTTATCTGAAGAAAAGCTAGGATATGAGGACATGGCCTTTGTGATAAAAAAGTTTAGAAGATTTAAGGACAAGGAAAGATCAAAGTACTAAAGAAGAAACTTGGCTAGAAAGATAAGGATAAAAACCAACCCATATGTTATGAGTGTAAGAAATTGGGACATTATAGGTTTGATTGTCTAACCCAAAAAAAGTGCATCAAGAAGAGCAAAAAGAAGAAGGCATTGGAGTGACAATGAGGGCACAAGCTCCAATAAAGAAGAACAAAGGAAAGATAACCAATCTTTGCCTCATGGCCTTGGAAGATGGCGTAAGTTCAAAACCAAACCTTGAATTTATATTTAATGAATTACGTACAGCTTTTTATGAATTACTTGTTGGATTCAAAAATGCTAGTTTGAAAAATAAAACTCTCAAACAAATAAATGATTCTTTATTAAGAGAAAATAGAAGCTTTGTAAAGAAAGGAAGTTTCGCAAAAAAAGGAATTAGATAAAATATTTTAAAGAAATAAAATTTTAGAAAAGGAAAAAGATGAAAATTTGTAAAAACTTAAAGATTTAAGGTAAGAAAATGCAAACTTACAAGAAGAGGTTCAAAGGCTAAAACCTTTGGTAGATAAGTTAACTTTAAGCTCCAACAAACTTGAGCTAATCCTTAAAAATCAAAAGAAGTCTTATAGCAAAGTTAGAATTGGTTATAACTTAAGTTATAAAAATAGATATTCAGCAAATAGATTTTTTGCTCCTACCACTTCTCAAAAGTTAAACATTGTTTGTTATTACTATAAAAGGATTGGACATAGAGCATATAAATGTAATTTGAGAAAAAAATTGAAAAAAAAAATTAAAAAAAGTTTGGGTTCTCAAAGAAACCATTGTTACTAATCTTAAAGGATTCAAGAAAACTTGGATACCTAAAATGTTACTTGATTTGTCTTGTAGAAATATCTTGCAGTTCAAGAAACAAAAAGAAGATGGTACTTAAATAGTGGCTATTCAAGGCATATAATAGGTGACAAAGAATACTTTCTCACCCTTAAAATGAAGGAATGAGGTGTTGTAATATTTGGAGATGATGGTAAAGGAAAAATCATCAAAATTGGTAAAATCAAAATCAACCCCTTCTACTTATATTAAGAATGTTCTACTAGTTGATAACTTGAAACATAATTTATTGAGTATTAGTCAATTATATAATAAGGGTTTCAAGGTTACATTTGAATTTTCTATGTGCATAGTCATTAGTTTGTTTGATGTAAGCGTTAAATTTGTAGGACATAGACCTAAAAATATTTATATGTTAGATTTAAATGATCTAGCCATGAAGAATAGTACAAGTCTAGTTGATATGAATGCTAAGATCAAAAAAACTAGTTGGCTTTGGTATTATAGACTAGAATATATTAACATGAATACAATTTCTAAATTGATTTCAAAAGAACTAGTCAAGGGTTTACCTAAAATGATTTTGAAAAAGATATTGTTTGTGATGCTTGCTAATACAAAAAATAAACTAAAAGATCTTTCAAACTCAAAAATATTGTTTCAACTTCTAAACCATTAGAACTATTTTACATGGACTTATTTGGACCTATTAGGACTATTAGAACTACTTTATATGGACTTATTTGGACCTACTAGGACCAAAGCCTAGAAGAAAGGAAGTGTGGACTTGTGATGGTAGATAATTTTTCAAGATTTACATGAATTTTATTTTTCGTATATAAAGATGAAGTCTTTACTATTTTTTTGAAGTTTTATAAAAAAGTTTTAAATCTAAAAAACCTATCTATTATTTCTTTCCGAATCGATCATGGCAAAGAATTTGAAAACTAAAACTTTGAAGAATTTTGTAATAAAAATAGAACAGAATATAATTTTTTAGCTCTAAGGATACTATAGCAAAATGGTGTTGTTAAAAAATATATATATTAAAAGAAATGGCCTTAACCATATTGTGCGAAGGTAATCTTCCAAAGTATTTTTGGATTGAAACAATTAACACTGCTTATTATATTTTGAACCATATTCTAATCCAACTTAGTTTGAAGAAAACCCTATACAAACTTTAAAATGATAGAAGACCAAATATAAGTTATTTTTATATTTTTAGTTATAAATATTTTATTTTAAATAATAAAAAAGATAATTTTAAAAAATTTGATACAAAATTTGATGAGAGTATCTTTCTTAGATATTCCATATCAAGTAAAGCTTATAGAGTCTTTAACAAGAAAACTTTAGTTGTTAAAGAATCTATACATATAATTTTGAAGTAGACTAACTCCTCACCTTCTAGAAAAGAAGAGTTTATTGATGATGATGCATGTACGATCAACAAAGAAATGAAGGAAGTTAGTTTGAAAGATAAGCCAAATGAAGAAAAAGAAGAGATAACCAATAAAGAGCATGGTGATTTGTCTAAAGAATGGTGGTATGCACATAACAACCCCAAATATCTAATTATAGGAGATTCTTCACTAGGTGCTAGGACTTGATCATCATTTAAAGATATATTTGGCTATTTAGTATTTGTTTCTCAAAATTGAATCTAATTGCATAAAGGAAGTTGAAAAGTTTCCAAATTGAATGATGGCTATGCAAAATGAGTTAAATTAATTTAGAAGAAATGATGTATAGACATTAGTTGGTAGACCTAAAGAACATCCTATTATTAGTACTAATTGAGTATTTAGTAACAAAGTAGATAAAAAAATATATAATATAAAATAAAGTAAGATTAGTGGCCAAAAAACATAATCAAGAAGAGAAAATAAATTTTGATGAAATATATGCATCTATAGCAAGATTAGAAGCCATAAAATTATTACTTATATTTGCATGCTACATGAATTTTAAATTATTTTAAATGGATGTAAAAAGTACTTTCTTAAATAGATATATTTTAGAAGAAGTAATTATAGAGCAACCCCCTAGATTTGAAAGCCATACTTTTTTTAATCATGTTTTCAAACTAAACAAAGTATTATATGGTTTGCAACATGCACCTAGAATATGGTATGAAGGGCTTAGAAAATTTTTGCTTGAAAATAATTTCATAAGAGGAAGTGTAGACACAACTCTATTTATAAAAAGAAAATATAATAATATATTAGTTATACAAATATATGCCGATGATATCATTTTTTGTGCAATTAATGAAAAACTTTCTCAAGAATTTGCTGAGCTTATGTAGAGTGAATTTAGAATGAGCATGATGGATAAGTTGATATTCTTCATTGAACTTCAAATCAAATAAACAAAGAAAGGAATTTTTATTAACTAAATTAAGTACATCAAGGAATTACTCAAAAAATTGGGGATGGAATCTATAAAAAAAAATGAGTACACCAATGAGTCCAACTTGCAGACTTGATAAAGATGAAAATGGCATTAGCATTGATTAAAAGCTATATCAAGGTATGATTAGATTTTTGCTATATTTAACTACAAGTGGCCCAATATCTTATTCAGTATTTGTATATGTGCTATATTTCAATCAAATTCTGAGGAATCACATATACTTACTATCAATAAAATTATAAGATACCTAAAAGGAATATCTAACTTAGGCTTATGGTATTCTAACACTTTTTAATTGATTTAATTGGTTACTCTGATATTGATTATAGTATATATAAAATTGATAGAAAAAATATTAGTGGTACATGCCAATTTTTAGAGTTGAACTTAATCTCTTCGCATAGTAAAAAAATAAAACTCTATAGCCTTATCAATTACTGTAGCAAAATATATAGCTGAGGGAGTTGTTGTGCTCAAGTACTTTAATTTAAGCAATAACTTGAAGAATTTGATATTAAATAAAATTCCTATCAGATATGATAACATAAGTGTTTATTAATCTAACTAAAAATCCCATTCGACACTCAATGATCAAGCATATGGAGATTAGTCATTATTTTATTAAAGATCATGTACAAAATAATAATATAATTTTAGAAATTTTTAGTATAGACAAACAACTAGCTGATATATTCACTAAATCTTTAAGAAAGATAGATTTTCAAAGACTAGAGGTGAATTAGGACTATGTGACCCTTTCTAGGTATTCGTTTCTGAAAATTCTTTAAAATTAAGGTAGATCTCTCTTGAGCTATATCTCGCTTTTCTTATCAATTTAGAGTGTATTCTTCCATAACTTAGAGATTAGAAATTTTTCATTTTGATTCCCAACGTTTAGGTCTCAAATTTTTAATTTTTTAAAATTTAGCTTGGACGAGTTGACTCGCATCGACAACCCTATCTATGAGCACCGACTCGCTTGTTCATAATACTATTTTTTAATAGTGTTGGAAACTTTACCTTTTTCACTATTCTAACCTAAGCTGACCCCTCTGCACTATTCCAAATCCATCAAAAATCATAGGGACCGCCTTCTTTGGAATTTTCCCTAGTGAATTAAGAGAGATGGGCCTCCACAAAGCCGTGGCAACAAAAAGGAAAAGATCTATCAGTGCATCTTCGGTGGAAAGGAGGTCGAAACAAAGAAATGACCATGGAACCCTTGCTAATCCTCAAATCCAACTTCAAGCACAAGTTTTCGTGGTCAATTGACCTGTCACTACAGGTCGAAAGATCAGTTTTATGTTCCTTGAGGTAGAGCACTTCTGGATCAGGACTTGGATTCGTGCACAAGGATGGGAAAGATTTGTATGCTTAAGATACCAGTCTATCCTAAATTGGTTTGAATGTTATTTGAAAATCCAAGAATAGAGATGATGTCCATTGAGTCTATGGTCAAGGATGTCTTAATTGTTTTTGATGCAAGAAGAATTGCAAATATCTCAGAAATGCCAAGAAATGGAATTTGTTTTTTGACTTTAGAAAGAAAGATTAATGGACTAAAAGTTATTCTGGAAAGGGAAGTTGTAAGGAACTTAAAGAATTTGTAGGCTAACCAACTTTCAGCGGAAATTAGATTGCTACATAATATAGTTAGCCATATCTCCTTCCTAAAAATAGGTCAATTCTATTAGGTTACAGAAAAAGATATAGCATTTATATATTATTTGATAGAAGGAAAGTCCATCAACTTGCCATTTCTGATACTGACCCAAATAAAGGAAGCAGTCAATATGGTCAGGGCTTGCTTGCCTTAGGGTATAGTCTTTACTCTAATATTCTAGGAGTTTGGAGTTGATTATTCCAAGGAGGATCTTAGAAGATTGCTTCACATTAATAGATACAACGAGCGATCCCTCCATCTATGGGCTACCGAAAGATAGATCATAGATGGATCTATAGAACTTCTCATTAGGGAGCTGCTGCTAGTGATAGTTTTGATGATGAAGATGATGATAACAATGACAAGGAGGAGGAGGATGGTGAGGAGGAGCTACAATCATATTGAAAAACTCAATTCTTGATGAATTTGACATGAGGTAAAACGTAATAGCCTTATTCCTCAAATCATGATCGAGAATACTAAAAGACCTCTTTTATTTGGTATGATAATTCTTGGTAAATAAATAGATTTAGAAAGAAATTACACGTGTCGAAAAAGAAATTACATTATTTAATATTGATATTATTTCTCCTTAACTTATATTTATCTCTCTATGTGCATGCCAATAAATAAGAATAAAAACTAAAAATGTGGATTTGATGGATGGACAATTTGAAAAGATTATCCGGTTTAGTTTGAACCAAAATTATTTGGATTGGATTTGAACTAACTTTTGTTTTACTTGTGCATAAAACTTTGATTTTTAATTATGTTGATATGAACTATCCCAAGCCACATTGATTTGAAGCTAATAAACTAAAATTTGACAATTTTTCTTGAAATTTTAAAGTTAATTTTCCTTGCACTATAAGTGCTTGCGCATATTGCATGTGCATATGCACATGCAATTTGTTATGATATGTTAATGCAATACGGACTAATTATTGGTTCAACCGCTCCCAAACTCCTTCTGAACCGGTATCTAAATTGGAGCACTTGGAAGGAATCACATGGGGCCAGTCTTCAGCCTAGCCGAAGGCGTTAGTCCCGAAGACTATTACCACCAGTCCTCGACCAATCTTCTGTACATCAGCCAAAGAGGGCCGGTCCGAAGAATACTGATCCGAAGACAACATCGGCTTTATTTCATAACCCGCACCCGCTCTGAAGGGAAGAATACCGATGCAAATGACAAAGGTGTCTTCGACTTATTTTGCAGGAGATTAGCCCGAAGATAGTCCGCCTATTCAACGCCAGCCCTTCTTAAAGAAGAAGCTCGGAAGCGAATCTCCGGTTGATCCCAAATCTTTGAACATGGATATGGTTATTATGATCAACTGCGTGGCCACTACCTCCAGTCGTAACCATATCGAGGTGGCCACGTAGCCACTAACTTCAGCTCCAATGACTCCAGACTGGCCAGAACCGGTTGGCAACCATCTATGGCTATATACGGGGTAAAGTTAGTTAACCTCGTCCTAACCATAAATAGGTAAGCCTAACCACACTCTGGCACAATAACTATAAATACTAGTAAAAGAGGCACCCAAAGTATGCTACGCAAGTCTTGAAAAGAGAATACTTTTGTTATCTTCCTTTTCAGAAATTCTCCATTCTGTTGCTGGAATCTCTCTCTCTAACTTAGGCATCAGAGTGTCCCCCACCAGAAAAAATTCGGTCAGGGACCTGCTTTGCAGGTATCCAGAGGAGCGAACTGGCAATCCAGCAGCTCCGCCCGATCAACGAAGATTCCACGTCAACATACTTTAACTTATTTCCCACGTACATGAATCCCATCTTACTTGTAATTTATGTACTTAGCGAATCATTCTTAGGCTCCTACTTTGAAGAAACAATGCACTAGTCTTGTGCACCTGCCATGAGCCTTCATAATAAATCTACGCTTTTAGTTATGTCTTTAGTTACCGTGATGATGTGACATACAATATCACTAGACCTATGAAAATGAAACTATTTTCTTGAATAAAAATTTCTAAAATCAAAGGGAGATCATAGCCATCAATTAGCTCTTTCTCTCTTGTAAGTGACTGATGGCTGTAGCACAGGCTAGGCTAGAATTTGGATGCCTCTTGTCATGGCCGGGGATGCTTAAACGCAGCTGGTCAATACCTCTGGAAGTAACTTAACACGATTAATTTATTTTATGGGAAGGGTAAAATAAAGTCTAACTTCTCTCTTTACTCTCTACTTATCCCACGGTCGGGCCAATATAAGCTTGGGCTATGGGTTAGCCCGAATGATTTTAGGCTAGATTCGGGTGTAAATATGAAACCGATTTTTCTCTTATTGAGCTCCGATATACCCTGGATAAGGTCTAAAATGGAGCCCAGATTCAAATCCAAATAAATTTCGAATCATTCATCATCATTTTTTTAATCTTTGGGCTCATAACTATTGAATATTGGTGTTGTCGAGCTTCTGTAAAATCAAGTTATAATAGCTGAATGCGATTTAAGACATCTTAATATTATCAGAATTTTGAATTACCAATGAGGAGTTTGTTGGTAATTCAATGAATCCCGATCCACTCCACAGATTTGAGCTGGCCCATTCAGGTTCCGACCAGCCCCAGGCCTCGGCCAGGCTCGGGCCGAAGGCCTGAGTTTTTCAAACAAAATATTTGAGCCCGAACCCGGCCCAAAGTTCCTAAAATTTTGCCAGCGCATTTCCAGCCCTGCAATAAAGCCCTGCTACCAATGTTAACCATAGTGAACGTACGCAGCTTACGAGGGCTGATGGTAAATGATCCATTAATCTATTTAGTTTTATATAAACGTAGCTCTAGAGCGTCTTCGATTTGGTTCTGGAAAACCAACCTCTATACCTTTCTATTCAAATTTGGCTTCGCAGATAGGGATGGCAATTTTTATCGATCCGATGGATATCTGATCCGATCCAATCCTAATGGAATGGATAAAACCAGACTCGTCTAATTTATAAATAAATATGAGTTATATAAAAAAAATTCAATTCGAATCCGGATTGAATACGAATAGTAATATGTCCTGATCCAAACTTGATCCATTTATATATAAAAAAAATTATATTTATAAAATATTTAAATAAATTGGATATGTGATGGATATACTTGACTTGATCTGATTCGATCCGATCCGTTTAGATTTTAAAATATCAGATATATTGGATCTATTCAAATATGTATATATTTTTTATTTTTTTATATTTAATTAAATTTAATTCAAGTTATACGGAATGGATAAATTTTTAATGGAACGAGAGTATACATATTGGAAGATCCGATCATACTGGACCTGTTGCTATCCTGTTCGCGGGCTCCTAAAACAGTGGCGAACGTCTTCCGGCCTCTCGCCTTCGTTGGACGAAAAGCGGCCAAAAGTTACGAAGGGAAACGGGAAAGCGAAGCAGCTCGAAAAGAATGGTCGGAATCTCCTCGTCGCCCTCGAGGCAAGCCTTTCTCTCCTTTCCCCACCCTCATAGAGCCTGCTTATAGAACTCTTCTTCCGTGGTTCTCGTAGTGGATCCCATTGCCCTTTTCCCTGTTCTATGTCGTGGGACTAATGTCCTTGTTCGAAAGATATGTTTGTGATTCAAGATCTTGTTCTTGATTTGTGTCGTGGGTTTCGGAGGATATAAGCATGATTATTTCTTGATCTTTGCTACATGGGTTCAGTTTCTTTTTCCCCTTCTCCTTTCATGATACTGTCTCTGGATTTTTATGGATCGCTTTCATTCGAGTATGATATGTCGTTTTTGTTATTGTTACAGATATGTGATCGAAAAAGCTTACTTTCTTGGATGTAATTCCATGACATTCAAAAAATTATTGAAAAAATTAGTTTTGAATTCTTGTTAAAAATATAAGTTAATCTTTGGAAAATTTTAGAATATGGTTTGAAAAGCAACATAGCAAATGGGTATGCCTAGAACAGGGGCGTACTAGGAAGAAATTGAAATAATTGAACAGAGATGGAATTGTTGGATTTCACTGCAAAACAAGAATCATAACCATAATCATAACCACTAAGCTGCATCCATATCTATGATCATATTAAATTTTTCAACACATTTCCAATGACCTTTATGTGGGTTTCTTAGACCCCTTTCTTATACAGTTCAATTCTGGATCCATCTTTTGAGTTACTTGTTTGATGCAGTTAGTAATTTGGTGCTTTATAAAGTGTATGATTTCCAATAAGAGAAGCAAATGATGAACAAGAATACAATGAGAGTTACAAAGTAATTTGCCGAAATCTCATCAAGGTAAAGGGTATGTGAGCTCTTATACTGAAAAAATAGGGTATAAGCAGGTTTACTGAGTTCCCATCATTGAGATAGTTAACATTTGAATCACACATTTGCTTTTCAGTCATTCCACAGTGCCGCTGAAATTAGATGAACACTATATCAAAAATTATCAACAAATGCACTCGTGTGGGACATTGAGAGAAATGCAGTGAGGAGAATTTTGACTTTTAGGAGGGTTATCCTTACACTTTAATTAAAACGCATAAAATTGCAAGTGATGGAAAATGCACACACTAGAAAAATGCTATTTGTTAGAAGAACATGGAGTTTATTGTGTATTTATTGGTTTCAATGAAACATCTTAAAAATAAAATATTTGAGAAAATAAAAATACATATAGATCCGGTCAATTGAGAAAACATCAGAAAACTAAAATTAATATCAGTTAGAAAGCGGATTGGTATTATTTTATATTATAAATGCACCATTTATTGAAAGGTTATACACAATATATGTTCTGGCAAAATAACATTACCATCCTAGCAATATAACATCAACATGTATATGTATGCATAAGCATTCATATCAAAATTTAAGCAGTACTTGATTTTTCTAGTTATAAATAAAAATAAAGAATAATTTCTTGGTTTTTTGGGTGTTTGTAAAATACGGGGATTTTAGAAGATCTTACTTGTTTGCATGTTGAAGTGTCAAGAACTATTATTTCCATAGTAATAGTGTTTAAAATTCAAAGTTTTGGATTTTGATAAATGCTTTCATCTATTTGGGATTTTGTTAATTCAGGTCTTGATTTTGATGGATAATAAAATGTTGAGTATATATGAGGTACTAATATTTTGTTGGAGTTGTGAGTTCAATATTTCAAGTACCCTTCAAACTAATAAATGATGAATTAAAGTGATCAACAATTAAGTAAGAAAATTTTCATGTTTTAGGATGTCTTCACATATGAAAAAGCTAAAGATATAATGTTTCATTGGATAATTGAAGGTTAGAATGGAAGAAAACATGTTAAGATTTCAAATTTTAAAATTTGGTACACATTTTTAAAGTGACACATGTCAAGTGTTGATTCAAAGATTTCAAGTGTCAACCCTAAAAAAATCTTAGAAAAGAAAAGCAAGTGGTATACAAAAATTTTAGCCGGCATGCCAACTATTAATACTTACCAAGTGTCGACTCACAGGTCAGCTTATGCACCAAGTATCGAAGCCACAGAAAATATAGAAAGCTGGATTTTTGATACAGTTTCAAGTATTGACACCTGGTCTTCAAGTATTGATTCAAGGTATCGATTCATGGATCGACTTATGGTCCAATTGTCGATGTCACAAGATAATTCTAGAGAGTAATATTTTTAGAATAGTCCAAGTATCAATATTTGGACTCCAAATATCAACTCATAGTGTTGACTCACAGACTTAAGTGTCAACATTTACAGGTCCGATAGCACAGTAATGGCTATATTTTCAGAACTGTAGAAAGTTAGATTTTGTATCTAACAGCTAGTTTTTGCGCTCTAATTGCCATAAACTATTTTTTGAAGATATTTGAGTGTATTTATTTCTCAAAAACTTATTGAAGTAAAAAAATCCTAGAGAAAGTCAAGTACTTCCAAGAGCAAACTTCCAAAAAAAAAAGCCATTATTTTTAAAGAGTATACTTTCAATTCTCAACAACCAGCAATTATTACAATCATAAAGGCTTTCTAATGAAGAAGACAACTCAAAGATTCTCTTAGGGATGGCAATGGGCCGAGTTCGGGCCTAATACATAACTATCCAAATCCAAATCCGAATACTCAATAAACTATCCAAACCCGGTCCAAACACTATTGGAACTGGGTTTTTTTATCCAAACCCATCTCAATCGGGTATCGGATAATTCGGATTTATCCGACTCGAATCCAATTGAGTCATATTAAATATTTTTTCAATTTTGTCAACTTTAAAATCATCTACCATTTTATAAATTATATATACATTAAACAAATAAAATTTATTTATATTTTTAGTTCAATACTGATTTGAGAGGAGAAAGAGCCGCCGAAGAGAAAGAGGGGAGCTGGAGATTAATCGGGGATTACTGTTTACAAATTACAATTTACAATTTATAATTTTTTTATTTATGAAAAATAATGATTAGGGTAAAGGATTTAAGTATTTTAAAATTTAATAACTAATAATTAATATTTAATAAAATATATTTAATAAAATATATATTCATTATATATATTTAAATATTAAAATAATTTGGGCCGGGTTCGGGTCGGGTGTATATCTATCTAGCCCTGGCCCAAATCCATAGTTAAGCATTCGAGTTTTATCCAAACCCGGTCCAAACCCAGTCAAAGTGTTGACTTCCCAGCCCAATCGGGTCGGGCCGGGTCGGGTATCCATGGATTTGGGTTTTGTTGCCATCCCTAGATTCTATCAACGAGCTTCATCGATTTTGGTTTGCTCTTTTAAAGACTCCTTGGTTTTCATCTATTATACTTTGGTTTTTGTATTGTAACTAGTTTCAAGGATATTGAAACTAGGGGATAGGACCTTTCAAGTCTTTGAATTGGATTGCAAACTTAAGGTTGGCTTATTGTAAGGTTGTGTTGGTGAGTCTAAGTGAGAAAACCAACAAGGGTTTGATTTGTGAGTCCAGAAAATAAATCGACTGTAATCTTGAAGGATTATAGTGAAATTTTTAAGGAATTCTTGAAAAGTGGACGTAGATGTTTGGAGTGCACCAAATCACTATAAAAAATTGTGTTTGTGTGCTTTGCTCTTCTCTTCTTTTCATTTCAATCATTGCATATAGTTTCATTCAGCATACATATATTTGTAACACAATCACTTCACAACTTTCAAAATTTAGCACATGTTTTAAATTTTTGAAAATCCAATTTACCCTCGTTGGATTGCTTTGCTGGGCAACAAGTGGTATCAGAGCTTTATACTTAGCGAATTAGATCCAATGATTTTGAGTTAAAGATTGAATGACAGTCCAATTTGGTACTTGTGTTGCCGAGGGATAAGCTTCAAATTGTCCGCCTTTGTTTAATAGAATACACTAAACATTTTAAAAAACATACATGCATATATATATATACAAGCTATAGATAACTTTTGGAAGACCATTATGAAAGGCCATCACAAACTAACTATCATTGCAGATGGTATTGCCATTCCCAAACTAGAGGATAATTTGGATGAAAATGATATAAAATAAGTTGAATTGAATGCTAAGGCTATGAACATACTTTATTGTACTTTAAATCCTAGTAAGTTTAATAGGATTTCTACTTGTTCTTTGATCAAAGAAATTTAGAAGACACTTGAAGTTATCCATGAGATTACTCATTAAGTGAAAAATACCAAGATAATTATGCTTGTTCATATCTTTAAAATGTTTAAGATAGAATCCAGTGAATCTATAACCGAAATATACACTAAGTTAATTAATATTATAGGTAGTTTGAGAAGTTTGGGTAAATTTATTTCTAATGCTGAACTTGTAAATAAAATTCTCAGATCTCTTCCTACTTCATGGGATGCGAAGGTTACTGCCATACAAGAGGCTAAAGATGTCAATACACTTTTTATTGAGCAACTTCTAGGTTCACCATGACTTATGAGTTGTTCTTGAAGCAAAATGTTGCCAAAAATGAGAAAAAGAAGACAATTGCCCTCAAGTCTAAAATTGCCAAGGAAGAATTAATAAAGATTTAGATGAGGGAGATGAAGATGATGAAACAGTCTTTGTATTAAGAAAATTCAGAAGATTCATGAGAAAGAAGATGTGTAGTTACAAGAAAAGGCTTCAAAAAGAAGAGCTAAGCAAAGAGAAAGAAAAAGAGAAAGAGAAGGAGCCACTTATCTTCTTCGAATGCAAGAAGCCAGGTCACTACAAAATGGACTATCCCTTTTCAAGAAAGCCAAAAGAAAATATAAAAAGGCAATAATGGTAACTTGGAGTGAGAGTGAGGACTCTAGCTTCGATAAAGAGATACAAGAGGTTGCTAATCTATGCTTCATGGCCAATGAGAAAGAGGTAAGGTATGAAACCAAAAGTGAGTTTATATTTGAATAATTATAAGAAGCCTTTGATGAACTTATGAATAATTTTAGGAAACTAAAAGTGAAAAAAAAGAAATGAAGAAATAAGTTCTTGAGTTATCTAATGTAAATGAAAAGCTATCAAAAGATAATGAAAGTTTAACTCAACAAAATCAAGAATTGAAGAATCAAATACTTACCTTGACTAATGAAAAGGATGATTTAACAAAAGTTAATGAAAGTTTAGCACAAGAAAACAAGGATTTGAAAAAGCAAAAGTTAGACTAGTGAATGAAAAGCTTTCAAAAAAATAAAGCCTTAGGCAAAGAAAACAAGAGTGTGAATAACTTGATAAAGTCAATCTTTTATTGAAAAATTTATATATAGTTCTAAAAAACTAAATATGCTTTTGAATAATCAATGTGCAGTTTTTAAGAAAGCTGATTTGGAATATACAGAATAAAAATAATAAAAATACCTTAAAAAATTTTTTGTTCCTACATCGACTAGCATTACTTGCCATTGTTATGGTAAATTAGGACATAAGGCTTATTTGTGTGATCGTAGGAAGATAGATAATGTAAAGAAAGTTTGGATTTCAAAAAGAACCACTTCTAATAATCCAAAAGGATTTAAGATGGTTTAGATATCTAAAGTTTTCACTTGATTGATTTTATAGGTATGTCTTGCAATCAAGGAGAAAAAAAGATTGTGGTACCTATATATAGATTGCTCAAGATACATGATCGGAGATATGAAGCAATTCGCATCTCTTGAAGCATTGAATAGGGGTAATGTGACTTTTGGTGATAATAAAAAAAGGCAAAATCATCAAAATTGATAAAATTCATATCATCCTATCTACTTAAAAAATATATTGCTTGTAGATGGAATAAAATATAATTTACTTAATATTAATCAATTTTGTAATAAAGGTTTTAAAATGATTTTTGAATCTTTATTATACATTGTCTCTAGCCTCAATGACAATAGAATCATACTTATTGGATATAGACATGAAAATATCTACATGGTAGATCTTGATAATCTTTCTATATAAGATGATCAATGCCTAGTTGCAATGAAAGCCAAAGTTAATGAGACTAGTTGGTTATGGTACCGTAGATTAGGACATACTAGTATGTATTTGCTTTCAAAATTGAACAAAAAGATCTAATAAAAGATTTGCCAAAATTCACTTTTAAAAAGAATAAAATTTGTGATGCATGCCAATTTAAAAAACTAACTAAAACTTCTTTCAAATCAAAAGGCATAGTTTCTATTTTTAGACCTTGGAATTATTTCATATGGATCTATTTGGACCCACAAGGACTACTAAATTAGGTGGAAATAGATATAATCTAGTAATTATAGATGATTTCTCGTGTTTTACATGGATAATGTTTTTAGTACATAAGGATAAAATATTTTCAGCTTTTACAAAGTTTTATAGAAAGGTTTCAAATAAGAAAGGATTTTCTATTATTTGTATTCGTAGTGATCATGAAACCGAATTTGAAAATTATGATTTTAAAAATTTTTATAATGTAAAGGATATTGATCACAATTTTTCTACACCCAGGATATCTCAACAAAATTGATTGTAGAAAGCAAAAATAGGACTTTGGAAGAAATGACATAGAATGCTTTGTGAAAATGACTTCTCAAGATATTTTTTGATGGAAGTTGTTAATATAGCATTTACATTTTAAATTGAGTCTTAATCCGTCCAATTTAAAAAAAAACATCCTATGAGCTTTGGAAAGGTAAAAAATTTATTATAAAATATTTTCATATTTTTGGATACCATTGTTTTATTTTAAACAATGATAAAGATAATCTAAGTAAATTTGATACCAAGTTTGATGAGTGTATCTTTTTAGGATACTCTACATCTTGTAAGGCATATAGAATCTTTAACAAGAGAACTCTCATTGTTGAAGAATCTATGCATGTGTATTTGATGAGTCTAACGATAAATCTTCTAGAAAAGAAGATGCTTTTGATGATGAAACATGTGTTCAAAGGATGGAGAAATTGATTCCAAATGATGAACCCTCCAAGGACCTTGAAGAAGATCAAGGGGGGAGGAAAACAAGAATAAAGATCTTCAATATGAACTAATGAACTACTTAAAGAGTGGAGGTATATTTATGGACACCTTAAAGAACTAATCAAAGATATTCCATCAAAAGGAATAAGGACTTAATTCTCTCTTAGAAATGTATATGATTACTTAGCTTTTATATCTCAAGTTGAACCTAAAATTATTGAAGAAGTCAAAAAAGATCCTAATTGGATTAATACAATGCAGAAAGAACTAAATCATTTTGAAAGAAATAAAGTTTGGATTCTAGTAGAAATATCGTCTAATACATGAATAACTGAAACTAAATAGATTTTTAGAAACAAATTATATAAAAATGGAGTTGTAATTATAAATAAAGCTAGACTAGTAGCTAAAGGATATAATTATTAAGACATTGATTTTGATGAAATTTTTGTTCATGTTATTAGATTAGAGACAATTAGATTGTTACTTGCATTTACATGTTTTATGGACTTTAAACTATTTCAAATGGATGACAAAGATATATTTTTAAATGGTTACATAGGAAAAAGTTTATGTTGAATAACCATCGATTTTAAAAGATTATACCTATCCAAATCATGTTTTAAACTTTCTAAAGCTTTTTATGGTTTAAAACAAGTCTCACGTGCATGGTATGATAGATAGAACAAATTGTTACTTGAAAGTGATTTTACAAGAGAAAATGTAGATACCATCCTATTTTTGAAAAGACAAAGTGATAACTTATTAGTGGTACAAATTTATGTTGATGATATTATATTTGGTGTTACTATTAAAGTTTTTTGTTAAGAGTTTGCCAAGCTAATGTAGGAAAAGTTCTACAGGAGCATGATGGAAGAGCTAAATTTTTTTCTCGGACTCTAAATCAAGCAAATCAAAGTGGGAATCTTCATCAACCAAGTAAAGTATACTAAAAAAATTCTAAAAAAGTTTGGGATGGAGATAACCAAACCATTTGGCACTTCCATGAGTCACTCTTATAAGCTTGATAAAGATGAGAATGATAAAAGTATTGATAAAAAATTATATAGTTGTATTATTAGCTCTTTATTGTGTCTCATTTTTAGTAGACTAGACATCATGTTTAGTGTTTGCATATATGCTAAGTATATAGTATAAGTATAGTATATATGTTTAGTGTTTGTATATATGCTAAGTATAAGTATTGATCAAAAATTATATAGTTGTATTATTAGCTCTTTATTGTGTCTCATTTTTAGTAGACTAGACATTATGTTTAGTGTTTGCATATATGCTAAGTATCAGTCAAATTTTAAAAAGTCTCATTTACTGGCTATTAAATGCATATTTAGATTTTTATTTGGTACTATTTATATTGGTTTATGGTTTTCTAGATAATCTTCAATTGGGCTTATTGCTTATTCTGATGTTGATTTTACTAGGTATAAGTTAGATAGGAAAAGTACTAATGGAACCTGTTAGTTTCTTGAAGTTAATTTAATCTCATGGTTTAGTAATAAATAAAATTTAGTTGTACTGTCTACAATCGAGGCCGAATATGTGATAGTTGAAAATTGTTATGCTCAAATTTTATGGATTAAACAATAACTTAAAGATTTTGGTATTAAATTAAATAAAATCTTCATAAGATGTGATAATACAAGTACAACTAATTTAATTAAAAATCCTATTCAATATTTAAGAAGTAAACATATTGAGATAAGATATCACTTTATAAGAGATCATGTACAAAATATTGCTTGATTTTGTATGTACAAAATGTTACTTGATGTATTGCTTGATTTTGTAAGTACAAATAGACAAAATAGACCCTTTATATTCTTATTAATTTAGTCCACTGCAATCTCATTTCAATTGAAAACTTATCTCTTTGAATCTCCAAAAACCTTCTAACATCATATTTAAAACTCCATTGAATTCCTCTTTCCATAGAAAAATTCTTGTATTTTTGAAAAATTTTGAAGTGTTGATACTTGAGATTATGCCAAGTCTCGACATACTGAAGTGTTGACACTTGGACGAACTGCAAGTGTCAACTCATTAATAGAATCTTATTTTAAAAAGGGCTCGACCGAAACTTATTTTTCACTTTCCTTTCCCGTTTCTCTTTCCCACTTCTTTCCAAAAACCCTCTGTTTCCCCTTCTACTATTGGATCCATGATCTTGACCTTCTTTTTTGGGTTTGATCATCTCCTTGGTTTGGTTTTGAGGATGGGGTCGTGGAAGCAATTAGCCCACTGAGCCAAAAGGGCTAGATCAAATGATTCTTGAGAATATGAGCGATGGTTTAAGACTTGTCACGATCTAGAGGAGCAGAGGGAGATGCTCTCGTCCACCCCCTTCATTGGCAGTTGAGGGGATGTCCGGAAAGGTGATCGCGGGTGGTAGGAGGATCGATTTTGGATACTTTGTTAGAGAGGGATTCTCTATTGGTGAGTGGATTAAAGTTGCTAGATGCGAGAGTTTTTGCTCGATGTCTAAGAGATATTACCCACATCTAATCCATGAGTTTTACAGCTCTATGGCATGAGGAGATGGTTAGATTGCTGAGGATGGGAGCATTAAGATTTTGGTGACTGCTAAGATGCTCGGGAGAGTATGGAAGATCCCTGTCAGAGGGATGATTGCTGACAGCTTAGGTGATAGATTGGCAGAGTTCAGGTACATCCTAGAGAGAGGATGTATGTGGCGTATCCACTGTGGTCGCCAACCAACTCTCGGTTGAGATGCGAATGCTTCATCACATTACTGTCTGTATTCTTATGTCGAAGACTGGTCGGTTTGACTTCATTACGAAGAGGGAGCTAATGATTATGACTGCCTTGGTGTGGAGGATGGTAGTCAACTTTTCGAGGATCATGGCATATCAGATGCATGAGGCAGCGACAACCAACAATTATATTTACCTTAAAGGATGGGACTTATGAGGGTGTTCTATGCTTTTGATATTCCACTTAAAGGCAAGGCCTTCAAGGAGCTTTTGCACATGGACACATATGATGACTAGTCCCTGCATCGCATGGGATATCGGAAGGTCGGTGGGAGAAGGATCAAAAGGGGCTCAGGACAAGAGGGAGATCTAGACTTCGAGAATGAGATCGGAGATGCCGAGACAGGACCTTCTGAGCCAGCACCTGATGATGTTGCTAATGATGGCACAGGCAAGGCAAAGCCAGCTGCTGCTGATGATGAGACGGTGCGATCAGAGCTGTGTGCACCCTTTGCTCCTGCACACACCGAGGCACCAACTCAGACAACCCTGTGGACTCATTGCATTTACTTCGAGAGCTCGAACAGGTGGTGATACTGAGAACAGGGTCAGCTCTATGGTCTGTATGATCACAGAGAATGTTCACATTCTCTTTATCAGAGTTGATCAGATGCAAACGGAGATGCATGTGTTAAGGACTCGCATAGATGATGCTTTGGGATAGATCAGAGAGCGGATGGAGATAGGTTTTCTGGAGATATTTGCTGCCATTCAATGCCTAGCTCTAGTCACCGCTCCAGTAGGTCGGTCTGATCCCCCACCGGATTCTCCACCATCTCCACCACTTGCTGACCAGCCATCACCAGCTATAGATCCCTTACCAATAGTAGATCCTTTAGCAGCTGCAGATCCTCCTGTTACGGTCGATTCTCCACCACCAACAGCCGATCTAGATCTTTCTGCACTCACTTCCTCATATTAGACTCCGGCTGACCAATCCGTTAGGACTCAGACCACTAGGATCACAGGATCTTACACTCCAGGATTTCATCGCTCTGGTCCATCTTGTAGGATTAGAAGCATGATTTCATAAGACTCTTAGGTCCACTGCTTCTAAGATTATGGCTCCCATAATCTTAGATCTTCCATCTGATGAGTAGCCTCAGAGATGATATCTTTAGGATTGTTATCTTATATATGATTGTATCTTGCTCATGATGTCCTTAGAATATCTAGTTTGTTATACTTTGATGTCCACGGAATATCAAATTTTGTACTACAGCTTATATTTATATATATATACTTCATGTTTTTTTCATCTTGAGGCTTTATGTGAATGAATTATTCTTATTCCTTAATATTTGCTCTGATGCATTACTCTGTCTGTTATCCTCACGTTCTCATGATCTGATACTCTGTCAACTGCTCTTAATGATGTACATAAATAGGGCGAGTTTATGAAAAGAGGGAGTAAAAAGATAAAGGAAAAATAGAAATGTTAGTAATAAGTAAAAACTTAAATCATTGCATTGATTAATTGAATGATGACAAAAAGGGAAGTAGAAGTATTGGTATTTAAGCATATAATTGTATTTTACGTATGAAAAGGGGAGCTTGCTTGTTTACGTGTGAAAGGGAGAGAAAATAACATCTTTTACTTTTGCCCTGATATATTTGTAGCACTTCTCGATACATTATGATATATATTGAAATATATTGAAACTTTTATATGCTTGCTTTGATACATTGCCCATGCATAGGCAAATTGCTCAAAACCTTGATATTTAAGAGGATGCTCATGAACTCAATACATTATTGCTTTGATACATAAGTTCATGCTAAGATACTTCAGCTTATTTTAGTCAATTATTTTCCGATATGCTTTTGCAGTTGAAAATCTTGAGAAACATTATCAATAAAACACTTTAATATCTAAAGAAATTGAAAATCAATCTTATTATGGTACCATAATTCATAATCAAGACTTGCATACTCTGATACTTTAAGCTTTTATGTTTATATACTTAAAGTTTTGTCATCGTCAAAAAGAGGAAGATTGTTAACTCCAGCTTTGATTTTGATGGATAACAAAACGTTGAGTATATATGAGATATTAATGTTTTGTTGAAGTTGTAATTTCAATATTTCAGGTTCCTTCAAGCTAATAAATAATGAATTTAAGTGATCAACAAGAAGAATTTTATGTTTTGGGATGTCTTCACATGTGGAAAAGCCAAGGATATGTGTTTCATTGAATAATTGAAGGTTAGAACGGAAGAATACATGTCAAGATTTCAAATTTCAGAGTTTGGTATATATTTTTGAAGTGGCACAAGTCAAGTGTTGACTTAAGGATCCAAAGTGTCGACCCTCAGAAAAGATCTAGAAAAGAAAAGCAAGTGGCATATAAAAGTTTTAGCTGACACGCCAAGTGTCGATTCTTACTGACCAAGTATCGACTCAGATCAACTCATGCGCCAAGTATCAAAGCCATATGAAAAAAATAGAAAGCTGGATTTTTGGCACAGTCTCAAGTATTGATATCTGGACTCCAATTGTCGGCTCAAGAATCAGCTTATGGTCCAAGTATCGATGTCATAGGATAATTTCAAAGAACAGTATTTTTCAGAACAGTTCAAGTGTCAACACCTGAATTTCAAGTATCGACTCATGATGTCGACTCACAAACTTAAGTATTGACATTTACAAGTCTAACAGTACAGTAACGGCTATATTTTTAAAACTGCAGAAAGTTGAGCTTTGTGTCAAATGGCTAGTTTTTGCTCTCTAACAGCCATAAACTATTTTTTGAAGATTTTGAGTATATTTATTCCTCACCAAACTCATTGAAGTAAGAGAATCCTAGAGAAAGTCAAGTACTTCCAAGAAAATCTTCCAAGAGCTAACTTCTAAAAATAAAAGTCTTTATTCTTAAAGAGTGTGCCTTCAATTCTCAATAACTAGCAATCATTGCAATTATAGAAGCTTTTCATTGAAGAAGACAACTTAAAGATTCCACCAATGAGCTTTATCAACTTTTTTTGCTCTTTTAGAGAGTTCCTTGGTTTTCATCCTTTGTACTTTGATTTTTGTGTTGTAACTAGTTTCAAGGGTATTGAAACTAGGGGATAGGGCCTTCCAAGCCTTTGAATTGGATTGTAAGCCTATGGTTAGTTTGTTGTAAGATTGTGTTGGTGAGTCTAAGTGAGAAAATCAACAAGGATTTGATTTGTGAGCTCGAAAAACAAATTGGCTGTAATCTTGAGGGATTATAGTGAAATTTTCAAGAGATTCTTAGGGAGTGGACAAAGATGCTTGGAGTATATCGAACCACTATAAAAACTTGTATTTATGTGCTTTGCTTTTTTCCTCTTTTTTTCATTTCAAGCATTGTATATAGTTACATTCAGCACATATATATTTGCAATACAATTATTTCACAACTTTCAAAATTTAGCACATACTTGTTTTAAGTTTTTGAAAAATCCAATTCATCCGTCTCTTGGATTGCTTCGCTGGGCAACAGATTTCATGAAATATAAAGAGGATCTTACTTAACCGGTGTGAGTTTTAGTGTTCTACCATCAAAATTTGCCTCTCCCAATTCTTCTTAAATTGAAGACTGAAATGGTTCTGAATCATCTTGAAGCTTACAGAACTTTAGTTTGAAATTTAGGGAAAAGTGCATTTCTTTAAAAGCTATATTTGTCACTATAAACTCAAAAAGATGAACAAATGAATCTATACTATAAAACACCATTCAGTCAATTTCGATCGGAGTGGGTGAAAGCACCATAACTAGACTGAAACTGTTCAGATTCAGATTTCTATTTAAATTCTGATAGAAACCTATGCATTTTAATTATGATGCTTTTGTTTGGTTGAAAATTATAATCATGCTTCTTGAGGGCACTTTAATGGACTACTTTCTTGCTTGTACTCTGTGTGCAAAATTTACCAAATACCTTGTTGAATACTGTTATGTAGTACTTTCAGGTGGTTTCTTCTCTTTAGCCTAGTTTCTCAAGTTCATTTTACTAATGAGAATATTTATCTGCCTTTGTACAATAGTATGATTTCTTTTTCCTATCAACATGTCATCATTATTTATCAGGTTTTGCCTTTACTACCACTAGAATTTTAGCATCAAAAGCTTGTGAGGCAAGGAGGATTAATGATGGAGAGAAGTGAAAACTTTGAGTTAATTCTAGATCTGATGCCACAGCCCTGTAAGTGATTGTATTTCTTTAGTTCTTATGTCATTCATTTTTGACTCATTTTCTTATTGCAAAGGTGCTAGGTTGTGTTTCCATTCACTCTCTATATTTTTCATGAGTTCTTCAGTTTTTTTTTTATAATGTGAATGTGCTTTTGTAAGTCTCTTTGAATACATTTATAAGTTTGAGGTCAATGCTTTCTGAAGACATGCAGTCCTTGACATAAACTTGAGGTCAACTTCTTCGTTTACATGGATGTCACTTTGGCACGTAATTACTTCTCATGACTTCCCATATTCTGGCTAATTGAATGAATTCATTCCTTAAACCTTAAATGACCTTTGCCATGATCAATAAAAGATCTCCGCAAATTCTAAACAGATAATTGAACAATCTTGATTATGATTCTCGATTCTTTATAGTTTCTATACTCTCTAGGTCCACCTTAAAGGAATGGCCTACTTAACACGCCATCTAAAAAAGATTCTGTGGTTGGTAAAACAGTAACATGCATAGTTTGCATACTGAACTAGTGACAGCAGATCGAAATATAAGATAGTATGCTCTACTCAGTTAATTATTTTAAGTAGGTTTTTATTTAATCAAGGAATTGAAATTAACCAAGTTAACTTTCTGGAGGTTAAGTGAAGGCAGCTGGAGAGATGGATCATGGATGCTTTCTTTTAATAATGATTAGCTAAGAAGATTTAAGTTACTAAACGATTTTCACTTAGAACTGCTTGTTGGGGTATTCGTAAATATAATGCTTATATTCAGTTTACGGTCTCCATGTAAAATAAAATTCGAATATCCTAAAGAAATCATGAAATGGTATCCAGAGTTGGCCTTTCCAGAAATGCATATATTCATGCTTTCCTTGCCCACTCTCTCCTTCACTAGCTGCATTCAATCGGCTCCCAAGATTACACAACAGCTGATTTGCACCCAGAAACTATGAGCTGCCCTTTTACAGTAGCCTCAGGCACTCAAATGCAAGACGTGTGTTTTTTTACCCTGTTGTATTATATTGTATTTTCTCCTTACTCCATCTGTCTTTTTCTTTAAGGCATCAAAGGATGATAGAGAATTTTTGTAGTGTTTATAGTCCTGATTATGATCTGAATTTTGTAAGCTTAATAGTATTTCCTTTGTAAGATTGGGTTCTAGACATTTGCTAGTGTAAAAGTCTTGCACTTTGAGGGTGGCCCTTGGTGCAACATTTAGGTTGCTTCATTATGACTTGGGTGTCATAGGTTCGAAACATGTAACTAGCCTTTCTTGTGTGAGAGTGAGGCTGCATGCATTTGACCCTCCTTGGATCCTGTAGTGGTGGGAGCCTTGTGCATTGGGACAACCTTTATTATGGTCTTGCACTCCGTACAGTTTATGATTAGGTGCTTGTCTTTAAAAAAAGAAATTATATTTCATGTAAAGGAAGCTTAAGATAAACTAATAAAAGTTTCCCCTTGTATTACTCTTCCCTTAAGGACTTGTGCTGTTCAGATGCTAAGAGTCTGCTAAAGGAGAGATTCTATTGCAGAATCACCCTAGAAGTTATTGTGATGTTGAGTTCTACATGCAGTGGAATTAAATTTCTTTAAGGACAAGAAACCCCTTTTCTTTTATCTTCTATCTTGTTTGGTACTTGGAAATCTGAGATTAAACTAGAAATTTACACCTGATACTGGACATAATATTCCTGTTTTTTCCTCTGAAAAAATATTATTCCTATTTATATGAAATTTTAATAATTATTGAGTATGAACTACTCCATGATTGAAGTTGGAACTTGAAGCTAGACTTTCAGTGCTGAAATTACTAATAATAAAGGATTACCAAGGATATATGAGATCTGATTGTCCTATTATCAGTTCTCCATCAGACCCTTCCACATATCACTCTGTCTTACATGTTTTATCATATCGAAGCAACATTTAATTTGAGCATATAGCCTATAACTCAATTGCTTCTTTGCTTTCCATCAGTGCATTTTTCTCTCATCATTTGCATTATTACAATTTACAACATGGTCTTCTTTTACTGATTATTTTTACATGATTGCACATACACAATGCTGTTCTGCAGAACACAGATTTTTTCACTAAATCATAGGAACTAATTACATCTGAAAATCATAACATGAGTCAACTAGAAGTTAGATTAAATCCTGAAGGAAGTCTAAATATTCAGAACTTGATGAAGTAAAACAATTTAACAACCGTACAGAAAATCTATTGAGTGTTGTACTTCATCGTGGCTCTTTCTAATATGATTACTTCCTCGTAAATAAATGTATTTCTCTATATGACTTGCGTTCTACCCTCTACATGTAGACTCTTTCCAACTCCAGGGGAATCCATGGATTTATGAGTCGCATGTCACTGAGCTTCCAGTTTGGCACTGGCACAATATGTCCCATGCCATGCTGTGCCAGTGCTTAGCACACTCGGCATGCACCGGCACCTTGGCATGGCAAGCACCGGGAAACATTAAGTATGGTGCCAGCAAGGCCTTGATGCAGTATGTAATGTATCATATTTACCAAATTTCTTAAACAAATACCAAGAACCATGTAGGTCATAAGGGATGTGAATCCACCTGCCCAATAGTTTTTATGTTTTTGAGTGTCTGTGTTTATTTATGCACGAAACAACTTGTGCTGCTTGACACTTTAATTCATGTGGGAGTCAGTTATTTTCTGGTTTCATGACTTCATTGTCATTGAGATAGATGTGATTACCTGCCAAAAAGCCTTGATAAATTAAAACATTTTCCATATATGTTTTGGCATGTTGATAGTCTGGTTGTTGGTATAAAATGATTTTGAGATCATGATCCTTGAAAAAAGAAGTGACATTAGCACAGAGATTGTGTACATACAGCATGAGTCAATGGCAAATTATTAGTCTAGCTTCCCCGTTCTTTCTCTCCTTTGCCCCTATCCGTCGCTAAATCCTATACAATCCCAACAAGTTCTATCTTTTACTATAATGGTGTACGGTAGATCTTTTTTATAATCTAAACCATACCAACTTAAAAGAAGGATATGAAGGATCTTACACATCATATGAATTTATGTGGTTGCTAAAATCTTTCTGGGTGACTCTGGTTGAATGGAATATTTGGTCTTCTTGTCGTTATAACATATTAATCCAAGATTTGTAGTTTGTCTTTCAAGTTCAGTTGTTATGCTTTATTTTTTGGCTTTTCTTGTACACGACTGGCCTTATTGGGCATTCTTGTCAGAAATAATAGATAAGTTTGCTATTTGTAGAGATTTTTTTTGACATCTCTAGAACCAATCAGATCCAACCTGATTTTGGTTGCATGGGTTCAGTTTGGTTCCAACATGGATTGTTTCAGTTCTGGTTCCAAAACTGAGAACTGATTGGGATGGGTCTGATACTTAGCTGCCCCTAACTTTAACCTGAATTATGTGCACACCTAATTGAAACCATCTAGAATCATTCTGATCAAGCTCTTATCATCCAGAATCTTCTACTTGGCACATGGAACCCACTTTGAATCCTCTCCAAAAGTGTCTTTCCCACCTACTTCCAAGGTTCTTGCTTGTTCCAAGTATCCTTGAGCTTGATATATCTGCTTCTTTGCACAGCCACACACATGTCCTCCAGTTCCCTATTCAAGTAGCCATCTCTTGCAACCTTTCCCTATTCAAGCAGTTATGATCTAGAACGTAAGATTCAGAAAACAATTATTTTAAATCAAAGCTGGCCGAAACATTTCCTTTTTTCCCCTTTAAATTAGTCAAGGAAAAATTGCTAACTAATTTGTAGATATATCTTTGTATATGGTAAATTTGAATCTTTGGCTTGGGTATCTTGAAGTGGGCTTTCTGGCAGGTAAGAGGCAAAAATGTCATCGCCCTTCCTGTCAGTGCTAACATTTATTTTCTTATTGCCCTTCCTATCTTTGTGTATGTCAATATTTGATCTTTTCATGGGTTCTAATAATAAATTTTTGAGTTTGCATTTAGGAACGGAAAAAGGTTGGCTGAGAATGCTGGAGCTATTTATAAAGACCTCCACTGTTAGCCCCCAAAATGAGGCAATTATCATCTGTAGGTTTGTGACCTGTTATAATTTTGCAGGCTGGTGGTTTCCTCTCATGCTGCTTATATGTTTGTGTATGTATGAAATTGATTAATATTTTGTTGAGGATTTCCACAGTTCTTCTATCAAAGATGGCAGAAGTGGTGGTTCATGATGGATGCTCACATTTAACAGGTATTTTTTATTTTTCTTAAAAAATGTGAAATCTGCATGATTTAGCTTAATATTGAACATTTGATAGCCTAAAAATGCAGCGAACATATGTTGGGTACTCCACGAACTTGGTTTGACTTTGATAATATGGTATTAATTACATGTAGACATTCAGTTTAGAATCTGTAGCTTATTGGTTTATTTGGCTATCACAATCTCTCCAGAATCAGGATAAGTTTCCTTGGTCTCAATAAGAAAACATAAACATGATAGGTTCCTAAAAGACTTGTAATCTACTCATAGTTTGACTCTGATAAATATACAAATACATGGTTCATTTTGTAACAACAGAAAAACAAAGAAAATCGTTGACTCTGTTGTATGGGCCGCTAAAAAAGCTAGATAATAATTGGGTTTTTGCAGTCCCTTCTTTGCTGTCAGATTTAAGCATGCAGCCGACTTTGACATTCCAATGTTGGACCATCGAGAAACATTTTTCATGGGTCGGTGGCTGTTATCCAGTGCATGAACCCGTTTTCATGTTCAACTTATCTCGTCTCGAGGGAATATTTCCCTGCCATTTAGCTGTCTTTAAGTTGCTAAGCCGAAAGGCAATGAGTTAAAATGGACATGGTTTTTGAATTGCTAGCTGGCAGCAACAAAGTGGTATATAAAGCATGGAAGCATTGACAAGCATTTAAGCGAAAGGGTCCTATGCACGTTTCTTCGTGTTCACGACATAACAAAAGAAACAGCCGACCAAGTTGCAATAAAGCCCACCTGGCAACAGCGGAAGGCAGCTTCCTTCAACCATCCTAAAACGGAAAAGCATGATCCAGTGTAGAGCATGGGGACATTTTTCAGTTTCGTTTTCTTCTGAATTCTGTCCTAACACCAATCTTTCTTTTTGTGCAAGGCAGGAAAAGGTTTCTTCCCGAAGCAGTCAAGTTGCGACCGACGTTTCACAACCGCAGCCACTGGAGGCTGTTTCGTCAAAGCTTCTCTTTTTACATTGTGAATGCTTCAACCGCTGGTGGTCAACATCTCGACCCTGTCCGCACCGCCGCGTTATCATGAGGATCCATCCAACTCAGAGTACACCTTCTAGATTATTAAAGAAATAGTTCGGAGAAAGGGATTGTTATACGTCATATATAGATATATATATATATATATATATTAATATTATATACCCCCCTTCGAGGCAAAGGAAACTATTTATTCTAGAAGCCCAGGAGAAGGAATAACAAAACCGTATCCATAGACTGGAGGAGAAATTCCAAGGAAGGGATGACGCCGAGGCAACACAGCGGTGAGAGGAGTCTTCCCAAGAGGATCATCCTGGTGAGGCATGGGGAGAGCCAGGGGAACTTGGACATGGCGGCCTACTCGACCACCCCGGATTACAGGATCCCCCTCACTAGGCTGGGCGTCGAGCAGGCCCGGGCGGCGGGGCGGCGGATCAGGCATGTGGTGTCGGACGGCGGGCTGGCGGCGAACTGGAAGGTATACTTCTACGTGTCACCCTATGAACGGACGCGGTTGACGCTGAGGGAGATTGGCAGGGCGTTCTCGAAGAAGAGGATCATTGGGGTGAGGGAGGAGTGCAGGGTCAGGGAGCAGGACTTCGGGAATTTCCAGGTGGAGGAGAGGATGAAAGTGATCAAGGAGACCAGGGAGAGGTTCGGCCGCTTCTTCTTCCGTTTTCCCGAGGGCGAGTCTGCTGCCGACGTCTACGACCGTGTCGCCAGTAACTCTCTCTCTCTCTCTCTCTCTCTCTCTCGTCATGTTTGTTGTTTTACAAGCTTTCATGGGGTGATGTGGTTGACCGTTTATCGTTTCAAAACAGCCAAAAAAAAAAAACTTGTTGACCATTGCCTATAGGACCTACTTATTTTGATTCTGTTAGTAGGTTAGGTTCGATTCGAACAGGTGTCTGACACTTGATCCAGTCCCATTACTCCGTATTCCAATTCTGCGAGCGCTGCGTTAGATCCGCCCGGGGACTCGAGTTTGACCGCAGGGAGAGAGAGGGTCTAGGGGAGCTCATTTTGTGCATACGAAACGTTCGTAATACATATGACATAAGAGGGATTGGTGTGATCCATGATAGTTGTTGCCAAATGCCAAGCATGGTCTAGTATTTAGTGCCAAATATTTACAAGTGGCCCTAAGAAATCTCCATCGTATTGTCCATAGTTTTATAGAATGGTCAAAACTTAGAAAACCTATAATTCATTTTATTTTATGATTTCTAATATTTCTATTGAAATGGTTACCGGAGTAGTAGGGAATCGATGATCCGTTGACTGTGAAATAATGTAATTGTTATTGTCAAAACACATAATATGATGGCCTTTACTTCAGCCACATTATATGTTGAAATTGATAAGGATAAAACTGTTTTAAGTATTCTTGCTATAGTGTTTATGTAGGCCATTATTTTACCATTGATTTGTTTAAAGTTGCTCAGGACAAAATGACAATTATGATGAGGGGAGCGGGAATTTAGTTCTCTTCTGACTGTTTTGCCATATTCATGTTGATACTCCAAGTGCATCCAGATCTTTTCGATCAGGCTAATTTTGCTGCCTCTATCTAGTGCACAATAGAGCTAAGAAGTCCGTGGCTTTGGTTGCAGACTTCATGGAGTCCTTGTGGAGGGACATAGATATGAAGAGATTTGGTCAGGCTGACAACTCCGACACCAACCTCATCATCATATCGCATGGGCTTGCTTCAAGGGTGTTCCTCATGAAGTGGTTCAAGTGGTCGGTCGATCAATTTGAGAGGCTAAACAACCTGGGCAATTGCGACTTTCGGGTGATGCAGTTAGGCCCTGGGGGAGACTACAGCCTTGCAATCCATCACACCAGGGAAGAGCTTGAGCAGTGGGGCCTCTCCCCGGAGATGATCGCTGATCAGCAATGGCGGGCCACTGCCAATCGGGGCAGTTGGAATGAGGACTGCTCTTGGTATCTTAATTCTTTCTTTGATGATCTGAAGGATTCCTCGGATGAAGAAGATGAAAATGATATTGCTTAAATTGTCTTTTAATTTTCATATGTGATTTGATTAATCTTGTGATAATGTAATTTGTTGCAGTTATTATCTTTTTCAATTTCTGATTTCTTTTGGTAGAAAATAGGGCCTTTTTTATTGTTTAAAGTTGGGAAATCAGATGGTTTAGCTTAGGATTTTGACAAATCCGAGCAGGCAGATGGAAAGAACATAAAAAGCACTAGAGTGTGGCCGAATTATGAACAACCCATCTTAGTTGAGCATCAACTACGCTGGACTGGGATCTGAATGGATCGCTACGGCATCAATTCCTAGCCCAGCTATCTCTGTTTCAACCAAGCCATGTCCATCCTCCGTCTTATTTTCTATCCAGGATTGCAAATGGGTCAGGTTAGATTAGGTGATGGGTAATTCTGACTTTGTTCTTTGATTGTATTCCAATATTAGATCTAAATCCAATTCAATAGAAGATCGGATTGGATTGGATCCATGGCCTAAATTTTTGGTCCAGTAGATTAGGTTGGGTCTACATATAATATAGTCTCAATTCAAAAAATTCGGATCAGAAGCAAGTTCAGGTTGAACCTGGGTTAATTGTAGCTAACTACATTTTAAATATCAATAGTCAACTGTTATTAATTATAAAAAATAGATAATAAATAATATTATTCTCAAAACATATTAGGATATAAAAATAATTTTACATTTATCGTTATGTTAAAAGGTATTGTTCATACAAGTCTTAAATAATTACTTAAAGGTTAAAATGTATTTGGATCTTAATGGTATTGAGTTTGGATTGGGTCGGGTAATAGAGTAAAAGATCTAAAATTGATTCAGAAATCAAACGGGTTGAGTTGGGTTGGATCTGAATTTATTAAATCTAGATCCAACCTAAAAAATGGAATCGGTCTATTTTTAAAACCCGATCCGGCCTCATGGATCATTCAAAATAGGTTGGATGGGTTTAAGCAGGTTAGGCCAGATTGGGCTTTGGGTCAAACAGACCTATTTGCAACTCTGCCACTTGATATGGCTTCTTATTACCTAGATATAACAATTTACGGGGAGGGGGGGGGGTGTGAATTGAATTTTTTCAAAAGTAAAAGCAAGTATGTGTTAATTTTAAAATTAGCGAAGTGAAAGTGTTATGGAAGCAATGGGCAAGCTCAATTAAAATGAGATGCAATAGAAAGCAAATGAAGAATCAAGCAAATTACAATCAACATAGGATTTTATAATGGTTCGGTACCAAATCCAGTATCTACATCTACTCCCCCAAGTGATCTCTTAGAAATTTTACTATAATCCCTCGAGATTATAATCATATTGTTTTCCTAAGCTTATAATCCAAAACCTAGTTGGTTTTGTACAGGATACCAAAACCTAACATCGATTATTTTCATGAGTAGTTCATAATCAATCAAGTTAGTTTTGCAGGCTCACCAACTAAAACTTTGTACATAATCCAATTACAAGCTTAGATAATTATTAATCCCAAGTTTCTTTCTCCCAAAGAAACTTGTAGAGAAAACCAAATACTATAGATAATAATTTCAAGCACAAAACAAGAACTCAATAAAACTCAAATTGTTGATGATGTTTCTTCAAAACATTCTCTTCCTTCTTAAATGAAGGAGAGAAGCTTGAATGAATGCTTGAAGGATCTTTTAGTTGGATGCCCATACAAGGAATGCTATAAACTCCTCTTTATTTTCCTTTCTTAAAGATCTTTGATGTACTCTCCAAGAAATAATGAGTTTCTCTTTTCAATCCACTCCTCTTACTTCCCTGTTGATCCCTTGACCTTAAATATATTTAATCTCGGTTGGGGGAAATGAATTAGCTATTAGAGAGGTCAAACTAGCTACTAGAGTGAAAATCTAGCTGTTAGAAAAATTTTGTATATTTTTATACAAGCTATAGAACCAGCCATTGAGTTGTTAGCGGTCTTCGAGTCGACTCTAATAGTATTGGAGTCGCCTTGGATAATTTGATCTAACTTGGATACAAATTTGAGTTGACTCAAATGCCAACTAAGTAGACTTAGATTTTAGCCAAAAATTCAATCTTTTTATTTCTCCTAGTGGGGTTGACTCAGATGGTCATTCAAGTCGACTCGGATTCTATGAGTATACTCGGATTTCAGGCTAAGAATTTCTATACTATTTTTGGCTTGTAACTTTCTGGGATTGACTTCTCCATTGTAGAAGCTTCTTAAATACTTTAAAAATTTCTTTAAATACTTTAAATACTTATCCAACTTTTTCAAATGCTTCAAATACTTTTCCAACTTGAAAATTTGTTCCTCCAATACTTCTTGTCTCTTCTCCAAGTCCATTTTATCTCCAAGCCAAAATTTGTATTATTTTACTTGAAAGTTTTGTATTATTTTACTTGAAAGCCTTTTGACTTAGTTTTTTTAAGAGGGTTTCTTCCTTGATTTAACGTATCTTTATGCACACTTGAGATATCCCGCATTCATTCTTGAAATACATAATTAGTACTATTTGCTTTCAAAGTTTTGTTATTATTAACATCAATCATTGTGTCAACACTTCTAATTGAAGGAACCGTTATATAATCCTAGGATTGCATGCATAGGTTTTAAGATTTTTAACTAATTAAAATTAAATTGTAGCAAAAATAAAATCCTGATATAAGCATGCATAGCAGGATTCATTCATGAACATATAATATAGATCTAAAATATAAAAATAAATATATACAAATAGAAATCCATGTGACTTTTCATGATGATCATGCTCGATACTATTATTCTCTAACAACTACATGCATTCTCGTTCCAGTGTCTCTACACTGTAGACTCGAGACTCATCTATCCAAGAAAAATGATCTGTGCACTGATCAAACTGGATCAATTACCATCCCTATGATATCCTATAATCAGGAGCATTTAAGAATTAATCTATAATAACATATCTCAAATTCTTAACTCTTGAGAATATATGTCATTGTCCATTAATTTCTTAGACAATACATAGATACATGTATAAAAAATAGCCCAATTATAATTATTAAATCAATCTTATGTCCTAGAAATAAAATATGTATTAGTCAAATTGATTTCTAGGCATATATTTAATAATCTCCCACTTGCATTATAGCCAATCAGCTATACACTTCAGCCCTATTTCATGTGCTTCAATTTCAGTTGGCCAAAGCTTACTAGGCTAGTGGATCTACCACAACTCATGTAGAGTTTACTATCTATATCTTAATAAGATAGTCATGAATTGAATCATTGCTCTATGTGTTCAGACTTCTAGTGAGATCTTGGTTCTTTAGTTAGAGCTATGGCACCATTGTTGCTATGATGGAGTGTTATGGCATCTGATAACATCATACTCATCTGCAACAAACTATTAAACCAGAATACATCCTAACACCTTTAGAAGTGATGATGTAATCAACCTCCCTAGACAAACCTACAATGATTAGTTCCAAACCACCATTATTCAAGAACATATCACATATATCTGTATTCCCTCAACTCTCCTACTCTAAAAATCTAAAAGATATCTTTAATACTTCTTAAGTCTTAAAGAATATTTTTCACAACAGTACTTTTAGTCTAGATTTTATGATATTTGCTTGTGACACTTACAACAAAAATTATATTATGTATATAGCATGGTTTATATGAAACTCCTTATGGCTAAAACTCAAAAAGAATTTAGCTCATATACAAAATCTCTTCAAATATGTTAGGGCATATTTAGAGATCAATTCCATGCTTAATGAGTCAAATCATTTATTAGATTTTAGGCTAAATTTCTTCAGCACTTTTTTAATGTAAAATTTTATGATATGCTTAGCATCCTCCTTGGTCTAACTCATAGATCTACATTCCAAATGTAGAGTTCTTACCAAAAATCTTTATTTGATAATTACCTAGAAAATCATAACCTAACCTAAATCAGCATATGAATCATATTTTCAATAGAAGAATATTATCTGCATACACAGAATTACATACTCCCACTGACCTTTTATGAACATATAGTTCCTCTTCTCATTTTTGGTAGAATCAAACTATTTGATCATGTTATAGAAATGACTATTCTAATTTCGAGCTATTTGCTTTAGCATATTTACATAGACCCTTTGTAGCTTAGACCTTGTGATCTCATCACTATTCATCTACCTAATCTTATCATTGTTAACTGCAATAGTAATTAATATAAATTTCAGCATAGTCAAGGTAAAAAGATATTTATAGTCGATGCGGACTATAATCTTTTACTTAAGCCTTGTCTTATAGATCTTTATTTATTTTCTTTTTATAGATCTCTATCTGTATCCATTAGGTACTATGCCTTTTGATGGATCTATTATGGTCCATACTAGGTTGAAGCACATCGACTCTAACTTTATGGGATTCAATCATTTCTCGGAATCAATATTTTATATTACCTCGCTATAGATTTCTGGGATCATTTCTATATTCCTCTCTTCCACAAGTAAAGCTTTCTCTGAATCCTCTGTAAGCGTACCTCTATACCTTTTGGAGGACGAGAGATCTTATTATACTTATGAGGTGAAGGAAGGAACTACATGCACTGGTTTTGATCGAATGGGTTCAATAGGTTCTATGATCCATTGCTCTTCAAAGACTCTCTTTAAGCTTAATTATCCTTCCATTGTTAAATTTGGATAAACCATTTACCCATTAATATAGACATTGGATCACAGCTATTTGTGATCCAATGAGAAGAAGTATCCTAACAGTTATTTAGGATACAGGCCATCAGTGACCAAATCTCTAACTCATCCATCTATATCCCATATAAGTGTGATAAAAAGAATTTAGAGTGAACCCAATTAGATAGATTGGCTGAGTTATGCAATCAAATTCTTAAAGATAATTAGTGATGCCTATAATGGATTGAACCTTATCTAATAGGGTTCAATTTCTTAACTTAGACACCTTATTGAGCTCGAGATATAAGAGGAATCCGTTGTAAAACTATGTCGACCAACTTGAGATAATTTGAAAATCTGTTCTAGTTTACTTCCTTGATATAATCAAAGAACCTTAAGGAGCTTTCCTTGGTTGGCATGTCGAATGTGCTACACATATTAATGTATACCCAAGAAAGCATATATGCGATCTTCACCTACACCCTTTGTCTTATAAAAGATAGCTTAGTCAGTTGTCTCCAAGATATGATTCATAAATTGAAAATAACTCAATAGTCAATTAACCAAAAGATCCATGGTTGCCCATAGTTTCCAAATTATTTATCTTTTCTCTTTGTGTTGACTCCTGGAATGATTTTGATGATTATAAAATATTGGAGCATGCATTTGATGCTAATACTTTTCATATGTTTAATAAGTTTTTGTAGGATGTTTTAAATGGACAATCATTCACCCTATAATTCTAAAATCATTATAGTGTATCAATGTACTCAAAGAAAAAGTTTCATGTATTTAAGAGCTGGTGCATGTCGCTATGCACCGATTTAAATTACCTTAAATCCACTTATCTAAAATAGAATAGTGGAAGTAAGGATCGAATCCTCAAGGACTTTAGGGTTATTTCAAAAAAAAATTCTTTTTTTTTAAAAAAAAACTAATGCTATAATTGCTAATAACAGAGATAAGAAATGATTACTCGTGAAGACAACGAAGATATGATCTATCTTAAGAGTATGGCCCGTACCCGTGGATCATAGCCCGTTCCTTAGGTATAGATCAGTCAAGAATTTCTTCACTAGAATAGAAAACTTACCTCAAAAGTTTCGTATCCCTATCATAACTTGTCCCAGCATTTAAATTACTTCATACAAGATAAAAATGCATGAATCAATATGAGTAAAATATATCAAAAGAAAACATTCATTTCATAAAATCTAAAGTAAAAAACAAAGAAAATGAAAGAATTACAGGAACGAAGGTCCCTCTTTCCCTTTCTTCTATTTTCTGAATAACACGCTTGCTGGAGTGGTGGAAGCGATGGAGACTCGACAACACTTCAGCAATAAATCAGGATCCCGGGGATGAAAGTAGAGGTGGATGGCTGTGGCTGAGTGGAATGAAGTGGAATGGAGTCATATAATAGAGAGGAGAGGGGCAGAGGTGGAGTATATAGAATGCCCACATCGGGCGAAATGCGAAGATTTTATAAATGAGAAACACCGTGTCGGGCCCGCGTGAGAACCGCAGTGGTTCTTCATCCCAATCTGCCCAGCAGTCTCGATGTTATCTACTAGATTGCCGCACCTGCTTGCATGATTTTCATGACCGTCCCAACGCCCCTGCTTATCCATCGCATGATCCCCGTGAAGGTAATCCCCTTCTTTCATTCCAACCAAACTCTGCATTGATCTCCATCCATGTTCAACAGCCTTATCCCATTCGAATAGCCTCTTCTGTCTCCCACTTCCAGCGAACTTCCTTCGTTCGGACATCATTTGGCTTCCGACAACATCTTCATGGTAAAAGGGGTCTCCTTAGAATGACTTCAGTGGACTGCAGTAGGAGGAGCATGAAACCGTGGGAGAAGACCGGTAGCAGGGAAGAAGCATCGTGAAAGAGGAGGTCTGGCGGCTCTATGATGGAAGAGGACTTTTGGGGGGAAAGAAGGCAATGCTGGCGATAGGGTGGAACCCACGGGTGGAGCAGGCGGTGACTGATGGCTTCGGAGGTGCTGGGTGATTTTTTGGACCATGGAATCCCTTTACCGGCGAGAGAACTGGCACCGGCATCTTCTCCGGCCAACGGTGGAGTAGGTAGGAACTCTGGCGGCTTGAGCAGCATGGGACGTTGGTGAAGAAGGAAAAAAGGAGAGCTGATCATTTTCCAGCCAAGAGAGGCCTCTCCAGCTGGTGGTGAAGGCATCGAAAGCTTGGGCGGCGGCGGGGGCAGCTCTCCAACGAATTTCGGCGCAATCCGAGCACCGTGGTCCATGATCCTGCTTCGTGGACCACTGGCCATGGCAGCCATGGACCATCATGAGATCTGTGGACCAATCAACCGATCCATGGTGGACCAGCTATAATAATTTCCAAAAGTTGTACTGCTTTGAAATACGTGCTAATTTTTTTCTAAAATTGATTATGGCCTCATATGAATTCTGATTTGGGTCCGGTTTGCACCGTTGTATTCCATAAATTATGCTTTACAAGTTGACGACATTATTTCCTACCAATGATATATAAAAATATTAATTCTAAAGATAATTAACTATTAATTTAATACTCTTATATATATAATATAATTATCACACCCCCCAACTTGAACTTTACTCGTCCTCGAGTAAAAGACATGAATTGGTCATGTGTATTAACTTGGTCCATGAAGTGAAAATTATCTTACTAACTCTAAAATCAGTCGATACCGGTTAGACCATTAAAGAGGTACTTCATCAGATTACCAATTTTGCCCTTTTAGTGGTAGAGTATAGTCCAAAGAAGTTTTCAAGAGTTCTTTTCTCAACTTTCTATCTTACTGTCTAAATTCTCCAACTTACTTTGATTTTGGTGTAGTATCAGTTTATTAATCTCTCTCTCTCTCTCTCTTTTTTAATAACATAGAGTCAGTGCATTGTTTTAACAACTTGCTTTCTAGATGACCCTTGTAGTGAGCTTTAGGCTAATGATTCCCAAACCAATTGGCTTTAGGGCATTAGGTGTAAAACACCCCTCGGGCTTACTGACTCGAGTCAAAAAGGCTTCAAGTTAAGACTGACTCTATAAAAGGTTTCTTTACATCCCCACCTTTTGATGCAAACAACAAGGCTTACTTAGACGGAGGGGCCCGGTTACTCAGTGAGAAATGCTAAAAACCTTTTTATTAGACTTGAGTTTTTTTTTTGATATTTTCACCTACACCATTATAAGTTAGATTCTTTATCAAGATCAATAGACAGAAGGGTCTGGAATTATACAAGAAAGTTTTATGGACTAAACTTTTCCATTTATAAGATTTCCTTGATAATTTATCTCTTAATATCTCTATAATTATCTAAACCGTTAATCATTCCTCATTTAGCAAGCTTAATTATTTTCAAATTGAGGCAAAGCTTGGTACACAAAAATCGATTAAAATTTTACTCGAGGATTAATTTAATTAGTCCCCCACTTAATTTCCATTATCCCCAATGAAAAAGGATATTAGTAATGTAACGACTAGGAAGGGTACAACCTGGTAGGGTATTCAAGCATTGGATGTTCTTTTGTTGCCATATTCCTCGCAATCTTCCTCGATTTACTCTAAAAATAAAAAATACAAGGTTAAAACTAAAAGCATGAACTGGGTTGCTAAAACTAAAAGCATGAACTGGGATGCTAAAACTAAAAGCATGAACTGGGTTGCCTCCCAGGAGTACTAAGTTTAAAGTCTTCAGCCAGACTAAGCTGATCTTCATAGCAACACTGGGTTTACAAGATCAAGAGTTTCAACAACTTCTCCATCACTGATTCCTTCAATATACGGTTTCAAGCGCTGGCCATTTATCTTAAAAACATTTCCTTGCTTGGGATCCTTAAGTTCAACAGCTCCATGGAAAAATACTTGAGTTACTGCAAAAGGTCCATTCCATCGTGAGCGGAGTTTTCCGAGGAAGAGATGTAACCTAGAGCTGTAGAGCCACACTTTTTGATTAGGCTCAAATGATTTTCTATTAATGAATTTATCATAATATGCCTTTATTCGAGCCTTATAAATTTTTGAACTCTCATAAGCCGCATTTCGTAACTCTTCCAACTCACTTAATTGAAGTTTTCTATTGGAACCTGCATTCTTCATGTCAAAATTAAATTGTTTGATGGCCCAAAATGCACGGTATTCCAATTCCACAGGTAAATGACAAGCCTTTCCAAATACTAACCGGTACGGAAACATTCCTAGAGGGGTCTTGAAAGCAGTTCGGTAAGCCCATAATGCATCATCCAAACGTTCTGACCAATCTTTCCTATCGGGTCTTACCATTTTCTCAAGAATGTGTTTGATCTCTCTGTTTGAAATTTTAACCTAGCTACGAGTCTGGGGGTGATATGGTGTGGCTACTTTGTATGAAATTCCATATTTTCTCATCAATCCTTCAAAGTGCCTGTTCGTGAAATGCGCACCCCCCTCACTAATAATGACCCTTGGGCACCCAAACTGACTAAGGATGTTATGTTGAATGAACTTGATTACAACTTTGTGATCATTGGTTTGAGTTGCCATTGCTTCAATCCATTTCGACACATAATCCACTGCTACCAAAATGTACTCAAATCCAAAGGAAGGAGGAAATGGTCCCATGAAGTCAATACCCCAAACATCAAAAATTTCAACAACTAAACTGGGGTTTAGGGGCATCATATCTTTTCATGAAATATTCTCCATTTGTTGACATCTAAGACAATTACGGCCAAATTCATGTGCATCTTTGAAAAGAGTTGGCCAGTAAAACTCACTTTGCAGCACCTTTGCTGTAGTTTTCCTCCCACTAAAGTATCCCCCACAGGCAAGAGAATGACAAAAATTGAGTATGCTTTTGAACTCACTCTCAGGGATACATTGCCTAATCACTTGATGTGAACAGTATTTAAACAACTCAGGTTCCTCCCAAAAATAATATTTGACTTGCGAAAAGAACCTATCTTTTTCTTGTTTTGACCAGTGGGGAGGAACTTGCTCTGTTACCAGATAATTCACAATATGGGCAAACCAGAGAAGACTGATGTTAGAAGAAATTGAGAACAGTTGCTTATTAAGGAACCTATCTCCAATTATTTCCTTATTGTATTCTACTAAGATCCTAGAAACATGATCTACTACCATATTTTCGGAACTTTTCTTATCCAAAATTTCTAAGTCAAATTCTGTAACAAAAGGATCCATCGAATCAGTCTAGGCTTTGTATCCTTTTTGGATAGCAGATGTCTCATGCTGCATGATCAGAGTAAACTAGGACCTTAGACCCTAATAAATATAACCAAAATTTTTCTAGGACAAATACAACTGCTAGTAACTCTTTTTCAGTAGTGGTATAGTTCATTTGTGTATCTGAAAGTGTTTTACTAGCATAGTAAATTACATGGGATTCCCTATTAAGCCTCTGTCCTAAAATTGCTCCTACAGCATAATCAGAGGCATCACACACGATTTCAAAAGGTAGGGTCCAATCTGGAGGCTTGATGATTGGTGCAGTGGTCAAAGCAGTTTGAAGAATATTATAAGAGGCCAGACCTTCTTTACTAAAATCAAAAGAATTGTCTTTGGCAAGTAAGTTACACAATGGTCGAGAAATTTTGCTGAAATCCATGATAAAGTGTCTATAAAAACTAGCATGGCCAAGAAAGGATCGTACTTGTCTAACCGAAGTCAGGGGAGGCAATTTTGAGATCAATTCAACCTTAGCTTTGTCAACCTCAATCCCTCGCTCAGATACAATGTGTCTGAGCACGATTCCCTCATGAACCATAAAATGGCTCTTCTCCCAACTTCAGACTAAGTTCGTTTCTATACATCGTATCAATACGTTAGTCAAATTATGGAGAGAGTCCTCAAATGAAGATCCAAAGACAGAAAAATCGTCCATAAACACTTCAAGGAAGTGACCAACCATGTCAGAAAAATAGGCCAACATATATCGTTGAAAGGTGGCTGGTGCATTACAGAGACCAAAAGGCATGCGTCTGAAGGCAAACATTCCAAAGGGACAGGTAAAGGTGGTCTTTTCTTGGTCTACAGGAAATATTGGGACCTGATTGTATCCTGAATATCCATCCAGGAAACAAAAGAAACTCTGCCCTGCTAGTCATTCTAAAATTTGGTCAATAAAAGGCAGAGGAAAGTAATCTTTCCTAGTAACGACATTCAGTTTCCGATAGTCTACACACACTCTCCAACTAGTGGTTGCTCGGGTGGGAATGGAATCGCCCTTTTTGTTTTGTATGACAGTAATACCTGACTTTTTAGGTACTACCTGAGTTGGACTAACCCATTGGCTATCCGAAATTGGGTAAATAATGTCGGCATCCAGCCATTTTATCACTTCTTTCTTAATAATTTCCTGCATGTTCGGATTTAGCCTCCGTTGCATGTCCCTATGTAGTTTAGCTTCCACTTCACAGTGAATGTGGTGCATACAAACAGAAGGGTCATTCCTTTGAGATCAGCTATTGCCCATCCTATTGCTTCTTTATGTTGTTTGAGCACATCCACCAATTTATATTCCTGATCAGAGGTCAAGGTGGATGCAATGATTACCGAAAGGGTATCATTGGATCCAAGAAAAGAATATTTCAATTTTTCAGGAAGAGACTTCAATTCTAGTTTGGGTGGTGCTTCTAAGGATGGTACTAAAGGGCTTGATTGAGTCGATAGTGATTCATATTTTATAGTCTAGGGAGGAGTGGTGCTAAACTTGGGCGGCTTTAACAAAGCATTCACCTCATTTGTATATTCATTGATATCAAAATCGTCCATTCCAAAATGTGTCAAACACACTTGTAGAGGCTCCGAATCAAGCAATACAGGGAGTTTCCTATTTATAGCTTCTTCTATCATGTTCACTTCATTATGATCATACACAGGTGGTCATTGGAATGCATTAAAAATGTTTAATCTCATCTTTTTATTTCCAAAAGATACATCCATTACTCCCGTTCTACAATTTATGCAAGCATTAGTGGTAGCTAAGAAAGGTCTTCCAAGAATGATGGGTATCAAATAGGATTACTGCTAGATTCCATGTCCAAAACAAGAAAATCAACAGGAAAGTAGAATTCATCTACTTTCACCAACACATCCTTTAATATTCCATGGGGTACCTTGACTGATCGATCTGCTAATTGTAAAGTAACCGTCGTGGGTTTCAGTTCTCTGAATCCGAACAAATCATATATTGAACTCGGGAGAAGGTTCACACTCACACCCAAATCTAACAAGGCTTTCTTGATTGTGAGGTCCCCTATGACACAAGATATAATTGGGGTACTAGGATCTTTGAGTTTGGGTGGGGCTATATGCTAAAAAATTGAGCTAGCCTGCTTAGTTAACTAAATTTTCTTAGGGATGTGTGCCTTAGATTTCCGTTTTTGTGTGCACAGATCCTTAAAAAATTTGGCATAAGCCGGAACTTGCTTCATGGCATCGAGGAGAGGTAAGTTTATTTGGACTTGCTTGAAAAGCTCAAGCATCTCATTCATTTTCAGATTCTTCCTATCCAATGGTAAAGGTGATTCTAAAGCTCTAGGAAATGGAGCCTTAGATGCAGGTGCTTGACCAATGGATTCCTCCTCCTCTTCATTCTTCTTTTCTGGCTTAGCCACTTCTAACTTTTGGATCAGGTCAGGCTGGTTCAATATTTTCCCACTTCTTAAAGTTGTGACAGATTTAGCATGTTCAGAAAAATTTTCAGATCCAGTGGAGGAGCTTTCAGCCATGTATTGACCTTTAGGATTGCTAATGGGCTGGCTAGGTAACTTACCTTCCTCCCTCCGATTAAAAGCTGTAGCTAGCTGACCTATCTGGGTCTCTAGCTTAGAGATGGATTGTGTGTGGGAGTGGAGGAGTTGGGTATTCATTTCCAGCCCCTTCAAAGCTTAAAGCACCTTCTCTTCAAACAAAGGGTCATGATTATTCGGCGGAGGTTGTGGAGGATGTGGGGCACTTGGGTACTGCGAAAATGGCATGCTTCTAAAGTTAGTCTCCTGATAATTGGGCCTAACAGATGAATTGATTCCAGGTTAGGGTTTTCAAGAGAAATTTAGGTGATTATGCCAACTAGGATTGTATGTATTTGAGTATGGATCGTTTCCTGGTCTAGGAGCCATTCGGGTTTGGGCTTGATGAGCTTGCTCCTGAAGCAACTCAGAAAATTGGTAAGTAGCTGGACAATCACCTATCAGATGATTGGGATTAGAATAGATAATGCAAACATCATGATTGTGATGAGATGATGGGAGAATATTTCTAGCTTGCAAGATTCGGTCAAGCTTCTGAGATAGCTCATCTACCTTGTTGTAGATGTCTACATAATGACTAACTTCATACATTCCCCCTCTCTTGGATCCTATGGGTCCTATGGAAGGATCTCTACGAGCAGTAGACATATGATGCAAGGAGTTTTCACTCAGGATTTCAAATATCTACCATGCCTCATGTTCATTTTTTAACATGAACGTACCTCCATATGAGGCATCCACCATTTGCCGGTACCTTTCTGACAGGCCATCATAAAAGCACTGAACTAATTGCCATTTTGATATGGCATGGTGAGGACAGTTCCTAATCAACTTTTTCAATCTCTTCTAGGTTTCATGAAACATTTCTCCATCTGATTGGAAAAAACTGGTAATGGCTTTTCTGATATGATTTGTTTTTTCTATTGGAAAGTATTTCTTAAGAAACTCCCTCTGAAGTTGATCCCAAGTTGAAATAGTCACAGTGTCCAAGAAATTCAACCAGTATTTAACTGTGTTTTAAGGAAAAAGGAAATAACTTAAGCCTTAGAGCATCATCGAAGAAATTTTGTATCTTTACAGTTGAACATATTTCCAAGAATTTGTCTAAGTGTTTATAAGGATCTTCATTCGCAAGTCCGTAAAAGGAAGGTAACATTTGGATTACACTGGACTTGATTTCGTACTGGACAGCCTCTATAGGGGGTACCTGGATGCAAGGTGAATAGGTGTACTTTGAAGGAGTAAAATCTCCTTCAATTATCGTGGAGGGTCAATTCCTTGATTTGGGTCAATTTCTTGATTGGGATCCATAGTACCTGGTCTATTTGCTCTACAGGTTCTTTCTATTTCGGGGTCTAGGGATATGAGTTCGGGTTCTAGTGACTGACAACCTAGCATACACCCTACAAAACGACTCTAAAGCAAACAGTAGAGCAAGTTCATATTTTTTTGATAAATTAAAAAAAAAATGGAAGAATGAGAAGAGGTCTAAAGGAGAGATTCCTAAGAGAGTCCTAGGCTAAAGAAAAGAGAGTTATGTTAATTAATTTCTTTTTTTTTTTTTAAACAAGTGAAATAATCAAAATCACTATCCTGGGGTTAACCTGGATCTAGACAGCTCGTAACTGATCCAATGTTACCTTTAAGCACTCCAAGCCCAAGATCAACTAATTGACTTGGCCAGGTAAGTGTAAGGTTGGTGGGGATCCCCCCGTTGCTTGCCTTAGACACCAATTGAAATTGGCCAGGTAAGCAAACGGAATCAATTAAAGAACCACCTTCCTTCGGGTTCTTATCCTTGAACCACTTTCCTTAGACACCAAGTAGCTAAATGACCTAAACCCGGTCCAACTTTGGGATTCCCTTGTCCTATTGAGCTCGAAATTCCTAGGGTTGACGTCTAATTGATTTTAAAGTTAAAGGCTTAGGTCAATGCGAATGCCGAGTGGTGATTTGTGGGCTAAGAAAGGGTATTGAACTCTCCACCTTATCTAATTAATTGTGTTATATCCTTAAGTTGATTATGGAAAAATGAAATGCAACAAGCAAGATGTCAAAAATTTAAAGTTATAGAAAAACAAAATTAAACTAAAACTAATTTTTTTTAAAAGTTTGGTGATTAATTCTCTAATCCTAATAAATTATGAGATGTTAGGGTAATATTTTTTTTTGGATTTTGTAAAAAAGTAAATTTACCTAAGTCAATCTAAAAATGGAAAGCAAAAAGCATAATTTTTTTTACTCAACCTTTTTGTACCCTAGGACAACCATTCAACATAACTTTCCAGTTATGCCAGGACAATCTTCTGTCAGGGTACTCAAGATTAAAAATTACTAACAACTATTTTTTTAATTTTTTTTTTTTTTTTTGAATTTTCAAATTTTGAATTTTGAAATTTAAATTTTTGGAATTCGAATTTAAATTTTTGAATTTTTTTTTGATTTTTGAATTTTTTTTGATTTTTTTTCAAAATAATACCAAAAGTCTCGGGCAACGGTGCCAAAAATCTGGTGCGCATCGCTATGCACTGATTTAAATTATCTTAAATCCACTAATCTAAAATAGAATAGTGGGAGTAAGGGTCGAATCCTCAGGAACTTTAGGGTTATTTCAAAAAGAATTTCTTTTTTTTTTTAAAAAAAAATTAATGCTATAATTGCTAATAACGGAGATAAGAAATGATTACTCGTGAAGACAATCAAGATATGATCTATCTTAAGAGTACGGCCCGTACCTATGAATCACAGCCCGTCCCTTAGGTATAGATCAGTCAAAAATTTCTTCACTAGAATAGAAAACTTACTTCAAAAGTTTCATATCCCTATCATGACTTGTCCCAGCATTTAAATTACTTCATATAAGATAAAAGGCATGAATCAATATGAAGTAAAATATATCAAAAGAAAACATTTATTTCATAAAATCTGAAGTACATAACAAAGAAAATGAAAGAATTACGGGAACAAGGGTCCCTCTTTCCCTTTCTTCTATTTTCTGAATAACATGTTTGCTGGAGTGGTGGAAGCGGCGGAGACTCGACAGCACTTCAGCAATAAATCAGGATCCCGGGGATGAAAGTAGAGGTGGATGGCTATGGCTGAGTGGAATGGAGTCACGGAATAGAGAGGAGAGTGGGGCAAAGGTGGAGTATATAGAATGCCCACATCGGGCGAAGTGCGAAGTTTTATAAATGAGAAACACCGTGTCAGCCCGCGTGAGAATCGTGGTGGTTCTTCATCCCAATCTACCCAACAATCTCGATGTTATCTACTGGATTGCCGCACCTACTTGCATGATTTTTTTGACCGTTCCAATGCCCCTGCTTATCCATCGCATGATCCCCATGAAGGTAATCCCCTTGTTTCATTCCAACCAAACTCCGCGTTGATCTCCTTCCGTGTCAACAGCCTTATCCCATCCGAATAGCCTCTTCTGTGTCCCACTCCCAGCGAACTTCCTTCGTTCGGACATCATCTAGCTTCCGACAATATCTTCATGGTAAAAGGGTTCTCCTTAGAATGACTTTAGTGGACTGCAGTAGGAGGAGCATGAAACCGTGGGAGAAGACCGGCAGCAGGGAAGAAGCACCGTGAAAGAGGAGGTCCGACAGCTCTACGGTGGAAGAAGACTTTTGGGGGGAAAGAAGGCAATGCTGGCGGTAGGAGGGAACCCACGGGTGGAGCAGGTGGTGACCGGCGGCTTCGGAGGTGGTGGGTGATTTTTTCGACCGTGGAATCCCTTTATCGACGAGAGAACTAGCGCCAGCATCTTCTTCGACCGACGATGGAGTGGGCAGGAACTCTGGCGACTTGAGTGGCATGGGACGATGATGAAAAAGGGAAAGAGGAGAGCTGATCATTTTTCGGCCATTTTTCGGCCAAGAGAGGCCTCTCCAACCAATGGTGAAGGTGTCAGGAGCTTGGGCGGCAGCGGGGGCAACTCTACGACGAATTTCGGTGCAATCCGAGCATTGTGGTCCACGGTCCTGCTTCGTGGACCACTGGCCATGGCAGCCATGGACCAGCAGGAGATCTGTGGACCAATCAACCGGTCCATGGTGGACCGGCTATAATAATTTCCAAAAGTTGTGCTGCTTTGAAATCCATGCTAAATTCTTCTAAAATTGATTGTGGCCTCATATGAACTCCGATTTTGATCCGGTTTATGTCGTTGGATTCCATAAATTATGCTTTACAAGTTAATGACCTTCTTTCCTTCCAATAATATATAAAAATATTATATATATATAATATAATTATCAAGAGCCTTAGATAAATTCATTTGTATATTCATGTAAAAGGGCCAAATTAATGTAATTTTAAGTTTAAAGATCTTAGAAGTTGTTTGGAAGAAGTTTGAAGCCTTTTGGAAGACTCTGAAGAAGTTTCACTTGAGCCGATTCAACTAATAGAGCTGATACATTGTTTGGCATGGCATAGAATTTTCTGATACACAGTATTCGAGCCGACTCAATGTCAATCCGAGCCAACTCCTCCAGAGTGACAGAAAACTGTTTCTGAGAATGTAGTTAATTGAAACGACTCTAATTTTAAATGAGCCAACTCTCACAAAATTGTAGATTTCTTCACCGAGCATCCTAGCCGACTCAAGTCATCTGAGCCGACTCGAATTCCAGAATTTGAACAGTAATGGCTAGTTCCATAATTTGAATTTCTTGGTTCTAAAGCCTTTCAACGGCTAGTTTTTGGTTTCCAAGAAATTCTAATGGCTATATTTACTTGGGAACACTTCAAGAAGCTATAAATGAGGGATTTAAGTAAAGAAAAAGAATGTTTTTCAACAAAAGTAAAGAGAGCATTGAATATTCTAAAAGCTTTCAAGTGAAAACTCAAGTCTCCAACAACTTCCCACCAACTTTTTGAGTTAATCTTTGAAAAGATAAGAGAGCCTTGAAGAGAATTGCAGAAGCATTCAAGAAGGTCTCATTAAGAGCTTCAACTGCAACCATTCAACTACCTTTGGGTTTGTTTTTAGTGTTGCTTCCTTTTTAACTCCGTTTTTGAGTTGTTGTAAGTACAGCAGGTGGCTGTAACTTGTAAGTTGTTTTGAGGTTGACTGGTTAGCCTTGAAAACCAAGTTGGGTTGTTAATGAGCCCGGGAAAACTAACTTTGTATATGTTTTGGATTGTGACCCCATAGTAAAACAATCCGGTTATATTCAGGATGAATATAGTTGAAGTCCCAAGTGTGAACCTTGGATAGTGGACGTAGGAGCTGGGTTGCTCCGAACCACTCTAAATTTCATGGTGTTTGTATTTGTTCTCAGTTTTGTATACTTAATTGCTTCTGCTTGCAATACTTTATATACTTCACTCACCACACAAAGTTTTCAAAAGGCACATATTTGTTAAATTTTTTTTTACAAACCCAATTTACCCCTCTCTTGGGTTGGCCAATTGGGCAACAAGTGGTATCAGAGCTACGTCTCATTGCCATTAATCTAATGATTAAGAGAAAAGTTCAATGGCAATGCAAATGAGCACATCTTTGGCTGAAGGTCAATCAAGTAATAGACCTCCACTATTCATCGGCACAAATTACACTTATTGGAAATCTAAAATAAAAATTTATATTCAAGCTATTGATTTTCAATTATGAAAGATAATCTTGAAATGACCTCACATACTCATGAAGAAAGTTAATGGCATAGACATCCCTAAACCGGAAGAGGAATGTGATGAATATGACATGAAAATGGATGAACTAAATACCAAAGCCATGAACCTTCTTTATTGTGCTTTGGATGCAAATGAGTTTAACCGGATTTCCACTTACACTTCGACAAAGAAAATTTAGGAAAAACTACAAGTTACCCATGAAGGCACAACACAAGTAAAGACTTCCAAAATTAATATTCTTGTGCACAATTATGAGCTCTTTAAAATGGAACCAAATGAGATTATATCTAAAATATTTGCTATATTTACAGATATTATTAATGGTTTGAAAAGTCTTATCAGGGTGTATTATAATACTGATCTTGTCCAAAAGATTCTTAGATGTTTATCAGATAAATGGGATCCCAAGGTCACTGCAATTCAAGAAGCCAAAGACTTAAACACACTCTCGCTTGATGAACTTCTTGGATCTTTAATTACACATGAACTAACAATGTAGTGCTGCAGCCAAGATGACAACAAAAAAAAGAAATCTATAGCTTTCAAGGCTGTAACTGCGATTAAGAAACAAGAAGAAGAGAAAGAAGAAGAAAGCCCCTCCTTTGATGAAGAACTAGGAGATGATGGCATAGCCTTAGTTATGAGATTTAAGAGATTTATGGAAAAAAGAAAATCAAGATATTGGAGGAACCATCTCGGCAAGGGTGAACAAAGTAAGAAGAAAGAGAAACCACAGCCAACTAAACTATATCTACCATATTACCATGTTTAAACTTTAAGGGTGTCTCTGGTTTACATCTGGAATTAGGTTTGGAACTTGAATAGATTAGAATGGAAATCGGAATGGCCATATTTCTTAATATATTTGCTTTGTGATTAGAAAAAACATAGAATGTGAATCCTAGATGACAATAGTAATTGAGTTTTGGAGGTATTCCTATTCCTCCTAGAATCGAAATGAAAATGGAACTTCCCCAACCAAATAGCTAAAATATGAATCATTCCCACTTCCCTTCTAGAGTTAAAGTCACTTATTCCTGTTTCCATTCCAGAGTGCAACTCTCTCCAACCAAACATGCTTTAAAATTCTCGCACTCTCTCCAACCAAACATGCTTTAAAATTCTTGTTTCACTTGTTTACCCAAAAGGGTTTTCTTGTTGTAACTCGGGAAGATTCAACACAAAACCGCTTCCCTCGTATGGCTTCAGCCAGCGTGTCTCCATTTTGATGAGATTGATGAGTCATTAAAATATACAACATGTTGATCATAATCATACATGAAAAATATGAACTACTATTGGTGAAGAGATGCATGACCATTGCTAGCTTTATTTCAACCGGTGGCCTAACCAAATGGTCAATAATTTAGCGTTGCTTGGTGAGATGACTTATCTTCGAGTGTCGGTTTCCTCCATTCAAACTGTTGTAGGGTGTTGATCAGAAGGTTTTAAAGGATCCTATTGTCGTCAAACATGGTACACAATATGACTGCCAAATCACTTAAAACCACTCATAGTAAAGAAGATGCTATGACCGCTAAGACGGTAATCCGGTTAATAGAGACATTGCCTTACTACCAACAGGTCAACGGTTCGAGACATGATCTCGCGGGTAACTCGATTAAATCTAGAATTTTCCTGGAATCCTCGATAATTAGTATGAGTGAGAGATCAGGATCTCCGCCTTTGTTCCAGATCTACTGAACGACATCTTGGATCTAGAATTTTCCTCGAATCATCGATAATTAGTATAAGTGAGAGATCAGGATCTCCGCCTTTGTTCCAGATCTACTGACCGACATCTTGGATCTAGAATTTTCCTGGAATCATCGATAATTAGTATAAGTGAGAGATCAGGATCTCCGCCTTTGTTCCAGATCTACTGACCGACATCTTGGTGGTATCAAGTTAACGTACTCACCATTAGAGATCTCCGCCTTTGTTCCAGATCTACTGACCGACATCTTGGTGGTATCAGGTTAACGTACTCACCATTAGATAAGAAGAGACTGTGCGAATTTGAATGCCTCGTATCGAACATTACTTGACGGGATGGGAACCTATGAAGGTAGTTACACTGGGATTTATCCCCCTATCTCTTTTTTCTATATAAAAAAAAAAAAAATGCCATGGGTGGGGTTTTCCGTTCAATTAAAGCAATTGATATATGAAACTCTTATGAACATAAATCCATTAAATAGTGGGTAATGGTAATTAAAGGATACAAAACCTCCTCAAGAGAGCTGTTACTGCCATGTAGGTATTGCTTGAGAAGAGAGCACTCATCTTTGTTTTTTTTTTTTGTGGGGGGGGGGGGGCGGGGGAGTGGGGGGGGGGGGGGGGGCGGGGTGTGTGCGTGTGTGAAGAGAGAGTACTCATCTTTTACAAATATAAAATTGAAGCCTTGGTGCATGCTCTCCAAAATAGATCAAAAGGTTCACCATGGCTGCCATCTCCACCACTGCCAAGAATATTTTCGTGGCTATCACGATTCTTGCCATACGGTTCACATGCAGGACATCTCTTTTTCTATTTCAGAAGAATAGGCCAAAAAAAAAAACAAAAAAAAGCTACGAAGGCCTCTAAACAAATTATTCATTTTTATCTATCATTTATAAACAAAATTGAAAATCTTGCACCTTAATTATGCTCGATCCTCTACATATTTATGCATGCAGGCCTACGTGTGCATGTTAATTCAAGGATTCTTTTTTTCGTCGCAGCAAAGGCAATTCATGTCTGCACTGGACTGCGCAGAGACATCCCAGAACACGATGCTGCATGCTGCTAAAATGGATATCATGAAGGAGGAGAATTTGTAGCACCACTTTACAAACTTTGTTGCTGTATTAAATGATCAATACCATACATTGAAAAATGCTATGCCATACCACTTAATTCCCAAGTCCGACAGGGAATTGACATGGCGCCACCACGAGTGGCCCGACCCTTTGTGAGTTGCACCAATCCTATCTCGCCACGTGGATATTAATACAAGCAACTCAGGAATTCTATATGCTTGAAATCGTGCCTTCACAGTTGACGCATGGTCAGAATCATTGAATTCCTTAATTTATACGTGGATATACATTAAAAAGTATACAAAAATACAGTGCAATGTTTAGGTGCTTATGAAATATGGACATTCGTTTCTCTGACAGTCAATGAATGCATTCCCGTATCTCAATCTTTATATTTTGTCAAGACCTCTGCACCTGTCCTTGTGATCAGTATTGTATGCTCAAACTGTGCGGCTGAGCTGCCGTCGGCTGTAAGTGCAGTCCAGCCATCATCCCACATGATGGACTCGATGCTTCCCATTGTAAGAATGGGCTCTGCATAACAATCTGATTGTTAACAACTCAACTAGAAGTAACAGAATAACCTACAAGCATTCTAAAGTTCAGAAAATCAAGAACATACATGCGTAGGCGTGCACACTCTTTCAATAAAGAAGCTTACATTTGATACTGTATGCAACGTATTCCTACTTCCTCAAAAGAAGCTTCAGCTTTTAACCTTTATAGGACCGTTATATGGATCATCAAGGCACTGACACACCAAAGTTCGAGGAAGAAAAAAATGATCTGCAACAGCCATGTCTTTTTGACACAATATGTCATGACATAAGACACTCGGATGGAGGCGAGTTTCCAGGCTGTGGCTGTAATTGAGAGGACTGATCTATCGGTTTCTAATGCCTCGCATATTAATTAGCTATATGTAAGGCTAGAAATCTCATTTCATCTGGCTGGCATACTTGGAAAATGTTTTGTGCAACTTGGACATTCAAACTGTATAATGAACGCATTGGTAAAGACATGCTAGCCGGAGAGCCATCGATATTTCTGTAATTTGAAGTGACACTAACTTGAGCTTTCTTACTCAATGAAAATATCTTAAGGTCAAATAACAATTTAAAGTAGGCTGAAAATGGAGCACGATGAAATATTTAGAATGGCCTTTCGAACTGGTGAGAACATTGAATCAAGAAACCATCACAACGGAAACCCAAAAGCAAAAAAAAAAAAAAAGAAAAAAAAGAAAAAAGAAAGGACTACAACCCCAGTAAGACATGGAGGCAAGTTGGCAACAATTGGAGTACTCAAGAAAAAAGGTCCAGCACTATTTATATAAATATAAAGTGCTGATATTATTTCAATTATGTTTCTCCCAAGTGAGGAATAGTTCCTTAGATGTTCTGTTCTGGAACAAAGAGTTTTCACCGTTCTGTTGCCGAGAGTAACCACAACCATTGTTTTTAAGGTTAATGAATTACTTTACAAACAAAAGCAAAATATTATTGAATTAATTTATATAACATTTTTACAAAATATTATTGTAATGGATGATTCAAAACTGATAATTTATATAAATATTTAAAAAATATGGCAATCGATCCAGAAAATGTCTCGAGTATCTTTTCACACAACCAACTCTCATTAATTTTAATTATTTCCCATTATTCTTTAATTCAAATTTTATTAATAAAAAATGCTGAAATATTAAGGTTTAATTGGGCCTGTTTTAGCTTACCTCTAGAAGGTACTATACATTTTTGCAGCTCGAGAGAAGGTGGTTTCACCAGGTTGTTTTCCACCTTTCTTTAAATTTTAGGCATGCATACATTTGGGTGGCCTTAAACATGCCTAAAATTAATGCAAATGCTGACAAAGAAAATATAGCGCACACACATCCCCCCAAATGTGACAGAATTTCTTATTCTTGACTAGGATTTCTTAGTCTTGACTACCTTTTTTTATTATTTTATTACAGAAGTTTATATTTTAGAGAAAAAATAAAGAATCAGCAAAAATAATATGCTCCATTATGTAGATTTTAGTTAACAACAAAATATATCATGCAATCGTGCCTAACACAAAATTGTGGCATGATCACCCTTGTTTTTCCATTTTTTGGCCACTGTTGGCATGGAAAACCGAGGGTGGGAGGAGATCTTACCTTGGTGATTTCCTAGCTTGAAAGAGCCTCCCATCAGGCCAAAAAACCGAACCATGGTTTCCCAGACCACCCTCCCTCTCTTGTCCTCTATCCCACCATTTTCAACCTAACAAAGGAAGAGTACAAGGGTTGGCAGACCATTTTTCCTAGGCTTTTGACAAATACCACCTACGAACTGGCAGGTTGTGCTTGACACAGAGTAATATCACACAGAACCGGGCAACACAAAACAGCTCGGGACCAGTATGCTATTGACAAAACATCCACCACCTTTTCATCTCGACATGGAATTGGCATCAAAATTATACTGACTACTTAGAATTACACCCCATAAAATAACAAAACTAGGCTTCTATACATGCTGCTAACAAATTGCAAAACAAAAAAAAAGAAAAAAAGAAAAAGAAAAAGAAAAACTATAATGGCAGAACTATACAAGTATCAAGTTGTCCCTAGAACATAATTAATCAAGTTTTATTCCATATAGTTACTGAATCTTATCACATAGCTTTCAAAGAGCTATCTTGAATTAAACAACAGGAGAATTGCACATAATAAGTTCAACTTAGCAAGCATGTTGTCATTGGAAATTATATTGACTACCTAGAACTATACTTCGTGGAACCACAAAGCTAGGCTTCTACACATGCTGCTAACAAATTGAAAAAGACAAAAAGAAAAATTATGCTTGCTAGTTGTTCAAGTATCAGGTTTTGTCCCTTGAATATAAATACATCACTAATCAAGTAGAACCACCGGTAACATGAATTTTAATTTCATATGATTACCAAATTGTCATAAAGTTTTCAAAGAATTTATGATGAATTAAACAACAGGAGACTTGCACTCAATAAGTTCAACTTATTAAGCACGACTGTCTTTTCATCTGCACTTGGGATTGGCATTGGAAATTATATTGGTAGCCAGAATTATACCTCGCAGAACAACAAAATGGACTTTATACATGCTACTAACAAAAGGAGAAGGACAAAAAAAATTGTAATTGCAAGCCTGCACAAGGATCACGCTTTGTCCCTAAAATATAACTGCATTGCTAATCAAATAGAATCACTAGCAACATGAATTTTAATTCCATATAATTACTAAATCTTATGACAAATCTTTAAAAGAACCATCACGAATTTAATAATAGGAGAATTGCACTTAATAAGTTCTAGCAAGCATGACACGCCTTTTCACCTGAACTGGGAATTGTCATTGGAAACTATATTGATTAACTAGAATTGTAGCTCGTAGAACAACAAAATGGACTTTATATACATGCTGCTAAGTTGCAAAAGAAAAAAAAAAAGAAAAATTATAATAGCAAGCCAGTACAAGTATCAAGTTTTGTCCTGGAATATAAATGCATCACTAGTCAAACAGAACCACTAGTAACATGAAATTTAATTCCATTTAATTACCAAATGTTATCATAATTAGAGAAGTGCACTTAATAAGTTCAATTTAGTAAACATGATGTATGAATACATACCAATGGTAAATGTTTGACCTTCAATCATAAATCCAGGATTATCATTACCTGTCAAGCACATAATTGCCATACTTGTAAGAGCAGAACAAGATCAACTAAGCATTGCTTTGGAAACTCTAGAGAATTAAATCATGGTTTATAATTATTACTACTAGTGCAGATTAAACTCTTCCAAGCTACAAGGTATTTTGAATGGCTATCCTTTTCAAATTTGCAATCCATGAGAGGTTTTTTTAAAGGTCCCCGACTAGTTTACATATCTCCAATAAAATATCATAGAGCAAGCATACATATGCTATCTTCTAGTATAAAATATTAAAATGCTACATTTCCATTGTCTAAGACAGAAGTCTAAAGTCAAAAACAATTATCAGCAGAGAAAAGCAACTCTCTACAGCTTCTGTCATAGATTACCACCACAGGTCAGTTGGCTCTCACCACAAACACTTTATAGTGCATCATTCCAACATGCTTGGAAGCATTTTTGCACAAAGTTTAACAGACTTTTTTATCATCCCTGTCTTGTTTCATTTGTAAACACTCTACTAACATTGAAGTAATCTTGATTTGAATTGTCCTACAAAAAGATTGCTTCATTTGAAGCACAAGAAGCTCGTATGATGGTTACCATATTTTTGTTGCATGAAAAAAAAAAATTAAAAGCTTTACTTAAAGTTTATAATCAAAATTCCTAATCCAAGCTACAACTATTAAAAATCAATGTTTGTTCACAAGGCTTCAACCTGGTAAATTTCAGTGTGGTAATTTCTCTCATTTTGATTTGCACAATTTTCTTATACTTATCATTTTTAGGAGCTTCAGATCTACCTAAGGCACTGAATTTTTCATTCTCATCAATAATTTTATTCACTTGTTCAGAAAATTCAGACTGCACAATTGATACGGCTGTCTTTTTGCTCCTTCAGTAATGTGACAAACACTGAGGGACACCTGCCTGTGTTCTTCATCATGATATTTTTTCCGTCTAACCAGTCAAAACTTCCATGAATGTTCCAGTTCATTCCAACTTTATGGTAAACTTTAACATCATAATTTTACAAAACCAGGCAGTGATTTTACAGTAGAAAATAACATGGGTAGCCAATTTTCTCGAGGAGATTATACCTCATTCTATGTAATACCCTTTTACATTGTCAAATTAAGTGCAAGCAAAATCCTATGAATTATTCTTCGGAGGTCATGCCTTAGAGATTGCAGTGCAGTGTGATGTCAGATTTTTCAGTCTAAAACCTTTACATCTCTAGCTGAATTTCAGGCAAAGGATGAAGAGAGGCCACTCATATGGTTACAATCTTAAATAATTGTCAGCATGAGCATAGAAATTGGGCTGACTTTTATTCACCAAACTACAGTCCCTACTTTGTGTTCCAGGAACTATAAAAACCCAAAATAATGTTGATAATATAATAGAAATTCATCATAACATAAGTGAATGCTTAAGAGACTATTTCACAAGAGCGCCAAACCACCCCAAACCATGTGCTTTGAAGTCCACCAAATTCGACCTAACAGCTATTGGGTGTGTTTAGCTGGTCAATCCAGCTCCCAAACCAAACCATTTTTTTATAAAAATCATGGCAGATCCTCTCCCTCTCTCTTGATTATTCTCTCCTCTCCCGATCTCTTGATTTCCCTCTTCCTCTCTCCCTCTCTCTCGATTCTACTCTCTAGATCTTCCTCTCCCCTCTCCCCTCTCTCTCTCGATCCTCACCACAACGATAACACTGCAACGATGATGCTTGCTAGGGTTAGGATTCCACGACGATGAGATATGCCTCTCTCTCTCTCTCTCTCACTCTCACTCTCCCTTGATTCCACTCTCTCAATCTTCCTTTCCCTTCTTCCTTCTCTCTTGATGCTCCACACTGATGATGACTCCATGATGACAATGTTGAATAGGGTTAGAGTTCCATGACAATGAGGTCTCTCCATCTCCCCCCTCCCTCTCGCCCTCTCCTCCTCATTTCTTCCTCCTGCTTCCGGTGCACCTCCACTTGATATGGTACGTACTGGTACCAAGGTTCAATGTACCAGTATTAGGACTCGTATCGGTCACCAGCTGATACAGTATGGTACCGTATCGAGTATCGGTACGGTGATCGGCATGTCAATTTTTTTGATTTCTTGTGATCTCAAATCAGTTTTTTTAGAGTTATTGAATATTTTTAGATCCACATAGATGTATCATCTCTTATAACCTTCTATTTTATTCTCTGCATTCCTCTTCGTGGGAGAAAGAAGAGGAAATTGGATGGTCATTCCCAATTATAGAATTTTCAATTGCTTAAAATTTATAAATAAATAATCAATACATAATTATATACCGATATTTAGAATATGATCGAGTATCGATGTCCATAAATGTCAGGAACTCAGGATCATTGATATACTGAGTAGGAAAATTAATAAATCTTTATAACCAAGTAGCATTGTAATCCTCTATGGTCATTCCAGGAGGTATACATGTTGGATCATAACTCATCGAAGATCTCTCACTGAGGTCCTGACTTTAAGAGGTATTTTGAAACTGATGATATGGCTGTGAAGAAGCCCATTCAAATATACTGGCAGCAAAATCAAATTCATAAAATGCTCAGGGCTGAATGGGATAATAGTCATTATAAGATGATGTATCAAATGCACTATATCCATATCCATATGGATTATAAGCTATCAATAACTGTGGATAAGAGGATCCTGAATACGAAGATGAACCTGATATATCCATGAATCCTACTCCACGTGCAAGATCATCTACAGCTGCATCGTATCCTGAACAACCTCACGAAAACTGTCGCTTGTATGAAATTATATCGCCGCGGGCTCTACTAGCTCATATACCATAGTCCCTATCCTTTATGGTATGCATAAACTGCAACTCACCAATAAATCGAAGATCACTAACCAGCTACGTCCTATATCCTTCAATCCCTCCCTAATCACTAAATCCTCAACCATCAGAATAATCATTAGCACTGCTTTCACTAGTATCCGAATCTGAATGAACTGAATGTTCTACTGGAGATGCAACTGCCTTTCCTTTTCTTTTGTCTTTAGACTATGTAGCTACCGAACTTCTCGTTACATGATGCTCTGGTTGAATAAATTGTGAGAGATGCTATAATGTATCGGTTGGAGCCTTCTACAGAATGTTATTGCTTGTCCATTGGTCACATCCACCCCATCTTCGCTATCTACAAAACTGGTCAGTCGAGGAGACGATCCTGACTCATCAAGCTTTGGTTCCTGCTGTTGACTCATGACCCATCCAATCACCAGATATTCATCCTCATCAACAAAATCACTCACAATCAGATAAGAGTATTTGAGCTTAACTTCCTTCTAAATGCATTTTAATCTCAACCTTAAATTATAATATACATATACAAGATCGTTGAGATGTTTCTATTTTAGACAATTTCTCTACTTGGAGTGGATAAGGCCAAAGGTCAACTGGTGGCACTCACATCCACTCGATGACACCATCTGGAAGAGGATCTTAACAAAAAGATTTTTCAATTTTTTTTGCAAATTTACCAAAATACATCCACTATTCAGTTGCAAAAGACCAAAATCATTAAAAATTTTAGATTCAACAAAATCAAAAACTACTTTGAATCTAATATTAAACTTATTAGTACCTGCCATGATTCATCGTTGATTTACTTTCAATCACTACATTAGATCCAAATAAATATGTGCCCTCTCTAAATATTTTTTCTAGAAAAAAATACCATTACCATGTGTTAGTTATTAAAGTTACGATTAATAAAAAATACTCAATAATTTTAACTTAACTTATTCTAGATACATAGCCATGATATCTGGATCGGACTCCATCTTATATATAACATTAGTAGGATAAAAATAAACTCATCATCCATGGCAATCCCAGGTATGAAGTACTGAAATCTCAGATTCATATGGTAAGCTGCACATAAATTTTTAGAATTAAGTACATTTATACAAATACAATTAACTTTAAATTTTTAGAGCGTTCTTAATAACTTGCTTACTTGCTAAATGCAACTCCGTACCTATTTGATAGATCCACCATCCATCAATGATCCGGATGTGTACTCATTGGTATGTATTGGATTTGCCACTTGAATCTTTTTCTTTGCCTTTTACATCATATAATAAAGGAAGCCCATCTGAGGGTATTGCTCAGAGTCCACGATCCGAAGTACCTCATATAAAGGCTTAATAGCCTCCACTATCTTCTTGGTCCGCTGTCACAATGTCTGTCTCATCACTAAGTTCTCCACATTGCTCTTCTCAATGTTTGCTTTAGCATAGCTGCTCTGCTGCTACTTTAGACTAACAAATATCTGACGTAGCTCTACTTTCTAACCAAGAAGACTATCAAGTACTATATAATTTATAGCAAATTGTGTGATGCCTGGTCTCAATATTTCTCTCCCTGTATAGCTCCATATCAATGATAAGACCCATGTATGGTTATAGATGAACCTGGTGATACTTTATGCTACTTCAACTTCTTCTTCACCCTACGAATCTTTCCAATATCCATCAATATGAGATCGATATAATGTATGGTACAAGAAATCCAGAAAATATACGATCGCCGCTCCATCAAGATCTCCCTTATAGCATTATACTGTGATCCATTATCAGTAATAACTTGCATAATATTCTGCTCTACCACCTGATCAATCACCTCCATCAATCTGAAGATGTAGCTAGTATCGTGTACCTTATTGAAGCATCAGTAGATTTATGAAAAAAAATTCATCATAATAAATCAAGGTGATGATGCTTCTATTAGTAGGATCAGTCCAACCATCACACATCATTGTCAATCCATACATGGACTACTTTAATACGAGGCAATCTATTTTCTAGCTCTTCCTTATTGTTATCAAGAAGCTCACCACAGATATCCCTCGGTCTTGGAGGATCTATACGTACACTAGCGGCTTGTATAAATGAAATCGCAGAGCGATGATATAGGTTATCTACTATGTATGCTGCGATATGACTGAAATAAAATTAGAATCTAATAGTCTGCCACATATCATTCTTTTATCATTTTCAACATAAAATTAATCCTCTATTACTTGGAATCTCTACTAGGAAAAGTATATGGATCCATGTCATAGATAGTAGCTCTTGTTGGAATATTGCTAGATGACTTTTTTTTACTACCAAATACTCACATGGATGCAATACGATTGGTGCCTATTCTAGCAAGCTCTCTAACTGAGAAGGTCCTCTTAAATTGTTCCTTAAACTTTTACAATAATCCTGGAGCCCGAGCCCGATCCCGACTCAAAAACTGATGGCCCAAATTGCTCTGTATGCTTGGCCACCTCCTCTAGCTACCTCTACTCATACAAGCTCATCTGAATAGTAGCCTCAATTTGTGCCTCATCATTTAGAATAGATGCTTTCTCTGACTTTCTAAAATAATAAGATGGTTCTACGGCTTGATGATCCATCTCTGCCCTCTTCAATATTTTTTTTTAATTTTAAAATTAGCAAAGTGCTTCTTTATCAGCTGATCGATCTCTAATGGATAATATCGGCATGCATATATATCAGGATAGCCACTAGCCAAGTATTGCTTCAATCTTGTTATCCCACCATCCTTGCATTTCATATTGTACCATTTACATTTCCAATGATGCTGTTCTGAAAGCATTATCTCATGCTCCCAACTAATATCACGTTTTGGATCCTTCTTCCTCAATGGATCCATTTCTGAAGATTGAAAAGCACATCAACTCAATAATTACATAAAATTAATAAATTTTATTTATCTATTTTTTATTTTTTAAATTAATTATATATAAATTAATTTTTTAGAATAAAAATTATTAAAAATTAAAATATTATAAAAAATTAATTTGATCTTAGATTTATGTAGGATCCTATCATGGATGCTATATATATATATTTTTCAGATAGTAAAAATGCATGAAATATCACTTTTTTCAAAATTAGGTCTAGGATACTATTTACATGATGTATCAATATTTGGATAAATAGATATGAAATTTATGATAAAAGTAGCTTACAAGTCCCAAAATAATAATCTTATTTTATATTTTATATTTTATATTTTATAATTTAAAAATATTTTTTTAATTTTAAAAAATATATATTTAATAAAAATTAATGACCTTAGTATCATTAGATAGATCATTCATAGATCTACAACATATTCTAAAATCATACCAAAATAAAAAAATCTTGATATAATATTTTCTTATTTTTTTTATTTTTTTATTTTTTTATTTTTTATGAATTAAAAAAAGGAGAGAAAAGGATGGATCTACGTACCTTTAATCGATAATTTTTCTTGATTTTTCGACGTTGGAATCATTTGGATAGGAAAAAATGGCCAATGAAAGAACTCTGTATCTCTCTATGAAATCAAGATCCCGAGACTCTCAAGTCTCAATCATATTAAAAACAACCCCCATCCAATAGCTACAGTACCCGACCCGATCCAAACCCAAACTAGATCCAACCTAGGCCGAACCGGGCGAAATGCATGGTTTGGGGATTGAACCGTACCATTGTAGTCCGGTATGGGGGGTTTGGATGGTCTGGGGGTCTGGACCATTTTCCATAATCGAACCATATCGGTTTCTGGCCAGTTTAGTTCAGTACAGCTCGAACTGGACGGTTCGGACCACTACGAGAAACCCTGACTAGTACCATATCAAACTAGTCACTGGCTGGTATGTCACCTTACTACCAATTAAGAGAACCTTGCTACTACATTTATCAAGTTTCTTAGGTCATTTGGCTTTGAACCTATCATTTTATTCAATGTTATAAAAAATATTTGGGACATTTAGTCTAGTTTATATACATCTCAAGAGGCTTCTTTTTTGTTTTTATAGTCACCAATGTAATCTTGCGCTTGCATACATCGAACAAAGCATACTGCATAGTTTGAAAGCTTACATAACTTTATCATTCAATCCAGATGCTAGAAAGTTTCCAGTCGCGTTCCAATCAAGCCTTCATAATTTTGCAGATCCAATGTCCTACATCACATTTTAATTCCAAAAGTATACCTATCCTTTCTCCTTTTTGCTAGAAACTTTTTAAAGTAATTTCAAAATATATTATGGCGCTAATAGTGAATTGTATTTCAATTGGATTATTTTGGTTGTAAAATGTGCTTGGGAGCAAGGTTCACCAACTCGGAACCAGACCTCGTGCTGGCTGGCCAGCAATGCACCCACGTACCGGGCTCGAACCAACAAGGAAATGAAAGTGGGAGAGAGAGAACCGGAGACAAAAAGAGACAAGGGGGAGGGAAGAAAACGGAAACTAGTGGTGGCCACTAGAGGCTGACTGAGGCCTGTAGGGCTTCACCCTCCTTCGAGAGAGGACAACAGAAAGAGATAAAGACAGAAGTGGATGGAGGGGAAGGCAGCGGGGAGGCCATCGGAGGGTTGCCGGAGGGCCGCCAAGACCCTCGAAAGGCAAAAATCAACCCCACAATGTCCATGGGGCTGAAACAAGGGCAACCTGCCTCTATTTCATTGTGTTTTTTTTAAAGCCAGACTTATAGTGAAGTCAGCAATCCCATTGCCAGCTTCACCTTCGACCCCATAGATGCCATGGGGTTGATTTCTGCCATTCGGGGACCTCGATAGCCCTTTAGCGACCTCCCTCCAGCCTTCCCATCCATCTACTTATCTTCCTCCCCCTGTTCTCTCTCTATCTCTTTTTGTTGTCTTCTCTCAGAGGAGGACGGAGCCCCGAAGACCCTAATAGCCCTCCAAAGGCCTCAGCGGTCCATCGCTGGCCTTTCCCTTCCCTCTTCTTCTCTCCTCCCTTCTCTCTCTCCCTTCCTCTTTCTTTCTCGCTTGCTCCATTTAGCTGATGTTCGGAATTGATGGCTCGAACCGCATCAGGAGGCCATCATTATGGTTTGGTATGCCCTAAACCACCTAATTTGGGACAGTTCAGTAAACCATGCTCGAGAGACAAATGACATTTATTGAACTGTCATGAATCCTCTTTGTCTAGACTTTAAAGTCTAAAATATCCCAAGTCCAAGGGGATATTGGAGGGTCTCAAGTCAAATAAACTTAAACTATGACCAATAAGACAGGCCTAGCTACCTGCCAGTTCTCCTTCCAAGATTCATAGGAGCAAGGATTTACGTATCGGCGGGATAGGGGTCGTTCCGGCCATTCTATCTCATCCCTTTGAAAATCCAATACATGGGATGGGTGCAGGACCCCGAAACCCACCTTCAGCCTCCGTCCCGGCTATCCCATATTCATCTTGGCCGGATCAAGCACCGGTACAGCCATCCTTGTTGGGACGAGCTCTATTTTTTTAATTAATATTTGATGCTTTGAATGGCAAATTAGTTGCCGAGAGGAAGAAGAAAGGTGGGTACAAATCGCAGCACTCGGCTTCGGAGTTGGCATTTGCATTGTTACCGGGAGGGAGGAGCACGACCATCGCCTTAGATTCCACGATTGGAGCACTTGGGAAGGAGGGACCGAGGGAGGAGCTCTCGATGGAGGAGTGTTAGGTATTAAACTAATGAAAATTAACCTAACTTTATTTAATTAAAATTGATACTTTTTGTGGTACCATTTCTGCCGGTCCACGGGTAGAACCATGGACCGCTCTCCTCCACTCACTCCCGAACTCGCCCAAGGGACCGTCCGAGCGCTACCCGACACGCCGGAGACCTCACCGCCGGCCGGAAAATCACCGGAGAAGGGGCTGCTGCACTTCTTCACCGCTCGTCGTCAGCCGCCGCTGTGAGCCACCATCACCATCCCAAGCCGCCGGCCTTTCCTCACCATTCGGCCATGAATCAAAGTTGCCGCCGTTGCCCGTCACCGTCAACTGTCGCTCGCCGCTGTCTTCTTCACCACCGTCCCACTGTTGCCCAAACCGCCAATAGCCTTCCATGGTCGGAAATCCATGCTGCCACCTCCAAAGCCGTCGGATGTCGCCGTTTCACCTGATCCGTCGCACCCGTGGCCGAAAGAGACGCCAGGAAACCATCCTCAGCTGTGCCGTGCCATCTTTGGATGTTATTTCTTCTTTGTTGTCGAAAAATGGGATGTCCGAATGGGGAAGTTCGATTATGGATGCTGGCGCGAGAGAGGAGGATAAGCATCGGAAGTTGTTGAAACGGATATGACGCTGGATGGACGCGGGTTGTGCGATAGAATTTTGAGTTTGATTTTTGAGATGGAGATACGATCGCGAAGGAGTTCGGATGAGGAGATAGCGCCGAATTTGAGAAGCAGATTGGGATGAGGAAATCACCGCGGTTCCCACACGGGCCCGACACGGTGTTTCCCATTTATAAATCTCGGGGTCATTCTACGTTCCGTGGGAGGATTAGAGAGACTTCATACTGCGCCCCATTCCACTTTCAATTCCCGTATTTCTTTTTTTGCGAAGCCGATGTCCAGGATAGAAGGCTAGGTCATCTTCTCGGGATTCCACTGTAGTGCTTGGCACAGGAGATTTATTTTATTTTTAATCTTTTGTACTCATATTCTATGAAATAAAAATAGGAATTTCTTGTCAATATTTTTATGAATTATTTCATTCTTATTAAGCATAGTTTATATTCTTGGGACAAGCTGTGATCAATAGGTACAGTTTGTGCTTTTGGAATAAACTATCTCTAGAAAGGATTTTTATTATTTGTATGTCTAATTTCTGATTAATCTATATTCATTTCATTTCATAAATCAATAATCATTTTACAAGGGGTATGGGGTCCTATTTATAGGGTTCTTCACACATGAAGATATCATAGGACTCCTTTAAATTTAAAGTACATTTAAATTTAAATTCAAACTCAAACACTCCTTGTCATCTTCCTTGAAATTTGAATTGGCTTGGCTTGGCAACAACTTGAATGGCTTTCATTGAGTTGGGCAACAAAAGAGAGGGAGAGAGAAGTCCTCTCTTACTCTTAAAAAGTGGCGATGAGATTTTTTCCCTTCTCCCTTCTTGGCGTGAATCTGATTTTTGATCTCTTGATCGGCAACAAGGGATAAGAAATAGCTTCGAAAGTTTGAATCCTTCATTTGAATTTAAATTTGGATGAGGATATTTCTCCCTTTGAATTTAAAAATAGATAGAAGATAACTCCTTTGAATTTGGATGATCCTCCATTTATCTTGGACTCTTCCTCCTATTTAAATTTTGAATGAATGGGCGTCATCTAAAGTGGGTGACAAGAGAAAATGAGGGGGGGCGCCGGATAAGAAGCAGAGTCCTGCTTTATTCCTCTCAAATGGGCGCCTCCTTGAAATCTCAGATGGGCGATGAAAATAAAATGGGATAGGCACCTCTCTTGGATAAGGATGACATTCAAATTGTCTTCTTGTCTTGATATCTGGATGTCCCAATATCTTGATGTCTGGATGTCCGGATGTCCGAATGTTTGGTGAAAAAATTTGGACATCCCTTTTTTGACCTAGAATTGATCCACTAAGGTAATGATGACTTGGATCTTGGGTACTTATGACACCCCTTGACTTATTCAAGCACTAATTACGGGACTCAAATTGGACAATTCATCAAACAAAGCAAATTAATGCTATTTACAAGACTCTTAAACCAATTGATGGACTCAATGGACTCAATTGGTAACTCAACAATCCTAATTGACCAAATTACACTTAATTTGATCAAATTACAACTAAATTTGACCTAATTACAAACTCAAAACAACTGGGACTCGAGTGCTCTTTGTAAAGAACACATGGACTTACTCATTGGTGATTCAAATTGAATTGGAAAAGGTTTGCTTCCTCTTCCTGGCTCTTGTGTCCTCACCAATTCTCCCGGGGTAGGAGGAACTCGACCCCGTCGAGTATGGGTCAATTCGGCTCTGGTAATGTTCTAGCAAGTCAGGGTTCAACTTTTGAAGATCCTCTCTGGTGATCCAAGAATCCTCAGACTCAGATCTCCCTTACCAACGAACCATATATCTTTGATAGTTCTTATTTTTAGTAGTTATGATCTTATCATCCATGATCTGCTCAATCTTTTCTCTCCTCTCTGGTAATTTGGCTGGTGGACATTCTGGGATAGGGTCACTCTCAAAGGTGGGATCAGGCTCAAATAGTTCACTAGGTATCACCATTGATTCCTTAAACTCGACTAGATCAGATATATTGAAGGTTGGACTAATACCTAACTCAGATGGTAATTCTAGCATATAAGCATTAGGTCCAATCTTCTTTATAATCCTATACAGTCCAGCACTACAGGCGTGTAGTTTTTTCCATGGTTCAGACTGGAAACCGTTTAGGTCGTAACCTGATCATGACGAAGTCCCCTTCGTTAAACTTTTTAAATCTCTTATCTAAGTTAGCCTCGTACTCATATGATTCATTGCTCTTTTTAATTTTGTTACTAATTTCTTTATGCAATGCTTTGACATGCTGTGCAAATGACTCTGTGGACCTGGGACTCAGACTGACACTTGATAAAAAACAGACTCAACTATGTAATCCTATTGAGAAGAATTTTATTGGACTCTTAGACTCTAAACCTAACAGACGATTGATTCCTTAGGTTTGACCCTAGTCTGGTATGCACATGAAAAGTTACCATGGATCCCTAGCAAATGCCATAAGGTCTTCCAAAAGTAGGTAGCAAAAGGGATGGGCTTTAAGGGCTCATGCAACCTGGTAATCTCTTCAAAATGAAACCTAATGGCTCTAGAAGCATGATAAGGGAAGGGTAGGAAATAGGAATCGGAGTCTTGGGATAACTTAGGGGAAGCATCAAACAGGCCTTGGTTACTCAGGATGACCTTAAGATTTGAATATTGATCTATTGGTGTAAGATCTATGGCAGGTGGGATGCTTCTAGGTGGCGGAAGGTCATCTGGAAGGTCTTCAGGAAGTGCATCTTGAAAGTCTTTTAAAATAATGTCGACCTCCTGGGGTTGTTCCTCAGGGACTTGAAGGAGGTCTTGTGTCGAGGCTAAAGGATTGGGTTCTTCCTGAGGGCATTGAGTTACGGGAACCAAGTCCTCACTAATTTCCTGTTGTTCTGATGTTTCAGGACTAGGCTTAACAATCTTTTCTTTTCCAAGGGTTTCCTCAGGTAAGGTACTAAAGTTGTCCTCCTCGAAGTCTTCTCCTTTATATTCATCCATCAGGTTTCCTCCAGCTTCATATATTTCCACTACGGTTTCAGCTTGAGTAACCTTCTGGTCAATTAACTCTAAGTCTACAATAGATATTTCCTCTTTAGGATCATTCTTAGGAACAAACAGGGTCACAGGAGTGGGTCGGCTCGGATTAGGGTTTAATCGACTCTGATGAAAATTGGGTTGACTCTGTTGTAGAATGGGTCGACTCAGGTGGACTAGGCTAGATCCTGATTTTTGATAAGGGGCACTAATCCAAATGGGTTCTGGCCAATGAATTCTGGGTCCAGGGAAGTCAGTTTAGATGAACCAGGGTTAGTTCGGGCCCTACGGATTCTTTCTAAGTTGTCGAGTCACTTATCTAGTCGATCACACTTATTGTCCATCAGGGCACATTGTTCATTGAAGGTCCTCAGTAAAATTTCTATAGTGGACTCCATGATCAGACTGGATTGGGTTTGGCCTGCTCTAGTGGTTATGCAATGCAAACATTACAAAACAACCTAAGTCTGGGGTTCCTAGATCGAAGGGCCAATATAGTGCTTGGTCAAGGTAATAACCAGGACTGTAGTAACTCCTCGATTGGCCAGGTAAGAGGTGGGGTGGTGGGAGGCTCCCCTCACTCTCGTGAGGTCTTAATTAAAGAACCACCAGTCCGCTTAAGGCGTTTGCCTTTGGACCTCTAGCTTTAGACACCAATTCTCAGAAGCACACACAGAAGTAACTACTACAATGGGTATAAAACCCGACCTGTTGCTGTCCCTAGCTTTAAGTGCTACTTGATTTTAATTAAGGCTTAGGACTATGCAAATGGGGTTGGTTGTTTTGGGCTAAGAAAAGGGTCTCAATCCTTCCCTTATGTTATATTGCTTGCCCTTAAGTATTTTCAAATGAATGCACAATCAAGATAAGATAAGATAACACTGACAATTTAAAATTCAAACTTTAAATTTCAAATTTTAAGTTTAGATTTCAGATTTAAATTTAAAATTTTAATTTTTTTTAAAAAAATTAAATTTTAAATTGCAGAAATTAAACTTTTATGGAATTTAAACTATATGAAATCCTGAAACAGAAATATTTTCGGGCAGTAATCAGGCTTTCAGAATTCTACATACCGAATTAAATCCTAAGAAAATATCGGAAAATAAAACCAAATGTAATGAATCCAACGCAACAAAAATCAGAATTTTTCGAAATTCCTACATGCAGAAACAATTAAAAGAACGGACCATATATTGGAATAAATGGGATGCAGAAAATTAACCCTAAAGATGCATTTCTCTTTGTTTTCTTCTTCAGGGATCAATTCACAGCGGCACCCCTACATGCCATAGGAAATCCCCTTTGAATGGGATATGAGGGTTTTGCAGCTCTACTTTTTCCTATGACCGGACAGCCATAGTGAAGCACCCGATCAGAGTATTTAAAGAGAATTCAACTAGCATGAAACCCTAATCTAACCTAATACTCTGATACCAATACTGATGTGGAATGCCAGCTCTGATACCAATAAGATGATCTGGAATGCCAGCTCTGATACCAATAAGATGATGCGGGAAAAAAATTTAGACCTTTCTAGCGATAAAAATTTTAACCTTCCACCCCCACTCTCGGCCCAACACACTCCCTTCCTAATCTTCAACATTGTTCTAGAATTTTTCAATCTTGGTCTAGCAAGCTTACCTCCTGTATTCTATGGATTAAGGATAATTATCGTCGTAGAATACTCTACGAACGTTTTTCTGCCATGTTAACAAGGCCTCCTGATTGACCTGTCTTTTAAAAATTTTCATGAGGGATGTACCAAGTTCAATATCAGAAACACTCCCTCTTAGCGTCTGGCTGAAGACTTTAAACTTAGCGCTCCTGGGAGGCAACCCAGTTCTTGCCTTAGTTCATGCTTTTCGTTTTACCCTTGTGTTCTTTCTTAAAGAGTGATCAAGGAAGATTGCGAGGAACATGGCGACAAAAGGACATCCAACATTCATACTTTACCAGGTTGTACCTTTCCTTGTCATTATTAGTATCCTCTTCCATTGAGGACAATGGAAATTAAGTTGGGGGATAATCTAATTAAATTAATCTAATCCTCGAGTAAAATTTTAATCGATTTTTGTGTACGCTGTCTCGAATTGAAAATAATCAAGCTCGTTAAATGAGTGATTAACGGTTTAGACAATTTTAGATATACTGAGGGATGATTTATCAAGGAAACCTTATAAATGATAAAGTGTAGTCCAGAAAATTTTAGAAGAGCAATTCCAGACCCTTCGGCCTATCGATCTTGATAATGAATCCTACTTATATTGGTATAGGGATCACAAAAAGTCCCGAGTTTAATAATAAAGGTTTTTAGCATCTCTCACTGAGTAACCAGGCCCCTTCGCCTAAGTAAGCGTTGTTCACGTCAAAATGTGGGGATGTAAAGAAACCTTTTGTAGAGTCAGTCTTGACTTGAAGCCTTTTTGACTCGAGTCAGTAAGCCCGAGGGGTGTTTAACACCTAATGCCCTAAAGCCAACTGGTTTGGAAGTCATTGGCTTAAAGCTCGCTACAATGGTCAACTAGAAAGCAAGATGTCATGACATTGCACTGGCTTAAAGCTCGCTACAAGGATCAACTAGAAAGCAAGATGTCGAGACATTGCACTGACTTTACAATTTACTTAAAAAAAAAAAAGAAGAAAAGTAGGTACTAAATAAATATTGCACCAAAACCAAAGTTAGAAGATTTAGAGAGTGAGATAGAAAGTTGGGAAAAGAAAAACTCTTAAAACTTCTATGGACTTCACTCTACCATGGATGGAATTGGTAATCCAATGAAGTACGTTCTTAATGGTCTAACTGGGTATCCTCTGATTTTAGTATTAGTAAGATAATTTTCATTTTATGGACCAAGTTAGTACACAGGACTAATTCATTTTCTTTACTCGAGGACGAGCAAAGTTCAAGTTAGGGGATGTGTTAGATATTAAAATAATAAAAATTAACCTAACTTTATTTAATTAAAATTGATACTTTTTGTGGTATTTTGCAGAAATTGACTCCATAAACATGTAGAGCTCGATTTTAGGAGTCCAACGACGCAAACGGCACGCGATTCGGACTTCAAACGGGCCCGGAACAGAATTTTGAAAATATTAGCCTTGCATGAAATTTAAAGCGGCTCAATGTTCCACCCACCGACCGCTCGGTCCATGGTTCTGCCTGTGGACCGCGATCCACCATTCCCTCCGGCGAGTTCGGGAGTGAGTGGAGGAGGCCGGTCCACGGTTCTGCCCGTGGACCGCGATCCACCATTTTTACCGATCCACGAGCAGAACCGTGGACCGGCCTCCACTCGCTCCCGAACTCGCCGGAGGGACCATCCGAGCGCTGCCCAACACGCTGGAGACCTCACCGCCCGCCGGAAAATCATCAGAGAAGGGGCTGCTGCCCTTCTTCACCGCTCGTCGTCAGCCGCCGCTGTGAGCCGCCGTCACCGTCCCAAGCCGCCGGCCTTTCCTCACCATTCGGCCGTGAATCAAAGTCGCCGCCGTTGCTGTAAACTATTGCTCGCAGCTTTCTTCTCCACCGTCCCACTGTTGCCCAAACCGCCAAGAGCCTTCCATGGCCGGAAATCCATGCTGCCACCTCCAAAGCCGCCGGATGTCGCCGTTTCACCTGATCCGCCGCACCCATGGCCGAAAGAGATGCCAGGAAGCCATCCTCAGCCGTGCCGTGCCATCTTTGGATGTTATTTCTTTGTTATCGGAAAATGGGAAGTCCGAATGGGGAAGTTTGATTATGGATGCTGGTGTGAGGGAGGAGGATAAGCACCGGAAGTTGTTGAAGCGGATATGACGCTGGATGGACGCGGGGTTGTGCGATAGGATTTTGAGTTTGATTTTTGAGATGGAGATACGATCGCGAAGGAGTTCGGATGAGGAGATAGCGCCGAGTTTGAGAAGCAGATTGGGATGAGGAAATCACCGCGGTTCCCACATAGGCTCGACACGGTGTTTCCCATCTATAAATCCCGGGGTCATTCTACGTTTCGGGAGAGGATTAGAGAGACTTCATACTGCGCCCCATTCCACTTCCAATTCCCGTATTTCTTTTTTTGCGAAGCCGATGTCCAGGATAGAAGGCTAGGTCATCTTCTCGAGATTCCACTGTAGTGCTTGGCACAGGAGGCTTATTTTATTTTTAATCTTTTATACTTCTTTTCTATGAAATAAAAATAGGAATTTCTTGTGAATATTTTTATGAATCATTTCATTCTTATTAGGCATAGTTTATATTCTTGGGACAAGCTGTGATCAATAGGTACAGTTTGTGCTCTTGGAATAAACTATCTCTAGAAAGGATTTTTATTATTTGTATGTGTCTGATTTCTGACTAATCTATATTCCAGGAGAACTGGCCGTCATCGAACAGGTACGGGTCGTCATCGCCAAGAATAGGTTATATCTAGATCGGAACGTACAGATCTCATAAAAGTGGAGTGCCAAGTAACCAGTTGAAATTCCGAGATTCATATCTTTTGCATTTATATTTCTATTTTAGTTTAGCTTTTACTTTTCAAAAGTCTTTTTCAAAATAACACAAAAGTCTCTGTGGGTTCGACCCTTACTCTCACTATTCTACCTTTAAGAGTAGTGGTATTAAGGTTTTAGATCGGTACGTTGCGACGCGCATCAAGGAGCTCTCGGGAAGGAAAAGGAAAGAGGAGCACTCAGCATCGGCTTCATCGCTGGGAGGGAACAAGGCCATCGCCTTCAATTCCACGACTAGCGGAGTGCTAGAAAGGAGAAAGTCCTGGAAAGACCTCTCGGGAAGGAGAAGGGAGGATGAAGGGAGGGCCACAGGGCAATTGGCAGAGGGAGGATGGATAAGGAAACGGGCCACTCATTGCCCTAATCCCTCTTTAAAACTCATTTTGATCGAAGACGCAAGGATTTAAAGCAAAATTAATGCATCCGAGAGAAATCAAGTGAGGGACAATCAGCTTTTTTGGCAGGGTCGCGTTTTCGCCCATTTATCCAACGTATGGCTAGATTTTTTTAATTAATGGATAAATCTGTGCAACTTTGTTTTTTGGCCCGTTTATCACAAAGTTCGCCTGTTGGATCCATTCTTTTTTTGCCCGTTTATGTACCTTTTCACCCGTTGATTTTTTTCCCTTTATCACAAAGTACTTTTTCACCCTTTTTCCAAGAGCAAGAAGAGTAACGTTCACATGGCCAACTTATAAATATAGGCCTTGAATGGATAGAAGGGAAAAAAACTCACCCAGACCTCAAGCAATAGGAAACTCACCCAGAACTCACAAAAAATAGAAGGGAGAAAAACTCGGGCTATTACAGGAGAAGAATGCAGATGAAGATAGAAGAAGACTCACAAGCAATAATCTTACTCTTCCAAGATTTTATACTTATTATAAAAATTATAAATTTTTTCAATTAAAAAACTATGATTTAGTATATTATTATCATTGTTTTTTTAATCATATTTCATTTTGTATTGGAAGATCCCATAAAAGGAAGAGGAAGGGAGATAGCTCAAACTTTTCATTTCTTAAAATTTCAACAAGACTCGCCAACAGTATTCCTACTTTTCCAAAATTTTATATTTAGATCTTGCAAATGCACAAAAACTAGTTCCAATTTAATTTGGTTCTTGTTTGACAATATTAATTAGGCTCATTATAATAAAACAACTCATGCAATTACAAATGCAATTTCTTATTAAATTTAAATATTGATCAATTTTTAATTTTATTAATTAAATTACTTAAGCCTATTAGTTCCCCTTATCAATTGAATTACAGTATAAGCTTTATATTTTTTGCTAAGCCCGTTTGTTATACTTTTCTCTCACCAGATGTTTACCTTCAAACCCCACAAATTAATAATAAATGATGGTGAAAATTCTTCACTTCACAAAAGCAACCTATAATGTAAAGCCCCGATCTATGATTTTGGTCTTTTATTATTGTCATTATTTTTTTAACTATATTTTATTTTATATTAGAAGATCCCATAGAAGGGAGAAGAAGAGAGTTCAAAATTTTAATAAATTTAAAATTATTATTAATATAAATTAACAAGAAATTATTAAAAATTTTAATAAATTTTAAAAAGTATGGATATAGCATAGACACCTTAAATCTAATTTCGATCAACTCATAATTATTAATTTCATAATTTATTTTAAATTAGATGAAGCCCGATAACAAGCAATAGAAAGATCCACATATTGGATGGCATTTTGAAAAAATGGGAAAGGACCAATATCAATAAAAATATAATTTCTGTGGACTTGAAAATAGAAGAGATGGAGTCACCCGATTGAAATAACACTTGGTGGGTGGCTTCAGTGATGTCAAGTGTCCAAAAGTACCTATCAAGGTTCGAGTGATGATGGAGCATATGTAGAAAGAAAAGAAGGCAAAGATAGCATCTAGAACTTGAAGAGAAGCATTTGATCATTGCACATCTCAATCATATGTTCAAGTAGACTTGGATGATGATGATGATGATGATTATGTTGATCTAGATGATTTAAAGATAGCTCATCTTCAAGAGACTATCAGGGCTTCTCGATAGGACTAGTGGCAACAAGAGGTTTTGAGACAATATAATTTAGAAGCTCTCAATTTGAGAAGGATGGTGGCTCTGGTGCAGCAGCAAGGTCACGTTCACGTTTACAGTCTGGTAGGTTAGAGAGGAGTCAATCTACAAGGATGGAATCATCTTCAATCAATTCTTTGTTCGGTGAATTTGGAAATTAAAAAAAAGCTCAAGAGATCCCACCATCTATGATCTAGATCCTATAGCATATCCAGATCTAGAGTCAAAGCAACCGAGAATTGATGACTACATAAATAAGGACAAGAAAAAATAAATAGGAAAGGCAATTGCCAACTGGTTCATTTTAGCTATACTCTAGCATGGACGGTGACGAATACATACATTCGATCAATAATTAGTATAGTTCACAGAGCCGGTCCAGGTATTGATCCTCCTATATCCTATGAGATACATGGACTATATTTGCAATAACAAGTCATAGATATCAAAGCCTTTATTGAAAGTTATAAAAGGGAGTGGAACACTTATAGGGTGACATTGATGTATGATGGTTGGTCATGCCCTACTAGAAGGAGCATTATCAACTTTCTAGTATATTGCGATAGCGTAATCATCTTTCATACTTCGATTGATGCTTCAAATAAAATACATGACTTTAATTATATTTTGGACTTGATGAGGGATGTAGTTGATGAAATTAGTGAAGAGTATATCATCCAAGTGATCACAAATAATGGAGCAAACTATATGAAAGCAAGAAATGATCTGATATTAGAAAAACATCTATATTGGACCCCTTGCGCAGTATATTGTATAGACCTAATGATGAAGGATATTGGATAGCTACTTAAGCTAAATCTATAGTAGAAAGCGGGAAAGCAGTATCCAAATACATCTACAAACATACCTGAGTACTTGCTCTTATGAGAAAACATGTACAAGAAGAGCCGACTAATTATATAGCATTGAAGAGTCTTTTGGATAATAAGCCTGGTTTGAGGACTATGATGACTTCTGATGAAGGGCTTCTAAATATGCAAGGACCAATGATGGACGATGTGTTGATAGCATTATATCGAGTAATGATTTTTGGGACAAATGCTTTGATGTGGTTAAGGCAGTAGAGCCCTTTTATATAGTGCTGTGGATAGTAAATACTAAAAAGTTTCCTCAGATGGGCTATGTATATTCCAAGATGTCTGCTTGCAAAGAAAATATCATACAAGCAGTAGGATAGAAGAAAGCAGCACCATGTTTGTGTATTATTGAGGACAGATGGGATACTTAAATAGGAAAGGACTTGCACTTAGCAAGTAAAACTTGTTTGAAGCTCGACTATCATTTATCCTTTATCGAATAAGCTATGAATATCTTTGCTTTTCATTAATATTATTTTTATTTTTCATGCAGCCTACTATTTAAATCCCAAATATTAATATGATCATAATATTGCCCTGGATGAAGAGCTTCTGATGGTCCTGAGGAATGTCATGTATAGACTAGAAAGTGATTTGACAGGAAAAAAATTTTCGAGAGAGGAAATGAAGCTTTGAAGAACAAAAAGCATACAAATCTATATCTAAATGTCACCAGGTATAAATATGAAATTATTTTTTATTATCTTTACATCTATGTATAGCTAAGAAGCTAACCTTAATAATATATATTATTTTATATATTATTCAGGAGAGTGGTGGGTCTAGTGGGGTACATCCGTGCCAGATTGCCATTCGGATTCTATCACAGATTGTCTCATCAAGTGAATGCAAGCGCAATTGGAGTACATTTGCCTTGATCCACACGAAAATCATAATTCGCTTAGCCTTACAAAAATTGAAAAATCTAGTCTTCATCCACTATAATGAGGTTGAAGCTCAAGTATGTCAATGAGGATAAAAAGCCCGGGCAAGATGATCCATTCGAGGACTTGGTCCATGATGAGGAGGATCTTATGTTAAACTGGGTTGCAGATCAAGAAGCACGGGATCCATCGGTGTTAGATGAGTCAGGAGATTCTCCTTGACCATGCAAAACAATAGCACATGAGATAGAAGTACAGGATGTAGATCGATGGGCTGCCTCTCATTTATCTCCTATTCAGAGTAGAATGCAAGATATTGCTGGATCTGATGGTGGATCAAATAGTAGGCGATCTGAAGATTTTGATCAATGATTTGATTATGAAACGTTTAAATCTAGACATCAAATAAGGGTCTTCAAAAATAACCAAAGCATTGGGACCAATAGTAGAGGTGGAACAAGTCAACTAAGAGGAAGCCAAAGAGCTGCAGTTGAAGACAAAAATGAAAAACCCAAATAAAAAATGAAGGCAACAATTAATCCAATGATGGCAATTGATGATGTGCCAGTTCGAGATGATGATTGTAAGACACCTGGTCCTCAGATCATGGATTTCCTAGATCATCTCGTGATAATAGTAATGATGATAATGATAGCAAAAGTGATGATGGATTTGATAAACATGATGATCATGATGGAGGTGATGAAGTATATGAGATTAGTCTTTTTATCGAAGAAGCATATTTCAGTCATGCTAGTCAAGACCAGGATCATGGAACCAAGAAATACTAAACCGATACCAGGATCCGTATCGATTATCGACCGGTATGATATGGTACCGTACCGTATCGGACCGCAAACTGGATCTATGAAATTACAAAAAAAAATTCCTTTTGAATAGCTATATTGTTTAACCTAAATCGGACCCGAACCGGACCGAACCCAGCAAAATGCATTGGTAAGGTACCATAGCGGTACGGTATGGCATTTTTTGAACTATCCGGGATTCTAGATCATTTTTCATGGTTGAACCGTACCGGCTCTTGGTCGGTGCGGTATGGTATGCCCCGAACTGGATGGTTCAGAATGGTACCGAGAACCTTGCATGGAACCAGACGTAGTTCTAGATATCAGAATGAGTTGCTGGCTTATAGAAGGGAAAAAAATTATTGCAAGACGTAGCACATAGGCTAAAGATAGTTTGGATCATTTTCATGAGTTGAAAATAATTGAGGAACATCGACATCAGGCATATCCAAAGTTTATGACATCAATGGAGCAAGATACGAGATGCAAGTTCGAGTCCGAGCAAGTTATGGCATCATCAACCAAAATAGGATCTATTGAGTGAATGATTCAGATGCATACTCTCAGTGGTCATATCCCAAAAAGTATTCTCGTCCACCTTATGGATACACTTCCGGGTCACATTATGATATTGCCTCTCATTATTCTCACCAAGGATAGCCCGTCCCTTATCCAATATACTATCAAGAGGGTTATCTTGGACAATATCAAATACAAGATGAATAAGGATGCGCCCAGCATCAAAATTGACAATATATTCAAGTCCCAATTATGAGCAGGATCCTAAAGTTTATAAGTCATAGGCATTCTACCTGGAATTAATAGTGATTTTGATATGTTTATGTTAAACCGATGAATCAATTTTCTGCAATATTAAAAATGATTTATTACATAATATTAGCATCATCATATTTTCTTATACAAGTGACTAAGCTCAAGTAGTATACTGTGTAGTTTTTTCATCTAACTTCAATATTTTTACTTTCAAGTATTCGTGCAGCATCATTTATAAAAGATCGTTGCTTGATAATCAAGAAAGGATTTTCAAAAACCTAAAAAATCATAATGTATTATAATGTTAGTTTTAAAATGAACAAGTTTATCCTAAGTACATTATTTTGGAAGTTCAAAATATTTAAATATAAATAAAATAGTAAAATATCAAAATAAATTAAAGAACTAACATATATATATATATATAATGGTATCATAAGTGCATACTGGGATGCCCAATCGGGACAGCCACCGGGACAGGGCGAGATGCGAGACGTCTCATTCCGGGAAAAAATTGGGATGCCCCCGTTCCACGGGATTTAAAACCTTGCATAAGAGACCCTCCTCTTTTAGCTAAAGCCCATTTGGCCAAGAGTGACATAATTCTTTGAGGGTTCACATCAGGTTTCTACCCGGTCAGAGACATTTGTGCATTTCATCTATGGAGCCTTCTTGAATTAAAGCCATGCTCAATAGACAACCTCATTTTGATGAAAAAAGATTTGGATAATAGTGACAATTCTTGAGACCCCAGTACCCATAAGTCTTACCTACAACATTGCCATTAACTTTTTACCGGTCTAAACAGCAAATAGATGAGGATGCTTTCATGAAAATTGCAGTTATTAAGCTTAAAAATATCTGTATTCTCATTTCACTCATCCACAACCTTGCAAGAATGGTTCTTGTGAGTCCCCTAGTCACTCAATGCAGATTTCTAGCCTTGAATATCAAAACAGGTGCACAATTATCAGCTATAATGGATGAGAATCTACCAGTATTTGTGGATCTTTTATATCGGATATATCTAGGAAAGTAATGGGCATCAATTGCCTCACATCATGCTTTTCTCAAAATAAATACCAGTTTGAGATAGCCACCGCTTTTAAAAAGGCAAATAAGCAATTAAGAAGATAATATTACTGGAAATAGCCTCACATCATGCTTTTCTCAAAACAAATACCAGTTTGAGATAGCCACCGCTTTTAAAAAGGCAAATAAGCAATTAAGAAGATAATATTACTGGAAATAGGAAACATAGATAGTCCTTAAGTTTATGGAACTTAATAACATCTATTTTCGCATTGTATGCAGAAAAAAACAAATCATTAAAAGACAGCATACATGTTTCGAGGTCCAATAAAATAACAGGTATATAAAGTGGAGACAACTCACGGTGATGCAATATTATTGGTTCAGAATGAAATATTTTTCCAACACCATGGCCAACAAATTGCTTTACCACACCATAGCCATATCTTTCAGCATGGTCACTAGGATCATTAAAGCAAAAAAAAATTAGATATGTGAACATGCATACAAGTTAATGACAAGAAACAAAGGCCAAAAAGAATCCGGAATGACATCATCAAGAAAATCATTATACATTCTTGACAAACAAAATTCTAGTAATTAGTTGGTTTTTTATGTCAAGCCACTTTTACCTATATGTGTTATCCCTTTTACAGATTTCTGTTTAAAGTTTACAAAGAATTTACAATCATTAATATATTTTTTGTCTTCATGCCATCCAGACAGACCACCCCTGGCTCGATCTATTTCAAATGGTTATACAAGGACCAGCTTCAGTTCCTCTTCTCTGGCTGTTCATGTGGATTTCCTTTCTTAAGCCTGATGTTGAGTGACATATTGCTTACACCAACTTCTGAAATTCTATGACAAATAACTTACAGAAGCAGATCACAAATGTACATGGGAATAGAGCAGCTGAAGTCTACTTTGGTGAAATTAGAGCACAATGTCAGTCTGATAATTATTCACTACCAATTGTGATTGACTGTGCTTCAAGGCTAAAATAGAATGGATGATAGGATATGGGGACACATCACAATGGCTGTTTTAACAATGCTTTGGAGACACTCACATAAACAAACCATAAACAGGCGTAGGCAGCTAACTGTCAATGGTTAATAATGTAATAGAAGAAACTTACAAATCTATTCTGTTACTTTTGACATTTTGTTGCTTAAATTATAAAATTCTCTTCTCTATCATTTCCTTTTGTCTTTCCTAAAGTATGCCAGCCATACCATACCAAATCAGCAATATGATGTGTATTGTACCCAGTTCAGTACTGATACATAATACGAAGAGAGTACCAAGTACCAAGTACCAACACTCGGTATGCCAAACCAGCCCCTGTACTAGGCATTCTGATACAGTGACAATGTAGCACCGGTACAAGGCTTGAAACCAAGACGGCATATCTTGGTCTTTCCTTTTCCTTCTTTTCAACTTACTATCATCCCAAGTTTTATTATTTAGTTTTAAAAATCCATGACATAATTAAGTAGATCATCAAAACTACAGTTAAGATTTTTCTGCTTTATATTGAGCATTTAACTGATTTTAAGCCCTTCAGATAAAATATTAACCCTTCCAGACATTTCAGAGCAGTGGTTAGTATGCTTTCGTAAGGACATGATTAAAAGTTATTTTTTTGGTGGGCCAATAAATGTGCTGTTTATAACTTCACATTCATAATCTATGACTACTATCTTTCTCTATCATTAGAAAATTTGCATTGACATTTTTACTTCATAATTCAAGTTGGATGTAGATTAAAATTGGTATTATTTGCTTCTGCAGTTCTGCTTTACTTAGAACTTGGGCATAATCTCTATCCATCAAGCCCTCAATCACTTATCTACTTCATATCCAGCACCAGTTTTGCTATTATTATTGTCCAAAATTTTAATCTGCATTACCATCCTTGCATTCATCAAGACATTAATACAATCTAACTTTATGATGTTGAAAGATAGAAACTCAACCATAAGCCAAGTAAATGGAGCATAAGAGTTTCTTGCCACATTCATTATTATCATGAGAACTCGTCCTGGTGACTCAACCAGTCCTCCAATAAAAAGGATCATAAAAGTGGAAATGGCATATAAATATTATTTTAAAAAAGTTAAATGTTATTTAGCTCATTCTTTTTCTATTGACATCTTAAGAGATGTTTTTGTAACCATGTAGTGTTTATATAGGAATAAAAGATCAAGCTAAAACCAAGGTGCATTGTGAAAGGAAAAGATATTATTGAAACTACAAAAGCTTTCTATGCATGTTTTCCATTTACAAGAGAGAAATCAATCCATAGTTATGCCATCAGCTGCCTTTTTCTCGAAGTGCAAAGAACTGATGGAAACAAATTGCGATATTTCAGTTTTATTTTTGGAACATAGATTCAGATCAGTAGAAAATTTAGCTTGACAAAATAATCTAAATTGCCGAAATAGATTCAATTTTGTCTGAGGATGCTGCCATTATTAAACAAAATAGACTCCCACTCTAACATGATGCAACGATGAAGTTCTCACATGCAAGCTGATAGATGAAATTGATATGAAGTTTAATTCTCAATAATTGGCCAGAATGCATTACAGTAAACAATTCATGTAATAACCAAACCTATATAAGGAAAAATATATAGATGTATACATGTGCAAATTTTGAATACAAATATCTATTGAAGTGCTAAGTGCTTTTAGAATCATTTTGTGCAACAGCATCATTTTGTGTGACATACTTTGGAGAATGGAGGCTAAGATACAAGGATCACTGACTCGAAATTGGACTCTATGCTAGTTAGCCGGTAGTATGGGTTGGTATGCCCCCCATATCGAACTATACTAGGCCCGAACCAACATGGAAATGAAAGTGGGGGAAAGGGAGAATTGGAGAGAAAAAGAGAGAGAGGCGAGGGAGGGAGGGAGGGAGAGGAAGGGAAGGAATGAGAGACCGGCCATGGCCACCAAAGGTTCACCGAGGCCTCCAAGGCTCCGCCCTCCTTTGCACGAGAAGAATAGGGAGAGAGAGTGGGAGGGAGAGGACTGGATAGAGGGGAAGGGAGAGGACCAAATAGCAGTTCACTGTGAACTTGCAAAATACAAAAAAAAAAAAGGCCATGAACAAGGGTGGGTTGCCTCTATTTCGACCCCATGGATCCATGGGGTCGATTATGCCATCCGGGGACCTCAGCGGCCTTCCAATGGCATCCCCTCTGCTTTCCCCTCCATTAGGTTCTCTCCCCCCCCTCTCTCTCTCTTTGTTCTTCTCTCACAAAGGAGGGCGGAGCCCTGGAGGCCTCAGTGAGCCACCGCCAGCCTCGGCAGGCCATCCCGAACCTTTCCCTCTCCTTCCCTTTCCCCCTCTTCGTCTTCCTATCTTTTCTTTTCCCTCGCTCTGTTTTCACCAGCATTTTGAATCGAATGCCCGAACTGCATCAATAGACTGTCGCTACGGTTCAGCATGCCCTAACCTAGGCTCGGGGTGGTTTGGCATTCTATGCAAAGATATATGACTCTTCTTTACAATACTTCTGAGTTTCAATAATATTTGGGTATACAATAAAATTTATAAGATTTTAAGACTTGAAAAATACTTTAGCATTTAGAAGTTACAATTTTAACTAATCCAGAAAAGCTGGAATTTGAACAAAGTCTAGTCTTTTATTTTTATTTTCATTTACTAAATGTTCATGAAAAATTGTAAATAAGGCCTATCTATCTGTCTCCAGTGATCTTTCTACTAAGTCATTGAGCTGGACCAACTTGCCAACTAACCCACAAATTGGCTTAGGAAGAGAATTGAACCAACCAAGTCAACTAGCCTAGGGGGCTACTTTTTGAACTGCCTTTTGAAGACAATAAATAAAGGTCAAAGGGGGCAGGATGGAGAAGAAAAATAAGAGAATTGATGGATATTCAAGATCATGTCATGATCCATAGGAAGGCTGTGGAACTATGGATTTTCTTTGATTTAACTCTTATTATCAACTTGTCACATTTTCCTTTTATTTTTGGTTATTTTTAATCTTTGGTATGTTATATTGAATCAAGGGCTGAGGTTAAAAGATCCTTCTATTCAAGGAATGCTGAACCGATATCGGGCCCCGTATCGGTTTCTGATCGGTACGATATGATACCGTACGGGTACCATACCGGGGGCTGTTTTAAATCCATGAAATTATAAAAAATTCTTCCTTTTTCATGGCTATATTGTTTAATCTAAATTTTACCCGAACCGAATCTGAATCGGGCCCGAATCGGACTGAACCGGACAAAATGCACCGGTACGATATCATACCATACCGACCGATCTGGTATAGGGTTTTTTAAATGGTCCGACATTCCATACCATTTTTCATGGTTGAACTGTACCGGCTCTTGGCCAGTATGGTACGGTACATCTTGAACTGGACAGTTTGGGATGGTACCGAGAACCATGCTTCAATTGACCGGTTGATTGGCTTAACTACTATATTAATCACTATTCATCATTCATGGCCCTGTTCATATTACAGTAACTATAATTAGTGACACTCACCATGAAGCAAGGATCTCGATACTATCCTGAGCCGCCCGGTTTGGGGGCGTACCGTACCGTACCAGCCAAGAATCGCTACAGTTTAGCTATAAAACACGGTTTGGAGTACCAGACATTGAAAAAAAATTAAAAAATTGGTACGTACCGCCTGGTTCGGCCCGATTTGGGCTCGGTTTCACCTGGTTCAAGTCATGTTCAGGTCCGATTTAGGTTTAGGGTTTAATTCATGGAGAAGAGAGATGATTTGTTACAATTTTATGGACCCAGTATGGTAATGGTGACCAGTACGGGATCCGGTACCGGTTCAGTATTCCTTGCTATGAAGAGTATTTTAGAGAGTATAAAAGCCTTGTAAGGCTTTCTTTTTTTCTTTAAAAATAGAAGTTGAGATATAGGATCAGAATTCTATAAACCAAGTAGGGCCATCAGACCAATACTGAGGGTTGTATTGGCTAGCAACTGCTCGATACAGTAATGACACATATCATCCCAATTTGAACATAATGAAGCAGGGAGAGGGAGAGGAGGAAGAGGGAGAAGGTGAGTGAGGAAGAGAAAGAGAGAGAGGGAGGCCTATCTCTAACCCAAGGAGGAGAATCAAGGGTAGCTAGAAAGATGAAGGGGAGAAAGAGAGATGGGAAGAGGAGGCCTAAACCTTGCTTGGTGTTCAAACTATAAAGTGTTTTACTAAACCTTTGCTCTAACTTCGAAAATTTTATTTGATAAATGACCTAAAATGAATTATTCAAAAACTTCTTTGAGATAACATATTTTGATCCTTTCATTGAACCTTGTTGAAAATTTTGGTTTTCTTTAAGTGAAACCACACTGGGAGATTCGCATGGTAGTTTGATTTATGTATCATAATTTAAAAGTCATTTGCTTTCTGCTAAGAACTTAGATTCTTGACCATGGAGGAGATTTACTTGCTGAGCTTTTTGGTGCATTTCATCTAATTATACATTTTTTTGGATCGACAAGGGGCTATAGTGGACCTTTTTTGGGAAAAAATTGGACTCAATGACTCAAAGTTGCCATTTTGGTTCTAGTGTTATTTCCGTGACACTAGCTGCTAGTAGGTTGCATTTTTCATATTTTTGAAGGTATAGTATTACATGTAATAAGCTATGTTTAAGTTTTAAAGTGTATTTTAGTTGAGCATTAAGGATTAGAATACAATTTCAATTGTGCTCTAGGCCATCATAAGGATATTTTTTAGGGTTCTTAAATTTTAATGTTATTTTTTATCAACTCTTATGTTTGCATTGTGAATCCTGTTTGCATGTTGGGATTCAAGTTTAGACCTCGAGGTGAGATAACTGATTTGAAACAAAAAAGGAATTTTGCATTGCTTGTAACAGTACCTTACATGGAATCCCAAATTACATACCTAATTTTCTTGCCAATCTTCTTAAAGCTAGCACCATCTTTACAGACAGCTATGGCCCTCTCCAAGCATTCTTCTGTTACCTGATATAGAACAGAAAATTAAAGCATTCAAGTACTACTTTTTATTATTTTTTTGTGTAAATCAAAATAAAAAGTGGAAGAGTGCTGCAGCTATTTCTGGATATCCCAAATTTAGTTATAAATTCCAATATAATGCTAAATAATGGTTTTCACTTCCAGTGGCAGGGGACAAAATCAATCTAACAAGCAATCCAATTGATTTAAGTAGGACAAAATCAATCTAACAAGCAATCCAATTGATTTAAGTATGAAACTACGTATTAAATATTTAATAGTTCCATATGAGTAATAATGGAATAAACTATAAAGGATTATGTGAATAATCAACAACCTCCATTTCAAGTTCAGTTAGGTGTTTAATATGTGATAACCAGAAGAAAATAGTACTGGACAAGTTTATAGTTTTATAACACAAACTTATAGCATAGTACTGGACAAGTTTATAGTTTTATAACACAAACTTATAGCATAGTACCGGACAAGTTTATAGTTTTATAACAAAGAAATTATAATTTTATTAACAGAAAGCTTAATTTTTTTCAGTAGAACAGGACTAGTTAGTTAATAATGATTGTTATATGTCAACATGACAAATTATATAGAATTGTCAGACAAATCAAGAAAATTGGGAAGGACAAAGAAGCGAAAGACAATAAGAATTCCTGGCGTTGTACATAATAGAGCTAAGATATAAAAGATAAGAGGCAGCAGAACAATACTAGGACCAGGAATGTTTACCATTTATTTATTTATTCTTTCTGACTTCTGAGTTATGTCTTGAGAAATGGGATAATAGAGCATACAAGCATGAAAGCATCCCTCTATATAAGTATCAAAGTATGTATGTGTATATAATATATATAGTTATTATATATTTTTATATTCATCTATATAAGTTTTTGTATATGTATATACATTCATCTACACAAGTATTTGAATTTTGAATATCTATATAAGTATTTATATATGTATGGACATATCTAGTAGAAAATGTCACATGCAATGTACATTTCAGGAGAAAAAACTAGCAAAGATACAAATATAAGATATGTGCTTATTAAACAACAATTTTGGTATTGAAAAGACCACAATTTTGCTTATAAATATGAGTAAAGCAAAAGACAACACAACAATTTTGGTATTGAAAAGAAAGCCCATCAACCTGGCTAAACCCAATTTCAGAGTCATGGTGCTGGTTTTTTGGGTCCCATTTGAACAAACGTGCAACTTAGACCTTATGCTTACCGAATTTCAAAGTTATGATGTGGATTCAGGCTTGAATGCCTTTGCAGTTTGCTTCAGGATTCTGTAACCCAATATTTTAAAACAACGATTCAGGTCCTAACCAACTACAACAACCCAACCATATGAAAAACAGACTCATACCGAAGGTGGTCAAACAAGAAAGTAACTAGCTGAGTGTATGAAGCTTGACCACTAAAACTACTCAAATCGGGTCTGAGTCACACTGGACAAAGGACCAGACCAAACCAATTTTCCACTTTTCACCATTATCTGTTGCACATTGAAATTTGAATATGAAATGATTTGAAATGGACTGCTAGCTGGTTTCTAGTCTACTCTCTCCAGAAATCTGCAACTTGTCTTATAGTGCCCACTGTCCAGCACCACCCATTTCCAACTAATAGAGAGTTATCTAGAGATGGCCAAAAGCTGATTCTGAACTATTCAGATTTATTTCAGGGCGAATCAAGAGACAAAGGTGAAAGGACCATTCAAAGGCCAGAGAGAAAGGAAATGAGATAAACAACAAAACCAAAACCCAACTCAGTTAAAGAAGAACAAAAATAGAAAGATTTAAAATTTTAAATCATCTAAAAGAAATACAGCCCAACACAATTTACATTACTGTATCTGCTTCCGTCAATAAAATGGCTTCTGCAAATTGGAAACAATCAACTCACTTTTCTCAACTGAATAAAATCCAATATGAATTAAACAACAATTATTCACATTGATGTAAAAAACTGAAATAATGCAAAGACATCAGTCTAAGTAATTAATTGAGATACAACATGCACAGAATTTATCATAATTCCTACAGAAACTGACATTGTACCTTTACAAGTTGCTTTGTGGGTTCATCAACATTCCCACACACAAATGTTTTTGAGGTGTCCCCATGATAGCCCTGAAGCACAAATAATGAGCATTTTATCAGAAAATAAGCAGACATCAGTCAATCAGCAATACAAAGTTCCTATAATTCTCAATTACATCAGAAAAAAACTTCAAGATGATGAGAAATGCATAAGAAGCATTACTGTCTTCATTTAACATTATTTCTACTGAATGAAGAAAAGAGCTAATGCATGAATGCAATCACAAAAGCAAAACTATAACAAAAGAGAACCATTTTCAGTATGCTACTTGAATCCTTTCCAATAGCCTTTATCTTTCCCACAACTATATTGTAATTGCCAATAACAATACTATTAGATCATTCATCCTCCTCTTTTCTATCAGATGGTTTCAATTGCTTTATCAAGGACTCCTCGGGTCTTCGTTTCACATGAGTACCATCCATGTCAGTTGTCCATCATCCTAAGCATATTTGTTTGAACTTTGGCTCTCTTCTACCACAGATCTACCTAACTATTCTCAAATCTAATATGCTTATGTTTACTGAAAACAATCATATCTAAAAGATTAAAAGATTCATCATTGAGATCTGAAACTAGCACCACCCTCTCACTTCAACTGAGCAACTTCATACCTCCTCCTCTCAGTCGACCTTTCTACTTGAGTGAGCATCCAAAAGGGGAAAGGCATCTGTATGGAGTCACGTCAGCTATGGATATAGACTAGGCTACATAACAGAGTCTTAAAGTATTCATGATACATAAATACATATATGGGTACACATGTATTTATGTATGTATTTTTATTGAGAAAAACTATGACATTATTACAATAGTCACTCAAAAGTTTTAATCTTTCAATTTATTATATTTTATTTTTTATCTCATTCTTTTAAATATCTTTTCCTTTCAAATGCTCTTCCGAGAATGGGATAAAGGAATATGCATTGATAGTACTAGTCAAAAAACAGAGTAGAGAAAAATCAATTGTTGATTTCATCTAGTCTCTAAAGGACTTTTATAGGCACTTGGATACAATATATTTAGACATCTATTAAATATGGTAAGATCCTAGTACATATGATTATAACCTAGTATGATTATAACCATATTATATATTGTATTTTCCCTAACAATATATGGTTATTACCATATTATATACTATATTTTTTAGCACTTCCCCTTAAGCTGGAGCATATATATCAAATATTCCTGGCTTGGTACATAAGGAAGAAAAACAAGTAGGCCCAAGAGCTTTAGTAAAGATATCAGCCAACCGATCCTCTAACATTGTGTGGGGAGTAACAATCTTTCCTGATAGAACAACATCCCGAACGAAGTAACAGTCGACCTTAATATGCTTAGTTTGTTCATGAAAAATAGGATTGTTTGCAATGTATATTGCAGACTGATTGTCACAATGCATCACCATAGGTTTAGAATAAGATATGCCAAGTTCTTTTAACAAAGAATTGACCCACATCATCTCACAAGTTGTTTGAGCCATCACTTTATACTCAGCATCAGCAATTGAATGGAAGACTACTATTTGTTTTTTTATTTTTCCACGTGACAAGGTTTTCTCCAACAAAGATGCAAAAACCTGATGTGGATCTCCTATCACTCACCAAGCCAGCATGGTCAGCATCAGAATAGGTTCAATTTATAAATGTCCATTTCTTTTATACAAAAGACCTTTTCCTGGGGTTCTCTTAATGTAATGCAAGATTTTTAACACAACATACTAATGACAACCCTTAGGCTTCTACATATACTGACTCACTACCCTCACTGTGAAGGAGAGGTCAAGTCTTATGACTGTCAAATAGATAAGCTTCACTACTAGTCTACGGTACCGAGTGACATCCTCAAAACCGTCTCCTGAATTATTAATTTCTGATGGTAATTGAGAATCAATAGTAGAACTTGGTTTACAACCAAATAAGCCTGTCTCCATCAATAAATCAGTGATATATTTTTTTTGGGAAAGAAACACTCCTTGCCACCCATATGCCACTTCAATTCCTAGGAAATATCGAGGTTTCCCTAAATTTTTGGTGACAAATGATTCTTGAAGTGTTCTTTGACCTGAACAACCTCATCATGATCACTACCTATCAGAAGAATATCATCCATATATACAACAAGAACAACCAATCCAAAAGATGTTTGCTTCACAAAAATTGAGTGATTAGACTTGCTACAATAAAGTCCAATTTTGTCAAATACCTGGCAAAATTTGTCAAACCAAGTCCTTGAACTCTGCTTGAGGCCATAGATAACTTTCTTTAGTTTGCAAACTTTCTCCCCCTAAGCAACATAACCCAGAGATTGCTCCATATAAACAACTTTAAACAAATCTCCATATAAAAAAGCATTACTTACATCCATATAGTATAGTTTCCAACCCTAATTAATTGCAATAGAGAATAGAATGCGAACTGAGTTGAAACGAGCAACTGGAAAAAAGGTCTCAAAGTAGTCAATACTATAGATTTGGGTGTATCCTTTAATGACAAGACAAGCTTTAAAATGCTCCACGGTGCCATTGTTAGATGTATGCCCTAAAAGCCTAGTTGGCTTCACACATTGTAATTTTTAGGACATGAACTTTGTACTTAATTTTTCTTATTAATAAAAGGGCATTAGTTTCATTCATATTGATGTGTCTATGAATCGTCCATAGAGTTAATGGGCAATGACACATATTCTCAAGAGTTGGGAATCTGAAGTATGTGTCTTTATAGATTAACTCCTAAAATCTCCCGATTGTTAAAATATCACGAGGACAGTGATTGATCCATTAAAATCAGTGCACAGATCACTTCCCTTTCTAGGTAGATGAGTCTCGGACTTACAGTGTGGTGACACTGGAGTGAGAGTGCAGGTAGTTGATAGAGATCAACGGTACTGAGCATGACCAAGTACAGGAAGTTATACGGATGGCTACTCACTCGTCAATAACTTCCTGATGCTATAGTTGTGTGAATAGTTCTTTGACCTATAGTATCTCAGCTACTCACAATAAGGTTGCTGTAGTTTGACAGCACAAACACATGGTTCCTATCCATATGGGACCTTGCGGTGTTCGTTAGCTGCAGTAAGTTTATTGTAGAAGTTGGGTGTTCACTTGTAGGGATCTATCAACCTTAGTAGTAAGGTATAATCCTATGCAGCTTAATGTGACTAAGTCTAGAAGTCTATGGCCATAGCAGAGTAATAATGAAAAGGTGTTTTCATTAGTATCTCAATTGGACTTGAGTCGATTAAGTTAAACATATGACTGATGGTTTTGACGAGTATCCGTAACCAACATCATGTCGGGATTTTTGATAGATGAACCGAATCACATGGTAACCACACCTAGGAGTTCCAATCTTATTCTGCTGGGTTGCCACTACATACTGCTAGGTGTCACTGGTGGATTATGAGAGCCCATTAGGATCATTCTCGGATCGATAATCCTGATTAGGGTTGAGCAGAAATTGTTTCTATCCATTGAAAGGAGTTTCGATGATGTATAATGGAGATTATAGCATGTCTCATTACTAGACAGAATAGGACCTGAGGGGTCATACATATTAGAAGCTTAAGTAACCAATCAGCAAATCAAAATGTTACTAAAATTGGCAATTTTAGTACACTTGGACCTAATTGTAAATGTTACAATTAATAAATTATGAATTAATTATTACTTGAATTAAATTAGATTTAATTTAATTGAGTTAGACTATGTTAATTGATCCTAATTGAGTTGGGTCAATAGCCTTTTCGAAATGATACGATCGGATTTAAAATTGGCTTCAATTTGACTGTCAAATCAATTTATTTGGACCATGACCTAGAGTCTAGTTGAACTGGGATGCTCTTTCCTTGTCTCCCTAATCTCCACACGCCAAAGTGGGCCCCAAGTGTTTTGTGTGACAAAAGGAGTGGGGCGTGGAAAGAGGAGGGGCGCTAATAGATTTGGCGTGAATAAATTTTAAGAGAGGGAGGAGTCCTCTTCTATTCTTAAATCCTAACCAGATTAAATTAAACACTGGTGTTTTGGCTTGGAGGGGTGGGACAACTGGTTTATAAAAAGGGGAGAGGGATTGGCCGACCAGAGAACTTTTCCTTTAGGCTTGTTCTTCTCTTGGGCATCATCTCCTCTTGGGTGTCTTCTCCAGAGAGTCTCTCTCCTGGGACGCCAACTCCTCGTCCTTTTATTTATTTTCTTCTTCCTTGTATGAGATCTAGAGAGATATTCTACAAGAGAAAGAAGAAAGAAAGAGGTCCTACATCTTGCAAATCTCAGTTTGCAAGATAGAAACCAGTTCGAGAAAAGCTGGTCCAGATTCGGATCTGCACGATTTTTAAAGCAGTTGATTTGCTGAAAGAGGAGAGGACTGCAAGGATCTAGCAGTCCGGTGCTCTCTACAACTCGGTTACGTGAGCTCTGTGTGGATACCAGTAGAGGCCGGGCGATTGCGCGGCTCCGGTAAAATCCCGGTTTCAAAAAGGGATCGGCACGTTTTTTCAGAGCAGGCCAGGATAGCGATCCAGTAAGTATTTTATGCTTAAAATAATTTTATTTTCATATCTGATATTTTTCTCATATATTGCAGCATGTTAGAAATTTATGATGAATAAATTAGATTTATTTATAAATTGCATGTTTAGATATAAAATAGTTTTTATATCTACTTCCGCTGCATCAGGCTTTTAATTCCTGGTTTTATGCAATATACTGTTCCTGGGAGAACTCCAACAGTGGTATCAGAGCCACGGTTCTCCTTTTTTTAACATGCATGAATGAGAATCAGATCTGAAAAATATTCAGATCAGATAGATTATGATTATATCAAATCTATACTGAATATGAGATTGTTCTAGCATAAAATTGTTATGTTTTAAAAATTATTTTTAAAATTAAAATCATAATTTTCACATCTGAAATTAAATGTTATAATCTGAAATTTAATTGATCAAAGGTTGCACAAAGTAACATAAGATTGTCCTGCTATAGGGTTTACCCAGGGTTTTCTGAACCGTGCTGAACAGGCTGGTTCGGGGCATACCGAACCGGACCAGTGGCCGGTCGGCATGGTTTGGCCATAAAAAACGGTACAGCCCAATTAAAAATCAAAAAAAAAATTTACCGCACCGAACCGGACCCGAATGGGGTCGAACCGGTGCCGAACTGGTCGAAACAGGCCCGAACCGGCCGATTCGGCTCGGTTCGGGTCGGTACAACTGGAGGGGGCAGGTGGGGCAATTTTTTTTTGATTTGTCACAAGGCTACTGTAGCCATGTGACTTTTGGGAGGGGGGCTGACTTGCTTTTTAAGTGAGGAAGAGGCAGAGAGCTTTACGAGCTCTCTGCTGCAGAGCCGTGGAAAGAAAAACAAAGAAAAAAAAAATTCCTCGATCAATTTCAACCCAATCGAACCTACAAAAGTCGAAGAGAAAGCTAGAATCAACATATGTATACCTTTCTTTTTCCGTATTTTTCTCTTTCGTATCGTTATTTTTTGTTAAAATCCGTATAAAATAGAAAATTAAGAAGAAATGCTGTCAAAATTTATTTGTTGGATATAATTTTAGGTTGCGTTTGGTGAATCGCCAGGGAATCCTGAATGGTAATCTGGATTATCTGCAAGATAGATTACCATGGGATAGATTGCTAGTAATGTTGATTACTGTGTTTGGTATACACAGGTAATCTAACAGTAAGATTGATTATTGTGTTTGGTATGACAAATAGATTACCAGTAATCTAAGCTCAAATTTCTAAAATATTCCTAAATCAAATTTATTAAAAATATATTATAATATAATATAGTAATATACTATGTTATTTTAAATTTAATAATATAATATATATAATTTAATATATTACTTAGTATATTTAAAAGATTATATATAATTTTTTTACATTTATTTAGTATAAAAAATAATTTTCAAATTTTCAATTTTAATATAAAAATATTAAATATTCTATATTTAATAATATAAAATATTTAAAAATTATATTTTTAATAAATAACTATAATATAAAAAATATATTTTTATAAATAAAATATAGATTTAAGAAGATGTCCCAATTAGCACCTAGAGGACATAGATGAGAGGGAGAAGGGACAATTTTGTACAAATAAAAAATACCAGATTACCACGTCTCCGGTAATCTGGATAGCCACCCCTCCTTGAGGTAATCTGGATTACCACGTGAGAGGTAATCTAGATTACCACTACAACATAGATTACCGATTTAAGAAAATACCAAATAAGGTTATCTGGTGGGTCCAGTTTAAAATTACCGGTAATCTAGATAGATTACCGTCTACCAAACGCAACCTTAGAGTATGTGGTAGATCTAGGATAGATCTACACAATGATACTAAAATCTTGATTTTTAGTTAAGTATATAATTTTTTAAATTAAAAATTAATTTCGGATTAATAAATTAATTAAAATAATAATAATTAGAAAAAAAAATTGTAATTATAAATTATTAATCTAGGGCTCGTAAGCTACTCTCACTATAAATTTCATGTCGATTTATTCAAGTTTTGTACATCTCAGGAATAGTGCCCGTAAGTCTTAAATTGAAAAAAATTGACTTTTAATGCATTTCTAGGATCTTAAAAAAATATATATAGCATGTATGATGGAACCTACATGAATCTAAAATTTAAATTTTTTTAATTTTTCTTTATTTTTTAAATTTTTTAAATAAAAAAATAAAAAATAAATTAAATTTTAAAAATTAGGTTAATAAAGTATTAATTAATAAAAATTATTATTGACCTTATATGTAATTTAAATATTCAGGTATGGATATATCGAGGAAGAAGGATCCGGAGCGAGATATTGGCTGATCACATGGAGAGATGATCTCGGGTCGGCATCACTGGAATTGCAAATGGTACAATGCGGAATTCAAAGGTAGGGTTAACAAGGTTGAAGCAGCACTTGGCTGGCGGCTATTCTGATATATCTACATGTCGACAGTGTCCACAGGAGGTCCGTCAGCTGATAAAGAAATACTTTGCTGATTTTAAAGCTGGGAAGGAAAGAGCAGCAAAGAATAAGGCAGAGGTGGACCGCAGAGCCGCAGAACCACCTTCTTATTACTCCAGGGAGTCAAAGAGAGCATCTATTCCTTCTGATGAGGGGGCACAGATGGAGGCTGCTATTCAAGCGAGTTTGTATGAGCAAAGGCAGCAGGAGGAGGCAGCCAGGCATAGACAGCGATTCGGGCCATTAGCATTTGAGTCAGGATCGGGATCCGCTTATGCTAGTGCTCCAGGAGAGTCTGAGACAGTTTAGGAGGACCTCCTCAGTCGGAGAGCCCGTCAGGAGAGGCACCGGCCGTATTGCATCCATGTTGGAGCATTTGGCAATAGGAGGAAGTCTTCCAGGGATATTCCAAAGGGAGCCACTATCCATGATGTCGATCCACATGCATTTTTTAGTAGAGATTCCAAGCAACAGAGGATTGACACAATGCTGAAAAAGGACAAGGATATGTGGCAGGCCATTTCCTCCTGGTTTCATTTTAGTCATATCCCAGCCGATGCAGTAGACAATCCATATTATCGTTCTGCTATTTCATCTATACAGGCTGCTGGTGCAGGTGTAGATCCTCCATCATCGAGGGATATCTATGGTCATCTTCTGGACAGCAATAAGGAGCTAGAAGGATGGATATCCTCATATCAGAGCAAGTGGCCCGTTTATGGATTGACGGTGATGTGTGATGGTTGGACTGGTTCTACTAGACGGAGCATCATCAATTTCTTGACTTATTATGATGGGAAGACTTTTTTCCAGAAGTCTATTGATGCTTCAGATCAGGTGCACGATGCCAGTTATATCCTCAGATTGATGGAGGAGGTGATTGATCAGGTGGGAGAGCATAATGTCGTGCAGGTCATCACTGATAATGGATCACAGTACAGGGCTGCGGGGCAGATCTTGATGGAGTGGCGGCTGCATATTTTCTGGACCCCTCGTGCTGCACATGTACAAACCTCATATTGATGGATATTGAAAAAATCCTCAGGATGCAGAAGATTGTTGATCTAGCACAGTCTATCACCACATTTATATATAACCATGCATGGGTCTTATCATTGATGAGGAGCTTTACAAGAAAGAAATATTGAGATCGGGGTTCACAAGGTTTGCTACTAATGACATTGCACTTGATAGTCTTTTTGGCAAGAAAGCAGAGCTGCGTCAGATGTTTGTCAGTCAGGACTGGCAGCAGAGCAGATTTGTCAAGGCAAATACTGAGGGATGCAATGTGGAAAATTTAGTGACTAGACAGACGTTCTGGTAGCGGGCTGAGAGGATAGTGGAGGCTATCAAGCCTCTTTATGAGGTACTTCGTGCCGTGGACTCCAAGAGGTATGCTCAGATGGACTTCTTATATTTCATGATGCAAAGGGCAAAGAAAAAGATCCAGGAGGCAGATTCATCACATGCATCTGAGTATATCCGGATCATTGATGGATGGTGGAGTTATCAAATGAGTTCGGATTTGCATCTAGCAGGTACGTAATAATTTATGAAGTCCCTAAAAATTAAGTTTCAATTAGATTCATATAAGTACGCTTGACTAATTCTTAAAATATATATGCAGCTTACTATCTAAATCCGCGATTTCAGTACTCCGTACCGGACATTGCCATGGATGAGAATTTTATGTCTGCCCTACGCAATGTTATATATAAGATGGAGCCCGATCCAGATATCGCTGCTAAGTGCCTTGAAGAAGTAAGTTAGGTTGAAATTATTGAATAATTTTTAAGAGCATTAATTTCAACAAGCTAACAATTTTTTTTTCTGGCAGACGAAATTTTTTAGGGAGGGCATAGATTCATTTGGATCCACTGTAGCGGTCAGAAGTAAATCAAAGATGAATTCTGGTAGGTACTACTAAGGAGTAAGTCTAATATTATATCAAGATTAATTTTTTATTTTGCCAAATCTAAAATTCTAAATGATGTAATGTCTTTTGCAGCTGAATGGTGGGTGCATTTTGGTGGATCTGCTAAACATTTGAAGGTTCTTGCAGTGAAGATCCTCTCCCAGACGGTGTCATCTAGTGGATGTGAACGCAACTGGTCTATATTTGGTCTTATCCACTCCAAGCAGAGGAACCATCTGAAACGAAAATGCCTCAACGGTGTTATGTATGTACACTATAATTCAAGGTTGAGGCTAAAATGTATTCCGGAAGAAGTAGAATTGAAATATCCCGATCCCACTGCAAGTTCATATGTTGATGAGGATGAAGATCCAATGATTGAGTGGGTCATGGGTCAGCAGCAGATGCAAGAGCTTGATGAGCTAGGATCGCCTCCTCGACCAGCCAGTTTTGTAGCTAGTGAGGCTGGGGTGGATGCTGGACAATGGACAACAAGTCATATTCCTTACAGGGCTCTAGTAGATACAGCACGTCGTCCCTCCCCACCATTTAGTAGACCCGGAGACAGGAAAAGTAAAGATAGTTGCACCTCCATCGGAGTACTCAGTCTACTCAGAGTTAGATACCAGAGACAGTGATGATAGTGCTTCAGATAATAGAGGATCTAGTGATTAGGGAGGGGCAGGAGGATAGGAGTCGCAGCCACCTATTCATATTCGATTTACTGGGGAGTCGCAGTTTAGCCATGCCACGCAAAATACAGATCATGGATTACCATCTGATAGACCCCGTGGTAATACGATTCCATATAGGCGACATGCTCCGCGTGGTCATTCGGGACACGATACAGCAGCAGCTCTTGCACGTGGAGTAGGATCCATGGATGTATCTGGATCATCCTCATATTCAGGATCCTCTTATCCACAGCTACCGACAGCTTCTGGTCCATATGATTCATATGGTGCATCTGAGACGTCAGCATCCAGTGATTATTATCCCATGCAGCCCGGAGCATCTTATGGATATGATTTTGCTGCTGGTATATTTGGATGGGCCCCTGAACTGCCATATCATCAGTCTCTGGACAGCTCTCAGAGTCGGGACATCAGAGAGGGATCTACGATTAGTTATAATCCATCACGTATACCTCCTGGGATGAGCTTAGAGGAGTATCATGCTGCCTGGCAGGAGGGACATGCCGAGTTTTCTATAGAGTACATACATATCCCTATATTTATGGACATCGTCACTCTACCCGATTCTAGACATTGGTATGTAATTATATGTTTATGCTACATTTTACTTTCATTAATTGCTGATATCTTAGTTTAATTATCATTTTTTATTTTATTTCAATTGAAAATGGTCATAAATATTAGTATTTAGTCCTATACCCTAAACCGGTATGCCATCCTAAACCCTAAACCATTAAAAAATAAAATAAAAACCTTAAAATTACAAAAAATATCAAAAAAAATCAAAAAAAAATTTGGGCATACCGGTCCATGCCGTACCGTGTCGGCACGGTACAGTATGGTACCAGCCGGCCATCAGTACGGCTCCCGGTACCGGTACCCGGAACCTTGGGTTTACTCCCTATAGTGCAAAAGTTGTTCTACTTTGATGTATACCTGGTTTTGAAAAAGGGTTTTCAAAAGGTTTTGATCGAATTATGATTACATATGTGATGTGTTGTTAAGTATGTTTTAGATATATTTAATTATATTAAATGTAGTTTAATTTTATGATCTAACATGATGTATGTGATGCACCAAATTAGGTTTAGATCTTAAATTTGATTCATGATCATAAACCATTAAAGTCATGCATTTGAACCTATTTTAAAATTAATTTGATCAAAAAATTAAATAGGTGCATGAGGGTTTGGGTTGAACAAATTAGGTCTAGTCACTTTAAAATTATTTTTAGATGAAGTCTGGTCAGATCAATTTATTTGATTGTGAATCGATAAGTTAAGACCTAATTTGGCTACTGCCAGTAATGAGCCCAGATCACTAGATTGACCTAATTGAATCTTATCAATCAATTGATGTCTAAGGAAGGTTTTGATCATGGTTTGTAATTGGAGCTAACTTTCTCAACCAACTAGTTTAGCGGAAAGAGGGTATATGGCTGAACCCTCCCATGTATCAAACTGACCTGGCCAATTTGGTTGATTAAGTTTTCAATATAGTCACTTTTGATTTGAGTTCACCCATGTTAGTTATTTTAAGTCAGACATGAGATTGTGCTGACTTGATGTAATTGGTCAGACATGATTTGGCTGATTAATTTAGAAGAGACCTGAACAATAGCTCCCCATAAATATTAAGTCTTAGGTCTTCCACCGTTGTAGATGTGCGGGTGTTCTACTGGTGTTGATTATTCTCGGCTGGTTACAGTGGTCTAGTTGCATCGAGAAGACACAACCACCCTATCAAGCATGAGATGTTACTAGGCACTGATGGGATTGGCCCAATAAACGGGCACGTTGAGGGACTCAATGACGGCTTTGTCTAGCAGGAATGGTGGGTCTGATTCAACTAATGATTGGACCAATAAACGGGCATGTTGAGGTTCCATGATTTAGAGACCAAGATGCTACAATTTGTATTAGATACATTGGACAAGAGTTGGCACGGTGAGATGCCGCACATCGATGGGACCGTAGCACCCACTAGAAACCTAGAGTCGCAGGATTTCCGCATCTCCACGGAGAGTGTGAGAGATCCGAGAAAATAATGGGAGTTCTAAAATTATTTCTTAAAGATCCTAGAATAATTTTATAATTAAATATAAACATCTAATTTGAATCTTCTACTCTTGCAGTTAACCATGTCTGTGTCAAATCCCTTAGCCCTTATTCTAAAGATAAATCGACTTGTAGGCCTTAATTTCAAAGATTGGTTGAGAAATATTAAAATTGTTTTGAGTTCTGAGAAGTTGGGCTATGTGCTTGACCAGGAATCCCCTGTCTTACCTGACCATCCAAATGCTCATCAGACGACTTCATATGAAAAATGGATGGAAGATGATAATAAGGTTAAGTGTTACATGTTGGCCTCAATGTCAAATGAATTGCAGAGCCAACATGAGGATATGCCAACTGCTAAATCGATTCTGATTGACCTACAAGAGTTATATGGTGAACAAAGTCGGATTGCACGCTTCGAAGTGTCGAAAAGGCTTTTCAACAACAAGATGCGTGAAGGGCAGTCAATCCACGATCATTGTTTGACAATGATCAAGGACATCGAACAGCTTGAGAAGCTGGGCATTCCTATTCACAAGAAGCTTCAAGTGGATTTGATCCTTCAGTCCTTGACTAGTTCATATGTTCGGTTTGTTATGAACTATAATATGAACAAGTTGAATTATACCTTACCTGAATTATTGAACATATTGGTAAGCAATGAGGGGATCCTGAAAAGTTCAAGGGGCTCTATTTTCTCTGTAAAAAAAGTCTACTTGGAAGAAGAAGAAACCTGCAAAGAAACAGAAGGAGAACAAATAGAGGGACACTCCCAAGAAAGCCAAGGTTAGCAAAGAAAAATGTTTCCACTACAATACAGATGGCCACTGGAAAAGAAATTGTCCTCTCTACCTGGAAAGCTTAAAGAAACAGAAAGAGGATGCACCTTCTGAAGGTAAGTCCATACTCGTTATTGAATCTAACCTAACGGTTTCATCTACTTCCAGTTGGATTTTAGACTCTGGCTCTAGTGCTCTTATATGCATTTCAATTTGGGCCTGGAAAGAAGTAGAATGCTGAGAGAATGTGAGATGGTCCTACGTGTCGGAAATGGAGCAGAAGTTGCTGCTCAAGCCGTTGGATCATATTCTCTGGTGTTACCTTTAGGGTTTATATTAGTATTTAGTGACTGTTATTTTGTGCCTGGAGCTAGTAGAAATTTGAATTCTGTCTCTGTGCTAGCACAGGAAGGATTTTAATTTACATTCAATAAAGACTTTTATAGTATTTATTTGAAAAATAAATTGGTTGCAAAAACTATTTTAATTGACAGTCTCTATCATTTGCATGCCGATGCATTTTGAATATTAACGAGAAAATTAAAGTGAATACCATAGGACATCAACATTCTAGAGATGACCTAAATGATAAATATTTGTGGCATCTAAAGCTCGGTCATATAGGTGAGGACAGAACAAACAAACTGAAAAGGGATGGGATCCTAGATTCAGTTAATTCTGAATCATACCCACCTTGTGAGTTGTCTTCAAGAAAAAATAACCAAGTTATCCTTTGTAGGACATGGGGAGAGGGCCACAGAATTACTTGCCCTAGTACACACTGATGTGTGTGATCTATTTGATGTGCAATTCAAGGATGGTTTTTACTATTTCATAACCTTTACTGATGATTGTTCACGGTATGGTTATGTGTTTCTTATGAGACACAAATTTGAAGCTTTTGAAAAGTTCAAGGAATTCAGACATGAGGTAGAAAAACAAACAGGTAAAACCCTTAAGATTCTTCGATCAGATTGGGAAGGTGAATACCTTAGTAGGGAATTCTTTGGTTATCTCAAGGATAATGGCATAGTTTCACAATGGACTCCACCTGGTACACCTCAGCTCAACGGGATGTCTGAGAGGAGAAACATGACACTATTAGATATGGTCCGATCCATGATGAGCTTCATTGACTTGCCTTTATTTCTTTGGGGATATGCCCTACAAACCTCAATCCATATTCTAAATAGAGTTCCATCTAAATCTGCTCCTACCACACCATATGAGATTTGGTACGGTAAGAAACCAAGTCTTGCCTATTTCAAGAATTGGGGATATCCAACCTATGTCAAAAGACTAATGGCGGATAAGTTGGAATCTAGATCTGTGAAAGCTCGGTTTATAGGATATCCTAAAAAAAACTTAGGATATTACTTTTACCTTCCAGAAGATTACAATGTGATTGTGAGCAGACAAGCCACATTTCTTGAAAAACAGATTATTCAGGAAGGTGGTAGTGGGAGGTTAATTGAGCTCGATGAGAAAGTATTTGAAGAGCAGCCAGCTGTAGATCAGATCGAACCCAATCAACCAATTCACATAAATGCACTTCCACCTCGTAGGTCTATTAGAGTCTCCAAACCTCCTAAAAGGTACTTGGGTATGCTTACAGAGGATATAAAGGAAATGTTTTTAGTTGGGGACAAGGATCAATTGATTGATCCTAAGACTTAGGATGAGGCAATGTCAGACATCGACTCCAAAAAATGGTTGAATGCTATGAAGTCAGAAATTAAATCAATGTATTCTAACCATGTATGGTCCTTAGAGGATCCACTAGAGGGTATTGTACCTATTGGTTGTAAATGGATCTACAAAATGAAAATAGGTGCAGATGGTAAGGTAGAGACCTTTAAAACTAGGTTAGTGGCGAAAGGGAATAGTCAACGTGAAGGCATTGACTATCATGACACATTTTTACCGGTACCTATGCTGAAATCCATCCGTACATTGCTTGCAATTGCAACATATCATGATTATAAAATATGGCAGATGGATGTGAAAACTACATTCCTGAATGGATATCTTGAAGAAGATATCTATATGGAGCAGCCTTTGGGTTTCACTACCAATAATGAAGATCAAAAGGTCTGCAAGCTGCATAGATCAATCTACGGATTGAAGCAAGCTTCTTAGAGTTGGAATACTCGTTTTGATGATGCAATCAAATCGTTTGATTTTATCAAGAATGAGGATGAGCCATGTGTTTATAGGAAGGCCAGTGGGAGGGCGGTGACATTCCTCATATTGTACGTGGATGACGTCCTCCTTATAGGGAATGATATTCCATGTTGACTTCGGTCAAAAGTTAGTTATCTAAGGATTTTCTCTATGATAGACTTAGGTACAGCATCTTATATTTTGAGGATTAAGGTCTATAGAGATAGATCTAATCGGATGCATGGCCTTTCACGAAGTGCTGAAAAGGTTTAGCATGGAGAACTCTAAAAGTGGATTGTTACCACTTCGGCATGGCATTAATCTCTCCAAGAAAATGTATCCTAACACACCTAAAGAAATTCAATGCATGAGCAAGATTCCATATGCTTCGGCAATTGGAAGCCTTATATATGTCATGTTGTGTACTCGACCTGATATAGCTCTTGCTATGAGTGTCCCGAGCAGATATCAGTCGAATCCAGGTGAAAAACACTGGATAGCTGTGAAGAACATTCTTAAATACTTGAGAAGGACTAAAGATTTGTTCTTAGTCTTTGAATGGAGTTCGGAATTAGGGATAAAGGGATATACAAACTCAGACTTTTTGTCTGATCCTGATGATAGGAAGTCTATATCAGGATCTATGTTTTTATGTGTAATGGTAGGGCAACTAATTGGAAAAGTTCCAAGCAGCCCATCATAGCAGATTCAACAATGGAAGCAGAGTACATCGCTGCCTCTGAAACTGCAAAAGAAGCCTTCTGGTACAAAAAGTTCGTTACGGAACTTGGAGTGATGCCATCTGATGCCATCCCCATATATTGTGACAATAATGGTGCAATAGCTCTTGCTAAGGAGCCCAAGTCTTACCAAAAGTCTAAGCATATTAAGTGGCGGTTTCATATCATACATAACTACCTCGAGAAGAAATATATTGAGGTGCGAAGAGTAGACTCCACGAACGTGGCAGACCCATTAACTAAGACTTTGAGCCAGCAAAAGGCTAAAGTCTACCTTAATAAGATGGGACTTAGATGTATAGCCAATTGGCTTTAGTGCAAGGGGAATATTATTAGATATATGCCCTAAAAGCCTAGTTGGCTTGACATATTGTAATTTTTAGGGCATGAATTTTGTACTTTTTCTTATTAATAAAAGGACATTAGTTTCATTCATATTGATGTGTCTATGAATCGTCCATAGAGTTAATGGGCAATGATACATATTCTCAAGAGTTGAGAATCTGAGGCATGTGTCTATAGATTAATTCCTAAAAGCTTCCGATTGTTGGAATATCACGAGGACGGTGATTGATTTGTTAAAATCAATGCACAAATCACTTCCCTTTCTGGATAAATGAGTCTCTGACCTACAGTGTGGTGACATTGGAGTGAGAGTGCAGGTAGTTGATAGAGATCAACGGTACTGAGCGTGACCAAGTACAGAAAGTTATACGGATGACTACTCACTCGTCAATAACTTCCTGATGCTGTAGTTGTGTGAATAGTTCTTTGACCTAGAGTGTCTCAGCTACTCACAATAAGGTTGCTGTAGTTTGACAGCACAAATACATGGCTCCTATCCATATGGGACCTTGCGGTGTTCGTTGGCTACAGTAAGTTTATTGTAGGAGTAGGGTATTCACTTGTAGGGATCTATCAGCCTTTGTAGTAAGGTATAATCCTATACAGCTTAATGTGACTAAGTCCAGAAGTCTATGGCTATATTAGAGTGATAATGAAAAGGTGTTTTTATTAGTATCATAATTGGACTTGAGTCGATTAAGTTAAGCATATGACTGATGGGTTTGATGAGTATCCGTAACCAACATCATGTCAGGATTTTTGATAAAAGAACCGAATCACATGGTAACTACACCTAGGGGTTCCAATCTTATTCTGCTGGGTTGCCACTACATACTGCTAGGTGTTACTGATGAATTCTGAAAGCCCATTAGGATCATTTTCGGATCGATGATCCTGATTAGGGTTGAGCAAAAATTGTTTCTGTCCATCGAAAGGAGTTTCGATGATGTATAATGAATATTATAGCATGTCTCGTTACCAGACAGGATAGAACCTGAGGGGTCACACACATTAGGAGCTTAAGTAACCAATCAGCAAATCAAAATGTTACTAAAATTGGCAATTTTAGTATATTTGGACCTAATTGTAAATGTTACAATTAATAAATTATGGATTAATTATTAATTAAATTAAATTAGATTTAATTTAATTGAGTTAGACTCAGTTAATTGATCCTAATTGAGTTGGGTCAATAGCCTTTTCGAAATGGTTCGATCGGATTTAAAATTGGCTTCGATTTGACTGTTAAATCAATTTATTTAGACCATGACCTAGAGTCTAGTTGGACTGGGACTCTCTCCTTGTCTCCTCGTATCTCCACACGCCAAAGTGGGCTCCAAGTGTTTTGTGCGACAAAAAGAGTGGAGAGTGGAAAGAGGAGGGCGCTAATAGATTTGGCGTGAATAAATTTTAAGAGAGGGAGGAGTCCTTTTCTACTCTTAAATCCTAACCAGATTAAATTAAACAATGGTGTTTTGGCTTGGAGCGGTGGGACAACTGGTTTATAAAAATGGGAGAGGTTTTGGCCAACTAGAGAACTTTTCCTTTAGGTGTGTTCTTCTCTTGGGCATCATCTCCTCTTGGACGTCTTCTCCAGAGAGTCTCTCTCCTGGGGCGCCAACTCCTCTCCCTTTTATTTGTTTTCTTCTTTCCTTGTGTGAGATCTAGAGAGATATTCTACAAGAGAAAGAAGAAAGAAAGAGGTCCTACATCTTGCAAATCTCAGTTTGCAAGTTAGAAGCCAGTTCGAGAAAAGCCGGTCCAGATTCGGATCGACGTGATTTTTAAAGCAGTTGATTTGCTGAAAGAGAGGGCTGCAAGGATCTAGCAATCCGGTGCTCTCTACGACTCCGTTACATAAGCTCTGTGTGGATACCAGCAGAGGCCTGGCGATTGTGCGGCTCCGGTAGAATCCCGGTTTCAAAAATGGATCAGCACATTTTTCAGAGCAGGCCAGGATAGCAATCCAGATAAGTATTTTATGCTTAAAATAATTTTATTTTCAGATCTGATATTCTCATATATTACAGCATGTTAGGAATTTATGATGAATAAATTAGATTTATTTATAAATTGCATGTTTCGATATAAAATAATTTTTATATCTACTTCTGCTGCGTCAAGCTTTTAATTCCTAGTTTTATGCAATATACTGTTCCCGGGAGAACTCTAACAGCCATTTAGTACTTAATTATAAAGACCCATGACATCCAATAGGATGAACACCAAATGGTGAAACTAACTCCCAAGTACCATTCTTGACTATAGCAACCATCTCTTCATCCACGGCTTGTCTCTATTTGGGATCAGATTGAGCCTCCTGGTAGATCCTGGGAATAGATATGGAAGACAGAGATCCAACAAAAGATTAAAAAGAAGGTAGACGATAATCAAAGATCATAGAGAAAAAATTTTGATATAAAGTACAAAATCTTTTATCCTTTCATAATGCAATAGGCAATTCTGAACCTGAAAGATTGCCAGCAGGAATATCAAACTAAGTGACATAGTTGGTTGTGGCAAAGATGGAGGAGCTCTTTTTTCGCAACGATTGTAAACTTGCAAAGGTGGTGGAGTAGAAGTACTAGAAGATGGAGCTATGGAAGTTTTGGAAGAAGCAATGGCGGTAGAGGAACACCAAATGATTCGGAAGAGATGAAAAAGAATGGAGTGGTTTTAAAGGAGACATCAATAGAGACAAAGTATCGTTTAGAAAGAGAATCATAACATCTATATCCTTTCTGAGTGCAAGAATATCCCAGAAAGATACATCGAACAAATCGAGGAGATAACTTGTCTCTGCCAAGTCCAAAGAGAAGCAAAACACAGACATCCAAATACTTGTGGGATGAGAGATAAAGGTTCCTCAGAGGGATAAAGGATGGAAAATGGAGATTTTCCATCCAAGATACTTAATGAAGCCCTATTTATAAGATAACATGTTGTAAGAATAGCATCATCTCAATAAGGTTTAGGTACCTGCATATGAAACATAAGAATCTGCGCCATATCTAAAATATGCTTATGTTTTCTTTCAGCTACTCCATTTTGTTGAGAGGTATAAAGACATGAGATCTGACGCATTATATCATGAAAAGCACAAAAATTTACAAAACTGGGCTGCAAGTATTCAGAGGTATTATTAGTGTGAAGAACTTTGATAGAAGTGGAAAACTAAATTTTTATTTCATTATAAAAGTTTTGAAATATAAAAAACTTCAAACTGACTTTTAAGGAGATGCAACCAGGTCATCCTAGTGTCGTCATCAACAAAAATCACATGATATTTAAAACCTAATCGAATTAGGATAGGACTCAAGCCCCAGATATACGAATGGATTAATATAAAGGGAGAAGAACAACATTTACAAAAGAAGGAAATGATACTCTGTGATGTTTTCCTAACTGGCAAGCTTCACATTCAAGACTACCGGAAGACTTGGAAGAAGACCAAGATTCTTCACGACTTCTATAGATGGATGATTAAGATGATAATGGCACTGAGAAGATGAACTAGAAGATGACAACACAGTATAAGGAGGAGATGTAGTATTAGCAAAAAAGTAAACTCCATACATCTTAGCACTGCCACCAATCATCTTCCTCGTGTTGAGATCCTGAAAGAAATAATGAGAAGAATAAAACATAACCGAACAATTTAAGGATTTAACAAGGTATCTAATAGATAACAAATTCAAATGACATTTAAGAACATATAGGACATCTGTAAGAACGTGTAGGAGAAATTCTCACAGTACCGCATCCAAGAATAGAAACTGAAGTGCCATCTGCAATAGTGACAAATGGTATATGAGATAATGGAGTGTATGTAAGAAAAAGATCTTTGTTATCTGTGACAAAAATAGAAGCACCTGAATTTAATAACCAGGACATACCAGGAGTAACTACAGTAGCCATCCCAAGAGTTGTAGATACAACTGGTGGAGCTGAAGATATGGAGACACCGGTGGATTGGAAAATAACTCGTAGTTAGCCCGTGAAATTAGAATTGAGTCATCAACGGCAGGAGAGGCACCAACGTCAGATGAAGCTATAGAGGATGCAATACTAACAAGATGAGTGGCAGAAGGCTTTCCAAATTTTTGTCAATAATACTCAGCAAAATGATATAAGTGTCCGCAATGTGGACATGGTGGAAAAGAATTGTGTCCATGTTCACAATCTCTGCGATCTCCTCGGCTGCTACAAGTACTAACAGCAAGAGCAGTGTTCTCCATAGATGGAAAAAATGTGAACTGTAACTCAGTAACACGTAAAACAAGACTCATACTAGTATTGCTGAAGATGAGAATGCTAATATCAGCCATGAGTTGAGCTCGAACATGAGAGAGAGAGAGGGATTAAACCTAGAAAGGAACTTCGCTACATAAAACTCCTCACACTATTGTCGAAGAATAGAAACATCAACGGTGAGAGGATGATATTGGACAAGCTCAGTCCTCTTTCCTTGAAGAATGCTGTAGTACTCCTGAATTGCGAGATCCCCTGCTGCAAAGAAAAGATATCTAAGTAAAGAGGTAGATCCTTGAGACATTCTTTCCTTGAAAGTAGGTCATCCTTAAGAAATCTCACATCTCTTTTGCAGTGGATAGAAATATCACGGTATTAGCAATATGAGGCTCTAGGATATTTAACATCCAGATAAGAACAACATAATTAGCCTCTTGCCATTTGCAGAATTCTATTAAATCAGCACTATTAATAGGTTCTTTATCTGGGTGATGGAGCTTTCCATGGAATCCCACCATGTAGCAAAATGCTTGAGACCAAAGAAGATAATTGGCGCCATGGTTTGCGGTACCATCCCGTATCGCCCGGTACGGGGGGTACCGTATCGTACCGGCCAAGAGCCGGTACGGTTTGCCACCAAAAAATGGTCCAGACACCAGACCGTTGAAAAAAAATTCCATACCGGTACAGTACGGTACCGTACCGGTACGAACCGCCCGGTTCGGGTCGGTTCGGGCTCGGTTCGGCCCGGTTTGGGATCGGTTCAATGAGAGGGGGGAAGAAAGATTGTTTTTTTTTTAATTTGGCATACACATGCCGGTACGGTACAGACTGTACCGTACCGCCCGCTGACTGGTACGGGTCCCGGTACCGGTTCAGCAGACCTTGATTGGCGCCATTAAATTTGATGCTAGTATTAAGAGAGGTGGTTTTCAAGTCATTCAAGAAAGAGGTCATAGAACAAATCTAGAGGAGCAGTCAAAAAAATAGGTTGAACAGTTCCAGGAGGCCAAATAGCTATAAGAAAGAGACTAAACAGCACAAACAGCATAAAGAAGAATAGATCTGCAGCAAAGTAGGTTGAACAGCAGCAGGAGGCCAAATGGCTATAAGGAGGAGATCAAATAGCAGCAGGAAAGATGGGCAGCTAAGCATTACCAAGAGAGAGGCTGAACAGCACAAGGAGGTTGAGCGAACAACCCCCAAGAGAAATCAAGAGGAGAGGGGGACCGTGAGGCACCAGAGAAGGCTGAAGATCACCAAGAGAGCTGAGAGGCTGCGGCTTGATTAGGGTTTGGCACTGATACCAAGCCAGAAAATAGTGTAGAGAAAAATAGAGCAGAGAAAATCAATTATTGATTTCATCTAGCCTTTAAAGGGCTTTTATAGGTACTTAGATATAATGTATTTGGATATTTATTAAATATGATAAGATCCTAATATATATGGTTATAACCTCATATGGTATTTTGCTCGACTCTGCCCTCTCTTGATTGTTCAATTTTCCTGGTATCCATCTGCTTCAAGCCTTCAACTATGTCTAGACACAAGGGAGCGAATTCAATAAGTGAACATATCAACTTCCTCCAATTTTTTTCTATCTATTTTCCTTCTCAAAAGCAGAATAATCTTGCAAACAGTAATATTTTATATAAGGCCACCCAAAGCAAGTGTTGCTTGGATCCAAACCCTTTTTGAAGCTTGGATTGGGATGCCCAGCACTAGCCCAACACATACTAAACCTGCACTACCAACATTGCCCAACTTCCTCCATTTTTTTCTATTTTTTTTCCTTCTCAAAAGCAGAATAATCTTGCAAAGAGTAATATTTGATATAAGGCCACCCAAAGCAGGTATTCCTTGGATCCAAACCCTTTTTGAAGCTTGGGTTGGGATGCTCAGCACTAGCTTAACACATACCAAACCTGCACTACCAACATTGCCCAAATCAGGTCTAGTCCAACCAGGTTATTAAGCACCACCTGCTAGATAAATAACAACATGCTTGATCCAACATAAATATGGCTCTAAAGATCAGTATGAAAATACAAATAAAATAAAATATTTCCAAATCTACCTTGGACTCTCTACTAGCTCCAAATAACTCAATCACTTTTTCTTTGATTAAATGGTTAAACCACCATGAGATCAACATTTTTAGTTGAATGACTATGTTGTCCAATCTTCTATTCAGTATGATCCAACAACAGATGGCCTGCCTGTTGAGTGGTATCATGACATCATCAGAGTTATAGAAAACCTACCTCTAGTCTAATGAGGTGATCTATAACCATATTGTATGACTCTTTCTACCTTTTTACAGAGTATTGACTAGGGCCTTTCAGTGTGAAATAATTTATGAATTGAAATGTTAAATGCAAGCAATTGTATTTGTTAATGTATTCCATGAATTATTGCATTCCTTCTCAAAATGAGAAAGGAGATTGAAAAATGAAGAGACTTAAGAGGAGAAAAAATAATATATCAGATCTTGGAGTGATCCAAGAGATATCTTTTCCTATCCATCTTTTAATAATATTGTTGCTATGTAGAATAATTGTGATAGATATCTTACTGAATGCATTTAAGATGTCAGTTTCTTTTTTGGGTTCTAAATTAGATTCAGACCTTGAAATGGTTGAATCAACACCTTATTTTGGGTGCATGAATTGTCTTAGCCAAAGATGAGACTGATTGAAAAGGAAACGAAGCAATTTTGGTGCATGAATTGTCTTAGACAAAGATGTTTATTAGTTATTCTCAAATATCATCTACTTGTGAAATATAACTGATATTTTGAGTTTCAGTACCAAACCCCACACCAGTACCAAGCTGATATAGTTCATTATCGCAAGGATGCCCCCATGTCAATACAAGGCATACTGTTGGAGTTGGCACAGCACCATACCATGTGCTAGTATGTGGGCATACTGAGCCCCTACAGCATATGACTACTGCACCAGGTCTGTACGGTACTTCCTTTACCAGCTGATGTGGGTAGGTACTTGAAACCTTGAATATGGCTCAGCTCTTATGAAATTTTTCAATGAATTAATATATATAGGCAAATGACAGCTCCAAGACAAATTAATGGTGATGAAATGACAAGTCCTAATAGATGATTAAAGTCACAAGATGTCCATTAAATGCATTGATATTGCAAAAATTAAAAAGAAATGAAGGAACCAGAAAGGGGGAAGAACAAAAACATACATTTAAGTAGACAGTAACATCAATGTTTATTATGTCTCCATCCTGCTCAAAAGGAAAAGTTAGTGAAACACAAAAGTTTATATCCAGGCTATAGCAAAAAGGCTTCATATTGAAGAAAAAAGTGATCTCTTATTGGCTGTACCTGTAGCTGGCGAGAATCAGGTATTCCATGACACATGCACTCATTTACTGATGTGCAAACACTTTTTGGAAATCCACCATATCCAAGAGGAGAAGGATAAGCACCAGCTTTGACAATCATCTCATGCACTGCTTTATCAATTTCATTTGTTGTTACAGATGGCTGATAGAAAGACATAATCTTAGGATGATGTAATAGGGAATACTAGCATAACAGGAGAGGTGAGATATTGCAAGTACCAGAAATTCAAGGAAAAGTTAAAAAAGTGGGGAACAAAAAATTTCCACTATGACAATATTATGATGATGATGATGACAATGATTAAAATTTTAGAAAAGACAAGATTGCTGATATGCATTCCCTAGTCCAATAGAAATTCACTTCTAATGGGTCACTAGATGCAGTTTAGAGCTCAGAAAGCCCAGAATTTTTAGCAAAAAACTGCCACTTGGAAAACCTAGGTATTCTGCATTATCAACCAACATGATTGAGTTAAAGGATCCACTGCACAGTTCACACTGCCCAGCAAGCTAGCATGAAATTGAGAAACTTCTTAGCTCATATGAAAGGTAAAGGCTTCTCATGAATTCACAGACTAAACGGAAGAAGCTTGCACAAGATCTATTTTGGACCAGTTTCATTGATGTCCACATCATAATTATACAACCATACATTCAACAGTCAGCAATCACCATGATAATCACAAATAGCATTTATTGTCTAGCAGCTCAAGTATATGCACATATAACATATCTTATCCTTTGAACAATAAGTTCAAGTAGATTGCAAGATGCTGATCTCATTATAGAGTTTAGTGATTTTTTTTTCTCATTCTTTTTCTTTTTCTTTTGTGTATGGGAGGGCAAAGAGTAATGAATTCTTCTTTTTTTGTTTTTCATTCTATATAAGCTCGACTTGGATTGTTCTGTTGCAGAAAATTTTGTCAAGCTTAACACTAAAACATGTATCATTTCTGATATCTCAAAGCTCTTTGTTAGGATATAGGCATATATAAACAGTTCATCGAACCATGCCGAACCGGCTGGTTCGGGCCGAACTGAACTAGACTAGCATCCAATCAGCACGATTCGGCTATTAAAACCGGTTCTTCCCATTCCCAAAAAAAAATGAACTGGGCCCGAACCATGTTGAACCGACCGGTATGGCCGGTTCAGGCACGGTTCAGACCAGTTTGGTCCGGTTTAATTTTTTTTATTTGCTACAGTAACGTGGTTGGATGGTTGTTATTAAGCAACTGAGAGTCTCTCGGCTCTCAATTTTGACAGAAACAAGGAAAAAGTGCTTCCAAACTCATTTTTTCAGTATTTCAAGCCAATCCAACACTGAAATAGTAAGAAAAAAAGGTGGATTCAAGGTACACAAAACATTTTCTTCTCTTTTTCTCCCTCTTCTCTCTTTTTTTTTAAAATTTATGAAAAATGAAAAAATAAAAAAAATGCTATCAAAAATTTTGGCATGATTTTAGAGTATGTTGTAGATCTATAAATGATCTATACAATGATGCTAAGATCATGATTTTTTGTTATGTATATAATTTTTAAAATTTAAAAAATATTTTTAGATTAAAAATTAATAAAAAATAAATTAATTAATTAAAAAACTGTAATAATAGATTATTCTTCTAGAGCTTGTAAACTACTTTCACTATAAATTTCATATCGATTTATCCAAGTTTTGATGCTTCTTATGAATAGTGCTTTAGATCTAATATTAAAAAAAAAGTGGCCTTTTATGTATGCCCACTATCTTCCAAAAATATATGTAGTATCTATGGTAGGATCCTACATAAATCTAAGATCTAATTAATTTTTTATAATATTATTTTTTTATATATTTTTAAATCTAAAAAATTAATATATATATATATAATTAAAAAATAAAAATATTAGGTAAACAAAATATTAATTAATTTATATAATTATTGAGCTTATGTGCTTTTTAAATATTCAGGAATGGATCCATCAAAGAAGAAGGATCCGGAACGTGACATTGGTTGGGTGCATGGAAAAATGCTCTCGGGTCGACATCATTGGAGATGTAAATGGTGCAATGTAGAATTCAGAGATGATGGGTTAACGAGGTTGAGCAGCACTTGGCTGGCAACTATTTTGATATATCTACATGCCGACAGTGTCCACAAGAAGTCCGTCAGTTAATGAAGAAGCATTTTGTTGATTTCAAAGCAGGAAAGGAAAAAGCATTAAAGAAGAAGGCAAAGATGGATCGTAGAGCCATGAAACCACCTTCTTATCACTCCAGAAAGTCAGAGGGAGCATCTATTCCTTCTGATGAGGAAGTACAGATCGAGACTGCTATTCAGGCAAGCTTGTATGAGTAGAGGCAGCTAGAAAAAATGGCAAAAGTATAGAGAGCGATTTGGATCATCAGCTTTTGAGTCAGGATCGGAATCGGACTCAAAGTATTGCAAGAGAGTCTGAGACATAATTTAGGAGGACCTTATCAGTCAGAGAGCTTGTCAAGAGAGGCACCAACCATATTGTATCTATGTTAGAAGTATTTGGCAGTAGAAATAAATCTTCTAGGAACATTCCAGCAGGAGCAACTATCCATGATGTTGATCCACATGCCTTTCCTAGTAGATATTTCAAACAACAAAGGATTGATAATATGCTGAAAAAGAATAAGAAGGATATGTGGTGGGCTATCGAATCCTGATTTCATTTCAGTCATATACCTGCATACGCAGCAAACAACCCATTTATCGCTCAGCTATTGCATATATATAAGCTACTGGTACAGATGTAGATTCTTTAGGATCGAGAAATATTTATGGTCAGCTTCTGGATAGTAATAAGAAGCTAAAAATTGGATTGACTCCTATCAGAGTAAGTAGCTCGTGTATGGATTGACAGTGATGTGTGATGATTCGACTGGTTCTACTAAATGAAGCATCATCAACTTCTTAATTTATTATGATGGAAAAAAAAAATTTATAACTTTATTGATGTTTCAGATCAGGTGCATAACAACAACTATATCCTCAGATTGATGGAGAAGGTGATTAATCAGGTGGAAGAGCAGAATGCCGTATAGGTCATCACAGATAATAGATCACAATATAGGTCTGTAGGGCAGCTCTTGATATAGCGACATCGCATATTTTTTCGATCCCTTATACTATACATTGTGTTGACCTCATGTTGATAGATTTTGAAAAGATTTGTAGGGTCTAGAAGATAGTTAAATTAGTATAGACTATTATTATATTCATCTAAAACCATAAATGAGTATTATCATTGATGAGGAGCTTTACTAAACGAGACATATTTAGATCAGGGATCACACGATTTGCTATAAATTATATAGAACTTGATAGTCTCCTTGGCAAAAAAGTAGAGCTATGTCAAATGTTTGTCAATCAAGAGTGGCAGCAGAGTAGACTTGCTAAAGCAAATACTGAAAAGAGTACTATGAAGAATTTAGTGACGAGAGACATTCTGGCAGCGGGCCGAGAAAATAGTAGAAGCTATCAAGCCTTTATATATAGTACTTCGGACCGTGGACTTTGAGCGACATGCTCAGATGGGCTTCTTTTATCACATGATGGAAATGACAAAAAGATTCAAGAGACAAATCTAGCACATGCCAATGAGTATATCTGGATCATTGATGGATGGTGGAGTTATCAAATGAATTTGAATTTGCATATAGTAGGTAAGCAGTAAATCATGAACACTTTAAAATTTTAAATTCAATTATATTTATACAAGTATACTTGACTAATTCTAAAAATGTATATTCAACTTACTATCTGAATTCGAGATTCCAGTACTCCATACCGGACATTGCCATGGATGAACAGTTTATGTCTGTCCTATGCAATGTTATATATAAGATGAAGTCCGATCCAGATGTCGTAGCTATGTGCTTAGAATAAGTTAGACTGAAATTATTGAGTGATTTTTATTAGTAGTAACTTCAATAAGTAACATATGATAATAATATTTTTTTCTAGACATTTTTTTAAGGACAAATTCTTTTGCATCCAATATAGCCATCAAAAATAAATCAAAGATAAATCCTGATAGGTACTAATAAGTTTAATATTAGATTTAAAATAATTTTTGAATTTTGTTGAATCTGAAATTTTAAATGATTTAATATCTTTTGCAATAAATGGTGGGTGCATTTAATGGATCAGCAAAATTTTTAAAAAAATTTGCTATCAAGATCCTCTCCCAGATGGTGTTATCTAGTAAATGTGAGTGCAACTGATCTACCTTCGACCTTATCCACTCCAAGCAGAGGAACCGTCTAAAACAAAAACGTCTCAACGATCTTGTAATGTACATTATAATTTAAGGTTGAGGCTAAAGTGCATTGAAAAAGCTGAACTGAAATACTCTGATCCTACTGTAAGTAATTATATTGATGAGGATGATGATCTGATAATTGGATGAATCGTGAATCAGCAACAAGAGCCAGAGCTTGAAAAGTCAAGATCACCTCCACGACCAACTAGTTTTATAGCTAGCAAGCCTGGAGTGGATGCTGAACAATAGACAAGAAGTAATATTCCTCACAGGACTCCAGTAGATACATCACATTGCATCTCCACTAGAGAACTCAGTTCATTCAGATTCAGACATTAGAGAGAGTAGTGTTAGTGCTTCTTCAAATAGTCAGGAATCTAGTGATTGGAGAGGGGCCGGAGGACAGGAGACGCAACCGTCTATTCATCTTCGATTTATTGGTGAGTCGCAGTTTATTCACGTCACACAGGATACAGACCATGGTGCACCAATTGGTAGAGACTATATTGATACGATTCTATATAGGCGACGAGCTCTGCAAGGTCGTTCAAGATACAATGCAGCTACAGATCTTGCACATGGAATAGGATCAATGAATGTATCATGATCATTCTCGTATTATGGATCCTCTTACTCGCAGGCATCGATAGCTTGTGATCCATACCAATATAGATATGGTGCATCCGAGACATTATCTTCTAGTGATTATTATCCCACGTAGCCCGAAGCTTCTTATGGATCTGATTTTGCTGTTGCTATATTTAGATGGGTCCCTGCACAGCCATATTATCAGTCTTTGGATATCTCTCAGAGTCGGGGTCTTAGCGAGAGATCTGCGACGAGTTATAATCCATCACGCATACCTCCTGGGATGAGCTTACAAGATTATCATGCTGCCTGGTTAGAGAAATTTATTAATCTTTCTATTGAGATATTAATGATCCCGATATTTATGGACATCGATACTCGATCTGATTATAAATATCAATATATAATTATATTTATATTTCACCTTTCACTTCAATTAATTACTGTTAATCTTATTTTATAAAAGTTTTTTAAAAAATAATATATCATGGCCGGAGGCTAGATAGTATTTCGTAGTGTTTTGAAGTAATACAAACATCAATTAGTATCAACAAACATCTATTTAGACCTAAAAATATTTAATAAATTCTAAAAAGATAAAAAAAAATTGACATGCCGGTTTACCGTACCAACACACGATACAGCATGGTACCGGTACCATACTGTACCGGCCACGTACCGGTATGGGATCCGGTACCGATACCAGGAACCTTGATATATACTGTTCCACTACCCGAGTGGCATGCATTAGGGTGCATGGATGGCATGCACATGCAGCACTGACATGGTTCTGGCTGCATGCTAGTGCATGGCATGTTGCCAGCATGCCATTACATGCCAAGCACTGGCACAGCATGGTAAGGACCAGGACGTATCATGAAATTGCCAAGCCATCATCACAGCATCAGCATTAGACACCTTCATCCTTCATGCAAAAGAAGCATGATTTCTCAGTAAGACAACAGATAAGTAGTATTCTTCATGCAATTTCCAATTTGTGTCCAAGTATATGCAGCAGTTTCAAAAAATCCTAATTAAATAAATGTTGACAGAAGATTGGCAGCTAGTTCGGCAAAAATAATTTATATCTGAAATAAAGTCCAGCTTGTTTCTGGATGTCTCTATGGGCATTAAAGCAGACCAGACTGAGGATCATTAAAAAGGAAAATATGAAAAGTTTTATCGAGCAATTATATGAGAGGATTTACCTGTATGCCCTGTTAAGATGCCTAAAAATATGAAAACCCTATCTTTTCAACATTTACAAAAGCCTCTCAATTCAAAAATTTTTAGATTTCATATTTTAAAGTATTATACCTGCTTGTGAAACTGAAATAAGCATAAAATTCATACTTACCCTGACTAATGTTCCTGCAAAGTCCAAAACACGTGCAGCAAGCTCACAGGAAGCCTTCATGCGAATAATGCCCTCATCATCGTGTACTTGATATTCACTAGAAAGCTCAGGCAGTAGGTTTGAACCCACATAAGGAGGTCTAAGAATGTGTTCTGGCACAGGAAGGGGAGCAGAGACATTTCCGCGCTTTAGTGAAGGCCTTTTCCTCACTTTAACTGAACTTTGAAGCTCCCGTAACCTTCAAATGGTCAAAATCACAACCAATAACAGTTTGCAACACTTAGCAAGGCCATGTGTTATTAAACTAACTCAATCTTAAGGTCACCAACTGTGAACAAATGATGAAAGATTATGCTCCAGCAAGTCACTAGACATCAACGACCATACTAGTTATACAAAATAATATCGTTCATTCTGCATCCAATAGTGTAGAGCACAGGACTCCTGACATGCTGGCTTGGTTCATAATACTGGACTTGTTATGGTTATTTGGCTGAATGCATAAAGCACAAATAAAGTATGTCACTGTTAGCTACTTTGCCATCATTAAAAGGTCATCCAACCTTATTTAGTAAATTTTGGAACTCCATGGCTTTCAACCAGGGCTCTCTCTCACACATACATGTACATTCACACACAAACTTTCTCCCTCTCAAAACACCATTATAATTGCCACTGCTATTGTTATGGCCAATTTCTCTAGTATTTCGAGTTAATCTTGGATTTTTGACTTTGTATGCATTTTCCACATGACAATTGATGTACCTTACTTCTCCATGCACCTTCTTTTCTTTTCCCTTTTCCATTTTCATAGACATACCAATCCCCCAAATAAGTGATCACCATGTCACGGTTCCATTTGTTCTTTTTTGTCATATCCAACTTAGTGGGCAGAAATTTACAATTTGACCAAAAGAATTGAGGGTTTTTATTGCATCCATCATTTACAATCTACATCTTTCCACTATGGCTGTGGTTACTTTACTTTTTTCTTCATCTTCCACTATTTTGTGGTATTATTAGGTTGGGCATAGGTGTGAACTATTTTTGCTTACTAAATTGCAGTGGTGCCTACTTTCTTCTATATTGTCTTCCTTTACAATTATGACGTGACTGTAAAGTCTTCCCTTTTCTTTTCGGAAATTTATATGTCATGCTCTTTTCTGATTTAGTATACAAAATATAATATTCATTTGTTTGTGGTACCACTGCATATCGTACCTTGGTACTGAACCAATACCTAATATGGTGGGTATATGTCTAGATGCCAAACCGACCCCCATACCAGACATGCCAATGCTGCACCAAAATGGTATTGGCATGAGGTCCAATATCAGACCATTCTCAATTGCATGGTTTATAATTTATGCAGATTAAATCTAGTTTCTCCAATTTAATCATTATGTTGGCATCATGGTTTGCACAAAACATCATAGATTGGCTTCACAAATAACATCAAATATGAACAAACCTATCAACCAATATCATACCACTCAAGAGTCGAATGAAGATGGTATGAAGATACTTCAGATGATTAACAAAAAAAAGATCAGCCAGCAGGGTTTTTTTTTTTAGTGATACCATAACACATCCATAAAATGGGGGCATAGCATTATCGACCACTCCGCCGGTCCACTAAATAGATCTCACCGATGAGTTAAACATTTAAACATCGATAGCATGTAGGTTTCACATTATCTCCATGACAAGTGGCCACAACATCTGGTCAATTACATGGATGGAAAGAAGTGGGATGATGTAAATGGAAGTTGTCTTAGTCCATAGAGACTAAGGGAAGCAAAATAAGGAATTCCAAATAGACCAATGACACTAAGAACCTTGAAGACCATTTGATCAACCAATAGATTGTTGAGGGCTCAAAATGGACGTCAATATGTAGCAAGATTGCAGAAAGAACATAATGGAACCCAACACAGAAAACAAGGGCAATGAAGTACAACACCGTTAATTAAAGGGTTCAATGTGAAAGGTGAAAGTAAAATTTCAGAAGGGTAACTTTGGACCTTCATAATTTATTCTGGCATCAAAAGTCCCTCGAATGGCAAAAAACAGTCAATAGACATTTACCACCAATAGTAAGGACAAAGTCATGGTCATAACAGATGTTTAGCATTGAATCTTAGAAAAGTGGAGGCACAAAGAAGAAAAAAAATAAGAGTATATGAATATTGAGTTAATTTGACTTACTAGGGGTGAAAGTGGACAGGATAATATCTGTCTGGATTTGTTTTTGTATCCGCATCTATCTAGATATGGATAGAAATTTGAGCATTTAACTAATATCTATATCCATATCCATCTAAGAAAAACCGATATGGATATAGATAGACAACTAGCTGAACCATATCCAAATATCCGATTCTATTTGTAACTTGATTTAATTTTACATAGCACTCATAATTTTTTAATAAAAACATATAATCATATTAACATGCTATTAACTTGATTTATCATCTATTTAGTAATATCTTTGATTATGTGGTCATGAAGTTTAATTATCTGACTAATATCTATATTTATATCCCTTCTTCCAGCATCCGATTTGTATCTATATCCATTTAAAACAAATATGGATATGAGTTTTTGTATCCGAATAATATCCCTATCCATATCTGAATTGGTCAAACAAACCAAATATGGATATGGATATACTAGTAGCAGTGTCTGATCCAGTTTCAGCCCTATGACTTATCCTTTTTTTTAAATCCATATTCAATTGCAATTCTACATGTCTCCTTTTACTGGTCTGTTTATAGAGGCCCACAACTTTGACCATCCTTGTATCTCATATACCACCATTGCCAATCTTAATAGAAAAGCTTATCTTGAATATTCACTTTCATTGGTTGGTAACTTCTAGAAACTATATGTTTGTATTTGCCTTTCAACATGAGGATCTTCTTTTCAAATGCAGTTACCACAACCAAGAAAATTGTGATCACCAACTTGATAAGTTAGGAATTCTGCTGAAAAGAAAACATGTTTTAGGGATCCTTTGCAGGGTGCATTAAAAAAAAAAAAATCTTAATCATGTCAGGACATATGAAATGCCTCGAATCATGTAATAATATGGTTTCACATTTTATTTCACAATGGATCATGTATGAAAATAGTCCAAATGCATATCTTCCACCATGCATGGCACCAACTGCAACACCAGATTAGTATGAACATTGATGTTCTAAGTGGCCAGCAAGAGTGTTGATTATTCGATTTCAAACATTAGCATCACAAAAGCAAAAGATATGTTGCTTTCCATCATGTTATATGCTAAACCAGGTCAGCTTACATAATTATTTATTGTTATGATTGATACAAGTTAATGAAGCCAGTCAGGAACTATTCTGAAGGAAGGCCTCATGATTGGCTTGTTTATTGGATTTGGGCATGACCTATCACAATTTTTATTTCCTTCCTTAGATTTTTGATATTTTTAAGGATTTTTACAGGAATACAGAAGACATTAGCTTTTCTGAATTTGTTTATTCCGTCACTAATCTCACTAATATCAAGCAATATGCTATTGTGGTGGATGGTGTGGTAGCTGCAATTAAGAAAGTCTGGATCCCCCAGATCCCCATGCAGAAAGACAGACATTAAAATATAATTCTAAGAACTCCTCAGACTCACTAGTTCAAAACAAAATACAAGAATTTATAAAACTATTTCTTGGCAAGTAGTACTTGGCAGTTTACATCTATGCCAGCTTAATAAGTCAAACCACCAGTTTTGCTTAACCCTTCACATGAACCAGGCCTCTAACTTCAATTTTGCCTAGAAAAAGACACCCACAGACACTGCTACTATGGGATAATTTTTAAAAATAAATTTGAAGTGTGATTGGATTATGGACTCCAAAACCTAGATAGATTAGGAGATCACTATGGAAGTAAATCCTAGGATGCATATTTGAAGATCTTCTTCACTAACTGCTTGGGGAAGGCTGCATTTGAGTTGCATTAGTATTTATTTAGTCATGAAAGACACAATATAGATGAAAATAATCTCATACTCTACCAAATATCTTAGTACAATACCCATACCTTCTAATTCGCATGGCCTCCTCCAACCCTGACAGTTTTCTTGATTTGATAACAACTCTTTTGTATACAACTGATTTCCCTTTTTGATTAAAAACATTAAAACATAAGATTTAGTTTGCAACAATTGACAATGTAAAAGGAAATGAGCAAAAGTTTGATGTAAAGAACTAACATATGGAGAGCTAAGCTAATGAACCAAAAAGTAAATGAATGGCTTGGAAGAAACATGGAGATGATATGAAAATTTGGAGATGATATGCAAATTTTGTGATCATTTAGCATGTAGTCCTGTTTTCTTTTCCACATAGGTGCATTTCACTGAAAGAAAAGTCATCTTTTATGAATTATAGAACAGGATGTAGGTGACATTTGTTTTGATAATAAAAAAAGGAAAGATGGCATCATTCAGATATATGCATGGTTCGACTGTAGTCTAAACTCTAAAGTCCCAATTCAATAAATGGCCTGTTTGCATAAGCAAAAACAAAATTTGTATACCTAGTCTCTTTTTGATATAAAAGATGAGAGAAACCCATCAAAATCATTTCATTGAGAATTTGAAATGCATAAAGAGCAACAAGACAAGAACAAAACCAAACCTCTATGTCAACAAGAGCACTCATTTCTAAGAATTATTTGCACTTGAAAAGAAAAAATAATAATTTCAAATTACAACAGAGGATTTATAGAAGCCTGGATTGAAATGTAATGAAAGCTATCCTTAGTACTTGCCTCCATTGCACAGGGTTCCAGTGATCTCCTCTGAACAGATGATGAACCAATCTTGCCAACCTCGACCATGGTGCATGACAAGGAAAAAGCTAATAGACCAATATCTCTCTTTCTCTCTCTCTCTCTAAACTTCACAAGGGATATGAGAGGGCAAAACAAGATTTACCCGTTCCATAATACAAAAGTAGAAAAGAGAAGTTTAGAAAAGAAAGTAAGAAAGAAAAGGTTTCAGATAAAGGGACAATATTGCAAATAGAATAGATGATGTGCATATTTCTCAAAATCTAGGCTTTTGAGAAAGGACTGACAAAAGAAACAAGGTTCTTACACATAGTGAAAGCCACTATTCTTTGAATAACTAGGAGATTTTTTAATTCAAACAGGACCTTGCACCTTGGCCATGTCCTTGGAGCAGTCAACAAGTCCAAAAGAAAAACTAATGTTAAACAGAACTAGAAGATTTGAAGGAGTTGTTTTTTTTGAAAAAAATTGTTGCTTCTCTCCTGCCAAATACACCATGAGATAGATAAAACAGATATCGCAAACATGGTCTTAAATCCCATAGGATAGGGCTATCTTGATTTTCCCATGGAACAAGACGTGCCGCCATCCTGACCTGTCCTGATATTTAGGACAAGAGATGTCCCAAGACATCTTGATTAGGATGTTGGAATGATGGCGCTACAGCCTTGGTCGATACATGGGATGGTACCGGTGTCCCACATGACGTCCCGCCAAGACCTTAATCATTGATTGCAAATTTCCTCGATCAATTCGAAGCATTATTTTTTTGTTGAAATTGGATACATTAGGAAGCCCTACCATGGATATAGCCAAAAGCATCCAACAACATCAGATCATGAAGCGGATGTGGAATCATATCCGAACATGTCCAGATGATAGTACCAATGTGCAGAGCGACATAGGAGGCCACCCAGTTAGTTGCACTATTCCCCTCCATGAACATGTGCTTGACCAAGGCCTAAGCATCAAGAGTAGCTCGCCATAAGCCTTTAGGCATCAGCTAGCAACAGGCGGTGGTCATCAGGGAGCTCAGATCCTGAAGATAATCACAAAATCATAGTCTTGGAATCTCCTTCCAAGACCACTCTATCAACTTGCAAACTAATGACCGTATACACCAACAAAAGTCAAACAGTGAAGAGCTACCTGCTATGACAAAGAGAGACCTTGCACTATGGATGATAAAGTTAGCTCCACCACTTTGTCCTCTATCCTTCATGCTGCCATTGAAGTTGATTTTGTGGAAGTTAGGGGGTGGGGTTCCCATGAAAAGTGGAACATCTGAGATGCAATAGCTGCAGTAATGAGACCCTCGATTTTCCTAGCTATCAAAGACCCCTCCAAACACTTGGCCCTCACAAAGTTAGTGGTATCGTTCGTAGCTCTCATCACGATTCTCGAGGGGCTATCTAGAGCATTGCAAAAGATCCTCCTGTTCTTGGCATCCAAATTTGATAGGCAATGTAACAAAGGCTAGTCACCATCCCTTGATACACGTCCCTAAGCATGGCTTGCCTGGCTGATGAACTGGATGAAGGCTTTTCTATCCCAAGTCTGAATCCTGAAGGTTACCCAACTAGACACCCGGCTCAAGATAAGCTTGGCTCTCTAGCAAAGAAAAATAGCATAGTCAACTATCTCTTCCTTTCAGAATGATGGAAACACCTCGATGGTGCAACAAGCTCTTGCAAGGTAATCAGTCCCATGCAACCTTCTAAATGAAGAGAGCCACTCTAGGGTGTACATGCTATCTCCACACCGAACCCAAATTTCCAGGTTGGGCCGGCGGCCCTCGAAACAATGCATACATCTCACTAACTTGCACTCTTCGAGTGCTGGTCTATCCCAAACCAGCCTATCTGGAAAATCACCCAAGGGACCTACCATAGAGAGGACCAAAATCTGAGTTCACCTCCAAGATGCCCCAATAAAACCACTATCCCACATCCTCTCACCATCAACAAACAAGTCATGGGTCAAGTAGTTAGAAGCTCGAGTTCAACTCAATTCAAAATACTTAGGCTCGAAACTCAACTCAAGATTGATCAAGCCTTAATCAATAGTGAGCGACCTTAAAGCAAGTGGAACTGTAGCAATCCAAGGATCGTTAAAAAGAATAACAAATCTCCTATCACCAATCAGTCACTGAAACCTGAAGGAAAGCATGGGTGCAACAGAGCACAAGGCTCTCCAAATAAAAGAATAATGGTTGCTAGACAAAGCTGACCTGGAAAGCCCCTCCACACCATATTTTGCCTGCATCAAGGCCACCCACAAATTCTGAGGACTCATTTGGTTGCCAGGAATAGGAGGGGGGAAAGTATGGTCAATGAAAAAATGATGGAACCCCTCTTGTTTGGTCGAAGTTTTCAAAGGAAAGAGTTAGAAAGTCGTATTCTCATGGGAATAAACTTCCCACATTTCATGGAAAAGAAAAACCCATGCAAGACATGGGTTTTTGACTTTCCCATGAGAAGGAAATTGGAATCCGTTTTATTTTTCAAAAGTACCCTTAAAGCTATGAATAGAATGAGATAAGGTCTTTTTTTTTATTAGGGATATAATAGGTATTTTACACAACCTTTCCAAGAAAGTAGATGCTCGACCAAACATAAAGTACTTTGGAATATGCCACTTTTCCATGATTAACCAAATATGCCAAAACCACTTTCCTCGGAATCATATATATTCCTAGGTATTAGCTTCCCAGGAAAAACATTCTAGCAAGGGAATTTTCTTCTTGCAAATCAAACGAGCCTCGAGAGTCAATCACAAACTTGGGCAACCAAACTCAAAGTAAATGCATCTTGCTTGACGGGCAAGGACTGTGTACCCAATCCACCCTCCTGCATTGGCTGGAAAACAAAACTCTAGGCCAGCAAGTGAATCCTCCTCACAAAGTCGGTGGTCCCCTAGAGAACGTTTCTAATCAGCTAGTCAGCTCTACCCGCACACCCCTAGGGAGCATAGAATTCATCATCAAGTATGTTGGCAAGGAGTAAAGCATTGATTTCGCCACAACTCTATCCATCATAAACAAGGCTTTCCATTTCCAACCCCTCTAGCCTATCCTGCACCCTCTGCACCAGGGGACAGCACTCAAGACTCCTCGGTCCCCTCCTCAAGATCGGCACAGCATGATAAACCCAAGTACCAACACTCTCCACCTCCTAGCATCCCCTTATTTGTTGCTTCAGATGATTGCCTATCGTTGGACAGAACACAATAGTGAATTTCTGAGCATTAATCCTCTATCCAGACATAAGGCAGTAGTTCGTCACAACTTGATAAAGCATAGCAGCATTAGCCGGAGTGGCCATGACCACAAGCAAGCAATTATCGGCAAAAAGCAGATGGGATTGGGTTGGGCCAACTGCATCGATTGGTATACACTCAACATCTAACTAGAGATCTTCTCCCTCAACATCCTAGAAAGAGCATCAGACACAGAATAAATAAGTACAGTGAAGGGGGAACCCTTGACACAGACCAATGGAGTGAAAGTACTCCATGAGGGTGCCATTAATCAACAAGGCAAAGGAGGGCCTCTCGATACAACATCTTACTCATCTGACGAAGTTGCTAAAAAAACCCATTTGCATTGGACTATAGTAGACAAACTCCCATCAAACCCGATTATACACATGCTCCATGTCTATCTTAATCATCATAAGACTCCTGGTTTTATCAAGTCATGTATCATCACCTAGGCAATCATGATATTATCAGAGATACTCCACCCTCTAATAAAGACCCCTTGCTTAGGGCTAATCAGATCCCCAAGAATAAGCTGCAACCTATGCACAAGAATATTGCAGATCACCCTATATAGGGTAGTATAGAGACTAATAGGCCTGAGATGTGATGGCTCATTTGCATCCGGCCTCTTGGGAATCAGGGTAATGAAGGTGGCCTTCCAGCTAGACGGCATAGTGCCCATGATGAAAAATTGCCTCACCTCCTAAAAAACACTGAGGGGAACCATCGAGCCTTGGAGCTCTATCATCAGGCATGAAACAAATAGGCTCCTCAATCTCTTTCTCCATCACCTGCCTCAATAACATTAACATTTTGCCAAGCTGAAATAATAGTCACAGGCAAGGTTCGCGGTACCGTCCCGTACCGTACCAGCCAAGAGCCGGTACGGTTCGCCACCCAAAAACGGTCCGGACACCGGACCGGTGAAAAAATTTTAAAAAAAAAATTCTGTACGTACCGTACCGGTACGAACCGCCCGGTTCGGGTCAGTTCAGGCTCGGTTCCGCCCGGTTCAGCCTGATTCGGGTCGGTTTGGGGTTGGTACAGTGAGAGGGGAGGAGAAAGATTATTTTTTTTTAATTCGGCATGGTGGTATGCGTGCCGATACAGTACGGTACGGACCGTACCGCCCGCTAATCGGTACAGGTCCCGGTACCGATTCAGCGGACCTTGGTCACAAGCATAAGGATGTCAAGGTCTAGATGTAGCTCAACTGACACCCACCATCTGGATTTGAAGATTTTGAATAGCTCACTCTTGATGACCTCTTCATCCTCTGTCATCTCACCATCTCAGTCCTAGAGGATTCTGATCCCATTCTGGTGCCTTCTGAGAACAATGGATCCGTGAAAGAAACTGGTGTTGCTGTCCCCCTCTTGTAACTAGATAATGAGAGATTTTTGTCTCCAAAGGTCTCCTTCTGCTGGAGAGAATGGTGCTCAAATAGAAAAGACCTCAAGGAACACATCTCAGCATCAGTAAGAGCACCGTGTTGGCTTTCCCTGTGTTACAAAGCCTCAATAGCACCCTCCGCATCCTCCAATCCCCTGCAAATGTTCCCCACAACCTACCTATTCCACCTGACCAGCCATCTCTTTGTCAGCTCTAGCTTCCAGGAAACTTTATACATAGGGTCAACTCTGACCAATGTCCTCCAAGCACCACACATAATCTCCTAGGAATATGGATAAGACAACCACAGCTTCTCAAAGTGGAATGGAGATTTAAAGAAAACTGATTACATGGAATGAATCAATAAAGGACAATGAATGGAGGCGATACGAGGGAGATGGCACACCAAACAATCCAAAAAACGTTCCATCAACTAACCAATAGTAAACACCCAATCAATCCTCTCCCACACCCTCGCCTTACTAAGCCGGTTGTTACACCAAGTGAACTGAGCACCTGTGAATCCAAGGTCATGGAGGCCACTCGCAGCAATGAAATCTCTGAATTCTTGAGAAGTAATCAAGTCAGAATAAGGCTTCCCTCCTCTCTTCTCTCTTGGAATCCTAATGCATTTAAAATCCCAACAATCAACGTAGGGGTCCTGAGATGAACATTTGCCTTCCCTGTGATACTTTGTGTGAGCATACACCACAACAAATGTCCAGTATCTCTGGTTAGGCTCAGTGATCACTATAATGACCTGCTGGGGGCAATTGCGAACAACATCAATTATACCAGTCCTACTTCTCCACATGGCCAATATGCCTCCAAAAAGTCCTTGAGAGTCTAACACATACCTGTGCCAATTCCGGGGAAACCTTCTTTGAGCATGGTCCAAGCTTCGCCCCGCAAGCCAGGTCTCCAAAAACACACACACATGTATGAAAAGTATGGGTAAAAGCCACCCACCCCTTCTTTAGGGTTGTATCAATTTTTATAGAGATATATACATATGACTTAGCATAAATGGATATATACAAATAGAGCATATAAGTAAAAAATAGAATAAGCCTAATATACTATTGCCATAAATACATCTAATGCCATAAATACAATAATACTCTAACATCATCCTGCAATCTGAACATCCCATGGTCAAATGTGAAGATTGGATTGAAGTAGAGTAAACTAGAAAATGGACAATGGCTTTGTAAAGATATTTACAAGTTGCTGATCATAAGAAATGTGAAGAAGAGACAAATCACCCATTTGAACTTTGTCTCGTAGGAAATGATGATCAAGCTTGATGTGCTTGGTGCATGCATGAAGAACTGGATTGACAACAATATAAATAGTGCTGTTACAGTAAATAGACATAGGCCGCACAAGGGCCATGCTAAGATCTCGAAAAAGATGGCAAATCCAGATAGTCTTAGCAAGCATGAATGTGACAGAGTGATATTTGGCTTCGAAGCTTGATTGAGATATAGTAGGCTGTTTCTTAGCAAACCAGAAAATAAGATTTAGATCCGAAAGATACAAAAACTAGAAATGGAGCAATGAGTATCAGGACATCATGCCTAGCCACATCTGAATAGGCCACTAAGGACGGATGCTAACATCGAAAAATTGAAGCCCATAGGACAAAGTACCACGAATATAGTGAATGATGTAATTGATGGCTTGGAAATGTGGTCCACATGGAGCATGCAAAAACTGGGCCACGAGGATGAACGCATAAGAAATGTCTAGGCGAGTGGGTAAGATATTGCAAAGCCCCCATAATCTGATGATAAGTATAAGAGTCCTTAAGAAGGCGACCTTCTTGAGCAGACAGATATGTGTTAAGCACAACAGGAGTAGAGATCAGCTTGTTATGAAAGAAACCATGATGGACCAGGAGGTTATGAGCATACATTTGTTGAGTAAGGAATACGCTAGTCAAATTAAATACTTCCGCTCTCAAGAAGTAATGAAGAGGGCACAAATCTTTCATGGCAAACTTAGCCTGCAAGGTAGAAATTAAGGAAGCAATGGAGAGGAGTTACCAGTAATGATAATATATCAAAATATAATAAAAGGACAATAATCCCATGTGTAAAATGTGACACAAACATGGAAGGATCAGCTGACTCCCCTGAAAATCCAACTCAGAAAGAAAAGAGGAAAACCATTGAAACCAGGCATGGGGTGCCTGTTTGAGCCCATAAATAGCCTTTCGCAAGAGACAAACATGGTGGGGGTAGGATGCATAGAACCAGGCGGTTGCTTTATGTAGACCTTCTTACATAACAACCAATGAAACATCTAACTGTAGAAGAGAACATCCAGAAGAGATAGCAACAAACAGGACAGTGCGAAGAATAATAAGCTTAACTACGCGAAAGAAGGTTTCATTGAAGTTTGATCCCTGGTTGTTGTTTATAGCCTTGAGCAACCAACCGAGCCTTGAAACATTCTAAAGAGCCATCCACCTGTTTCACTTTGAAGACCAACTTGTAGCTGATGAGATTAACAGAGGGCGGCGAGGGCACAAGATCCCAAGAAGCAATGGAGAATAAGGCTTGATATTCGTCCAACATTGCCTATTGCCAACTTGTATGTTGGAAGCCTTCAAACAAGGAGTTAGGTTTAGTAGGTACAATAGAAGACATGAAAGCGAGGAGAGAAAAAAACATATCTTGCTTTCGAGCAAGGGATCTCGTGAGCATTGGGTGGGTGTGAATGGGAGACAAAGCAAGAGCGATGAAGGGTATAAACAAGGGTGGCGGCTCAATCGCATAAGAGGAACCTGCCCAATTTGGGAGTGCAAGCTTGGGTGTAGTTCTAGATTTGGAAGGACAAGGTCTTGTAGTACAGACATGAAGTTGTTTCGGATGTCAATCAAGGCATGTATCTCAGTCCAAGGTGGAGAGGAAGCAAAGATCTGGTTGGCAGGTAGTCCTTCCAATCGCAAGAGATCTGGAGAAACATTAGGAGAGTACCTAGAAGAATTCGAAGCAGAATTGTTGTTAGGAAGAAAATCAAATTGTGAGATTGCTTCGAGGGTAGAGAGATCACTACCTAATAGAGATGGATTTGATAAAAAAATCTTTAAACAATTAAAAGTTTGAATAAGGATGTGCAGAGTCAGGAAATTTGGAGAGACAAGAGTACAGAAAAATAGATTTAATGAATGTAACATGCCAAAAGATATAAACTTTACCCATACTTGGATAAAGGCATCGGAACCCTTTTTGTTTACCAGATATTTCTAAGTAAACACAAGATAGAGACCGAGAAGAGAGATTATGATTGATGATGTCCTATAGATCTGGATAGCATAAGCATCCGAATATCTTCAAAGGTTGCAAATCATGAGGATAGCTATACAAGACATGCTAAGGTCATTTGCCCTTTAAAAGAGTAATAAAGGACGTACAATTAATAAGAAAAATAGTAATTTGAATCGCATCAGCCTAAAACCTAGCATGCATGCAAGTTGAAAAAGTATAGTTCTAACAATATTAGTAATGTGTCTAAATTTTCGTTTGGCTACCCCAATTTATTATGGTGTGTGTGGACAAGAAATTCTATGAATTATACCACACTTATGAAATAAAGTAAAGAGTTTTTCATTATCATACTCTTTTCCTCCATCAGACTAAAAAGGTTTAATTTTCTGTTGAAAGGCATTCCCAACTAAAATCTTAAATTTAAGAAACTTGTCAAACATCTCATGCTTGAATTTTAATAAATATATCCATGAATAGCGAGAATAATCATCCACAAATAGAATATAAACTTGAAACCAGAAATAGAATTAATGGGTGCTTGCCATACATAAGAATGAATTAGTTGAAAAGAAAAGGTCGAATAAGACTCAGATTCATTAAAGGAAAGTTTCACATGTTTGCCAATATGACATGAATTGCAATAAGACAAAGTTATTCCCAATTCAAAGTATACATTATTCTCTTTAATAAACTTAGACAAAATCAATTGACTTAGATGACTTAACCTCCTATGCCAAAGATCACTGCTAAGTGCTGTAACAACCAAAGCAGATTTTGGCTTATTTCCTATACTTGCAACTCTTGAAAATAAAGGATAAAGTGACGTTCTCAAACTACCACATCGTAGAAACTTCGTCCTAGTTTCCTTGTCCTTCAAAAAAAAATCAATCGAGTTAAATTTGAATGTCGAGCTATTATTACAACAAAACTAATGAATAGAAAGCAAGTTGCATTTTATAGAAGGAACAACAAGAACATTTTTCAAATCAAAAAATCAAATACAAGTAGAAGTATTCAATTTTGTTTCACCAGTTTTTGCAATAAGAAGAAGTTGACCATTATCAACAAAAATTCTATTTCTTCCACTATAAGGCTTAGAATTCAAAAGTATACCTGGATATGACATCATATGATTAAAAGCACTAGTGTCAGAATACCATTCAAAAAAAAAATCAATTAAGTTAAATTTGAATGTTGAGCTATTATTATGACAAAACTGATGAATAGAAAGCAAGTTGCATTTTATGGAAGAAACAACAAGAACATTTTTCAAATCAAAAAATCAAATATGAGTAAGTAGAAGTATTCAATTTTGTTTCACCAGTTTTTGTAATAGAAAGAAGTTGACCATTACCAACAAAAATTCTATTTCTTCCACTATAAGGCTTAGAATTCAAAAGCATACCTGGATATGACATCATATGATTAAAAGAACTAGTGTCAAAATACCAAACCTCCTTAGGGGATTCATGAAGGTTCATCGGTGCAAAAGTTTATGAAAGGTATTTAGAGACAAGCATCATTAAATCTTTGTCTGCAATGGAGAGCGGTGTGATTGAATTTGCCACATATCTAGCATTGCACTCTAGTGCATGGTAACAAAGAGGATGTCGGTTGATGTGGTGGAGTCGACGGCTAGTTTTGCATCTATGGTAGTGGAAAAGAATTACAAAAAAAATTGGAATTATATAAAAAAAGGTTATGAATGATTTGCTCTCGAAAATCCTCAAGCATATGGATGTCCACAACCTCCTCTCCATCCACGGTCTCCACAAGATCTACCTCCACGGCCGCCTCGATTTTCTCAGCCTCAGTTGGCAAAAAAGGCACTAGCATTCTGTGATGAATTTGCTAGATGACGACTTCCCTGTACATCAGTCTTCCTCCTGTATAAGGAGAGAATGGAGTTGATCAAAGGTGGGCTTAGTTCGATGAGTGTTCAATGCACTCACAAGTCATTGATATTCTTCTGAAACTCCTAAAAGAACAATTATCACAATGTTGTGATCTGATTCACCTTCTCCAATTGCATCTAAGGCATCTCTGATAGCCATGACCTTCTGCATATACTCGATCATGCTCATTATTCCCTTCTTTATGTTCCAAAGTTCCGACTTGAGAAAGAATGCGGTGAATGTAGTTTTATCTAAAAAATATGCCTCAATCGCCATCTAGGCCTCACATGCTATCTTTGGTGAAGTAGATATCACCATTTGTAAAATGCTCGAAGACAACATCGCATTAATCCATGACAATATAGTTGTATCTTCTTTTTTCCAAGTAGAGTAGGTCGGATTGCCCAAGACTTTGTTATCGGTTTGCTCAATTATTAGAGAAGGGACAATTGTCATGCCATCTACATGTGAGGAGACTCCAAAACTTTTAAGCACATTCAAAAATACTTGTTTCCAAACAAGATAGGTAGTGTCGGTGAGTTCAACCGAGACCAAGGTTTTGATGTTGACGATGAAAGGTAGTGAAGACACGTTAGCCGCCATAAGTTTATTTTTAGATATAGAATACAAGTCGCATCAAGGAATTGAAGGTCGGTACTGTAGCCGACTGGTACTGCAGTAGTACTGTTGCAAGTTGCAACGGTATTATAATGGTACTATAGTGGTACCATAGCAAGCAGTAGAAAGAGAGAAAAGTAATGTGAAAGAAAAGAGAGGGTTTGATGAGAGGAGAAGAAAGAGAGGACAACATTAGGAGGAGAGAGATTAATCGATGATAGAGGATCCACCAGAGATGATCACTTATGGCAACAGCTTATCCTAGGCTTTGGGTTTTGGCTTTGATATCATGAAAAGTATGGATAAAAGCCACCCATCCATTCTCTAGGCTTGTATTAATATTTATAGAAATATATATAGATGACTTAGTATAAATAGACATGTACAAATAAGACAGAAGTAAAAAATAGAATAAGCCTAATATACTACTACTATAAACAAGGATCACTAAACCAGTACCGAAAGCTGTACCGGTCAGCAACCAGTATGGTAAGGTACGGACTGTACCATACTTTACCGATATCCGTACCGACTTTATGAAACTAAAAGAAATCCCCCATCCTCCATGGCTACATTGTCCAATTTGAACCAGGCTCAAACCGAGCCAAACCAGACAGAACATGCTGGTACGATACCGTACATGTCCGGTACATGCATATTTGGATGGTCCGGGGTTCCGGACCGTTTTTCATGACCGATCTATACCGGTTCTTGGCCGGTATGGTTCAGTACGCCCCGAACCAGGAGATTCGAAACAGTTCCGAAAATCTTGATCATAAATATATCTAATGCCATAAATGCAATAATACTCTAACAATGTGGATCATGTACTTGTATAAGGCACCTTGCTGTAGATGCAAATAAGGGCTTCCCCATCTCCTTGCAATCCAGATTAGAATTTTCATTGATAATTAGAGAGGGGGTCTAAAGGCCCATCACCCACATGTGCCCATCGCCCGCTACATCCATTGCATCCAAAACATTACTTGCCCCATGTGGAAGGTTCAAGGCTTGCTTGACCTGATTAACAACCCAATCATTAGTAGCATCACCCGAATCACCTCCCATGTTCGGCCTCGAAGCCATCAGAAACCCACTTCTGTAGCACCACCACCATTCATTTTACCATGAAAAGGCAATGGGTTGCTCTCTTTGACCTCCTCCCTCACCCCTATCAAAGCACCCTCCATCACTGTTCCCACAGGAGCAAGGGCTTTTGTCCTCCAAAGGAGGATGTCTAGCACCTCCCAAAGATTGGAAACGATAAACTTTGGATCTACCCTAGCTATCCAACCCATGTCGGAGACTAGGATCAGCCCAATTTCTCCCCGCCCCATGTTCAAAAAAGCTACTGCCACCATTGCCTGCTTCTTTGTCTTCAAGACACCAAAAGAAGAGAAGATAAAGACCTCAGTGGCAAGGTCACCAAAGAATGTCGGAGAAGATAAGGGAAAATCATGATTTTGTCCAAAGTTGAACTCCCACACGAATGCCCCCACCTGGCCCGCGACCCACTAGCCTTTGGATACCACCTCTGCACTGCGTCACCGCCTAAGTTGGAGCCCTAATAGACCCCTAATGCCATCCAAACAAGAGTCCCAGTCACCTAGTCTGCACCATGAAGAAGTCCAAGTAAAGGAGACACTATGTTGGTGCCACTACTAGATAACCCTTATACAAAGTTGGCACCAAATCCAAGATATCAATTTCCTTTGCTAAGCCCTATCCAGAGTCTTAGAAGATCAGCCAAAAAAGTCCACATAGTAGTCGTTAATTGGTGCATGACATGGTTTAAGTTTGTCACAAGATGGCACCACCCACAGTTCAAGTAGAATTCGCTTATTAGCATTTGGATTGTTTTAGACTTTTGTTATTTTGTCAGTAAATACCTATGTATTAGATCCTTTATATAATAAATGAACGAATTTTGAGAAAAAAAGCTATTACTTTCTTTCTCATTCTAGAGATTCTCTTTCCCTCTTCGTTCTTCCCCTCTCTCCCTTCGAGCTTCACTTCTTTCTATGCATGTTCTCATCCCTACACCAAATCTTAAACTCTAAATCAAGGAATACTGAACTGATACCAGGTCCTATACCAATCATTGACTAGTATGGTACGGTACGATACTAGACCCAGTACTAGGTCCATAAAATTGTAACAAATCATCTCTCTTTTCCTTGAATTAAATCCTAAATCTGAATCGAACCCGAACCGAACTCGAACTGGGCAAAATCGAGCCCGAACTGGATAAAACCAGGTGGTACATACCGGTATGGTACCGTACCATACCATACTGGTATGGTATAGAATTTTTTTTATTTTTTTCAACGTCTGGCACTCCGAACCGTATTTTATAGCTGAACTGTACCGGCTCTTGGCCAGTACGGTATAGTACGCCCAGAACCGGATGGTTCGGGATGATACCGAGATCCTTGCTCCAAATACTTTCACATGCCACTGTCCCTCCACACACTATCCACAAAACCAAGACAACATTTCGAAGTGATGCTTGACGGTGCCATATTCTGGATTCGCAGAGTTCTTCCTCTGATTGGAGTCGCAATCATCTTCAGCAACCTAACTTCTCTAAGATCGAATCGAGCAATCATCTGAGTAAAACCTTCACAAATCTATTGAGAAGGTCATTATTGTCGGTAAGTAAAATTTTTTTTCTTGAATTTTCTTAAATCTGAACCTGAATTGCGAAGCCTATTCAAGAAAGGGATTTCTCAATCACCTTCATTTCTAGCTTCTTAAGATTAAAGGGACATCTACATGCTAGGAAGATCTACTTAATTTAATCATTACTCTTCTTCCTTAAAAGTTTAGATCTTAGTTAGATTTGCTTCACTTTATCATTTTGATTGCCGATAATTTTATCTATCTTCTTTGAGAAAAAAAGAATAAGTTAGTTGCATCTTCATTCGCACTTGTCTCATGTCACTCATGTCCAAATCAATCTCAATCCCCTAGGCTGGTCTTTAATCTGCAGAAGGTCTTCAAAATTTGACCTCCCACCCCCCCAAAAAAAAGGAGAAGAAAAGAAAAGAAAAAGGACACCCAAGAAACAGATGGGAGGTAACCTCCAATCACTGGTTGTTATTATCATCTATACATGAAAAAAAAAATGGCGCTATTCCTATACCATATAGATTCATTTTTGCTACTTGTTAGTCTAATTTGAGGACTAGGATCATACATAAAATATAGATTCCAATAAATGAAGAGAGAATTAAAATAGTTGATAGTTAGGGAAACAAAAGCTGTATGTAGCATCTATGATTTTACAATGTAGCATCGTGCCTTACATTGCTACTCACATATACACCAAAGGCCAATTTAAGGGTGATAGCATGCCAACCCCTGGCCAATATTTTACATTTGTTATAACCAAGGTTCCCGGTACCAGTACCGGGTGCCATATCGGCAGGAGGGCAGTACGGTACGGTACGGTCTGTACCATACCGTACCGGCATGCGTACCGGATCTCTTTTTTATATAAAAGCAATCTTTCTCTCCTCCCAAAAGCATTTAAAACATGAAATGGAACTGAACCGGGCCGAACCGAGCCCATACCGGGCTGAACTGGATGGTACATACTGGTATGGTACCGTACCATACTGTACCGGTATGGAAATTAATTTTTCTTTTTTTAACAGTCCAGAGGCCGGACCATTTTATTATGATGAACCATACCGGCTAGCTACCGGTATGGTACACCCCGTACCGGGCGGTACAGGACAGCATCGCATTCCTTGGTTATAAGTCTAAAGAGGCTTCCAAGATGTGGACCAAAACCCCTACGTAAATTGTTATTTATGTATACATTGACATGGAATTATCACTATTCAAAAAGAGGAAGGAGAAACAGATGGGAATAAAAGAAATCTGCCTGGCCAAGAAACCCAGGTGGCATTCAGGTGTTAGGATATGCATCTACCCCCATTAGGAAGCAAAGAGCAGTTGAGGTCTTAGGATTGGATTGTGGGACCAAACTTTCATGAGGAATGGCATTTAGTTTGTACTATAATGCTCTCGACTAAATCTAAAGGTTAGAAAAGCTTGTTATTGGAAATTGTTTCTCTCCATGTGTATGAATATGCATATATGCACACACTGCTAAGTGTGCATTAAATTAGCCTTCAAAATCAATCTAGTAAATCTCCGACCAAGTATATGCTCAAGGCCTCAATTCATCTTCCTAATCAGTTTTTGCAGACAAGCTTAATATGATTGTAATGAATTTTCATTTTAACAACACATTGAGTTGATATTGTTCCAAGCCTTATTTGGTTCTGGCTTGATTCAAGATATCAGACTGTTTGACCTGGGCTCGTCTGTGTCTCAACTCAAAACTACATTCACTCAGGATCGATCAACAAGGTAGTGAGCTGAACATGGTCTAGAATTTCAAGATAAACTTCATTTCAAAACAAGCTTGATCAGACCCAAGATTGACCGAACCTTAGCACAAATTTTCATCCTTCCCAATATTTCTCCTATATGGGATTCTAACTAAGATTAGTAGAATTGCCTACTGGCACAATTTATTTATTAAACAAAAGCGCTACATTACACTCCTAAATGTGTGCCAAGTTCTAAATTAATCGTTGCTCTATCTTCCTTTGTTTTATATGAACATTACAGACAATCTCCTTTTTATGATTGAAGATTAACAAAAGCGCCAACATGATAGACAATCTTACTCGCTAATAACAAGATTGAAGGCCACAACTGCGAATCAAAAAGAAATGAAAAAAACAAAGAACAGAGGATTGCTCGGACTCCATACCCTGGCCACTAGGAAACGAGGTTCTGAGAGACTGACCGAAGAGGAAGAGACTCTCAGGAGGGTCTCTCAGAGAAGAGGACAGCGGTGTTGCGAGTCTCGAACCGCTGAAGGGGCTTCTCAGTGGCATTTTTGGAGAAGAAAACAAGCTCCGAGGAGCCGAAGGCGCAGAGAAAAGTCCGACCTTTGTTTTGGGTGGGTTCGCCGGGAAAGGATAGGATATTTTTTGTATACGGAGAGCGAAATACCGCACAATGACACGGGGCCCATAACGGGCATGGATGCCCTCGCTCTGGACCCGGTCCCAACAAGAAGGCTCTTTTTTGTAAATTATTAAAAAAATATATAAATTATTACTAAAAAAATTCCAAATATCGGCTAGTTTTTTTTTTTTTTTTAAAAAAAAAAAGAATAAGAAGAAGATAAACACAGTATAGCACTCCATTCTGGCTTCCATATTCAATTCAGATCGCATTTTTTTGCCCATCTTTCTGGAGAATACGTCAAACTAATCCCACTATGAAACCGGAGTAACAGCAGATCTACTTCCAGATAATTTCAGAATTTAATCAAATCGAGTTTATTATCAAAAAATAATTTATAAGAACGAAGCCGCACTCTTATCAATCATACTACCACCACCATAATGGTAAACATCGGCTAGTTTTCAAATTAGAAATTGTCCTAGCCTACAAATCACACTTCCCAATCCTCCACCGACGCGGGTGGTTTCTCCGCCGTGCGAAGTTTGATTGATTTTTTTTTTTGGGACACCAACCTCCTCACACTGTTCTCAAAGCAGTCAAACTACTTTCAAAGCATCGCAATATTTTGGTGTACACGTTTTAAAAATAACTTTGACGTCATTGGTAGGTATCACGAAAGAAAATCAACCATCCATCCATATCCAAAAAAAAAAAATACAACCCGCTCCCACCCTCCATAGGCCAGTTCACCCATCTTAGAAATGGATGGATATTGCTATCGTGCTAGTGTGCCAACCATTGTACCAGATATAGTAGGCGTCATCTGTCCAAACATGCAATAGTATCTGCAGTGCATGATATCTATATAATGTTGGCAAAAAATCTGAACAAAAAAATTTAAATATTTTTAAATATTTTTAAAATAATATTTTTGATTTTTTTTATTTCTTTTGTTCCATATTAAAAGTGAAAAAAATTATAATCTTTTTTACCAAAAAAAATTGCTTTAACCCTTAAATATATTTAAAGATATTTAAAAGAAAATCTTTAATACATATATGCAAACCGAACTATGCCAGATCCAGGTAGATGTTTTATTAATTCCGACCGTTTCTGACCATGCTATGTTTTATGATATTTATGATTATTAAAGTTGATATGAACGTTAGGATTAAATTTAGTTTCAATGGACCAGCCCAACATTCATATCTCGATGCATATAAAAGGTACCTGGGGGAACTTTTCTTAGAAAGCCATTCGAGAATTTCTTTTCTTCTCTTAAGTTCTAAATTTTGAAAATTTTTTTGCTCAAAAAATTATTCTAAGAATTATTCTACTCAGAAAATTTTCTACCTTTTATTTTCTATTCTATATTTCTTTCTTTTGAAATTACTAAAAGAGTTTTCATTAACTTCTTCCACGATCATGCTCGGAAAAGGAAGAATTCTGATCATATCTTGGAAAGGTTTTTTTTATTGTACCTGCATGAGGAAAGGAAATATTTCTTAGGACAATGCTATACACGCTTCCAGATTATTTACTTGGATTTAGTATTTCCTGTAAGTTTTATTTATTTAAATCTTATTAGTGATTCTTAAATATAATCCGGAATTTCCAAAAGTCTATGTTCTTATCTTTCCTTAAGGAATAAGTAAGTTTTAAGTTTATCGGGCAAGCTTTTAGATGTTCTTGCCATCTCAAGCTTTAAGCTAGAAAAATCATCACTACCCATTTAGACAAATTTAAGAAAAAATAGAGCTGCAAAAAAAATCAAAATATTCTACTCAATATTGTCATTACTTTTTTTTACTATCTATCGTAAATATTATAATTTTTAGAATTGTTTTAATCCTTTAGATTATTGGATTCAATTGTTTTAGCAGAATAAAATGTTTTAGCAAGAAATAAATCTGTTCAAGCAATATTTAATCTATGATGATAATTCAAACAATATCTAATCTGAGATGCTAATCCAAGTTTTCCAAGAAATTAAGCAATATAGGATTAGCTTGTTAGCTTCTTAAACAAAATCCAGATATCTGGGTGCTTATACTATGTAGTAAAAAAAAGTATCTTTACAAGACTTAACCTTGTGAATAGTTTTCATTTAAAGAAAATAAAATGAACTAGATCTTGAATTATGTTCATTTGATCCAAACTTTAACTATTACACACATAATACAAAGATCTTCATCGCCAGTCTATGCATTAATGATCTTAAAAGAACCGTCATATGATCCCAGGATTGAATGGATAGGTTTTTCAATTTTAACTAACTAAAATTAAATAGCAATGTTAATAAAAACCTAATCTAAGCATGCATAGCAGGATCCATTCATGAACATATTGATTTGAAAATAAAAAATAAAAATATACAAGTAGATCGAATCTACTTATTTGCAGTACTACTCCATCTTCATCATTGGATTAGATCCGATGAACATTTTGGGTTCCACTAGAGCCATGCACATGGTATCCAAATAGCCTGATCAAAGCTCCGAGGTCACCGGGTACTAGCATGTTGCAGGCCTTATTTTAATGGTTGGATCAAATCTTTCTTCCTTCTACCTTTCTTTTCTCTATGCCAGAGATCAAGGAAAAAATATATTTCTCTTCTCAAGAGATCAAGGAAGGAGAAGATCCCTCTCACATGAACTATTCATGTAGGAAAGGAGACGAGGAGGAGAAGGCGATGAATATCTCTCTCTATTTTTTTGTATTTCGTGGAGAATGAGAAAGATGGGGGTGGAGGAAGTGAGATCTTGTCTCATGTGAAAACCCCAAGAAAGACTCTCAGAAAATTATGCGCCTCCTTTTTTATTCCCATTAATTTCCATGCCAAAAACATTCATTATTTTCTTAAAGTCCTATCCTATCTAGAATTAGATAAGGCCGTTGAATCAAATTCAAAAACCTAACCAAAATCTAGATATATTAGGATAAGAGGAGGGAGAAACCTTGGGGCACCCAAATACTTTGGCGTCCAATATGTTCCACACACAAATCTCATATTTCACGTGATGAAGGTGTGTGGCCCTTCTTTTTACTCGTTAAGAAGAGGATTAAGGCATGGAGAGGGAGATAGAAAATAGGTTTCAAATTAGTTCAACCAACTAACTCCTAATTCTAACCCAATTAGAACTCTAATTGACATAATTTCCAATTCTATTAGGTTTAGGTCTAAATCCATAATTAATCAAGAATTGAATCCTAATATAATTAGGACCACTAAATCCAATTAGAATAGATCAAGCCTAATTAAATTAAATCAGATTTAATTCACCTAGGATTAGTCAACCAATTAGGTCAAACCAAATTGGTTTGCAACATTTGCAATTAGGTTAATCCAAATCCTAATTGGACTAGGGCATTACCCAAACTCAATTAATCAAATCCAATTCAATTTGTATCAAACCTAATTATAATTAAATAATCAAATTATCTAATTAATAATTAATTAAATCAAACTAAATTACAACTCTTATAATAAAGTCCTCCTTGCTAACAATTACAGGTATCAAAATTTGTATGTGCCAAAATTGACATGTTCTAATATGTATCTTTTACATATATTGATTCAACTGTATGATCAGGTCAAGCTCCTATTATGTATGATCCCTCATATTCTATTCTATCTTATAGTGAGACATACCATGATCTCCATTATAGTATCATCGAACTCTTTTGATGGACTGGAACAATTCTTGCTCACCCCATCAAAAGATCGATGATTCGAAATGATCCTAGTGGGTTCTCACAATCCATCAGTGATGCCTAGTAGCATGTAGTAGCAACTCAGTAGAATAAAAGAATAAATCCCTAGGTATAGTTACCATGTGATTGAATTTTTCTATCGAGAATACCGACAAGATGTAGGTTATGAAAGCTTGACAAACCCTAAGCATTTATCATATACAAAATTTAATTAGCCTAAGTTCAATATAAAATCCATGAAAACTCTTTTCCATCCTTCACCTATCATGGTTATAGATTTTTAGACTTAGCTTCTTAAATTACATAAGACTGCACCTTAATTATTAAGGTTGATAGATCCCATATAAGTGTACTTCCACTCCTACAGTGAACCTACTATAGTTAACAAATACCACAAGGATCCAAATGGTTAGAACCAATATTTTATGCTGTTAAACTATAGCAACTCCACTGTGAGTGGCCAAGGCACCACATGTCAAAAAATCACTCACATAACTACAACATTGAAAAAGTCACTGACAAGTAAGTAGACATTCATGTGACTTCTCATGATGGTCACACTCGATGCCGTTATTCTCTGACAACTACCTGTATACTCACTCTAGTGTCCCAAAATTATAGATTCGAGACTCGTCTATCCAAAGAAAAGTAATCCATGCACCGATCAAACTGGATCAATCACCATCCTATGTTATCCTATGATCAGGAAGAATTAATCTATAATGTCACATATCTCAAATTCTAAACTCTTGAGAATATGTCATTGTTCATTAATTTCCTATACGATACATGGACACATCATGTATGAAAAAATTATCTAATTTTAAATTTTAAATATAATTATATATCCTAGAAATAAAAATGTGTCTATCAGATTGGATTTTAGGGTATATATCTAATAATTTCCTATTTGCACTAAAGTCAATCAGTCATACACTTCAATCCCATCTCATGTATTTCAATTTCAGCTAGCCAAAGCTTACTAAGCTAGTGGGTCTGTGATGCGGACATCGAGATGAATATTGAACCTGATCAGCTGACTCATATATCAGGACAGCCTGGTGATAGTTCGGCGAAGCCCAACCCAGACGTTTCGGTTCAGCTTCCGGCCCATGACGATTTGGGGGCGCCAGCCTCGCCAGCAGGAAACGTGCGCAGGTCCAGACGCCTTCAAGGGAAGCAAGTTTCAAATCTGATCCATTTTTGGGGTGAAAACAATTAATTGGAAATTGGGCCAAAGGCCCAATACACTAATTGCATCCGTGAAGTTTCGGATCCGGGAAAACACCAGAGTCTTTAGTCTTATTATTATTATTATAATTTTATTAGTGGCGTGATCTCTTAATTTTTTTTAAAAAAAAAAAAATCTGTTTGAAGAGTTTCACGCAAGAGTCAGCGTTTGGAGTTGTGTTACAATTGTTTTTCTCCCTCCCTTGTAGTCACGTGGGGGTCATTAATGCTTTGTATTGTTTTTCTTTAAAACCCGAACCAAAAACAACAGCAACGTTTTGTTTTGTTTTTGGAATAACATTGGGAAGCGTGTTGTTTTGTTTTGAGAAGAAAACATATTGCAACGTTTTCTTTGTTTAGGAAAAAATAATTGCACGGCAGCATTTCTTTGTTTGAAAAAACATTGGACGGCGTGTTGTTTTGTATGTTTTGGAGGAAGAAGAATTGCAGGGACGTTTTCCTTTTGGGTCTTCTTTCCGTGGAAGGCCGTAGGCTATCTTTTCCCCCTTGCGCACACCAGGCCGAAAGCCTGGTTGGGAGAGAACGATTCCGTGAGGAATCTCTTCTTTCCGTTCCAAGTTCCTGATTAAAAAAAAAAAAAGAAACAGGGACTCACGGTGAGAAACCCATCGTTCGTCCTTTCCAATCTTGAAGACCCGGATTGAAATCCGGTTGAGGGCTGGCAATGTGAGGAATCACGCGGCCCTTCCAGCGCTTGATCATTGCAGGTTTCAAAGGATCTTCTCCATCTTGCTCAATCCTAGCATCCAAGAATTCTCAGAACCCGTTCTCCCTGAATCGGGGTTTTGGTCGTTGCAGGCGTTTGACAACCACCCTGCACCAGTCTACCACAACTCATATGAAATTTACTCTTTGCACCTTTATAAGGTAGTCACGAATTGAAATATCACTCTATATATTTGAACTTCTATCAAGACTTTGGTTCCTTAGCAGAGCTATGGCACCATGTTGCTATGATAGAGTGTTATGGCATCTAATGACATATACTCATTTACAACAAACTATGAACTAGAATACATCCCTACACCCTTAGAGATAATGATTTAGTTAGCCTCCTTGATCAAACTTACAATGATTGGTTCCAAACCACCATTATACAAGAATACATCATATATATATTTTTATTCCCTCAATTCTCTCTTTAAAAATCTAAAACATATCTATAATACTTCTTAAGTATTAAAGAATGTTATCACAATTATCCAATACTCGTAGCTTGAATTTGATTGACATTTGCTCGTGACATTCATAATAAAAATCAGATTATGTACATAGCATGGTTTATATAAGGCTCCTTATGGCCAAAGCTCAAAAGGATCTAGCTCATATTAAAATCTCTTCAAATATGTTGGAATGCATTTTAGAAATTAATTCTATGCCTAAGGAGTCAAATCCCCTGTTGGATTTTAGGTTAATTCTATTCCTAAGGAGTCAAATACCCTATTGGATTTTAGGCTAAACTTATTCAGCATTTCCTTAATGTACAATTTTGTAATAGGCTTAGCATCCTTCTTGGTCTAACTCATAGACCTACATTTCAAATGTAGGATACTTTTCAAAAATCTTTATTTAAGAATTACCTAGACAATCATAACCTAACCTAGGTCAGCACAGGAATCACATTCCCAATAGAAGAATATTATCTGCATATAATGCATGAAATTTAATACTCCCATTGACTTTTATAAACATGTTATTTCTTTTCTTGTTCTTGGCAGAATCAAATAATTTAATCATGTCGTAAAATGAGAATTCCAATTTCAAGCAATTTGATTTAGTCAATTTACATAGACCATTCATAGCTTAGATCTTATGATATTATCACTATAAATTTACTTGATCTCATCATGGTTAACTGCAATAGCAATTAGTATCGATTTCAACATGGTCACAGGTGAAAAGGTTTTCATAGTCAATGTTGACTATAACATTTTGCCTCTACCTTGTCTTACAAATCTCTATCTATTTTTGTTTATAAATCTATTGCATCCATTTGGTACTATACCTTCTGGTGGATTTATTAAACTCTATACTAGGTGTAGCACATGGAGTCTAACTTCATGGCATTCAATCATTTTTTAGAATCGATGTCATACATTGTCTCATTGTAGATTTTTGGGATTATCTCTATGTTTCTTTCTCTTAAAATAAAAGCTTCCTCTGAATCTTCTATAAGCATACCTTAGTACCTTATGGAGGACAGGATATCTTATTAGACTTACAAGGTGGAGAAGAAACTACTTGTACTAGTTTTGCTCAAATAGGTTTTATAGGTTCTATGGTCCATTGCTCTTTTGAGACTATCTCTTCAAGCTTAATTATCCTTTTATTACTAAATTTAGGATAAATTATTTAACCATTAATATAGGTATTGGGTCACAACTATTTATAATTTAATAAGAATAAATATCCTGATAACTCTTTAGGATGCAAGCCATCAATGACCTAGTCTCTAACTCATGCACCTATATCTCATATAAGTATGATAAAAGCAATTTAGAGTGAACCCAATTAAATAGGTTAGCTGAGTTATATAATCATATCCTTAAAAATAAATTAGTGATTCTCATAATGGATTAACTCATATCCAACAGTGTTTAATTTATCTGCTCAGACATCTCATTAGCTTGAGATATAAGAGGAATCCATTGTAAGGCTATGCCAAATAACTTGAGATATTCTAGAATTCTCTTCAAAGGTATTTACATTCTCGATCTAATAAAAAAATGTTAAGGAGCTTTTCCTGGTTTGCGCGTCGAATGTGTTACACACATTAATGTATACCCTAGTAAGTATATCTATGATCCTCAACTACACCCTTTATCTCATAAAAGGTAATTTGGTCGATACTTTTTCAAGATAGGATTCACAAATTGGAAATGACTCAATAATCAATTAGCCACAAGGCCCATGGTTTTTAAATTATTTATCTTTTCTTTTTGACATGACTAAACCTGAGATGCCACCTATATACTTTAGGTTGACATCATTTCACAGGATCTCACTGATCCCACGGTACTCAATAACTACTCAGTAGATGTATCATATGCATGTAGAGATTGATATTTATAAAATCATTTGAACCCAATTTATTTTTAAAATAAATGGATCGGTGATTTTATGCTAAATAGAAATCAAATTTCTACTCACAGTAAGTAATAGTCTCCTTAATAGTTGGCATACCTTCCAAAGATCTGTCATATTTATTTTTCAAGGATTCTAGGTACAGGAATTGTTGCTGCCTAGATTGCCGTGGCCTATAGCTTGACGTGTGATGTGCGTATCGGGCTTTAGGTGCTTGGTCCTCTTTTCAGCCAGCTCGTTCGTCGGTTTGTCATGCAAAAAAGAAGAGACCCGGACCGAAAATTCCAGCGAGGACACTCCGATGATCAAGTCATATAGGATGATCAAGGAAAATAGAGCCTCTATGATAGAGGATTGGGATACCTCCGCATAGAGGAGTAAATGAAATGGAGCAAAGAAAAGTGGAGTGAATGGGAGCTAGAGAGCAGGGAGGTTCTTCCTTGTGGCTCCTTGCATGTTTGCTCTCTTTGTCTTACTCGTTTCCCCTATCCCGGAGGTCCCTTCTCTCATTTTATATGAAAGAAATGGCCCAGACCAAGTCTGGGGCTTCATCGAGATGTCGCTTTTCTGGTACCATCTTTTGGTGGGGCTTTCCTCTATTAGCGGCCTCCCCTTGTCAGACCGGCCCTCGAAAGGAGATCTTTTCATTGGGGGGTGTTCGCTGGCATGATGCAGGTCCTGTCTCTCTGGTGGAGCAATTTTCTTTGGGAGATGCGGTCACCATGCCACTGAGCCCCGAGCTATGGTAGAGCATTTCTATTTCAGGAGGGACCATCGGAGTGTTGCAGGGCTTGGGGCCTTAACAAAATACTCCTCTTGGAGAAGACACAGGTATTGTGCCACAGGAACTGGAGCCCCGATTGCACAGCAGGGGGCATAAGCAGCGTGCTCTAGGGCCTGGAAACTGGTGGAGCATATGTTGTGCAGAGTGTGCGGGCAGCGTGTTGTAGAGTCTAGGGCCTTCGATCGGGCATGCACCACCTTCTGGGGACTGCAGGTGGCCTAAAGCCTCCACGTCGTGATTTGAGTTCCTGGCTAGCACTCTGGTGGTTGATGATGCCTCTTGGTCCTAGGCAGGGATAGTCTTGGAAAACAAGATCTTCGTCTCGACCTCAGGAGGTGGGAGCACGACCTCGGAAGGTGGGAGCACGACCTCGGCCAAAAGCTCAATCCCGGATGGGAGTTGACCTCAGTTGGGAGCTCGACCTTGGAAGGCGGAAGCATGACCTTGGCCGAGAGCTCGGCCCTGGATGGGAGCTGACCTCGGTCGGGGGCTCAACCTTAAAGGCGGGAACACGACCTCGACCGGGAGCTCGATCCTGGATGGGAGCTGATCTCGACCGGGGGCTCAACCTCAGAAGGCGGGAGCACGACCTTGACCAGGAGCTCGACCCTAGATGGGAGCTGACCTCGACCAAAAGCTCGACCTCGAAAGATGGGAGCATGACCTCGACTGAGAGCTGACCTCAATCGAGGGCTTAACCTCGAAAGGCGGGAGCATGACCTCGACCGAGATCGTGATTGGTGAGGACACAAGAGCCAAGAAGAGAAAGCAAACCTTTTCCAATTTAATTTGGATCACCAATGAGTAAGTCCATGTGTTCTTCACAAAGAACACTCTAGTCCCAGTTGTTTTGAGTTTGTAATTAAGTTAAATTGAGTTGTAATTTGATCAAATTGAGTGTAATTTGGTCAATTAGGGTTGTTGAGTTACCAATTGAGTCCATTGAGTCCATTAATTGGTTTAAGAGTCTTGTAAATAGCATTAATTTGCTTTGTTTGGTGAATTGTTTAATTTGAGTCTTGTAATTAGTGCTTGAATAAGTCAAGGAGTGTCATAAGTACCCAAGACCCAAGTCATCATCACCTTGGTGGATCAATTCTAGGTCAAAAAAAGAGTTGTCCAAATTTTTCTCTAGACATCCAGACATCTAGACATCAAGACATCCGAACATCCAGACATTGGGACATCCATACATTTGGGCATCAAGACAAAGTCATCCTTATCCAAGAGAGGCGCCCCATCCCATTTATTTTTCATCGCCCATTTCAATTTCAAGGAGGCACCCATTTAAGAGGAGTAAAGCAGCAGGACTCTGCTTTTTATCTGGCACCCCCCCTCTCATTGTCGCCCATTCCACTCCAGATGATGCCCATACCAAGAATTAGTTCAAATTTAAATGGGAGAATCCAAGATTAGATGGAGTCATCCACATTTCAAAGGAAGCCTTATCTTTATCCAAATATTTTTTTTCTCACACCAAAAGGATTCACGCCTAGATGAATGTGCTCCATCTGCTTTCTTCCTTTCTTGATGCCAATTCCAAGATAGCTAGCCTATTTGAAGTTTGAAAGAATTCCAAGATTAAGGGAGAATTCAAATTCAAAGTGTCCTAAGATAAGAGATAAAATTTGAAGATCAAATGGAAGCCCCCTAATTCAAACTTCTTTCAAATTCAAGGAAAAATTTTAAACTCAAATTCAAGCATTCAAAAGGACTTCTTATCTCATGTTGCCGACCAAGGAAGATTAAAAATTAGATTAAGAAGGATTTCATGCCAAGAAGTGGGGAGGATTGGCACTAAATTAAGAAAGGATTAGTGCCATCTCACATCTTAATTTTGTCGCACAAGTCAGAAGCCTTCGTCTCATCTCAAGTTATCGCCCAAGCCATGAAAAACCAATTCAAATTTCAAATTCAAGGAAGATGCCAAGAAGCCAAGGAGTATTTGAAGTTCAAATTTGTAATTTAAATTCAAATGGAGTCCTATGTTATCTTCATATGTAAAAAAATCTATAAATAGGATCTCATACCCCCTTGAAATTATTATTATTCATTCATGAAATAAAGATGCATTCTTTCTTCCACAAAACTGGGTTAAGCTTTAGTGTTTTTCTCTAAGGACGAGGAGGTCCTTAAGAGCTCAAGGCAGGGAGGTCTTGAGAGCTCAAGGCGGTGAGGTCTTGAGAGCTCAAGGCGGTGAGGTCCTTGAGTGGAGGTTCTGCCAGATTCGACAAGCTGCTACCGATCTTCTTCAAGCTCTACACATCCAACCCTTCTTTTTTTCCATTTTAAATCTTATTTACTTCATTCTTAAAGTCTTGTTTGCTGCCTTCTCTGTAGATCCCAAGTGTTCAAGGACTTTAGAGGATGGATCCTTTGCTTCCGAATTGAGATCTAATGGTAGATCTGAAATCTAGAGTCTCGATCTTCATCCTGTTGCGATATCTGAGTGACCAAGCAGCCGATCTATCCCGGATCAAAGAGAATCTCCATTGGGGTAAGCAACCAATCCTTTCTTATTAGATTTGGTAGTTGAAGCATGGAATAGCCTAATCTTAGATGGTTTCCTGCTGTCGGGTCTTTATTCTTTATAGCTTACGGATTAGATTGCGGGTAAGTAGTTAGTTACTTTCTTTAATCTCTTTAGTCTGTTATGTTTAGTTGCTTTACTGCTATGATCATTGCTCTTTAAAATATCTTAGACTAAAATTAAATCATCTTACATCGTATCTCATCGTTCCGCATCATCGACCCTGGATGGGAGCTGACCTCAATCGAGGGCTCGACCTCGGAAGGCGGGAGCACGACCCCGACTAGGAGCTCGATCCTGGATGGGAGCTGACCTCGACCAGGGGCTTGACCTCAGAATTTCATCTAGTCACCATATCCAGGCGGCATTTTCTGCCAGTGTGGCTACCAATCAGAATTGATGTAGATTCCACGTCAGCGATTGTGCCACATCATGTGCCCTCCACTCTCGAGCCCAGAGCACATCGGGGCACTCGGGACGAAGGGAGTAATGATGATGATGACATGGAAGGATACTTGATCTACGCCATTAATGCCTCGAGCACTGGTGTCCTGAAAGTTGCGCTCCCGTACCAATGAGAGGACACCACGTCAACCCGACCAGAGTGGACATAATTGCCACACCGAGTATGAAGCGGCTTCCTCCGAATCGAAGCATCGCCTCCTGCGGATCTCGATGCGTGGCAGGCTCTTATTGGTTAGAGAAAGGAAAAGATGCATGTTTTTTTACCCGTATGATGTGACGGAGGTCTGCGGCTTTTGAAAGGGGCTCATCCTTCTGCTTCTTAAGAGCTTTTCGAGCGAAGAGGGTATGGTCTTCTTGCAGTGATCCCTTCTTCCTTCCATTTTGCCTTCATGATCCAAAGTCCTTGCAGGTCAGTCCTTCATTCCCCCTACCCTCTTTCTTCTTCTTCTTCTTCCTTCTCCCTTAGCCTATGCTGAAGGGGGATCCAGTAGGGTTCTTTAGGTTTTCTGTCTTTCCCTTATCTTCTTCTCTTTCCTCATGAGTTCCTCCGATAGAAGGCACCGCCGCCCAGATAACTTCGACGAGACGGGACCATCTCGACCAAGGCCTCCATCCTCGGATAGCAAGGAGGAGGAAGTCCCATTAGTGATCCACAGGGGTCCCCGCTGGACCGGGTTAGTCATAGGACCCCCCGTAGCTCCTCCTCCCCCTTCTCCTCCCATCAGGGAGTCGGCTGGTTTCTCCGACATTGCTTCGATAATGACCCGGGATGATCTCTTCTATATCCAAAGCATGTACGGGATCCTGGATTCTATTCGATTCTCGATTCCGGGGCTGAAGGAGCGGGCACTTCCAATGACCCAGGTTGGATCGCCCTATACGAGGACTTCTTTCTTGGAGGCCTTCATCTTCTTTTTCATCCCTTTTTTCTATCCTTCTTGAGTAACTTCCATCTAGTCCCAACCCAGCTTACTCCCAATGCTGTTAGGACCATTTTCTACTTCATTATTCTTTGCCACTTCCACGGGATCGTTGTCTGTTTTTCCTTGTTCAGGGCCCTTTGCACTCTAAAGTGCCACCCGGTTGATAACAGGTGATGGTTTGTAGCCCCCCGTCGGGGGCTATCAAACTAGACCTGCCCTTTTCCATTAAGGGAAGAAAGAGTAGGTTCTTGTTCGCCTCAGTTGAGGGGGTAGACTGGGTTTGGAGTGACCCAGACCGCTCCCCCAACTGGCAATCTTCAGTCGAGCCGGCCGACAAGGAGGTGTATGACCGGCTCGTCACCTCCAAGGTCCTGAAGGATCGAGACCTGCTGACTGAGCGGAACCTCATCGATGCTGGGGTTAGCCCAGCATAATGCAAGGGTAAGGCTCGACGTCGAGGTTTCTCTTTAAGGAAGATTTTGATTGAATCGGCGATTGACCATTCTCTCTTCTTATTACAGGGATGAAGTTTATAATGGAGTAGCTCCTCCAGATGTCAAAAAAAAGGGTCGCCTCTGTAGGGCCCAGGGAGGAGCAGTCCAAGAAGGCCCGGGAAGAGCCGGAGTGGAGGCCCAGTGGGAGACCGTCTACTAGGCTAGTAGAGAGAGCAAGCCATGTCATCGACCGCACCTGGCCCGACGACTCAACCTCAGGCCCGTAGGCCCAGGAGGGAGGCCAGGGCTAAGGAGAAGGCCGCATCATCAGCTCCGGTAGCCTCTCCCTAAATCGGAGCTTCGCCACGATTGGAGGGGTGGAGGTGGCGGACACCACCACCCCGGAGGGGCCAGCGCTGCCTCCAACAATTGAAATGGCTGGAACTCATCCTGCGGCCTCTGCACCTCCTCTAACTACCATGCCAGATCCCGCGATGTGCACCACAACATCGAGCTCTGGAGTGAACAGGGTGATGGCCTACCTGCCACTAGATGCGATGGTGACGAGGGATGCCAAGCTGGCCGCGGAGATCCTGAATGTCATCATTCAGCCACAGGAGCACTGGGAGAAGGCCGGCTGACCACTGGTGGAGGTCCTCTCTGGCATATTCCCTTAGCTTCTATTGGTAAGCTGGTTTCTACCCTGCATTAATTCCTTTTTGCTTGTAAGGATGCTAGTTGACCTATTTCTTGGTACCGTTGTAGGTGGTCACTGACACCCATCTCATTCAGGACTCGTGCTTGGGGCTAATGAGGTGGGACCACCGCCTCCATAAGGAGAAGGAGGCCGCTAAGGCCAAAGCCTGAGCTCAAACAACTCTGGTGCAAGAGTTGGAGGACTAGGTGAAGGCCCTCCAAACTAAATTGGCTAGCTCTAAGGCAACAGCAACGAAGCTGGAGAAGAGGTCCGCTGAGCTCGACAGGGCTCTGAAGGCAAAAAAGGCAAAGACCTCTTGCCAGACCAAGAGGGAGGTCTGCACAGCGGTGGAGGTGGCGCGCCTGGAAGGACGGGCACAGACCCTCTAGGTGCAGCTTGACGAGGAGGTGGCCCGGGCCTTGGTGGTAGTGGAGAAGGCCACGACGGTGGTGGCACTGATGGAGGAGCTGAAGAAAGAGGCTGATGAAGCCATCCCAAAGTTCAAGTTATCCGTGGCTTTTGCTGATGAGGTCACGAAGGTGGTCCTCGACTCCTACCAGAAGGGGTTTGAGGACTTCAGGCAGAAGGCCCGAATGCTCTTCAGGCTCAAAGGCTGGAAAACATTACTTCAAATCTGCAATCCATCGCAAGGGCACCGGGTCCGCTTGCTCCTAAGGTCGAGCCAGGACTAGAAGCAGTGCCAGAGACTGAAGCCGAGGCTACTACTGAGGTCACCACTTTCTAGGATGTCCCATCAACTGAGGTTGCACCAGCACTAGAGGAAGTGACTCGCCGACCTGGTAAGGAGCCGTCGGTCGATGCTTAGTTATGATTTTTTCTTTTCTTTTTGTACTCAAATTTTTGAAGGGCTTCCCGGCCTGTCGGGGGCCTTGACAAATGCAAGAACTTCAATGAATAGAAACAACTTTCTTCATTTGATGTGTACTTCTCTCCTTTTTTTTCTTTCTCTCTCCTTTTTTTTCTTTCTCTCTCCTTTTTTTTTTGCCTTGAAGAATTTCTTGACAAGTAGGGACTCTTTACATTGTAGAGGGCCCATTCCAGTAATGGGGAATAGGCCTTGCTTTTCCAAGGAACTTTGCCTTGTTCTTATTCCTTCTGCTTTTCTTTCCCTTTGCATGATAGGAAGATAGACTTCATGACTGCCAAGGGTGAGCCTTCCTAGGTCCCAAACATTTTTTTGGCTAAGTTTGAGATCCTGTGATTGGTCACAGGGAGTCTGGGAATTCTTCGGCTCCCCTCGCTGGTCTTGAGGTCATGTAGATGTGAGTGCAAGGCTTCTGGAGATTTCCTGCCTTGCACACCTGGATGGGAGGAATGGAATGAATGAGTGATAAGTGCGGGGCTTCGTATGTTTCCCGATTTCGGAGTGCAAGGCTTCGTAAGTTTCTCAGCTTTAAGGGTCGGGCTTCATTAGTTTCCTGGCTTTGGAGTGCGAGGCTTCGTAAGTTTCCCGGCTTTGAGTGCGGGGCTTCGTGAGTTTCCGACTTTGAGTGTGGGGCTTCATAATTTTCCTAGCTTTGAGTGCGGGGCTTCATAAGTTTCCTGGTTTTGAGTACGTGGCTTCGTAAGTTTCCTAGCTTTGAGTATTGGGCTTCGTAAATTTCCTGGCTTTGAGTACGGGGCTTCGTAAGTTTTCTAGCTTTGAGTGTGGAGCTTCGTAAGTTTTTCGACTTTGAGTGCGGGGCTTTGTAAGTTTCTTTCTTTGAGTGCAAGGCTTCATAAGTTTCTCAGCTTTGGTTGCCAGACTTGGAGTCAGGTGGATGAGTTCCTACATAGGTGGAAGGTAGTGTTGCACCAAAAAGGAACTTTAACAATTGAGGGGAAGCCTTACATTATTGGTAGTATATCCTCAGATTATTGGCATTCCATGACCGAGGGAACCGGTCGTCATCGAGCGCAGCGAGGTAGTAGGCCCCATGTGGCAGAGCCTCCACCATCTTGTAAGGACCTTCCTAGTTCGAGAAAAGTTTGTTGCATTCCCCTAGTTAAGAAGCTTCCACTCTCCTGAGGACTAGGTCCCCTGGATGGAATGTCTTAGGCCTGATGCAAGAGTTGTAGTAGCAAGCTACCTGTTGTCGAGATGCTACCATCTGGAGTTTAGCTTTGTCCCTCATCTTATCTAGAAGACCCAAGTTGAGGAGAAGGCAGGCCAGAATTTTAGCTTTGTTGTACTACTCCACCCGCAGTATGGGCAGACTCACCTACACCAGAAGCACATCCTCTAAATTGAAAATGAGGTTAAAAGGCATCTCACCTATTACCATCCAAGGCATGGAGTGGTAGGCCCATAGTACACCGGGGAGCTCCTCGGCCCATCGACCCTTGGCTTCATCCAGTCTGGTGTAGAGCCCTTGCAAGATGGTTCGGTTAGTTAACTCAGCCTCCCTATTAGTCTGAGGGTGAGCCACCGAAGTGAAGCGATGATGAATGTTGAGGTTGGCATAGAAATCTTCGAAAGCCTGGTTGTCAAACTACCGCCCATTGTCAGTGATGACCGAGTGTGGGAGTCTGAAATGGTAGATGACTGACTTCTAAAAGAAAGATTTGGCCTTGACCTCGGTGATCCATGCCAGGAGTTCAGCCTCGACCCACTTGGTGAAGTAGTCGATGGGTAAGATCAGGTACCTCCGTTGACCGGACATGGAAGGAAAGGGATCCAAGATGTCCATTCCCCATTGGGCAAATAGCCATGGAGTCGAGAGTTGGGAGAGCGGTATGGCTGGCTGATGTTGGATGTAGGCATGATGCTGGCAGTGTCACACTTCCTCATAAAGTCAACGGTGTCTTCTCGCATGGTCTCCCAGGAGTATCCTTGTCAGAGAGCTTTATAGGCTAGAGTCCTACCCCCCACATGATTCCCATAGATGCCCTTGTATATTTCTTGGAGCAGATAAGCGGCTTCAGAGGGCTTCAAGCACTTTAGCAAGGGATAGGAATAAGACATCCGATAGAGCTACCTGTTCATCAGCATGAAGCGTGTGGCCTTCTTCTTGAGGAGGCTGGCTTCCTTGCGATCCTCGGGCAGGGCACTGGTGGTGATGTATTTGACATAAGGGTCCATCTAGCTTGCCTCAAAGGTGACTTGTTGGACCTCTGTCGTAGACTCATAACTGGGGGTTTCCAGATATTCAATGGTGTGCCCCAATAACGCATCTGGCAGGGTCGCCAGCTGGGAGAGGACGTCGACCCAAGCATTTTTTGCATGAGGGATGTGGGAGAAGTTGAAGTGTTGGAGGTTCACTGTGTATGAGCGCACCTTGTTTAGGTACTTTGCCATCATGAGATCTCGAGCTTCGTACTCGTCAAAGACTTGACCCACCATGAGTTGCGAATCCATGAAGACCTTTAGGCATCTCATGCCCAGTTCGCATGGCACCTTCAGTCCCATGAGGAGTGCTTCGTACTCAGCTTGATTGTTGGTTGCCTTGAAGAGGAAGCGCAGTGCATACTCGGTGATGACCCCATCAAAGTTGGCAAGGATGAGCTTGGCTCCACTCCCTCCGATGTTGGATGCATCATCAATGTGGAGAATCATGTCATCACTTCCAGGATCGAGTCCTACTCAGGCTCGGCTCGCTGGTCCACCTCCTCTAGATCCTCGGTCGCCCAAGTGCACTCTACTAGGAAATCAGCAAGGACTTAGGCCTTTTGCACCGGTCGTGGATGGTAGATGATGTCGATTTTGTTAAGCTTCGTTGCCCACTTGGCTAGGCACCCCGATGTATCAGGGCGACTAGAATGGCCCTCAGAGGCTGGTCGGTGAGGACCACGATCATATGTGCTTGTAAGTATGGCCTGAGATGCTGTGTAGATATAATGAATGCAAAGATAATTTTTTTGGATCAAGTGTACCTGGTTTCTGCATCATGGAGTAGCTTGCTGGTATAGTAGACTGGTCACTGGGAGCCGTCCTTGTCAGTGCAAACCATCATCAAGCTCACCACCCCCGGTGAGACCACCAGGTATAAGAGGAGCTCCTCTCCGGGCTCCAGCCTAGACAGCAACAGCGGGGAGGCGAGTAGCTTTTTTAACCCCTCGAAGGACTCCCAACACTCCTCCATCCAGGAGAGGTCATGCATCTTGTGCAGCATCTTGAAGAATGGCTGGCAGTGCTCAGTGGAGTGCAAGATGAAATGACTTAGTGCCATGATGCATCCGGTCAAGCGCTGAACCTCCTTATTGGAGACAAGGTGTCTCATGTCAGTGATTGACTGTATTTTCTTGGGGTTGGCTTCTATCCCCCTTTGGATGACCATGAACTCTAAGAATTTTCCCCGCCGCAATACAAAATACATATTTGGCAGGGTTTAGCTTCATCTGGTAGAGGTGAGGATTGTCAAAGGCTTTCACCAGGTCAGCGATATGATCCGAATCTTGGCCATTCATAACGAGCATGTCATCCATATAGACCTGCATGCTACGGTCTATCTAATCTTTGAAGACCTTGCCTTTCTGGGGTGAAGCTTCTCTTCTTCTGCCGAACTGGATGGCTATTGGGGTCAACGTTCAGCTTGTGAGTGATTACTTCTGGTGGGATCCCAGAAATGTCTATTGTAGTCCAGGCGAAGATGTCTGCATTGGCTCATAGAAAACTGAGCAGGTGGGACCTCTACTCTTCGGGCAGTAGGGCTCCCACTTGCAAAGTCTTCAGGGGGTCCTATCCCAAAGGGAGAGACAGCAGGGGCTCGACTAGCCTGCCCTTCGGCTCCAACTCCGTCAGGCTCGACTAGTTGATGACCGGGCTCTACCAAGCCTCTCCACCCCTGGGACCATCTATAGGCAATGCTGTGCAGGCTATGGAGACCCTCTCATCTCCCCAGTCCCCCAAGGAGTTGGGAACCGGACGAGGAGGCATCTGGTGGAGATGGTGGCATCGAGCAGGTTGAGTCCAGGATATCCCAGGATTTCATTGTAAGGTGAGGGAAGCCTCACAATGGTGAATGTCATCAACACAGTACTCCGAAGATACATTTCGATGGTTATTGGGAGTGTAATTTCTCTTTCCACCCTAATCGCATCCCCGATGAAGCCGACCAATGGCATGAATACCGGCTTTATTTGATCAGTAGATAGGTTCATCCTTGCAAAAGCATCGTAAAAAAAGATGTTAGCAAAGCTTCCACTATCAACCATAATTTTTTTTACAGGGTGTTTAGCTATCATTATTTCTACGATGACAACATCATTATTTGGGTTATCTATCCTAGTCGACCCTTCTCCCTTGCAAGAGAGTATATCATCACTCTCTTCCCTCCCCCTAGCCTTCTTTGAGCTTCTCCTTACCCCCTAGGAGATCATTTCCATTGGCTTCTTAGTGGGGCGATTGTCAATGGCAAGTTGCTGGGGCTCTTTGCTCCAGGTTGCTGGGGGCGCTCCTCCCTCCACATACTTTCCAAAGTAGCCATGCTTAATCAAGTCTTCTATCTCCTTCTTTAGATGGTGGCATTCCTCAGTATCATGGCCGTGGTTCTGGTGGAAGCGGCAGTAGCAGGACCTGTCACATCCAGCGGATGGCCTTAATGGGGAAGGACGATGTAGGAAGCACTCACCCTCGATTTTCATTAGGATCTTTACTCTCGGGGTGAGGAAAAGAGTGAACTTTTCTTCCTTGATAGGATCAACTTTGGGCCTGGGTCCCGGCCACTAAGCCGGCACAGTCTTCAAGGTCAGGGGACCAGATATTTCCCACATGACATGCCTCTTTAGTGGCCTTCCATCTAACTCCCTTTTGGTATGGCCGCCCTCCTCCACATAGATATACTTATGGGCTCGGAGGAGGAGCTCCGAGTAAGTCTTCGAAGGTTTCTTGTTGAGAGAGTAGGTAAAGCAGGAGGTCCTGAATCCTCTCTTCAGGGCTAGCATGGTGACTAGCTCATCGAGATAATAGATCTCTAGGGTGGTGACTTTAAATCGAGACACGTAATCCTGAAGGAACTCTTGGTCCTATTGTCAGATAGAGAAGAGGCTATCGACCTCACGTGGCATATTGCTGCATGAAATCGAAGTGCACCACAAATTTTTTCTCCAGCTATCCGAAAAAGTCAATGCTTCCTGACTTGAGTCTGGAGAACCAGGCTCGAGCAGCATTTCGGAGGGTAGATAGGAAGGTGATGCAGAGGAGAGCGTCAACGACCCTGGACCTTTAGTGGGCCTTGTAGCTTTTCAGGTGATCCAAGGGATCGGTTGTCCCATCGTAGGGATCAACCTAGGGCATCCAGAATCGGTTAGGGATCAGTTTCTCTTGGATTCTGAGGGAGAAAGGTGGATGGGTGTCGTAACTCGTAGACTCACTAGTGGAGCCCTGAATCTCTGCAAACCAGTAGGACATTTCAGCCAGCTTGTACTCTTGCTCTTCGAGGCATTTTTTCACCCGGCGATGGATGGCCTAGTCAGTGGACCCCTCGATGAAGGCCATCAGGGGCGAAGGGGGCATGGAGTGGAGAAACTCTCGCCTCAGTTCCCAGCTACATTAGCACCATCGGTGTGAGTGTGCACCATGGTTCGAGGCCGGGGAGCGGCTCTCCCGGTTAGTTAGGCCATCCTACTACTTCTTCTCGACCATCTGTTGGTCTCCCCATGGGTAGGAGGCCGCATGTGACAGCCCCTCCCGAAAGGATCATAGGCTGGTACGGGGGTCGACGGCATGGGCTACCGGCATCCTTGGCTGCTGTTGTGTTGCTAGAGACTAGTGTAGCTAATGAAGCTGATGCACCACCATGGCCAAGGCATGGACCTGCTGGGTGAGTGAGATGATCTGGGTGTCCACTAGAGGTGGCAGTAGTGGAGCAGGGAGCTCCCACACTGGGCTTTGCTGGTCACCGTGGTGAGGGGGGTCCCCTGCATGGTTGACGGAAACTTCCTGTGTGCACGTTGTCACCATGGGGCCGTGAATGTCCACGAGTGTTCTTCTAGTAGTGGGGGACTTGTTGTTGGACTTTCTATAGTCGATGGCATTTCCTCTCCCTACCTAGTGTGCCAATCTGTTGCCACCTAGATCGCCGTGACCTGTAGCATGATGTGTGATGTGCGCATCGGGCTCCCTTTGGATGCTTGATCCTCTTTCTGGCCAACTCCTTGGTCAGTTTGTCCTATAAAAAAGAGGAGACTCGGGTCAGAAATTCTAGCGGGGATACTTCGACGATCAAGTTAGATGGGATGATCAAGGAAAATAGAGCCTCTACAATGGAGGATTGGGATACCTCCGCATAGAGGAGTAAATGAAATGGAGCAAAGAAAAATGGAGTGAATAGGAGTTAGAGAGCAGGGAAGTTCCTCATTGTGGCTTCTTGCTCGTTTGCTCTCTTTGTCTTACCTGTTTCCCCTATCCCGGAGGTCCCTTCTCCCATTTTATATGAGAGAAATGGCCCAGACCATGTCTGGGGCTTCATCGGGATGTCACTTTTTCGGTACCCTCTTTCGGTGGGGCTTTCCTCCATCAGTGGCCTTCCCTTGTCAGACCGGCCCTTGAAAGGAGATCTTTCCATTGGAGGGTGTTCGTCGGCATAATGCAGGTCCTGTCTCTCTGGTGGAGTAGTTTCCCATGGGGGTGCGGGCACCATGCTGCTGAGCGCCATGGTGGAGCATTTTTATTTCAGGAGGGACCGTTGGACTGTTGTAGGACCTGGGGCCTTAATAGAATAGTCTTCTTGGAGATGACACATGTATTGTGCTGTGGGAAATAGAGCCCCGGTTGCATGGCAGGGAGCGCAGGCGGCGTGCTCCAGGGCCTAGAAACTGGTGGAGCACACGTTGCACAAAGTGTGCGGGCGGCTTGTTGTAGATTTGGGGCCTCTGATCAGGCATGCGCCACCTTCTGGGGGTTGCAGGTGGCCTAAAGCCTCCGCGCCGTGATTTGAGTTCCTGGCTGGCACTCTGGTGGTTGATGATGCCTCTTGGTCCTAGATGGGGATAGTCTTGGAAAATGGGATCTTCGTCTTGACCTCGGAAGGTGGGAGCATGACCTCGGAAGGCGAGAGCACGACCTCGACCGGGAGCTCAACCCTGGATGGGAGCTGACCTCGATCGGGGGCTCGATCTTGAAAGGCAAAAGCACGACCTCAACTGGGAGCTCGACCCCGGATAGGAGCTGACCTCGGCCGGGGACTCAACCTTGAAAGGTAGGAACATAATCTCGGAAGGCGGGAGCTCGACCCTGGATAGGAGCTGACCCCGACTAAGGGCTCGACCTTGAAAGGCGGGAGCACGACCTCAGCCGGGAGCTTGATCCCGAATGGGACCTGACCTCGGCCTGGGGCTCGACCTCGAAATTTTGTCTAGTCACCATATCCAGGTGGCATTTTCTACCAGCGTGGTTGCCAATTAGGTCTGATGCGGATTCCATATCAGTGATTGTGCTACATCAGGAATAATTTCTATGATCATTAATCTTAGATTGGAAACACCTTTCCATTATCAATGGTTAGCTCATTGGAATATCTCGATCTCTTGCTTGTTTACAGGGCTCTTCTTCCAATTAGATTATCTTTTAGTAGAAAAAAATTGCTCCACATAGAGAAGCAAGTCCCTTTAACCTTTCAAGGTCCCTCTAATAGTCATCATTTATTGACCTAATCATCTTAAACTTATTTAAATGATAGTTTTTAATAAATTATCCATATGAATCAGACAAAGATGGTTGGATCAAATCCATTTACAATTTTTGTGCATCAACATGCCCGAGCTCCTCAAGCTCTTAATCCTTGATTATTATCAAACAATGATCATGGATCGATTGTACTTAGGTCAGCCAAAATAGCTTGGTAACATGGGGTAATCCTGGTTTATTACTACATTCAGGCTGTCTAATTAATTTTCAAATTAAGCCGACTTTATATATAATAGGTTTTGGTTAATCGATTAGTTTGAGAATTAAGAGGGTTGGAGGCTAACTTTTTAATTTGCAGAGAGTAAAGATTCAAGTTAGATGATTATATCTAATTTTAAATTTATTCTAGAAATTTTAAGAAATAAAGTAGGCTTCCACTATTTTCACGGATCTCTCACACTCCTCAGTGGAGATGTGAAAACTCCTACATGACCAAGGTTCCTAGTGGGTACTGCGGTCCCACTAATATGCATACCTCATCATGCCTAGTTATTGGTAATATGCTATACCGATGAGTGAACAACTCTTGTCCAATACTTCTCAAGTATGTTGTAGTGACTCGATCTCTAAGTCATGTAGGCTCATTTAAAAGTTATTGTCTATATTTTCTAGTTAAGTCAGACCCATCATTCATGTGAAAATGAAGCCATCATTGTGTCCTAGTTAAGTCAGACCCACCGTTCATGTAAAAATGAAGCCATCATTGGATCCCTCACCATGCCTAGTTATTAGGTCCAAGCCCATCTTCACCCTGCAGCATCTCATGTTAATAGACTGGTTGTACCTCTTGATGCAATTGAACCACTATATCCAACCGAGAACAATCAACACCCGAAAGATGCTTGTAGCTCTACAACGGTGAAAGATCTATGACTTAATATATGCAAGGAGATTCAGGTCTTAATTTATCAGCATAATCTCATGTCTGATTAACCTTTTGACTAAACTAATTTAGGTCAGCTTAATTTAAAAATCCTTTTATGGTTTTTCTTTATGAGTTAAATCACAGTAGCACCCCTACACGTCATAAAAGAACCCTATCGAATGGGAAGAGAGGGACTTTAAACCTTGCTTGCTCTTATGACCAGACAGCCATGTTGATGCACTTAATCCAAGTACTAAGCAAAAAGGGATCATATCATATATTAATTAGGATTTAGGTTAGCACATCTTATGTTTAATTAACCTTGTTTGGGTCAATACATCTAATATCTGACTAACCTGTTTGGATCAGCATATCTCATGTCCAACTAACCTAGTTTAAGTCAGTACATCTCATGTCTGATTGGTTTAGATCTGCATATTTTATATCTACATGACCTGGTTTAGGTCATATCTTAATTAGTCAGTACATCTCATGTCCAACTAACTAAAATGGTATAGGTGAACTCCAATCAATAAGTAACCATATTCAAAATATAATCGACCAAATTGGTCAGGTAAGTAAGATCGATAGGAGGGTTACATCTTTAACCTCTTTTCTTAGACACCAATCGAAGTTGGCCAGGTAAGAGTTGGCCTCAATTAAAAACCATAATCAAATTTTCCTCAGATATCAATTGGTTTATCAATTTCAAGTTGGTCAGTTTAATCGATTTAGGCTCAACCACTGAGCTAAATTAGGTCTTTTAAATCAATCGATTGATGTCAATCATATCAACCAGCTAAGATTATTGACATGATCCTGAGTACTCTTGACCTAATCCTAATTAACTCTTGATTTGGTTTAATCAAGAGTTCAATTGATTGGATTTGACCTAACTGAAAACTAAATGCAATTCAATTACATGACCTAATCGATTCGACCCATACCCATTCCCTCATGTTTCATGCTTTGGATTAAGATCTTAAATTCTTCATTTCAAATCTAATAACCTTAATTTAAGATAATAAATTATTGATTTAATTTTGAAAAATATTTTCAAAATGGGTTAATCTTGTGCTAGGATGACCTTTGTGTTATATGGGGTTAATCTTATAGTAGGACAACCTTATGTCAACACAAGATTAGATCTAACCAATTTTAATTTTAGACCTTTAATTAGATATATTATAAACATGAGGGTTTAGTCTAGATATCAAAATTAATTTCTAATTGAAACATTTTGGTTTAATCATCTCATGAAAAATATAATAGACATGACAATTTCAGATCTAGAAATTTCAACACTCATGCATTCAAAAATTCATAACATCAAATCTAAAAATAATTTTAAGATCAATAAAATAAACATGAACCATGATTTCTGATCTAAATTCTAGATCCAAAAATCAAATTTTTTAGAACTAATTTTCAGATCAATTCAACTAAAATTTCAGACCTACTGTAGTTCTAAACCGCAGAAATTTCACATATGAAATTTTGGTTTTCAACTAAAACTTCTGATCTAATTTCTCAGATCTTAAATTTTAATTTTTTAGATCTAATTTTTGATCTAAAATATCTTTTAAGATCTGATTTCTTAGATCAAAAATCAGAATTTTAGATCTAAATTTGTTCATGAATCAGTAGCTCTGATACCACTTGAAGGAACCGTTATACGATTCTAAGGTTGCATGTATAGGTTTCAAAATTATAAATTATTAAAATTAAATAGCAGCAATAATAAAAATCAAATTTAAGTATGTATATATAGTAGGATCCATTCATGAACATATAAATCTGAAAATAAAAAATAAAAGTATTCAAGTAGATCGAATCTACTTACCTGTTGTGCTACTCCATTTTCATCATTGGATTAGATCTGGTGGACATCCTGGGTTCTGCTGGAGTCGTGCACGTGCCCAATCTCTATTGATATCCACATGGAGATGGCCTGATCGAAGCTTTTAGGCCACCCGAGTGCTAGCACCTTGCAGACCTCACTTCGATGATTGGATCAAATCTCCCTTCCTTTTTCCTTTCTTTTTCTCTACTCTAAAGATCAAGGGAGAAGAATCTTTTTTCAAGAGATCAAGGGAGGAGAAGATCCCTCACACATGAACTATTCACATAAGAGAGGAGATAAGGAGGAGAGGGTGATGAATATCTCTCTCTATTTTTTGTGTTTGGTGGAGAATGAGAAAGATGGGGATGGAGGAAGTGAGATCTTATCTCACATGAAAACCCCAAGAAAAACTCTCGAACAAAATTGTGTGCCTCCTTTTTATTCCCATTAATTTCCATACCAATAACACTCCTTTTCTCCCTAAAGTCCCATCTTATCTAGGATTAGGATAAGGCCTTTGAATAAAATTCAAAAACCTAACTAAACTCTAGATAGATTAGGACAAGAGAAGGGATAAACCTTGGAGCGCCCAAACACTTTGGCATCCAACATGTTCCATGCACAAATCTCATATTTCACATGAAGAAGGGGTTTAGCCCTTCTTTTTTACATGTTAAGAAGAGCAATAAGGCAAGGGGAGAGAGAGAAAAAATAGGTTTAGGATTAGTTCAACTAACTAACTTCTAATCCGAACCCAATTAGAACTCTAACTAATATAATTTTCAATCTTATTATGTTTAGGTCTTGATGTGGCGAGATCGCTGACGTGGGTAGCTGACAGACACGTGTCAAAGGAGACCGCCGCGTCAGATACCAAAGCAACACCTCAGCCCGGACCGCTCTGCCGAGCTGAGTTGAGCTCCCTCAAGACAACGAGCCGAGCTCCGTCCTCCGCCAGGTCGGGCCCTCGAGCTCGGGATGCTTAGACCGGAGCCGTCCTCCAGAAAGAGACCCTCGGAGGTTTGAGCCCTGTGGTCGGAGTCGAGCTCAATGCTCACCCGCCACGTGGAGCCTCTCCGAGCGCGCACCCTCTGGACCGGGTCTGCCTTCCACCCTCCAGAGCGAGACCCTTGAAGGTTTGAGCCTTGTGGTAGGAGTCGAGCTCAACACTCACCCGCCACGTGGAGCCTCTCCGAGCGCGCGCCCTTTGGATTGGGTCCGCCTTCCGCCCTCTAGAGTGAGACCCTCAGAGGTTTGAGCCCTGTGGTCGGAGTCGGACTCAGTACTCACCCACCACGTGGAGCCTCTCTGAGCGCGCGCCCTCTGGACCGGGTCCGCCTTCCGCCCTCCAGAGCGAGACCCTCAGAGGTTTAACCCCTGTGGTCGGAGTCGAGCTCAGTGCTCACCCGCCACGTGGAGCCTCTCCGAGCGCGCGCCCTCTGGACCGGGTCTGCCTTCTGCCCTCTAGAGCAAGACCCTCGGAGGTTTGAGCCCTGTGGTCGGAGTCGAGCTCAGCACTCCTCTGCCACATGGAGCCTCTCCGAGCGTGCACCCTTTAGACCGGGCCCGCACTCCACCCTCCACAGCGAGACCCTCAGAGGTTTGAGCCCTGTGGTCAGAGTCGAGCTCAGCACTCCTCCGCCAAGTGGAGCCTCTCCGAGCGCGCGCCCTCTAGACCAGGCCCGCATTCCACCCTCCAGAGTGAGACCCTCGGAGGTTTGAGCCTTGTTGTCGGAGTCGAGCTTAGCACTCCTCCGCCATGTGGAGCCTCTCCAAGCCCGCACCCTCTGGATCGGGCCCGCACTCTTCCCTCCTCCACCATGGCAACCACACGAGCTCGGAGCGTCCACGCCGGAGCAAGCCTTGCCATCCTGGAACGCCGGCGAGCCACTCGAGGACTGTGAAACGGCGCCCCCCATACTGCCATAACTACCTGTCCGCCCGTACTTTCATGGAGATGGGCCAGCCAGAAAGCATGAACCCCTAGGGCGGCGACCCCCGGATCGAGGCTCTGCCAAGCTTCCCGGAATGGGGTGACCAGAGAGGATGTCAGAGCGAATGGAAGCTTCCCCTACCATATGTCAGGAAAGACATCCAGTCCACAGCACGGAATCCTGTCGCACGCGCCTGCCAGCCCAGCGAAGATCCCGATGCAAGCATCTAACGACCATTCTTCAACTACAAAGAACGATCGACACCCCCAAAAGGGGGGAGGTAACAACAACAATCCACTACCAACACAAGCGCAAGCTCGACCAAGAGGGTGAAGCACCACCACCACCAGCATAATTGAAGAAAAATGAGAGAAACAAGGAGAGGTGGAGGAACAGGGAACCCCTTTGTCCCTGCTATCATTCTCCCCCTGCCACGTTTCCGCCTTCACACATATCTTTTGCTCCTCCTAGTGCGGAGTCCATCAAGAGAGGCCCGACCAGGATGATCTGTTCTCCTTGATCGTCACTGACTTGACCGTCAGAGTGCCCTCACCGGAAATCCTGACCCGGGTCACTAACCCCTATTTCATAGGTCCAGGAGTAGAGGACCGCCAGGCGGCAAAGGGAGCGCACTCCGGCACCGACAGCAGCTACGGGCCACAGTGATCTTGGCAGCAATAGATTGGCATGCCAGGTAGGAAAGGGGTCGCGATATTGTGAACGATCTTTGATCCAAGTCGAACCCTCCGTCTCTTCACAGGCAAGCCAGGCGGGAGGATGGTGACAACAAGGGCAAGGGAGGCTTCCACCAGTCATGCGGGGAACTCCCCCTCCCGGAGGAACCCCCACCGCCAAGAATCGGAGCCATCCATTCCGGTCCAGCCACCTCCGCCAGAAGCCCAACTGGCTGCACTCGCCCAACAGATGCAACTACTCGCCATGGCAATGCGCCAGCTTCAGCACTAGCATCGGTCTGTGGCTACCCACAAGTAGCCAGGGACTCCAGCGACCCATGCCGTAGCTCCCTGCGATAGCCTGCGATCATTCCAAGGAAGGCCATCACAACCGCGAGCCACTACTGACAACCATGGTAGCCTTCAAGCTCTGACGAAAAGACAATTAGCCGGCTCTGCCGACAGAGAGAGCCGCTCGCCAAACCTTGGACGGGAGGTGCCCAGACCCCACCGAGGTAGAAGAAGCAAGACCCCCCGCCATGGGTGCCGTGCACCCACGTCACCTTCTCCATCTCCTTCGGTGGAGGGGTCCACTGATGAAGCCATCAGGCGCACGGCGGAAAGGCGCCTGGAGGAACATGAACGCAAGCTGGCAAAGTTTGCCCGTCGGTTTGCCAACATGTAGGGCTTCGTTAGTGAGCCAGCAGGCTACGACACCCATCCCCTATTCTCCTAAGAAATCCAAACGGAGTCGATTCTGCATCGGTTCCGGATGTCACAAGTGGATCCTTACGATGGGACCACCGACCCCCTGGACCACCTGGAAAGCTATCGGACCCTCATGAGGGCCCAAGGGGCTACCGACGCTCTTATCTGCATCGCTTTTCCTGCCACTCTCCGGAAAGCAGCCCGGGTGTGGTTCACCCGTTTGGAGCCGGAGAGATCAGCTCCTTCGCCTAGCTAGGGCATAAGTTTGTGGCTCACTTCGACGCTTGCAGGAAGTTGCCACGAGAGGCGGACAGCCTCTTCTCCATCCGGCAGCAGGACCACGAGCCCCTGTGAGACTACGTGGCTTACTTCAAGGCCGCCGCGTTGGAGATCTACAATCTTGATAAGCCAGTCACCATGCTGGCACTGAAGCGAGGACTCAGGACCTCTCGCCTGACCTACTAGCTAGATAAGAAGCCTCCCAAGACCTACTCCGAGCTCCTTCTCCAGGCCCAAAAGTACATCCATGCCGAGGAGGTGGATCGTACGAGGCGGGAGCTCGATGGAGGACCCCTGAAGAAGCCAGCCCCCACCGAGGCATCCGGGACCCAGAAGCCAGCACCTCAGGCTCTGAGCTCTTGAAGGGACCGACCGAGACTGAGAAAGACCCCCATTCCCGAGGAAAGTTACACCCCTCTCCTCACCTCGAGGACAAAAATCATCATGGAGATAGAAAGCGAGGACTACCTGAGACACCCGCCTTCATTGAGACCCTCCACCGGCCATGACAAAATAAAGTACTGTTGCTTTCACCGCGACCATGACCACAACACCGAGAAATGCCGCAACCTCAAGTGGGAGATTGAGGAACTCATCAAGAGAGGCTACCTCAAAAGGTTCGTGGGGGGCAGACCTCAAGTGGAGTCCCAGGCGCTCGTCGCTCTCCCGCCAGCTCCAACCATCGACAACTGTCCTACCGAGAAGCCGATGGGCATGATCTCCCAGGGAGCTGCACGTGCATCTAAGAGGACTCGAGGGGTAGAGGACTCCGAGAATGTACTCCCCTTTATGAGGGAAGGGGAAGACGGGGAAAAAATATAAATAATGATACCGTGGTCGTCGAGATGACGATCGCGAAGCACCCTATAAAGGCATCATGATTGATAGTGAAAGCTCCACAGACGTGCTTTTTTATGATGCCTTCTCTAAGATAAATCTATCCCCCGATCAGCTTAAGCCCGTGCACACACCCCTTGTTGGTTTCACGGGCGACTCCGTAAGGGTAGAAGGAGAAATTACTCTCCCGGTCACTGCCAGAACCCCACCTCGGTAGAGCACTGTCATGATGACCTTCATGATTGTAAGGCTCCCTTCCACCTACAATGTGATATTGGGCCACCCCGGGCTCAACTCGCTCGACATCGTTGTCTCCACCAAGAGGCTACTTGTACAATTCCTAACTCCTTACGGTGTCGGGGAGATGAGGGGAGCACCCCAGCCGGTGCAGCATTATTTCCAAACCCTCCCTGGGGCCAAGGTCCCCCAGGATGACCCCAGTGTGGATGACCTCGACCAAAGGGCCCAAGACCCCAGGGGAGGCCCGGTAGAGCACCTACTCTCTTATCTACTCGAAGACGACCCCATGAAGATGGTGCAGATCGGAGCCCAGCTACCCGAGGAGGAGAGGGCCCAACTGCTGGGATTTTTATGGACAAACGTAGATGTGTTCGCCTAGACGGCGACGGACATGCCAGGTATCCCTCCAGACGTCATTACTCATAAATTGAGTGTTGACCCAAAGCACAAACCAGTTCGGCATAAGAAGAGAAGTTTCGCCCTGGAGAGACAGGCAGCTATCAAGGAGGAAGTTGATAAGCTCCTGGCTGCCAGTTTCTTTTGAGAGGTCCAATACCCAAGCTGGCTGGCTAATGTAGTAATGGTAAGGAAGAATAATGGCAAATGGAGGATCTGTGTAGACTACATCGACCTCAATAAAGCTTGCCCGAATGACAGCTTCCCTCTCCCGAAGATCGACCAGCTGGTGGACGCCACCTCCGGCCACCGGCTACTCTCCTTCATGGACACATTCTCTGGGTACAATCAGATCCGCATGCATCCAGAAGATGAGGAGCACATCACCTTCGTCACCGACCAAGGAATATACTGCTATAGGATGATGCCTTTTGGTTTGAAGAACGCAGGGGCCACCGATCAGCGCCTGGTCAGTAAGGTCTTTAAGGACCAAATCTGCTACAACATACAAGTATATGTGGATGACATGCTCGTCATGAGCAGCCAGGTTCGAGTCATGTAACTGACCTCGCCAAATCTTTCCATAACCTGCGGCAACATCAAATGAAGCTGAACCCGGCAAAGTGCACCTTTAGGGTGGCGGCAAGAAAATCTCTCGGCTTCATGGTCACCTAGAGGGGCATCGAAGCAAACCCGAAAAAGGTTCAGGCCATCATCGACATGGAGCACCCGACCTCTAAGAAGCAGGTCCAGCGCCTGACGGGGTGTATCACCACCCTCAGCAGATTCATCTCGAGGTCGGCCGACCGTTGTCTGTCATTTTTCAAGGCACCATGCAAGATACATGATTTCACCTGGACCGAGGAGTGCAGGACCGCCTTCGAGGAGCTGAAGAACTTCCTCGCCTCTCCCCCATTGCTCTCCAGGCCGGAGGAGGGGGAGGAGCTTTTGCTGTACCTGGCGATTACACCCGGAGCCGTTGGCTCGGTTCTCGTCCGCATAGATGAGGACAAGTCTCAAAAGCTGGTGTATTGCACCAGCAAAATCCTCCGCGATATGGAGATCAGGTATACTCACTCTGAGAAACTCATTTTTGCACTAATAATGTCTGCTAAGCATCTCAGGCCCTATTTCCAAGCACACCCAATAGTGGTCATGACGGACCAGCCACTGAGGACCATCCTCACCCGACCCGAGACATCTAGGCGGTTGGATAAGTGGTCCATGCTGCTCAGCGAATTCGACATAGTGTACCGACCGAGGTCCTCACAGAAGGCCCAAGTCCTAACCGACTTTGTGGTCGAGTGCACCGGGTTCGCCGAGGAGCCAGAGCAGACAGCAACGGAGCCCAGGCCAGGAGAAGAGCCTTAGATCCTCCACATGGATGGAGCATCCAATTTCGACGAGAGCAGGATGGGCCTCATCCTAACTAACAGTGATGGGGTTGTGACGGAATGTGCCCTCCGCTTCAAGTTTGCCGCAACCAATAACCAAGCAGAATATGAGGCACTCCTTGCGGGCCTAAGAGTCTCCCGCGAGCTGGGTGTACAGGACTTGAAAGTCTTCACCGACTCCTAGCTGGTTGTCGGACAAGTTTCTGGAGAATACGAAGCGAGGGACGCCCAGATGATGAAGTACCTAAAGCAGGTCCGTGCAAGCACGACAGGCCTCCGATGCTTCGCCATCTTCCATATCCCTCGAGGAGAGAATACGCATGCGGATGCGCTGTCTAGGTTCGCGACCTTGCCGGACTCGTCATTGGGACATGCTTACATCGAGTACCTCGAAAGTCCCAGCTACGAGAGCTCGGCAGGGGTGCATCAAGTCACCCCCAAGCCGAGCTGGATGGAGAAGTATGTCTGGTACATCACTGACGGTGCTTTGGCCGAAGACTGTGCAGAAGCTACCCTCGTCAAGAAGAAGGCCTCCCGGTTCGTTCTGATGGAGGGCCAGCTCTATCGCCGATCTTACTCTTACCCACTCTTGAGATGCCTCAGGCCTGCCGAGGCAACCTTCGTGCTCCAATAGATACATGAAGGCTTCTGTGGGAACCACATGGGAGGGAGAACGCTGGCTTACAAAGCTCTTCGCCAGGGTTACTTTTGGAAGACCATGAGGGCGGACGTCGTCGACTTCATTAAAAGGTGCGACAAGTGCCAGTGCCATGCAAATATACAGCTCCAGCCAGCGACACCGATCTTCCAACTCTCAGCCCCTTGGCCTTTTGCCCAGTGAGGAATCGACATCTTGGGACCATTTCCCCCAACACCAGGGCAGTGAAAGTTCCTACTGGTGGCGATCGACTACTTCACTAAGTGGGTCGAAGCAGAGCCACTAGCTTGGATCGCAGAAGCCAATGTCTGCCAGTTCTTCTGGAAGTCGATCATTTGACGCTTTGGGCTCCTCCACTGTATCATCACCGACAATGGGCGACAGTTCGACAACCATGAGTTCGAAGGATTCTGCACCGAGCACGGCATCCAACACCGATTCACCTCAGTGGCTTACCCTCAAACAAATGGAGAGGTTGAGGTGACCAACCGAACCATCCTCCAAGGACTCAGGACCAGGCTGGACCAAGCTAAGGGCAGGTGGGTGGAAGAACTCCCAAGCATCCTGTGGACCTACCACACAACGCCCAGGACAATGACCAATGAGGTGCCCTTCAGCCTTGTTTTCGGTACCGAAGCGGTCATCTCGGTTGAGCTCGGTGTGCCCACTTACGAGTACAGTAGTACGATGGAGCACGGAACTCGGGACACCTCCTGCTCAACTTGGACCTTCTTGAAGAAGCAAGGGACAAAGCTCGGCTATGAATGGCGGCCTACCAGCAATGAATGGCTCGGTATTACAACGCCCACGTCAGGCCAAAAGCTTTCAAGCCCGGAGACTTGGTGCTATGGCGGGCGGAGGCATCTCAGCCCAAAGAATGCGACAAGCTTTCACCGAACTGGGAAGGCCCTTACAAAGTAGTTGAAGCCCTCTTACAAGGGGCCTATTACCTTGAAGATATCGATGGCGTTAGGTTCCCTCGAACATGGAATGCCTGCAACTTGCGAAAATATTATCAATAATGTAAGGTTTCCCAGCAATAATAATGATAATGGTTTTTTCCTTGCACAAGTGTCTATCTATCTTGCATGAGAATTCCAACAACATCCCCGAGCCCAGCTCCAGGATGTCAAGGGACCTTCGAGCCATGCCGCTCTCAACCTCAAATGTCCTCGCGCCCAGCTCCAGGACGTCAAAGGGGTATTCGAGCCACGCAGCTCTCAATCATCAACATCCTCGAGCCCAGCTCCAGGACGCCAACCCAAGACTGGAGCTCATTTCTCCGACCAAGGGACCTTCGAGCCATGCCGCTCTCAACCTCAAACATCCCCGAGCCCAGCTCCAGGATGTAAAGGGGTATTCGAGCCACGCAGCTCTCAGTCATCAACGTCCCCGAGCCCAGCTCCAGGATGCCAACCTAAGACCGGAGCTCAGATCTCCGGCCAAGGGACCTCCAAGCCAAGCCGCTCTCAATCTCAAACATCTTCGAGCCCAGCTCCGAGATGCCAAGAGATCTTGGAGCCAAGCAGCTCCTATCAATGCCTCGAGCCTAGCTCCAAGGCGCCGAAGACCTGAGCCAAGTCCTCGGGCAACCCTTGGACCCGAGCCTTGCTCCCCATCTAGGAAGGCCTCGAGCCTAGCTCCAAGGCAATCAAACCTTATGACCCTCTTCTCTGATCTCCCCACTCAAAAAGAAAAATAAAGGAGAAGGAAAGAAAGAGAATGAGAGGGAAACATGGCAAGAACCCTCTTCTCTGATCTCCCCACCCAAAAAGAAAAAGATAGGGGAAGGAAAGAAAGAGAATGAGAGGGAAACACGGCAAGAACCCTCTTCTGATCTCCCTGCTCATCAAAAAAAAAAAAGAAGAAGAAGAAGAAGAGAAGGGAAGGAGAGAAAGAGAACGAGAGGGGAACACAACAATAAAGCTATCATCATTTAGCCTAAGACCGGAGCTCAGATCTCCGGCCAAGGGACCTTCGAGCCACGCAACTATCAATCATCCACATCCTTGAGCCTAGCTCCAGGACGCCGCCCTAAGACCGGAGCTCAGATCTCTGGCCAAGGGACCTTCGAGCCACCTAGCTCTTAGCCAACAATATCTTCGAGCCCAGCGGCTCTCAAGTGTCATATCCTTGCAACCAACTTGCCGGCACTGAAGTCTAATCACTCAACCCCAGGCAAGGTGAGGCCCTCTTCTCTGATCTCCTCACACACACAAAAAAGAAGAAAAGAAAAAGAAGGGGAGTGAAAGAAAGAGGGAAAGAAGGGAGAAGTCAGGCATATAACAGGTTACAAGGAAACTCGGGCTTTATAGATTGAGTATTAGTTACAAGTATCTTGTGAGCCCCCGACATGCCGGGCGACCCTGACTAAGTATAAAAAAGAAACAAAATACAAAAGAAATAGAAGATGACTACCCCTCAACCGAATCGCCAGGCTGGGAAGTTCCGTCAGCAAGGACCTCCGGCTTTGCGGCTCCAATTTCAAGTGGCACGGCCCCGACTTTGGCTGGCATAGAAGGCTCGGGAACGACGGCCTCCTCAGCACCCGCCTCCTGGTCCGAAGTACCGGGATAGTCGAGGCTGCTGTGCCCCTCGACCGAGATGAATCCCTCAACTAGGTGGTGTAGGTACATGAAGCCCTTAAAGAAGGAGTTCGACACCGTTTGTTGGATCTCGGTGAGGAACTCCTCTGAGGCCCTGTACCTCGCGACCACTTCCTCGGCTTCCTTCTTCGCCATGGCCACCTCACGCCTATCGTCCCCGGCTGACCTGGCCGCCTCCTCGACCGCCCTCTAGGCCGTGGCTGACTTCTCCTTTTCAGCCGCCAGCCGGGTCTGGAGGGACTGGGCGATCCCCTTCTACCGGGCCGCCTCAGCATTAAATATGCCCAACCTTTGCTCGGCGTCGGCAAGCTCCTCGGCCTTCTTCCTCGACTGCCCCTGCTTGCGGTCAAGGCTCTCCTGGAGCTCCTTCACTCGCCCTTCAAAATCGACGAGCTGCCTTTCGAGGTCCTTGACCCGTCGGTCAAGTGCCCCTTCGGAGTCGGCCCTCCCCTTCAAGTCGACCTTCAGCGACACGATCTCGGCCACCTGTTTCTGCTCAGCTCGCTCCCAGTTCTGGCAGCTGCTCATGATAAAAAGGGCCTCGACACCGATCTACACCATATGAAAAGGTCAAAAAAAAAAGAAAAAAAAAGGGGGGGAAGAGCAAAAAGAGAGGAAGAGGAAGGAAAGAATGAAGTTGTTTACCATGTAGAGCTAGGGGAAGATACTATTGATCACATCCCCCAGCCGCAGCTCAGCCATCTCCTCCCGGTCGCATGGCTGGATGGAGAAATCCATCATGCAAGCGACTAGGGCATGGTTGTCAGCCAAGGAGCTCTCTGGCCCCAACTTGAATGAGAGACACCGTCTCGCCTCGTCTCTCTTGCTCTCTCGGGGAGCAGGTGCGCCCATCCCTCCAGTGGTAGGACCCCCAGGAACCGGTCGAGGACTCGGTACTGTTATGGTCGAAGCCCCCGTAGCAGGAGGAGCTCTAGCATGGGCCTCTCCTTCCTCAGCCTCAATCATCCTCGGACCTGGAGAGCGGGGCGATGTGGCAGCGATAGCAGCATCAGCCCGGACGGTCACCTCAGGCTCTAGAACAGGGACTTCGGCCTGTGGTCTCGTCCATCCTTCGGCTTCCTAAACCACCTGCTAACTCGGACTCGGCACCGCGTATGGCACAGGAACCCCCTCGGCCTCCCTCCTCCTTGGGGTGACTGGCGCGGTGGGGGCAGCCATCGGGATGCCCTCAATCCAGGCCCACCTCGGAGGAGGCTCAATGGCCATCCCGGTGGGTGGCCTCTTCATAGAGATTGGCAATAACTCGCCCTCCGAGAAGACCGTCCCTATGCCCAGGAGCTAAAAAGATTAGCCTGAAATGAAGAAAAGAGAGAATACATATATGGAGGAAAGAACTGGACTCACCCGACGCCATCGACGGGTCGACCCTGGAGATAAAAAGGTTCTGCTCCAACAGCAGGACTCCATAGAGAGGATCTGGGTGGTGCGAAGCTGCTCATAGTCATCCCGATCAGCTGCGTCAGCCATGGAGATCCGATTGGGGGACCGATCCGGCTCGCTCCAGGCCCAGTCGACCCCCTCGATGGCCGCGAAGAAAAATCTGCTATTCCACCCTTTGATGGAAGAGGGGAGCTTGAATTTTATGCCCTTCGGGCGAGAGGACAAGGACCACCACCCATCCTCTGTCGGGTGACGTTTCAGGATAAAAAATGCCCTGAACAAGGAAAACCGGGCGACGAACCCATGGACATGGCAAAGTACAATGAAGGAGAAGATGACCCTGATGGCGTTCAGCACCAACTGTGCTGGGACTAGGCGGTGGTTACTCAGAAAAGATAGGAAGAAGGGGTGAAAGGAAAATCAGAGACCCGCGGAGAAGGTCTCCTCATAAAAGGCGAGACGGCCTGGGCCACTGGAAGTGACCCGTTCCCCCGGGCGGGGGATCATGAGCTGGACAAAAGGTGGGATGCCATAGGCATCCTGGGGGATCATGAGCGAAAATCGTCGAGGCGACCCTACCCGGACCAGTCGACCAGATAGATTTAGAAGCTGGTTCGAGTAGGAGAGGAAGGCAGGTAGGACGAGAAGAAACAGCCCCCGGATCCCTAACGGACATGGGGTGGACGGGAAGGGCCAGTCTCCTACTAATCCTGAATTGTGCCCCATCTGACTCCTCGTCGGAGGTGGAAAGCACTACCCCCTGTATAGAGGGATCGGGACAAGACATCCTACAAATATAACCTAAGAAGAAGGAAGACCAGACTCAGAAGAAGAAGACTGCCTCAAAAGGAAAGGAGGAAGAAGAACGGGGCCAATCTGGTCCTCTAGAGAGGAGAAGAGTGAGAGCGGATCACGAAGAAGGAAGGGTCCGGGTACTGCAATAAGCGCGAAGGATTTGAAAGATTGGGAATTTTGAGTAAAAACTTTCTTTTCACTTTGAAAGGGCCCATCAAATCTGCACTGTTATGACCCCCTCGCCAACGGATCCGCGCCACGTGCTACCCATCAGTGGAAAAGGCATCCCGGCTGCTCTGAATTCTAAGCCAACATTAACTACTCCTCGGACGTGGCCACGTGGCACCCCTGTACTGGCCCGCAGGGCCATCCCTCGAAGTGCCGGCAACCACGGCCATCATCGTGCTGAATTTCTGCCTTTCCATATCAGCACCATAATTACTCCCTTCGTTCCGAGTACCGTGCACTAATGAACCTCGGGAGTGGGGGGCAAATGATGTGGCGAGACCGTTGACTTGGGTAGCTGACAGGCACCATGTCAAAGGAGACCGTCGCATCAGACGCCAAGGCAACACCTCAGCCCGGACCGCTCTGCCAAGATGAGTTGAGCTCCCTCAAGACAATGAGCCGAGCTTCGTCCTCCGCCAGGTCAGGCCCTCAAGCTCGGGATGCCTAGGCCGGAGCCGCCCTCCAGAGTGAGACCCTCGGAGGTTTGAGCCCTGTGGTCGGAGTCGAGCTCAACGCTCACCCACCACATGGAGCCTCTCCGAGCGCGCGCCCTCTGGACCAGGTCCACCTTCTGCCCTCCAGAGCAAGACCCTCGGAGGTTTGAGCCTTGTGGTTGGAGTCGAGCTCAGCGCTCACCCACCACATGGAGCCTCTCCGAGCACGCGCCCTCTGGACCGAGTCCGCCTTCCGCCCTCCAGAGCGAGACCCTTGGAGGTTTGAGCCCTGTGGTTGGAGTCGAGCTCAGCGCTCACCCGCCACGTGGAGCCTCTCCGAGCGTGCTCCCTCTGAATCGGGTCCGCCTTCTGCCCTCTATAGCAAAACCCTCAGAGGTTTGAGCCCTGTGGTCGGAGTCGAGCTCAGCGCTCACCCGCCATGTGGAGCCTCTTCGAGTGCGCGCCCTCTGGACTGGGTCCGCCTTCCGCCTTCCGCCCTCCAGAGCGAGACCCTCAGAGGTTTGAGCACTGTGGTCAGAGTCGAGCTCAGCACTCCTCCACCACGTGGAGCCTCTCCGAGTGCGCACCCTCTGGATCAGGCCTGCACTCCACCCTTCAGAGTGAGACCCTCAGAGGTTTGAGCCTTGTGGTCAGAGTCGAGCTCAGCACTCCTCCGCCATGTGGAGCCTCTCCGAGTGCGTGCCCTCTAGACCGGGCCCGCACTCCGCTCTCCAGAGCGAGACCCTCAGAGGTTTGAGCCCTGTGGTTAGAGTTGAGCTCAGCACTCTGCCACGTGGAGCCTCTCCGAGCGCGTACCCTCTGGACCGGGCCCGCACTCTTCCCTCCTCCACCAAGGCAACCACACGAGCTCGAAGCATCCAAGATGGAGCAAGCCCTGCCATCCTGGGATGCCGGCGAGCCACCCGAGGACTACGGAACGACGCCCCCCATACCGCCATAACTACCTGTCAGCCAGTACTTCTAGGGAGATGGGCTAGTCAGAAAGCACGAACCCCTAGGGCGGCGACCCCCGGATCGAGGCTCTGCCAAGCTTCCCGGAATGGGATGACCAGAGAGGATGTCAGAGCAAATGGAAGCTTCCTCTACCATTTGTCAGGAAAGATGTCCCATCCATAGCATGGAATCCTGCCGCACGTGCTTGCCAGCCCAGCAAAGATCCCGAGGCAAGCGTCTAATGGCCATTCTTTAACTACAAAGAATGATCGACACTCCCAAAAGGGGGGAGGTAACAACAGCAATCCACTACCAACACAAGCGCAAGCTCGACCAAGAGGGCAAAGCGTCATCACCACCACCACAATTGAAGGAAAACGAGGGAAACAAGGAGAGGCGAAGGAACAGGGAACCCCTCTGTCCCCGCTATCATTCTTTCCCTGCTACGTTTTCGCCTTCACACATATCTTTTGCTCCTCCTAGTGCGGAGTCCATCAAGAGGGGTTACCAGGAGGATTTGTTCCCCTGGATCGTCACTGACTTGACCGTCGGAGTGCCCCCGCCGGAAACCCCAGCCCGGGTCACTAACCCCTGTTTCGCATGTCCAGGAGCAGAGGACCGCCAGGCGGCGAAGAGAGCGCACTCCGGCACCGGCAGCAGCTACGTGCCACGACGATCTTGGCGGCAACAGGTCTAAATCTATAATTAATTTGAAATTGGATCCTAATCCAATTAGGACCACTAAACCCAATTAGAATAGATCAAGCCTAATCAAATTAAATCAAATTTAATTCATCTAGGATTAGTCAACCAATTAGGTCAAACCAAATTGGCTTGTAATATTTGTAATTAGGTTAGTCCAAACCCTAATTGGACAAGGACATCATCCAAATTCAACCAAATCAAATCCAATTCAATTTATATCGAGTCTAATTATAATTAAATAATCAAACCATATAATTAATGATTAATTAAATCAAATAAATTATAACTCTTATAATAAAGTCCTCCTTGCTAATAATTAGAAGGTACCTAAATTAGTAGTGCTAAAATTGGCAGGTTCTAAATGCATAACTCTTACATATATTAATTCAACCATGTAATCAAGTCAAGCTCCTATTATGTGTGACTCCTTAGGTTCTATTCTATTTGGTAGTAAAATATACCATAATCTTTATCATAGTATAATCAAACTCTTTTCATGGACCAAAATAATTTTAGCTACCCCATCAAAAAGATCATTGATATGAAATAATCCTAGTGGGTTCTCACAATCCACCAATGATAACTAGGAGCATGTAGTGGCAATCCAATAGAATAGAAACATAAACTCCTTAAGTGTAGTATCGTGTGATTGAGTTCTTTTATCAAGAGTCCCGACAAGATGCAAATCATAGAAGCTTGCCAAATCCTAAGAATCTATCATATGCAAAATTTAATTAGCCTAAGTCCAATATAAAACTCATGAAAACTTTTTTCCATCCTTCACCTACCATGGCCTTGGATTTTTGAACTTAGCTTCTTAAATTGCATAGGACTGCACCTTAACTACTAAGATCGATAGATCCCTATAAGTGCACTTCCACTCCTATAGTGAACTACAATAGCCAACGAATACCACAAAGGCCCAAATGGTTAGGGCTAGTATTTCTGTATTGCCAAACTATAGCAACCTTATTGTGGTGGTCAAGGTACCACAAGTCAAAGAACCACTTACATAACTATATCATCGAGAAAGTCATTGACGAGTGAGTAGATATCCATGTGACTTCTCATGATGGTCATGCTTGATCCTGTTATTTTCTAACAACCATCTGTTCTTTTACCCTAGTATCTCCATACTATAGATTCGAGACTCATCTATCTAAAAGGAAGTGACTCATGCACTGATCAAACTAGATCAATTACCATGCCTGTGATATCTTATGATAAGGAGTATTTAGAAATTAATCTATAATGATACATGCCTCAAATTCTCAACTCTTGAAAGTATGAGTTATTGTCCATTAATTTCTTGGACAATACATGGACATATTATTTATAAAAAAATTATCCAGTTTCAAATATTAAATATAATTTTATATTCTAGAAATAAAAATATGTTTGCTAGATTGGCTTTTAGGGCATGTATCTAGCAAGTACTGCATTGTATCTTGATTTTTCATGAAAGTTACTAGAGATAGCTCTTATCTTATATCCATGGCCATGGACGGATATTCTCATATAGGTGAGTTCCTTCAAGGATATGTATAGTATCACATCTCATAGAAAATACTGTCTTATACCTCATTCAAAGCTAAAGCTCTTTATAACCACTATATAAGAGCACTAACACACCATAGAGATAGGATGGATTTTATGAAACTCATATCAAATAAATTCACATGTGCTCTTTGTCTAACTAATTAGCCTATTTTTATTATATTGAACCTCCTTCAAGAGATCTCTTATCATAGAGATTGGGTTTCTACTATTGGAAGATCCTTTATAGACAAAGTCCCATCCCCCTCAATGTCTCTAAGACCTTAGTCTTATTAAGCTTTTAGTTAGGCAACCATATTTTACAAAATTTATATTACTATAACATATTTTTGTTGCCATTTAATAGACTTTTGTCTCTATTTTAAATTTATATTAGTTTTAGAATTTATGAGTTTTTTAATAAAAATCAATTACAGCTCCTTACTTACCTCAATCAAATGGAAATGGTGTTGCTAAGCAAAATAATCGAACCCTGCTGACATGGTCAATGCCATGATTATAAGTTTGGAATATATTAGAACTTATAGGGGGAGGCTTTTACCAGCATGTTTTATACTAAATAGAATTCCACCTAAGAATAAAGAAGGAACACTTTATGAACTTGGAAAGGACATTTGTCTAAGCTAAGCTACTTCCGAGTATGAGGATATTTAGCTAACGTCGAAATCCCTGAACCTAAAAGAAAGAAGATTGAACATAAAACTATAGATGCTATCTTTATAGTATATTCTTTAGATAGTAACATTTATAGATTTCTAGTAGTCAACTTTAAAAATTAGTGGAATCTTCAATAATACTATAATGGAAACTAGAGATGTCACTTTTCTTGAAAATACCTTTCCTTTCAAACTCGAATTTCTAGTTAAGTATACGATCATTTATCCATTACCTTATTTGCTCTTCCTTCTATCTCTCAGTCTAGTCCTCTGGAATCTAATCTTCTAATTGAGCCTGAGAACTAGAATTGAAAAGAGTTTTGGTGAATAATTCAGTACCTTTATGGTTGAAAAAATATGAAAAACTTAACAAGAAGTTGAGTTCTTCTAAGGCTTCATTTTGGAAGGAGGCTATAAATAATGAAATAGAATCAATCATTGGAAATAATACTTTGAATTTTACTGGTTTACCTCATGGTAGTTAAACATTATGATGTAAATGGATCTTTAAGAAAAAACATAAAGTAGATGGATCTATTGAAAGATACAAGGCATGACTTGTAGCTCAAGGATTTGGACAAAAAGCTGGCTTTGACTTCTTGGATACCTATTCTCCTATTGTACATATATCAACTATTAGAACTCTTCTTGCTTTAACTTCAATTCATAAACTTCATGTTCATCAAATGGATGTTACAACTATCTTTCTTCAGCATGATGTAGAAGAAGAAAATATATTGATGCAGAACAAATAAAGGGATGCGATGCGGAAGTAAATTAAGATTAATTAATTTTTTTGTGGTTTTTATATGTTTGTAGAAGTTGGCTTCAAATCAAAGAAAAGTTAACCTAACATTGAAAGATACTAATATGATAATTGAAAGTACAACTTTAAGGAAACTAAATTATCAGAGTAATTCAGAAGCAACGGATCGCTGGGGGTTGAGAAACTCCCAGACCTAGGGTTTCACTCCGAGCTTTCAACAGAACAGAAATAAAGAGAAGGGAAGGGTTATCTAACCAGACAATGATCTTCACAGATTTTGGTGGAAGAACTCTCCCGAGCAGATTGTTGGATCCTCGGAGTCGGATATCTTCGTAATGGATCCTCCAATACTGGTCCTTTGGCGGGTTGGCTTCTCCTGAACTCAAGATCTGGAAGAGAAGAAAGACAATTGATGGAATCAGAGAGTCAAGGAAAAGATTTACCAGGTTGATGAACTTGAAGATCGAAATTGCTGAAAACTGGATTCTCCTGGATGCTGATGTGAATTTCCTTGGAACTTGCTCTGGATCTGAAATAGCCGGACTGGATCTGGATGAAGGTGGATGGCCTGGACTTGTAGAGAGAGAGAGGCCGTGGGAGATGGATGGATCTAGGGTTTGGTGGATGGAAAATAATGAAAGGTGGCTAGGGTTTTGGAATTTCAAGTGGCTAACCTAGGGTTTTGGATAAAGATGGAGATCTCTCACCTCCTCAAGGCTCCAATGGAACCCGGATTACCCCCTCACGGAGCTCAACACTTAGAATAGTGCGGAAGAAGAGAAACCTAGGTTGCTCAACACAAGAGAATAGCAAAAATAATTTTTCTTCATTGATTTTCTAAAGTTACAAAGAGAGGTCTATTATATAGACCTAAAATTTTCTCCTAGCTTGTACAAATTCCCATGTGGGACTAAACTCTTCCAACCCCTAGATTAGGTAGAAAATCCTCTCCCTTGGCCGACCAAGAGTCCAAAAAAAATTGGGACGGCCATAAAGGAATTGTTTTGGAACTTTTATGGCACCTCCTTTGGAGTTGGATTTGGATTTGGAGTCCTCTTCTTCTTATGGTATTTCTTCTTTTCTTCCACTCCAAGTTAAGCTCTTTGATTTTGATTTGAACTTCAATTAGGAGTAGGTTGGATGTCCTTCTTTGATTTCTTCTCCAAGAGAAGTTTTCTTCCTTCTTTGCTTAGGTAAATTAGGCAGGTGTGGGTGCCTCCTTTAATTTAGCCTTCAATTTGATTTTTTCTTCTTTGGATGTGGGGACCATGACACTGGGATGCCTCTATGGCACCTCCTGGACTCTGGCGTGTGCTCGGAGTGTGGCTGGGCGTGTGGCTTGGAGTGTGGCCTCCACTTGCTTGAACCTTGATTTGATTGGAAGAGAAATGTGGCACCATTTTGGACCAAATTGAAACCACATTGGGACTTGCACCGAGTCAACATGACTCAACAAAATTTAAATGGTGACTCAAGAAATAAATAAAATAAATAAACTGGTTGACCAGGTCAACCTTTATTACAAACCCTAATTTCTCGGGCAATGTCAATCAGAGATCCAAATGGAGCTCTGAAGTCTTCTTCTGAGTCTGGTGCCCGCACCATATATGAGTCAACCTGAAAGTTCTGCTATGTCTATAAATGGAAAAACAACCTATCTACTGACTGCTATCATAGAAAGAGAGAAGGTTGTTGCTTTTAAGAAGAGTAACCTAAAGAAACCCAAGTCTCAAGTCAACATGATTAAGGCAGGACTTTCTGATCCAACTTTTAGGTCATTATTTTTCTTACCCACTGTTAATCTTACCTTTTCAAACTTAGATTGGTGGCTAGATTCTAGTACCAAAGTTTATGTGTGTACTGATAAGGCTTGATCATGTTCATATCAAGACTAAAGTAGAGGAAATATAACTGTTGGAGATGGGACAACTATTAACATTTTAAGGATTGGAATTGTCAAGCTGAAATTAACTTTTGGAAAGATTCTTACCCTCGTAGAGTGCAACATGCTCCCGAGATTTAAGTAAATTTGATGAGTGGATCTTTGTTAGTCCAACTAGGCTATAAAGTTGTGTTAGAATCAAATAAAGTTGTAATCTCCATGGGAGAAATGTCTATTGAAAAAGGTTTTGTACCTAAAAGCCTATTCAAGATCAATGTTCAACTTTTCTCGGTCAATGAATTATCTTCTTCTTCTCAATTATATGTATTGAATATTAAATCTTATGATGTATGGCATGGTAGGATAGGTCATATAAATCATAGATCAATCTTGAAAATATCAAATTTAAATTTAATTCCTAAATTCAAAATTAAATATAATATCGAGTGTGAAATTTATTTACAATCCAAACAACTTTGGTAATTCTAGAATTGCGGTTGATTTTTATAAAATGAAATTCATAAATTTTAAAACTAATAAACATAAAAAGTTGAAACAAAATAGGTGGCAACAAAAGTATGCTATAATAACATTAAATTTTGTAAAGTCTGATTAAAATGTTGCTAATTATTTAACTAAAAACTTAAAGAGGACTAAGGTCCTACAGACCTTGAGAGGGATGGAGCTTTGTCTATAAAGGATTTTTTAATAGAAGATCACATGAAGGAGGTTCAATAAAGGAACCCAACCTTTATGATAGAAGATCACATGAAGAAGGTTCAATATAGTAATAACATACTAATTAGTTGGTCAAAGAGCACATATGAATTTATTTGATATGAGTCATAAACTGCATCCCATCTCTATGATATGTTAAAATGAGGACATTAGCAATAAGAAGAAACTACAAACTAACAATCTTTGATTTTAGTCCAATCTTTTTTTCAAGTTCCTACCAATATATGAAGAAGAAATCCAACTTTATGAAGCACCTCTTGAAGACTCCTAATTCCATTTGAATGAAGCAAGTATGAAGTGTTCAAGTCCATAAATAAAACTAGTGAAGACCCCTTCTTTTCCAAGTCCATGGGCTGGCCAAGATCATCTACATTGAAGCCCATCTTGGACCGGCCAAGCTATGAAGCATTCATCTACTTTGGAGCCTATTGAAAGACCAAACTTAAAAGGACATGTGGAAGGATTGGATGAAGACAAATGTTTCAAGGAGATGGTGCCACATGGAGCTTTTAGAACTTTCTCTTGTTAGGATTAGTTAGACTAGGAACTAATCATGTAATTAATTACCAACTAAATTTGAATTAGTTGGCTCCTTAACCCACCCTTTTTCCGCCCATAATGGCTGCCCTTGGCCTATAAATAGGACCAAGGCCTCCTCTTGTAAGGATGCAATATTTGAGTTGAATAAAAGCTTGCTAGTTTGTTTTCTCTTTCACCTTGCCGAGTTCTTGAGTTCTCCTTGGAGTTTTGAGTATTTTTCTTGAAGTTTGAGTTGGAGTGTTAAGTTTGAGTGAGTGCCTTAAGTTTGAGAGACCTTAGTTCCATTTCTAAGCTTTTCTACCTAGGATCCAAGTAGTCCAAGAAGGAGGGGAAGTGCTGTCCAAGAATTCAGCAACCTTCTTTAAATCCCTTCACTTTTCTTTGTTGAATCATTCAATTTCTTTCAATTCTTCATCACCATTATTTCCTAGAAATGAAGCCCAAGAGGGGGGGGGGGGGGGGGTTGAATTGGGTCTTTTAAAAAATAAAACAATAATGTAAAGGTCCAGTGGTGTTTGTGAGTAATAAATTCAATGCACAAGATTGAATGCAGCAGAAAATAGTAAGTGAATAGCAATAACCAAAGAGCAAGAGAGAAATAGGGCAATCACACACAAACACAAGGTTTATAGTGGTTCGGTGCAAACCTAGCACTTACATCCACTCCCCAAGCCACCTTTGGGAATTCCACTATAATCCAAACAAGATTACAGCTGACTTGTTTTTCACAAGGCTCACAAGTCAAAACTTAAGTTGGTTTTGTCACCTAGGCTCACCAACAAACCTTAACACTTGTTTTGTCTTCGGGCTCACAAGTTAACCCTAGTTGGTTTCATCCCTTTGGCTCACCAACAAACCACAACAACCTTCTTTCAAGACACCCTTGAAAGCAAGGTCAAATCATAAGATAAAAATAGATATACAACTTTAAAACTAAGATAAACTCTCTTCAAGAGTAGAATAGAATCTTTGAAGCTCAAGTTGATGCTTTGTCTTGACTACTCCTTGGAATATCCTTCAAAATGCCTCTTTTAAAATGATGTAAGGATGAGCTTGTAGGTTTTTTCAGGGAATCAAACTATAAAAGGCTTTTGATATGGAGTTCTTGAGAGAATATAGGCTTTTTGGCTTTGAATGGACTTCAATACACTTCAATGCCTTTAGAATGAGGTTGGTGGAGGTTAAATACACCAAGAAACTTCCAAAAAATGGTTTGTGACTGTTGGAGCCTCAGATCTAGCCGTTTGGAGCTTGAAAAGCAAGTTCTGCAAGTCAGAAAAATAGATCCGTTAGAGCTGTCAGGCTTCAAGTGTCGACACTTGGCTGTCAGGTGTCGACACTTGATTTCTAGGTGTCGATACTTGAACTTTCAAGTGTCGACACTTGATGCACAGGTGCCGACACTTGACACAAAAATCCTCAAATGGCAAAGTTCTGTATTTTCAAAAATCTCAGGCCTTGAGTCGATACTTGGAAACCTAAGTGTCGACACTAGGTGTCGACACTTATGTTCTAGGTGTCGACACTTGGCATGCCAAGGATTTTTCTTCATGCCAAATGCTGAAGTGTCGACACTTGGCTTTCCAGGTATTGACACTTGAGACTGAAAAGCTCAGATTCAAGTACAAATTAGCCCAAAAATATAAATATAAATTTTGAAACTTAAATGGATCGTAAACAAATAATAATTAAACATGTAGATGCCCTTTTTTCATGAAGAGGATGTCCAAATTTGTGAAAAATACTCCGTGCCACGGCATGCCAAGATACATAAATTTTTAAGATTTTGAAGTGCTTTCTTCCTGAAAACTCATAACTTGAATTACACATTAGTATACAATATGCACTCAATGTTTTGTTATTCATCAAAATCACTGGATGGAGCCAACAACCACGACCTCACTTTGGATCATTTGCAGGTTTTTCTTGATGATTTGAAGCTGATGATGAAGGCTCCACACCAAGGACCAAGCTCCAATGGTAAGTTCTAAGTAGAGATTGTAGATCTTATCTCTAGCCTTCAAATTCTTGAGTGATGAGTGCCTTCCTTCCAATTGAGCTTTGATTTCTCTTCATTGTTGAGAAAAGATCCTCTTGATCCTTAGATATGAGATTTTTAAAGGTAGCTTAGCCTAGTTTGAGAGATTTTATGTCCTTAGATCCTACTTTTTATTTTCTTGAAAGAAAGCTTGCACAAGGGTGTTCAAAATTCTGCTCACCTAGTTTTCAGATTGAAGTTCTTCATCTCTTCCATGCATGATTTTGGCCATATCTGGAGCTCTAATGCTAGTATGTTATTGCTAAGTGAGTAGATCACACCTCCACACACCCATCCCATCAAATTCGTCCTCCATCATGTTAGTATTCTTATATAATAGTTAGGAAAAGCTTAAGCTCTGAATGAGGTCCTTTCTCTAGTACTCTCATAAACAATTATGATACAGTGCATGTCCACTAATGAATATATTCATGATGAAGATCTATATACTATGTGTAAAGTAGTTAAAGTCTAGATCAAAGAAACATAGTTCAAGATCTGATCCATTCCATTTCCTTCAGATAGAAACTATTCACACTAAGGTTAAGTTTTGTAAAGATACCTTACCTACTGATAGTATAAGTACCCAGATATTTATGTTTTACAATTTTAGAAAATTTTGAATTTTATGGAGAATTGTTGGTGAAAAATTTGAGTGATAAACTCAAAATTTCTCAAATATTTTTCTCTCCAAATAGTATTTTTAACCTTTAGACTTCCTTTTGGAGTTCCTTTTGTTCCACATCAGAAATGAGAGAAACTCTAGAGTCCTTTTTACCAGAGAAGGGTTTGCTTTAGCCCTTAGGTGTGTTTGAGGAGGTTTAAAAGAAAATCTTTAATACACATGCATGTGAACTAAACTGAATCACTATTTCTGACCATTAATAGCTATTTATATTTTTAAATGTTGCACCTATTTATATTGTAACATTATAATATTATGTTTTATGATATTTATGATTATTAAGGCTGATATGAATGTTGGGATTAAATCTGGTCTTAATGGACTACCCAACATTTATATCTCACTGCCTATAAAAGACCCCTTGGGGGACTTTTCTTAGCAAGCCATTTGAGAATTTCTTTTCTTTCCTTAAGTTTAAATTCTAAGAATTCTTTTATTCAGAAAATTATTTTGAGAATTCTTCTACTCAAAAAATTTTGTCTTTTATTTTCTATTATATATTTCTTTGTTTTAAGGTATTCAAAGAGTCTTCATCAACTTTTTCCATGGTCATGCTTGGAGGAAGGAGAACTTTGGTTGTATCTTAGAAAGACTTTTCTAATTGTACCTATATGAGGGACGAAAATACTTCTTAGGATAGTGCTACGCATACTTCTGGATTGTTTACTTGAATTTAGCATTTTTGATAATTTTTATTTATTTAAATCTTATTTTGTTAGTGATTCTTAAATAAAATTTGAAAATTTCAAAAATCTATGTTCTAATAATGAAAAGTACGAGTAACTTATACTCCCATACTCCAAGGATGAGAACTAATTTAAGGGGCTGAATAATCAAACTCTGAGTTAATGAGAAATAGCTTTAAGCAGTGCCAAGCTTGATTCATAACAGCATGCACAAAATCCATTACAACTTGGGATGGCGAGGCTTATTCTTGATCAAGCTCAATTTGTTTACATATCTGTTCAAGTGCTGCCAAGTATTAGACAATCATTAAAGAGTAGTTGAAAACCTAAGTGTCACCTTGCCTTCTAGATAAGAAAGGAAATCTTGTAGTTTGGATATACGAAGGAAACACATTAATAAACTAGCCTTTTTTTTGATAACGTACATTGAGACTAAGTAGCAAAATAACTAGCAATTTTTTCTTTTGGCATAGAGAAATGATTGGTAGTTCCTTGTAACATTTTAAAGAAAATGGCAGCTTAATCTTGCATCTTATCTCTTCCTTTCCTCCTATTCTCCTCCTCTAAGCTCTCCCTCAGTGCCTCCACATCCTTTTCTTCAGCCCATCTCCCATCCGTGCAAGTGTGTCCTTTCCCACCATGCTAGAAAATGTTTTCCTTAGAATAGACTCTATATTACTAAATGCAAAGTAGTATACTTCTAACATACAATAAATTGCTTCATGTTCTCCTTGCATTAAGGTCGAACTTAAACTATGATATAGGTGGACCATCAGACTAGATGTAGATCATTTTGACTATTATAAAAATCCAAAGAATTACCAAACCTGTGTAGATTACTTTCATCACTATGAGAACTTGATGTGGATCACATTGGCTACTATGACTAAAAACTAAATAGAATCTAGAAGTAAGATCCACCACATCAAGAAACCAAATCACAAGCCAAACTTTAGGAGGCCATGACTTGGTCATATAATGCCAATTGATATAATCTTTTTTTTGAAATTAGATATCTTTTCAAGATCTACAATTTTGGACTAGCCCTTACTATGATTGAATAAGATAAAAATTTTATCATTTTAGCCTTGAAATAGACTAGTTAAACCTTTTTTTTTTTTTCAAGAAAGATTTTGACTGGAGGTTATCTTTTAATTTGTAAAGAAATAGATAGAATGATAGAAAGAAAAGTTGATATAGAAGTCAAGATTTATCTTTTCTAAATTTTAATATTTTTTGAATAACTTTTTGTATTTATCATATTTTTAGAGACCTAATTTTATTTAAGTTACGAAGATGAGTCTAACTCAACTTATTCAAGAATGGATATTTTTTTTAGAGAATAAGAAAAAAATAAACTTGAATTATGAAAAGACAGATCTTACTATTATAAATAGATACAATAAACTTCAGTTTATAGTATGGAGAATTGATCAATGACAGAAATAATGATTTAAACCAATTTTTGTAATTCTTTCATCATTTTTTTCCTTTTTAGAAGTTTGAATAGAGTGGGTTGAATGAAGTTTTTCCTTTTCTTTGATCGGATCAAACTAGCCAAATCCAGATACATTGAAAATTAGTAAACTTGATTGAAATAAAGTCCTCTTTTATATAGACATAATCCTCTTCTCAAGTGCTCAATGTGTATACTTGAGTTAATTCAATTAGTACTCTCAATTCTCTTCTCTAATTTAGTGTTATTTGGATGGAAGGGAATGTTATTATGTTTGATAGGAAGTAAGATTCCTTTCCTATTTATAGATATGAAAGAATGAATATGATTGGATCTTCGGCATCCTTTCATTAAAAGATGCATCTTTTTGTGAGAATACATCTTTTGATGTACGAAAGTCTTTCAAAGAGTCCATGATGTCTTATGAGAAGAGAAAACATCTCTACAAGAGAAATGACTATAGACATGTTCGTAGAATTCCATATAATTTTAAGAGAGGAGAACGAAATAAAGATAGGAAATAAATCTAATCTATTGAGAAAACCAAGTTATTAGAAGTTTAAGATAGGATTTTATATTTAAATAGAATTATGTTTAGATAAATATCCAATATAGAATTCTAAGTTCTCAAATTTTGAATAAAATATTTTATTTAATACCAGCACACTGCTCTCCTTAATCTTCTTCATCGTCTCTTTGCCCACCCGCCAATCACTACGTAACCTCTACTCTGTCTTTTCCTCCATGCCATGCATAGTCTCTACAAACCTACTTGCCTCACCTTAGTCTTATACTATGCTATTCGCCATAAATATTCTTTTTAATAATTCTTTAAATTCCTAGTGTCAAAGAATTGTTAGGCTACCATGCTTATATCACAAAGAAAATGAAGTTTCTCAAAAGTTCCCAAAAATCTCTCACATGATTGCATAGTAGAGTTTGTAAGAAATTTAATTCACAAATATAGAAATAAATATGCCTCCAGCCACTTGTTGTTCAAGCCCAATCGATCAATCTTAAAAAATTATAAAATATCAGGAAGAGAACTTCTAGTCTATGCTGGAGGATCTTTATAGTCCTTGAAATTGATGGAGTTATATAGTATTAAATAGGCTAGACCAGGGATCCTTTTAGATTTTTTAATGTAACTTCTTTTTTCCATCAAGGAAGCATAACTGAAATGGAGTTTTTAATTTAACTCGAGTTTGTCTTTATCTCAAAAGAGTTTAAACTATACATAATTATCATCTTAATTATCTTAGATTATCTATAGCAATGATATTGCAAGTGGGCCACATTAGTCCCTAAATATTAGAAACAAGTACAATGGAGTTTGCATGCCCATATAGGGACCTTACAAAAGCTAGACAATTTTATTTATGATCTATCTAGTCCTTTAGCCATTCTAACTTCTTGGACAGTCCTTGAGAACCAAATCAGTAGATAAATATCTCTTTGAGCCTTCACATATCAAAAAAGGTATACTAATAAGGAGCACAACTAAAAAGCAATAAGAAACCAAGGTCCCAACAATCTCAGAAGTTTAACCAAAAGTGTTGAGAAAGATAAAGGAAAGAAAGAGTACGTGCAAGGATTTTGGAGCAAATTTGAAATGGAGCTAGTTGGATTTGTGAGAAAGAAAATGAAGAGGAAGGGAGGGGTTGGGAAAAGTCTTGGAGATGTTGATGAACAATACACTTCGTCCTGCTCCAAATATGGCCACCGTTGGTGTAAGCAACCTAGTCCTATCATCTTCTTGCCATTGTTTTCCCCCTTGAGGTCTGGAGATCTCTTCATTGCTTCAACACCTACTACCTTTGCAAGCTCAATAGAAAGCAGATGGGGCAATTTGAGGTCCATATGTGGGTGACATATTGTATGCATGTTGAGTCAAGTCAATATGTCAAATTATCTTAAAAACAATATTGAATAAATAGTTTTGCTACACTTCTAAAAATATTGAATGAAACTTCCATTTGGATGCTAAATATATTAAATTAAAGTATCTTCCAAAATATTTGTATGTTCCTTTCATCTCAATCCCTCATCCAACTATGTATTGCAGTCAATCCTGATTAGAGTTTTATTCAAAATGAAGATTAAATTTTATTCCTAAATTTTATTTGTTTAAAAGCTTTTAAATTCCATTTTAATTTGTCTCCTCTTTTCAAAGAATTTCAACTCTTTAGAAGAAAATGTTGATTTCCAAAAAAATACGATGTTCCTAAACATCGCATCTTCAACCAAGGTGCCTTCTTAATCACGGACAAAGTCTATATATAAATAGACTCTGAATCCAATTCAACCCTCTATTCTCTCTCGCTGATACTCTGCCTCCTGAGAGACTCTTTCACTTTGAGATAGAGACTCTTTCTCCTTTTCTTTTTTACTATTTTATTTACTTTTCTAGGCATCTAAAGAATATATTTAGATCAAGCCTTTAGTGATTGTGCTTGTTAAAGGAGGATCGAGCTATATTATTATATCTTAGAGATGGGATCATTGTAGACCTATATGTAAGGGATGAATCACATTCTTAGGATGGTGTTCTCAGGCACCTCAATCCAGGCAAGCTTTTCAATCTTTATTTTATCTTAAATGGTTTGTTTGTTTAAACTACTATCTTAAAATCAATTAAACAACATAACAATTGTCTGGGCAAGTTGGTTAATTTTTCTAACAATCTAAGAACATAATGATAATTATACTAGAAATTGCTATCAATTATTTATTGAATCTAATTGCATAAAACTAGATTTGATTTATTTGTATAAGATTAGAAAGATTTAAGTCCATCATTTAAGAGTTGTTTACAAAATTCATGTTTGTAGAACAAATTAAACAACCAAAACATCATAAATGGCTTCTTTGGATGATCATAGTGCAATAAAACCTGAAAAGTTTAGTAGATCATTTTTTAGAAGGTGGCAAAGGCAAATAAAAATATTAAATCATTACTTTAGGATTGATCTCTGTCCTAGAATTACCGGATCCTAGACCTTCCTCTAATCAACCACTCCTAGCTAGTCCTCAAGATTCTGAATTCTTTGGCCTCCATTAAAAAATCCTTGAAGAAATTAATTTTAATAGCCACCATAGGTTACTTAGTGCTCTGTTTGACTCCTTATATGATGTTTACCTTCCCACTAAATTAGCTAAGGAGCTCTGGGATATCTTAAAGCAAAATAGGGAATGGATGATACTAATCTTGATTGGATCACTATATTCAAATTCCATAAATATAGCATGGTGGATTCCAAATCAATTAGTATCCAAATCTCTAAGTTTCGAGTTCTTCTTGAAATGGGACATAGCCGATGCTTTTTTAGACCTTTGCCGATGCTAATAAGCATTACAAAGTGATCCCACAATGCTCAGTAGTAGAGGACATGAGGAAATTTAGGGCGGAGAAGGACAATTGATGAAGAGGATATTTAGGGCATGGTGGAATGGGTTGAAATGGATATGGGTTTATTGGTTCTCGATGATGCTTATAAGCTTTGTCTTGAGATTCCATCTCACGATGCTTATAAGCATCATTGAAATCAAGCATTAGTCCACACCCACTCCTAAAGCAATGGTAAGAGCCATTATAAATTCTTAAATTTCAATGCTTTTAAAAAGCATTAGTAGGTAGGAAAAAGCCTTTAAACTTGTTTATCTTTAATTTAGCATTGGCAAATAAAAGTCGACTAATACCCATTTTACTAGAGTGTGGTTGCCAATTCCCTAAAAATTAAAAAGGCTAAGCCTTAGTTTATTCACTCCCTCCTTCTTGGTCAAGTTTTTCTTGTGAGTTAAGTCATAAGCGCAACTTAAACCCTATTAAAGGTCATAAACTTTGTTAGAATTGAAGAAGAGTATCGATGTAAGAATAAATCAAAATCTAATTTTAGATCTAAGATTAATTAGACTAAATCTAATTAAACTCATTTCAAATCTACTAAAAAATTCTTCGAAAATAAAAAACTCCAAATCCATCAAACTTAGTCTCTTCCTCAAAACCTCCTGGAAGCCAAAACCATCCAAATCAAAAGCCAAAAAAGGAGATCTTCTGCTTATGTGTGGATGGACCAATCATTGTTAGATGTATGTCTTAGAAGCCAATTAGGCCAACACATGTATTTATTCTAGAACATAGTTTTGTATTTGATTTTTTTATTATTAATAAAATTAGATTTTTAATTCCATTCATGTTGTGTATGATCCATGAATCATCCAAGAAATTAATAAGATAATGACATGTATTTTCAGGAGTTGAGAGTTTTAGACATGTGTTATTAGTGATTAATTTCTAAATACTTTCGATCAATGGATCATTATGGGAATGGTGATTAATCTGATAAAATCGGTGTATAGATCACTTTCCTTTTAGAATAAACGAGTCTTGATTTTATAGTATGGGGATACTAGAATGAGAGTGCAGGTAATTATTCATAAATAAGGGTACCGAGTATAACCAATATAAGAAGTTACTTGGATGTCTACCCACTCATCAATGACAGATCATAGAGACTAAACCACTTGGGCAAGGAAGGGGGGCATCTGATATATCAGGGTTTAGTAGTCTAGCAGAGACACCAAGCTCCATCCCTCTCCAGACATGTGTCAGCTAGCTCAGGTGGTAAGGCAACCTCCCAACACCTCGCCATGTGAACTCAAAGGTGTGTTCATGCTAATCATCGCTGGCCTTCTTAGTCTACCAATCCATGCGTGCTCCCAGTGTAGTGGTTATTAATGTTTGTTGCCTAAAGAATGCCCTACCGTAGGGACATGCCATGCTAGCCACCATTCCCTACCTCACCTACCATAGCATGATCCTCCACTCTGAGCATATCTACAATGACTAGAACATGCCAACCATCATCCCTTGTTTTTAGGTATGAGGTATATGCCTATAACTTGGTTCTTGGTAATTCTCTTGATAAGAGGGCCAAAGTCGAACAACGATATAGTGAGGACATAAGGAGAAGAACAAGGAAAAACAATGGAGATCGAATTGAGAGTCTACTCTTCTTAAGAGCCACCTCCTTCCATCAAAAGAAATCCTCTTCTTGCTCTCCCATTAGTGCACATCCCGAGCTCCTTGAATTGAATTTTCTATTGCTCACCATCTAAATAAGATCCCTTAGGCTGTAGACATATACACTTTCCATTTTACCTAAAAGTATTCTGGCTCCCATGACTCCACTCATTTATGTGCTATCCATAGGGAAGCAAGACTCATGTGCACTGAAGTTTCCTTTCTCCACATATCCCATTCCATCCACCTCACTTTGTCTCTCCCTTGCTTCCTCTCCGGCTCCTTTCTTACTCTTTTTCTAAATCCAGAGTGGACTCCAAGCCTCCTACGTTTGCCTTTCCAGGAGATTGACTTAGGTATTGGAGGGTCCACCACCAAGAAACTACTCCCAGTGTGTCAGACTTTCTAATCTTCTTTGTCTTGCAGGATTGACTTATAGCGATAAGACTCTGTGAGGCTCCCCGAGTTCTCGTTAGCATGTACTCCTGCTCCAGCCACCACTTAAGCCGAGCCTGAGTTAGTACCATTTCTAGGATATCTGTAACACTACTAACTAAGGTCCAAACATTACTCCTTTCAAATCGGTTCAACTTCTCTTGCATAGCCATTATCCAATTTGGATATTTTTCTACTTCCTTTATGTAATTGGGTTCAATTTGAGAAACAAATGTAAGGTAATCAAAAGTATCTCTAAATAAAGACCTAGTTCTAATATCTTATGAGGGATCTCCTATAATTAAGTCCTTATGATGGTGATGCACATGCCTCCACTTCCAATGCCATCAAGCATGGGTTGGCTAGTTTTGTTTGCTCCTGCTCTTCATTGGAGCTTGACTCATCGCTATTACTCCATGTAGCAACCATGGCTTTCTTCTTTTTGCTCTTCTTGTAGCTCTTTTTTAATATAGGATAGTTTGATTGATAATGTCTTGATTTTTTGCATTCATAACAAATGGTGATCATTGTCCTTCTTTTCTTTTTCCTTACTCGGCTCTCCCTTGGCCAAGTGTCTCCTTCTATACTTTGATCTACCTTTGTCCATAAATCTTTTAAACCTTCTCATGACAAGGGTCATATCCTCATCTTCTAACTCTTCTTCAAATGAGGGACTTTCTTCTTCTTCTTTCTTCTCTTCACCAGCTACCTTAAGAGCTATTGTTTTCTTCTTTTTTCTTCCTCTTCACTGTGGTGCTTCATATTTAATTCATAGGTCATCAAGGATCCAAGAAGCTCTTCCAAAGATAAGTTATTGAGGTCCTTTGCTTCCTAAATAGTAGTGACCTTAGGATCCCACTTGTCTAGTAATGATAAAAAAAATTTATCTACTAAGAGCCAAGACTTTTGAGATTGTTAATAATATCAATAAACCTTATAAACATTCCAAAAATGGTCTTAGTGGGTTTCATTTTGAACAGTTCATAATTGTGCATGGGCAAGTTAATTTTTGAATTTTTAGCTTGGTTTGTGCCTTTGTGTGTGACTTGAAGTATATCCCAAATTTCTTTTATAGAATTGCAAGCAAAAATCTGGTTAAACTCATTTAGATCTAGTGCATAATATAAAAGGTTCATGGCCTTCATATTTAGCTCAGCCATTTTCATGTCATGATCATCCCATTCATCTTCCAGTTTTTGGACATCGATGCTATCAACCTATGTTGACCCCATAAGTGATTTTGATGATAATCAAACATTGGAGCATACATTTATTTTACTAACAACTCTTCAAATGTGTTACAAGTTTTTATAGGATGATTCTAACGCTCAATTATAACTCGTACATCTTTAGTTTTTGAAATGAGTTGTGTTGTAGGTGATTCATGTAAAGAAGAACCCAAAGAAAAGGTTAAGTAAAAATCATGAAAATGGGTTACTTCTAGATGTGTTTCAAGCTTAAAATTCCTTAGAAATATGGTTAGAAGAGTTTGAAAGCATCTTAAGACTTTGAAGACTGATGATTTGTAGAGAAAAACTGATAATTCACTGAAGAATTTATCCGAGCCGACTCGAAGAGAAGAGAGCTGACTTTGGCACATGACACGCATGAAGATTTCTGGCACGTAGATATTCAAGCCGACTCTAAGAGACCCGAGCTGACTCATCCAGAGTACCACTTCCTGAATAAGACAAGCGAGCCAACCTGAAAGAAGTCCGAGCCAACTCTATCATTCAATCAGACATCGAGTCGATCCTTCAAAAGTTCGAGCCGACTCCTCCAAAGTCCAGAAAAAGAGTTCTGAGTGAACAGCCAACCGAGCCAACTCTAATGAGAAAGAGCCGACTCTTCCATACTGGATTTTTGAACACTTGTGAATCCGAGCTGACTCGAAGTAAGACGAGCTGACTCTTCTAGAGTAAGGAATCAAGCTATTGAGAAACCTAGCTACCTCAATTGAAGAGAGCTGACTGGACCAGAACTACTTTGTCGATCCGAGCTGACTCGAGTAGATCCGAGCCAACTCGAAGATCGATTTCAGGCCTATAATGGCTAGTTCTAGAACTTAGAATTTGAATCCAAAAAGTGCTCCAACGGTCAAATGTCACATCCCAATGGTTTACAATGACTAAAATCATCTGAGAAGAGTACAAGACTATATATTTGAGGGATTTGAACTACTTTAAAAAAGAAAGAATGAATATTTAATGCTTACTTGAGCTTGTGAGTAAGAGAGCACTGAAGATCATTCAAGATAGTCTTTAAGTCTTCACCAACTCATTTCTGAAGTTTGAAGCATTTATCGAAGAAGTTGAAAAAGCCAACCAAGTGCATTGAAGTGCAATCAATTGGGCTTCTCTTGAGCTACATCGGCAACCATCCGATAAAATTTATTTATCATTCTGTTGCTTTCTCTTTACAATTCATTTTGAATTGTTGGATTATTGGTGATCCCGGTTTAAAAACCAAATAGGTTCTTGGTTAGCCTATGTTAAAACCAAGTGTTAGATTCTTGGTTAGCCTATGTTAAAACCAAGTGTTAGGTTCTTGGTGATCTTGTTAAAACCAAGTGTTGGGTTTCTTTGGTAAGCCTAGTTTAAAAATCAAAGTGTAGAAGTTTGGATTGTAAGCCTTTTAAAACAATCCGACAGTATTCCAGTGGGGGATATAGTGAAAATCCCAAGTGGTAGCCTTGGGTAGTGGATGTAGGAGCTGGATTGCTTCGAACCACTATAAAATTTTCTATGTTTATGTTATGCATTCTTTCTATATCTTGCTTCTACTTTTAATTATTTCAATCACAGTACTTAACACTTCAAGAAATTTTCAAAGAGCACATAATTGGTTAAACTTTTTAAATACCAATTCACCCCCCTCTTGGAAAAACCACATGGGCAACAGCTGGTGTCAGAGTAGTGTCTCTGAATATATTTAAAGTAAAGATTGATGGCTCATCTCATGAGTACATCTTTGGCCGAAGGCCAATCTACTAATAGACCTCCACTCTTTATGGGCACAAATTATTCCTATTAGAAAGCTAAAATGAAAATCTATATTCAAGCAGTCGATTTCCTATTATGGAAGGTCATTCTAAAAGGGCCACATATTTTCATGATCAAAATTAATGGCGTGGATGTCCCAAAGCCTAAAGAGGACTGGGATGAACATGACATGAAGATGGAAGAATTAAATGCCAAAACCATGAATCTATTATACTGTGCTTTGGATGCTAACAAGTTTAATCAAATTTTCACTTGCTCTTCTGCAAAGAAAATTTGGGATAAACTCGAAGTGACCCATAAAAGAACTTTCCAAGTGAAGACTTCAAAAATTAATCTTCTTGTACACAGCTATGAACTTTTCAAAATGGAACCAATTGAAACAATCTCTGCCATGTTTACTCGCTTTACATATATTATTAATGGTTTGAAAAGTCTTGGCAGGGTTTATTCAAATGCTGATCTAGTATAGAATATTCTCATATCACTTTTTGACAAGTGGGATTCCAAAGTAACTGCCATCCAGGAAGCAAAAGATCTAAATACCTTACCTCTGGATGAATTAATCGGTTCACTCATCACATATGAACTAGCCATGTAGCATAGGACTGATGATGATCAGAAGAAGAAGAAAATAATAGCCTTCAAAGCTATATTGGATTCAAAGAAAGATGAGGAATTTGATGATGACTACACCTCCTCCGAAGACGATCTAGAAGATGAAGATATTGCTATGGTCATGAGGAGATTTAGAAGGTTTATGAAAAAGAAGAAAGGAAGATACTATAGAAAATTTCATAAATGAGGTTAGCACTCCAAGGATAAGGACAAGGATAGAGAAAAAGACAAAGAACAGATGCCCACGTGCTATGAATATAAGAAACCAGGGCACATTCATCTTGACATCCTTTGTTAAAAAAATATTTTAAGAAGAAGAAAAAGAAAGCTATGGTTGCTACATGGAGCAACAACAAGGAGTCGACTTCATCCAAAGAAGAAGAGACCATGAAAATTGCTAACTTATGTTTAATGGATCTCGAAGATGATGTACATCCCTCGAACCTCAATTAGAGTTTTCTTTTGATGAATTAAATTCTACTTTTCATGATCTACTATTTGAATTCAAAAAAGCTGGAGTAAAGATAAGAGCTTTAAAGAATATCAATGATTCTTTATAAAAAGTGAAAGAAGAGATTTCAGAAAAGAATAATCTATTGCAAAAGAATTTACATGTCTTTTCTACAAAATACAAAGCTTTGGAAACTGAAAACAATGCATGTCTGGACAAGAACAAAACTTTAACTATTGAAAATAATGACATAAAAAAGGAGGTTGAAAAACTCAAGCCACTAGTTGAAAAACTAACTTTATCTTCAAATAAGCTTGAGTTAATTTTAAAAGATCAAAGAATTTCTTGAAACAAAGCTGGAATTAGTTTCAATTCTTCAATTTCAAATGAAATTTTAGCTACTACTTTTGTGACACCAAAAGCTTATATTCCAAAATCAATATCTCAAGAAGCTTTTGTATCTAATCCTTCTACATCCATTTCTAAAGCTACAATGTATGTACCTAAGAATTTAAATAAAAATCTTTTATGAGAAAAAGTTTTACATCTATATCAACATCTAGAACTCTAATTCATACATCTTTTCAGAATTCTAGAATTACATGTTATGCATGTCATGGAGTTGGACATAAATTCTTTCAATGTAATTCAGTAAAGTAAAATGCATATTCTAAGAATAGAATTAAAAGAATTTAGGTTCCCAAAGAAACTACCTCTACTAACCTGCAAGGACCCAAGTTAGCTTGGGTACCTAAAAGAACTTCTTGATTATCTTGAAGGAATGTTTTGCAGTCCAAAAATTGAAGAAAAAATGATATCTCGACTGTGGCTATTCAAGGCATATGACGGGTGACAAGGATCAATTTATCATCCTAGAGATGAAAGGAGGAGGTATGGTTACTTTGGAAGATAATGACAAGGAAAAAATAATCGGAATCGGTAAGATCAAAATAATTCCTTGTACTTTTATTGAAAATGTATTACTAGTAGACAAATTGAAGCATAATTTGTTAAGCATTAGTCAATTATGCGATAAAAACTTCAAGGTTGTCTTTGAATCATCTATGTGTATTGTAACAAACTCTCTTGATTCTAGCAGCAAGTTCATTGGACATAGACTTGGAAATATTTATGTGGTAGACCTTAATGATCTTGCCATATCTAGTAGTTCTAGTCTAGTTGCAATGAATGCAAAGACCAAGGAGTCTTTCTTACCTTGGCATAGACGATTAGGTCATGCTAGCATGCATACTATTACTAAGCTAATTTCTAAGAATCTAGTTAGAGGCATGCCTAAATTTAAAGTAGATCTTAATCATGTTTGCGATGCATGCCAAATGGATAAACAAACTAGGGAGAGTTTTAAATCTAAAAATATGATTTCAACTACTAGACCCCTTGAGCTACTTCACATGGATTTATTTGGACCAACTAGGACTACAAGCCTCGATGGTATGAAATATGCACTTGTGATAGTAGATGATTTCTCTAGATTTACTTAGGTTTTGTTTATTGCTCATAAAGATAAAACTTTTAAAGTCTTTCAAAAATTTTACAAAAAAATTTTTAATCAGAAAAATCTTTCAATAGTTTCAATTAGAAGTGATCATGGCACAAAATTTGAAAATCAATTTTTTGATGGTTATTGCATAGAAAATGGCATTGATTACAACTTCTTCGCTCCTAAGATACCATAACAAAATGGTGTCATAGAGAAAAAAAATAGGACCTTGGAAAAGATGGCCCGAACAATGTTGTGTGAAGACAATCTTCCAAGGTACTTTTGGGCAGAAGCGGTGAACACTACTTGTTATATCTTGAATCGCGTTTTGATTCATCCTATTTTGAAGAAAATCCCGTATGAGCTTTGGAATGAAAAGAAATCCAACATTAATTACTTTCATGTATTTGGTTGTAAATGCTTTGTACTTAACAATGGTAAAGATAATCTAGAAAATTTTGATGCTAAATATGATAAAGCAATTTTTCTTGGTTATTCATTACATAGCAAAGCATATAGAGTATTTAACAAAAGAACTCTTATTGTAGAAGAATCTATGCATATTATTTTTGATGAAACTAACCCCTCACCTTCTAAGAAAGAAGAGTGCATAGATAATGATGCAGGTATAATTCAAAAAGAAATGGAAGACATGAGCATACAAGAAGACCACTCAAGAAGGAGAAGATATAGTAAGGATCATGCTGATCTACCAAAGGAATGGAGGTATGTAACTTCTCATCCAAGATATTTAATTATTGGTGATCCTTTACAAGGTATTAGGACTAGGTCATCACATAGAGATACACATGACTACCTAGCCTTTGTATCATAAATAGAACTAAATCAGTTTGAAAGAAATAAGGTATGGACTTTAGCTGAAAAACCATCAAACCATCCCATCATAGGAACCAAATGGGTCTATAGAAATAAATTAGATGAACAAGGCAATATAATTAGAAAGAAAGCTAGATTAGTGGCTAAAAGATATAACCAAGAAGAAGGTATAGATTTTGAAGAAACATATGCACCCATAGCAAGACTGGAAGCTATTAGATTACTTCTTGTATTTGCTTGTTACATGAATTTCAAACTTTTTCAAATGGATGTGAAAAGTGCATTCTTGAATGATTTTATATCCAAACAAGTTTTTGTAGAACAGGTACCATGTTTTGAAAGTCATGCTTTTTCAAATCATATTTTTAAACTCAATAAAATATTGTATGGTTTTTGAAACAAGCACCTAGAGCCTGATATGATGACTTAGCACTTTCTTGATTAAAAATGATTTCACAAGAGAAAATGTTGATAAAACTCTTTTCATCAAGAACAAGGATAATGATTTATTAGTTGTATAGATTTTTGTTGATAATATTATATTTGGTGCAACTAATGAAACTCTTTGTAGAGAATTTGCTAAGTTAATACAGGGAGAATTTGAAATGAGCCTAATGGGTGAACTTAATTACTTCCTTGGACTTCAAGTGAAACAAACAAAGGAAGGAATCTTCATTAACCAAGCAAATACACCAAAGAAATTATCAAGAAGTTTGGTATGGAGTCAAGTAAATAAATGAGCACACCCATGAGCCCAACCTGCAGATTGGATAAAGATGAAGATGGATCCAACATTAATCAAAAACTTTGTTGAGGTATGATTGGATCATTACTGTACTTAACTACATGTAGACCTGATATCTCGTTTAGCATGTGTATGTGCTAGATTATAATCTAATCCTAAAGAATCACATATGCTTGCTGTTAAAAGAATCATAAGATATCTGAAAGGATCAAGCAATCTAGGTCTATGGTTTTCAAAACATTCTTCATTGAATTTGATTGGATTTTTGGATGCTGACTATGCTGGTTATAAAATTGATAGAAAAAGTACTAGCGGCACATGCCAATTTCTAAGAGTGAATTTAATCTCATAGCACTGTAAGAAACAAAACTCGGTAGCACTATCTATGCTAAGGTAGAGTATGTTGCTGTAGGGAGTTGTTGCGCACAAGTGTTATGGATTAAACAACAACTAGAAGACTTTGATGTTACACAATCTGAAATTTCTATAAAATGTGATAACACAAGTGCTATAAATTTAACTAAAAATCTAATTCAGCATTTAAGAACTAAACACATAGAGATTAGACACCATTTTATTAGAGATCATCTTTTGAATGGTGACATTGAACTAGAATTCATCTCTACTGAAAACCAACTTGTTGTCATTTTTACTAAGCCACTCAACGAAGATAGATTTGAGATGATTAGAAGAGAAGTAGATCTTTGTGATCCCATCTAGATTTTCCAAACATAATCCCTTCAAAATTAAGGAGAAATTATCTAGAAAACCTCCTATATCAATCAATCTCTTTGAGAATCTCCCCATGAGATTTTCCTGAATTCATTTTCATTTCTGATCAATTTCAACTTTTGTGGAAAGTTTCTATTCGAGTCAACTTGAGCAATTGTGCTCAGGTCATGCCGACTCGAATCTCTGATATTTTTGGTTTTGCTCTGGTTGAGCCGACTCGGGCAATTTTAGGGTTAGCCGAGCTGACTCGAATATCGGGCAAATTATTTTTTAATAGAGTCGAGTAACCTATTTCGAGCATTCATTCTTTTTATTTCCACTCTAAACCCTACAATTCATCTTGATATCTCTCCCATTCCTCCAAAATTTTTCCTTCTAAGTTCCAATCTTCCAATTTCTCCCAAATCTAGGCAATGGCACCTAAGAGGGCTGTCAGAAAATGCTCTCAAAGGACTGTTCCCACTGCTGACATAGAAAGAAGGACAAAGCATCGGTAAGAAGAGCTGACTCGAGTAATGAAAAGAGAAGAACATAGGGAAGAAGAATAAAGAGGACCAGCTACTGCCACCACCTCTCCAAGGCAAGTAATTTCTATGTCCAATCGCCCGGTTACCAGTGGTAGAAGAATTATTTTCTCTTTTTTGAAAGAATTAGGGGTAAAAATTGGAGATTGCATTGAAGAATTGGGGTGGGGATTCTTTTGTTTATTAAATGTGCCTAGTTACCCAACATTAGTAAGAGCATTCTATGAAAATTTAAGGCTTGAAGCCAATCACATAGAATCCACAGTGAAAGAAAAGAGCGTAATTATCACTGAAGAGAGACTAAGCAGTCTACTAGAAATGCCGGCAAAAGGGTCAAAGCATTTGGTACTAAAGACCGAGAGAAAACATTACTTACTGGGGTTGGAACAGTCATGGCAAACACCCTCTCACTGGAAATGAGGTTGCTCCATAATTTTATCAGTCGGATCCTTCTTCCGAGTTTAAGAAGATTCGATTGGGTTAGCGAGAGAGAATTGTGTTTCATGGAGCATATCATTGAGGGGGAGGCCCTTAATTTACCAAATATAATGATTATGCAGATGAGGGAAGCATTTAGAAAGGTTAAAGCCTGTTTACCATATGGCATGGTACTAACACTGCTATTCAAAGCCTCCAGAATCAACCTTGAAGGGGAAGATGGAAGACCTCTTCATCATACTGATACTTATTCCTCCAAGACTTTATAGTGCATGGGTTATGAATTAGTGGAGGATTCTAGAAAAGGAAAGGGTCTGATGAAAGAGCCATAGGAGCTTCTAGCATAGAGGATGATGATGATGATGAGAGTGCAAAAATACCTAGAGAGATCACTTTTGATACTACTGCACCTTCTACTTTGGAGCATTCAGAGCATGTCATTGATGTACCTATTATTGAGGCTGTTGCACCTGAGCCAACTGCACATGAGGCTATGGAGACTCTACCTACTGAGGAGGGGAGTCCTAGGATCTCTCCTTCACCTGCTTCTCCACGTATACCTTCATCTCCATTGGTTCCACCTACTCTATCAATTTCAGAATCTATTCCGGGACCATCTACTATTTCTGTTACAGTGACTCAGGAGTTCACTACCAAGCAGATAAGAGGACTTGTAGATACACTGACCTGCTCTTTGACTAGTATGTTTGGCGAGCTTCGCCAGTTAGTGGACACTAGATTAGAGCTGCTCAGCACTAAGGTCAGAAAGCTACGCACTAGAGTTGACTCACTTGAGTCATCTAGACCTGCCTCTTAGCTTGACACATAGCCCCTAGCAGCTACACTCCAATCTGCCTCGAAACTATAAAAAGATCAGTTGAACAAAGCATAGAAAATTCAGGATAGAATTGAGGGAGTTAAGATTCAGAATGGGAGGTATGGAACAAGGCAAAAGAATGGAGGAGGACTACACCAAGGGCATAGGGATCCTTAGGTCTGAGTTTGGAAGACTTAGAGGTTCTGTTGAAGCATTTGCGAATGCCGAAGCTACTGAACTAATTGCATTGAACACTGAGGTGAAGAAGCTAAATGAAGAGATAGATATGGTTGAATTTAAACTTGATAAGCTCTCCACCACTGTCATTTCAGCTTTTGCCTCTCCTAGACCTCGGCCTATACCTAGACCTCATCCTGCACCTCAACCTACACCTCAACCTGGACCTACCTCTACTCCACACCCTAGGTAGCCAGCTCCTCATCTTAGGCCCCAGGATTCTGAGCAACAGTATGTGGACCCAATAGCCTCGATGCCATCTTTTGGACCATCTTTTGTACTACCTTTTGGGCCATCCACTAGTACTAAGGTAGATATACCTAATGCTAGTGAATAGACTTTTAATCTCAATCTTTTGTAATTTGTAATGAAAATTTTATGAATGCAATGAATACATTTTTGGCATATCTTTTGTGTATGAATTGAGCTTGTGAAATACTCTCAAAATGAATTTTAATTAGAATATCAAAGTTGAGAAGAGGAAGTAAAATTGTCTCAAATAAATATTATCAACTTTCTCTTTCTATTATAAAAATTAAGTTTTGAAAAATCAATTAAACACCTTTTTGATTGCTAACAAAAAGGGGGAGAATGTTTAGAAATGCATGAAAAAGAAAGAAAGTAAAAGAGAGAATAAATATGAAAGAAAAGGGGAGAGAAAACTTATTGAAACTCACCTTTAGTTCATGCTCTATGCTCTCAAAACTTGCAAACTTACCTTGAAGATCTTAAAGCATTAACTTTGATACTTTTCAACTCTGATACATTTATGATACTTTGCAAAATTGAGCCTTGATACTTTACACACATTAATAGCTCGATACTTTGTGAAAGTGCTAGTCTTAACACTTTGATACATATAAAAGCACTGACACTGATACTGTATAGTTTATTTTTCACAAAAAGCTCTGATACTTACTTGCAAATACAATTAACTCTGATACATATTAATACTCACTTTCAAATTCAGTTATACATAATTTTTCATGCCCACTATTTTGTCATCATCAAAAAGGGAAAGATTGTTGACCCATAAGCGATTTTAATGATAACCAAACATTGGAGCATGCATTTATTTTTCTAACAACTCTTCAAGTGTGTTACAAGTTTTTGTAGGATGATTTTAATACTCAATTACAACTCCTACATCTTTAGTTTTTGAAATGAGTTATGTTGTAAGTGATTCATGTAAAGAAGAACCCAAAGAAAAGGTTAAGTAAAAATCATGAAAATGGGTTACTTCTAGATGTATTTCAAGTTTAAAATTTCTTAGAAATATGGTTAGATGAGTTTGAAGGCATCTTGAAACTTTGAAGACTTGCTGGATGATTTCTGGTGAAAAACTGATAATTCACTGAAGAATTCATCCGAGCTGACTCAAAGAGAAGAGAGTCGACTCTGGCACATGGCATGCATGAAGATTTCTGGCATGCAGATATCCGAGCCGACTCTAAGAGACATGAGCTGACTCATCCAGAGTACCACTTTTTGAATCAAACAGGCAAGCCGACCCGAAAAAAGTCCGAGCCGACTCTATCATTTAGTCAGACATCCGAGTCGATCCTTCAGATTCGAGCCGACTCCTCTAGAGTCCAAAAAAAGAGTTTTGAGTGAACAGCTAACCGAGCTGACTCTAATGAAAAAGAGTTGACTCTTCCAGACTGGATTTCCGAATGCCTGTGAATCCGAGCCGACTCGAAGTAAGGTGAGCCGACTCTTCTAGAGTAAGGAATCAAGCTATTGAGAAACCTAGCTGACTCAATTGAAGAGAGCTGACTGGACTAGAACTTACTCAGTAGATCCGAGCTGACTCGAAGATCAATTGTAGGCCTATAACGGCTAGTTCTAGAACTTGAAATTTGAATCCAAAAAGTGCTCCAACTATCAAATATCACATCCCAATGATCTACAATGACTAAATCAACTGAGAAAAGTATAAGACTATATATTTAAGGGATTTGAACTACTTTAAAAAAGAAAGAATGAATATTTAATGCTTACTTGAGCTTGTGAGCAAGAGAGCACTGAAGATCATTCAAGATAGTCTTCAAGTTCTCACCAACTCACATCTGAAGCTTGAAGCATTTATTGAAGAAGTTGAAGAAGCCAACCAAGTGCATTGAAGTATAATCAATTGGGCTTCTCTTGAGCTACATCGGTAACCATCCTATAAAATTTGTTTGTCATTCTGTTGCTTTTTCCTTGCAATTCTTTTTGAATTGTTGGGTTATTGTTGAGCCCAGTTTAAAAATCAAATAGGTTCTTGGTTAGCCTATGTTAAAACCAAGTGTTAGGTTCTTGGTTATTCTATATTAAAACCAAGTATTAGGTTCTTAGTGATCCTGTTAAAACCAAGTGTTGAGTTTCTTTGGTGAGCCCGATTTAGAAACCAAAGTGTAGAGGTTTGGGTTGTGAGCCTTTTAAAACAATCAAACTGTATTCCAGTGGGGGATATAGTGGAAATCTCAAGTGGTAGTCTTGGGTAGTGGATGTAGGAGCTGGGTTGCTCCGAACCACTATAAAAATTTCTGTATTTGTGTTGTACATTCTTTTTATATCTTGCTTATGCTTTTAACTATTTTAATCACAGCACTTAACACTTCAAGGAATTTTTAAAGAACACATAATTGGTTAAACTTTTTAAATACCTAATTCACCTCCCTTTTGGGAAAGCCACTTAGGCAACAACCTACTTTATGGATGTTTAAGGACCTTTGATGATACTCTCCATAATTGAAGTTTATGGCCTAAATATAAATTCTCATTCTAGCCTTCTAATAAGTGTAATGGAGGATATTAAAAAGTGGAGGTCTATAGCTTTCCAATAATTGAAAGTCTATCACTTGAATATAAATTACTCTCCATAATTAGATTGACCTTCGGCTAGAGAGGTGCTCATGTAGGTTGCCATGATCTTTTTTCCTAATCATTGGATTAACGGTACTGAGATGTGGCTCAATACCACTTGTTACCTAGACCAACAATCGAAGAGGGGATGGATTAGGTTTTTGAAAATTAAAGCAAGTATATGCCTTTCAAAACTTAATTGATGCTTGGTCCAAGTGTTGTATTAAAGAAAGTATGCAAGTACTGAAATGTAAGAGAGTGAGATAGAGAGACAAGCAAATACACAAATGCAATAAATTTATAGTGGTTCAAAGCAATCCTAACTCCTAAGTTCACTATCCAAGGACCTTTTGGAATTTTCACTATATTTCTATAAGAATACAAGTGGTTTATTTTATCTCAAGTTCACAAACTAAAATCCAAATACAATATTTATTTTATAGGATCATAAAAAATCCTATTGGTTTTTCGAGGTTAACCAATTAAAATCTAAATCCAATTCTTAGTTTTAGCTCCCTGCTAAAACAAACAATAATAAAAATTCGAAAAATAAGGCATCAAAATAAACTCTCAAAAGAGTAGATGTTTACTGATGAAGCTACTTTTATAAACTCTTCAAGTCTTCAAGGATTGCTCTTCAATGCTCTTTAATATCTTCACTTAATTCTTGAAGAGAGTAGATAGAAAGGAGTAAAGCTTCTCTTGAGTTTTCTAGAATAGCTCTTGAGTTCTCTAGAATAGCTCTTGAGTTCTCTTGTTTGTAATGATTGGAAAAATATTCTTTCAAGTGTTATTTTCTTTGATTTTAATCCAAGAATTTATACATCTCCAAATATTTTTCAATTGGTTCTCAGTCATTTCTAACAATTTGTAGCCATTAGAATGTGAAATATGGCTGTTAAAAATCTTAGAAATTGAATTATGCAAGTTCTAGAACTAACCATTACTATAGCTTTTCATGGGATATGAGTCAACTTGCTTGAGGGGAGTCCGCTCAAATTACCAGTACCCAGGAATTTAGGTTTCTATCATCTTGAGAGAGAAGGCTTGCTAGATAGGAATTGGCTTCTTTCAATTATCTCCAAAAGCATACTTTCTATTATTTCTAAGAGAGAAGGCTCATATGAAAACTAACTTCTCTATTCAACCTATGAAAGAAGGCTCGCCTAAAGGGTGTCATCTTATTTTTAAAGTATTTTGAAAATAGGTTTCTATCATCCTGTGAGAGTTATCTCTAATCTCAAGAGTCGACTCTCTTGAGCAGTGCCAAACCTGCATGTTGTGATAGCCTGCCATGCCATTCTACAGGAGTCGGCTCTTTTGAAGGGAGTAGGCTTTTTCAGATTTTATAGAAATTTCAATATAACCTTACAACTAAATGTAAGAGGCATCCTAACAAATTTTAATGAGCTCTCCAATAAATTTAATTACAATAAAGAAGTCTCTACTCTTTCCATGATACAAAAGCTCTCATAAGAAATTTTACCATGATACATACATCTTGGCAATGATTCATGAGAGCTAACTTAACATCCTAATGTCTCTTAACCAATTCTAATGATCTATAATAATTTCAATTGATGGTTATTCATTGAAAAGCTTTCTACAAAAATATTTTTAAATATTTGAAAAGTATTAATATAGTATTCATGCTTCAATATTTTATAACCATCAAAATCATTCCCAGGGTCAACAAGGAGTCTGGTGGAAAAAATATATGATGAAATACCGTATAGATATGATGTTTTGGAGTTCCTTGTGTCAAGTGACATATCTCACATCTCTTCACAAAATCCAATGATTTTCTTTCTTCCACATGGCTAAAGACTTGGTCAAAATTATCCCATGAGGTGTGAGAAGTGGATAGGCCTTTCAGAAATTATGATTTATAAAAAGAAGGACTGTAGGTCCTCTCACTGTGCAAATATAAAAACTGCACAAATCATTTTCACAACTAATCATGATAAGCACCATAATTAAATAAATATATCCTTTACATTATAGGACTTCCTTAATCCTATGGATCAAAGATACCAGCTTAGTTTCTTTAGGTTTTCTTGTGTGATTGTATGCATCTTCAAATCTCATGAATTTGGGGTGCATATCAATCTATTATGATCGATTCATAAATTTATTAACTTGGGATCTAATTCTAGATGGTCGATAGAGTCAATCAAGTACCAATAATCTTGTAAGGTTTGAGGTTGTTCAACAGGATCACGGTAACAATAATCCATTAAGCTCTATGGTCGTTCAATGGAATCTATGACCTTTTAATCTTGTATGGTTTAGACTGTATCCAACCAATCATCATTTGTCTTAGCAAGAAATTTTTTTTTTATTTTTTTTGAGAGAAGAGGAAAAAGAAAGAAAGAGTGAAGAATTCTAATGATGAAAGACCTAGAGGATCCTAAATCTATAGATGATAGAGAAGGGTGGTTTAATTAGGTTAAAATTTTGTTAGCAAACAAGTTATTAAATAAGAACTCTCTATTCCTAACTACCAAGATTATCTTGGAGTCTTCCAAGTCAAAGACTAGCTAACCAACTAGCTAGGTAAGGAGAATGTTGGTGGGGGTCCGCCGGTTGCATTCCTTAGATACCAAATAAATTAGCCAGGTCAGTCGACGGAATAAATTAAAAACCACCTTCCTTCAGGACTACATCATTCTTGAACCCCTTTTCTAGATACCAGCTGACTAGCTAATCATGACTTGGTGCAACTCTTTCAAAGCCTTGTCCTAGTGAGCTCAAATGTCCTAAGGCCAACATCTAATTGATTTTAAATTAAAGGCTTGGATTATGCAGTATGAAAGGTGGTGATTTGTGGGCCAAGGAAGGGTGATGAAATCCTCACTTTATGTTATTTAGGGGTTATGCCCTTAAAGTGTTTTATAAATATGCAATGCAAATCAAACAAGGTATCCAAAAAAGTTAAGAAGTTTTTTAAGGTTTATTATTTATTTTCTTAAATTAAGTTTTATGGAATTGTGTCTTTTTATTTTCTTTTGGATTATTTAAGGTAAGTTAATTAAAAGAAAAAGTTAATTAGGTTAGAAGTTGATATATGAAAAGAAGGAAAGTAATTTTTTTTTGTTAACAATAATAAAAGGAAATCAAATAATTAAGGCAACTAAAATAATAAAAAAGACAATGACACTTAAGAGAGCAATAACTAAAATAAAAAATAATTTTTTTACGTAAAATAATTATGTCTTGATCCCTAGCAATGGTGCTAAAATTTTAACACTATTGTAGGTGGTTAAAAATAAAACCTAACTCACTACTATTGCTAGGATGAGTTGGGATCATATCCTCGGAGATCAAGGATAATTATTTTATGAAAAAAATAAAGAAAGAAATAAATATTTAGATTTAAAAAGATAGATAATGGTTTAATTAAAACTAATCAATTAAGTTAAATTAAATAGGAGATCGAAGGGTTTAAATAATAAAAATATATTTTCAGGTTTTCAGGCAATCACAAACACAAATTATGCATTTGTTCTAATCTAAACAATCAAAATTTATATTTATTTTAGAATCTTTCAAACTAATCCCTAGCATAAGCTATCTTGCCAAGTATGAATCATATAATGTTAAGATCATGACCCATCCTATAAGTATAAGCTATCCAACGATTGAGTTGAAAATATCCTAACAAGATACGTAAATAAAAATTCTAGAATTAATTATCTATGTTGAGCATAAATCATATCATGCTAGGATCATGATCTATCTTACATATAAATAATTAATTTAGAAAATTTTGACCCCTGGAATGATTTTGATGATTACAAAATATTGGTGCATGATTCTGATACTATTGATCTTCAAGTACTTTAAAAGTTTTTGTAGGTAGTTCTAAATGGGAGTTTGACAATTGTACACTATTAAGACCTTTGGCATACCTTCATGTATCAAAAATGAATTTAATGTATCATTTATGTCATTTGAAAGCCCTAAAGAATGATATTTTGTAATATTTATGTAAAAAAGGCAAACTAGTGGAATTTGATATATTTTGTAAGAAAAACATGTTAGAATAGGTTTAAAATTAGTTTAGACAAAGTTTGAAGAAGTTTTGAAAGCAATTTGGAGACTTTTGAAGTGTGTCAACTTGAACTGGCTCTATTGGTTCAAGCTGATACATGGGATGGGACGGCATGGTACAAAACTGAAGGCTGACTTTGAAAGTTGCTAGAGTCGACTCGACTAGAAGGCTTGAGAACTAGAGCCGACTCCTCCAGAGTGAAGAAAAACTCAGTTATGAGAAACTAATCAATCGAGCCAACTCAAATGAAGTGAGGCGACTCTGATAGAACTTTGGTTTTACTTGTTTGAGCATCCGAGCTGACTCGAAGTCATCCAAGCTGACTCGAATCCTAGTTTTTCAAATTGCAATGGCTAGTTCTAGAAATGCTTTTTGGAATCCAAAACCATTCCTAATTGTCATATCTCAGTTTCCAAGGCACTCTAATGGCCAAATCCACCTTGGGACACTCCAACGAGATATAAATGATGATTTTAAGAGTGGAAAAAAAAGAAGAGAAGTAAAATCAAGTGAAACAAAATTTTCTGGGCTGTTAACAGAATTTCAAGTGTTCAACCACTTTCCACCAAGAAATCTTGAAGCATTTATTCAAGAGTTAAGAGAGGCTTGTGGAGCATTGAAGAAGCATTGAAGAGGCCCTCATTCAAGAGCTTTAACTACAACAACTCAGCTTCTTAGAGTTTGTTTTTGTTATAGTTTTATTACTCTATTTTGGGTATTTTAGTAAGTGTAGCAGGGGGCTGCAACTTGTAACTTTGTTTAAGATTTTTGGTGAGCCTTGAAAACCAAGTTTAGGTTGTTTATGAGCCCGTGGAAACAAATGTTGTAGTGGGTTGTGGATTATGAGCCCGTGAAAACAATTTGGCTATATTCTTGAGGGAATATAATGAAAATCTCAAGTGTGCACCTTGGGTAGTGGACGTAGGAGCCGAGGATTGGTTTGAACCACTATAAATTTATGGTGTTTGAGTGTGCTTGTTTCTTTACTCTACTCCTTTTACTTTATTGCTTCTGCATTACATTGCACATCACTGACACATACACAACCTAGTATTTAAAGTGCATATACTTGCTTAAAATTTTTAAAACATCCAATTCACCCCCTCTCTTGGGCTTGCCAACTGGGCAACAAGTGGTGTCAGAACAGTGTCTCTGTAACCCAATCACTTAGAGAAAAGATCTATGGCAAACCGCATGAGCACATCTTTGGCCAATGGCCAATCAACTAATAGACCTCCACTTTTCATCGGCATAAATTATAGTTATTGGAAAGCTAGAATGAGGATTTATATTCAAGCTATTGATTTTCAACTATGGAAAATTATCTTAAAAGGATCATACACACCCACCGTGAAGGTTAATGGAGTTGACATCCCAAAACCGGAAGAGGAATAGGATGACAATGAAATGAAAATGGAAGAGCTCAATGCTAAAGCCATGAACCTTCTTTATTATGCCTTGGATGCCAATGAGTTTAAGAGAATTTCCACTTGTGCTTTGGCAAAGAAAATTTTGGATAAACTATAAATAACACTGAAGGCACTAACCAAGTTAAAACATCAAAAATCAATATGTTAGTGCATAGCTATGAACTATTTAAAATGGATCCCAATGAGTCTATATCTCAAATGTTTGCAAGGTTTACCGATATTATTAATGGTTTGAAAAGTCTTGGTAGGACTTATGCAAATGCAAATCTTGTTCAAAAAATCTTACGATCCTTGCTGGACAAATGGGACCCTAAAGTAACTGCAATCCAAGAGGCAAAGGATTTGGACAATCTTCCATTAGATGAACTTAGATTCCTCATCACATACAAGCTTGCAATGAAATGCTGTACTGAAGATGATGGAAAAAAGAAGAAGACCATCGCACTTAAAGCTGCATTGGAGGAGAAGAAATCTGAAGTTGTAGAAGAAGAAACTCCCTCCTCGGCTGAAGAACTTGAAGATGATGAGATGGCTTTGATCACGTGAAGATTTAGAAGATTTATGGGTAAAGGAAAAGGAAGATATAGGAAGATATACATATCTAAGGGTGAACAAAACTAGGAAAAAGAAAAGGATAAAGAACGACACCCTATATGATACGAGTGTAAGAAGCTCGGACATTACCATATGAATATCCTACCCTAAAGAAAGGCTACAAAAAGAAGAAAAAGAAAACTATGGTGGCAACATGGACTGACAACGAGGAATCATCCTCAAGTGAAGAAGAAGATCAATCAAAATCAGCAAATATTTGCTTGATGGGATTAGTGGATGAGGTATCTCCCAAACCGACTCTTGATTTCACTTATGATGAATTATTTGCTACATTTCATGACCTTTTAATTGAGTATAAAAAAGGATAGCTCAAAAATTAAAACCATGAAAAATAATTATGATACATTATTGAATGAGAAGAATGAAATTTCTGAAAAGAACAAATATTTGCAAAAAGAATTAAGTTATATTTCTGAAAAATATAAAGTTTTACAAGTTGAAAAATATGAATGCCTTGAAAAGAATAAAAGTTTGCAAAATAAAATGGATAGACTCAATCCCTTAGTTGATAAATTGACTTTAAGTTCAAACAAGCTTGAGCTAATTTTGAAAAATTAAAAATAATCAAATAATAGAGCTGGAATTGGATACAACTCAATGCATGCCAACAAGTTTTCCGCTTCAAAACCTTATGCATCAATGTTTTCAGCATCCATGTCTTTTCAAAAGTCAAGGGTTGTTTGCTTTTGCTGTAATGGTTTAGGACTAAAGCATATGAATGTAATCTGAAATTAAAAAGGAAGAACAAAACAGAAAAAATATAGATTCCTAAAGGAACCAAGGCAACTAACCTCCAAAGATCCAAGAAAGCTTGGATAACTAAAAAATCTACTTGATTTGTTTTGCAGGGATGTCTTGTAGTCCAAAATCAAAAAAAGAGATGGTATTTAGATAGTGGCTGCTCAAGATATATGATAGGTGACAAGGAACAATTCATCACCCTTGAGATAACAGAAGGTGGAATGGTCACATTTGATGACAATGGTACATTTGGTGACAATAGTAAGGGAAAGATCATTGGCATTGGTAAGATTAAAATTGCCCCTACCACTTTTATTGAAAATGTATTGCTAGTTGACAAATTAAAGCATAATTTATTGAGTATCAGTCAATTATGTGATAAAGGCTTCAAAGTGATGTTTGAATCTTCTATATGCATAGTAACTAGCACACTTGATTCTAGCATTAGATTTGTAGGTCATAGACTTGGAAATATCTATATGGTAGATTTGAATGATCTAGCCATGTTGAGAAATTCAAGTCTAGTGGCAATGAATGCTAAAACCAAGGAATCTAGTCTACTTTGGCATAGAAGATTAGGTCATGCTAGTATGCATACATTGTCAAAGTTGATCTCTAAAAACTTAATAAGAGGTTTTCCTAAATTTAAAGTTGATTTTGATCATGTTTGTGATGCATGTTAGTATGGCAAACAAACTAGCGAGAGTTTTAAATCAAAAAATATTATTTCAACATCAAGACCTTTAGAGCTACTACACATGGACTTATTTGAACCAACTAGGATCACAAGTCTAGGAGGTATAAAATATGGACTTGCGATAGTAGATGACTTTTCACGTTTCACATGAATTTTATTTCTTGCACATAAAGATGAAGCTTTCAAAGTATTTAAAAAATTTTATAAAAAGGTTTCAAATCAGAAAAATCTTTAAATTGTTTCAATTAAAAGTGATCACGATACTAAATCTGAAAACCAATATTTTGAAAAATTTTGCATAGAACATGGCATTGATCATAATTTTTCAGTCCCTAAAATACCACAATAAAATGAAGTTGTAGAAAGAAAAAATAGAATATTGAAAGAGGTGGCCTGAACCATATTATGTAAAGGCAACCTTCGAAGGTACTTTTGGATAGAAAGGCAACCTTCTTCATTGCCATTTTTTTCATTAACTAGAAGAAGATGAGCCTTATCTTTCTTAAAATAGTTCTCAGCTATCTAAAGCTTGTTAAGCAGCTCTGGTAGTGAAATGTTCAATTTATTCATATGATAGTTATTGATAAACTATGAGAAAGAATCAAAGAGTGATTACAGGACTAAGTCCTGACTAAGCTCTCCATCCATAATAAATCCTAATTGATCTAATCGAGTAATTAAGTCAATCATCTTTAGCACATAGGCTTGTATGAACGAACCATAACTCATTAAGATTGAGCAGCATGGATTGAGGCTCCATGTCTTCATGTTGCTTCTACAATTCATTGCTCATAAAGGCCAATATGATGTACTTGATAATTAAGTTATCATTCTACCACATTCTATATGTGGCCCTTTCCTCCTCGTAGCACCTCTCCGATCGGTTTGGGATCAGGAGAGTCAAGGATGCAGGAGACTTTCTACTATGTTAAGACAATCTTCAGGTTCCTTTACCAATCTACATAATTTGGATCGATCAATTTATTGGCATCTAAAATACCCTACAGTGATAAAGTAGAAACCATTAAATAAATCTACATAAAAATAAAGAACAACGTATAAGTAGACTACTCAAGATGATATACATAACTAGATGAAGACTTATAAATCTAATTGTCTCCCACTGTTTTATCACAAATATCATAGCCTTCACCTATGGTAGGTAAAAAACTCTACCAAGATTTTTTTAGTAGGGTTGAAATCCCAATTCTTCATAAATGCCTTGTATTATATAATAAATATTCATAAGTTCAAGGGCAGGAAATTTCTTTTCTAATTACAATCCATGCAATTCTCGATGTAACTATTGCCTATAAGATACTTATAGCCTTATGTTACACAACAAAATATAATATCTTAGTTTAGTCAAACCTTTCATTTCTATATAGTTATGTTTGAATAATGTTGCCATTGTATTGTACAACAAAGCAATACCATCAAATATGCTACAAAGCATTAGATGCACAAGACATTTTCATATCAATCCCTAGAATAGGCCTTATGTTACACAATAAACCTACTATAGTTTTTGACATGAATTTGGCTTAGCATAAATGCATTAGTAATGTTCTAATCATTAAGCATTTCCAATTCAAGATTTAATTCAATCAAATTAGCTAGGTAAGTGGGAGAAAGGTGGGAGGCCCCCCGTGCTTGCATTAGATATCAAGAAATTGGCCAAGTAGCAACGGATCAAATTAAAATCACATTCTCTTTACCTTCCAAAATCACTTTTCTAGACACCAATTGATTAATTAAATCCTAAATGGATTTGCATTTTGATTTCCAATACTACAACTAAATATAATTTTTAAGAGGACTTTAATGGTCTCAAATACATCCTAATACCATATACTAGCATATCAACACAACAATATGTGCCAAGTGTGATCATTCTAGGATAGCATTACAACATAGTAGACATCTAACGCCATGTTAGGATAACCTTATGTTAGAATAATGACTAACAATTCTAAACATATCTCTAATATCGATTAGGGTTTAAGTGAAATACCTAATTAATGGCATTCACAAAGCATTATATGTTACAATTATCGTGCTAGATATATATAAAATGACATACCTATATCCATCATTTAATTGACCATAAATTAAATCAATCAAGGTTGCTTTGATATCACTATCAGGTTATGGTTATCCAGCAAAAGATTGGATTTCAAAATTTTTTATTATTGAAACTCTAATCAACCAAAACCCTAATCCTAGGATTCATTGACTATAATAATTAATTAAAACCATATCTAAGGGATTTAGAAGAATACCTATATCGTTAAAGCCTTATATTCCCATAGTCACATAAGTGCATGCCTTCTAGAGGTAATCCATATAAGAACTGGATCAAGAAAGCACTCCTTTAAGCTAGCTTGCTGAATTTTTTCTTTTGAGAGCCTTTCAACCTTATGAGGACCTATACCCTACTGAATAGTACCTTGAGATCTTTCTAAAATCTCTCTTACTATCCTTTTATCCTTTCTAATTTTCTTCCTACGTCCTTATCTTAAAATGGAAAACTTGTCTTAATCTGAAAGACTTGTCTTAATAAGATAAAGAAGAGAACTATTTAGACAAACTTGGATGCCTTGGATTTTATCATCGAGATCTATTTATAATTTGAGAGGAGGTGCTAATCACACCCATTCCCTATCACTTATTTAATATACAATGTATCAGATAAGTCTCTTAAAGTAGGAGTCTGGTGAAAAAAATGTGCAATAAAACATTGTATAGATATGGCATTTCAGAATTCCTTGCACCAAGAGACATATCTTGCATCTTTTCACAAAATCGAACAATTTTTTTTCTTCCACATGGCCTAAGACCTGGTCAAAATTATCCCATGAGGCATGAGAAGTGGATAGGCCTTTTAGAAAAGATGATATAAAAGCAAAAGGACTCTAAGTTCTCTCATCGTGCACCATAAAAGAATTATGCAAATCCTTTTCATGCCTAATCATGATAAGAACCATAATTAAATAAATTTGACCAATCAAACCTCATCAAACGGGCATGGAAGAAAGAGGAGGAAAGATAATCTTTATCCTCAATAAGAGATTAATCTATAGAAGGACTCTCTGCATGCCTCTTTTGTGTCCTACTTGTTATAGTCCCAAGTCCTTGGGACTCTTGCTAGTTGGCATGGATAAGAATTTTAGATGCCCAATTTTGTTGCTCCATTGAAGGCTCAATCCTATTTAAGTTCCACTTAAACAACTTAGTCTAAATAGCAAGTAAACAAACTCAATCCAATTAGGTTAGGAGTTAGAATAGATAACATGTGCTAGCATGTTAATCAGCTAACCAATTAGGATCCTATGATCCAATAAAAAATATAATTGACTTTCTTGACCAATTCCTAAGCATGTGAGACCTTTTGGGCTCCACATCTAGCCAGCAATAGGTTTAGGTTCATGTTGATCTTGTTTGATTAGAACCCGAGTAAGCAAATTAGGTCAAACTCATGTCAACCTAAGTTATCAAATTAGAACTTCTTTCTAATTGACACATGAATTAATTATTTTAATTCATAAAAACCTACAAAATATGATTGATGTCCAGCAATATATCATGCTTACCCATATGATAAAGACTTTGATAAAATTATCAAAATATCTTTAGTAGCAAGTTACCATGCAATTTAATCTGCCGATCATCCTTTATCCTAAACAAGTGATGGGTATGAAATTTTATCAAACCCTAATAATTTATTCATTCAAATCTTAATCCAATAATAAAAACTCGATCGATGAAAGATTAAAAATTATTTCTAATTTTATCCTACATTAATCAAAGACTCCCTGAATCTTCTATGATGAGATTTCATGGAATAAATTCTTCTCTTACTAGGAGTGACCGATTTATTATTGACCTACTCACAACCTTCATATATAATCCACCAAATCCTGAACATCCTGTACATGACTTAGTCATGAATAAGTATGAACCAAAATATGGATTTATATGCACAAGGTTCCTCAGTGATCCACGGTCTAAGGATCACCTACACAACTCTTATTTAGAGAACCATCATTTGACAAGTAAGACTATATAAGATATTCTCATGGTAGATCAATTCAATGAACTCATTCTGAAATGAGCACCCATATCCTTGTATTAGTGTCTCTACACAAGTAATTATAAGACCAACTACTCTCTTCATCGAGCATATATAGGATGTGTCAGTCTTACCAGTATCATTGATCTCTGACTCAATGATCCTATGACTAAAAATATCTAGACTAGAACTTTTAAAATTTTAGGTCTTACTTTTATGAACTATCATAACCCTAAAATTATTGCCCTAATCTATGGTGTTGCCACCTACATCACCGTGTCCGGTAGCTCTGATGTGTCGTGGACTCATTGAGCTCTCGATGGGTGCTTGGTTCTCTTCCCTAGTTAGCTCCAAAACTGGCATGACCTACAAAAGAGTGGAGACCCGGGCTAAGGATTCCAGTGGGGATACTCTGATGATCAAGTCAGTTAAGACGATCAAAGGGAATAGAGCCTCTATAACAGAGAGCTTGGGGTCTCTCCACGTAGAGGGTGAAAAACAAGACTTGAGAAATGGAAAGACAAGGTCAAGTGAAGATCAGAGAGCTGGGAGGTTTTCTTAGCTGGTTCTTCGCCCGTTTGCTCTTTGTGTCTTCCTAGTTTCCTCCTCTCTTTAGTGGGTCCTTTCTTCTATTTTATATAAGAAAGATGGCCCAGACCAAGTCTGAGGCTTCATTGAGATGTCCCTTTCCTAGTATCCCTTTCTGGAGGGGTCTTCCTTTGTCTGCAGCATCCCCCCTGTCGGACCGGTCCTCGAAAGGAGATCCTTCTATTAGGGGCATTTGCCAGCGTAGTACAGATCTTGTCCCTCTGGTAGTATGGTTTTTCATAGGAGGGGTGGGTGCCGTGCCACTAAGCCCCGAGCCACGATGGGGCATTTCTATTCTAGGAGGGACCTTTAGAGTATCGCAGGACCTGGGGTCTTAATGGAATACTTCTCTTGGAGGAGGTAAAGTTTTCGTGTCACGAGGGTTGGAGACCCCGATTGCACAGTTGTGGATGTGGTGGCATGCCAAGGGCTTGGATCCTGGTGGAGCATGCATTGCACAAAACGTGCAGGTGGCATGTTTGTAGAGTTTAAATCTCTGGTAGGGTGTGCACCATCTTTTGGAGGTTGTAGATAGCTGGGAGCTTCCACGGCAAGGTCTAAACTCTATTGATCTTCTATCTCTTTTGCTTTTGGCGAGAACTTCGGCCTTGGCTAGATGGGGGGAGCTTTATCTCGGGCACTCAACCTCGGAAAGCATGAGCACAACCTCGACCGGGAGCTCGACCCTGGATTGGAGCTGACCTTGGTCAGGGCCTCAGCCTCGGTAGGATAGGAAGAGCTCTATCTTGGGAGCTCAACCTCGGAAAGCATGAGCACAACCTCAATCAGGAGCTTGACCCTGGATGGGAGCTAACCTCGGCCAGGGGCTCACCCTCAATAGGATAGGGTAAGCTCTATCTTGGGAGCTCGACCTTGGAAAGCATGAACATGACCTCGACCGAGAGCTCAACATTGAATGGGAGCTGATCTCGACCAGTGGCTCGCTCTAAGTAGGATAGAGGGAGCTTTATCTTGGGAGCTCGACCCCAAAAAGCATGAGCATGACCTTTACCGAGAGCTCGACTCTGCATAGGAGCTAACCTCGGCCAGGGGCTCACCTTTAGCAGAATAGGGTGAGCTCTATCTCGAGAGCTCAACCCTAGAAAGCATGAGCACGACCTCGACCGAGAACTCAACCCCGGATGGGAGATGACCTCTACCGGGGGCTCGTCTTCAGCAGGGTAGGGGGAGCTCTTTCTCGGGAGCTTGACCTTAGAAAGCATGGGCACGACCTCGACCAGGAGCTCGACCCTGGATGGGAGCTGACCTCGATCAAGGGCTCACCTTCAGTAGGATAGGGGGAGCTCTATCTCGGGAGCTCAATCCTAAAAAGCATGAGCATGACCTTTGATGCGGACCCTGGAGGCACCAGAATAAGACAGAGGCTTCTCAACCCTCTATGGATTTTCTAGTAGTGTTAGTCTTTTTAAGTCCAGTTTGTAATAAGGGCTTAGCCTATTTGAGTTTTCTTTGGCCCCTGAGTCATGTTCTTTTTTGGATCTTCTTTATTCGAGTCCTGTATTCAAAGTTTGATTCACATCGGTAAGGTTTGGATCAGTCAATCAAGTTAGCTCATGTTGAGCTAGTCTGAGTCATGTAAACCCTAGTCCAAGTCCAATGAAGACTCAATACAATTGAAAATCAACCCAGCTTGAAGTCATGAAGATCATGGAAGACCCAACAAGAAAATTGAAGGCCATGAAACCCTGGATCACAGCTTGGAGCCCTGGACCGTAGCTTGGAGCATGTTGGGCCGCCCAAGGCCCATGAGAAGCACCAAGGGGTGCCATAATTTCTTATGGTCACCTCCCCTTGGTCAGCCACTTAGGGTCACCTCCCTTGGCTGACCAAGGCAAGTGAGAGAGAGAAAGTTTGATGGAAAGTAGGTGAGGGCTTGCCATGTATTCTAGCTAGGGTTTGGGTGAGATTCAAATTCCTATGTAATGTCTTTTCTATCCTTACTTGGGGGACAAGTTTGTGAGCTTATAAAAGAAGCCCCCCTCTCTTGTATGGAGCTAATTTATTCATGAAATATATTGAGTTTTTATTCTACAGCTGTGTGCTAAGGGGAATCTGTGTGAATCCCTTCTTCTTCCTAGCCTCCTGTGCCCTGCCTCTAGCCACCATCAAAACCCTAGAAGCCATCTTCTTCAGCCTTGGCCGTCAAACACAAACTCATCTTTTCCCTTGATATTTTCTAATTTTTATTTCATTTCTACATTATTTTCTAACCCCTGACAGGTGATTTGTAGGTCCCTCAAAGTCTACGAATCCAAGATTTCAGTCGGCCAGCCGATCAGGTCACCGGATTGAAAGTCGCGGATCCGTGGGGTCTTCAGCTTCATCTTCCAGGCCACATCTGGGAGTGAAGATTGACCTCTGCAAGGATTCATCAGCAAGATCCTATCAGGTACACCCCCTCGACTTACTAGTAGCCATATTGGAGGTGAACTAGCCCAACCGGGGCTTCTCAGTCTCGAAGGTCCTCTTCTCTATTATTTTAGGGTCTATTTCGCATGCAACTGCTTCTAAAATTTTTCTAAAACTCTCTACATTAGATATTGTCATTATTTTTGGGATTTAGACACCTAATTTAATATATAAAAACATAAAAATACTTTGCATGCATATTTAGTCCCGCATCATTTGGTATCAGAGCTTGTTTGGGCTCAATTTCTCTTTGCATATTCGGATCGGGTGCTTCACCATGATCGTCTGATCATAGGAGACAAGTAGGGCTGCAAGACCCTCTCTTTCCAATTGAAGGGATTTCATATGGCATGTAGGGGTGCCGCTGTGATTGACCTCTGAAGAAGAAAACAAAGAGCATCTTTAGTTAATTTTGCATCTCACTATCACAGTACATAGTCTACTATTTTAATTATCTCTGTTAGTAAAAAATTCAAAAAAACCTGATTTTTCCTTTTCTGGATTCCTTATAATTGAGATTACTTTTCAGAATTTTCTCATGAATTATTTCAATATGTATATTTTCTGCCTGTCAGAATACTGCCTAAGAATAGTTCTGTCCTGATTTTTTAGCAAAGCTAATTTCATCAAGTTTAGGGTTCTTTGGGTATATTTTTTGCATATCCTGAATTTTTGGCATATTTCCTGCATATTAGGTCATTTTATACAAATTATATTTCTGCTTAAAAACATACCAAAAAAAAGAACAAAAAAAAATTATGTATATACATAAAATACCAATAATACTAGAAACCCTAATTGCATTTTTATTTGCTTGCCATCATGTGCATAAAATACATTAAGGGCAACTCTACTATGCCAGATGGGGGGACGATTTGATCACCTCTCCTTAGCCCAAAACCACAATCCTAGCATCTGAACCCAAACCTAATTTAAAACCAATTAGACCTAATTTGCTTTGCTCTAGTGAGTTAGGGACACCAACAGGTCGGGTCCAACTTTTATGGGAAGACTAGTGCACCCAATACCTCTCCTATTACTAGAAGCTGGTGTCTAGGCTAGAGATCCAGAGGCAAATGCCCTAAGTGAATCGGTGGTTCCTTAATAGGGTCCCTACGAAAGTAGGGGGCCTCCCACCATCCGACCTCTTACCTGGCCAGTGGAAGGACTAGGGGTTGTGTTGAGTGTAAGTTGAGTCGACCCATTCTGTTTGGTCTCTAGATCTAGGTAGTCCTAGTCGATTTGTCTTGTGTCTTGCATGTGCACTAGGTCAGAAGTCCATTGTCTTGTGTCTTGCATGTCCACTAGATTAGGAGCCCATTAGCCCATCAACCATGTCCCTTAGACCCCCTAAGGCCCATATTAGACCTGACTCTCCTGAACCCCATAGGCCAGATCGAATAGGTGAACATTCTTTGACCTATGAAGGAGCCCATAGGACCCATGCTAAATTCAGATTCGCTAGGCCCAGTACCTTTGATCCACGAGCTTATCATCATGATCTTGCCCCTAAGTCTAACCCTAGAAGCCCATACCCATATTTGGTGGACCCAGAGGTAAGACCTGTTAGACACATCCAACCCTATGCACTGACTTTTGATGGAAGCTTAGATCCTGAGGTGTATATTGATTGAGAAGAAGGAATGGATCAGTATTTTGAGTACACTCAGATGACGGGTTAGGAAAAGTTAGATTGGCCACACGTAAGCTAATCCGACATGCTAGGCGATACTGGGAAGATATTGAGGATGAATGCTATCAATGGGGAGATGAAATACTTACTTGGAGATCCATGAGAAGTAAGTTGAGAGCAAAGTACCTAGGTAGATTTTATGAGCACAAACTTTTAAAGCAATGGTATGATTTGAGACAAGGTAATAAGACTGTGTCTGAATACACTGACCAATTTAATGAGTTTATTCAGAGATGCAACACAGTTGAACCTGAGTATAAGATTATATTGAGGTTTTGAGCTGGCCTTCGTAGGGACATCCAGGGGAAATTATTTCAATGGAAAATTCATACTCTAGAGAAGCTTATCTGATTGCTAGGGAGTTTGAGTCTTATCAAAAGGAACTCATGGAGAGCCAACCTAAGCCCAACATGATTAGCACCTCTAGACCAATTCTTAGGCAAAGTCCTTCAAACTAGCCTACTACTCCTATCCCATTAGTTTGTAAGGAAAAGACCCCTAAACCCATTAACGAGCCTAAGAAAGAATCCATTGTAGAGATATATGAGGCTGACATAAGTTTAGTAGATGAATACAATGGAGAAGACTTTGAGGAGGATCACTCTAGTACCTTGCCTAAGGAAACCCTAGGAAAAGATGAAATTATAGAGCCTAGTCCTGAAGTAATAGAACAACAGGAAATTAGTGAGGACCTGGTTTCTATAAGTCAATACCCTCGGGAAGAGCCCACTCCTTTAGCCTCAACCCCAGACCTCATTCAGTATCCTCATGAAGAGTTCATTCCTCTAACCCCAGTCGATGACCTTTTTCTTGAATTGATTAAGTCATCCTTTCTTAAAGACCTTGCACTTGCAATGACCAAATCTCCATCCTTCAAGTGGACCTTATGTCACCCATAGATCAAAGTTCAAATCTTAAGGTCATCCCTAGAAACCAAGGTCTATTTCATGTTTCCAATGGATTACCCCAAGACTTCGATTCTATTTCCTGCCCTACCCTAAGGCTTCCAATGTTCCCCAAACTTTCTAATTACACTTTGTTGAGGTCGTTCGGTTACACCAATTCTTTGAGTATGTTAGGATTGTATTGTCCAGTAAACAACCCAAGAGGGGGGATAAATTGGGTCTCTAAAAATTAATTACTTGATGCAATGCAATAGTATGTAATCCAATCCAACAATTAATCAAGGTACTAAGAATTTAAATGTAATGCTCTTAAGTAAAAGTGCAGTGGAAATAAAGAGCAATAAATGAAAGAGCAAGAAGAGAAGAGAAGACAAGCAACCACAAAGACAAAGAAGTATAGTGGTTTGGTGCTATCCAATGCACCTACATCCACTCTCCAAGATTCCCTTGAGAAATCATTATAATCTCAACCAATTACAGCCGATTAGTTTTTCGGGCTCGCTAATCAAAACCCAACTTATTTTCACAAGACTCACAAGTCAAAACCTCACTTGGTTTTATGGGCTAACCAAGAACCTAAATGGTTTTAAGGCTCACCACCAACCTTCCTTGGTTTTTCGGGCTAACCAAGAACCTAATTGGTTTTCAAAGGCTTACCAATAACCTCCCTTGATTTTGCAATAGGCTAACCAAGAACCCTTACAACAAACAATAGTTTGAAGTAAAGAGAATAAAAGCTTTCTAATAAAAAATGGATATCTCTTTGAAGCTCAAAGTTGTGATGCTTTTGAACTTGATGAAGCCTCTTTGATTGCTCAAGAATGGTTGATCTTTAATGCTATTGAAGGCTCTTGAATGCTTGGAGGCTTGCTTTTGCTTGAGAGTAGTTTAACTTCAATGAATAGGAGTGAATGCTCTCTTTTTTTCTCTCTTGGATATTTTTATTTCATTTCCATCAATTACATTTTTTTATTTGATTTGGAGCATATAAATACCTTCCCAAGGCCTCAAAACTAGTTTCTAGCCATTAGACTCGAAAATCTAGCCGTTAGGGGGTAAAAGGGTCGAGTTCTGTGTTTGAAAAACTAGCCATTATTGTTCCTAAAACTTCATGTGTCGACACTTCAGGCTGTGTCGATATTTTAGGTCGACACTTGAACTTCTTGAGTCGACACCCAGTTCAAATATCTTCAATCTAGTTATTTGGAAATTTCAGATGTGCCGACACTTCCTCAGATGAGTCGATACTTTGAGTCGACACTCGTATTCATGTGTCGACACTTCTGCAGTTCTTCATCTTCAGCAAGTTCTGTGACTTGAAAATCTCAGGCGATGAGCTGATCCATGTGTCGATACTTTGAGTTGACACTTTAAGTCCATGTGTTGACACTTCAGCCATGCCATCAGAAATATTCTTTGCATACCGGCTTGAGTCGACACTTCACTTCCATGTGTCGATACTTGGTGTCATGTGTCGACACTTTGAGTCGACACCTCACTGAAATCTTCACAAAAATGCCTGAACTTGTGCCGAAACAAATTTATAATTTACTCAAGTATCTATTTAAGCAAACTTTGACTATCCAAGTCTTTTTTGATCAGATATTTCATCTAAACTTGGCTTCTTTAATCAAACAATCATTTTTCAAGTTTGTAAGCACATTTTTCTATAAAAACACACTTCAAAGAAATCATTTGTACTGAACTTATACTTAACCATTTTGCTTATCATCAAAATCAATAACAGAGTCAACAATCTCTCCCTTTTTGATGATGATAAAACCTTTAAGTATAAATTGCACAAAAAGCTTTTAAAAGAATTTATCAAGGTGCAAAGAGCTAAATGCAATAGGTGTATCAAAGTAATTTGCAATATTGACATGATATATCAGAGCAAGAGTGATATAATGATTAAGAATATCAGAGCATGTTATGATGATTAAGAGTATCAGAGCTTTGGGATATATAACACATAAACTCATGTATCGTGATACTTTACAAGAGAACATGCTTTGGAAGAGGCAAAAATTCGGCAATAAACAAGGCTCTCCCTGAATTGATGATTCATAAAAAAGTTTGTAAATATCTTTTCAAACATTTAAAGAAGGGATTTAAGATGAAATTCAATTCAGAAAAGATTTTCAAAATAAAGAAAGTATTGCTCACCCTTACTTAAGGAATTTGTAAACAATTTTCAATTCAAGTTCAACTAAGTTTTCAAAATAATTTTCAAATTTTTACAAATTTTCAAGCATATTTACACTGTTACTCTTATTATTCCATTGCACATCACATATTACTCCATTGCACATCACATTTATACTTTAGTCTTATTACTCCCCCTTTTTGTTATCATTAAAAAGGTAGGAAGACAAATAAGCAAGTCATTCAAGATATAGCATTGAATTATAATAAAAATTCATTCATTCATTCACTCATAAATGAAGACAATGAAGTATTCATAAAAATCCCATTCACTTGAAGTCATAAACATGAAGTGCAACATAATATTCCATTTTAATTCAGAACAAAACATACAATAAATGCATAAAAGTAAACTATCTAAACATAGAAAGATATCCTAATCCTCATCCTCATCATCATCAGAAGATCCGATCTCAATCGGTCCACTATCAGTAAAAGAGTGAGCTCGAGGCCTCATCGATCTAAGAACTCGGAGGTGGGTCCTAGTCGGTCATGGTGGAGTACGACGACCACGTCCTCTGTGTCGAGCATATATCCAACCTCTAGCTAGAGCAGAAGAGGTGGAGGCAATGTCCTCAGCAAGAATAGAGCAGATCGGGGTAACAGACTCTGTGACTGTCGAAAGTGGTGTACGATCAAAGGATGGACCAGAATCAAGATACTAAAAGCCAGGTATATAAAAACCTAGCTCCCGAATAAGAGAGGATGTATGGATGGTAGGTGTATCATCAGTAGGTGTGTCAAAAATAGGTGTATCAGCTGATGAAATGATAGGTGTATCAATGGTAGGTGTATCAGCTGAAGAATGAATGGGTGAGTATGCAATCGGTGAATCAATAATAGGAGTGTCAACAATGGGTATATCGATAATGGGTGAATCAACAACAGGCGAATCAACAATAGGTGAAAGAATAGGAATCAAAACATGATCATCTGATCTTGATGGAGGAGAAAATAGGACTGGAGTTTGAGTAGGTGAACTGGAAGGATCACAAATGGGACACCTAGGCAAGTCTGTCGTCACCTCTGCTACTTGCTCTGAAATCAGATCTGGGAAGTCGAATCCATCAGAGTCAATCTCCTCATCATCACCATCATCATCACTGCTATCATCAACAACTGGTGCTGGAGTAGGTGGAGCTGTATTAGAAACTGGAGTACTCCCTGTAGGTCTAGATAGTACGGTCAGAATAGCTGAGATGCCATCAATCAGTCTATTGTGGCTCTCTCTGGTCTCAGCAATAAAACAGTCAAGATGATGTCTAACAATCAAAACATCTATCTCAATGCGCCTGACTCTGTCCAATAGACTCTCTATAACTCCTGAAGTATCCGACTGAACTAGCTGAGGCTGAGAAGTAGGCTCAGACTAAGAAGCAGTCTCTGGCTGCACTGCTCGCTCAGGCTGACTCTTTGGAAGAGATGCCTCCGTAGGTCCTGCCTTGCCAGAAAGGATGCACTCCTCTGCAGCATCATCATCATCAACTCTGTCGTCGATCTGACCAGATACTCTGCGTCTCCACTGGCCTTGGAACATATGATAACCCATCCAAGAAGTAGCATGCGGAAGGGCTCATCCTCAAAACTAACGTCATACTCCATGAATAATAAAGTCAACCCCATCCTATAGGGTAGGCAGAGTCGCTGACTCGTAGAAGCCTTAGTCATCTGATGAACCATGAGCACCGGAAGGTATACGGGTGTGCACTGTACCAATGAGACCATCACGAGCAACTCCTGCTCAGTGATGTAATTGAAATGTCTGGTCTTTGGTAGAAGGATCCGAGTGACAATATGGTGCAATAATCTCATCTCTGCGGATGACGGATGCAGGCATGGTGGCTCCCTTAAGCAAAATGTCTGACTTGAATATACACTGGAGACCACTCACTCTATCAATCAGGTTGTCAACCACTGACCCAGTCATCGGAATATCCCACACTCTGCTCAATATCTCTGAAGTAACTAGGATATCCCTGCCTCTCACCTGAGCCAGCCAACCATCACTCCCTTGGGCTAGTGATATGTAAAACTCCCGAATAAGCCTTGGATAATATCTCTCACTCAACAAATAGAAGGATTTCAAACCAACCTCTCAAATCCACTGACCGATCCTGAAGTGCTGCTGGTCGACAAAACTGAAGTCCACATGGCATCCTCTGACGACCGTCTTCAAACTCATTCGACTAGAAGCCATAAAAAGAGGTCGAGCAAGCAGATCTGGAGCTCTAGCTTCGTGTCTGGCCTTGGTTCATGGTTCTTCTTCCTGATTGGACTGCCGAGGGTGATGGACTACTTGTTTCCAGGGTCCCATTGCACAAAATAAGGATTTGAACAATTTTGGAAGGAAAACCTAGGGTTTCTAGTGTTCAAATTAGAAATGGGAGGTGGAATGTCACTAAATCCAAACCAAAAGGCATCCCAAATGAAGAATCGAGGGGTTTTGAGCATGAAATGGAGGGAAGAAACAGTATGGAGTGAGTTAGGGTAGGTGTCGGCTCGAGTGGGTAGGAGAAAATGAGGAAAAAACACTTTGAAAGGCCCTTATCCTCGGTCTATTGCCGTTCATGTGTCAACTCACGAATGTGTCGACACATCTACGTGTCGACACATCGACTTAAAAACCAAAAAATAAGAGAGAAAACTTGATCAAATACATTGGAAATTCAATGAAATTTATGATAAATGAATATTATTGATGACAAAATGATATATTTGAGTCAAAGATTGGAAGATTTTAATCAAAAGGATTAATGATCCCGAGCTCTCTTCTAATTATACAAAACCGATCTTCTAGAAGAGGCTTAGTCAGAATATCAGCTAATTGAAATTCAGTACTAATAAATTCAAGCACAACATCATTATTTTCAACATGATCTCTAATAAAACGATATCTAATTTCAATATGTTTACTCCTAGAATATTGAACAGGATTTTTAGTCAAGTAAATAGCACTGGTATTATCACACTTTATAGGTGTACTAGTCAACTTGATTCTAAAATCTTCAAGTTATTGCTTAATCCATAAGATTTGAACACAATAACTTCTTGCTGCAATATAGTCAGCCTCAACTATGGATAATGCAACTGAAGTTTGTTTCTTGCTAAACCAGGAGATTAAGTTTACTCCAAGAAATTGGAAAGTTTCACTAGTACTCTTTCTATCCAGTTTACAACCAGCAAAATCAGCATCAGAATATCCAATTAATTTAGCAGATGAATCTCTAGAATACCATAAACCAATATCAATTGTACTAGATAGATATATAATAATGTGCTTAACAGCCAATAGATGTGATTCTTTAGGTTCAGACTGATATTTAGCACACATGCATACACTGAACATTATATCTAGTCTACTTGCAGTTAAGTACAATAAAGAGCCAATCATACCTCTGTATAACTTTTGATTTATAGATTTACCATGGTCATCTTTATCAAGTCTACAAGAGAGGCTCATAGGTGTACCTATTGATTTAGTAGTCTCCATCCCAAACTTCTTTATAATTTTTCTTGTATACTTAGTATGGTTGATGAAGATTCCATCTTTAGTTTGCTTAATCTGGATCCGAGAAAGAAATTAAGTTCTCCCATCATACTTATCTCAAACTCACCTTGCATTAACTTAGCAAACTCTTGACAAAGAGTTTCATTAGTAGAACTAAAAATAATATCATCAACATATATTTGCACTACTAATAAATCATTATCTTTCTTCTTCAAAACAAAGTTTTATTAACATGGCATCTAGAAATTTTATTTTTAATTAAAAATTTGCTGAGTCTTTCATACTAGGCTAGAGGTGCTTGCTTTAATCCATAAAGTGTTTTGTGCAATTTAAAAACATGATCTGGATGTGCATGATTTTCAAATCTTGGTGGTTGTTCAACAAAAACTTTTTCTGTTATAAAACCATTTAGAAAATCACTCTTAACATCCATTTAAAATAGTTTGAAATTTATAAACCAAACAAATTCTAATAATAGTCTAATTGCTTCAAGTCTAGCAACATGAGCAAAAGTTTCATCAAAATCAATTCCTTCCTCCTGATTGTAGCCTTTAGCAACTAGCCTAGCTTTATTTCTAACAATAATTTAATTTTCATCTAATTTATTTCTAAATACCCATTTTGTGCAAAACATTAGATGGTCTTTCTATTAATGTCCAAACATTATTTCTATCAAACTGAATTAGTTCATCTTGCATGGCAATTATCCAATTAGGGTCTTTTTCAGCATCTTCAAAACATTTAGGCTCTACTTGTGATACAAAGGCTATATAGTCACATTCATTTCTAATTGAGGCTCGAGTTCTTACCCCTTTAGATGGATCACCAAGGATTAATTCCTTAGGATGTCCATGAGCATACCTCCACTCCTTAGGTAAATCTTAGTGCTTTGGAGTATCTTCACCTTTCTCACTTTTGTCTTGATTTTTTTACTTGGCTGAGGGGGTTGATCATTCAGTGTCAACTTTTGAAGCTTATCAGCATTTGCACATGCATCAGAAGTATCCTCTTTTCTGGAGGATTTGTTAGTAGATTCTTCAAAAATAACATGTACAGATTCCTCTACAACTAAGGTTCTTTTGTTGAAAACTCTGTATGCCCTGCTTGATGTAGAGTATCCTAAAAAGATACCTTCATCAGACTTGGCATCAAATTTTTTGAGATTGTCTTTCCTATTATTTAAGATAAAACATTGACAACCAAAAACTCAGAAATACTTTAAAGTTGGTTTTCTTTGATTCCAAAGTTCATAAGGAGTTTTCTTCAAAATAGGGTAGATTAAAACTCGATCCAAAATATAACATGCAGTATTAATAGCTTCAGCCCAAAAATATCTTGGTAAATCATTTTCACAAAGCATAGTACGAGCCATTTCTTTTAAAGTATGATTTTTTTTTCTACTATCCCATTCTGCTGAGGTGTCCTAGGTGCAGAAAAGTTGTGTTCAATACCTTTTTCATTACAAAAGCTTTCGAAATCCTGATTTTCAAATTCAGTTCCATGATCACTATGAATGCATTCAACTGAAATACCTTTTTCATTTAAAACTTTTCGATAAAACTTTATAAATATAGAAAATGACTCATCTTGTATGCTAAAAAGAAAACTCATGTAAATCTTAAAAAATCATCCACTATGACTAATCCATATCTCTTGCCTCCTAGACTTGATGTTCTAGTTGGTCCAAAAAGATCCATATGAGGTAGTTCTAGTAGCCTACTAGTAGTTACAAAACCTTTGGGTTTGAAAGAGGTTTTAACTTGTTTTCCAAATTGACATGCTTGGCAAACTCTATCTTTTTCAAAACAAAGTTTAGGTAAATCTCTAACTAAATTCTTTTTGCAAAGTTTTGAAAGTATATACATACTAGCATGCCCTATTCTTCTATGCCAAAGCCAACTAGTCTCATCTTTAGTAGAATTCATTGTAATAAGGCTTCTCCATTAGGCAAAGATAGATCATCCAAATCTACCAAGAAAATATTATCATGCATTTTTTCAATGAATTGTACTCCATTTATATCTGGACTAGCAATCATGCAATAAGATAATTTAAAAACAACTTGAAAACCTTTATCACAAAACTGACTAATACTCAAAAGATTATGCTTTAAACTTTTAACTAAAAGTACATTACTAATACAACTAGGAGTAATGTGAACCTTACCAATACCAATGATTTTTCCTTTATCTTTATCCCCGAAGGTCACACTCCCTCCATTCATTGTTTCAAGAGAAGTGAATTGCTTCATATCTCCCGTTATGAGCCTTGAGCAACCACTATCAAGATACCAAAGTCTTTTGTTCTCCTTGGTTGCAAGACACACCTACAATAAAAATCAACCTTTGTTTTTAGGTACCTAAGTCAACTTGAGTCCTTTAGGGTTAGCACTTAAAATGATTCATTTTGGAACCCAAACTTTTCCAGAAGAATTAATTTTCTTAAATTACATTGAAAAGATTTTTGACCTTGCTTTTTACATGAAAAACATGTTATGCTAGAAGATGCAGGTACAAAAAAGTTTTTAAAGTACTTTTGTTGTTTTTGTGGTCTATAGCCTAGTCCTGCTTTATTGAAAATAGCTCTTTGGCTATTTAAAAGTAGGTTTAGTCTTTCTGAACTATAGGTAAGTTTTTCAATAAATGGCTTCATTTTATCAAGTTCATTTTTGTACTTTACATTTTCTAATTCTAAATATTTATTTTTCTTTAAAAGATCACCATTAGAAATAATAGTTTTGGATCTTTTTAAAACTTCATTTTTCATTGTCAAAGCATTTTTTTTCTTTTCTAAAACATCTAATTTAGTTTTCAAATCACTAACTTCATTTAACAAAGAATTGTTTTCATGAGAAAAATTATTTGCATGCTTTTTCAATCTTTTATTTTCAGAAAAAATTAACTTGTAATCATGCATGAGTTCATCAAAAGCATATCTTAACTCATCAAAAGTAAAATCTATTTCGATGTCAGATGTTACCTCATCTTGCTCTTGATGTGCCATAAGACAAAGATTTGCAATTTCTGTCTGCTCTTCTTCAGAACTAGAGTCCTCACTATCACTCCAGGTGGCCATCATTGCTTTCTTCCTTAAATTCTTCCTTGACTTCTTTAGGAGAGGATAGTCGAATTTGTAGTGACCCGGCTTCTTGTACTCGAAGCATGTAGGTATTTCCTTCTCCTTTTCTTTTTCCTTTTCTTTCTCTTTTTCTTTTCCCTTTTCTTTATTGGATTGAAATTTCTTCTTGTAAGGGAACGTCCTTCTCTTCATAAACCTTCTAAATTTCCTATCAAGGAGTGCTTCTTCACTTTCATCTTCTTTCTCTTCTTCTTCGAACTCATCTATTGAGAATTCTTCTTGTATTATTGATTTGAATGCAATCCCCTTTTTCTTTTTATCCATGTCCATTGACTTTTGCTTCAAATTCAGCTCATAAGTCATGAGCAATCCAACCAGCTGCTCTAATGGTAGCTTGTCAACATTTTTTGCTTTTTGGATGGCGGTCTGGTGCGGGCACCAGACTCAGAAGAAGACTTCAGGGCTCCATCTGGATCTCTGATTGACATTGCCCGAAGAATTAGGGTTTTCTGGTTTTGTAATAAGGGTTGACTTGGTCAACTCAATTTTAGTTTGAGTGTGTATTTTCCTGCAATTTAAATTTTGTTGAGTCATGTTGACTCAATACAAGTCCTAGTAGTGGTCTAGGTCATCTCCAAGGTGCCACATTTTCTCCCAGGACCAAGCAAGTGGGCGCCACACTCCCAGCCACACGCCAGAGTCCAGGAGGCGCCACATCTCCATCCAGTGTGCCTTGGTCCCCACACCACAAGAAAGCAGGTCCCTTCTTTCATGCGCCACTTGGTGGAGAAATCCATCAAGATACCTCAATCCAAGGAGGAGCCAACTTCTTTCCAGATAAACCCAAGCCAGGATGGCAAGAATTTTTCTTGAAGAGAGGATCAAGGAGGTGCCCCATAATGTTCCATAAAAACCCAAGTTATAAAAGGGAAGAGAGCATGTCTTGGGGAGAAAATCAAGGAGGCACCCAAAAGTTTCCTAAAGTGCCAAAGCCATGAAAGGAAGAAGCTTAAACTTGTGGAGCAAGACTAGGAGGTGTCCAAAAGAGCCAAACCATGAAGGAAAAATCCTTGATTCATGGAGAGATACTAGGAGACACCCCCATAACCTGCCATTTGGAGCTGATTTTCAAGTTTTCTTGGAGTTTTTGGGCTGCCCACTCATGGAAGGAGTCTTGGGAAGAGAATTTGATGCCTAAAGTGTGGGTTAGTCCTATTAGTCCCATATGGGAAGTGTATGAAATTTTATTTCTTTGTTATGTCTATATATTCAACTCTATGTAACTCTTGAAAAAAATCAGATGAATGAAACCAAATTTTTTTGTGAGCAAACTTTGTGTTTTCTCTCTTCCGCACTTGCATCCAGGTGTTGAGCTCCGTGAGGGAGTAAATCCGGGTTCCCCAGGAACCTTGAGGAGGTGTGAGATCTCCAAAACCCAAACCCTAGGTTAGCCACTTCTACTCCAAAATCCTAGCCACCCACCATCACCCTTCTCTTTCCACCAAGCCCTAGCACATCCCACCTCTCACGGCCATTTTCCTCCAAGTCCAGGCCGACCACCAGCATCCAGCTACAGTCCGGATACTTCAGATCCAAAGCTCTTTCCAGAGGGAGTCGAATCAGCCTTCAAGAGACTCCGGATCTCAGCGACATCAGCCTTCAAGTTCTTCGACCTGGTAAATCCTTCCCTGAGTCTCTGAATCCATCACTTATTTTTCTTCTTCCCAGATCTTGAGTTCAGGAGAAGCCGACCCAGCCACGAGACCAGTATTGGAGGATCCATTGCGAAGATAGCCGAATCCGAGGATCCAACAATCTGCCCGAGAGAGTTCTTCCACCCAAATTCTGTGAAGATCACTGTCTGGTTGGTAACCCATCTCTCCTCACTATTTCTGTCCTGTTGAAAGTTCAGAGCGAAACCCTAGGTCTGGGAGTTTCTCAACCCCAGCGATCCGTTACTTCTGAACTACTCTGATAACTTAGCTTCTTCTAAATTGTGCTTTCAATCTTTACTTAGTTTCCTTCAACTTAGTTAGCTTTACTTTGAGTCAAAGCCAATTTCTGAAAAATATATAAAAAAAAAAGAAGAATGAATTAATCTTAATTTTACTTCCGCATACGCTTCTTTGTTCTTTGTTCTGCATCATTTTTGGTATCAGAGCATTCGTTCTGCATCACGGTCACCTTCGATTCCCATTGTTTCCCAAAAAGCAATCCAAGAGGGGGGGTGAATTGGGTCTCTAAAAAATTTAAGCTAATCACAAATTACAAGCTCAATGAAAGCAATCCAATCCAACAAATATATAAATCAAGGTACTATGAATCAAATGCAATACTCTAAGATATAAGTGCAGCAAAAATTAAGTGCAATAAATAAAGAGCAAAGAGAGAGAGAGAGAGATCAAGCAATCATAAATACCAAAAGCTATAGTAGTTCGGTGCCAACAATGTGCCTACATCCACTTCCTAAAATCCCCGTGGGAATTCACTATAATCACACGATTACAGTTGATTAGTTTTTCGGGCTCACTAATCGAAACCCGACTTATTTTACAAGGCTCACAAGTCACAACCTCTCTTGGTTTTACGGGCTTACCAAGAACCTAATTGCTTTTCACAAGGCTAACCAACAACCTCCCTTGGTTTTCCAGGCTAATCAAGAACCTTAGTGATTTTGTGGGCTAACCACCAACCTAATTGATTTTCAAGGCTTACCAATAACCTCACTTGGTTTTATAATAGGCTAACCAAGAATCCTTACAAGAAATAAGATTTAGAAATAAAGAACTAATGTAAGCTTTCAATAACAAAGCGAATATGTAGATGTAGTTCGATGTAGAGTTTCTTTACCTTGATGAAGCCTTTTGAATATCCAAGATTGAATGATTTCCAATGCTCTTGATGACTTTTGAATGCTTGAAGGCATCCTTTAGCTTGAGAGTGGTTGAAACTTAAATGAATAGGAGTTAAGGCTTTTCTCTCTTATTTTTTCTCTAGACTCTTCAATGGTATTCAATATCTTATTTTTTGATTTGATTTGGAGCATATAAATACCCTCCCAAGGCCTCAAAACCGAAATCTAGCTGTTACACTTGAAAAACTAACCGTTGGGGGCATTTTGGGCGAGTTCTATGCTTGAAAAAACTAGCCGTTACTATTGTCAGAACTCCATGTGTCGATACTTTCTCAGTTGAGTCGACACATAAGGTCGACACATGTTCTTCTTGAGTCGACACATAATTCAAAAAGCTCCATTCAGATTCTCCAAAAATTTTAGATGTGTCGACACTTTCTCAGTTGAGTCGACACCTTGAGTCGACACATTGCTTCCATGTGTCGACACTTCAACTGTTCCTTCAACTTCTGAAAGTTCTGTGGCTTGAAAGTCTCAAGCGATGTGTTGATCCATGTGTCGACACCTTGAGTCGACATATTAGGTCCATGTGTTGACACTTGATTTGTGCCATTTGAAACTTTGCTGCGTACCAGCCTGAGTCGACACTTCATCTTCATATGTCGATACTTCATGTCATGTGTTGACACTTTGTGTCGACACATCACTAAAAAATACACAGACACTGCTGATTTTGAGCTGAACAGGTTTCTACTTAACTTAGTTATCCATTCAACCATCTCTTAAGTGTCCAAGTCTTCTTTTGATCAATCTTTTCATTACAAACTTGGCTCCTTCAAAATAATTAGGCTTCTTCAAATTTTGTGAACACCCTTTCAATAAAAAACACACTCAAAACAAATTATTAGTCCTTAACTTATACTTAACTATTTTGCTGATCATCAAAATCAATTAGTGGAGTCAATAATCTCTCCCTTTTTGATGATGACAAAACCCTCAAGTATAAATTGCTTTTAAAATAAAGCTTCACGAGAATTGATCAAGGTGCACAACATTGAAAGCATTAAGTATATCAACATTACTTGCATTAAGGAGGTGATCATTCAAAGTACAAGTAATAGTATTAGAGCTTGTTACAAAAATAGAGTATCAGAATTTTGATATTCATTCTAATGAATTTGAGAACATGTATCAAGATACTCTTATAAAAAAAAATTTAGCAAATAACAAAGCTCCCCCTGAATCAATGATTCATAACGAAATTTATAAGAATCTTTTCAAAACATTGAAAGAGGGGTTTTAAGGATTAAATTCACTTTGAAAGGATTTTCAATTGAACATAGAGTAAAGCTCCCCCTTTCTTAAGGAATTTTGTAAATGATCTTCAATTCAGGTTTTTTTTTTGTGTTTTGTTTTTAAAACAAATGTCTATTTCTTGCATATCACAAGTATACATACCACATTTTCAAAAATTTGTCAATTACTCAAATTACTCCCCATTTATACTTAAATCTCACTGAATTACTCCCCCTTTTTGTTATCATTAAAAAGGTAGGGAATTGAATAGTGAAGATATAGCAATTAAGATGAAGACAATGAAGCATAAAAGCAATTCAAGATATAAAATTCATTTTCATCAAACACATAGATGTGAGGAATTAAAGAGTTTTTCATATATGCTTAAAATTTGTACAACAAAGACATAACAAAGGTAAAAGTACATGTAAGCATGAAAGTAAACTATCTAGAAATACATCAAAATCCTAATCCTTATCCATCGAATCATCAGAAGATGAACCGATCTCAATCGATTCTGTATCAGTGACGGATCGAGCTTGCATCCATCTCGATCGAAGATCTCGAAGTCTGATCCTGGTCGGCTACGGAGGGGTACGACGACCACGTCCTCTACGACAAGCATAAGTCCGACCTCTAGCTGGAACAGTAGAGGTAGGAACCATGTCCACTACAGGAACGGAAGTGATCGGGTAAACCAACTCAGCCACCGCTGGGAGAGGTGTGCGATCAAAAGAAGGTCCAGAGTCAAGATACTAAAAGCCGGGTATATAAAATCTAAGCTCTCGAATAACTGATGATGTATGAAGGGTAGGAGTGTCAGAAATTTGAGTACAAAAGTAGGGGTAACGGCTGATGATACAGGCATATCAAGAATAACAGTATCAGCTATAGAAGGTATCGGTGTATCTATAATGGGTGTATCAATAGTGTATGTCTCAATGACAGGTGTATGAATATCAAGAGAATCACTATTAGGTAAGTCAATGACAGGTGTATCGATAATAGGAGTGAGAATAGGAATAGGAACTGGAATAGAAGTGCGATCAACCGATCTAGAAGGAGAAGATGGATCAGGAATCTGGATTGGCGAAAAAGATGGGTCAGCAATAAAGCTCGCAAGCAAATTAGCCATCACCTCCTCAACTGGCTCTGACGTAAGATTAGCAATATCAAACCGGTCTGAGTCAGTCTCCTCATCTCTATCAATAACTCTAATAACTGTATCTCTAACTCCATCTCCAACAGTAGTCTCAACATCAGTATCGATAACAACAATGTCATCAGCTGGTGCAGGAGCAGGTACATGAACAGGTGCAGGAGCAGTATCTGTAGCCGGAGCACTCGTCAAAGATCTGGACAATGCAGAAAGAATAGTCGAGATGCTATCACTAAGACCAATATGGCTCTCTCTCGTCTCAGCTATACAAATGTCAAGACGCTGCCTCATGATGAACACATCGATCTCGATGCATCTGACTCTATCCTCTAAACTATCTGAAGTGCCAGGAGTCTCCGTCTGTGCTGGGCAGAAGTAGAAGGATCAGACTGAGGAGTAATCGCTGGTTGCGCTGCCATCTCAGGCTGTGTCTTGCTCGGTCCTACCTCACTTGAAAGAATCCGCTCCTCTGCTGTGTCCTCATCATCAGCTCTATCCTCGGCCTGACCTGATATCCTTCGTGTCCACTAGCCTCGGACCAAATGATAACCCATCCGATGCAATGACCTAACATCATACACATCGGTATGAATCAATGTGTGATAAGGCTCATCCTGAAAGCTGACTCCATACTCCCTGAATAATATAGTCAATCCCATGCCATAAGGTAAGCAGAGCCACTGGCTAGACGACGCCTCAATCATCTGATGTACCATCAGAACAGGAAGGCATATCGACGTACGCTGAATCAGTGAGACCATCATGAGCAACTCCTGCTCGGTGATATAATCAAAGCATCCGGTCTTCGACAGAAGAATCCGGGCGATGATATGGTGTAGCAGTCTCATCTTTGTGGATAGCCTCGATGCTGGAACAGTGGCTCCCTCTGGTAAGATGTCTGACTCGAAAATAGATTGGAGACCACTGACTCGGTCCATCAGGCTGTCAACAACTGATCCGATCATAGGTATATCCCATACTCTACTCAGAATTTCTGATGAAATGGGGATATCCCATCCTCTGACCTATGCAATCCAACCATCTGCTCTGCGGGCAAGTGAACCATAAAACTCTCTCATCAGCTCGGGGTAATATCTCTCACTGAGTGAATAAAAAGTGGTCAACCCAGCATGTTGAATCCACTCTCCTATCTGGAAATGCTACTGGTCTATAAAGGAAAAGCCCACTCGGCGTCCTCCAACCATTATCTTGGAGCTCATCCAGCTATAAGGAACAAACAAAGATCGTGCAGGTAGATCCGGAGCTTTAGACTCGTGTCGGGCCTTCGTCCTTCACTCTTCTTCTTGCTGTGACTGACGAGGTCGACGAACAACTTGCTTGCGAGGACCCACTGTCAAGATTCAAAGTTTGGGCAAGGTTTTTAGCAGAAAAAAGGGGGTTTTTAGGGTTTAGGAAGCTAAACCTAGAAAGAAATCCAACAAAAATGGCTACCAAACATTCAAATCCAAGAAAATGACAGGTAAAAATAGTGAAATGGAAGGATGAATAGTATGGATACCTCAAATCCAGGTGCTAGCTCAGAGAAGAAAAGAATTTGGAGAAAAAACAGTTCGGAAACCCCTTAAATCTCAGCTCGCTATCGGTCATGTGTCGGCTCATGCATGTGTCGACACATTTTAGTGTCGACACATAAATGTATCGACTCAACGACTTAAAAACCAAAAATCAGGGATTTCACAGACAAATCAAAATCAATTGAAGTGAGATAGATCTAGAGTCAATCAATAGTGATTAAACATGATTTATCATGAAAAAGGTCAAATTGATCTAGTTTGAGTCAAATTATGGAAAAAACTTAATCAAATGGATTGATGATCCCGAGCTCTCTTCTAATCATACAGAATCGATCTTCCAGAAGAGGTTTAGTCAAAATATCTGTTAATTGAAATTCAGTACTTATAAATTCAAGCAAAACATCATTGTTTTCTACATGATCCCTAATAAAATGATGTCTAATTTCAATGTGCTTACTCCTAGAATGTTGAATAGGATTTTTGATCAAGCAAATAGCACTGGTATTATCACATTTAATAGGAGTACTAGTCAACTTGATTCCAAAATTTTCGAGTTGTTGCTTAATCCACAAGATTTGAGTACAACAACTTCCTGCTGCAATATACTCAGCCTCAGCTGTGGATAGTACAACTGAAGTTTTTTTTCTTGCTAAACCATGAGATTAAGTTCACTTTAAGAAGTTGGCAAGTTTCACTAGTACTCTTTCTATCTAGTCTATAATCAGCAAAATCCGCATCAGAATATCGAATCAATTCAGCAGATGAATTTCTAGCATACCATAAACCAATACTAATAGTACCAGATAGATATCGAATAATATGCTTAACAGCCATAAGATGTGATTCTTTAGGTTCAGAATAATATCTAGTACACATGTAAACACTAAACATTATATCTGGTCTACTAGCAGTCAAATACAATAAAGAGCCTATCATACCTCTATATAATTTTTGATCTACATATTTACCATGCTTATCTTTATCAAGTCTACAAAAGGGGCTCATAGGCGTACCTATTGGTTTAGTAGTCTCCATTCTAAACTTCTTAATGATTTCTCTTGTGTACTTAATTTGGTTGATGAAGATACCATCTGTAGTTTGCTTGATTTGGAGTCCAAGAAAGAAGTTTAGTTCTTCCATCATGTTCGTCTCAAACTCACCCTGTATTAGCTTAGCAAACTCTTGACAAAGATTTTCATTAGTAGCACCGAAAATGATGTCATCAACATATATTTGTACTACTAATAAATCATTATCTTTCCTTTTCAAAAATAGAGTATTATCAACATTTCCTCTAAAAAATTCATTTTCAATAAAAAAATTGCTTAGTCTTTCATACCATGCTCTAGGTGCTTGCTTTAATCCATAAAGTGCTTTGTGTAATTTCAAAACATGATCAGGATATGCATGATTTTCAAATCCAGGTGGTTGTTCAACAAAAACCTTTTCATTTATAAAACCATTCAAGAAAGCACTCTTAACATCCATTTGAAATAATTTGAAGTTCATAAAATAGGCAAATGCTAATAATAGTCTAATTGCTTTAAGTCTAGCAACAGGAGCAAAAGTTTCATCAAAGTCAATCCCTTCCTCCTGATTGTAGCCTTTAGCAACTAGCCTAGCTTTATTTCTAATAACAATACCATTTTCATCTAATTTATTCCTATATACCCATTTAGTGCCAATAATTGAAATATTAGATGGTCTTTCTACAAGAGTCCAAACATTATTTCTATCAAATTGTATTAGTTCTTCTTACATAGCATTGATCCAATTAGAGTCTTTTTCAACTTCTTCAAAATATTTGGATTCTATTTGAGATACAAATGCTATATAATCACATTCATTTTTAATAGAAGCTCAAGTTCTTACCCCTTTGGATGGATCTCCTAAGATTAATTCTTTAGGATGTCTATGAGCATACTTCCACTCCTTAGGTAGATCATGATCCTTTGGAGTATCATCTTCTTTCTCATCCTTGTCTTGTTCTTCTTCATTTGGTTGAGCTTGATCATTCAGTGTCAGCTTCTGAAGTTTGTCAGCACCTGCACATTCATCAGATGTATCATCTTTTCTCGAGGATTTGTTAGTAGATTCTTCAAATACAACATGTACTGACTCTTCTACAACCAAAATTCGTTTATTAAATACTCTGTATGCCCTGCTTGATATAAATTATCCTAAGAAGATACCTTCATCAGACTTGGCATCGAACTTTTCAAGATGATCTTTTTCATTATTCAAAATAAAATATTTACAACCAAAAACTCAAAAATATCTCAAAGTTGGTTTTCTTTGGTTCCAAAGATCATATGGAGTTTTCTTTAAAATAGGGTGAATTAAAACTCAATTTAAAACATAACAGGCTGTATTTATAGCTTCAGCCCTAAAATACCTTGGCAAATTATTTTCACAAAGCATAGTGCATGCCATTTCTTCCAAAGTATGGTTTTTCCTTTCTACCACCCCATTCTGCTGAGGTGTCCTGGGTGCAGAAAAATTATGTTCTATACCTTTTTTATTGCAAAGTTTTCGAAATCTTGATTTTCAAATTCAGTTCTATGATCATTACGGATACAAACAACTGAAACACCTTTTTTGTTTGAAACTTTTCTATAGAACTTTACAAATACAGAAAATGATTCATCTTTTTGTGCTAAAAAGAAAATCAAAGTAAATCTTGAAAAATCATCCACAATGACTAATCCATATCTCTTGCCTCCTAGACTTGATGTTCTAGTTGGTCCAAAGAGATCCATATGAAGTAGTTTAAATGGTCTACTAGTAGTTACAAATCCTTTTGGTTTAAAAGAAGTTTTAACTTGTTTATCAAATTGACATGCTTGGCAAATTCTATCTTTTTCAAAATGAATTTCAGGTAAATCTCTAACTAAATTCTTTTTACTAAGTTTTGAAATGAGATACATACTAGCATGCCCTAATTTTCTATGCCATAACCAACTAGTTTCTTCCTTAGTAGAATTCATTGCAACAAGGTATTCTCTATTAGGTAAAGATAGATCATCAAGGTCCACCAAATAAATATTTTCATGCCTTTTTCCAATGAATTATACTCCATTTATATTCGGACTAGTAATCATGCAGTATGATGATTTGAAAACTACTTGAAAACCTTTATCGCAAAACTGACTAATGCTTAAAAGATTATGCTTTAAACCATCTACTAAAAGTACATTACTAATACTATTAGAAGGAGTTATGTGAACCTTACCAATACCAATGATTTTTCCTTTACCATTATCACTGAAAGTCACACTCCCTCCATTCAAAGCTTCAAGAGAAGTGAATTGCTTTACATCTCCAGTCATGTGCCTTGAGCAACCACTATCAAGATACCAAACTCGTTTGTTTTCCTTGGTTGCAAGACACACCTGTAATAGGATCAAGCTTTGTTTTTAGGTACCCAAGCCAACTTGGGTCCTTTAGGGTTAGCTTTCAAAATGGTTCCTTTTGGAACCCATACTTGACCAAAAGATATGATTTTTCTAAAATTACATTGATATGATTTATGACCTAATTTTTTGCAAGTAAAACAAGTAATGCTAGATAATGCATGTACAAAAAATTTTTTGAAATACTTTTGTTGCTTTTATGGTTTATATCCTAAACATGCCTTATTATAAACATCTCTTTGATTGTTTAAAAGTAAGTTAAACTTTTCTGAACTATAAGTAAATTTGTCAACAAAAGATTTTAACTTTTTAAGTTCATTTTTGTGTTTAGCATTTTCAAGTTCTAAATCCTTATTTTTCTTTAAAAGATCATTGTTAGACATAACATTTTTTGGTCTTTTTAAAACTTCATTTTCCATACATAAAGCACTATTTTTCTTTTCTAAAACATCTAATTTAGATTTCAAAGAACTAACATCATTTAGTAAAGAGTTGTTTTCTAAAGAAAAACTATTTGCATGCTTTTTCAATTTTTTATTTTCAGATAAAACTAATTTATAATCTTGCATTAATTTCTCAAAAGCATTCCTAGGTTCATCAAAAGTAAAATCAACTTCAGAGTTAGAACATACCTCATTATTGTCTTGATGCACCATGAAGCAGAGATTTGCAACTTCATTCTGCTCTTCTTCTGAACTGGAGTCTTCGTTGTCACTCCAAGTAGCCATCATTGCTTTCTTCTTTAATTTCTTTCTTGATTTCTTGAGGAGAGGACAGTCAAACTTGTAATATCCCGGCTTCTTGCACTCGAAGCATATAGGTACTTCCTTCTCCTTTTCCTTTTCTTTCTTTTTTTCTTTTTCCTTTCCCTTTTCCTTGGACTGATATTTCTTTATGTAGGGAAACTTCCTCCTCTTCATGAATCTTCTAAACTTTCGTGCAAGGAGGGCTTCTTCACCTTCTTCTTCTTCTTCATCTTCGGACTCATCAATTGAGGATTCTTCTTGTATATTTGACTTGAAAGCAATCCCCTTCTTCTTGTTAAGGTCCATGGATTTTTGTTTTAGATTGAGTTCATAAGTCATGACCGATCCAACTAGCTGCTCAAGAGGTAGCTTGTCCACATCCTTTGCTTCTTGAATTGCGGTCACCTTTGGATCCCATGACATTGGAAGTGACCTAAGAATTTTATTCACAAGATCAGCATTAAACATGACTTTACCAAGACTTCTCATACCATTAACTATATTTTTGAATCATGTATACATATCAGTGATAGATTCATTTGGTTTCATCTGGAACATCTCATATGTGTGCACTAACATATTAAACTTAGTGTTCTTCACTTGATCGGTACCCTCATGGGTAACTTCAAGTATGTCCCATATTTCTTTGACAGACATGCATGTAGTTATCCTATTAAACTCACTAGGATCTAATGCACAATAAAGAAGATTCATTGCCTTAGCATTGATCTCGGATTGTTTAATATCATTTTCATCCCAATTCTTCAAGTTGGGATGCACCATTAACCACCACCAAAGGAATATGAGGATCCTTATTGAATCTATTTCTCATCTAGTTTTCTAATAAGTATAATTTGTTCTGGAGGTCTATTTGAAGTTCCAATATATACTGAGAACAAGGCTCTGATACCACTTGTTGCCCAGAAAGCAACCCAAGAGGGAGGGGTGAATTGAGTCTCTAAAAAATTTAAGCTAATCACAAATTACAAGCTCAATGAAAGCAATCTAATCCAACAAATATATAAATCAAGGTACTATGAATCAAATACAATGCTCTAAGATATAAGGGCAGTGGAAATTAAGTACAATAAATAAAGAGCAAAAAGAGAGAGAGAGAGAGATCACGCAATCATAAATACCAAAAGCTATAGTGGTTCGGTGCCAACAATGCATCTACATCCACTCTCCAAGATTCCCTTAGAAATTTATAATAATCACACGATTACAGCCGATTAGTTTTCCAGGCTCACTAATCAAAACCCAACTTGTTTTATAAGGCTCACAAGTCACAACCTCTCTTGGTTTTACGGGCTTACCAAGAACCTATTTGCTTTTCACAAGGCTAACCAACAACCTCCCTTGGTTTTCTAGGCTAACCAAGATCTTAGTGGTTTTGCGGGCTAACCACTAACCTAATTGGTTTTCAAGGCTTACCAATAACCTCACTTGGTTTTACAATAGGCTAACCAAGAACCTTTACAAGAAATAAAGTTTAGAAATAAAGAACCAATGTAAGCTTTCAATGACAAAGTGAATATGTCGATGTAGTTCAATGTAGAGCTGTTTTGCCCTTGATGAAGCCTTTAGGATGTCCAAGATTGAATGATCTTCAATGCTCTTGATGACTTTTGAATGCTTGAAGGCTTCCTTTAGCTTGAGAATGGTTGAAACTTGAATGAATAGGAGTTAAGGCTCTTCTCTCTTCTTTTTTTCTAGACTCTTCAATGGTATTCAATATCTTATTTTTTGATTTGATTTGGAGCACATAAATACCCTCCCAAGGCCTTAAAACCGAAATCTAGCCGTTACACTTGAAAAACTAGCCGTTGGAGGCATTTTGGGCAAGTTCTGCACTTGAAAAAACTAGCCATTACTGTTGTCAGAACTCCATGTGTCGACACTTTCTCAGTTGAGTCGACACATAAGGTCAACACATGTTCTTCTTGAGTTGACACATAGTTCAAAAAGCTTCATTCAGATTCTCTAGAAATCTCAGATGTGTCGACACCTTCTCAGTTGAGTCGACATCTTGAGTCGATACCTTGCTTCCATGTGTCGACACTTCAACTGTTCCTTCAACTTCTACAAGTTCTGTGGGTTGAAAGTCTCAAGTGATGTGTTGATCAATGTGTCGACACCTTGAGTCGACACATTAGGTCCATGTGTTGACACTTGATCTGTGCCATTTGAAACTTTGCTGCATACCAGCCTGCGTCGATACTTCATTTTCATGTATCGACACTTCATGTCATGTGTCGACACTTTGAGTTGACACATCACTGAAAAATACATAGAAACTGTTGATTTTGAGTTGAACATGTTTCCACTTAACTTAGTTATCCATTCAACCATCTCTTAAGTGTTCAAGTTTTCTTTTGATTAATCTTTTCATTACAAACTTGGCTCCTTCAAAACAATTAGGCTTCTTCAAATTTTGTGAACACCCTTTCAATAAAAAATACACTCAAAGCAAATTATTAGTCCTCAACTTATACTTAACTATTTTGCTTATCATCAAAATCAATTAGTGGAGTCAACACCCATGATGTTAGAAGTGACCTGAGGATTTTATTCATAAGATCAGCATTAGACATTACTTTTCCTAGACTTTTCATTCCATTTACAATATTTGTAAATCTAGTGTACATTTCAGTGATAGACTCATTAGGTTCCATTCGAAATATTTCATAAGTATGCACTAATATGTTCACCTTAGTATTTTTCACTTGATCGGTACCCTCATGGATAACATCAAGTGTGTCCCATATTTCTTTGGCTGAAGTGCAAGTAGATATCCTATTGAATTCACTAGGATCTAATGCACAATAGAGGAGATTCATTGCCTTAGCATTGATCTCGGATTGCTTAATATCATTTTCATCCCAATCCACTTCAAGCTTTGGGATGGAAACACCATTAACCACAACCGAAGAAATATGTGGACCTTTATCAACTACTTTCCATAAGTTATAATCAATAGAATGCATATAAATTCTCATCCTAGTTTTCTAATATGTATAATTTGATCCATCGAAAAATGGAGGTCTATTTGAGGCTTGACCCTCAACTACACTAGTACTAATAGGGGCTGCCATAGATCTTTACTCAAGGCAGTAAAGCCTATACACTGAGAACAGGGCTCTGATACCACTTGTTGCCCAGTAAGCAACCCAAGAGAGGGGGTGAATTGGGTCTCTAAAAATTAATTACTTGATGCAATGCAATAGTATGTAATTCAATCCAACAATTAATCAAGGTACTAAGAATTTAAATGTAATGCTCTTAAGTAAAAGTGCAGCAAAAATAAATAGCAATAAATAAAAGAGCAAGAAGAGAAGAGGAGACAGGCAACCACAAAGATAAAGAAGTATAGTGGTTTGGTGCTATCCAATGTACCTACATCTACTTCCCAAGATCCTCTTGGAAAATCACTATAATCTCAATCGATTACAGTCGATTAGTTTTTGGGCTCACTAATCAAAACCCGACTTGTTTTCACAAGGCTCATAAGTCAAAACCTCACTTGGTTTTACGGGCTAACCAAGAACCTAAATGGTTTTAAGGCTCACCACCAACCTTCCTTAGTTTTTCGGGCTAACCAAGAACCTAATTGGTTTTCAAAGGCTCACCAATAACCTCCCTTGGTTTTGCAATAGGCTAACCAAGAACCCTTACAATAAATAATAGTTTAAAGTAAAGAGAATAAAAGCTTTCTAATAAAAAGCGGGTATCTCTTTGAAGCTCGAAGTTGTGATGCTTTTGAACTTGATGAAGCCTCTTTGATTGCTCAAGAATGGTTGATCTTTAATGCTCTTGAAGGCTCTTGAATACTTGGAGGCTTGCTTTTGCTTGAGAGTGGCTGAACTTCAATGAATAGGAGTGAACGCTCTCTTTTCTTTTCTTTTAGATATTTCTATTTCATTTCTATCAATTACTTTTTTTTTATTTGATTAGGAGCATATAAATACCTTCCCAAGGCCTCAAAACCAGTTTCTAGTTGTTAGACTCGAAAATCTAGCTGTTGGGGGGTAAAAGGGTCGAGTTCTGTGCTTGAAAAACTAGCTGTTACTATTCCTAGAACTCCATATGTCGATACTTCAGGTTGTGTGTCGACACTTCAGGTCGACACTTGAACTTCTTAAGTCGACACCCTATTCAAATATCTTCAATCTGGTTCTCTGAAAATCTCAGATATGTCGACACTTCCTCAGGTGAGTTGACACTTTGAGTCGACACTTCGTATCCATGTATCGACACTTTTGTAGTTCTTCATCTTCAGCAAGTTCTATGACTTGAAAATCTCAGGCGATGAGCTAATCCATGTATCGACATTTTGAGTCGACACTTCAAGTCCATGTGTTGACACTTCAGTCGTGTCATCTGAAACATTCTTTGCATACCGGCTTGAGTCGATACTTCACTTCCATGTATCGACACTTGGTGTCATATGTCGACATTTTGAATCGACACGTCACTGAAATCTTCACAAAAATGCCTGAACTTGTGCTGAAACAAATTTATACTTCACTCAAATATCTATTCTAGTAAACTTTGACTGTCCAAGTTTTCTTTGAGTAGATCTTTCATTTAAACTTGGCTTCTTCAATCAAACAATCATTTTTCAAGTTTGTGAGTACCTTTTTCTATAAAAACATATTTCAAATAAATCATTAGTACTCAACTTATACTTAACCATTCTGCTTATCATCAAAATCAATAATGGAGTCAACAGTTTGCGATGTACTTTTGGAAGACCTTATGGCATTTGCTAGGAGTCCATTATAAATTTTCATGTGCATGCCATACTAGTATCAAATCTAGAGAGTCTATAGTCTATTAGGTTTAGGCCCATAAGAGTCCAATAAAACTCCTCTTAATAGGAATGCATAGTCTATACTTTGTTAGGTGTCAGTACGAGTCATAGGTGCCTCATGTTAAGAGATCTGCATTAAGCACTAATAATGAAACATATAAGAAACTGGGTAATTCTCGAAAAAGAGCCAAGGAATCTAATGTAGGGGATTCTATTATGATTAGGCGTAGGCCTGAATGGTTCTCACCTGAAATCGTTAAGAAGCTTCATGCTCATAAAGCTGGACCCTTTAGAATGATAGAAAAGGTCGGACCCAATGCCTATGTACTAGATTTGCCCCCGGATTTTGGCATTAGCTCTACCTTCAATATCATGGACTGAGTTGAGTATAAGGAACCGACAGCGATTCCTAGTGAGGCTTTTGGACCTACTCATCCTTTGAGAGAGAACCTAATACAGAGTGTCCATCTATAAATTAGCCTGAGAGAGGAGAACGGATCGAGCGTATCCTGGGCGATCAAGCCATCATGACCCGGGGCCACGGCTATCAATGCTACCGGTCTGATGGTAAGACTAGCCAAAATCCGATGATTCGTGGATTACTCGAGAGGACTTACAGTGCCTCGACCCAGACCTTCTCGAGAGATACCTGAGCTAGAGTGAGCCTTACTTGACAAGGTCAAGTTCCTCCCACCCCAGGATAATTAGTGCGGATACCAGAGGCACCAGAATAAGACAGAGGCTTCTCAACCCTCTATGGATTTCCTAGTAGTGTTAGACTTTTTAAGTCCAGTTTGTAATAAGGGCTTAGCCTATTTGAGTTTTCTTTGGCCCCTGAGTCATGTTCTTTTTTGGTCCTTCTTTATTCGAGTTATGTATTCGAAGTTTGATTCACACCAGTAGGGTTTGGATAAGTCAATCAAGTTAGCTCATGTTAAGCTAGTCTGAGTCCTGTAACCCTGGTCCAAGTCCAATGAAGACTCAATACAATCGAAGATCAACCCAGCTTGAAGTCATGAAGATCATAGATGATCCAGCAAAAAAACTGAAGGCCCTGAAACCTTGGATCGTAGCTTGGAGCCTTGGACCATAGCTTGGAGCCCTGGATCGCAGCTTGGAGCATGTTGGGCCGCCCAAAGCCCATGAGAAGCACCAAGGGGTGCCATAATTTCTTATGGTCACCTCCCCTTGCTCGGCCACTTAGGGTCACCTCCCTTGGCCGACCAAGGCAAGTGAGAGAGAGGGAGTTTGAGTGAAAGTAGGTAAGGGCTTGCCATGTATTCTAGCCAGGGTTTATGTGGGATTCAAATTTCTATGTAATGTCTTTTCTATCCTTACTTGGGGGACAAGTTTGTGAGCTTATAAAAGAAGCCCCCCTCTCTTGTATGGAGCTAATTTATTCATGAAATATATTGAGTTTTTATTCTACTGCTGTGTGCTAAGGGGAATCTGTGTGAACCCCTTCTTCTTCCTAGCCTCCTATGCCCTGCCTCTAGCCACCATCAAAACCCTAGAAGCCATCTACTTCAACCTTGGCCGTCCAACACAAACTCATCTTTTTCCTTGCTATTTTCTGATTTTTATTTCATTCCTACATCATTTTCTAACCCCTGATAGATGATTTGTAGTCCCGGAGTCTACGAATCCAAGATTTCAGTCGACCAGTCGATCGGGTCACCTGATTGAAAGCCACGGATCGACGGGGTCTTCGGATTGATCTTCCGTGCTGCATCTGAGAGCGAAGAGTGACCTTTGCAAGGATTCATCAGCAAGATCCAGTCAGGTACACCCCCTCGACTCACCACTAGCAATATTGAAGGAGAACTAGCCCAACCTGGGCTTCTTAGCATTGACGGTCCTCTTCTCTATTATTTTAGGGTCTATTTTGCATGCAACTGCTTCTAAAAATTTTGTAGAACTCTTTACTTTAGATCTTGGCTTTATTTTTGGGACTTAGACACCTAACTCAACATATAAAAATATAAAAATACTTTGCATGCATATTTAATCCCGCATCAACCTTAGCCAGAAGCTCGACCTCGGATGGGAGCTAACCTCAACCGGGGGCTCGCCTTCAGTAGGATAGGGGTAGCTCTATCTTGGGAGCTTGACCTTGGGTGGGAGCTGACCTCAGTCAGGGGCTCGCTTTCAATAGGGTAGGGGGAGCTCTATCTCGGGAGCTCGACCTCGGAATGCATGAGCATGGCCTTGACCGGGAGCTCGACCCCAGATAGGAGCTAACCTCGACCGGGGGCTCGCCTTCAGTAGGATAGGGGGTCTCTATCTCGGGAGCTCGATCCCGAAAAGCATGAGCATGACCTCAGCCAGGAGCTCAACCTTGGATGGGAGCTGACCTCGACTTGGGGCTCGCCTTCAGATCTTCATTTGGTCGTCGCATCCAGATGGCATTTTTTACCAGTGTGGTCACTAGCATGGGCTCCACGTCAGCAGTTGTGCCACATTAGATGCCCCCCACTCTCGATCCCAGGGAATGATGTGGTTCTTGGGAAGATAAGAGTAATGATCGTGCTGACATGGAGGAATGCAGTTCCTACACCATTAATGCCTTGAGCACCGGTGCACCGAAGATCATGCTTCCGCACCAACGAAGCGACACCATGTCAGCCCTTTCCAAAAGTGGGCCATAAATGCTACACCTAGAACGAAGCGATCGCCTCCGAATTAAAGCATCGATTCCATCGGATCTCGGCATGTGGCTAGCCCTAGTTGGCCAAGGAGGAGAAAGGGTGCATGCCTTCGACTGGTATAAGGCGACAAGGAGGAGAGTGCTTCTTCTTCTTCTTGCCTCATCTCCATTTCTTTGGTTAGAAATTCAAAGTCCTAGTACGTTAGACTTTTCCTCCCCCTTCCTCTTTCTTCTCCTTCTCCCGCTCTTCTCCCTCGGCCTATGCTGAAGGACAGTTTTCATTAGGTTTCTAGGCTTCTGCTTCTCTTTTGTCTTCTTTCCTCCTACACCTTATGAGTTCTTTTGGTAGAGGGCACCATCGCCCGGATTTTTTTGATGAGGCGAGGCCTCCTTCCTCGGATAGTGAGGAGGAGGATGTCCTTGTAGTGACCCGTAGGGGTCCCCACCGGATGGGAATTATCATTGGACCCCCTGTGGCTCCTCCCACTCCTCCTCCTCCCCCCGTCGGGGAATCGGCAAGTGCCGCCAGCATTGCTTTGGTGATTACTAGTGAGGATCTCCTCCATGTCTGGAGAGCGTATGGGATTCCTGATTCCATCTAGCTCTCGATCCCGGGACCAGAGGAATGGGTCACTTCTAGTGGCCCAAGCCGGATTGCCTTGTTCGAAGATTTTTTCTTCGAGAGCCTCCGTCTTCCTCTTCACCCCTTCTTTCTCTCTTTTTAAGAAATTATCGTCTGGTCCTGGACCAACTTGCTTCCAATGCCGTCAGGACCATTTTTTGTTTCATTGTCCTTTGTCACTTTTACAGGATTGTTGCACGTTTCTCTCTCTTCAAGATTTTGTTCACCCAGAAGTGCCACCCAGTTGATAATGGGTGGTGGTTTGTGGCCCCCTGCCCATATGCCATCAAGCATGACCTGCCCTCTTCCATCAAGGGGTGGAAGAGTAGGTTCATGTTCACCTCAGTTGAGGGGATAGATTAGGTTTGGAGTGACTCAGACCGCTCCCCCAACTGGCAGTCTATAGTCAAGCCGGCCAACAAGGAAGTGTATGACCAACTCATCATTTCTAAGGTCCCACCTCTTTGGGACCTATTATCTGAGCGGAACCTCGTTGACACCGGGGTCAGCCAAGCACAAACTCAGGGTAAGGCTCACTACCAGGCTTCCAATTCTTCCAAGTTAACTAGGCTGCAACTGAGGACTAACCAGATTCTCTTATCTTGCAGGGATGAAGTTCACCATGAGCGAGCTCCTCGGCGTGTCTAAAAAAAGGACCACCTCCGTAGGGCCCAAAGGAGAGCCTATGAAGAAAGCCCGGGAGGAGCCGGGATAGAGGCCCGACGAGGAGCCCAGGATGAGGGGGCTTGTTGCTGCATCGACCGGCCCTGGGCTAGGGGCCCAGCCTCCAGCTCGTAGGTCTAGAAGCCAGGCCTGAACCACGGAGGGGCCAACGCCATCAGCCCCAGCAGCCCCTCCATGTACTGAAGCTCCATCATAATCGAAAGTGGAGGAGGTGGTGGGAGACACCACCACAAAGAGACCAGCCCCACCGCTTAGAGGTAGAGCCATCGACAGCCAGCCAACTACCACCATGCCTCTGCTAACGACCACTCTGAAACCCTCAGAGCCATCTGCGATTACGGATCCAGGAGAAAAGAAGGTGTCGATCTATTTACCCCAGGATGCGAGGTTGACACAAGATGGGAAGCTGGTGGAAGAAATTCTGAATGCCCTCATCCAACCACTGGATTGCCAGGATAAGAGTGGTCACCAGTTGGTGGACGTCTTCACCAGGGTGTTTCCCCAACTCCTTTTGGCGAGTTATATTTTTGGTTGCTTCATTTTTCTCTTATGCCCATAGAGGTATTGATTGATGTTCTTCATGCAGGTGGCCACCGATGTTCAGCTCCTTCGGGACTCCTACTAGGGTTTGATGAAGTTCCACTTCCATCTCCACAAGGAGAAAATGAAGCCCAGACTTAGGCCGCCCAAGCTCAAGAACTGGAGGGCCAGGTGAAGGCCCTCCAAGACTAGCTGGCCAACTCCGAGGTAAGGGAGACGAGGCTGGAGAAAAAATCCACTAAACTCGAAGTGGCCCTGAAGGAAGAGAAGGGGGAGAGCCTCCGTCGGGCTGAAAAGCTGGCTGCCTCTACGACAGAGGTAGCCTGCTTGAAGGGAAGGGCGCAGACCCTCTAGGTGCAACTCGAAGAGGAAGCGGCCTGGACCATGGCAGCCTTGGAGAAGGCCACTGTGACCATTACGGTGATAGAGGTGGTGAAGAAGGAAGCCACCGAGGTCATCCCTAGATTCAAAGCATCCGAAGCCTTTAAGGATGAGGTCACCGAGGCGATGTTGGATTCCTACCACTAGGGATTCAATGACTTCCGAGGTAAGGCTGTCTGCCTCTTCGGACTGAAGGGGCTAGAGAACATCCAGCCCAAACTACCGGCCCCTGGGTGCCTAGAGGTCTTATCACTAAGGCGGAGCCGGGCGTAGTCGAGGTCGAAGCTGGAGCTACTGCCACCCACGATGCCCCTCCATCAGAAGGAGTTACTCGTCGACCGGGAAAGGAGCCGGTGAGTGGAACATAGATTTTTCTTTTCTTCTTGTTACTAGATTTTTGGAAGACTTCCTGGCCTTTCGGGAGTCTCCATAAGATGTAAAAAACCTTCAATGAATGCATTTTTCTCTTTTTCAATTGATGTGTCTTCCAATCTTGTCTTCTATTCCTTTTTTCTTTTTTTCTTTTTTTTTTTACTTTGAGGCACATCCAAAGAATCCATCAAAGCTTGTGAAGGACTTATTTTTGTAATGAAGAACTAGTCCCACTCAATCCGATGAACTTAGTCTGGCTCTTTTCTTCCTTCAGCTCCTTTACCCTTTTGCATGATAGAAAGATAGACTCCATGGTTACCGGGTGTGAGCTTCTCCCAGGTCTTGGCCATTCTGAGTTGACTCTGAAACCTTGGGACATGCATGAAGAACTTTAAGAACACTCTGTTCTTGTTCTGTTGGTCTTGAAGTCATGCAGACTTGAATGCATGGCTTCTAGAGTTTCTTGATTTGCTGAGCTGTGAGTCAAGCGGTAGATCATGAGATTTCAGGATTTTCCTAGCTGACATCTCTGGACTATGAGCAAGGCAATTAAGTGCAGGGCTTTTGGAGTCTCCTTGCTTGATTTGCCAAACTATGAGTCAAGCGATAGATAGTGGGATTTCAAGGGTTTCCTATCTAACATCTCTGGACTGTGAGCAAGGCAGTTGAGTGCTAGGCTTCAGGAATCTTCCAACTTTGAGTGTGGGGCTTTGTAAGTTTCTCGGCTTTTGAGTGTAGGGCTTCATATGTTTCCTGATTTTTGAGTGCGGGGCTTCATAAGTTTTTCAGCTTTGAGTGTGATGCCTCATAAGTTTTCCAGCTTTGAATACGAGGCTTCGTAAGTTTCTTGGCATTGGATGTAGAGCTTCGTAAGTTTCTCGGCTTTATGTGCCGAGCTTTGTAAGTTTCTCGGCTTTGAGTGCGGGGCTTTTAAGTTTCTCGACTTTGTGCGCAGGGCTTTGTAAGTTTCCTGGATTTTGGTGTAGGGCTTTATAAGTTTCCTGGCTTTTGGTGAAGGGCTTCTTAAATTTCCCGGCTTTATGTGAGGGGCTTTGTAAGTTTCTTGGCTTTGAGTGCGAGGTTTTGTAAGTTTCCCGGCTTTGGTCACTAGACTTGGAGTCGGGCGAGGGAGTTCCTGCACAGGTGGAAGATAGTGTTGCACCAAAAAGGAACTTTAATAATTGAGGAAAAATTTTACATTATTGATAGTACATCCTCAGATTATTAGCATTCCATGTTCGAGGGAATTGGTTGCCGTTGAGCATGACGAGATAGTAGGCTTCATTTGGCAGAGCCTCAATTACCTTGTAGAGGCCTTCCCAGTTCGGGGATAGCTTGCCACATTCGCCTAGTTGGGATGCTTCTGCTCGCTTGAGTACCAAGTCGCCTGGGCAAAACATCTTGGGCCTGTTGTGGGTGTTGTAGTAGCTGCCACTCATTGCCGATACACTACCATTCAGAGTCATGCTTTGTCCCTCGTCTCATCCATAAGGTCCAGGTTAAGGAGGCGGGCCAGATTCTCTGCCTCATTGTACTGCTCTACTCGTAGCATAAGCAGACTAACCTCCACTAGAATTGTAGCTTCTGAACCAAAGATGAGGTTGAAGGATGTCTCACATATTTTCATCTGAGGCATGGTGGGCCCATATCACACTGGGCAGCTCTTCCACCCATCGGCCCTTGGCCTTATCCGATCTAGTGTGGAGCCCTTGTAAGATGGTTTGGTTGGTTACCTCAGCCTCCTCGTTGGTCTAAGGGTGAGCCACCGAAGTGAAGTAATGGCGGATGTTGAGGTCGATGCAGAACTCTTCGAAAGCTTGGTTGTCAAACTACCACCCATTGTCAATGATGACCGAGTGCGGGAGTCCAAAATGATAGATGACCGACTCCCAGAAGAATGATCTGACCTTGGCCTCAGTGATCTGTGCCATGGGTTCGACCTCGACCCATTTGGTGAAGTAGTCGATGGCCATAATCAAATACTTCCGTTGGCCAGATGCAGGAGGAAAGGGACCTAGGATGTCCATTCCCCACCGGGCGAATGGCCATAGAGCTGATAGCAGGGAGAGCGGGGTAGCCGGCTGATGCTGGATGTGGGCATGATGTTGGCAATGGTCACATCTCCTCACAAAATCAGTGGCATCCTCTCGAATGGTCTCCCAGAAGTACCCTTATTGGAGTGCTTTGTAAGCTAGCATCCTGCCCCCCACGTATTTCCCACAGATGCCTTCATGTATTTCTTGAAGCATGTAGGTGGCTTTTAAGGATCTCAAGCACTTCAGCAGGGGGTAGGAGTAAGACCTCCGATAGAGCTGCCCATCCATCAACACATACCGTGCATCCTTCTTCTTGAGGAGGTCAGCTTCTTTGCGATCTTTGGGTAGGGCACCGATGGTAATGTATTTGATGTAGGGGTCCATCTAGTTGGCTTCTGTAGTGACTAGTTAGATCTTTGCTGCAGACTCGAAGCTAGGGGTCTCCAGATATTCTATGAAGGTATGCCCCAACAATGAATCTGGCAGGGTTGCTAACCTGGAGAGGACATCGGCTCGGGCATTCTCTGCCTGAGGGATGTGGAAAATGCTGAAGTGCTGGAGGTTCACTGTGTATGAGCATACCTTGTCTAGATACTTCGCCATCATTGGATCTTGAGCTTCAAACTCGCCGGAGACCTGTCCCACCATGAGCTGCGAGTACATGAAGACCTTCAAGCATTTGACACCCAGCTCATGGGACACCTTCAATCCTATGAGGAGCACCTCATACTCAGCCTGATTGTTAGTTACTTTGAAGAGGAAATGCAATGCATATTCAGCGACGACTCTATCAGGGTTAGTGAGAATGAGCCCGTCTCCACTCCCTTCAGTGTTGGATGCACTGTCGACATGGAGAATCCATGTCATTGCTCCCGGGGTCGAGCTTGACCCGGGTTCGGCTTGCTAGTTTGCCTCCTTCAGGTCTTCGATCGCTCATGTGCATTCCACCAGGAAATCGATAAGGACTTGGGCCTTTTGCACCGATCATGGGTGATAGGTGATGTCGAACTCGTTGAGCTTTACCGTCCACTTGGCTAAGCCCCCTGACATATTAGGGCAGCTGAGGATGACCCTCAAGGGCTGATCAGTGAGGATGGCGAATGGAAATGCTTGGAAATAAGGCCTAAGACACTACGCAAACATAATGAGTGCAAAGATAATCTTTTCTGATCGAGTGTACCTTATTTCAGCATCGCGGAGCAGCTTACTAGTATAGTAGACTAGCTGCTGGGTGCCATCCTTTTTAGTCAGACCAGTACCGAACTGACCACCTCCGATGAGACCACCAAGTACAGGAAGAGCTCTTCCCTGGGCTTCGATCTAGACAGCAATGGAGGGAAGGTGAGAAGCTTTTTCAGCACCTCGAAGGCCTCCCGGCACTCCTCCATCTAGGCAAAGTTGTGCATCTTGTGCAGCACCTTGAAGAAAGGCTAACAACATGTGGCAGAACGTGAGATAAAATGGCTTAATGCCGCCATGCATCCAATCAGGCACTGAACCTCCTTCTTAGCAATAGGGTGCCTCATGTCTGTGATTGCCTAAATCTTCTCTGGGTTGGCTCCTATCTCCCTCTAGGTGACTATGAACCCCAGGAACTTTCTAGCCACAATGCTAAATGAGTATTTAGCAAGGTTCAGCTTCATCTGGTAGAGGTGGAGGTTGTCAAAGGCCTCCACCAAGTCAGTGATGTGGCCCGGCTCTTGGCCGCTTATGACAAGAATGTCATCCATGTATAACTACATGTTGCAGTCGATATGGTCTTTGAAGATCCTATTGACCAAGTGCTGGTATGTGGTCCCTGTATTCTTGAGACCAAATGATATCATCCTATAGTAATACGTACCTCTGTTGATCACAAATACTGTGTGCTCCTCGTCTTCTGCATGCATGCGGATTTGGTTGTATCCAGAGAATGCATCCATGAAGCAAAGAAGCTTGTGACCCGAGGTTGCATCCACTAGTTGGTCAATCTTGGAAAGAGGGAAGCTGTCCTTCAGACATGCCCGGTTGAGGTCAGTGTAATCCATGCAGATCCTCTACTTCTCGGAAGCTTTCATGACCATCACTAAATTAGCAAGCCAGTCAGGATACTGTACCTCACGGATGAAGCCTACCATAAGTAGCTTTTCAACTTTTCCATCGATCGCCTTCTGCCATTCTGGGGCAAAGCTCCTCTTCTTCTATCGGATTGGGTGGCAGTTGGGGTCGACGTTTAACCTGTGGGTGATCACCTCAAGCGGGATCCCGGGCATGTCCACTGCAGTCCAAGCAAAGACATCTGCATTGGCCCATAAAAAGTCAAGCAGATGGGATCTCTCCTCTTCGAGCCTCAGGGCTCCCACTTGTATCATCTTCAAGGGGTCCTGTCCCAAGGGAAAAGATGCAGGGGTTCCACCGATGCACCCTTTGACTCCTGCTTTGTTGGGCTTGACTGGTTGATGACCGAATCCTACGTAGCCTCTTGCACTCCCGAGACTGTCTGTAGGCAATGCTGGACTAGCTACCAAGATCCTCTCATCTCTTCGATCCCCCAGGGAGTGGGGAACTAGACGAGGAGATGTCGGGTGGAAATGGTGGCATCAAGTAGGTTGAGTCTAGGTCGACCTAGGATCGTGTTATAAGGAGAGGAAAGCCTCACAATGATGAACGTTGTCGATACAATGCTTTGCCAAGGTGGCACCCCAGTGGTTATTAGAAGTGTAATCTCTCCTTCAACTCCAATCGAATCCCCGGTGAAGCCTACTAAGGGCATGAACACCAGCTTTATTTGATCAGTGGATAAGTTCATCCTTGCAAAAGCATCATAAAAAAGGATGTTAGTAGAGCTTCTATTGTCAACCATAATTCTTTTTACAGGGTGTTTCACTATCATCATTTCTACAATGACAGGATCATTATTTGGGTTATCTACCCTTGCCGACCCTTCTCCCTCATAGGTAAGTACAACATCATTTCCCTCTCTCCCCCTAGCCCTCTTCGAGCTTCTTCCTATCCCCCAGGAGATCATTCTGACCAGCTTCTCAGTGGGGCGATTGTCAATGGTGAGCAGTCGAGGCTGTTCATTCTGGGTTGCTGGAGGTGCTCCTTCATCCACATACTTTTTGAGGTAGTCATGCTTGATTAGGTATTCAATCTCCCTCGATGGAAATGACAGTAGTATGATATGTCGCATTCAGTGGATGGCATCAGCGAGGGAGGATGGCATAGGACGCGCTCGCCCTCGATCTCTATTAGGATCTTTACTCTCGAGGCGAGGAGAGGACTAAACTTTTCTTTATTGGTGGGGTCGACTCTGGGCCTGACCCCTGGACGTAGGGCCAGCATGACCTTCGGGGTCGAGGGCCCAGATGTCTCCCCCATGGCATGTCTCTTCAGCGACCTCCCGTCCAGCTCCCTCCTAATGTGGTCAGCCTCCTTCACATGGATGTACTTGGAGCATGAAGGAGGAGCTCCGAGTAAGTCTTCGGAGGCTTATTGTCAAGGGAGTAGATGAAGCAAGAGGTCCTAAGTCCCCTCTTCAAGGCCAACATGGCGATTGGCTCATCGAGGTGATAGATCTCTAGGGTAATAGCTTTAAACTGGGACACGTAGTCCTAGAGGAGCTCTTGAACTTGCTGACGGATCGAGAAAAGACTGTCAGCTTCACATGCCACCTTTCTGCATGCATCAAAGTGCACCATAAATTTTTTCTCTAACCGGGCAAAGGAGTCAATGCTTTCTGACTCGAGTTTGGAGAACCAGGCTCGAGCAGCCTTTTGAAGAGTAGTTAGGAAGGCAATGCAGAGGAGAGCATCGGTGGTCCCCTGGATCCTCATAAGGGCCTTGTAGCTTTTCAGGTGATCTAGGAGGTCAGTTGTCCCATCGTAGGGGTCATTCTGGGGCCACGAAATTGGCTAGGGATCGATTCCTCTTAGATTCTAGCAGAGAAGGGTGGACGGGTATCATAACCAGTAGGTTCTTTGGGGGAGCCCTGAATCTTAGCAAATCGATAGGATAGCTTAGCCAGCTTGCGCTCCTGCTCTTCAAGGTGCCTTTCCGCCTAGCGGTGGATGGCCTCGTCTATGAACCCTTCGACAGAGGCCATCAAGGGTGAAGGGGGTACGGAGTGGAGGAACTCTCTCCTGAGTTCCTGGCCATGCTGGTGCCACCGGTGCAAGCATGCACCATGGTCCGAGGCCGGGGAGCGGCCCTCCTGGCCGATCGGGCCATCATGCTGCTTCTTCCCAACCGTTTGGTGGTCTCCCCGTAGGTAAGAGGCCATATGTAATGGCCCCTCCCGGAAGGACTATGGCTGGTACAGGGATCGACAACATGGGCCGTTGACATCCCTGGTTGCTGCCGCATGGCCAGGGACCGGTGTCTCTGGTAGAGCTGGAGCACCATTGCAGCCAGGGACCGGTGTCTCTGGTGGTGCTGGCGCACCGCCGCAGCCAGGGCATGGACCTGCTGAGCCAGTGCGGTGATCTGGGGATCCACTGGAGGTGGCGGTGGTGGAGCGGGGAGCTCCCCCTCAGGGCTCTGTGGGTCATCACGATAAGGGGGGCCCCTTGCGTGGCTAGTGGAAGCCTCCCGTGCACGTGTTGTCACCATGAGGCTATGGATGTCCATGGGTGTCCTTCTTATGGTGGGGGACTTACTGTTAGAACTTCCATAGTCAATGACGTTTTTGTGTCTCCCCTTACCTGGCATGCCAATCCATTGCTGCTTAGATCACCATGGCCTATAGCTCTGACGTGTCATGGACTCATCGAGCTCCCGATGGGTAGTTGGTTCTCTTCTCTGGTTAGCTCCAGAATCGCCATGACCTGCAAAAGAGAGGAGACCCAGGCCGGGGATTTCGGCGATGACACTTCGATGATCAAGTCAGTTGGGACGATCAAGGGGAAAAGAGCCTTTGTAATAAAGAGCTTGGGGTCTCTCCGTGTAGAGGGTGAAAAATAAGACTTGTAAAATGAAAAGACAGGGTTGAGTGGAGATTAGAGAGCTGGGAAGTTTTCTTGGCTAGTTCCTTGCCTGTTTGCTCTCTGAGTCTTCCTAGTTACCTTCTCTCTCTCGGGATCCTTTCTTTTATTTTATATGAGAAAGATGGCCCAGACCAAGTTTGGGGCTTCATTGAGATATCCTTTTCCTGGTATCCCTTTCTGGATGGGTTTTCCTTTGTTTGCAGCCTTCCCCTGTCGGACAAGTCCTCGGAAGAAGTAGTACATATCTTATCTCTCTGGTGGTGCAGTTTCTCATAGGAGGGGCAGGCGCCGTGCCACTGAGCCTCGAGCCATGATGGGGCATTTCTATTCCAGGAGGGACTGTCGTAGTGTCGCAGGGCTTGGGGCCTTAATGGAATACTCCTCTTGGAGAAGGTACAGGTTCGTGTCATGACGGTTGGAGCCCTTCGGTTGTACAGTCATGGACGTGGTGGCACGCCACAGGGCCTAGAGCCTGGTTGAGCATGCATTGCATAGAATGTGCGGGTGGCGCGTTTGCATAGTTTGAATCTTTGGTAGTGTGTGCACCACCTCTCAGAGGTTGTAGATAGCTGGGAGCTTCCATGGTACGGTCTGAACCTCTACTGATCTTCTATCTCTTTTGCTTCTGGTGAGAACTTCGGCCTTGATTGGATGGGGGGAGCTCTATCTTGGGAGCTCGACCTCAAAAAGTATGAGCACAACCTCAGCCATGAGCTCGACCCCGGATGGGATATGACCTCGATCAGGGGCCCGCCCTCGATAGGTTAGGGGGAGCTCTATCTTGGGAGCTCGATCTCGGAAAGCATGAGCATAACCTCAACCAAAAGCTCGACCTTGGATGGGAGCTGACCTCGACCAGGTCACCCTCAGTAGGATAGGGGGAGCTCTATCTCGAGTGCTCAACCTCGGAAAGCATGAGCATGATCTCAGTCGGGAGCTCGACCCTGGATGGGAGCTGACCTCGGCCAGGGGCTCGCCCTCAGTAGGATAGCAGGGCTCTATCTTGGGAGCTCGACCCCGGAAAGCATGATCATGACATCGACTGGGAGCTCGACCCCGGATGGGAGCTGACCTCGATCGAGGGCTCGCCTTCAACAGGATAAGGGGAGCTCTATCTTGAGAGCTTGACCCCAGAAAGCATGAGCACGACCTCGATCAGGAGCTCAACCCCAAATGGGAGCTAACCTCGGCCGGGGCTCGCCTTCAGCAAGGTAGGGGGAGCTCTATCTCGGGATCTCGACCTTAGAAAGCAGGAGCATGACCTTGGTTGGGAGCCTGATCCCGGATGGGAGCTGACCTCGGCCGGGGGCTCACCTTCAGCAAGATAAGGGGAGCTCTATCTCGGGAGCTCGACCCTGGAAAGCATGAGCATGACCTCGACTGGGAGCTCGACCCCGAATGGGAGCTGACCTCGGCTGGGGGCTCGCCTTCTACAAGATAGGGGGACATCTATCTCGGGAGCTCAACCATGGAAAGCATGAGAATGACCTCAACTGGGAGCTCGACCTCGGATGGGAGCTGACCTCAGTTGGGGGCTCGCTTTCAGCTGGATAAGGGAGCTTTATATCGAGAGCTCGATCCCGAAAAGCATGATCATGACCTTGACGGGAGCTCAGCCCCAGATGGGAGCTGACCTCGACCGGGTGCTCGCCTTCAACAAGGTAGGGGGAGCTTTATCTCGGGAGCTCGACCCCAAAATGCATGAGCACAACCTCGGCTTGGAGCTCGATCCCAGATGGAAGCTGACCTCGACCGGGGGCTCGCCTTCAGCAGGATCGGGGGAGCTCTATCTCGGGAGCTCGACCCCAAAAAGCTTGAGCATGACCTCGGCCGGGAGCTCGACCTCGGATGGGAGCTGGCCTCGGCCGGGGTTTCGCCTTCAGATCTTCATTTGGTTACCGGGTCCATATGGCATTTTCTGCTAGCGCGACCGCCAGCATGGGCTCCACGTCAGCGATTGTGCTACATCATATGGGTTCAATATAATCTTAAGGCATAAATGAATAAAACACATCATACGATGAATCAAAAATATCTTTGTTAATAAATATATATTTGAATAGGAAGAATTTATAGAAAAGCCACTATCACATATGAAATGTGATTTGCTTATAGGGCACTATTCATTCATTTAAGACTCTATTTAAGTAGAGAAGTTTGGAACGAGAGTTTAATCTTATCGTACTGTATGTTTGAATTTGAATAAGCATGCAAGCATGCTCTGTTTGTGTTTGGATATGTTTTATCAGTTAATGTATATATCTTATTGCGGCATCAATGTTTTTTTTATTAAAGAGATGGTAATTTATACAAAAAAAAAAAAAAAGAGATAGTGATTGAGTTTGAATTATTAAACATTGAGCCATTTATGCATTTTAAGTTGTCCACTTGGTTTTAGATTTTTGCTAGACTTCCTACAAAAATGCAATATTTATTTATTTAATATATAAAGCCTTGAGTAAAAGGGAACACGGAATAGCGGGACTATTTGGTCAACATGTTGGCTAATTGGAGGGAAGCAACACTGGCTATGCCATGGTTGCCATGCTCGTAGCATTGCAACACATCTGCTTCTTAAGTGTGTGTTTGGTTTTTTTAAACCTATTATGAAGCTTTTATCGGTAAGAAAAGTAGTTTTGAAGATCTAAAATAGTTTGTTTTTTCAAAGGTTCTACATGGGAATTTTTTCCAAATAAAAAATTGTAAAAAATCACTGGAATTGCATGTAACATTTAAAGGAATCGATGCTAGGAATATTGAAAACACTGTCACTTTTAAGCATACACCAGAATACTATGATACAATTAGTAAAATGATATGCCATTTCTATTAATAATGAAAATGTTTATTGTGTTTGCCTAAAACTATATTATTCCAAAGCTTTAGTTATTTCTGCTACATCTTGAAATGAAAATATATATTGATACTAGGGGTGTATGATTAAATCACTATAAAAAAAAAGAGAAGAAAATATAAAAGAATTCAATTAAAAAGATACACTACAAGAAAAATAAGGTTTAGCAACCGATTTTTCGGTTGCTAATAATTAAAAATCGGTTGCTAAATTAATTTGCAATCGATTTTGCAACCGAAATTAGTCGGTTGCAAAAGTATAGGTTGCTAAAATTTGTGACCGATTTTTTTCGGTTGCAAAATTTAGCAACCGATTTAGCAACCGAATTTGACATAATTTTTTTGAAAAAAAATCAAAGAAATATAAAAAAAATTCTGAAAAAAAATCAGTTGCTAAATTGGTTGCTAAAAAAAATCCAGAAAAAATAAAAAAAAACGGTTGCTAAATCGGTTGCTATAAACAAATTCTAGAAAAAACAAAAAAAAATCGATTGCTAAATCGGTTACTATAAAAAAATTCCATAAAAAATAAAAAAATAGGTTGCTAAATCGGTTACTAAAAAAAAATCTAGAAAAAAAAAAATTGCTAAAAAGAAATTCAGAAAAAATAAAAAAATCGGTTGCTAAATCGGTTGCTAAAAAAAAACCCAGAAAAATAAAAAAAAATTCGGTTGCTAAATCGGTTGTTAAAATTGAATAATTTTTAAAAAAAATTACGAAATATGAATTTTTTTCCTGAATTTACAAATTTAAGCTGAGATATATAAAGTAGATATTCATTTCAACATTAGCCACAAATCATTGAGAATGGTTCAATCATACCCATTAGACACAATGTCAACATATAAAGCATCCATTAGACAGCTTAGGCACAAATCAGAGCTTAGGCACAAATCAGATATTCATATCAAGGATTCAATCATATCCAATTATCCAAAAATAACAGCTACATACATCAAATATGTTTAACCGGAATTGAATACCAGGTACAAAAATTATAAAATTTATTTTTTAAAAAACTAGCAACCAAAAAAATCGGTTGTAAATTTCAAAAATTATAAAAAGTTTTTTAAAAAATTAGCAACCGAAAAAATCATTTGAGAATTACAAAAATTATAAAATTTATTTTTTAAAAAATTAGCAACCGAAAAAATCGGTTGCAAATTTCAAAAATTATAAAAAAAAATTTTAAAAAAAATTAGCAACCAAAAAAATTGGTTGCAAATTACAAAAATTATAAAATTTATTTTTAAAAAAATTAGCAACCAAAAAAATTAGTTGCAAATTTCAAAAATTATAATTTTTTTTAAAAAAAAATTAGCAATCGAAAAAATCGGTTGCAAATTATAAAAATTATAGAATCTATTTTTAAAAAAATTAGCAACCGAAAAAATCGGTTGCAAATTCCAAAAATTATATTTTTTTAAAAAAAAAATTAGCAACCAAAAAAAATCGGTTGCAAATTACAAAAATTTTAAAATTATTTTTAAAAAAATTAGCAACCAAAAAAATCGGTTGCAAATTTCAAAAATTATAATTTTTTTTAAAAAACAATTAGCAACCAAAAAAATCGGTTGCAAATTACAAAAATTATAATTTTTTTTTTAAAAAATTAGCAACCGAAAAAATCGGTTGCAAATTTCAAAAATTATAATTTTTTTTTAAAAAAAATTAGCAACCAAAAAAATCTATTGCAAATTTTAACTTAGTAACTGAAAAAATTGGTTGCAAATTTCAAAAATTATAAAAAAAAATTTAAAAAAATTAGAAACCGAAAAAATTGGTTGCAAGATTTTATTTAAATTTAATTTTTTTATTTTTGAAATTTGCAACCAAATTTTTTGGTTGCTAAATTTTTAAGTAATAATTTTTAAAAAAATTAAAAATAATTTCTGTTTCGGTTGCAAAATTGGTTGCAAAATGAAATTTTTGCAACTGAATTTGCAATTGATTTAAATCGATTGCTAAATTATTCAGAAAAAATATCAGTTGCAAAATCGGTCACAAATATAATCAAAAAAATCGGTTGCAAAATCGGTTGCTAAAACTTGTTTTTCTTGTAGTGATAGATTTATTATAATGGCCTTACATTAAATCTACATCACCACTTTTCTTCACATTAGATTAAAGTAACAATTTGTTATATCTAATAATGGTGGGCCTCACTACAGAAAGAAAAGCCAATGCTAAAAAATTATTTTTCCGATACTTTACAAAGCATCGACTATGACAGCATGAAAATAATTTTTACCAATGCTTTTTAAAAACATCGTCACACAATATTTTGAAGCTTTATAGCATTGAGATAGTAAAATTTGCTGACACTTCGAAGCATTGGAAGTGACCAGGCCCACCCCATGCATTTTTCGATGCTTGTAGAAAGCATCAAAAATTTTTAATTGCTGATGCTTTTAAACATCACTGGATCAAACTTTTCGATGCTTTTAAAGTATTATTAGTGATGTGGTCCATCCCAAGTATCTTCCAACACTTTTAAAAAGTATCAAAAATATGTTAAATCTTGATGCTTTAAAGTGTCGTTATTGACATGCTCCTTTCCATGTATCTGCTGATGCTTTTAGAAGGTGTCAAAAATATGTTAAATTTTGATGCTTAAAAGCATCAGTAGATCAAACGCATGCCGATGCTTTTTGAATAGCATCAAGAATTTGTTAAATCCCGATGCTTTAAAGCATCGGTAGATCAAATTTTTTAAAAAATAAATACATAATTTAAAATAAAAAATTATACAAATTTTTAATAAATCTATACAATAAAATCATAATAAGCATAAATAGAAAATCTAAACATAAAATTCATTACAACCAAACATAAAAAGTTCATTACAACATAAATACATATAACAATTCCATATAAAAAAGTTCATTACAATCCAAAGTTTAACAAAATGAAAAGATACATTGAACATGTGGATAAAATAAAAAAATACTGAAATCAATTATCTGTAGGAGAAAGGTCATCACCCTATCCATGAGTACCTGATGTGTCTGGAGCTTATAAGAAATATATAAAAAGCTTGAGTTGCAAATCTATATATCATAATATATTCTATATTATTAATTTTATATAAAAATATATATTTAATAATATATATATTTACCTGATATGAAATATACATCTATACCATAGATGTAAGCCGCTCAATGTGCTCTCTCATGACCTGCATCTGGATCTCCATCACTTCTCTATCGACATCATGATCCCGGTGCAACTCCTCTATCTCCTCCTTGAGTCCATGAACATGTACATCTTGAACACCATCTGCAGCATCATGAGTATATGTAGTCACCATAAATAACTGAGTGGAGGTAACTCTAACTCCATAACTCTTACTCAACTGTAGCAATTCGATCTCATCAACTCCGTGAACACCTCGATATTAATACGACTACTTTGCATAGATGCTACGAACTCATCGATACACTCCATAACAAGAGATGTAGCTCTTTCCTATATTAATTTAGAAAAAAATAGTTATATCTTAAAGACTAACAAAATCAAACTAAAATCAATGCATGAAATAAATTATAATAAATTATTACATATAACTCTCTCAACTAATCTCGAATAAAAGTACCATCATGGTAGTATGAATCATCCGATAAAACTCCACCTCGCTGGGTTCCCTCCCATGTTCATCCATCTACAGGAAAAAATATAATTTTAAGCAAATATTACTAACAAATTTTTAAAAAAAGTAAGTATCATGATATATACTATGATATATAATGTTAGTTTTATTAAAAAGTATAAATATTTTAATATAAAAAGTATAAGGAATATATGAATTTCTATCTGACTCATGCATAACTCTTAGATCCGGATGTATGAGAAACAAATAAAACTGCTTATGCAGCGCTATTAATATCAGAATATATTTGCAAAATCAAATAAATAACTTATTATATCCTAAAAGAAAAGTATATATATAATCTACAATATAAATCAAATATTTTAATAAAGTTGTTTAAAGGAACGTAATACAAGATACATGTCCCCTATTGGAGAACCAATATTGAACCAGCTCCATCCACTGATGAGGGGGTATACTAGAAGGACAACCATTAACTACTTGCTCCTCAATTGTACTCGCAAACTTATATTTTATCTTCAATTGCGCTTTATATTCTTTCCATTTTCGGTTGAGATACTTCAATACAAAATTATGAAAGGATTGAGGGAGTACAAACTTGGTCTATAAACAAAACAAATGTTAACTCAAATAAATATTAAAAATAATTATGCCAATACAAAACAAAATAAAATAATATAAAATTTTCCAGGCCTCTATCATTTAATGCTATGCTGATACAAAGTTTTATAACTGAGAGAAATTATCGTGTAGTACCTAACAAATAACTTGTTTTCAATAATGACAGTCCAATCCAGATCTTATTTTGAACCTAATGCTTTAGAGATAGATACATGGTGGCATGAATTCATACTTTCCCATTCAAAATTTATGTCCAACTATCTTAAAGATCCCTGCCTTCTATTTAAGATTAACAATAATGTCACCATCATCATCGTAGCTGTTCTTATTGTTATTTGAAAATGATTTTTTAGCTTAATCTACAAGTTCTATATTATAAATAAAGAAAATATGGTTATTATTGAAAGTGAAGGTTAAAAATGAAGATAGTATGTATAAGAGCTTCATATAGAATTGGCAATTTGCATTCAAAACCTACAAAGTGTTAAAAATGTGAATGTAGTCTGTCTCCTATCTTATTTGTATGCTTATTCTATAAGCACAGTCATGTTATTTTAGCTAGCATAACAAAATATGTCAACCATGCAATGCTCACATATAATAATGATCAATGTAAATATCTATGATGATTAGTGATAGTAAATATCTAAATTATTTTTTTTTAAAAAAATCCTATACAATAATGTGAAGTGGTTAAAATTGACCTATACATTAAAAAAATGAATAAACTACCTTATCATGATGTATTGATTGTGAATATTTTTGAAACCTATGTATGTTTCTATTCCAGTGGGTGCCAAGTGTTGGTATGTTATGGTAGCCAGCCCATGAGCATCATAAGCATGATATATGATAGTTTAATCCTTGCCCAACCATGTCCCCCTAGTAATTTCATCAGCTCAAAACTTGTTGTAATGAGAGCAATGCATGTATGGTAAAACTAACTTGAAGCTTCAAAAGCATTTTGTTGTTTGGATATTTTGTTGTCTAGCATTGAACTTCATTTCATATATGCTTGCCTAATTGCTTGTTGATTAGTCGTTCTCATTGCCAACAAGATGGGTTGCATGGTTTGTCCAAGCATACTTTACCAAGTCAAAACTGATATTGGTGATTAATGTAAGAAGTCATCATGAGAATTAGACACTTTTTTAAATTGTAGGCATATAAGAAAGGGGAAAAGCTTTGAAAGCTTTGATTATCATCAATTTTGCTAAAAATTACTAATGTAGTCTACATTATATTCCCACCCTGCTTGTTTGATTTGTTGACTATGAGTCATTATTTTGTTTACTATGTAATAGATACATTAGTCAAATGCAGAGTACAAACAAAAGAGATTCAATTTTTTACCTACACAACTTGTAAAAGCTCAACTTTGTAAGTTGGAAACATGTAGTTCCATTTTGTATAATTTAGGGGATATAGATAATGCCTTTGCATAACTATCCCTAAAAATGAAGTCATAAGCTAGTAGCTTTTTTAACTGGTTGCCCCAGCTTAATGTATTCAACTACTATCCTCTCATCCTCGTGCATCTGCCACACATCTCATACTATTATGGGCCTACGTCTAGGTCTAACCCTCTGGATCTGTCTACAAAAAATACATAAAAATAAAATATAGTAAGAAGTATAATAAAATTTTATCTAATAAAATATAAATTATCCTGAACATGTAGCTCATCATCTATAATATCGATAGGACAATCATGCTGCCCTAAGGATGATGAACCTGCTTCAGACTGGTATGGGGAAGGACCGGCCCCAGCCTCTTATGCTGAAAAAGAAGGATCGGCTTCAGCTTGCTATGCTAAAGAAGAAGGACTGGCCTCAACCTGTTGTGCTAAAGAAGGACCAACATCAGCTTGCTATGCTGAAGAAGGACAGACCTCATGCTGCTGTACTAAAGAAGTATCGGTGTCTATCCATAAGTATTGGAAATTCACATCAGCAAGTCATCACGAGCGACACATAATGTCACATAGTATTTACATCAATAAGAGTCAGAATCAGTGAATATAAATATTAATTTAACATAATAATTTCTATAACTTAAATACAATATAAATATTTATTACCAATAACAATCAAACAATAGTATCTCCTTCAAATTCTATCCTAACCAAAGATAATATAGCATTTACATCATCAGCTAGTACAAAATTGTATGGCATGGAATGCATATAAATATCATCATCATCATCTTCCAGCTACTTTTTCATGTCATGTAAGTCCCTAGGTTTCGTTTTAATGATAGTAGCCCAGTCTTTATCTTTTGCATCTTGTATCTTGACGAGCTTGAGATAAAAAAATGAATGGATCCTCCAATAAGATACTACCTGTTACGGCCGTAACGATGACGTGGCCGGGCTCAGATACCGTCAGATATGATCGAGCCACGTGGAGGTTTCTTCGGCCGAGCCAGTGCCACATTGCCGAAATCGAGCTCGGCCAGGCTACTTCGCCAAACGACTTCCCAAGACGAAACCGTACTCGCCGAAGTCGAGCTCGGTTCGGGGCTCCTCCTGCCACCTCGCCAGGCATCCACCCAGGAGGGGTCCGCCTAGGCCGAGGTCGGCCGCTCCTTCGCTCCTTCGCCAGGTGGCCCCCGGAGATGGGTCCACCTCGGCCTCGCCAGGCGACCTCCTGCCACCTCGCCAGGCGTCCACCCAGGAGGGGTCCGCCTAGGCCGAGGTCGGCCGATTCTTCGCTCCTTCGCCAGGTGGCCCCCGGAGACGGGTCCACCTCGGTCGAAGCCAGGCGACCTCCTGCCACCTCGCCAGGCGTCCACCCAGGAGGGGTCCGCCTAGGCCGAGGTCGGCCGATTCTTCGCTCCTTCACCAGGTGGCCCTCGGAGACGGGTCCACCTCGGCCGAAGCCAGGCGACCTCCTGCCACCTCGCCAGGCGTCCACCCAGGAGGGGTCCGCCTAGGCTGAGGCGGCCGATTCTTCGCTCCTTCGCCAGGTGGCCCCCGGAGGCGGGTCCACCTCGGCCGAAGCCAGGCGATCTCCTACCACCTCGCCAGATGTCCACCCAGGAGGGATCCACCTTGGCCGAGGTCAGGCCTCCCGTACAGAGAAGATCCCAAAGGAAGAGGCGCAGGTTCTGAGGCCGCCCCTCGAGCCGTGCACATCACAGGTGGCGCCCCGTACGAATGGCGACGGCCCGCGAAACATCACTTACATCGGCCCGACAGGTCCCGCAGTCGAGAGGCGCGGTTCTGACAAAATAGGGCCCGTAAACGGATGATGCCTATACTTGGAAAGGAAAACACTCTCACTGGGCCCGAGGTCTGACCGGCCGCCTTGCCGGCGCCACCACCCTCTTTGTCTTTGCCCTTTCCCCGCTGGGCTCGGCGAACGAGGTCGGAAAGTCGCCTGACCCTCAACACCAAGAGGGGAAAGGGGAAAGAATGGGAAGGAGAGCCTCCCAGGAGGAGAAGACAGGCGAACAGCGGGAAGAGATAAAAGGAAGGAAGCTGGGGACGACAAGGTAAGCTGATCAAGCAAGGGACAAGCGAGAAACAGTGGCCAAAAGCCCCGCTCCGAGAGTGAGATCCAGGGTCCCGAGAGGGGATCGCTTGGCGTGAGCTCGGCAAGGAGGCCCGGCCGAGTTTCTGGTCCCTATAGCACCTTTCTTGCTAGTAAATTCTCTGAGTCTGGGACTCCTTCGGGGGCCCGTCTTGGAGAATCTGTTCCTTCTCGTCGTCTACTGACTTGACCGTTGGAGCTCCCTCGCCGGGATCCCCGGCCAGGGTCTCCTGACCCTCTCTTGCAGGTCCGCTCCAGCCAGGAGGCTCCGGGAGCCAAGCGGTCAGGTAGGATCGACGGATCCGAGGCACGGGCGCGGCGACGAGATCGGCAACACTACCATATATCAACTTTAAAAAATTTACAAGTATAAATCCATTTGCATCTTATTTTAAATCCATTGATGAGTTTATGTCTGCATAATCACATCTAAATAATACTACTTTAAATATTTCATAATATTTCAACTCATAAATATCTTTAAGTATATCATAATAGGTTTTTCTATTCACTTCTATCATAACACCACTATTCTATATTTTTTAAAAGTTTTCATGATCTTTAGTATGGATTTAAAACCATTGATTATGGAACTATTATATCTACTCATAACTTTGTTAGATTCTTGAGCTATGGCTATTAATTCATCTGAATAATTTCTCTATATCATCATTGATATCTAAAAATAATAAGAAATGTTGATGAGTGATTCAATGTGTTGCCCAGCGTAGCAACCCAAGAGGGGGGGTAAATTGGATGTTTTTAAAAAATTAAACAATGTATGTGATGAACTAATGTATTTGTGTAACAATATGAATGTGTTGAATGTGATCTAAATGTAGTGCTATAAAGAATAAAGAGCAATGCTAGAGAGAGTAATGAGAAAGCAAACCACACACATAAACATAAGAAATTTATAGTGATTCGGTGCACTTCAAGCACCTACATCCACTTCCCAAGCTACTTCTTGAAAATTTCACTATAATCTACCAAAGATTATAGTCAACTTAATTTTAAGGACTCACAAGTCAAACCCACTATTGGTTTTCTCACTTAGGCTCATCAACAACCTTTTCCACAAGCCAACCCTAGGCTTGTATTTCAATTCATAGCTTGGAAGGGCCTAACCCCTAGTTTCAATAGCCTTGAAACTAGTTACAGGAAATAAAACCAAAAGTATAGTTTTAAGCACAAGAATAAAGCTCTCAAAAGAGTAAAAATAATGTCGATGAAGCTCTTCTTGAATGCTTGAGTTATCTTCTTCTTCTTGAAAGCTTTCAATAAACACTTTTGGATAATGATTTGAATGCTCAATAGCTAGAATAAAGGCTTTTTTCCTTGGAATCTTTTTTTAGCTCTCTCTTATCTTTTCAATAGCTTTCTTGGATGATAGAAATTTTTTCTTGTGTCTCTTGTATCTCTCTTATGCATTCAATGAGTTTGGTGAGAGATAAATACAGCAACAACCTCCAAAAAAATATTTGTGACCGTTGGAGAAGAGAAACTAGCCATTTTGTACCATTTGAATTAATTCTAAACTTCTGAATATATAGCTGTTACTATTGTCATAACTTGTGAGTCAACTTGTGAGTCGATGCTTGGATCGACACTTGGATCGACACAAAGTGTAATTCTTGAAATCCATAGTTTTGCCTCATTTCTGGTCTCAGGCTATGAGTCAATCTATAAGTTGACACTTGAACTTGTGAGTCGACACTTGGGTCAGCACTTGACAAAAAAGTCCAGGAATGACACTATTCTATAACCTTCTTGTCTCAGGCCATGAGTCGACCTGTGAGTCGACACTTTGGTCGATACTTAGGTCAACACTTCATTGGAGTCCAAAAAATAATATTCTATCCATTTTTGTTCTCAAGCTGTGAGTCGACCTGTGTGTCGACACTTAGGTTGACACTTGGGTCGACACTTGGCATGCTGGTAGAATTTTTGCATTCTAGTCTTCAGAGATGTCGACACTTGGCTTCATAAGTCGATACTTGAGTCGACACTAAGGTCGACACTTGGTCTATTCCAATTCCAAATTTTATGCCAAGCTCCAATACTCTAAATTTTATCTAATATACTTCCAGTTTCTTCTCCATAAAGATCAAAGTGATCAATTTCATAGCTTTTCAAGGTGAGAAGAATTGATAAACTTTGAAGTTCATCTTGCATTAATGTAAATGACTTTGATGCTTTTGAGTAAAGAATTTGATGTACTTGTAACCTAGAATTCACATCTCCAATTGAAACATTAGTATAAAATATATACTCAATGTTTTATTATTCATCAAAATCAAGGGCCAAAGCTAACAATCTCTCCTTTTTGATGATGACAAAACTTTAAGTATATAAGCATTTGAGTTTAACTTTGGCTATTGTATTAAGCTTTCAAGTAAGCATATTTTCAAAGGCATTGTAAATTAAATAAGTTCATCAAACAATTTTCATATTTATCATCAAACAAAATTCATAAAGGTATTTAGATGAAAATGTATCAGCTCTTTAATTCATACAATAATATTTCAAAGTTATTGAGTCCAGCAAAGTTGAGATTTTCTCCCCCTATCTTAAGTAGAATGTGAATTCTTGAAAATTTTGGAATTTTGCTTATATAATCTATCTTACTCCCGCTTTTTGTCATCATTAAAATTAAAAGGATTTTCTCCCTCTTAACTAGTACTTTTATCAAAAAAAGGTTAATAAGATAAAAAGAAAAGTAACATAAGGAAACATAACTATCATATATAGAGAAGTTTCAGTATAACAACAAAATAGCATACATGAACTGAAAATACACTATGGTAAGTACATGAAATACAAGAAAAGCATAACATCTATGAGGCTACTCCTCATCTAATGAAAAATCTAGAACTTCAAGTGCCATGATCCTAGATGCAGAAGGTCTAGGAGTCTTGTGTGTCATGCTTCTAGTCTTAAGAGATGGGCTAGAGCGATCTACGATCCTAGAAGTCCTAATGGCACGAGTCCCAAGAGTGTCGGCTGGTGTCAAGAAAGGGAAATCTGTGGCATGCTGATCATCAGAAACAAGATCCATAGCCTAAGCTGAAGCATCTGCTGAATCAACTAGAGGCTGATCCTCATATAATGTGTCGCCACCATTTACTGGGTCATCATCACCAGCATCACTATCATCATCATCATCATGAGTATCCTCTACATCATCATCAACTGGGGGAGGAGGTGGAGGTGGAACAGAGGGTCCTGCTGTAGCTGGAGGTGGTAATAGAGATCTTAAAAGATCTCGAATCTCAATGAAGCCTACCTCCATGATTTGTCTGATCGAAGTAAGCTGCTTATCAGTATGTGCTCTTAGACTCTGCAGCTAACTCTAAAGTCTACTGGTCCTAACTGATACACTCAACATATCCTCTCCGACCGTAGTCATCTGCTTCGTCAGTCTCTCCTATAATCCAAAATTTGACTCTGAAGTATGTCGAGGAGCTCGAGCAGAAGGGGGTGGCTAGCTCATACTCTGATCCGATGACGGGTGCATGTATGGAGGGAGTCATCTGTGGAGCAGGTGCAGAAGGTCCAGCCTCTGCTGCCCTGATCTCATCCTCCTCATCATGCTCTTAGCCTGACTCTCTCCTTGTCCATCTGCCTCATACCTTTCCATACCACATCCGGTGAAGTGACTTCTCCCTATAGGTGTCCGTGTGCAAAAACTCTTTGGAGGCCTCGCCCTCTAAGGGTATCCCATAAGCATGAAAGATATGAGTCAGTCCCATCCCATAAGGTAAACACAATCTCCTTTGGATGGCTGCCTCATCCATCTAATGTACCATTAGTATCGGAAGGTTGATGGCTATCCTCTAGGTTAGAGTCACCATCAACACTAGCTCCCGCACCATAATAAAGTCAAAGCAGCCTGTCTTTGGAAGTAGGATGTGAGCAATGATGTGGTGCAGCAATCTCATCTCCATCAATAACTGATTGGAAAAAAAAGTGGATATCCCTCTAATGTTGTCCCATTCCAAGATACATCTGAAAGCATCATCTCTGTCTACCACATAGCTAGCTGCTAGACCTTGCTGAGGAATCTCCCAAATCTGACAAACTATCTCAGGAGTGATTAGGATCTGTACTCCCCTGACCTGAGCAGTCCAAGTGATCCCATCAGTGGCCATACTACCATAAAACTCTCTCATCAAATACGGGTAGTAGCGCATGGTGCAGAATGGGACCAATCTTGCAGCTCTCAGCAGATCGCCAATCATAAATCCCTCGGAGTCCAGAAATGGTAAATCAGTCCTCCTGCCATAAGCAATAACCTTCCCTGCCACCATTTCGGCTATCAGGGAAGACTGCGGAGGTGGAGCTCTTGTAGCTGCTTGACCTTCAGGCTCATCTCACTGCCCAGCTAGATCCCGTAGAGCCTTTGATCTTCTTTCCCCTGAGCTAGCTTCTCCATGCTCAAAATGGGATCTTTTCTTATGAAAAGCCACTTGTTTTCTTGGACCCATGGCTACCGAAACTACAAGGAATGGACGGGATTGAAGGAGAGAAGGGGGATTTTGCCAAAAATAGAAGGATAAGGATGAGAAAATACTATTTGAGGAAGATGGAAGATGTTTGGGGACCACTAGGGTGAGAGAAGATTGAAAATGAAATGGAAAAGGCTGCTCGATGATGCCCTAGATAAATAGTTCAATCGGTCATAAGTTGATACTTACGATTTGCTCAAGTGTTGACACTTCGATGAGTCGATACTTGGAAAAATCTCAAGTGTTGATACTTGACCAAAAAATTAGAAAAAATCAAGAAAAATTTCAATAAATTTGAGAAATTCAAGGGGGTGTCCAGGGATTATACCAAGTAATATTTTAGAAGATTTGGAACTTTTGAAAGATTTCAATGAAGTATTTGAAAGAGTTTCAATCAAAAGGGTCAAGGATGCCTAATTCTCTCATAATCATACATAACCTATCTTCGCTAAGGGGCTTAGTGAAAATATCTGCTAATTGCCTATCAGTATACACAAAATCAAGCATTACATCACCATTTTGTACTTATGTTATCACATCTTATAGGAGTTTTATTCAACTTAATACCAAAGTCTTTGAGTTGTTGTTTGAGCCATAAGATTTAAGCACATGAACTTCCATTTGCTATATATTCGGCTTCTGCCGTAGATAGAGCAATTAAATTTTATTTCTTGTTAAATCATGAAATTAAATTAACTCTAAAAAATTGACATGTTCTACTAGTGCTTTTCTTATTTAGTTTATAACCAGTAAAGTCAGCATCAGAATAAGCAATCAATTCTATTGATGAATCTCTAGAATACTACAGTTCAATATCTATTGTGCCAAATAAATATCTAAGCATGCATTTAACAGCCAATACATGAGATTCTTTAGGAGCAGACTGATATCTAGCACACATACATATACTAAACATAATATCTGACCTACTTGTAGTTAAGTATAATAATGAATCAATGATATCCCTATATAATTTTTGATCAACATTTTTACCAAATTCATCTTTGTCAAGTTTGCAAGAAGGGCTCATAGGTGTACCTAATGGCTTGGTTGTCTCCATCCCAAACTTCTTTAAGATTGCTTTTGTATATTTGGCTTGATTGATGAAGATCCCTTCTCTAGTTTGCTTGATTTGGAGTCTAAGGAAGAAGTTTAGTTCTCCCATCATACTTATCTCGAACTCTCCCTGCATAAGCTTGGCAAACTCTTGACAAAGTATTTTATTAGTAGCACCAAAAATGATATCATCAACATAAACTTGTACTACTAAAAGATCATCATTTTTTTTTTCAAAAATAGTGTAGCATCTACATTGTCTTTAGAAAAGCCGTTTTCAAGAAGAAATTTACTTAACCTATTATACCAAGCTCTTAGAGCTTGTTTTAAACCATATAAAGCCTTGTGAAGTTTAAAAACATGGCCAGGATATATATGGTTTTCAAAACCAGGGGACTGTTCAATATAACTATTTAAAAATATACTTTTAACATCCATTTGAAATAATTTAAAATTCATAAAGAAACAAAATCAAGTAATAACCTAATTGCTTTTAAAATAGTAATCGAAGCAAAAGTTTCATCAAAATCAATGCCCTCTTTTTGATTATAACATTTTGCTACCAATCTAGCTTTATTTTTAGTTACTACTCCATTTTCATCAAGTTTATTTCTGAAAACCCATTTGGTTCCAATTATTGAAAAATTAGAAGGCCTTTTAAGTAAAGTCCAAACTTTGTTTCTTTCGAATTAAGTTAATTCATCTTGTATTGCATTTATCCAATTTGGATCCTTTTCAGCTTCTTCAATTGATTTAGGTTCAATTTGTGATATAAATACTAAATAATCACACACATTTCTTAGTGAGGAATGAGTACTTATCCCTTTTGATGGATCACCAATTATAAGTTCTTTAGGGTATCCATGAGCATACCTCCATTCTCTAGATAGTGGTTTGGGTGTTGACGAAGCCCTAACATCTTGCACTTGTTCTTCTTCATGGTTTTGATCACCTTCTTGCTCTTTGGAAGGTCCTTCATTGATTGATAATTTTTCAATCCTTTATATACCTGTTTCATCATCAAAAGTATCTTCTTTTCTAGAAGATTTTTTGTTCGTTTCATCAAAAACAACATGAATGGATTCTTTAACAAGAAGTGTTCTTCTGTTGAAGACCCTGTATGCCTTGTTAGAAGTAGAGTATCCTAAGAAGATACCCTCATCTAACTTGGCATCAAATTTACTTTGATTGTCTTTGCCATTGTTTAGAATGAAATAACGGCATCCAAATACACGAAAATACTTGATAGTTGGTTTTCTACCTTTCCAAAGTTCATAAGACGTTTTCTTCAAAATTGGTTAGATCAAAACATAATTTAAAATATAACAAGCAGTGTTTATGGCTTCCATCCAAAAATATCTAGGTAAATTATTTTCATAAAGTATAGTGCATGCCATTTCTTCTAGTATCATATTCTTTCTTTCTACCATCCCATTTTATTGAGGTATCCTAGGTATAGAAAAGTTATGATGAATTCCATTTTTATTGCAAAATATTTCAAAATCATGATTTTCAAACTCGATTCCATGATCACTACGTAAAGAGATAATTGAAATACTTTTTTCATTTAAAACTTTCTTATAAAACTTGATGAATACAGAAAATATTTCATCTTTATGAGCTAAAAATATTACCCATATAATATATGAGAAATCATCTATAATAACTAGACCATACTTCTTGCCTCCCAAACTAGTTGTTCTAGTAGGTCCAAAGAGATCCATATGAAGTAATTCTAAGGGTCTAAATACAGAGACTACTCCTTTTGGTTTGAAAGATGATTTTGTTTGTTTTTCAAGTTGACATGCACTATAAATCTTATCATTTTCAAAGGTAAGTTTTGGCAAATCTTTTATAAGATTGTTTTTATTTAATTTAGAAAATATATACATACTTGCATGCCCTAGTCTACAATGCCAAAGATAACTAGTTTCATTGATCTTGGCTTCCATTGCCACTAGGCACTGACTATTTTGCATAGGAAGATCATCAAGATTAACCAAGTAAATGTTCCCATGCCTATGACTAATGAACTTAATGTCATTGTCATTAAGATTAGACATAATGTACATAGAAGATTCAAAAACCACTTTGAAACCTTTATCACAAAATTGGCTTATGCTAAGCAAATTATATTTTAACCATCAACAAATAAAATATTATCAATATAAGTAAAGGGGGTGATATGGACTTCACCGATACCAATAATTTTATCATTTCCATTATTACCAAATGTCACAGTTCCACCATTTAGAGCCTCAAGAGATGAGAATTACTTTACATCTTCGGTTATGTATCTTGAGCAACCACTATCAAGGTACCACAATCTTCTTTTCTTTTTGGTTGCAAGACATACCTACAAAATCAGATCAAGTAGAGACTTTAGGTACCCAAGTCATCTTGGATCCTTTATGATTAGTTGATGTGGTTTCTTTTGGAATCCAAACTTTTCTAATACTATTTACTTTTCTTCTATCACACATGTAAGATTTATGTCCTAGCTTACTACAAGAATAACATGTAATGCTAAAAAATGCAGGAACAAAGAAATTTTTGAAATACTTTTATTATTTTTTAGGTTTAAAACCTAGGCCTGCTTTATTGAAAACCGCTTTTTGGCTATTTAAGAGCATATTAAGTTTTTCTAAACTATAGGTAAACTTTTCAACAAATAGTTTTACTTTTTCAACCTCTTCTTTGCATTTCTTATTTTCTTGCAAAAATTTTTTGTTTTGTTTGATAAGTTTTTACATTTGTTACAAAAACTTTATCCTTTTTCAAAGCTTCTTTTTCTTTCAAAAGTTCTTCCTTTTCTCTTTCAAAGAAGTAATTTAATCATTCAATTCTTTGTTTTCTCGAAGCAAGCAATCATTATCTTTCAAAAACTTATCATTTGTTTTAGATAGCTCTATGTTTTGCTTTTTCAATTCTCTATTTTTTATTTTAAGTTTTTGATATTCTACAATAAGTTCATCAAAGATATCATGTAATTCTTCAAAAGTAAATTCACTTTCAAGTTCAAATTTTACCTCTTCTTCATTTGCCATGAAGCAAATGTTGGCAACCTCTTGCTACTCTTCATCAGAGCTTGAATCTTCACTCTCACTCCATGTTGCCATCATTACTTTCTTTCTGAACTTCTTTTTGGCCTTTTTGAGAGTGGGGCAATCCATTTTATAATGACCCGACTTCTTATACTCAAAATATATTGGTTGCTTCCTTTCCTTTTTTTTTTTCCCTTCTCCTTATTAGGCTCTCCCTTTTGTGGCTTTTTCTTGTAGTTGTGCTTTTTCTTTCTCATGAATCTCTTAAATTTCCTTAAGATAAGAGCCATTTCATCTTCCTCTTCTTATCAGAATCATTACTGAAATCCTCCTTATTTGTGAACTTGAATGCAATAGTCTTCTTTTTCTTGTCATTGTCCACTATCTTCTGCTTTAGGGATAGCTCATATGCATAAGTGATCCCAGAGCTGCTCAAGAGGAAGAATATTGACATCCTTGGCTTCTTCAATAGCTGTGACTTTTGGATCCCATGATGATGGAAGAGACCTGAAAATTTTGTTGACATGTTCAGCATTAGATAAAACTTTTTCCAAACTCCTCATACCATTAACAATGTTAGTAAACTTAGTGTACATTTCACTAATAGATTTATTTGGTTCCATCTTAAATATTTCATAAGTATGGATGAGCATGTTAACTTTGGTATCTTCACTTGATGTGCACCCTCATGGGTAACTTCAAGTATGTCCCAGATTTTCTTGACGGAGGTACAATTAGATTCCTATTAAATTTGCTAGGATCTAATGCACAAAATAATAAATTCATAGCCTTTGCATTAAGCTCCGCTTGCTTATTGTTATTCTCTTCCCAATCATCTTCAAATTTGGAAGTGGGAATGCCACTAACCAAAACAGTAAACTGATGAGGACCTTTAACTATGGTCTTCCAAATATTGTAATCTATGGCTTGAATGTAGATGCGCAAGCATGTCTTCTAGTAAGTGTAATTTGTGTCATTAAAAAGTGGGAGATGGTTTGAGGATTGATCCTTAACAATACCAACACCAATTTGGGCTACCATTAGATATTTGACTCAAGATCGTTAGACCTATATGCTGAGTACCAAGCTCTGATACCACTTGTTGCCTAGCAAGCAATCCAAAAGAGGGGGTGAATTGGGTTTCTTAAAAAATTTAAACAAAGTATGTGCTGAACTAATGTGTTTGTGTAATAATATGAATGTATTGAATGTGATATAAATGCATGCTATAAAGCATAAAGAGCAATGCTAGAGAGAGTAATGAGAAAGCAAACCACATACACAAATACAAGAAGTTTATAGTGGTTCGGTGCACTCCAAGCACCTATATCTACTCCCCAAGCTACCTCTTGGAAATTTCACTATAATCTACCAAAGATTACAGCCAACTTGTTTTCAAGGGCTCACAAGTCAAACCCACTATTGGTTTTCTCACTTAGACTCACCAATAACCTTTCCCACAAGCCAACCCTAGGCTTGTATTCCAATTCACGACTTGGAAGGCCCTAACCCTTAGTTTCAATAGCCTTGAAACTAGTTACAGAAAACCAAAAGTATAGTTTTAAGCATAAGAATAAAGCTCTCAAAAGAGCAAAAATAATATCGATGAAGCTCTTCTTGAATGCTTGAGCTGTCTTCTTCTTCTTGGAAGCTTTCAATGAATACTTTTGGATATTGATTTGAAGGCTCAATAGCTAGAATAAAGGGTTTTTACCTTGGAATCTTTTTTTTTAGTTCTCTCTTGTCTTTTTAATAACTTTCTTGGATGATAGAAGTTTTTTCTTATGTCTCTTGTGTCTCTCTTATATATTCAATGAGTTTAGTAAGAGATAAATACAGCAACAACCTCCAAAAAATTGTTTGTGATCATTGAAGAAGAGAAACTAGCCATTTTGTACCGTTTGAATCAAGTCCGAACTTCTGAAAATATAGCCATTACTGTTTTCAAAACCTGTGAGTCGACCTATGAGTTGACACTTGGATTGACACTTAGGTTGATACTTGGATCGACACCAGGTGTAATTCTTGAAATCCATGGTTCTGCTTCATTTTTGGTCTCAGGCTATGAGTCGATCTGTGAGTCAACACTTGAACTTGTGAGTCGACACTTGGGTCGATACCTAGGTCAGCACTTGGCAAAAAAGTCCAGGAATGACACTATTCTGTAACCTTCTTGTCTCAGGCCATGAGTCAAACTGTGAGTCGACCTGTGAGTCGATACTTGGATCGACACTTGGGTCAATACTTCACTAGAGTCTAAAAAATAATGTTCTATCCATTTCTGTTCTCAGGCCTTGAGTCGACATGTGAGTCGACACTTAGGTCGACACTTGGGTCGACACTTGACGTGTTGACATAATTTCTACGTGCCAATCTTCAAAGGTATCGACACTTAGCTTCATGAGTCGATACTTGAGTCGACACTAAGGTCGCTACTTGGTCTGTGCCAATTCCAAATTTTGTGTCAAGCTCCGAAACTCTAAATTTTGTCCAATATACTTCCAGTTTCTTCTCCATAAAGACCAAAGTGATCAATTTCATGGCTTTCCAAGGTGAGAAGACTTGATAAACTTTGAAGTTCATCTTGCATTAATGTAAATGACTTTGATGCTTTTGAGTAAAGAATTTGATGTACCTGTAACCTAGAATTCACTGCTCTAATTGAAACATTAGTACAAAATATATACTCAACATTTTGTTATTTATCAAAATCAAGAGCCAAAGCTAACACGATATTAAATATATCCAAAATTAACATATTCTTTAGATGTGTTAAATCTATTTTTAAAGCCTCGTAAAAAATATCTTAACTAACCATCACTACTTAGTTGTTGATTAGGACGAGTTCTATGATTGGCTTATTATTGAAACATTAAAAATTTACTACATAAAATATATATTATTCATTTAGAATATTATATAAGATAAGATATTTAAACTTGTAATGTTTTAAATATACTAATCTGCGATAGTCAGATATTATATCACTATGAAGTAACATATAATGATATGCTTGTACTATGGATTTTTGATCAAGTACAATACTTTCAATTTTTTCTATAATTCTGCCAGTAGTTAAAAATTTATATAATTTTGCATTGCCCATAAAATTGCCATGCTATTGAGATCTATTAAATATATTCTTTATACCTTAAAGATATCTTGAACATAATGTCAAATACTTTTTAATAATATATCTTTCAGTAATCAAGCTCTCGGGATAGACTTTATTTCATACATAATCTTTCAATCATACAAGACACCTTCAAGAATTAAAAATTTATTTAAATATCATTATGACGCTACTTCTAATAAAATTACTTAAAATTTTAAAATTTATAATAATACCTTTCAATATGATACATCCATCTATAGTATACCGGCCTACTAAGCTTAACTTCAAAAGCTAAGTGAATGAGTAGATGTACCATAATGATAAAAGCTAAAAAAAAAAAATTTCTTTATCTAGTAAAGTATAATCGTAACATCAGACTCCAACTGATTAAGTTTCTAAGGATTAATAACATTTGAACATAATACCTTAAAGAATAATGACAATTGAAGTATAACTGCATGAACTTGTTTAGGCACTGATGATCTTAAAGCTAATGAAAAAATATCTTGCATCAATATATGACCATCATAACTTTTAAAATTAGAAAGTTTTCGATTTTTTAGATATATACATCATGAAATATTTGATGCATATCTATCAGGTACTTTAATATTTTTCAAAATTGTCAGAAAATTATCTTTCTTCTTAAGCAAACATTGTATAACATATAAGAAATAAATAAATTCTATCATTAGCAAGTATCTTTAGTCATTCCATCAAAGTTCAACAATGTTCCAAGTAGATTATTACAAACATTCTTCTTTTTATGTATGACATCAAGATTATGTCGAATAAGGTTATATTCCCAATAAAGTAAGTCAAAGATGATACTTCTTTTTTTATAAATATTTGCTAGGTTGATATGTAGATGCTATATGCACGTCTTCTTCATTTTTATTTTTGAAAAGATTATCAGAATTTTCAAACACCTCTACATTCATAGTATTAGTATTCACTTTCTCTGACAACCCTTCTTGATCATCCCATCCTTTTTTTAGAAAACTTAAAGAATTTACCATATATGTAATTGATGTTATCCATTTATCTATAAAATAAGAGCACATCCCAATTTTATAGTACTATCAAATAAATCTTTCTGAAATCGAAATAGATGATTTGCTTCTAACTATCAACGATGTCCCATGTAATAAAATTTTTCTTCATATTTTAACCAAATTAAATGTATTAAGTCTGCACAACAAGGATATGTAACTCGCTCTTTTGTACTCCAATCAAATAAATTGGTATATACTAGAAAATCATTAATATACCATAACAAAGCTCCTCGCAATTTAAATATTTGACCATTGAAAGCATTAGTTGCATTGACACCCTCCTATAATTATTTCAATTCTTCTATTAAAGGTTATAAAAAAATATTAATATCATTCCTTAGATCCTTATCACTTGGATAAGCACTGACAATATAAATGCGAATTGTTTCATGCATATCCATGATGATAAATTGTATAGTATTAGAATAACTGGCCAAGTGTTATAGGTAAAACTTAGAGCCCGAAATGGATTGAAGCCATCTAAAGCTCAACCCAACCTAACATTGTAAACATTAGAGACAAAATCAAAATATCTAGTATCAAATACTTTTCATGCTAAACTATCTACTGGATGTCTCAATATTTCATCCTTTATACGTCCTTCATCATGCCATCTCATTAATAAAACTATTTTTGATGATGCATAGAGCTTCCTCAATCTAGGAATATGAGGAAAATAACATAATATGTTTGTCAAATTCTTTGTATTCTACATGGCTTTTACTCCATTCATTATATCATCCTCATCTTCTTTATAGATTGTCCATCATGAAGATCCACATACATTGCATGACTCTCGATCAACATTTTTATCTTGATAAAATATATAGTCTTTTTGATAACTATGAATCTTTTTATATCCAAGATCCAGTTCTTTTACAACTTTCTTGGCTTCATAATAAGAGGATGGTGAACTAGTACTTTCTAGAAATGCATCCTTTAATAATTTGAGAAGTATAGTAAAACTCTTTTTAGACCATCTATTCATATATTTTATATGAAACAAATGTACAAGAAAAGAAATCTTAGAAAATTTTATATAGGATATAGGCATTTAATTTTTAGATTAGGTATTAAAAATAATATATAAGCATTTAATTTTTTTATCTAATTCATAAGATTATAGCTACACCCAAACTTTTCTTATGTTTTGTCCTCCTCTGTACCTTGCTCCCCAAATTCATTCCCTATTTTTAGCTTCATCAATCAGCAGCAATCGAGCCAATATAGTTAGACGGAAAGCTAACGATGAAACCAATGGAGGACTTCCATACCCCAACCCGATTCTCCCAAAATTTTTAAAAAAGTATCGAAGAGTTGAAAACAAAGAATAATGTAATATATTTGAACCATCAACTACATAGGATCCTAAAATCCAAACAGAAAGGTGCTATAGCCAATCCCTTTGGAGCATTCTAAAATGGCTCATCCCATGTATATTCAAATTACAACAAAAAAAAGAAAACAAGTCTTTCAAATAGAAGGGAGGATGGGATGGGGGTTAGGATGAAATTTACCACGAATAAGCTTGGCTGGTGAACTTGGCCAATGATGGTGAAGTTGATGAGAGGAAAGCAATGATCGGCCGTGAATTTGCTAAGGAGGATACCATAAAATGAAGAAATATGGCCAGGAATGGGGCGAGGATAGGAGGGAAAGCAAGTATCAACCCGCAAATCCACTGAGGATAAGGCCAGAATTAGAGAAATCCAGAAAGGGATGGAGGATGAGATAGAAAGCGATGATCAACCGCGAATCCATCGAGGAGGAGGCAGGAAATGGAGCAATCTAGCTGGGGAAGAAGGAAGGATGGGAGGGAAAGCCAAGATTTGTAAGGGAGGGAGGTTAGGAGGGGAAAGAAAAACATGCCAGAAAGTGGACTGTGCGGATTTTTGAAAAAACTTGCTGATACTTTAAAGCATTGTTAAAACCTGACTAACTCGATGCATGGAAAAAGCATCAATAGATCATATGCTTTATTTGTCAATGCTTTTAAGCATCGTTAAAATCCGGTATAACTTGACCTAGGAAAAAAATGTCGGTAGATCCAGTATTTTATTTGCCGATGCTTTTAAGCAGCGTTATATGTCGATACTTTAAAAAAATATCGGCAGGTGTGCATAACTTCTCAATGCTCCATCCTAGCATTGGGAAACAATAGTTGGCTTTTATCCCTTTCTTTGTAGTGGCCTGGACTAAAGTTCCTGCATGTTAAATGAATAAGATATCTCAAATGTCCTTCCATGAAGAATGAGCAAGATATCTATATCAAGGTTTTGATCTTGATTTCCTCAAAAAAAAGAAAGGTTTTTATCTTGATAAATATAGTAGCTGAGGTACCGGTTATATTGGCATTTGGCACATCCGGTGTCTGGTCCTCATTATATATGTTGCCTGTTGATTACCTTAGTCACTCTCCCATTTTACATGTATCTGTCTGTATGAGCTTGGATATAATTTTACTAGATAAATTATGGTGAACATAAAAATAATAAATATAAAAATGCAAAAAGTTGAAAGGTGTCACTGTAATTTATCTAAAATTTTTAAACTACTAGCACATAATATAAATTCTTTTGGTGGTTATAAGTTATTATTGCTATATAATAATTTTAATTAACACTTCTAACAAACCGTTGCAATATTTTTGTGATATTTCATGAAACCATTATTAGAAAGCATTTATAGTAACAAACTTTGCCAATTGCTAATTACTAAAATTCATTATGCATTGACACATATCCTAGTAGTTCATAGGAGTTGTTTATAAACATCAAATTTCCAAACATAATTCATCGTCATCTTTGCCTTCACCCTTACCTTATCCTTGCATTTATTTTTATTTTCCTTGCTTTTGTTATCCAGTCTACTCTAGTTTATCGATAGATGTATCATACAACTATAGCCCCAACTATATCTTACCTCATCTTTTGAGGAAGCAGTATCATGTATGGTAGTAAAAGTCTTGGAAGGTCAAGACATCATAACATGCGTTATTGATCTTTCAACCTATTTTCTTTCCAGCTATCTACACCAATGGCATGCTTGCATCATCCATTCCACGGCCAACAAATATGAATATAAAATAACAAATATTAGAATGGAAAGCAACAGATAGTAATAAAAACAAAAAAGTTCTTTAATAAATGAAAACAATATTAAATTTCTAGATGGCATCACTATTTTGAATATCGAACTTTATTAGATAATGATACTTATTTTTGCTATATAACAACTATTACATTTGAATGATGATTGTTATTTAAAAGCCTTCATGCTCTTTTATATATATATTATGCGCTTGGAGACCTCCTAAACCAATTTAACAACCACTTCAATGTTTTAATGGCTGTTATTTGTAATCTATCTCTAAAACATTTTAATAGTCATTGTAGTTTACAATAATATTAATCTTTATCTCTATATATAACCCAAAAAGGCTTCTTAAAAATATATTCACATACACATAGAACGCACACATGTACACACCTATGTACAAAAGAGGTATAATTGTGTGGAAAACATCGGCTAGCTAGTTATGTAATTAAATATAAAATTCTATATATTTGATGTCAAAAGATATGATGGCAGATAAACAAAGGATTAGGTTTTAGGTCCGGTTCTCCACCAATTAATGCCGCACATAGTTCTGAGAGAAGTTTCCCCGGCAATCGCGGGAATTGTAACAGGCCAAGAGTTCAAAGCCTACTGACTACTGTACGGGTGGTCTAACAAATCTTTTATCTAATTGTATTACGTTCGAATTAGCCAGCGTGTAGCTTTTGATTCTAAAACATATATATTCGGTATCCCACATGCAACCGCTTGGTTTGCCTTCACTGGCGTTCGTCAAAATAATTCCCCTTTCCTGTGTTGAAAATTTTATTCGCCATTGTACCATAGATGCCTAACCCACATGTTAACGAAGACCATGGAACTCATCCACTTGAGTTCGTATCTCGGTTGAAGTGCACAAAATATTGAAATATTAGCATAGGCGGATGCGAGTTTCTCGGTTCACATTCACCATTAGCTATGGGGAAACCAGTCTTAATGTTTTCCTAGCTAGTTGAATAATGTGTTGGGATAAACCGGCTTAGCAAAGGCTAATTGCTGGTTCAAGGGTGCAATTCAACTTCTTTTGAACTGGTCGTCTATATCAGAAGGCTTGAAGGTGACTTCTTGGGCTGAAGAAGCAACAACTCGACATCACCGTTCCAGTTACATCATTGGGTCAATCGTTCAGCCCGCGCCGAAGAGATCGGTCCCGAAGCACATCCCTGATCCATGCTATGCCAGGCGCCCGGTGGCGGGCCGGTCTTCTTCGGATCACTTCGAAGAAGACTGGTCCGAAGAAGACGGCCGCTTCATTCCCCAACTTGCTTCAAAAAAAATGAATACAAAGAAAATACTCCAGTCCGCTCCGAAGGAGGCCATTCCGATGCGAACAGCTGGGATGTCTTCAGCCTACTCTGAAGAGGATAGGTGCAAGGCAGTCAGCCGATTTGGCCTCGGTCCCTTTCGGAGGAGCAGCCTTGAAGCAAATCTTCAATTGATCTCAAATCTCCAGACGTGGATATGGTTGTTGTAACCAACCATGTAGCCACTAACTCCAACAATATCAAAGTGGTCTGAATCAGTCACGTGGCCACTAACTCCAATACCAACAATATCGAGATGGCTAGAATCAGGCAGTAACTGCTTATGGTCATGGAGGGGTTAAGCTAACCAACCCCACTTAACCAGAGGCATGTGGGCTTAACTATATTTTTACACATCTGCTATTATAAATACTGGTAAGAGGGGGCACTCAACAGTCAAGCTAAGGTATGTAAGCTAAGAAAAAGCAAATTCTCTGAGTCTCTTTCACACACTCTCTCTTTCTCCGAGAACTCTCCATTTTGTTGCTCAAGCCTTCACTAACTTAGGCATCGGAGTGTCCCCCACCGGAGAAAATTCGGTCAGGGGATATGTTTTGCAAGATTCTTGGAAGGTGAGCTGGCGATCTAGCAGTTCCTTCTGGTACGTGGAGGTTCGACGCCAACAGATTGGCGCGCCAGGAAGGGGAAGAACTACCATCCCCTCATGAAAAGAAGAGTTTGAAAAAGCCATAATGGTGAAAGGTAAGACTCAAAATGCTTTGACGAGCAGGGGACTCTACCCTCTTAGAGGAATGATCCCTCGATGGAGAATAATGTCCCACCTCCCACACTGGTCGTGGGACAACACCAGTTTGAAGCCCTCCTGAACTGGGTTAACGCTCTCACAACCATGGTTCAGAATTTTCAAGAGACTACCCTTCAGGTGGGGCATCCACCGGCCTCTAGGCACAGTCATCGGTCTAGAGAAACTGGAGACCACCACCACGGATCTACCCGACGCTCCCTTTGGGATTGGCCCTCTCACGATGGCCGAAGTTCCCGACATTCAAAGCACACTGATGATCGATATGTGAGGAAGGGTTCCAGACGATCTCCCTTTGTCTCCTTTGAAGACTCTACTCCCGAAAGTGCTGGGCAGAAAGGAGCCCACTATGACTATGAAGAAAAGTTTAAGATGCTTAAAGCACAGATTATAAGGCTCCACGATCAGAAAAGAGACGGCGAGTTCATGGCCTATGACTCACAACCTCCGTTTACCTCAAAAATAATGGAGGAAGTCATCCCTTGGCATTTTAAAGTCCGTCAGATGAAATCCTACGATAGGACCACCGACCCTCTTGATCATCTGGGTAGCTTCAAGGCTCACATGATGATCCAAGGAGCCTCCGATGCATTGTACTGCTTGGCCTTTCCTGTGACCCTAAAGAAGGCAGCTCGAATGTGGTATTCAAGCATATGCCCAGGTACTATCGACTCCTTTTCTGAATTAGAAAAACTATTTGTCTCACATTTCAGGACTTATCGAAAGATGCCCCGGAATACCGATAATTTGTTCCTCCATCAAAATAAAGGAGAGAGCCTCAAGGACTACATCACAAGATTCAATTTTGCCACTCTTAATATCCCTGATCTCAATGAGTATGTGGCCATGTCCGCTTTAAAGAAGGGGCTCCGATCATCCAGGCTCATATTTTCTCTAGACAAAAAGTTTTCAATATGCTGAGCTCCTAACAAGAGCTCAGAAGTATGCGGATGTCGAAGAGCAAGCAGCAAATCGGTGCCTGATTGAAGGGAAATCAGTTTCCAAGAAGAAGAGCAACAGGGGGCTGAATCCCCCTGCACGCTCCAATAACGTTGACTCCACTCAACGACGTAGTCCCAGGCCCAAAGCATTGGGCAGAAAATTTGATTCATATACTCCCCTCAATCTTCCAAGGGAAAGAATCTTTATGGAGATAGAGAAAGAGAGCTACCTCTAACGGCCGTGCCCCACGAGGACGTCATCCTCTGCAAGGAACAGAAGCAAGTACTACCGATTCCATAGGGATCACGACCATAATACTGAAGACTGCATCCAACTTAAAGATGCAATAAAAGACCTAATCAAGAGGGGATACTTAGGAAAGTACGTCGGCCACCCAGAACCTTGATATGAAGTTGCTGCCCCTCAGAGGGCCATTGAAGAAGCTGAATTGCCCAACCAGAGGCCCACTAATGGAAGGGCGGGCATGCTACCTTGGCAAATTGACTGGAGGAGAGCCGAAGAGGATGATCCCAAGAGGCTCAAGGGCAATAATTCTGTATACTTCTCTGACGATGTCCTCCAGGGAGTTCAACTCCCATACAATGACCATGTTGTAGTCTTGCCGTTGTAGCCAATTATGATGTAAGACGTACTTTAGTAGATAATGGAAGCTCTGTCGATGTTTTACTTTATGATGCATTCTCTAGAATGGATCTGTCTAAAGACAAGCTACAGAAATCTCCTATACCTCTGACTTGGTTTGGAGGCAACCAAATTGGAGTCGAAGGAGAAATAATACTGCCTGTAATCCTTGGCATAGAGCCGTGTCAAAAGAGTTCCACATCAATTTCGTAATAGTCTGAATCCCATCGACCTATAACGTGATATTGGGATGGCTACCTTGAACAAATTCAGGGCCGTAGTCTGACATACCACCTTCTAATGCTCTTTCCCACCCGAAGTAGGATCGCGAAAGCAAGAGGGGATCAAAGAGCCACCCGACAATGCCAATGATACAAGATAAGCAATCGGCTGATCTCATCATCCTAGATCAGCTGGACCCAAGGGATCAGATGGAAAATTATGAGGAACCAATGGAAAAGACTATTTCTGTCTTTAGACGAAGATGACCCCACCAAAACAGTGCAGATAGGAAGCCTACTTGATGAAGGAATGAAGACAAGGCTGATCCGTTTTCTATGGAACAACATCGATGCCTTCGCCTGGTTGGCTTCGGACATGCCTGGAATCCCTATCAAAGTAATTACTCATCGGTTGGAAGTTGTCTCTAACTATAAGCCAATTCGGTATAAGAAAAGGAACTTTGTCCCTAAAAGACAAAGGGCGTTAGATGAAGAAGTGGGTAAGCTTCTTAAAGTTGGATTTGTTAGGAAAGTACGTTATCCAAAGTGGATAGCTAATATTATGATGGTAAGGAAGGCCAACAGCAAGTGGAGGATTTGTATCAACTATACAGATCTCAACAAGACTTGTCCAAAAGATAGCTTCCTCTTGCCAAAGATAGACCAACTGGTCGATGCCACTATTGGTCACCAGCTACTAAGCTTCATGGATGCTTTTTCCAGCTATAACTAGATATGAATGGATCTTGAAGATGAAGATAAGATATCCTTCATAACAGAGAAGGGACTATATTGCTACAAGATGATGCCATTAGGTCTGAAAAGTGCCGGGACAACATTTCAAAGGCAGATCAATAAAGTATTCAAGAAGTAATTGGAGAAGAACGTGGAGGCGTACGTCGATGACATGATCATGAAAAGCTTCCTCAAAGAGGACCACATTAACGACTTGGAAGAATCTTTCAACGCCCTATGGCATTACCAGATGAAGCTGAACCCAGCTAAGTGTACCTTCAACGTGACCTCCGATAAATTCCTGGGATTTCTTGTTACCAAACGAGAGATAGGCCAACCTGTTGAAGATACAAGCTATCCGAAGCATGAGGCATCCCTCTTGCAAAAAGGAGGTACAACAGTTAACTGGGAGAATCATCTCTTTAAGCAGATTCATCTCCCGGTCAGCCAAAAGGTGTCTCCCTTTCTTTAAAATCCTTCGTCAGTCACAAAACTTTGAATGGTCCAAAGACTGCCACGGTGCCTTTGAAGAACTGAAGAAGTATTTGGAGAATCCCCCTCTACTTTCTAAATCCCAATAAGGAGAAACCCTCTATGTGTATCTCTCTACTTCGAACGAGGCAATTAGTGCGGTACTCATCTGAAAGGGGATGGACAATCTTCAAAAATCAATCTACTACACCAGTAAAATATTGCATGATACCGAAGTGAGATATCCTAGGATACAGAAGCTCATATACTCACTAGTGATTGCGGCGAAGTGCTTGCGACCATACTTTCAATCCTACTCTATTGTGGTCATGATAGATTAGTCCTTAAAAGCTATCATTCGATCCACTGATACTTCGGGAAGGATAGCTAAGTGTGCTGTAAAGCTTGGAGAATTCGACATTAGCTTCCAGCCAAGATCGGGAATGAAAGCACAGATGTTGGCTGATTTCATAGTCGAATGCACATGGGGTCTAGAAAAAAGTTAGAATGTAGAGAATCTTAGCTGGTTCTGCGCTACCTCGACCTTGGAATGTAGAGAATCTTGGCGAGTACTATCAATAAAAGTTTCCTTTTAGAAAGACTTCATTAAAAAGTCCATTCGAGGTGGGCCTAATCAGCCTATCTCATTCTCAATCAAAGATATAGGGATGGTTCAAGCAACCAACCCTATAGTAAATCGCTGACGTGCCGAGGTGGGCCTAATCAGCCTATCTTATTCTCAATCAAAGGCACAGGGATGGTTCAAGTAACCTCCATACGGTAAATTTGCTGACATGCCGAGGTGGACCTAATCAGCCTATCTTATTCTCAATCAAAGGCACAGGGATGGTTCAAGTAACCTACCCTACGATAAATCTGTTGACGTGCCAAGGTGGGCCTAATCAGCCTATCTTATTCTTGATCAAAGATACAGGGTGGTTCAAGTAACCTACCCTACGGTAAACCTGTAGACATGCCGAGGTGGGTCTAGACAACCTACCTTATTATCAATGAAATATCTAAGGATGGTCCTATCGGCCTACCCTGATGGCGAATCCGATCAACATGAATGGTTAAGCCTTTCTATAGCTTCCACGAGCTCAGACTCCTAAGTCCAAGAAGAAGACGGGGCCGACATGAAATCTTAAGATTTTTTGTGAATACACTATCCCAATATTCATGATGCCAAAGAGTTTGCACTTAGCACTGTTTTGGGATGTGTTTGCCCATCAAGCCAAAATTTATGTTTTAAAAAGGAGAATCTCTATTCATTGATGGAAAAGAAGTACAATCGATCGACTTACATCATCATCAACAAAAAAAAAGAAAAAAAAGAGAAAAAGAGAAAGAGAGCTGCAGCAAGAAGCTATTTTTCTTCAACACTAGGAACGAAGACCCCCTCACCGACCTCTTCAGAGGGAGGAGCCGATGCTACCCTGGTAGCAAGTTTTATTTTCTCCATCTCCTCACTCGGTACAGCAAGAGAAGAAACATCCAGATTTGGATAAGCCTTCATGACCTTATTCAGGCAGTCCGTATAGCTGACAAAGTAGCTCTTTGTCCCAACTTCATGCATTTCATCACCAAAGGCCTTTGACTTCTTATAAGCCTCGACAGCCTGGGAAGCACTCTTTTTAGCCTACTTTGCCTTCTGATTGGCTGATGAAATGTCCATCTCTAGTTGGGCAATTATATTCTCTAGTTTGGCCTTATGGGCTGCTGCAACCTCGGCATTACGAAGGCAATCCCTTATCAGTAATTCAGCTAAAATTGCCTTCTTCCTTCTTCTTTGCAACTCCGCCACTACCTTGACCGTGTATGTCTCAAGCATCCTCAGTTCCTTTTCCAAGGAACTATTTACGGTGACAGCCTTGTCCAGTTTTTCTTCAATGGCGGCCTGAAGCCCCTTAGCCACTTCTCTCTCAGCTACGGTCAAAGCCAACTAGCTATGGAGGCTTTTTGCCAAAGTTGATGAACTCACGAATTCTCTCTTCCAACAAAGAAACATCGTGGGTGACCTGTCAAAGATAAACACATATAAAGTCAGTTTGATCGATGCTCATGTACCTACGGCACTTACATCGACACTCACTTGTCACATCCTGGAAAAAATAAAGAAAAAAGGATCTCTTGGCCCTTGCTCCTTAGCCTCCTTCCCATCCTTCTAGGAGATGGCCGAAGTCTTTGCCTGCCCCAGATCACTATGACCAGCATTGACAGCGAACATGCCAAATCCCACCAAACTCTCTCCCTCCACAGTTGAAAGTTCAGGCTTGATATTCCTAGCAGTGATGGGAGCTCCGCTCATGTCCAGTGGGCATCGCTCCCCCGATGGCCCTGCAAGAACAGTCCCTGCCGGACGTCCGGCCAGATATCCAGGTGAAGGAACTTGCTCCTCTTCCGAGGAACAATCTATGTCGATAAGAACTCCACGTACCATCAGTCTGGACCCATGGGAGTGCTAGGACGTAGACCCGTTTCTGGTTTGACCTTCTCATAGGAGGGGCCCCCACCAGCCGTTTCCCTGCCACCCGTCAGAGCCACACTACGTCTGGCCTCATGGTTAACAAGGACTCTTGAAGCTAGCTGTAGCAGAAAAAGGAGGAAAGATCGCTCAGGGGGTGACGTTGCCAAAAAACTCAAAAAGGTTTGATCTACGGGGGTGTTAGTCTCTTATATATAAAGCCCATTAATGGCTCAAATTGATTACCCATATTGCGGGCCTCCCTTTGATTATGCCGCGTGTGCTCGCCCTTATCGATAGGGGCCTCAATCCATGCAAAGGTGGTTACGAGAAGTCTGGGAACCGTGACTGATCCGATCCTTGACATGCACAACTTTAATGGCTCTAGTGATCGCAGTCCCACGACCTGAAAATAACTGCCTTGCCAATGGTGATTGGACAGCTGGTAGGAACGGAGCGTTGCATTGGTTAGTGAGCCAGGATCCCCATCAAACAATAAGATTCCTTAATTATGAAAAGCTGGCTCATGAGCAGGAAAAAGCTGACCTGACGAGAAGCTGAAATGAACGATTTATCTCCGAGATCAGTGATCTTGCCGAAGTTCAGTTTAAAAATCCTAGGCAACAAAGGAATCTAAATCCAAGCCGAAGGCGTTCATATGCCCGAAGATGGATCTCTATCTAAAAGGTCATAGCCATTCGAAGATCTCACATTTAGAAAATTTATGCCAATTTGGAGGTTATTGCATATTCAAAAGTGACTACCTATCCGAAGACCTCACACTTAAAGAATTTACCTTTAATTTGAATGTCATTGCATATTTGGAAGCGATCACCTATCTGAAGAGCCCACACTTTAAAAATTTTATTGGAGGTTCTAATTCAACGAATGCCATCTACTAGAAAATGGCAACTCATCAGAAGACTCTTCACTCCAGAAAGCTTCCATTCAAGTTAAAAGTTATCATATTTTTCAAAAAATGGTTACCTACTCGAAGATCGCAACGCGTCAGATGACTTTATACTCGGGAAAAATTCATCCAATTGAAAGAAAAAGTGTGCTTTCATTCATGTTCAGGCATATCGGATTATACATCTTTCTCTTACAAGACAAAAAACAAAAGATACAAAGGCCTATTCATCTACTATGGGAACTTCCAGATTGGCCACAGGAAGTGACTCTTCAGCATAAACCGAAGGAGAGGCCTCATTTGCTTCAGCTGAAGTAGGTGGATCAGCCATGGTCAGCTCTTCGACCTGTTCTTGGCCTTCAGCTGTGGCTAGGACTTCTTTAGCTTGTCCAGGCGCTTCTTCAGCTTCAAAAGGGGCCACGGGCTCGTTTCAATGGCGACCGTGGGTCCTTCTTCTTCCTCGATGATCTCATATGCCAGGATGCTTGAAAGATCAAGATCAGGGTAAAGCTCTGAGCCTCCTTAAATCCATCGTTGAAGCCGTATCGGTAACTGACCACACTTAACTCAGTTACCTCCTACTTAAATGCCAAAGGCTTCTTGAAATCTTCAACTACCCTAACCTCCTGCTCATTCGAAGCCTCGAACTTCCTGACCGCTATTTCGGCCCTCTTGGCCGCCTCATCGGCCTTCTGCTGAATCTCCTTGGCAGAGTGCTCCAAGGAGTGCATCTATTTCTTCCTTTTTTGGAGCTCGCCCTCCTGTTCAGAGATCTTCAATTGAGCTTTCTTCAGCTCATTCTTTAGACCCTGAACTTTGGCATCCTTATTGTTGAGCTTCTCTTCCATGGCCAGTTTTAGCTCTTCGACCACTTCTTTTTCAGCTTTCACCATTTGAAGCTCTTCTTTCAAGCTCTTGAGGAAGTTATCGAACCTTTCCACTATTTCCTCCATGAAAGTGATATCATGGACTAGCTGCATTAAATCACCAAAATATGAAGTTAGTTATGCTGAAGACCACATAAGAATGCTGAATCGGACAACTCTATAAGGCATCGATTCCTGGTGGTTGCCTAGTCGCAGGGCAATAATGTTGCCTTCAATACTCTCCTGGCCACATCAGGAAGCACCAGACCCCTTGCATCAGAGAAGAGGGAGAGGTCTATCTCGCAATCCCTATCTAGGGGAGTGCTCCTCACCGGACTCCCCTAAACTTGAGGTGCCTTGCCCTTATCCCTCGTAGATGGGCAAGACGGTGGTAGGTCGGTGGTCGGGGCTGCGGTCGGACTTTTTAAGATTTGAATTGGAGAACTCCTCCTGGGTGGAAACTCTATCGATGGGACTCGCACCTCCTTGATGACTTCTTTGCAAGAGCGATGCTCCTGCTAGCTCCCTCATCCCGGGTTTTCTTTCGGGCTTCCGATCCTGTTGGAGGAACTTGGGATGCTTTCTTTTTGGCGGATTGGCGAAGCAAGCTGACATCAAGCTTCATCCTGCCACCTGTCAGTAAAAACAAATCTCAAGGTTTGCTAGCTGGAATAACTATGAAGATGGATAGAAGCCGAAGCCATCTACTGGTTATACCTAACGAAGAGAACTCGCTAATCTGAGCAAGACAAAGATTCCTCTCTTCTAAAAGTTCTTGGATAGAAGTGACCTCGGACTCAAACAACAATGTGAAGTCTGGTTGGTCGGCCTTTAGAACCTTCTTATCGACATTTGCACTCAGACAGGGTTCTCTCCATTTTGTATCGAACCCCCATGGTTGAGAAGAAGAGATGAACAAAAAGTTAGGTTTCCATCCATGGATGGCACTAGGCATATCTTTAATTATTTTATGGCCAGGACGGGGGTCGATGACCCACCACCCATAGCCATGGAAGTCTCTCTTCAAAGTGAAGAGAGAAGTGAACAGACTGGTCCTGGGCCTCACGTTTGCTATATGGCAACGAACCAAAAATTTGCAGATGTTCCGGATGCTGTTCAGAGTCAACAACGCTGGGACGACATTGTACATGTGGAAGACTGGCAAAAAAGGAGTGCAACAAAAAGTGAAGACCAGCTTTCAAGTGGTCTTCATATATGGCGATGGTACTGGGCGGGGGCATATTTACTCTCTCTTCGGATTGTGGAAGTATGATGGTGCGGGCACCAGACTCAGAAGAAGACTTCAGGGCTCCATCTGGATCTCTGATTGACCTTGCCCGAAGAATTAGGGTTTTCTGGTTTTGTAATAAGGGTTGACTTGGTCAACTCAATTTTAGTCTTGAGTCTGTATTTCCCTGCAATTTAAATTTTGTTGAGTCATGTTGACTCAGTACAAGTCTTAGTAGTGGTCTAGGTCTTCTCCAGGTTGGTGCCACTTTTTTTTTCAGTCAAGTCAAGGTCCAGGGTGCCACATTTTTTCTCCCAGGCCCAAGCAAGTGGGCGCCACATCTTCATCCAGTGTCGTTGGTCCCTACACCACAAGAAATAAACCCAAGCCAGGATGGCAATAATTTTTCTTGAAGAGAGGATCAAGGAGGTGCCCCACAATGTTCCATAAAAATCCAAGTTATAAAAGGGAAGAGAGCATGTCGTGGGGAGGAATTCAAGGAGGTTCCCAAAAGTTTCCAAAAGTATCAAAGCCATGAAAGGAAGAAGCTTAAACTTGTGGAGCAAGACTAGGAGGTGTCCAAATGAGCCAAACCATGAAGGAAAAATCCTTGATTCATGGAGAGATACTAGGAGACACCCCCATAACCTGCCATTTGGAGCTGATTTTCAAGTTTTCTTGGAGTTTTTGGGCTGCCCACTCATGGAAGGAGTCTTGGGAAGAGAATTTGATGCCTAAAGTGTGGGTTAGTCCTATTAGTCCCACATGGGAGATGTATAACATTTTATTTCTTTGTTATGTCTATATATTCAACTCTATGTAACTCTTGAATTTAATGATGAATGAAATCAATTTCTTTGTGAGCAACTTTGTGTTTCTCTCTTCCGCACTTGTATTCAAGTGTTGAGCTCCGTGAGGGAGTAAATCCGGGTTCCCCAGGAACCTTGAGGAGGTGTGAGATCTCCAACCCCAAAATCCTAGGTTAGCCACTTCACTCCCAAACCCTAGCCGCCCATCATCCTCTTCTTTCCACCAAACCCTAGCCTACCCCACCTCCCACGGCCACTCTCTCCAAGTCAAGGCCGACCACCAGCATCCGGGTCCAGTCCAGATACTTCAGATTCAGAGCAAATTCCAGAGGGAGCCAGATCAACCTTTAGGAGAATCCGGATTTCAGCAACATCAGCTTTCAAGTTCTTCAATCTGGTAAATCCTTTCTTGAGTATCTGATTCCATCACTTGTTCTTCTTCTTTCCCAGATCTTGAGTTCAGGAGAAGCTGACTCAGCCACAGGACCAGTATTGGAGGATCCATTGCGAAGATATCCGAATCCGAGGATCCAACAATCTGCTCGAGAGAGTTCTTCCACCAAACTCTGTGAAGATCACTGTCTGGTCGGTAACCCATCTCTTCTCTTTATTTCTGTCCTGTTGAAAGTTCAGAGCGAAACCCTAGGTCTGGGAGTTTCTCAACTCCCAGCGATCCGTTACTTCTGAACCACTCTGATAACCTAGTTTCTTTTAAATTGTGCTTTCAATTATTACCTAGTTTCTTTCAATTTAGTTTAGCTTTCCTTTGAGTCAAAGCCAATTTCTGAAAACATATATAAAAAAAAAAGAATTAATCTTAATTTATTTCTGTATCGCATCACTCTCTTTTGTTCTGCATCATATGAAAGGAAAGTTATCGAGAAGAATAATACTCTCATAGAAAACTAATCCTATTGAAGGACAGAGAGCTTGGGATCAACTCCGGTCGGGACTCAGTGATGGTCCCCCTAATAGGTCTTGGGGCACTGGAAGATTAGACCTCTCCCCTACCGGAGGGGATCCTACCGGTGGTCGGAACCTCTAAAGTCCTAACCATGGTGCATAAAGGAGAAAGAGAGGGGAGGCCCTACCTGTAAGAGGGACTATGAACCAAGAGGAAGATAAAAGCTAAGACAGCGGAAAGCAAAATGCACAAGGTGAGGAAGCTTCCTCTGCCAACCTGCTCCCCTTTATATAGGGGGCAAAAGGTGTTTCGGGTAACCTCCTCGAAAGAGGAGATGTCTCTCTGATCATGCCACGTATAAAGGCACCGATCGCGGATACGAAGTCCCAAACGATGCCAGTCAATTCGACGGGAGAAAAACCAAAGCTATCAATCATGATCCATGTGACTACATCTAACGGTTGGGATGGAATTCGTACCTTATCCAAAGAACGGGATGATGACACGTCCCTCATCCAAATCGAAGCCGAAGAGCCCATCAGATCACCATAATAGAAGGAAGAGATGCGGTTCATCCACTCGCCATCTCATTTTTGCGAGCCAATAAGAGAGCGACACCTATCCCCCGCATGACTCTCGAATCAGGTGGTAGTTATTTCAAACAACTGAATCGAAGATTCATCATCATTAGTCACACCTTTTCTATCGGTAAATGACAATTCATAAATGCTCCCATATCTCGAAGCAAACTATTGCTTCGAAAACTGGGAGTGGGGGGCGGCTATTGGGATAAACCAGCTCAGTAAATGCTAATTACTGGTTCAAGGGTACAATTCAACCCCTTTTGAACCAGTCGCCTATACCAGAAGGCTCGAAGGTGACTCCACAGGCTAAAGAAGCAACAACTCGATATCACCATTCCGGTCACATCACTGGGTCAGTCTTTGGCTACGCCAAAGAGATCGGTCCTGAAGCACATCCCTGATCCATATTGTACCAGGCGCCCGGTGGCGGGTCTGTCTTCTTCGGATCACTCTGAAGAAGACTGGTCCGAAGAAGACGGCCGCTTCATTCCCCAACTTGCTTCGAAAAAAATGAATACAAAGAAAATACTCCAGTCCACTCCGAAGGAGGTCATTCCGATGCGAATAGCTGGGGTGTCTTCAACCTACTCCGAAGAGGATAGGCGCAAGGCAGTCAGCCAATTCGGCCTCGGTCCCTTCCAGGGGAGCGGCCCTGAAGCAAATCTTCAATTGATCTCAAATCTCCAGATGTGGACATGGTTGTTGTAATCAACCACGTAGCCACTAACTCCAACAATATCAAAGTGGCTAGAATCAGCCACATGGCCACTAACTCCAGCACCAACAATATCGAGGTGGCCAGAATCAAGCAGTAACCCCTTATGGTCATGGAAAGATTAAGCTAACCAACCCCACTTAATCAGACGCAAGTGGGCTTAACTGCATTTTTGGCATATCTCCCATTATAAATACCGGTAAGAAGGGGCACTCAACAGGCAAGCTAAGACAAGTAAGCCAGGAAAAAGCAAATTCTCTGAGTCTCTTTCACTCTCTCTTTCTCTTTCTCTTTCTCTGAGAACTTTCCATTTTGTTGCTCGAGCCTTCACTGACTTAGGCATCGGAGTGTTCCTCACCGAAGAAAATCCAGTCAGGAGGTTTGTTTTGCAGGATTCTCGGAAGGCGAGCTAGTGATTTAGCAGCTCTGTCCGATCCATGGAGGTTCGATGCCAACACCATGAATAGCAGCAAATAATTAACCATTCATGGAAATATCAAGTAAACAAGAAACTACCAAGCCATTTAGACATCAAATTTGATATCGGAGACTTTGGAATTATTTTTGGCTTGACGGCTGGATGCAACACTTATGTTTATATGTAATGAATTTTGTTGTGTTCTTTCTTAGTACAAAGAAGATGCTATCCAATAGTGTAGTCATTATGCATCAACCCCCAGATCCGTGTGTGTGTGTGTGTGTGTGAACCAATTAGATCAAGCTCCTTAAAGTCAACTAGATGAGCTGCACATCTGATCAAGCCACTTCATACATATTTTCAATCACAATGTAGAACAAATAGGCTAGGTAGTGTATGCTGGAAAGAGGAGTTGAAAGGCAGTCTGGATAAAGTATTCGAGCCCCATGTTTTCTCAGAGAAGCTATTCCCATGTCAAAGGACAGCACGGCCCATCCAACTAATACTAGCTACCTGCCCTAATCCAGCCCCATGTTTTCTCAGAGAAGCTATTCCCATGTCAAAGGACAGCATGGCCCATCCAACTAATACTAGCTACCTCCCCTAATCCACAACATGACCTGATCCAACTACCAGTACGTAACCTAATCCCCTATCTCTAGTCTCCATAAATTTGCCTGTTAGTCTCTAAGCTCATCGCAAGTCTAATATTTTCTTCATTACATCAATGGCCTCTGGAGCTCTTGTGATCGTCATTCTGGCATTGGCTATCACTGAAGCTTTTGCCGGAGATCCCAACCCACTGCAGGACTTCTGTGTCGCTGACCCGAAGTCTCCTGGTATATATGTTCCATTTCCTCAACTTTCTTCTCCTTGTTCAAAGCCCAACGCATGCATGCTGGTTGAGTTGGCCTCCAAAAACTAGGAAAGGATAGTTTAGTTAATTAAGTTTACAAGGAAAAACCGCAGGAAAGTAACCATCTGTCAAACTACGAGAGGAAGTGAATGTGAACCAAAACTAAAAGTAATTTTCCTGTGGTATTTCTTGTACTCAGCATGCATTCCACTGCTTTTGATCTTTCTTCCCCCATTCATGGATTTTCTTAAGCACTGATAGTTCTTAATTTTCACAAGAGGGTCATGAGAAACGGGACGAATTCTTCTTGTCTAGCTCATTATACATGAATAGATTATTAGCTCCAACAGTGACAATATGATCTCTAATGTTATTTTTGTGATCTTAACTTGCAGTGTTTGTCAATGGGTTCGTCTGCAAGGACCCCAAGCTAGCCGTTCCAGAGGACTTCTTCTTCTCCGGCCTCGACAAACCTGGTAACACAAACAACCGGGTTGGTTTCAACGTTACTCTCGTCAACGCTGCCATGCTCCCAGGCCTGAACACTCTTGGCGTCTCTATTGCCCGCCTCGACTACGCTCCCTATGGCCTTAACCCACCCCATACCCACCCTCGGGCCACCGAGCTCCTCACCGTCATCGAGGGATCCCTTTATGTTGGCTTCGTGACTTCGAACCCTAACAAGCTTTTCGCCATGACCCTCCATAAGGGTGATGTCTTCGTCTTCCCCGAAGGCCTAATTCACTTCCAGTTCAATGTTGGGGAAACCAATGCTGTTGCTATTTCCGGTTTTAGCAGCCAGAATCCTGGTGTGATCACAATAGCCGATGCTGTCTTTGGTTCGAAGCCACCCATCTCCATTGATGTTCTGATGAAGGCCTTCCAAGTGGGCAAGGAGGTCATTGCAGAGCTCGAGGCTCAGTTTAAGTAGAGAAGTTTGATATGAGTTTTTAATCTTATCGTATTGTATGTTTGAATAAGCATGCATGCTCCGCACGTGTTTGGATATGTACGTTAATGCATCTTAATGTGGCATCAATGTTGTTGTTATTGAAGAGGTGATGCTTGAGTTTGGATTATTAAACGTTCAGTCACTTATTCATTTTATGTTGTCCACTTGGTTTTTGATCCGAGACTTGCTGCAAAAGGTGCAATGTTTATTTATTTATTTCTTGAGTAAAAGGGAACTCCGAATGCAAGGTCGACGAATTGGTCTACATGTTGGCTAATTGGGGGGTAATTTACTCATTTATTTATAACAAAATATAAATTTATCACCAAATATAAAATTATTAGTGATGAAGCTAATTCATCAAAAAAATTAGTGATATTTTTTTTATTTTTTTATCTTCATAAATATATAAATTTGAGGATACTTCTGCTATTGTCATTAAAATTAATTACTAATTGGTGATATGAATATATCATTACTAAAATTTTTGGCATCTACATCAATAATATTTCATTGTAAAAATATTTCAAATTGTTACTAAAAAATTTTGACCAAATTAAGGAGTGACAATATTTTGCGCAATATACTTGGTGACAAAAAAATAACAATGAAAATAATACTTCATCATGAAAAATAGTAAGCAATAATTATGTCATGACAAACGTTTTATTTCATTGCCATATAGTATATTAGTAAAAAATTGCATGTCAGAGAAAAATATTTTGTTACCGATTAATTATTTTGTTGTTGTGATAGTTGAGTTATGACATATACGTCCTAATTTTTTATTGTTTCAAATATATAAATATCTAGAATGATTTTCTTTTTTTTTTTTTAGGGGGGTGGGGCCCTTGGATTTGAGTAATGAATTTGGAAAATTTGATTGGATAAGTTATGAAAATACTTTTATATATTTAGTATAACTATGATATGCTCTGGTCTCGTGAATGAGAATTATATGTTGGTCTCATAGATTTGTAGTATAAGAAACTAGTTTCAACATCGTATCATCTATGATAGAAATAATGGTTATTTAAGGGCTTATTATCTATTATCTTTTTTTAGATATATGTTGTCTGACACTTGCTACTAGGTGGCATGGCTATAGCCAAATGTTGGATTAATATTATTTTATGAAAAGTATATTTTTGAAAAGAAAATGGGATATTATTTTCTAATATTTGATAAGCATAAGATATTGTCATGTTAATGATATGTATTTGATTTGTCATGTATTAGCCTGCTTTGATTTTGAAATATTATATTGCTTATTGAATTAGTATAGCTTATTATTTTTTTCTTTAAATTTTGGATTTTAACCTTGGAGGGGTGTGCTAAATTATCTGAAACATTTAGAAAATCTTAATTCTTTAAGATTGAAGTTGTATAGTAATTAATTTTAAATTATTATAAAATAATTAAATTTATTGTTTTGTTACCTTGCATGTTTGTAGAATTTGCTTAACAGTCATGGTGTATCTATTATATATGCATTGATAAGAAAAAGGATTGAGAAGAAGTGCAGTAAAGAAAAAAATGCAGAAAAACGAGGAGTTTTCTTCTCTGAAAATGATTAGATATGTCGTTCTTTTTTTTTCATAAAAGGACTCAACCACGTGATGAGAAGTTTGCCACTAAATCATAACAACTCGTAACAAACAAACTGTTTCCTAAATAACAGGACAAACTGGTTCCTAAATAATAAGACACAATCAGACTCATTCAGCAAATGAAAAACTAACAATGGGATCAGGATTAACAAACTAACATCCCCCCTTAATCTTGATCTGATAGAGTAGTCATTCCAAGCATGCCTCTTAATTTGACAAAGGCTTCAAACTTCAAAGGTTTTGTGAGGATGTCAGCTACTTGGTCTTCTGATTTGTAATAAACCAACTCAATTGCTTTCTTGCCGACTTGATCTCTCAAAAAATGATATTGGATGTCGAAGTGTTTGCTTCTTCCATGTGTAACAGGATTTTTTGCCAAATCTATTGCAGAGACATTGTCAACAAAAATCTTCATTGGTTCATCCATTGGAGCATAAATCTGGTTCATTAAATTTTGCAACCAGATTGCCTGACATGCACTTGATGTTGCAGCAGCATACTCTGCTTCACAGGTTGATAGAGCAACAATAGACTACTTCTTTGATGACCAAGAAAAAGTTGTAGCACCAAAATTAAAACAGTATCCAGAAGTGCTTTTCCGGTCATCTAGATCTCTAGCCCAGTCACTATCCGAGTAGCCTACAAGAGCACAATTGTCTGTTGAAGAATAAAACAAACCATACTTAAGAGTGCCCTTTATGTACCTCATGATTCTCTTGGCTACTTGTATATGAGATTGCTGGGGATTTTCCAAAAACTTGCTTGTTAAGCCAACACCATAAGAAATGTCCGGCCTTGTGCATGTGAGATATCTTAAACTTCAAACAATTTGTTTGAAATATGTTGAATCAACTGGTGCTTCTTCTCCATTCTTTGACAATCTTGTACCAACTTCCACAGGCGTTTTTACATAATTACAATCTTGCATAAGGAACTTCTTCAAAAGTTCAGTTGCATACTTCTTTTGGCAAATGAAAATCCTATCTTCTCTTTGAACCACTTCGATGCCCAAAAAATATGACATGAGACCAAGATCAGTCATTTTAAACTTATCCATCATGGACTTCTTGAAATCTTCAATCATTGTGGGATTATTGCCTGTGAATATTAGATCATCAACATAAAGACACAACAACAATATATCACCAGAATCATTAACCTTCACATATAAGTCATGTTCTGAGGGGCACTTCTCGAAACCAGCCTGAAGGAAGAAGGAATCAACACACCTATTCCATGCTCATGGGGCTTGTTTAAGGCCATACAATGCTTTCTTCAACCTGTACACCTTGTCTTCACTTCCCTGTTTCATAAATCCAGGAGGTTGCTTGACATATAGCTCTTCTTCAAATGGACCATTTAGAAATGCTAACTTTACATCCATTTGATGAATTTTTCACTGATTTTGTGCAGCCAAGGCAACCATAGTCTGATGGTCTCCATTCGAGCAACTGGAGAGAAAACTTCTTGATAGTCATAGCCGGGTCTCTGCTTGAATCCTTTTGCCACTAACCTCGCTTTGTACCTTTCTACCTCGCCATTTGACTTCAGTTTTGTCTTGAACACCCACTTAACATCAATTGCCTTGTGACCTTGTGGAATATCAGTGAACTCCTATGTATGGTTCCTTTCAATTGCCTTGATCTCCTCATTCATAGCATGCACCCATTTGGGATCCTTAATTGCCTCCTCAAATATCAGTGGTTCACTATCTGCAAAGAAAGCTAGGTGTACAAATTCTCCATCATTATCAACTTCATCATCAAGAGTTACTTCATAATCTTGCAAGCATACTAGCGGTTGTCGTTGACGCTGTGGTCTTCTAGGTTCTGTTAAAGCTTGTGACGAAGAGGTTTCTTGAGCAGAGCTTGAAGAGGCTCCTTCGTGTGTAGTGTGAACTTCATCAACTTCTTCAAGAATAGAAATAACACAATTTTGAGGACCTTCATAGGTATCAGCATCCCATTTCCAAGCTTCATCTTTAGCAAATGTTACATCTCGGCTAACAATCACCTTTTTTGTCTCTGGATTGAACAACTTGTACCCACCACGCTTGTAGCCAATAAAAATAGTCTTCTCTGCTTGATCATCTAATTTTGTTCTTGTTTCTACTGGAACATGAGCATAAGCAATAGACCCAAATACCTTAAGATGTTTCACACTCGGCTTGAAACCGCTCCAGGCTTCTACAGTAGTTATATTTTGGACACTTGTTGTTGGAGATCTATTCATCAAATACACAGAACATGAAACAGCTTCACCCCAGAATGAATTTGGCATACCTTTCGCCTTCAGCAAGCTCCTCGTCATGTCCATGATGGTTCTGTTTTTTCGTTCAGCAACTCCATTATGCTGTGGAGTGTAGGGAAAAGTGACTTCATGCTTTATTCCCTGTTCTTCACAATATTTGTTAAATACACTGGAAGTATATTCACCTCCACCATCAGTTTGCAATACCTTGATAAAATGACCGCTTTGCTTTTCAGCATGTGCCTTGTATTTCTTAAAGCAATCAAAAACTTTAGATTTCTTTTGCAAAAAATAGACCCAAATCTTCCGAGTAAAGTCATCTATGAAGGTGAGGAAGTACCTATTATTGCCATTTAACATTATATTCATTGGGCCACACATATCAGAATGAACAAGCTCAAGTGGTTGAGTTGCTCGTTGTTGTTGTCTTACTGCAAACGACATTCTGTGATGCTTCTCAAAAGTGCAGGCTTCACACAACTGGTCAGGATTATGTATACCGGGCAAGCCTTTTACCATCTTTCCTTGAGCAAGCAATTTTAAACTTTGAAAATTTATATGTCCAAACCGCAAGTACCAAAGCCAAGATTCATCTTTTATTATTGTATTGAGACAATTATAAACTCCACCAGAAATATCAACTTGAAACATGCGATTTTTGTTTAAGGGAGCTTTAAGAATAAGTATACCTTTCTTATCCAAAATGGAGAATTGATAATCTCATAGGCTCATAACATACCCCTTTTCAAGCAATTGGCCCACACTAAGCAAATTACTCTTCATGCCAGGAACATAGAACACATCTGAAATGTACTTGTGATCCCCATTCTTCAAGTTGATGAGAATTCTTCCTTTTCCAGTCACTGGTATTGTTCTGTCATCAGCAAATTTCACCTTGGTGCGAAAGGACTAATCAATATTAACAAATAACTCTCTCTTACCACTCATGTGGTTGCTGCATCCGGTGTCAAGAAACCATGTGTGGTAGTTTGGGGTTTCACCAGCAGCAGTGACCATCAAAAGAGCATGATCTCCATCAACATCATCACCATTTCCTTGCACATAGTGAGCCTTTTGGGTACTATTTTTGTATCTGCACTCTTATGAATAGTGGCCACGTTTATGACAATGGTAACATTCAATATTAGATTTGTCATACCTTCCTCTACCACGTCCACGACCACGACCTCTTGAATTCTGCTGATGCCCAAAATTTGAATTTTCTTGGTCATTACCACCTACTCGAAAATTGTTATTATGGCCACCACGACCTTTGTTGAAGTAGAAACCATGTGCCCGTCCCCTTCCATGAGAACCACCATTCCTTTGACTTGTTTCACCACCTTGATCACCTTTGAAGGAAACTTGGCTTTGGAAGGCTTGCTCAATCGGCTTCTCTTTCTCCTTCTCATTCATTCTTTGCTCATGCGCTTCTAATGAGCCTGACAACTCTTCAACAGTCATTTGAGACAAATCATGGGCTTCTTCTATTGCTGCCACGATGTGCTCAAATTTTGGTGTGAGTGTCCGCAAGATTTTCTCCGCTTTGATATGCTCTTTGTACTCCTCTCCATATATTTTGCTTTTATTTGTCAAAGCAAGAACTCGACTAATATAAATGGCCATAGTTTCAGAAGACTCCATTTGTAGGAGCTCATATTGACGTCTTAAGGTTTGGAGTTTTACCTTCTTAACTTTCTCCGCACCTTTATATGTTGTCATCAAGATATCCCATGCTTGCTTTGATGTTGTTGCATTTGCAATCTTCTTAAATACTTCATCATTCACCCCTTGATGGATGAGATATAAAGCCTTCTTATCCTTTTTCTTGCTTTCACGATGGGCATTCCATTGGGCATTGTTGCCGCCAAGACCGTCGTGGCCTGTAGCTGCTGTCGGCGTCGGAGTGCGCTCCTCCTGCCGCCCGCCGTTCTCGGTTCCCGGATCTCCTTGCTGGTTGCAGATGCCTTGCTGACCAGCAGCCCTCCGCTCCTGGATCTACGAGATAATGGTTAGAGACCCGGACCGGGGTTTCCGGTGGGGGCACTCTGATGATCAAGTCAGTGACAATCCAGGAAAACAGATCCTCCTGGTCGGGCCCCTCTTGATGGACTCCGTACTAGGAGGAGTAAAAGATGTACGTGGAGGTGTGAACGTCGCAGGGGGAGAATGATAGCGGGGACAAAGGGATGCTCTGTCCCTCCACCTCTCCTTGTGCCTCTCGTTTCCCTCCATCAGTGGTGGTAGTGGCGCTACGCCCTCTCTTGGACGGGCTTGCGCTTGTGATGGCGATGGTGGTCATGGTGGTGCCATGCTCCCTTTTTTCATGGGGGTGGGCTTTTTTCTTTTTTCTCTTCCTTGTGTGCTGTCTGGTATGTTCGAGTTGTTGTATTACCTCCAGGTTGGTTGTGAACTTTGGTTACCGTTCGGTGCTTGTCTCGGGATCCCCGTCGGGCTGTCGGTGCATGCGACGGTGTCCCAGGGAGCCTTTCCTGATTCATGATAGGGTGCGATGTCAGGCGCTCTAACGCTCTTCTTGGTTGCCTAACTCCGGGAAATTTGGGGGTGCCTCGACTGGCGAGCCACCGCCCGTGGGATTCGAATCTCGCGGTTGGCCTTCTTTTCTATGTGATCTGAGTGGTTGGTGAGGAATGTAGCATCTTGATCAACGTGCTGCCTACTTTTTTGGTGCAACCGGTGGTTTCAGGTGGTCAGTATGGTCTAAGAGGCACTCCGGTATGGTCCTCGGGCAGCTCGCCGGTATCCTCGATTGGTGAGGACCTCGTCCGGGCTGGGGCCGAGCTGGGACGACAAGGCTCGCTCCAGCCTAGGCGCTCTGAGCTTGCGGGGGTGCCCAGGTGGAGGAGGGTGAAGTGCGGGCCCAATCCGGAGGCACGTGCTCGGAGAGGCTCCACATCGATGGGTGAGCTCTTGGCTCGAACTTGATCGCAGGGCACTAACCTCCAAGAGTCTCATTCTGGAGGGCGGAAGGCTGACCCGGTCCAGAAGGTGCATGCTCGGAGAGGCTCCATATCGTTGGATGAGCTCTTGGCTTGACCTCGATCGCAGGGAACTAACCTCCAAGGGTCTTGCTCTAGGGGGCGGACGGCAGACCCGGTCCAGAGGGCGCGCGCTCGGAGAGGCTCCATATCGGCTGGTGAGCTCTTGGCTCGACCTCGACCATAGGGCACTAACCTCCGAGGGTCTTGCTCTGGGGGGCGGACGGTAGACCCAGTCCAGAGGGCGCGTGCTCGGAGAGGCTCCACATCGACGGGTGAGCTCTTGGCTCGACCTCGACCGCAGGGCACTAACCTTCGAGGGTCTCGCTCTGGAGTGCGGAAGGCGGACCCGGTCTAGAGGGCACGCGCTCGGAGAGGCTCCACATCGATGGGTGAGCTCTTGGCTCGACCTCGATCACAGGGCACTAACCACCGAGGGTCTCGCTCTGGAGGGTGGAAGGCTGACCTGGTCTAGAGGGCGCGCGCTCGGAGAGGCTCCACATCGGTGGGTGAGTTCTTGGCTCGACCTCGACCGCAGGGCACTAACTTTCGAGGGTCTCGCTCTGGAGGGCGGAAGGCGGACCCGGTCCAAGGGGCGTGCGCTCGGAGGGGCTCCATATCGGTGGGTGATCTCTTGGCTCGACCTCGACCGTAGGGCAATAACCTCCAAGGGTCTCACTTTGGACGGCGGAAGGTGGACCCGGTCCAGAGGGCGTGCGCTCAGAGAGGCTCCACATCGGCAGGTCAGCTCTTGGCTCGACCTCGATCGCAGGGCACTAACCTCCGAGGGTCTCGCTCTAGAAGGTGGAAGGCGGCTCCAACCTAGGCGCTGAGCTCATGAGCTCTACCTGGCAGAGGACTGAGCTCGACTTGCTGTCCTGGGGGAGCTCAGCTCAGCTCGGTAGTGGGATCCAAGCCGGAGAGTCATCGTGGCATCTTCTCTTGACATGGCACCTGCCGGTTTCTCCACATTCGCGGTCCTGCCACATCATTTGCCCCCCACTCCCGAGGCCCGTTAGTGTGCGGTGCTCGGGTCGAAGGGAGTAATTGCGGTGTTGACATGGAAAGATAAAGATCTGGCATGATGATGGCCATGATTGCTGACGCTTCGGGGACTGTCCCTGCGGGCCAATGTAGAGATGCCACGTGGCCACGTCCGAGGAGCAGTTAATGCTGGCGTGGAATGCAGAGCAGCCGGGATGCCATTCTCATCGATGGGAGGCACGTGGCACAGATCCGTTGGTGGTGCGGTTGAATCAGTACGAATCCCTTGGGTCATTTCGAAATGAAAGGAAGGCTTTACTCGAACCATCTATTCCTTTTGAGTTCTCCGTGCCTGCTGCTGCCGCGCCCAAGCTTCTTCTTCCTTCCAGTCATCCTGAATTTTTCTAAGACAACAAGTCAGCTTCTTCTTCCTTCCCCAACTAAGATAGGGTTCCTTCCCGGGGTCTGTAGTCTCCTCTTCGATCTTTAGCTTTGAGTTTTTCTTCTCCTTTGTCTTTGAGGATGTCCCGTTTTGGTCCGGGCTTCCATCCCTCCACTGATCAGGGTGAGGCCGGTCCCTTTGTATGGGGGCCGGCATCTTCTTCCTCTTCTTCTGATGGGGAGGGAGGTGTAGCTCGCTTCGAGCTCAGTAGGAGGCACCCTCCTGGTCCGGTTCTCATTAGGGAACCGAGATCTAGTCCTTCTCTTCCCCTTTCTTCTGCTCCTGTCTCCGAGTCCGTCCGGCCTGCAGGTCCTGGTGGGGTCGCCTCCACGATCACCGCCGGGGAGCTCAGGACTATCCTGGATGTCTATGGCATCCCACCTTCTGTCCGGCTCATGATCCCTCGTCCGGGAGAGCAGGTCACTTCGAGTGGCCTAGGCCGTCTTGCCTTCTATGAGGGGACCTTCTCCGGAGGTCTCCGCTTTCCCTTCCACCCTTTCTTTCTGACAGTCTTAGACAATTACCATTTGGTCCCGGCACAGCTGGTGCCAAACGCTATTAGGATCATTTTCTCCTTCATTGTGCTTTCTCATCTTCATGGGTTCGTGGCCCGATTCTCTCTGTTCAGGGCTTTCTTTGCCCTGAAGCGCCACCCAACCGAGGATGGATGGTGGTCTGTCTTCCCGCCTGAAGGGCATTAAGTTTGAGCTCCCCTCTTCCGTCAAGGGATGGAAGAGTAAGTTCTTCTTTGTTGAGGTCGAGGGGGTTGACTGGGTCTGGAGCGATCCGGACAAGTCCCCCAACCAAAATTCTGCGGTCGATGCAGCTGACCGAGATGATTACGAGCAGTTCCGCACCACGCAGATTCCTCCTCTCGAGGTCTTGTTATCTGAGCAGAACCTCGCTGACTCCGAGGTCGACCCAGCGAATGGGTCGGGTGAGTTCGACCTGAACTCTTCTCATTTTCTTTCTTCATGCACTTCTTGTGTAGTTTCTCATAGGTTCTGACCGCTGCGTAACTTGCATGCAGGCATGATCTTCTCTGAGAGCGACCTTTTGGCCATTACCAAGAAGAGGCGGTCAACCAGGCTAGTAGGGGAGCCCGCTCCCAGGCGGGCCCGTGGTGAGAGCACTTCTGCGGCTGCCCCCACGGTGGTGATCTGTCTGAGCTCGCCTGCAACTGCTGGCACAAGCTCAAAGGAGCCCCGCGCTGCTCCTGCGCCAATGGAGAGGGCAGCGCCCGTGGCTCCGAGGTCCACCCAGCAGGCTCCCGCCATAGAGCCCGAGGTGGTAGTCTGGGCGAGGGCTGCCGTCGCTCCCTGCCATCCTCCGGGTCCGTCCGTTGCCGATGCCAAGGGTGAGGAGGTCCGGGCCACGACAGATGTGCCGCTTGCGCCGACACCGGCCTCCCAGCCTGCCTCCTGGGGTCCTTCAATCAGCGGTGCAAGGCCGCCTGCTCATGGAGAGAGCCGAAGGGACGAGGTGTGATGCTATCTCCCCTTCAAGATGGGGCCGGAGAGCTCGGTCCTCCGAAGCCCCGAGCTTGCCAAGCGCTTGATGGACTTCTCCATCCAAGCGTGCGACTGGCAAGAGATGGTCGGGATGCACGTGACCGATGTCTTCAAAATTTTCTTCTCTCAGCTGTATTCGGTAAGCTCCTTTGCTTCTTTCATTTGTTCTTCACTTCATCCTCGTTCATTCTTTTTTTTTTTGCTGATCTCCCCTTCTTTTTTACTGTGTAGATTGGTGCTAAGGCCCTCTACATCAGGGGCCACTTCCAGAGCGGGGAGCATCTCGAGTGGCAACAGGCCATCGAGATCGAATCTTTGAAGGACAACTTGAAGGAGAAGGTCGGGGCATGCGGGGCCCTTGAGCTGAAGGTCAAGGACCTCGAGAAACAGCTCACCGATTTTGAGGGGCGAGCGAAGGGACTCTCGACGGCCCACGATTTGGAGCGGAGCCGCTCGAAGAAGGCAATCGATGACCTCTCCATCATCGAGAAAAAGCTGAATTGGTATAGTGCCGAGGTCGACCGGCACAAGGAGATCGCCCAAGCTGTCCAGCCAGAGTTGGTGGCTATGAAGGAGAAACTTGTCGCAGCTGAGAAGGCGGCAGAGACAGCAGCCAACTCGGTAGATGCAGCTAGGCTGGAGGCCGCCGAAATGAAGAGGGTGGCTGCTGAGGCCATGAAAGGTGCCGAGGACGCCGTGGCCAAATTCAAGGCTTCGGAGGAGTTCGTCGCCGAGATCCAACTGATGGTGTCGGACTCCTTCTACAAGGATTTTATGTACCTGCGCGACCGGGTCGAGTTGCTCATTCCTAACAAGAACCGTAGTTGCCTCAGGTACCCTTCGGCTTCAAAGGAGGAGGCCGACGAAGAGATCGCTAAGGAAGTCGCGGGTTCAGAGCCTTCGACACCGGCTGAGGGTGGTCCTCCCGAGGTCAGGGCGGCTCAGCTGGAGACTTCTGAGGGCGAGAGCTCTCGGCCTCAGGACCTAGCAGAAAAGCCGGCTGGCGCGGAGTGACCTCTCTTTTTTTTTTGCTTTGTTTTGTACCCCCCCCCCCCCCCCCCCCCTTTTTTTTATGTGTTTAGTTAGGGCCTCCCGGCATGTCGAGGGCCCAGAAAACACTTGTACTTTGTGTTTGATCAATGGAGCTTGGATTGCTTTATCAGATGCTTTCTTTCCTTCTCTTTCTTTCATTTGCTCTCCTTTTTTCTTTTTGCATGGGGATATCAGAGAGAAGGGCTTCACCTTGCTTGAGATTAAGTTATGACACTTGAGGGCCGCTAGGCTCAAAGGTGTCATTGGCTGAGGGTCGTGCGGCTCGAGACTCTCTTGGCTGGAGATCTAAGCTCCGGTCTTGAGAAGGCATCCTGGAGCTGGGCTCGAGGACGAAAATTACTGAGAGCTGCTTGGCTCGGAGTTCTCTCGGCTGAAGATCTGAGCTCCAGTCTTGAGAAGGCGTCCTGGAGCTGGGCTCGGGGATGAAGATTGCTAAGAGCTGCTTGGCTCGAAGTTCTCTCGACTGGAGATCTGAGCTCCGGTCTTGAGAAGGCATCCTGGAGCTGGGCTCGGAGACGAAGATTGCTGAGAACTGCTTGGCTCGAAGTTCTCTCGGCCGGAGATCTGAGCTCTAGTCTTGAGAAGGCGTCCTGGAGCTGGGCTCTGGGACGAAGATTGCTGAGAGCTGCTTGGCTTGAAGTTCTCTCGGCTGGAGATCTGAGCTCCGGTCTTGAGAAGGTGTACTGGAGTTGGGCTCGGGGATGAAGATTGCTGAGAGCTGCTGAAAGTGATAGCTTCGATGATGCTATATTTTCTTCTTGTTCCCTCTTTCTTTCCTTCCCTACTCTTCTTCTTTCTTTCTTCTTTTCGTTCATCTTTCATTTTTCTTCTTTCTTCTTCTTCTTTTTTTTTTTTAGAGTGGGGAGATCAGAGGAGAGGATGCTGGCTGGACCCCCGTTTTGTTCTCTTTCTTTCCTTCCCCTCTCGTCTTCTTTTCGAGTGGGGAGATCAGAGAAGGGGGCTGTCGGGCTTCCCCCTTTTGTTTCCTTTTTTTCCTTCCCCTCTCGTCTTCTTTTCGAGTGGGGAGATCAGGGAAGAGGAGTTACCAGTCTTAATTGCCTTGGAGCTAGGCTCAAGGCCTTCCTGGATGTGGAGCTAGGCTCGGGCCCAGGGGGTTGCCTGAGATCTTGGCTCAGGTCTTTGGCGCCTTGGAGCTAGGTTCAAGGTGTTGACAGGAGCTGCGTGGCCCCGTGATCCCTTGGCATCTTGGAGGTAGGCTCGGAGGCGTTTGAGATAGAGAGCTGCTTGGCTCGGAGTTCTCTCGGCCGGAGATATGAGCTCCGATCTTGAGAAGGCATCCTGGAGCTGGGCTCGAGGACAAAGATTGCCGAGAGCTGCTTGGCTCGAGATTCCTCTAGCATCTTGGAGCTGGGCTCGGGAACGCTGGGGGTTGGGAGCTACGTGGCTCGAAGTTCCTCTAGCATCCTGGAGCTGGGCTCGGGAACGCTAGGAGTTGGGAGCTATATGGCTCGGAGATTCTTCAACGTCCTGGAGCTGGGCTCGGGGACGCTGCTGATCCTTTCCTGCAAAACATGCGGATACCCATGCAAGGGAAAAAATCGTAACCATAATTGTTGGAGAGGGAACTTACCTCACCGGGGGCATCTTCATGGGCTGTAGACCCTCCTCCCTTAGGGAGCTTGACACCGTCGAGTTCTTTGAGGCAATGGACCTCTTGTGATAGGACTTAGGCCACCTCATGGGGGCCTTCATATGGTGGTTCACGATCGTCATGCTGACGACCGTGACAGCTTTATCCATCTTCCTCCTCCCTGCATGGCAGGGAGATAACCCTCGGGGTCCCCTGCCCCCCGAGTCTTCTTAGGTGCGTGCACGATTCTCCAGGCAATCACACCCACTGATTTCGCATCGGTGTAACTGTCAGTGGTTGGAGCCGACGGGGGAATGGCAAGTGCTTGGGGCCTTGCCTGAGGTCTGCCCCCCACTCAGCCCTTGGAGCTAGGGCTCCTTAACGAGTTTCTCGATCTCCTGCTCATGGTCGTGATGCCTTTCAACATCGCGACCGTGAGCACGGTGAAGGCGATGACACTCTGCCGCACTATGGCCGGTGAAGGGCTCCACTAGTGGTGGATGTTGCAGTCCGGAGGCTCGACAGCTGAGCCTCGCGTACTGATGGACCAGCGGGGAGATCCCACTAGCCGGTGCTCATGCTTCTCCAGGCACGCCTTCACCGTGTGCCTGATGGTTCCTCAACAAATTCCTTGGGGAGTGGTGAAGGACTTAGTCATGCCCGTCTTCGCCCGTCCCCTACCTGGTGCGCCAATCTGTTACCGCGAAGACCGTCGTGGCCCATAGCCGCTGTCGGCGCTGGAGTGCGCTCCTCCTGCCGCCAGCCGTTCTCGGTTCCCGGATCTCCTTGCTGGGTGTGGATGCCTTGCTGCCCGGCGGCCCTCCACTCTTGGACCTACGAGATAACGGTTAGAGGCCCGGGCCAGGTTTTCCGACGGGGGCACTCCGATGATCAAGTCAGTGACGATCCAGGAAAATGGATCCTCCTGGTCGGGCCCCTCTTGATGGACTCTGTACTAGGAGTAAAAGATGTGCGTAGAGGTGTGAACATCGCAGGGGGAGAGTGATAGCGGGGATAGAGGGATGCTCTATCCCTCCGCCTCTCCTTGTGCCCCTCGGTTCCATCCATCAGTGGTGGTAGTGGCGCTACGCCCTCTCTTGGATGGGCTTGCGCTTGTGGTGGCGATGGCGGTCATGGTGGTGCCATGCCCCCTTTTTTCATGGGGGTGGCCTTTTTTCTTTTTTCTCTTCCTTGTGTGCTGTCTGGTGTGTTCGAGTTGTTGTATTACCTCCAGGTTGGTTGTGAACTTTGGTTATCATTCGGTGCTTGTCTCGGAATCCCCGTCGGGCTGTCAGGCGCATGCGGCGGTGTCCCAGGGAGCCTTTCCTGATTCATGATAGGGCGCGATGTCAGGCGCTCTGACACTCTTCTTGGTTGCCTCACTCCAGAAAATTTGGGGATGCCTCGGCTAGTGGGTCGTCGCCCGCGGGATTCGAATCTCCCAGTTTGCCTTCTTTCCTGGATGATCTGAGTGGTTTGTGAGGAATGTAGCATCTCGATCAACGTGCTACCTACCTTTTTGGTGCAACCGGCAGTTTCAAACGGTTAGTACGGTCTGAGAGGTGCTCTGGTACAGTCCTCAGGCGGCTTACCGGCGTCATTGGTTGGTGAGGACTTCGTCCGGGCTGGGGCCGAACTGGGACGGCAAGGCTCGCTCCAGCCTAGGCACTCCGAGCTTGTGGGGGCGCCTAGGTGGAGGAGGGCGAAGTGTGGGCTCGGTCCGAAGGGCGCGCGCTCGGAGAGGCTCCACATTGGCGGGTGAGCTCTTGGCTCGACCTCAACCGCAGGGCACTAACCTCCGAGGGTCTCGCTCTGGAGGGTAGAAGGTGGACCCGGTCTAGAGGGCGCTTGCTCGGAGAGGCTCCACATTGGTGGGTGAGCTCTTGGCTCGACCTCGACCGCAGGGCACTAACCTCCGAGGGTCTCGCTCTGGAGGGCGGAAGGCGGACCTGGTCCAAAGGGCGCACGTTCGGAGAGGCTCCACATCGGCGGGTGAGCTCTTGGCTCGACCTCGACCGCAGGGCACTAACCTCCGAGGGTCTCGCTCTGGAGGGCGGAAGGCGGCTCCGACCTAGGCGCCGAGCTCATGAGCTCGACCGGGCGGAGGACTGAGCTCGACTTGTTGTCCTAGGGGAGCTCAGCTCAGGTCGGTAGTGGGATCCGAGCCGGAGAGTCGTCGTGGCATCTTCTCTTAACGTGGCGCCTACCGGTTTCTCCATGTCAGCAGTCCTGCCACGTCAAGCATCATTTGCATTCTCTGCAAGTATAGCAACTCCATTCTCCACGACACCTAGCAACTCGTGGTAATCGAAAAGAACCCTCATTTGAACACTCCCCCGGTTGTAATTTTTGCCATCCAGGATAGGAACTGAAATTTGAACAAGACCATTCATTGTACTTGCTCTGATAAGAAGACATGCAGTAAAGAAAAAAATGCAGAAAAACGAGGAGTTTTCTTCTTTGAAAATGATTTGATATGTTTTTTTTTTTTTTTATAAAAGGATTCAATCATGCGATAAGAAGTTTGTCACTAAATCATTAAAACTCGTACCAAACAAACTATTTTTTAAATAACAGGATAAATTGGGCAAACTGGTCCTGAATAATAGGACACAATCAAATTCATTCAGCAAATAAAAAATTAACAATGGAATCAGAATTAACAAACTAACATGCATAAGCTTGTGGGCCAACCTTTGCATGAGTGCGCTATCAATTGGGTTAAAAGTCCTGGTCCATAATTACTTACATGATCAAGGATATTTATATATTAATAATTAATAAAATATATTTTATTTTAGCACGATACTTTGCCATGCATCAGTTATGTTTGCATATTTTATAAATAAATAATTAATATAACAATGACATTAAAACAGGGTAGGGTGTTCAATTTGCCGTGATAAGGTTGCCTGTGATGGGATGGAGCGCGACCCTTATGGTGTCCGGTCCAAACGTGCATGACAGCCAACCACAGGTTGAAATGTCGCATGACTGCTGCTACCCAAAAATAAAAAAATAAAAAAAATGGGACATGAGCGATGTGATGACTTGCCTATTGACTATTGTGAGCCGAAGCATTGATATGGTTAAGTTCGATACCAGGATATAATATTAAAATAAATATATTGTAATAATGTAAAGGAGGAAGAAGGAAGCTTCTCGACCAGCTGTGATAAGCATTATTGATCTCAAGCTAGTGCATGACAATTTGATTATAGTTGCCTGTCATGAACTGAAATATAATACTTTAATACCTGTTTCATGTTAAAGTGTGGCATGAGTGATATGTGATTTTGCCTAGTGTGTGCCCGAATGTCTCTGTGGCGGGTTCAAATGCTGAAAATAAGATGTTTGATCCAACTTGTGTAAATTAGATAATAATAAATAATATAATTAAGATTATTATTAAATGGACTATGAATTTGATGGTGCTTATATAAGAAAAAAATTAATTATATTATGATCCAATGCATGATTTCTAGAATACCAAAAATAATATTATTTTCAAGAATTGTTTTAAGCAAACCATAAATCCATAAATCCCATACAACAAATAATAATTTTAGATTTAGGATATATACATGCATTTACCATTAATTTACCAAATATATAATCATAGATACTCACATGAATATCAAAAATCAAGTCATTCTCTCCAGCATCATCGTGCAATAGCCGGTATTCGATGGGACAAGCTATGAGAACAAATATCACATAAAATAATAATATAAGGAGTGGAGAAGGGACCTAGCCTATTTATAAGTAAACCCTAACGGGCCCTTCCATCTCGGACTAGTTGGGCCAAGGCATATACTGTACCGTCTCAACCACACCAACCAACATAAAGTGCTCAAAAGCCAAACATAAGAATTATACATAATATTGGACTATATACATGTCTATCAATATGAATCATAAAATCAATCCATTTTTAACAAATCAAAATAAAATAAAATAATAATTAATGGTAGTCAAAAATTAGAAAAACTTTTATATTTTTTTACTATGACAGTATTAATTATGATTTTAAAAATAACTCTAGGATTGAAAACAGTATGTGGCCATCAAAATATATGATCCATAAACAACACCTACAAATAACTCAGTCCAATAATATCAATCATGCCAAATCATGGGAGTCATTATATCCCTTATTTGATACAATATCTATCCATGGTTATAAACACCATAAATACTATCAACATGAGTCTTGGTATAGTAGTGTAGCAAGAAAATAGCATCAAAAGTGATTTAAAAATAAAATATATTATTTTTATTATCAGTCCATCAATTTATCTTCAACATGCTTGAAAATTAAATAAACAAGAAAAATTTCAATGGCTTCAAAATAACAAGAAATTCTATCTCATATACTCAACATAATGTCAATGATGAGACAGCACAATATATCTTAGACTCGATACCTAGTCTTAGTTTTTTTATATAACAGATACATAAACAAGAGATATATCACATAACAAAAGAATTATAAAAAATATACCAGCAATTATGATATTTCTTTAATCACATACTTTATTATAAACTAGAAAATTTTCATAATATCAAAAGAAGCATATATATCTCCAAACAAATATATTGAGATCTCTTAAATAATAAATGAGATATACATATACAACTATCATTCTTAAGATAAAAATATATTCTTGTGATACTATGTTGTATTTTATTTTACATGCACATATAAATCATATAGGAATGCAATCTATCAATAACATCTCAACAATGTATGCAAATGCTCATGATAGATATATTAAAATAAAAAGAAGATCTATCAAATAAAGTACAAATATAAAGTCACTCCCACTAACCAAGCATATCCAAAGAATAACATGTCTATATTTTTAACAAGCTTTATAAAGTATACAGGCTTCAAATCCTTGGTCAGGGGATCAACTAATATGGACTTTATATATATATACTTGACAGTTATGTATCCTTGGATTACAATTTATCAATAAAGTAATCAATGACAAATAAAATTTATCTATCAAGTCAATGCATAAAGTTATCAAACCCACTAATCCAAAAAATTAAAAAAATTCTGAAATACCCATATTCTTGACATATTTTATAAAAACTATGGATCTTATTCATTTAATTAGGGGATCGATAAATATTGACTTTGTATAAATATACTTTACAAAATCTCCCTTTTAATTAAAACATCTGACTATCAAATATTCTATCTTCACATAGAGATAATGAAAAACTTTTATTATTCTTTTAAAGAATAAATGTGTACTATTATTATAATAAATCTTAAGTAGTTTTTAAGATAGAATCAATAATTATATGATCTAGGATAAAGTTCCATAATCAAAAGCAATATAAATTATGACTTTGCAACATACCACAACTTTATCAATATATGCTAAAAAATCTTTATAAGTATTATTTTAATAAGAGTCCTTGGTCTAATGCTATAAAACCTTTTTTAGAAAAAAAAGTGACTCACATAAGTGTTGCCGCTCTCGTCGCCGCGCCCGTGCCGAGGATCAGCCGATCCTCCCTGACCGCTTGGCAAGGGAGCCTCCCTTCCTGCGAGAAACCTGCAACAAAGGGGTTAGAGGACCCTGGCCGGGGATTCCGGCGAGGGGGCTCCGACGGTCAAGTCAGTAGACGACGAGGAGGAACAGACTCTCCCTCCCAGGCCCTCTAAAGGGTCCCAGGTTTGGAGAGTTAACTAGTGAAGGGAAAGCGCCGGGGACCGGAATCTCGGCTGGGCCTGCCTGCCGAGTTCGCGTCCAGTATTCCCCTCTCGGGATCTCTGGTTTCTTCCTCGGAGCGAGGCCTTGTGCCGGTGCTTCCCTCTTGTCCCAGGCTAGTTGGCTTACCTTGCAGTCTCCGGATCCTTCCCTCTTTATCTCCCTCCGTCGTGTGCTTGTCCTTTTCCTCCTCGAAAACTCCTCCCCCCTGTCTTCCTTTCTTTTCCCTTTTTGGTGAAGGAAGCCAGGCGGCTTTCCGACCTCGTCCGCCGGGCCCAGCAGGGAGAAGGCAAGGACAGAAGAGAAAAGGAGGGAGGGCGGCGCTGGCAGAGCGGCCAGTCGTCAGGCCTCGGGCTTCGTGAGAGTGCTCTTTTCCCCGAGCGTGGGCGCCATCCATTTACGGGGCCTGTTCCGTCAGGATCGGATCTCTCGACTGCGGGACCTGTCGGGCCAGTGTAAGTCACGTTCCGCGTGCCGCCGCCCTCCGTACGGGACGCCGTCTGGGGTCGGTACGGCCCGAGGGATGGCCTCGGGACCCGTCGCCTTCCCCCGGGGGCCTCTCCGTACGAGCGGTCTGACTTCGGCTGAGTTGGACCTGTCTCCGGGGGCCAACTGGCGAGAGGCGAGAGATCGGCCGACCTCGGCTTAGGTGGACCCCTCCGGGGTGGACACCTGGCGAGGTGGCAGAAGATCGCCTGGCTTCGGCCGAGGTGGGCCCGTCTCCGGGTGGCCACCTGGCGCAAGGCGGAGGGTCGGCCGACCTCGGCCTAGGTGGACCCCTCCCGGGTGGACACTTGGCGAGGTGGCAGAAGATCGCCTGGCTTCGGCCGAGGTGGACCCGTCTCCGGGTGGACACCTGGCGAGGTGGCAGAAGATCGCCTGGCTTCGGTCGAGGTGGACCCGTCTCCGGGTGGCCACCTGGCGCAAGGCGGAGGGTCAGCCGACCTCGGCCTAGGTGGACCCCTCCCGGGTGGACACCTGGCGAGGTGGCAGAAGATCGCCTGGCTTCGGCCGAGGTGGACCCGTCTCCGGGTGGCCACCTGGCGCAAGGCGGAGGGTCAGCCGACCTCGGCCGACCTTACACGGGGCGGACTCCTCCGAGCCCGGGCGTAGATGAGTTGGTGGGGGAACTTCGCGCCGAACTCGACCTCAGCGGGAGCTGTTTGCTTCAGACAGTATCGGGCGGTGCGGTCTTGCCGACCCCAGCCTTGAGGACGTGGCGCTGATTCTGGCAGGAAAACTCACACGTGGCCCGCTCGCATCCGGCGATACCTGAGCCTGGCCATGTCACTGTCACGGCTGTAGCAGTTGCCCCCCAGCCCGCCGTTCCGTCGGGGCATCGTAGAACGGAACGTCGGGATTAATTGCTGACATGACGTGGAGAGGCGAAGATCTTGCATCATAATTGGCACGATCTCCATTCGTCGTGGCTCGATGCGGCTGAAGACCTATGGGGAGTCGCCACGCGTCGTCCACTTGCCCGCAATCAATGCGTCGCTTCGGGGCAGAGGCCGTTACTCTGCTAACGAGACGTCGGTGTCGGGCGTGTGCCCACGTGGCGACCATCCAGTGGCCTGAGGCGGAATGATGGGTACGGCTGCTGCCGGCTGAGTTTGAAAGGGAGGGGACTTTCCAGAACGAGGCCTTTTCCCTTGCTTCGTGGGCGGTTCGCTGCAGGCTAACAACTTCTGCTGCTCGCGCCCGTCTGTGCATTTTTGGGTAAGTGTCTTCTTCTCCTTCTCTCTCATTTCTTATTCGGCCCCCTTCTCCTTTCCTTCTCCATGGCGCGCCGTCGCCATGTCTCTTCTAACTCGGACGAGGCCGGTCCATCCCGGCCGAGGACTCCATCTTCTTCCTCCTCGGATGAGGAGGTAATTCCAGAGGAGGTCCGCCGGCGCTTGCAACCCGGGGGTGTCACTATTGGCATCCCCAGGGGGGTCCGGTCCCCTCCGGTTGCGCCTGCCGTGCCCCTCCGTTCACTCCCCGCCTTGGCTTCTCTTCCAGCTCTGCCACTTCTTCCCGCCGGTCCCTCCGGTCATGCCTCTACCATGACCGAAGGTGATCTTTCTCTGCTCCGGGATGCCTATGGCATCCCGGGATCTGTCCATCTGTTTGCTCCGCGGTCCGGGGAGCGTGTCACCATGAGTGGCCCCGGCCGCATTGCCTTCTACGAAGACTTCCTCCTCGGGGTCTTCGTTTTCCTCTGCATCCTTTCTTTCTTTCCTTCCTCAGCCATTTTTGGCTCGTCCCGCCCAGCTGGCTCCTAACGCCATCCGGGTCATCTTCTCCTTCATCGTCTTCTGCCATTTCCACGAGTTTGTTGCCCGTTTTTCTCTCTTCAGGGCCCTGTTCACCCTGAAGAAGTGCTCCACCGATGATGGCTGGTGGTACATTTCACCCCGGCCTAGGTGTCTCCGGTTCGACCTCCCTTCTTCGGTCAAGGGATGGAAGAGCCGGTTTTTCTTTGCCTCGGTCGACGACGTTGACTGGGCCTGGAGCGAACCGGACCGGTCACCGAACCGGAATTCCCGAGTTGAGCCTGCGGACCAGGAGTCTTACACCCAGCTCCTGAGTGACGTGGTCCCGGCGCTCGAGGTTCTGCTCTCTGAGCAGAATCTTTTTGAGGCCGGCATCAGTCCCATCCGGGAGACCGGTGAGATTTGGTCCCGCATTAACTTCTGCCCCCCCCTCTCTTTTTAAGATTGAACCGTCTAACCTTCTGATTTCTTCACTTTGCAGGGATGAAGTTTTCCCTGGAGAACCTGCTGGAGGGAGCGGCTCAGAGGGAGGTCGTCGACGTGGATGAGCCCGTGGCGAAGAGGGCTCGCACAGAGACGAGCCGGGAGGTCGCAGCGGCGACCGTGCCCGGCCCAGCTGCTGCCGTTTCCCCGCCCAGGCCTCCTCGAGGTGGCGCCCCTGGCGCCTCGGCCCCACGGCCTGGCGGCTCTGCCGAGAGTGCTCCGGCGCCCGCCGTTCTGCCCATCGCCGGGCCCGTTCCTGTAGGCAGCCCAACGGCACCGCCAGTGGCGACCGCCGGTCCGTCGGCTGCAGCTTCAGCAGAGGGGGCAGCTGTCGCGGGGGTCGGCCCGAAGGGCCCAGCGCCGGTGATCTCGCACCGAGACTCGGTCATCCTCGATCGAGGACTGGCGGAGAAGTTGATGGAGTACGCTTCCACCGCCCGGGATCGCCGAGCTCGGGGCGGCCGAGATTACGCGGACGCGCTGCTCGGCATCCTGCCCCAGCTTTTCACGGTAAGTTTGAGCTTTGATTCTTCTTTTCTTCCGATCCGAGGCCTTCTGCCTTGGTACTGATGTGCGTTATTTTCGCCCTTGCAGATCGGGAACGACGTCCTCCTACTGAGGAACTACCTCGTAGGGAACGCCAAGCGGGACTCCGATCAGGAGCAAAGGCTTGGCAAACTCGCGGCCGACGTGAAGGACTTGATGGACAAGGGGGCCGAGCTGCGAGCTGAGAAGCAGGCCCTCCAGTCCGACCTGGCGCGTTCCGAGGAGCGGAACAAGGAACTGGAGGCCTCCTTGGCGGAGGAGCGGACCTCCAACCAGCGCCGTACTGAGGAGGACGCGGCGGAGAAGGCCCGCCTGCAGGCCCACTCTCTGTTTTTGGAGCGCCAACTGGGCGAGTGATGCGGAACTAATATGCATGCAATTTTTTTTATATGTTTTATATGTGGGGTTGGGTGATTAATTCCCGAATTTTAGATTAAAATAAGTTGTAGGGAATTTTATATGAATTTTAGAAGATCAGCATGTAGATTAGGACCTAGAAAAGTAGAAAAGAAGGATCGCCGGGGCTGAGAAACCTCGGTTAGGGCAAGTTCTCCTACAATAAAACTACTGGAGGTAGAGGGGTGTACCTGACAACGTCTGTGAAGATCGCAGCAAAAGGGTCTCTCATTCCTCGACGGATGCGGCCTGGAAAATCGAGCCAAAGACCCGCGGATACCCGGCTTTCTGCTCGGTGATCCGATTGAGGCTTGGCTGGAGTCGTTGGATTCGTAGGAACTCGGGGACCTGCAAACGACCTGTCAGGGGTTAGAAAATTCACAAAGGAACAAGAAAACAAAAGAAAAACAGCAAGGGAAGGCTTCTTTTGGAGTGGGCGTCCAGGGATCTGAGATGCTTGTTGGTAGCAGGAAGATGATTGCAACACTGGGAAGAAGAACTCTCGCAAACCCCTTTATGCACACAGCAGGGTATCACACAACTCAATAGAAGAACTCAAGGTTTTCATTCATCAAAAATTCTCCTCATACAAGAGGCTAGGGTCCCTTAAATAGACCCTTAACCTTGGGCTCCAAGTAAGGGTACATAAGTCTTTACATAAGAATCCTTTTCCCTCTCAAACCCTAGCTAGAAAATAAGGAAATATTAGGTAGAAAAATCCCTAAAAATTTTCTTGACTTGGTCAAGACTCCAAGGACGCCTAGGGGGGCATGTTGGGCTTCTAGGAGCAGCAAAAGGCTGGCCCAAAGGGGCCCGGGTGCATGGGTTTGGGCCTCTGGAAGCTGGGGTGGCTTGGTAGCCAGGTAGCAGGAATATTCCCTGGTATCTTGCTTCTTAGGGGCTTGGGCTTGGCACCTGGGCTTGATTTCATTGGGATAGGATGCAGATGGACCTCTGGAATCATGGATGCCCTTATTTATGAATATACTTTGGCATCTGGAAGGGAATCTGGGCATCTGGAGGGCATCTGCAAGGAATCAGGGTTTCTGATTTTTCTCCTGGGGTCTTCAAATCTTCAAGCTGGGTTGGACTTGGGCTAAACTTCCATGTCTTCAATCTGGTTGGACTTGGTCTTTACTTATATGATGTGGTCTTGAGTCTTCAGTATGCTTGGATAGGACTCAAAAAATAAAAAAATAAAATTAGCTCAACATGAGCTGACTAGCATTGGACTGAACTAGCTCAACATGAGCTGACTAGTACAGAACTGAAATAACAACTCAAAATACTCAAATAACAACTAAAATGGACTCAGATGAGCTAAGCCCTTATCACAGATGGACTCATAAATTATTGAACAATTTACAGAGGATTGAAAAGCCTCTATCTTATTCTGGTGCCTCTGGTGTCCCCACCAATTCTCCCGGGGTGGGAGGAACTCGACCCTGTCGATTGAAGGTCAGACTAGCTCACATATCTCTCGAGAAGGTCTGGGTTGAGGCATTGCAAGTCCTCTCGAGAAATCCACGAATCGTCCGACTCTGGCCGGCCTTGCCATCGGACCAGGAAGCGTTGATAGTCATGGCCCTGGGTCGTGATGGCTTGATCGTCCAGGATATGCTCGATCCGTTCTCCTCTCTCAGGCCAAATTTGTTTGTGGACACTCTAGGTTAGGGTCACTCACAATGAAAAGGAATAGGTCCAAAGGCCTCACTAGGTAGCGCTGCCGGTTCCCTATACTCAACCAGGTCTGTAATATTGAAGGTAGAACTAATGCCCAAATCCGAAGGCAAGTCTAACACCTAGGCATTTGATCCAACCTTCTCTATCACTTTAAAAGGTCCGGCTCTGCGAGCATGAAGCTTCTTTTAGGCCTAAGCCTAACCAAGATAAAATCCACTACATCAATTTTTTTTTTTTTTTGATCCATCTTCGGGAATTAGCCAGTTGTTTTAACATTAGTGCTGGTGGTGAACATGCTAGGCACATGCAGACTCCTAACAAGATGATGCAAAGGACTCAAACCTACACCTAGCAGACTCGACTAAAGAGGTTTATTAGGTCTTAACTATGACTTGGGCATGGGGGCATGAGTCGTGGTTGATGGATGACATGCAGAAGAAAATTTGCTAGTAACTCCTAATAAGTGCCAGAGGGTCTGCTAAAAGTAGGTAGCAAATGGGATGGGCTCTATGGATCCTTGCAACCTAGTAACCCGAACAAAATGTAACCTAATAGTTCTAGACACATGAGAAAACTCAGGAAAGGGTAGAAAATAGGAAGTGGGTTCAGAATTACTCTGGTAGGGTGGAGAAAAAGGTTCTGGGTTAGTTGGATAAAGTAGAATCAAAGAAGGCATGTCAGGGACTAATCCTAGACTAATGAGGTTAACCTTATAGGGTTGCGATATATCTACGGGGTTTGTATAATGGAAGGATGGGTTATTAATCTCAGGAAAGAGGTCCTTAATGGGAACTATAGGAGGAGACTCATCCTGAGGGTACTGATTCAAAGAGATCAAGTCCTTAATAAATTCTTCTGGTTCTTGTATTTTAGGACTAGGCTCTATAATTTGGCTCTCCTTTATGGTTTCCTCAGGTAAGGCTCTAGTAGCAGTACCTAGGTTCTCTTCCTCTATTTGTTCTTCCATTATAGCTTTAGGTTGGATATGGTCAAGGTCAACTAGCTCTGGGTTGGTTTTTACCTGGGTATCTACTGGGTCAGCTAATTCTAGGTCTACTAAAGGTGTCTCCTCTTCTCCCTCATACTCATCCACTAGGCTCACATCAGCTTCATACACTTCCACGTTAATGTAAGCCTTGTCAATCTCAGGAATGGTTGGAGAAGGTCGGCTAGGGAAAAATTGGCTAGGTCCAGGTTTCTGATTATGGACACTAATCCTAGTAGGTTCAGGTTGCCTAAGGGGTAGTGGCTCACTACTGGGCTCATATTTAGGGGTGCTAATCCTATGGGGTTCAAATTGACTAAGGAAAACCTGACTAGTACTAGGCTGATACTTAGGGGTTATGGGTTCTCTGGGCTCATAGGACAAGGGTGCAGATCTATGGGTCATGGGATTATAGGATCTGGGGTCATATGATTTTGGATCAGCTTTATGATCAGGTTCTAATGATGGATCAAGATATGGGGTCCTCCTAAGGTTGGGCTCTCTATATGGGTCAGGATATTGGGTCCTCCTAGGATTGGACTCCCTATATGGGTCAGAATACTGGGTTCTCCTAGGGTTGGGCTCCCTATATGGGTCAGAGTATTGGGTTCTCCTAGGGTTGGGCTCCCTATATGGGTCAGAGTATTGGGTTCTCCTAGGATTGGACTCCCTATATGGGTCAGAGTATTGGGTTCTCCTGGGTTCAGTATCATAATAATGGTCACGGTAAGGGGTTCTTCTAGGTTCAGTATCATAATAAGGGTCATGGTAAGGGTTCTTCTAGGTTCAGTATTATTGTATAGGTCAGGCTGAGGGGCTCTCCTAGGTTCAATCTCTCGGTATGGATCAGGGTTTGGGGTCCTCCTAGGTTGAGGATTGTAGTACGGGTCAGAATAAGGGGATCTCCTAGGTTTGACCTCATGGTATAGATCAGGGTTTGGGGTCCTCCTAGGTTGAGGGGAATCAGGATCTGGCTCAGACTGTGACCCATGGGTTTTTCTTGGGGTCCCTACCCGGACTTTTAACTGATCAAACCTATTGGCAAGATGGTCAATTCTATCATTGGTTTGAATACGAGACTGAGTTAACTGGGTCATCTGGGTAGTCATCTGGGCCATTTGATCAGCTAGGGCTTTTATTTGGGCTTGTAAATTTTCCATGGGTTCAGACATTTATGAAGGAGGTGGGTGATATGAAACTCCTAATCTAGTACTCATGCAAGACTCGATCAGACCGACTATAGCTGACTAGACCTAAAGTCCAAACTAGATGCTCAATCAGGGTGGCAAACTAGCCTATAGTAACCCTGTACTCAGCCAGGCAGGTGTAAGGGGAGTGTTAGGTCCCTGATTGCCAATCCTAGACACCAATCAGAGATTGGCCAGGTAGACGGACCAGCACACAAGCCCTTCGGGATTGAATCCCTAAACCACCGTTCTAGACACTGAGCACAAGGCACACACAGGTTAACTTGACACAGTGATCTAACACTAGCCCGGACCCGACCAGTTGGTGTCCCTAGCCCACTAGGGCAAATTAAGTATAATTAATTTTAGGTTAAGGCTTGGGACTGAATGCAAGGGATGTGGTTTTGGGCTAAGGAGAGGTGATCAAATCCTCCCCCCATCTGATATAGCAAGAGTGCCCTTAAAAGTAAATTATGCAATGATGGCAGGCAGATGAGGATGCAAATTAGGGTTTAGATATTTTTTTTTTGGTATTTTTGGAAAATATGTATTTTTTTTTTTGGTATTTTTTTAAATAGAAGAAAACTTTCAAATCATGGCCTAATATACTGGAAATATACTAAAATTAAGAAATATGCAAAAACTCCTAAACAAAACCCTAAAACTTCCAAACTTGTCTTGCTAAAAAAAAACAGAGTCAAAAATTCGCAGGCCCTATTTCGGCTTTCAGAAAATTCACAGGCCATAATAAAATCTGAAAAAAATTTTAAAATTACTGTGAATTATGATAAATCTAGGAAAAAAATTTCAGAATTTTTGGAGTTTTTAACAGAGAGAAATAATTAAAATAACAGAGTATATACGGACTGAAAAATTACAGAAAATAAGCCCTAATCTAAGCTCTGATACCAAATGATGCGGAACTAATATGCATGCAATTTTTTTTATATGTTTTATATGTGGGGTTGGGTGATTAATTCCCAAATTTTAGATTAAAATAAGTTGTAGAGAATTTTATATGAATTTTAGAAGATCAGCATGCAGATTAGGACCTAGAAAAGTAGAAAAGAAGGATCGCCGGGGCTGAGAAGCCTCGGTTAGGGCAAGTTCTCCTACAATAAAACTACTGGAGGTAGAGGGGTGTACCTGACAACGTCTGTGAAGATCGCAGCAAAAGGTCTCTCATTCCTCGACGGATGCGGCCTGGAAAATCGAGCCAAAGACCCGCGGATACCCGGCTTTCTGCTCGGTGATCCGATTGAGGCTTGGCTGGAGTCGTTGGATTCGTAGGAACTCGGGGACCTGCAAACGACCTGTCAGGGGTTAGAAAACTCACAAAGGAACAAGAAAACAAAAGAAAAACAGCAAGGGAAGGCTTCTTTTGGAGTGGGCGTCCAGGGATCTGAGATGCTTGTTGGTAGCAGGAAGATGATTGCAACACTGGGAAGAAGAACTCTCGCAAACCCCTTTATGCACACAGCAGGGTATCACACAACTCAATAGAAGAACTCAAGGTTTTCATTCATCAAAAATTCTCCTCATACAAGAGGCTAGGGTCCCTTAAATAGACCCTTAACCTTGGGCTCCAAGTAAGGGTACATAAGTCTTTACATAAGAATCCTTTTCCCTCTCAAACCCTAGCTAGAAAATAAGGAAATATTAGGTAGAAAAATCCCTAAAAATTTTCTTGACTTGGTCAAGACTCCAAGGACGCCTAGGGGGGCGTGTTGGGCTTCTAGGAGCAGCAAAAGTCTGGCCCAAAGGGGCCCGGGTGCATGGGTTTGGGCCTCTGGAAGCTGGGGTGGCCTGGTAGCCAGGTAGCAGGAATATTCCCTGGTATCTTGCTTCTTAGGGGCTTGGGCTTGGCACCTGGGCTTGATTTCATTGGGCTAGGATGCAGATGGACCTCTGGAATCATGGATGCCCTTATTTATGAATATACTTTGGCATCTGGAAGGGAATCTGGGCATCTGGAGGGCATCTGCAAGGAATCAGGGTTTCTGATTTTTCTCCTGGGGTCTTCAAATCTTCAAGCTGGGTTGGACTTGGGCTAAACTTCCATGTCTTCAATCTGGTTGGACTTGGTCTTTACTTATATGATGTGGTCTTGAGTCTTCAGTATGCTTGGATAGGACTCAAAAAATAAAAAAAATAAAATTAGCTCAACATGAGCTGACTAGCATTGGACTGAACTAGCTCAACATGAGCTGACTAGTACAGAACTGAAATAACAACTCAAAATACTCAAATAACGACTAAAATGGACTCAGATGAGCTAAGCCCTTATCACAGATGGACTCATAAATTATTGAACAATTTACAGAGGATTGAAAAGCCTCTATCTTATTCTGGTGCCTCCGGTGTCCCCACCAGCGAGGCCCGGCGAGAGGTGGCCGCGGCGAAGGACCGGAGCTCCTACATCAACGGGCTCCTGGAGGCGGCGAAGCGGGAAGCGCAGGAGGCCGTCCCCAAGTTTCGGGCTTCCGACGAGTTCACGTCGGAAGTCCGGGAGGCCGCCGTGGACTCCTTCCTGAAGGGGTTCCGGATGTGCCGGGAAAAGGTGGGGCCTTCTTCCCCCAGCTGGACCTGAGTGGGGTCGTCGTCGGTGGCAGGAAGCCGGGGAGCGAGGGCAGGGTCTCCGGCACGACCCAGGCGACGCCTCAGGCGACACCTGCAGCACCTCCGACTGATGACGCCGCGGCCCAGACACAACCCCAGGAGCCGGTTGTCGTGGAGGTTGAAGAGGTGGCGCCCGCACCTCCGGCAGACGGCGCCGACCCTGCGCTCCAGTGACCTCACCTTGTACTTTTGCTTTCTTTGTCCTTCTTTTTGGGGGGTCCCGGCCTGTCGGGGCTCCCGGTTTGTACTGAGTACCTGTTTTAATGAAGACTTACTTTCTATTACAACTTGTCTATCATCTTTGGTTCTTCTTTTTCTTCTTCTTTGTTTGTTTGTTTCTGAGATGTCGGTCTAGGGCACCTGAGACAACTGCGGGCCTGGTCCTTCTATACTAAATCGAAGGATGGGGTCTGCAAAGCCGCGTCGCGGCAAGGCAAGAATCTTGAGCAGGTCCGACTTTGGGCCGCCTTTATGCTTGCGCGGACAACACAGTTCCTGTATCATCTTCCGGGCCGAAACCCGGGATCTTCCGGACTGGGCTCGATGCCGTAGGCTTTCTTAAACCTTGCGCGGCTCACTGAGCTAAAACTCCGGGCTTGCGCGGGCGAAGCGGATTCGGCGCCGCCTTCCAGGCCGAAGCCCAGGATCTTCCGGACTGAGCTCGATGCCGCAGGCTTTCTCAAACCTTGCGCGGCTTGCTGAGCTGTGCTCCGGGCTTGCATGGGCGAACTGGGTTCGGCGCCGCCTTCCAGGCCGAAGCCCAGGATCTTCCGGACTGAGCTCGATGCCGCAGGCTTTCTCAAACCTTGCGCGGCTTGCTGAGCTGTGCTCCGGGCTTGCGTGGGCGAACTGGGTTCGGCGCCACCTTCTAGGCCGAAGCCCAGGATCTTCCGGACTGAGCTCGATGCCGCAGGCTTTCTCAAACCTTGCGCGGCTTGCTGAGCTGTGCTCCGGGCTTGCGTGGGCGAACTGGGTTCGGCGCCACCTTCCAGGCCGAAGCCCAGGATCTTCCGGACTGAGCTCGATGCCGCAGGCTTTCTCAAACCTTGCGCGGCTTGCTGAGCTGCGCTCCGGGCTTACGTGGGCGAAGCGGGTTCGGTGCCACCTTCCAGGCCGAAGCCCAGGATCTTCCGGACTGAGCTCGATGCCGCAGGCTTTCTCAAACCTTGCGCGGCTTGCTGAGCTGCGCTCCGGGCTTGCGTGGGTGAAGCGGGTTCGACGCCACCTTCCAGGCTAAGGCCCAGGATCTTCCGGACTGAGCTCGATGCCGCAGGCTTTCTCAAACCTTGCGCGGCTTGCTGAGCTGCGCTCCGGGCTTGCGTGGGCGAAGCGGGTTCGACGCCACCTTCCAGGCTAAGGCCCAGGATCTTCCGGACTGAGCTCGATGCCGCAGGCCTTCTTGTTGAAGTTAGAGAAGAGTGTTTAAAGTGAAGAAGCTTTGTTAGAGAAACTGGGAGCCTTACATTACTGGTAGTACATTCTCAGGTTCGAGGGGTTCCATGTCCGGGGGAACCTGGCACCTCCCAACTCTTCCAAGTAACATGCTCCGTGAGGGAGGGCTTCTGCTACCCGATAAGGGCCTTCCCAGTTGGGTGAAAGCTTGCCGCACTCTCGTGGCTGGGAGGCTTCTGCACGCCGGAGGACCAAGTCCCCGGGACGAAAAACCTTCGGCCGTACTCGGGAGTTGTAATATCTGGCTACACGTTGCCGGTATGCCGCCATTCAAATTCGGGCCTTGTCCCTTGTTTCTTCGAGGAGGTCTAGGTTGAGCATCATCCTGGCCGGGTTTTCTGTCTCGTCGTATTGTTCCACGCGCAGCGTGGGTATGCTGAGCTCGATCGGGATGACTGCCTCGGCCCCGAAGACGAGGTTGAATGGGGTTTCGTCAGTAGCCATCCTTGGGGTGGTGTGGTATGCCCAAAGAACGCTGGGAAGCTCGTCGGCCCACCTGCCCTTGGCTTGGTCCAGCCGCGTGTGGAGGCCCTGAAGAATGGTCCTGTTCGTGACCTCAGCCTCCCCGTTGGTCTGGGGGTGCGCCACCGAAGTGAAGCGATGCTTGATGCCGAGGTCGTTGCAGAAATCTTCGAACTCTCGACAGTCGAACTGGCGTCCGTTGTCGGTGACCACGGTGTGGGGGAGGCCGAAGCGGCAGACGATGGACTTCCAGAAGAACTTGGCGACGTTTGCTTCGGTGATTCTTGCCAAGGGTTCGGCTTCGACCCACTTTGTGAAGTAGTCGATAGCCACTATCAGGAACTTCCGCTGGCCGGACACCGGCGGGAATGGGCCCAGGAGGTCCATCCCCCACTGGGCGAACGGCCAGGGGGCTGAGAGCTGAGAGATCGGGTTGGAGGGTTGCCGTTGCACCGTGGCGTGACGCTGGCACCGGTCGCACTTCTTCACGAAGTCGGCGGCGTCCTCCTTCATCGTCTCCCAGAAGTAGCCTTGACGAAGGGCCTTGTATGCCAATGCCCTGCCCCCCACGTGGTTCCCACAGATGCCTTCGTGAATCTCCTGGAGCACAAGCTGGGCTTCTGTGGGTCCAATGCACTTGAGGAGGGGATAAGAGTAGGACCTTCGATACAGCTGCCCGTCCATCAGGACAAACCATACGGCCTTCTTCCTGATGAGGCGAGCCACGTCTCGGTCTTCCGGCAGGGTGCCGCTGGTGATGTACGCAGCGTACTTGTCCATCCAGTCGGGCTCCTGGCTGACCTGATGGACCTCCGCCGGTACTTCGAGGCTTGGGACTTCGAGTCGCTCCACATGAGCGCGTCCCAGCATCGTGTCCGGCAGGGTCGCCAGCCGAGAGAGGGCATCCGCGCGGGCGTTCTCCCTGCGGGGGATATGGAAGATGTTGAAGCGCCGGAACTTGGACGCGCCCGCCTTGACGAGCTCCAAATACCTTGCCATCTGGGGGTCGTGAGCGACGTACTCCCCGGACACCTGCCCCGCCACGAGCTGGGAGTCAGTGAAGGCTCTGAGGTTGGTCACGCCCAGCTCGCGGGAGACCCTCAGTCCGGCGAGAAGTGCCTCGTACTCTGCTTGGTTATTTGTCGCGGGGAACTGGAAACGGAGCGCGCACTCGGCGACGACTCCGTCGCCGTTGGCAAGGATGAGCCCAGCTCCGCTCCCGCCGGAGTTTGACGCTCCGTCTACATGGAGGATCCAGGCGTCCTCTCCGGGCTCGTTGGTGCCGACCTCCATCGGTTGGGCCGGGGAGTCCTCCTCGGGCTCCTTGCCCAAACCTGCGCATTCGACCAAGAAGTCGGCCAGCACCTGTGCCTTCATTGCCGACCTCGGTCGGTATGTAATGTCGAACTCGCTGAGTTTCAGTGCCCATTTGGCCAATCGCCCCGAGGTGTCGGGTCGGCTGAGCACCGCTTTCAGCGGTTGATCCGTCAAGACGGCGATGGGATGCGCTTGGAAATAGGGCCTGAGACGCTGGGCAGACACTATTAGCGCAAAGACGAGTTTCTCGGGTCGGGAATACCTGAGCTCCGCGTCCCGGAGGAGTTTGCTGGTATAGTACACCGGTCGCTGGATCCCGTGGTCGTCGGTTCGGACCAGGACAGAGCTGACGGCCTCCGGGGTAACGGCCAAGTAGAGGGTGAGCTCCTCCCCTTCCTCGGGCCTGGACAGCAGAGGTGGTGATGCGAGCGTCTTCTTCAACTCCTCGAAGGCCTGCTGGCATTCCTCGGTCCAGGCGAAACCATTCATCTTCCTCAGCACCTTGAAGAAGGGACGGCAGCGGTCCGCCGACCTGGAAATAAAACGGCTAAGGGCCGCAACCCGGCCGGTCAGCTGCTGCACTTGTTTCTTGGAGGCTGGCTGCTCCATGTCCAGGATGGCCTGGACCTTCTCCGGGTTGGCCTCGATTCCTCTTTGGGTCACCATGAACCCTAGGAACTTTCCGGCGGAGACCCCGAAGGCGCACTTCGCCGGATTCAGCTTCATCTGGTGGCGCCGGAGGTTGCCGAACGTCTCCGCCAGGTCGGCTACGTGGTCCGAGTCAAGTTTGCTCATTACCAGCATGTCGTCCACGTACACCTGCATGTTGCGGCCTATCTGGTCTTTGAAGACTTTATTGACCAGACATTGGTACGTCGCCCCCGCGTTCTTGAGGCCGAAGGGCATCATCCTGTAACAGAAAGTCCCGCGGTCAGTTATGAAGGCGGTACGCTCTTCGTCCTCCGGATTCATCCGGATCTGGTTGTATCCGGAAAAAGCATCCATAAATGACAGGAGACGGTGCCCCGAGGTGGTGTCGACCAGCTGGTCGATCTTCGACAGAGGGAAGCTGTCCTTCGGGCAAGCTCGATTGAGGTCGGTGTAGTCCACGCAGATCCTCCACTTACCGCTGCTCTTCTTTACCATGACCACGTTTGCTAACCAGCTGGGGTACTGGACTTCTCGGACGAAACCGGCAGCGAGAAGTTTCTCTACCTCCTCGTCGATCGCCTTCTGCCTCTCCATGGCGAAGCTTCTCTTCTTCTGGCGGACCGGGCGGCTGCCTGGGTCCACGTTCAGGCTGTGCATGATAATCTCGGGCAGAATACCCGGCATGTCGGCCGCCGACCAGGCGAACACATCGGCGTTGGCACGGAGGAACTCCAGCAGGCGGGTTCGCTCCTCTTCGGGAGCTGGGCCCCGACTTGCACCGTCTTCAGGGGGTCCGAACCAAGGGGAAAGGAGAGCAGGCGCTCTACGGGCCCTCCCCTGGGTTCCTTTTCTCTCAGGTCGAGGTCCTCGACGTCGTGGGCGAGCTCTGCGCCCCTGGTGCCTGGGATTGTCTGTAGGCAGAGCGGGACTGGCTGAATCGTCCCCTTCATTTCCCCGAACCCGAAAGGCATGGGGAACTGCACCAGCAGTCTCCTTGTGGAGATGGTGGCGTCTAGTTGGTTGAGCCCGGGACGCCCAAGAATGGCGTTGTAAGGCGAAGGGAGCTTGACGACCGTGAAAGTTACCATGATGGTCGCCTGCCGAGGTGGGGATCCGGCGGTAACTGGGAGAGTGATTTCCCCTTCGACTCCCACGGAGTCCCCTGTAAAACCAACCAGTGGGGTGTACACTGGCTTTAGCTGGTCGAGAGGCAAATTCATCCGAGAGAAAGCATCGTAAAAAAGTACATCGGCCGAGCTTCCGCTATCCACCATGATCCGATGTACAGGGTGTTTCGCGATGGTCATTTCGACCACCACGGCATCATTGTTTACATTGTCATTAGACTCCCCTCTTTTGGGAGGGATTACATTCTCCGGGACTTCCCGGGCTCTCTTCTCTGCTCGGCCGGATCCGCGCGAGATCATGCCCACGGGCTTCTCAGTTGGCCGATTGTCGATTGCAGGGACAGGTGGTAGGGCCACGAGCGGTCGCTTCTCGGAGGGGGCCTCATTCTTGACGAACTTCCTGAGGTATCCCCTCCCGATCAGCTCCTCGATTTCTCGCTTCAAATGGCGGCACTCCTCCATGTCATGCCCGTGCTCGCGGTGGAATTGGCAGTACTTTGACTTGTCTCGGGCGGCTCTCGGGTTCTGAGGTGGAGGTCGGCGGAGGTAGCGCTCGCCCTCGATTTCCATGAGGATTTTGGCTCGAGGCGCGAGGAGAGGGGTGTACCTTCGCTCGGGGGCAGACTCGGCCCTCGGCCTTGGGTTCGGGCGAGGGTCGGCTGATGGCCCGGGCCTCCGAGCTCCCGGGGCGTCCCTCGGGGTTGACTTCTTCAGAATCTTCCCGTCCAGCTCTCGACGGGTGCGGTCAGCCTCCTCCGCTCGGATGTACTTGTGGGCACGGAGGAGGAGCTCGGAATACGTCCTGGGCGGCTTCTTGTCCAGGGAATAGGTCAGACGGGATGTCTTGAGCCCGCGCTTTAAAGCCAGCATAGCGACGGGCTCGTCCAAGCTGTAGATCTCCAGGGCTGCGGTCTTAAACCGGGCGATGTAGTCTCGGAGCAGCTCCTGGTCCTGCTGGCGGATGGAGAAGAGACTGTCCACCTCCCTTGGCACCTTTCGACAAGCATCGAAATGCGCCACAAACTTTCCTTCCAACTGCTGGAAGGAGCAAATGGATCCGGGCTCGAGACGGGCGAACCAAACTCGAGCGGCCTTCCGAAGGGTTGCAGGGAAGGCGATGCACAGAAGGGCGTCGGTGGCGCCCTGGACCCTCATGAGAGCTTTATAACTCTCCAAATGGTCCAGGGGGTCGGTGGTCCCGTCGTAAGGGTACACCTGTGGCATGCGGAACCGTTTCGGGATCGGTTCCGCCTGAATTTCTTCGGAGAAAGGGGGGCGGGAGTCGTAGCCCGCCGGGTCAGCTGACGAGTTCTGCAGGTCGGCGAACCGTCGGGCGAACTCCGCCAACTTGCGCTCGTGCTCTTCTAGGCGCCTCTCGGCCTGGCGCCTGATGGCTTCATCGGTGGAGTCTTCCATCGAGGCTGCAGGTGAGGGGGGCGCCGATCGGTCTCGGCATGAGGTCTGGCCCCGGCGTTGCTTGCTGCGATGCGCCGTTTCGGCCCCATCGGCCGGGGATCGACTCTCGTGATCCTCCAAGCCGGAATAGTTTCTCTTCGGGGGAGCTTGGCGGCTCCCTCGGGGGTTGGAGATGGCTTGCGGATGGGACGGCCTGCCCTGGATTGAGCGCAGGCTCCCGTGCTGTCCCGCGACTCGGGCCGCGGGGGTCCCTGGCTACGGCTGAGTGGCCAGGGACCGTTGCTGATGCTGAAGCTGTCGGACCGCTGAGGTCAAGGTCTGCAGCTGCTGGACGATGGCCGCAAGGGATCCGTCCGCCGGGGTAGGCTGCTGCAGAAGAGGAGGGGGAGCCGGAAGCTCCCGTTCGGGGGTGTGGCCCCCTAGAGGGGAGCGGGCTTCTCCCACACGGCTGGTGGACGCCTCGCGACCACGAGTGACCACCATTGCTGGAGAGCGTGACACCTGCAAAAAGCTAGTTCCCTCTGGGGGTTAGTGTCCTGCCCCCCTACCTGGCACGCCAATCTGTTGCCGCTCTCGTCACCGCGCCCGTACCGAGGATCAGCCGATCCTCCCTGATCGCTTGGCAAGGAAGCCTCCCTTCCTGCGAGAAACCTGCAACAAAGGGGTTAGAGGACCCTGGCCGGGAATTCCGGCGATGGGGCTCCGACGGTCAAGTCAGTAGATGACGAGGAGGAACAGACTCTCCCTCCCAAGCCCTCTAAAGGGTCCCAGGTTTGGAGAGTTAACTAGTGAAGGGAAAGCACCGGGGACCGGAATCTCGGCTGGGCCTGCCTGCCGAGTTCGCATCCAGTATTCCCCTCTCGGGATCTCTGGTTTCTTCCTCGGAGCGAGGCCTTGTGCCGGTGCTTCCCTCTTGTCCCAGGCTAGTTGGCTTACCTTGCAGTCTCCGGATCCTTCCCTCTTTATCTCCCTCCGTCGTGTGCTTGTCCTTTTCCTCCTCGAAAACTCCTCCCCCCTGTCTTCCTTTCTTTTCCCTTTTTGGTGAAGGAAGCCAGGCGGCTTTCCGACCTCGTCCACCGGGCCCAGCAGGGAGAAGGCAAGGACAGAAGAGAAAAGGAGGGAGGGCGGCGCTGGCAGAGCGGCCAGTCGTCAGGCCTCGGGCTTCGTGAGAGTGCTCTTTTCCCCGAGCGTAGGCGCCATCCGTTTACGGGGCCTGTTCCGTCAGGATCGGATCTCTCGACTGCGGGACCTGTCGGGCCAGTGTAAGTCACGTTCCGCGTGCCGCCGCCCTCTGTACGGGATGCCGTCTGGGGTCGGTACGGCCCGAGGGATGGCCTCGGGACCCGTCGCCTTCCCCCGGGGGCCTCTCCGTACGAGCGGTCTGACTTCGGCTGAGTTGGACCTGTCTCCGGGGGCCAACTGGCGAGAGGCGAGAGATCGGCCGACCTCGGCTTAGGTGGACCCCTCCGGGGTGGACACCTGGCGAGGTGGCAGAAGATCGCCTGGCTTCGGCCGAGGTGGGCCCGTCTCCGGGTGGCCACCTGGCGCAAGGCGGAGGGTTGGCCGACCTCGGCCTAGGTGGACCCCTCCCGGGTGGACACTTGGCGAGGTGGCAGAAGATCGCCTGGCTTCGGCCGAGGTGGACCCGTCTCCGGGTGGACACCTGGCGAGGTGGCAGAAGATCGCCTGGCTTCGGCCGAGGTGGACCCGTCTCCGGGTGGCCACCTGGCGCAAGGCGGAGGGTCAGCCGACCTCGGCCTAGGTGGACCCCTCCCGGGTGGACACCTGGCGAGGTGGCAGAAGATCGCCTGGCTTCGGCCGAGGTGGACCCGTCTCCGGGTGGCCACCTGGCGCAAGGCGGAGGGTCAGCCGACCTCGGCCGACCTTACACGGGGCGGACTCCTCCGAGCCCGGGTGTAGATGAGTTGGTGGGGGAACTTCGCGCCGAACTCGACCTCGGCGGGAGCTGTTTGCTTCAGACAGTATCAGGCGGTGCGGTCTTGCCGACCCTAGCCTTGAGGACGTGGCGCTGATTCTGGCAGGAAAACTCACACGTGGCCCGCTCGCATCCGGCGATACCTGAGCCTGGCCATGTCACTGTCACGGCTGTAACATAAAGTATCTCCCTTCAATATATAATGCTATTCAATCCCTTCCAAATATCTTATAGAAGGATCTTGTAAATCTTAATGAACATATTACTTTGGTGGTCACCATTTATCAAAATTCATAAACCTTCCAATCAGGGATTATTAAGTCATGACTTCAAAGATGGTATAAGATATATAAACAACAAATCAAGATCATATACTGTTGGCGTAGAATCCCTTTTCCGACCGGGCAGAGCTACTGGATCGCAGGCCCGCTTCCTGGTTCACCTGCAAAATAAATTCCTGGCCAGAATTGCTCCGGTGGGGGACACTCCGATGCCTAAGTCAGAGATGGGCTCCATCCACAGAATGGGAAAGATTCTGAGGAGGATTCAATGGAAAGAGTAAAGACTCTGGGATTTTCAAGGATATCTTGTGCCTTACCTCGAGCCTTCCCTCTTACTGTTATTTATAAAGAGTTGTCCAGCCTGTGATTCCGTTCTTCCTCCAGCGGTTATGATGGAGGAGTTAATTTCTTTCCCACAATCTGGGATCGTGGATAACTAATGGGCAGTTCCGGCGGCCAGGCTGGAGGCATTACCGCTGGAGTTGCGTGCCATGATTGTATTCCATAATAGTCGATGATAACCTTTGCTTGCCCTATTCATAGAGATTTGAAACATGTCAAGAGCTCATCTCCGGACTTCCCTTTTAGGAAGATTTCTGTGATTGAATCAGGGAATGTCTTCGTCCTCGGATCCTCTCGAGATAGATCGTAGAACCTGTCTTCGACATAGATTGAGGACTTGATCTTTGTCATAGGCTGAAGACTATATCTTCGGCATAAACTGGAGACCATGTCTTCGGGAGTTGGTGAAGGTCGTTCTTCGGTTCAGGCCGAGGATCTTGTCTTCGGGGACCATAGGACTTGGTCTTCGACGAAGAATGAAGACATAATCCGAAGATGATGTCTGTGGGTACCGTAGGTCCAGTAAGAGCTTTGGCTTGCCTATGGGTTGCTTGACTTTTTTTGAATACCTTGGTCTGGAGCTTGTGGTTCGAAAGAAATATCTTTAGTTGGTCGAATCGGTAGCTGGTTCGTACTTGGATCGAGATATCCTAACAGTTGCCCCCTACTCTCAGTTTTCGAAGCGAAGATTTGCCTCGAAAGGTGAGAGTATTACTGGTTTGTCGTTTTCCTCTTGAGAGAAGGTGCAGTGGATGACTACAAAATCTTTGATTAGACCGTCTATCATAACTGCAGGCTGATTTGAGAATCAGACGATGGACAGCTGTCATTCCCTAATTGAGGGATGAAAAAGGAGTGGGCGGGACATGGACTGCCTCTCCTTTTTTTGTTGTGTGACGGTTCAACCAATCCTTTGGTTAGGATTCGAGTGGTTGTCATGGTTCCTTCCTGCCTGTTGGATGATGAATGTGCTTCATCTTGGCCATTGATTCAAATAAACTATGACCTTTGGTCTATTCTGTATCAAATCAGCTTAGGGCTGCTTTAGGGTCTTTTCGTTTCTTTTTGAGAAGGAGAAAAGGGGTGTACTGAGGAAGCTTCTTCAACCTCATACTTTCAGTTTTGACTCAGCTTTCCCTGTTCTTAGCCATCGATCCCTTCTGCAGGTAGAATCTTCCTTTCGCCTCTTTGCCTCGTTCTTTTATCATGGCCGAGTCTGTAGGAAGCCGTGGGGAACAAGTTGGGCCTTCGGGGGCTGGTGATGCAGTGAGTCTGGAGCTGGTCCCCAGCTCTTTTGTTGAGAAAGGTTGCTCATCTTCGAGAACGCTATCACGTTCCCGAGAGGTTTCCTTAATTCTTCCCGCATCCGAGGAACTGGTGAACAAACTTCCTCCTGGGTGTTTGGCTATGTATGAAGACCATTTGAAGGCTGGGCCTTTGATTTTTTCTGCATCCTTTCTTCATCAAAATCTTTCGTTTGTACCAGGTGGTGCCTGCGTAGTTGACTCCGAATAGCATTCGGAACATCTACGGGTTCTTGGATCGGTGCTGCATAGCTAACATAGAGCCCGGGACCAATCTGTTTATTGCCCTTTTTGTGCTCAAGAGGGATTTCCATGGCAACAGATGGTGGGTGATCGGCCCTCGACCAGGCCACAAGATCATCAAGGATATGCCCAGCGCCATCCACGAATGGAAACCCATCTTTATTTTTGTGTTGTCTATTGACCAGCGGGGCTTTAGTAGTGATTCGAAGGAGCCGCGCTTAACCGCCAATGATGGAAAAAGGTTTTGGTGGCTGATCAATTTAATTATGATTTACTGACTGATTCGGAGGCCATTCCTATCCATGAGTTGTTGGAGGAGAGGAATCTCCATCTTACAGGGATTAGCAAGTTTCCTGTGTTAGGTATAAATAGTGAAAATTTTACCTTTCTTCTCCCATTCCTGTTGTAGTTCAATCGACTCAGAGGGGTTTTTCTGTTTGCAGGCGGTGGGATGAAGCCTAACTTGAGCTGGCTCCGTTAATCCTCTCAGAAGAGGGCAGCTCCTGCCCCCCCACAAGATCGGCGGTTCGGAAGAGAGCTCGAAAGGATGGTCCTGAGAGGAGTGGGAGCACTTTGTCCTCTAGAGGAGCCTCTGAAGGGAATGCAGTGCCAATGACGGAGGCCCCCACAGGGGCTCAGCTAGTTGAGCCTTCATCAGCGGTTACCTCTCTAGTTCACATAAGGGAGAGTCCACCTCCGAAGGCTGATGAGTTAGCGCCTTGCCCCCTGCAGTTGATAAGGGCAAGGCACCACAAGTCAAGACAGAGTCCGTTCGTGAGGCTTCTCCAGCTGGGAGCCATCCCGCGGACTCTTCGAAGCTTTCCCCCACAGAGGGATTGTTGGTCCCTGCCGTGGCTAGGTGGGCGCTCAAGGATACGTTGCTGCCTTAGGATTTGGTAGTGATTCAAAGTTGAAGTCTTGCTAGGATATCTGACCCTGCCTTTTCCTCCCTACAGCATGTGAGATCCTCATCATGTCTTCTTTGCCCAGAGGGTTGTTTGGTTCATAACCTCACTTTATCGATGTAGCTGGTCTATGACATCACCTTTATGGAGGAGGACCTAGGGAACGTCGACAGCCTCATCCATGGCCTTAAGGAGGAGCTCCATACGGCTAGGGCTGAAAAAGAGGTGGCCGAGGAATTGAAGCAATCCATGGAGAATCATTTAGTTCATGCGGATGCTGAAATTCATGGCCTGAGGAATGAGCTGAAGGATGCCCATTTGACGATCGCGGGGTGAGGGGCTGAGTTGAGGAAGAGTAGAGAACACGCAAACTTCTTGGAACAATCTCTCAAGGAGAACCAGGAAAAGGGAGAGAGCCTTACCAAGGTTGTTGAGGAGGCAATCAGAAAGGTCGAAGAGGCATCCTTAAGAGCCAGGGAGGCATCCTTAAGGGCCGAAGAGGTGGTCTTGGAATCTGAAGCGCCAGGAGAGAGTCCGAAGTCTTGAAAGAGTTGGCAGGTAGAGCTGTAGCAAATTTTATGAGGTCCTTAGATTTCCAGCAGGAGATGAATGAGGCGACCTTGTACAGCTACCATCATGGTTTCAATGACAGACTCGCCAAGGTCAGTAAGGCTTTCCCTAACCTGGACCTTTCCGCTGTCCTTACATTCGACATTGTGGAGGAGGAAGAAGAAGAAGGAGAAGAAACCGAAGTTGAAGAGGAGATCAAAGGGATGCCAAGTCCAAGGGAGGATATTCCCAGCATAATTTTGGCCCAGGTTGAGGAGGTCAAAGAGGTGCCAGGCTTGGAGGGAAAAGATCCCGTCGTAGCCAAAGACATGGATGTGATCCCGATCTCGGCCCAAGAGGAAGTTCGAACTGAGGAGGAGGTCCAAATTGAAGACCCTCTGGACTCAACCCAATTTCAGGAAACCCTCTCCGCACAAATCAACAAACTGCTCCAATCTTGTGATGCTGGGTCTCCTCCAACTGATGTTTAGGGATATGTGTATTTTTAGGCATTGTATTTCTTCTTTGTTTTCCTCTGAAATGTAACCAGCGAACTATTTTGAAGTTTCAAATGACTTCCTTCTTTTGTACATGTTACGCAATATTTTTAAATACACTTTGTGCGAAGTTTCTGGCTTCGATGACGACTCGAATTTCATTGCTCCTTTTTCTTTCTTGATTGAGGAGCCGAAGCCAAAGACCATTCGGCTCGTGGCTGGCATCGAAGATGAGTTCCAAAGCAAATTGGAATGTCGTTGTCGAAGACCGTCCACTGTCAAACTAGGTTGATGTCAACCTTTTTCCATAATTAACCTGCCCATCTAGGAATAGACATAACGGACAGGTGTCATTTTCCTGTTGATCAATGATCAAGGAACATTGATTATGATTCTTGTTGCCAGTAATGAGTGTGTCGATATTCGAACAGTCGCATTTTCATGCGCCCTGGGTGCCGCCATATCCTTCTTTTCTGAAAGGGAGCCATTAATGTCATAGCTGCATGATAGAGATTCTTCTGGATTTGAAGTACTGGTGGTCGCCATTCCAAGAGTAGTTATTGGTAATTATACCGCTCCCGAGCGGTCACCTGGGTCTCGAGGCATCGTTCTGACACATGGCATCTTTTGAAGGGTCTGGAAAAGGGCATGGAGCACGTTTCTCTATGGCCGGTCATGGGTGTAAGGTCCTTATAAATGGGACCTTGTCCTCCCTTGTCGAGGGCCATCGCAGTTTCAGACTCTTATTTCAGAAGTTTCTCTTCTTTCTCCAACGACCTGGCAAAATGAAGTTTTGTGTTCCTGAGCTTCGAAGGGTGGCGCGAAGAGGAGGGCTATCAGCACTGGGGCAAAGGGCAGCTCAGGGTTCCTCGGGCTGAGCGATGATGATGACCCAGTTGTCGATCGCTTGGAGAGGAAAGTCCATGTCCTGGAGGCTCAATTGGAGGAGGCCAGGGCTCAGGTTGAGGCGGCCGTCATGAAGGCAGTAGAGGCCAAGAAGAAGGTGGCAAAAGCCATCTCGGACTTCAAGGCATCTTCTGTTTCAAGGAGGAGGTCACCTGGGTGGCTCTGGACTCTTATCACCAGGGGTTCCGGGAGTGTAGAGATAAGGCCTCCAAGTATTATAACTTGAAGGGCCTTGGCAACATCAAACCCTCCGTTCTCTTTCCTGGACACGAGTTCGACTCTGACTTTGAGGAGGAGTCAGATTCTAATTCAGATGGGAACCTCGGGGCCCCCTCATCATCCTCCTTACAGGACACCCCCCACCGGCATGGGAAAGGGCCGCGGGTGGTCACTAGATGTGCTTTCCCATTTTCTGCAATCTCTCTTTTTTTTATAAAAATACAAAAGAAATGAAAGTACCGACTTTCTTCCCGCTTTTTCTTTTTCTGTGCATGATACTTCTTTGAATCCCATGAAGTGTGAACTCAAAGCTTGATGTTGGAAGAGTGAGTGATATGAAATCATTTCCGCATGTTTTTGGGTTTTCCGTAGGGGATAGCGTCTATGCTACCCCTGTGCATCTCTGTCATGGTTAAGATAGGCTGGTTAGGCCCGTCCCGATGTGTCTTCGGATTTTTCATAGGGTAGGTCATAGAAATCGTCCCTGCACCTTTTTAACATAAGGTAGTCTGGTTAGGCCCGCCCCCGCATGTATTCGGGTTTTCCATAGGGTAGGTTACATGAACCATTCCCATGCCTTTGATCATTTCGGCAGCCTGATTGGGCAGTCCATTATGCTTGTCGAACATACCGATAAGGTGAGTGGATCAGATTCTCTCTTGCACCATTAGCTGATCTCTTTGATCAGATTGGAAAAAATCATTGCTGTTGCAACAGGTCATTTAAAGTTGAACAGATTTTTGGAGGTTTTATTGATAATACTTGTGAAGATTTTGCACATTCCATGGTCGGGACAGTATTTTACTGTCCAAGGTCTTGAGTCAATACGTTCTCGGACGTATGACCTCTTCAACTTGGTACGGTCCTTCCCACTTGAGAGAAAGCTTGCCTTGTTCAGTTGGCCTAGATACTATGGCTCTTCGCAGCACCATGTCCCCCGTGCGAAAAGTCTATTCCTTTATCCTGGAGTTGTAGTATTTGGCGACCTTTTGTTGATACGTCGCTATTTTCATCTGGGCCTAGAGTCTGGTGCTTTGCAATAGATCAAGATCGACTCTTCGGTGGTTGGGATTTCTAGGCTCTTCATATTTATCAATTCTTAGAGATTGGAGGGAGACCTCGATAGGAAGAACAGCTTCGATACCGTATGCCAGGTTAAATGGAGACTCGCCGGTGGCTATTCTTGGAGTAGTTCTATATGCCCAGAGGACGGAGGTTAGCTCTTCTATCTAAAGTCCTTTGGCATCATTCAACCTCGTATTTAGACCGTGGAGAATGGTTCGATTAGTTACTTCGGCTTTTCCGTTGGACTGCGGGTGGGCAACGGAAGTCAGCCTTTGTTGCACATGGTACTGAGCATAGAAGTTTTTAAACTTCGGATTATCGAATTGCTTCCCATTGTCAGTGATTATTGTGTATAGAATTTCGAACCGAAATATGATAGAGTTTCTTACAAAGTTCTCAACCTTGCCCTCCATGATTTGGACCAGTGGTTTGGCTTTGACCCATTTTGTTAAATAGTCAATAGCCACAAGGAAGAATTTCCTCTGCCCAGATGCGGATGGAAATGGGCCAAGAATGTCCATCCCCCATTAAGCAAAAGGCTAGGGGGCTGTCAGTTGGGTCAAGTGACTCGCTAGTTGCCTCTGAATGTTGGCATATCTCTGGCATTGATCACATCTTTGCACGAAGTTGATTAAGTCCCTTTGGATGGAGGGCCAATAGTACCCTTGGCATATAATTTTATATGCCAAGGACCTGCCTCCCAAGTGATCGCCACATTTCCCTCGTGGACCTCTCTCAAGGCATAGTCAGCATCTGACAGTCCTAAGCATTTCAGTAGGGGTGAGAAAATGACCTTTTGTAAAGAGCTCCGTTCAAGATGACATATTGAGATGCCATCCAGCGAATATTTTTGGCTTCTGCCTTATCTTCCGGCAATACACCTTCATTTAAAAATTTGATAATGGGATCCATCCAGCTTGGCTCGATCTCAATTTGGTGCACCTCCATAGCTTCTTTAGCTATACTTGGGGCTTCAAGGTGCTCAACAAAGGTGCGACCGAGAGATTTCGGGGTTGTGGTAGCAAGTCGAGACAACGCATCTGTCTGGGAGTTCTCTAATTGGGGAACATGAATGATTTTGAAGTGTTCCAGTTGAGAAATAAGATTTGTACCTTCTCTAGGTACTGCACCATGGTGGGATCTCTGGCTTCATATTCTCCTTTATCCTGATTTACCACCAATTGGGAATTCGAAAAAGCCTGGAGCCTCCAAACTCCTAAACTTTTGGCGATCCGAAGATCTACAAGTAGGGCTTCGTATTCGGCCTGATTATTTGAAGCACGGAAGGAGAACTGGAGTGCGTACTCCACCGTGTGGCTGTCAGGTTCAGCCAGTATGAGGCCGGCTCTGCATCCAGCAGAATTGGAAGCTCCGTCTACATGAAGCACCCAATCGGACTCCATATTCTTTGAGTTTCCTTCTTTTGTGAGAGGCACTTCGTCTTCGGACTTCCAAGTACACTCAGCCAGGAAATCTGAGAGCACCTAGGCCTTCATAGCCGATCGAGGCTTGAAGCTGATGTTAAACTCATTTAGTTTCATAGCCTACTTGGCTATCCTTCCAGAGGTATCAGGGCATCGGAGAACGGCCTTGAGGGGTTGATCGGTCAACACCACAATGGCATGGGCATGGAAGTAGGGCCATAGTCGCTTTGCCGCAATTATTAGAGAGTAGATCAGCTTCTGCATCTTAGAATATCTTGTTTCAGCATCATGCAGAACTTTGTTGATATAGTAGATTGGCTTGTGGGAGCCGTCTTCTTCTCTTCGGACAAGGACTAAATCGACTGCCTCATCTGAAGTGGAAAGGTATAAATAGAGTACTTCCCCTCATAAGGTTTGGAAAGTAAAGGTGGGGTCTCCAATTATTTCTTCAACTCTTCAAAGGCAGTACAGCAGTCTTCGGTCCATTTAAAATCTCGAGACTGCGAAGTATCTTGAAAAATGGAAGACATTTCTTGGCTGAACGAGAGACGAACCTGCTTAAAGAGGCGATCCTCCTTGTCAGCTGCTGGACTTCCTTCTTGTATGATGGATGCCTCATGTCTTTGAGGGTCTGAATTTTCTCTGGATTTGCTTCAATCCCTTGCTTGGTAATGAGAAAACCTAGAAACTTGTCCGAAGTAACCCCGAAGGCACACTTCGTCGGTTTAGCTTCATTTGATAATGCCGCAGGGTGTTGAATGATTCCCTTAGGTCCTGGATGTGATCTTTTTAAGGAGGCTTTTGACTATCATGTCGTCCATGTAGGCCTCCAGATTTCTCCCCAACTTCTCCTTAAACACCTTGTTGATTAACCTCTAAAAGGTTTCTCCAGCATTCTTGAGTCCAAATGGCATCATCTTGTAGCAGTATAGGCCTTTGTCGATGACGAAGGTCATCTTCTCTTCATCCCGGGGGTCCATTTGAATTTGATTGTAGCCAGAAAAAGTATCCATGAAGCTCAACAATTGGTGGCCAGCAGTGGCATCGACCAGTTGATCAATTTTTAGGAGAGGAAAGCTATCCTTTGGGTAGGCTTTATTGAGGTCAATATAGTCGATGCAGATCCTCCATTTGCCATTAGCTTTCTTTACCATTACCACATTGGCCAACCACTCGGGGTAATGGGCTTCCCGGATGAACCCTGCCTTGAGGAGCTTGCTCACTTCTTCATCTATTGCATCTTGTCTCTCCAGGGCAAAGCTTCTCTTTTTCTGCCAGACTGGTTTATATCCAAGGGCAACTTCCAGTTGATGAGTGATTATTTCGGCGGGAATCCTTGGCATGTCCGAAGCTGACCAAGCGAAGACATCAGCATTATTCTTGAGGAAGCAGATCAGCTCCATTCTGATTTTCTCATCAAGCATACTTCCGATCTGCACAACCTTGGTGGGATCCTCCTTGGTTAAAGGCACCGAGATAGTTCTCTCCATAGGCTCGCCAGAATCTATAGTTGAGTCCCTTGGATCTAGCTGATCCCAAGTGGTGGATCATTAGAGTGCTTGTCTTGGATCATCAAGCATTATCGTGCCGCTCTCTGGTCTCCTCTTACTTCTCCGACACCATTTCTGGTAGGGAAGCATACCAGCAGGTAGTAGGATGATACTACGGTCCGGAATTTGTTCAGGGAAGGTCACCCCAAAATGATGTTGTAGGCTGAAGGCATTCGGACTACCGAGAAGTTGATTGGCAGTGTCTTTTATCGAAGTTCAATACCGAGGGTTACAGGCAGTACTATTTCTCTCTTGGCATCAACCTGATTCCCTCCAAAGCCGGTAAGTGGTATAGGGGACCTTCGTAGCTTGTCTCTAGGCAAATACATCCGAGAGAATGCATCATAGATCAAGACATCAGTCGAACTTCCATTATTAACTAGGATTCGTTGTACATCATAATTGGCCACAACGGCGAGATTACAATAGGATCGTCGTGCGGGAGCCGAACTCTCGCAAGGTCATCGTCGGAGAAGAGAATGGCATTATTATCCTTGAGTCACTTCGAGATATCATCTTCGTCTCTTTGCCAGTTGACAGGTCGATGTATCATCCCTACGCCTCCATTGGTGGGTCGTTGATTTGGTAGTTCAACTTCTTCAGGAGCTGATTGGGGAATAGTAACTTCTGACCGAGGTCCTTAGCGACTAATGCATCACCCTAAATACCCTCTCTTGATGAGATCCTCTATTGCATCTCTCAATTAGATGCATTCCTCAGTATTATGGCCGTGGACTCGGTGGAATCGGCAGTATTTGTTCCTGTTCCTTGCAGAAGAGGATGTCTTCATGGGACGTGGCCGTTGGAGATAGTTTTCTTTTTCTATCTCCAAGAGATTCTTCTCACGAGGGAGGTTGAGGGGAGTATAGAAGTCGAATCTCCCGCCTGATGCTCTAGGCCAGGGAGGACTTCTCCGGGTGAGCATACTTGTTGTTGTTGGGAGCAGGGGGCCTTGTCCCCTGTTATTTTTCTTCTTCGAAGGGGGCTTCCCTTTGATCAGTCATCGATTTGCCACCTGCTCTTCGGCATCGACATATTTCTGAGCCCTCGACAGGAGCTCAGCGTAGCTTTTGGGGAACCTCTTATCCAGGAAAAAGGTGAGCCTGAATGTACGAAGTCCCTTCTTCAGTGCAAACATGGCCACATGCTCATTGAGATCAGGGATCTCGAGTGTGGCCGCGTTGAACCTGGAGATGTAATCTCACAGGCTTTCTCCTTCATTTTGGTGAAGGAGGAATAGTGTGTTCGTATTCCGGGGGGTCTTATGGCAAGTCCTGAAATGCAAGACAAACAATTTTTCTAACTCGAAGAAAGAATCGATGGTACCTGGGTGTATGCTCGAGTACCACATCCGAGCCACTTTCTTCAAGGTGGCTGGGAATGCGAGGCAGTACATCGCATCCGAAGCTCCTTGGATCATCATATGGGCCTTAAAACTGCCTAGATGGTCAAGAGAATCAGAGGTGCCATCATAGGGTTCCATCTGGGGAACCCTGAAGTGCCGAGGGATGACTTCGGCTAGGACATGGTCGATATAGGGCAGGCACAGATCACACACTGCCAAATCATTGCAATCTCTCTGCTCCAGCATTTTTGCCATCTCGATTCGATGGCCTTAAATTTTTCATCGTAGTCAGGGAGAGCTTGTTTTTGTGCTTTCTCTACGGGAGTAAAGTCTTTAGAAAAGTATGAGAAAGTTTGTCTCGGTCTTTTACTTTCTGTGGAGAATCGTGGGCCTAGGCATTCTTAAACTTCGGCCTTCAGGAGAGGGTCGAAGACGGGGGGAGAGATGTGTGGACCCCTCTTGAGGGGCTCTCTTCCTCTGGGATTGAGAGCTATGTCTAAAGGAGGCCGGCGGAGGCCCCACCTGAAAAGCTCTATTTTGAAAGTCCTGAACCATAGCCGTGAGGTTAGTAACCTGGTTCAGGAGGGTTTCGAACTGCTGCTGTCCCATGATAATTGTGGGAGGTGGAATGTCGTTCTCTATCGGGGGTGCACCCCCTTGAGATGGAGCACGATTTTGACTTGTTGAGGTGATCTGAGTCTTCCCTCTCACCATCAAAAATTTCTTATTTCCCTTTGATTGAGGAGGGAAGCTTAACAATGCAAATTGCACAGGATGATGCCCCCCTTCCTGGCGTGCCATCTGTTGGCATAGAATCCCTTTTCCAACCGGGCAGAGCTACTGGATCGCAGGCCCGCTCCCTGGTTCACCTGCAAAATAAATCCTTGGCCGAAATTGCTCCGGCGGGGGACACTACGATGCCTAAGTCAGAGGCGGGCTCCAGCCACAGAATGGAAAAGATTCTGGGAAGGATTCAATGGAGAGGGTAAAGACTCTGGATTTTCAAGGGTATCTTGTGCCTTACCTCGAGCATTCCCTCTTATCGTTATTTATAAGGAGTTGTCCAGCCTGCGGTTCTTTTCTTCCTCCAGTGGTTACGATGGAGGAGTTAATTTCTTTCCCACAATCGGGATCGTAGGCAACTAATGGGCGATTTCAACGGCTAGGCCGGAGGCATTGCCGTTGTTTACCCTGTTCATAGAGATTTGAAACATGTCGAGAGCTCATCTTCGGACTTCCCTTTTAGGAGATTTTCATGATTGAATCAGGAAATATCTTCGTCCTCAGATCCTCTCGAGATAGATCGTAGAACCTGTCTTCGGCATAGATCAAGGACTTGATCTTTGTCATAGGCCGAAGACTATGTCTTTGGCATAAATCGGAGACCATGTTTTTGGAGTTGGTGAAGGTCATTCTTCGGTTCAGGCTGAGGATCTTGTCTTCGGGGACTGTAGGACTTGGTCTTCGATGAAGAATGAAGATGTAATCCAAAGACGATGTCTTTGGATATTGTAGATCCAGTAAGAGCTTTGGCTTGCCTATAGGTTGCCTGACTTTTTTCGAATACCTTGGTCCGAAGCTTGTGGTTCGAAAGAAATGTCTTCAGCTGGTCGAACCAGCAGCTGGTTCGTACCTGGACCGAGATATCCTAACATATACGATACAAAATATTAGAGGTATAAATAATAAATAAATAAATAAGGATGTTAAATATAATAAACTATTTTCAACAAAAGCACCATGTGCATCAACATAAAACTTTTCTTTTAACAAAGAATATGGTATGTTTTAGAGCTCCAATTATGAGGTCAATATAATGAGAATACAAAATTTTTGAAAATCTATCCCCTTCGGATAAACAAACTTTATAGGTCCAACATATATCTCTTTTCAAAGAAAATAAAGATTAACAAATGAGGATACAAGGCATTCAAAAATCTGTCCCATTTGGATAGATAAGTTTTTTAAATCCAATATATCTCCAATTTTGATAATTTGATCTAGTTAAGACCTCAACAATAATATTATTATTGTTAACACCAAAAAATAACTATATCATCAAAGATAGTAGGAATGCAAAATATTAGTTAATGGACATATACAAAATGATATACAAGAGTCCAAATATAATATTAGATATTTTCTTGGGTAGAATATGCAATATGCATAAGTACTCTTCATATGAAATCATGAGTAAATAAAATATCCTAACATTTATGAACCTATCCCCTTTGAACATACAGACCTATAAAAGCTAGAGAATGCTTGCAACACAACATTCCATGTAATCTTTTCTAGTGAAAATATACAATAATCCTCTTTAAGCAGGTGGTTGTATGCTATAACTAGAAAACTTCCCTCTTATAATAAAAAAATCTCATGGATAATATAAATAAATTACTTTGATAATAAATATTTATACCAATCCATAAAATTATTTATATAAAAAAATAAATATCCAATCAAATATCAAATGTCATACTTTAACCATATGTGTATCACAAAAGATTAGTCCAAAATGAGATACTTAACAACATGCACCTTACTGATCAAATCATAATATAATATTACATTCTAATTACTACTATCAATTAACACTTACTATACAACTATAAAATATCTTTGGATAAAAATTATAGCATATAATAAGCATTACAATTAATTATAGTCATTTTTGGATTAACTATAACTGATATATCAATATGTAATTCTAAAATATAATAAAAGATAAAATAATTAGTCCTAAATAATTCAACTATTCAAAATTCATAAAGTACTCTGGATTCTTTGAAGGTTACACGAAAATATACTTGAATTATATAATAATAAATAGAATTATATATAAATAATTTATAAAATATTTAAATATTTTATCATATATAAAGAACTCAACCAAAATAATCTTCAAATTATTACGAATTCAATAATCTAAAAATCATTCAAATCGAATGTAAAACGAGCAAGTTACAACAATTTTATCAAAAATAATAATAGAGAACTAAATAATAAATTATAAAAATATAGAAACTTTTCTATAAAATATATTTTTAAAAAATTATGGGGACTTAAAAGTAAAATTTTAAGGACTAATTTGTAATATTCAAAAACTTTAGGGACCTATATGTAATTTTATATAGATCCATATTTAATTCAAAGTTTATAGGGGCTTAATTGTAAAACCCCCTTAATCAAAAGTTAAAACTAATCCAATATAATTGGATTCAACCAATTTCATTAATTATGTTTAACTTAATTAATGGGTTGGGTTTTAAATGGGTTGAAACCCGAAATTCGTTAACCCGAAATCCATTAAAAAATCATCTCCTTTCTTCCTTTCTTTCATCCCAACCATAGCCTCCAAAATTGTCATTAATGGCAATTCAAGCTCTGAATCTCCCTCTTGTGGAGGGTGTCGAAGTCATAGATATGAAGAAATCTACCAATTCCTTCATGAATCATCGAGGAGAGAAGCACGATCTCTAGATGGGAGAAGAAAATAAATTAAAAATAGAAAAGGTTTTAGATCAGTTGCTCTGATACCAATTGTAAGAAAAATATTTATTACTCTAGTATCCTATGCATGATTTCTAGAACATCAAAAATAATATTGTTTTCAATAATTGATTTGAGCAAACCGTAGATCCGTAAACCCCATCGAATAAATAATACTTTTAGATTTGAGATGCATACCTATATTTATTATTAATTTACCAAAACTGTAATCATAGATGCTCACATGAACATTGATACGGCGGCATCTACTGATGTGGAGCCTATGTGGACACCAACTAGTAGCCGCGTGGGCGGGAGTGCCACCTGGACGCGCTGCCAATTGCTGCCAAGGCAAGCCCTCCTGCCTAGGTCAGTTCCCAATTAGGGTCGTGCTCATTGGGTGAGCCCCCTGTCTCAGGCCAACTCCTGAGCAGGGTCATGCTCATGCTACCAAGGCAAGCCCTCCTACCGAGGTTAGCTCCCAGTCGGGGTCATGCTCATTGGGCGAGCCCCCCGTCTGAGGCCAGCTTCTGGCCGGGGTCGTGCTCATGCTGCCAAGGTGAGCCCCTTTTTGCCGAGGTCAACTCCTAGTGGGGGTCGTGCCCATTAGGCGAGCCCCCCGTCTGAGGTCAGCTCCCAGCCGGGGTCGTGCTCATGCTGCCAAGGCAAGCCCTCCTACCGAGGTCAGCTCCTAGCCGGGGTCATACTCATTAGGTGAGCCCCCCCGTCTGAGACTAGCTCCCGGTCGGGGTTGCGCTCATGCTGCCAAGGCGAGCCCTCCTATCGAGGTCAACTCCCAATCGAGATCATGATCATTAGAAGAGCCCCCCATTTAAGGCCAGCTCCCGGCCGGGGTCGCGCTCATACTACCAAGGCGAGCCCCCTACCGAGGTAAGCTCCTAGCCGGGGTCAGCTCCCAATCGGGGTCATGCTCATTAAGTGAGCCCCCCATCTAAGGCCAGCTCCTGGCCAGGGTCACGATCATGCTGCCAAGGCGAGCACTCCTATCGAGGTCATCTCTCAGTCGGGGTCATGTTCATTGGATGAGCCCTACTGTCTGAGGCCAGCTCTCGGTCGGGGTCACGATCATGCTGCCAAGGTAAGCCCTCTTACCGAGGTTAGCTCCCAGCCGGGGTCATGCTCATTAGGCGCGCCCTCCCCGCCTAGGGCCAGCTCCCAGTTGGGGTCACGCTTATGCTGCCAAGGTGAGGCTCCCGAAGCGAGCCCCTTCCCTGCCATGTAGAGAATAGAATTCTTGTCAACAACAAAGGAGGGAAAGATCAACAAGAATTCAAACTACAGTAAAAGGGGGGTTCCGGTCAGCCTGCAACCTCCGGGAAGTGGTGCATGCCATGCCATTAATTCAAGCACTGCAACGTGCCACCCGCGCTCTCTGCACAAAGTATGCTCCTTCAAGGACCTCTAGGCCCTAGACCCAGTATTGTACCGCCGCGTCGATGACCGTGCAATCAAGGGCCTCAACCCTCATGACATGGAACCTAAACCTCCTTCAATTAGAGTACTCCATTAAGGCCACAGGCCTTGCGATGCTCTGACAGTCCCTCCGGGAATAGAAATGTCATATCGTGGCTCGGGGCTCAGGGGCACAGCATCTGCCCCTCCCATGAAGAACCATGTTGCACAGGGGATGCGAGAGAAGAGGACATCAAAAGGAAGCCCCAAGAAGAGGTGAAAATGAGGAGGAATCTCACAAGAAAAAAGGAGAAGGAAGGCAAACGGTAAGAGGGGGGAGAAGAGCAAGTAGAAAAAGGACCCCCATGGGATCCTTCCAAGCACTCCGACCACACTTCTACTCGACTTTTACCTCTCATTTTCCATCTCATCTCCATGCACATCCTCTACAAGTGGAGACCACCTGCTCCCTGCCATAGAGGTTCTGTTCTCCTAGATTGTCCTACTAACTTGATCGTCGAAGTGTCCTCGCCAGATTTCCCGATCTGGGTCTCTTCTATTTTGTAGGGTAGCTGATCGAGGAGCGCATTGGAGCAGTGAACCGAGCCCCTCGGGAGAAATCGAGGAGCCCTCGGGAGAGCTCCCACAATGGTGGCCATCTTGGATCAGGTGCTCGCAGATGATGCTAGCCGGGAGAATGGCACCATGCAAAAGCCGCTGGCCATGGAGGACTATCGACGGGAAGGCCATCACTCAATGCCATGTAAGAGCTGCAGGCCATGACGATCCAGGTAGCAACAGATTTGCACACCAGGAAGGGGCCAGAGATCAAAGCTCTTTAACTAGTGGAAAAACAGTAGCCATCTTTGTCCCTAGGGGGCAGACAGGAGGCATGAGAGCTCTCCCTCAGTGCCAATGCATGGATGGCTAGCCACACGGGCTTCAAAAAAAAAAGAGAAACAACAACAACAAAGAAGAAAGGGTAAAAGGGATCTAACAGTAATTAAGAGAGAGGTTCATGCTCGTGGCCTTGCCACCTCCCGTGACACTCTCCTGCTAGATCCAACTCCAATCATCTCCCTATGAATGGAGCACTCGCCACTTCATGCGAGGCTAACAAGTGACTCCCCCTCCCCGTTACCCTGATAATACATAAAAAGCTATGTTGCAGTTCCACAGGAAAAGCTCCTGTATCACCATCGATGACGAGCACCACAGCCCGTCAGAGTCTACTATGCCTTACTCACAGTCCAGATATGTCAGCTGGGAAACCAAGGAGTCCTACCACCTACCGCTTGACTCATAGTTTGGCATCTTAAGCCGAGAAACTCCAAAAGCCCTGCATCCACTATCCAACTCACAGTCCAGAGATATCAGCCAGGAAACCAATGAGTCCCGCCATATACTGCTTGACTCATAATTCAGCACCTCAAGCCGAAAAACTCCAGAAGCCCCGCATCCACTGCCTTGCTCACAGTCTGAAGATGTCAGCCAGGAAACCAAGGAGTCCCACCGTCTACCGCTTGACTCACAATTCGGCACCTCAAGCCAGGAATCTCTAGAAGCCCCGCATCCACTACCTTACTCATAGTCCAGAGATATTAGCTAGGAAACTAAGGAGTCCCGCCATCTACCACCTGACTCACAATTCGACACCTTAAGCCAGAAAACTCAAAAAGCCCCGCATCCACTGCCTTACTCACAGTCCAAAGATGTCAGCCTAGAAACCAAGGAGTCCCGCCATCTATCGCTTGATTCACAGTTTGGCACCTCAAGCCAGGAAACTCTAAAAGCTCCATATCCACCACCCAACTCACAGTCTGGAGATGTTAGCTTGGAAACCAAGGAGTCCCGCCATCTACCGTTTGACTCACAGTTTAACACCTTTAGCCGGGAAACTCTAAAAGCCCCACAATCACTACCTTACTCATAGTCTGAAGATGTCAGCTGAGAAACCAAGGAGTCCTGCCATCTATCGCTTTACTCATAGTTCGGCATATCAAGCCAGGAAACTCCAGAAGCCCCGCATCCACTGCCCAACTTATATTCAGAGATGTCAGCCGGGAAACCAAGGAGTCCCGCCATCTACCGCTTGACTCACAATTCGATACCACAAGTCGGGGAAATCTAGAAGCCCCACATTCATCGCCTTACTCATAGACGAGACATCGATAGTCCTGCCTCTAGGGCCAGGAGATGCAGCAGTCCTACCTTCGAGGCCAGGAGACGTAGTAGTCCTACCTTTGAGGCCAGGATTGTAGCAGTCCCATCCGAGGTCAGGAGACATCAGCCATCGTGCCTCCGAGGCCATGAGATGCAGCAGTCCCACCTCCAAGGCCAGGAGATGTAGCAGTCCTAACTCTAAGGTCAGGAGATATTAGTCATCCCACCTCCAAAGTTAGAAGACTCCAGAATCCTTGGGCTTCGGAGTTGAAGATCACTCGGTTGCCCTACTCACAGTTCAGAGATGCCAGTTGGGAAGCTCCAGGAATCCAACCATCTACCACATGACTCACAATATGGCCATTCAAGCCGAGAAGTTCCAGAAAACCCAGAGATCCAGCACTTTAGGTCGGCAAGTTGAAAATTCCTGGAGCCCTACATTCGGGCCTACACGATTTCAAGGTAAGAAGAATGGGGATGAGACGCCCCCAAAAACCCTGGTGCCAACCTTAAGTCTCGATGCCCACCTAAGTAACTAAGGCCTGGGAAGACATTCACACATTTTCAATAGCCTCGAAGTTCATCCGCTTTCCATGAAAAAGGGAAGAACATCTAAGTGAAAAACGAAGCCCAGGTTCAATGTTTCAATCAAGGTGGACTACACCCTCATTGCAAAGCTAAGTCCCTGGAATGCCTTAATGGTTTCCTTCAAAGTCTTTCAAAAAAAAAAAAAAGGACAGGAGAAGAACAACAACCATAATGAAAAGGACGTTTTCATTGCTATGTCTTCTCTTACATCCTTTGAAGGTTCCCAACAAGCCAAGAAGCCATCCAAAAACTTTAGTTACAAAGAAAAGCAGGACGCAAGAGGGATAAGGGAAGAAAAATCTTCGTTGATCAAAAGTCTCTTACACTATGAAGACCCCCGATAGGCCGAGGAGTCTTTCAGAAGTTCAGTTACAAAATGAAAAGGAAAAGGGCTTGGAACACCCTCGCCGGTCTTCGCTCAATCAATGGGCATGTCCTCTCCGGCTCTGGACTCTACCTCCAGGCTCGGTGTGCCCTCAGTGTCGAGGTTATCCTGCTCCAGAGCATGCCTCCCTCGAGTGTCGAAAGTGCAAGCAAGACTAGAGGGAGACATTACATTCCCTTCTACCCGAGAAGGCGGGCATCCTTATCCTAGATCCCCCATGACAAGGGTCCAATGCCGCATCAACCACCGCATCCTTGGAGGTCACCAATCTCATGATTCCAAGGGCAGCTTCAGTGGCTTCTTGTTAGGCCACCACCATCAGCACCATGGCGGCTGTGGCCTTCTCCATAGTGACCATGACCGTGTCCACCTTCTTCGCTCCCCGGGGGTTCTCCCCCTTCTCATCCTTCGGGGCAGCTTCGAGCTTGACGGATTTCTTCTCTAGGCCGAACGCCCTCGCCCTAATGCTAGTCGATTGCTCCTGAAAAAGGTGGGAAACCTTTGCTTGGCCCTCCGGTTCTCGGGCTAAGAACCTGAAGTCTATTAGAAGCCCTCCTTTGGCATAGGCCAAAGGAGAAGGGTTGAAAGAGAAGAACATGGGAGGAAGGAACTAGCTCGTTATGAACTCCCAGCACTGAAATAAGAAGAGGGAGACTAGGGGAGAAGGAAGGAGGCTCTACAGAAGCATAGCCACTTCACCCGAAGGTCCTTTAAAAAGGCAGGGGGATAGGTCCATTGCCATAAAGCTTGCCACCCACCATTGCCTCGTGCCCATCGAGGGCATGTGCCTCTCCAACTACCTGACCAACCAGGAGCCACCACGTACCAACGTTAGACGACTTCGATGATTCGGATCAAGGGCAGTCACCTCGGTTCAAATTAAGCATTCATGTCCTTCTATTGGGAAACCAAGCATAGCGTCGCTTCGTTAATGTGAAAGCATGATCTTCGGGATGCGGTTGCTCAAGGCATTGATGGAGAAAGGGACGCACCCCTCCATGTCAGCATGATCATTACACTCCTCGCCTTGAGCATCGCATCGTTCTCTAGGCTCAAGAGTGGGGGGCATCTGATACGGTGGCATCTACTGATGTGGAGCCTATGTCGATACCAGCTAGCAGCCACGCGGGCAGGAGTGCCACCTAGATGCGGTGCCCAATTGCTGCCAAGGCGAGCCCTCCTGCCGAGGTCAGCTCCCAGCCAGGATCGTGCTCATTGGACAAGTCCCCCATCTGAGGCCAGCTGCTAGCCAGGGTCGCGTCATGCTACCAAGGCAAGCCCCCATGCCGAGATCAGCTCCCAGCTGAGGTCGTGCTCATTAGGTGAGCCCCCCATCCGAGGTCAGCTCCCGGCCAGGGTTGTGCTCATGTTGCTAAGGCGAGGCCTCCTGTCGAGGTTAGCTCTCAACCGGGATCATGCTCATTAGGAGAGCCCCTCGTCTGAGGCCAGCTCCCGGCCGGGGTCGCACTCATGCTGCTAAGGCGAGCCCTCTTGCCGAGGTCAGCTCCCAGTCGGGGTCATGCTCATTAGGCGAGCCCCCATTTGAGGCTAGCTCCTGGTCGGGGTCATGCTCATGCTACCAAGGCGAGCCCTCCTGCCAAGGTCAGCTCTCAATCGGGGTCATGTTCATTAGACGGGCCCCCCACCTAAGGCCACCCGGTTAGGGTCGTGCTTCTGCTGCCAAGGCGAAGCCCCCTATCGAGGTCAGCTCCTAATCGGGGTCATGCTCATTAGGCAAACCCTCCATATGAGGCCTACTCCCGATCGAGGTCGCACTCATGCTGCCAAAGTGAGCCCTCCTGCCAAAGTCAGCTCCCAGCCAGGTCGTGCTCATTGAGCGAGCCCCCCCATCAGAGACCAGCTCCCGACTAGGTTCGCTCTCATGCTGCCAAGGTGAGCCCCCCTACCGAGGTCAGCTCCCAGTCGGGGTTGTGCTCATGAGACAAGCCCTCCCCGCCTGAGGCCAACTCTCAGTCAAGGTCGTGCTCATGCTACCAAGGTGAGGCTCCCAAAGCAGGCCCCCTTCCTTGCCACATAGAGAATAGAATTCTTGCCAACAGCAAAGGAGGCAAAGATCAACAGGAATTCAAACCACAGCAAAAGGGGGGGTCCCGGTCTGCCTGCAACCTCTGGAAAGTGGTACATGCCTTTTCATTAATTCAAGCTCTGCAATGCGCCACTCGCGTGCTCTGCACAAAGTGTGCTCCTTTAGGGACCTCCAGGCCCCAGACCTAGTAGCATACCACCACGTCGATGATCGTGCGACCGGAGGCCTCAACCCTCATGACACAGAACCCGGACCTCCTTCAAGAGGAGTACTCCATTTGGGCCACAGGCCCTGCGATGCTCTGACTGTCCCTCTGGAAATAGAAATGTCACATTATGGCTTAGGGCTCAAGGGCACGGCACCTGCCCCTCCCACGAAGAACCATGCTGCACAGGGGATGCGAGAGAAGAGGACATCAAAAGGAAGCCCCTAGAAGAGGTGAAAAGGAGGAGGATTCTCAAAAGAAAAAAGAGAAGGAAGGAGATCGGTAAGAGGGGGGAGAAGAGCAAGTAGGAAAAGGACCCCCAGGGGATCCTTCCAAGCTCTCCAACCACACTTCAACATGACTTTTACCTCTCATTTTCCATCTCATCTCCACTGCACATCCTCTATGCATGGAGACCACCAGCTCCCTGCCACAAAGGTTTTGTTCTCCTAGATCATCCTATTGAATTGATCGTCGGAGTGTCCCAGCCGGAATCCCTGGCCCGGGTCTCTTTTGTTTTGTAGGGTAGCTGACCGAGGAGCATGCCAGAGCGATGAACCGAGCCCCCTGGGGGGAACCGAGGAGCCCCCGAGAGAGCTCCCACGACGGTGGCCATCTTGGACCAGGTGCCTGCAGAAGACGCTAGTCGGGAGAACGATGCCATGCAAGAGTCCCAGGCCATGGAGGACTGTCGATGGGAAGGCCATCCCCGACGCCATGCAAGAGCTGTAGGCCATGACGATCTAGGTAGCAACAAACATAAAGGCTAAGTCCTTTTCTCTAGTATCCTCTTGCAATAGATGGCTATTTAATAGGACAAGCCATGAGAACGCATCTTACATAAAATAATAATATGAGTAGAGAGGGGACCTAGCCTATTTATAAGTAAACCTTAATAGGCCCTCCCATCATGGACCAGTTAGACCAAGGTCTATACTGTGCCGCCTCAACTACACCAACCAACATAAGGTACCCAAAGTCTGAACATAAGGATCACATACAACATTCGGCTATATACATGCCTATCAATATGGATCATAAAATTAACCTATTTTAACAAATCAAAATAAAATAAAATAATAATTAATGGTAGCCTAAAATTAAAAAACTCTTACAACTTATGATTATACAAGAATTAAAAAAATGTTATTTTGTCTATATGATTTATGAAATATTATAATTATTACACCATTCATTCAGACTTGCTAACTAAAGTGATGAGCCATTAGCCAACTAACTTACTCGGAGCCAAGTAAGTATCCCCAAAGAGACCAAAGCTAAATAACTCTGAAGACAAAAGATCGAATAATTATAAATAATCATAACTTAGTCAGCACTATGTCCAACAACACATAATGGCCGATTAAGTTATTCAGATCCAACTAAGTCACCAAAGCAGATATATTCCTCAAAGTAAAGTAGTTGGTATTCCCAATATCGTTAATGACTAAAGCATATAAATGCCATTATTTGAAATGCCCGACTAGAAGGGTGCAAAGATAGTTATAATGAAAAAGTAGTGACAACATACCATTATCTCAATTTAAAAAGGTTAACCTTAATGGAAAACCTTTAAGATTAACTGAAAGAGGTTACTTTTCAATGATATTCAGTGACTCTATATACTTATAAATAGAAGTAAGAGAGGACTCTTGAGACGTAAGCAACTCTGGGCCACTGGGAGGAGTTCTATTGCTTGACTTTCTCTCCTTAGCCCTTTCTCTATCTTTCTCCTTGTTTCCTGTCTGTTCCACAAACTCCACTTACTAAAGCATTGGAGGATCTCCCACCAAATAAACTCTAGTCAAGGGACTTCTTTTGCATTGCAGGTGGAAGGCACCTCTCCAACCCACTTACTTAGCTTGTGCGTAAGTGAGTCTCTGATTCATCTACTCCTAGGATTTGGTGGCAATAGATTGTCACAGCAAGTAGGGGAAGAAAAGTAAATTCCCTTGACTACAAAGGAGTCTTGGGATAGTGAGAAGCTATGGTAATCACCAAAGCTCAAAATGTTTCAACTAACAGATGCTAGATTCATCTAAGCGAAGTGGCCAACCTAGCCAACTATAGGAGATCAATGATATACCTCCACTAGTGGTGATGGATCATCTGCAATTTACCACATTGGTGTAGTAGGTGCAAGCCATGAATGTTGTCCAAACTCTCCATCGAGTGATAATGGACAACCAACATCTCCAAGTGGAGCCCATGGCCCCAGCTGCTCCTTCCAAACATAGTTGGTGATCCCTTTTATAGGAATCCTGACACCAGCCCTTGGCTAAATGATTGCACTATCGACATTCTCTCTCTCAGTGAACCTCTCCATGATGACTAAGTCCAAAACAAGAAAGAAGTTGATGATGGGAAGAAAGTTTGTGCAAGGAGAAACATCCCTGATCTCCCTCAGAGTCTTCAAGGAAAGAATTTATCTTAGGGAAGCTCTAGGAATAGAGAGGCCCGTTGACTCGACGAATACAAAAAGAAGCTACAAGAGCTTGATCGATGACTTTCCAAGCTCCAAACTGACAGTTGAAGCCATGCTAACTCCCTCGACTACAATACTCAGCCACCCTTTTCTCGATGAATTATGGAAGAGCCCATACTGCCACATTTTAAGATGCCCTAGTTGGAGCCCTATGATGGGTCTACAGATCCATTTGACCATTTGGAAGGATATAAGGCATATATGGTGATCCAAGGTACCAGTGGCGCTCCTCACTACCTTGCTTTCCCGGCAATTGCCTTCAGCCAATTGGAAGAACTATTGTAGCTCATTTCCAAATAAGTAGGAGAATGAAACACGGATAGTCTTTTTGCTATCTAGCAAAAAGGAGAGTCTCTGATGGACTATGTGGGATGTTTCAATACTGCCACACTTAAAGTCCAAAACCTGAATGAGTTTATGGTTTTGTCAGCCATGAAGAAAGGACTCCAATCATCCAAGTTTATTTTCTCCCTAAATAACAAGTTCCCCAAGATTTAGTCAAAATTCTTGGAGCATGCTAAAAAATATGCACTAGCCGAAGAAGCTGCCATCAATCGATGCCAAGCTGAAAGAAAGTCAATGTCAAAGAAAAAGAAAAGTCAAGATGACTCATCCTGACTTCCCAACAACAATGATGCCCCACTGCAAAGATAAAGTCTGAAGTCGAAGAACCTAATCTATAAATTTGACAACTACACTCCTTTATCTCTTCCCTAAAAATTTTGATGGAAATAGAAGGATAAAGCTTCTTACAAAGGCCTTGGCTTGTGTGTGCACCCCCAACTTCTTGCAATAAGAATAAATATTATCGCTTCCATAGTGACTACGGCCATGCATAACAAGAAAATGAAGTATTAGCGATAGCTACACTATAAGAAAAAAGACTTTAGCAATGGTTTGTTGTCACAAAACCCTTATCGCAATTGACTATTATTAGCGATAGCTTAAGACACCATTACTAATAATGGTTATTAGCGACGGTATTAGCAATGACAAATACCATTATTAATAATATATTAATTTTTTAAAAAATAATTAAAAAAATATTAGGAACCAAAAAATGTCATTGCTAAAGGTGCCCATCGGTAATAATATTTTGCAATGGCAAAAGTCATCACCAATAATTTTTTAATTTTTTTAAAAAGTAGTAATTAATTTTTAAAAAGATTATTTTAATTCTAATAATAAACAATTAGAGTTCTTAAACCATATTAAAAGTAATGTAACAATTAACAACCATAATTACAAATAAAAAATCTAATTTTATTATATTAAAAAGTATAGAATTTTTTAATTTTATAAATTTATATAGCTAAAAAAGTAAATCATAATAACAAAATAAAAATAATAATGTGAGATCTATGTCATTGTCCTCCTCTTGCATGTCATCTCCAGTAGCTGGTAGATGAGAACCAGATGTTCCAGCATCTTGTAATGAAGAAAAAAATATTATTAAAAAGTTTCTAAGTATAAAAAGTTAAAACAAGTAAAGAAATTTAGTAATAGACTTAATTGTTGTGATGGCTATGACAATGAGGCTAGCTAATAGACTCCAGGCGTGGTTCCCGAAGAAGCTTGATGATCATATCACAGATGGCGTCCTGGAGGTGCTGAGGTCCTTGAACAAGAACTCAACTCATGATGTCCTCAACATATGCATCACTCCACGCCTGGATCGTCGAGGCTTGAGATTTGGATGTCGAAGAGTTTCGAGCTACTGGAGGGTTGAAGGTATGGTCGAATCCGATGACTTGGTTCCTGGGTCATAGGTATATTACTTGATGAAAAGGCCACTATAAATCCTCATTCTTTAGAATACAACAAGAGAATCAAACCATTCCCTTTTTCATTGAATACAAAAGCCAATAAAAATCAAACTATTCTTGATTTGAATAATGAAACAAGGGTGAAAAAATGATTAGTCCTTAGGAACATTTTTAGAAGATAAGCAAAGAAGCCCTTCCAACCAAAGAAGTCATCCAGAAAATGGAGATGATCCTTGTCACTCTATACTGTTAACATGATAGTTTGTCCAATGCAAAGAATGCAAAGTTCAATCTACTTGTGCAACATTTATCTTCACTTATCCTGTGGAATTTAGAATCCTATTGTTATATAAAAAGTACCCTGCAACTACCTAACTTGTAAAATTGTCTAGTTTCAGTGAAAAATATAGTTTAACTAGCAACATATATATATATATATATATCCATTCTTGTGGTTGATTGTAGCTAAATATTGAAATAGTTCACTATACCCACAGTCTATTTGTTCATGCCCCAGAGTGTCAATCCAAAGCATGCCAAAAAAATATAATGCATTAGGACATTCGTATCCTGGGAATTTCCATTGGTTGGTATAACTGACCATTTCATATATCCCACATATTAAATATAAGTGTGTCATTTTTAAGTTTTATGAATCCTGTGCATTATTTTAAAGAGAAACTATCTTCACGAAGTGATTCATGCTTAGCATAAACAATCTAAGAAACTTCTATAACATATTCCAATCTGAGATTCTCCATCTTATCTCCCTTTTTAATAATTTGAGAATTCCTATCGAGGATGTTCTAGATGTTTAACAGTCCAAAAATTAGATTATGAGAAAGTAAACTTTGGGAAAAGAAAAGATATTCTTATAAAGAGAAGCTATCAAGTTAATATCCACTAATTATTGAAAAAAGTGAATAGAAATTTTTATTCCTAAACTACCCTTTGAACATGGAAAATATAGTCTCACATGAAAAGTTTGGAAAAAGTTAAGGCTCTTTATAAGAAAACTTTTTCCCTTGCTCTTGCATTTAGGCTCACCATAGGGGGAGAGCTTGAGGGTGATGCGTAGTATCACCCACGCGCGCATGTACGATGGGCGATAAGGGCGCAATGGGCACTTTGTAATCGACAAGGATGCAATGGGCGCTTTGTAGTCAACAAGGGCATAATGGGCGCTTTGTAGGTGCACTTTGCACTTCGCACGTGCGTATCATCGCGAGGAGCATGAGGAGCTTTAATATTTTTCCTGATTAAAAGAATCAGATGGTCATGATTGATTGAATCAAGATCGTCTGATAATGGGCTAAGATCATGTCAGTCTGGGTCTTAGAGTCAGCTTATTTGGTATAAGAGTCGGCTCGATCAGATAGTTAGGAAATCCTATGGTCTGGACGAGTTGGCTTGTTGGGTTCGAGTCAGCTTAATTTCATAGTCTTGAAAACCTGTGGTCTGGACGAGCCGGCTCTAATGATTAGAGTCGGCTCGGTTCCAAGATCGAGTCAACTCTAGTGTCGAGAGTCGGTTGTGATTGGCAAGCATCTATTCATGAAACAATGATCGTAGTGATCAAAGCACTATGATAATTGATTGATCATGCATCTATTCATGGACCAATGTATCTAGAGGCATTGATAGTACCATCAAATCATGAAATGGCATATTGAGAAGCATGCTGATCATGTAATCTACAGATCATGGTATGAATCAGCATATCATGGCTTTCGATGGGCATATTTATCGCATGTTTTTCAAATCACGGTTGAGAAAAGGCGTATTCCACTACGAAATGACTTATCAAGCCATCGGTTATTCCCTCCGATCAAATCTAAGGGTTGCTTCCAAGGGACACCTTAAGTCTATAAATAGGTCTTCGATGGGCATATTGATCGCATGTTTTTCAGATCACGATTGAGAAAAGGCGTATTCCACTACAAAATGACTTATCAAGCTATCGGTTATTCCCTCCGATCAAATCTAAGGGTTGCTTCCAATGGACGCCTTAAGTCTATAAATAGTTCCTCGTCCCTCATTCATTTGATCCCAATGTTTCTTTCCTTCTCTTAGACATTTGCATACTCTAATTTAGCTATAGTAAATATTAAGAGAGAAAAGTATTTATGGTTCGAATTTTTGGTAAATTGTAGTGCTGCTTTTATCAAAAAGGACACCTTAAGTCTATAAATAGGTCTTCGATGGGCATATTGATTGCATGTTTTTCAGATCACGATTGAGAAAAGGCGTATTCCACTACAAAATGACTTATCAAGATATCGGTTATTCCCTCCGATCAAATCTAAGGGTTGCTTCCAATGGACGCCTTAAGTCTATAAATAGTTCCTCGTCCCTCATTCATTTGATCCCAATGTTTCTTTCCTTCTCTTAGACATTTGCATACTCTAATTTAGCTATAGTAAATATTAAGAGAGAAAAGTATTTATGGTTCGAATTTTTGGTAAATTGTAGTGCTGCTTTTATCAAAAGAAGATCATTGTATCCTGGAAGACAATCGTCATACATCGTAAGCACCATTGCGGGACGAAATTATCTTAAGGACATAGAGTGTAACTCTAGACTTGATCTTTTCAAATAGGTAGTCACAAATATTATAATACTTACAATCTTAAGACATTTTCTCGTATTTGAAGCGCTACTCAAGTAATGGCAATAATGGCTGCACCTGTTCAAGCCGAGAAGCCGGAGAAGTTTACCAGTATCGATTTTAAGAGATGGAAACAGAAGATGATATTCTATCTGACAACTCTGAATATGGTCAGAGTTCTCAACAAGATCTACCTGTCCTAAAGGAAGGAGAGAACGATAAGTAAATTATCGCTGCTGTGGATGCATAGAAGCACTCAGACTTCCTATGCAAGAACTATATCTTAAATGGATTAGAAAATACTCTATACAATGTGTACAGTAGTATTAGTATAGTAAAAGAGCCGTGGGCATCCTTGGATAAGAAGTACAAGATCAAGGATGCAGGTCATAAAAAGTTTATGATCGGCAAGTTTCTTGACTACAAGATGGTAGACTAAAAGACCGTCATGGAGCAAGTTCAAGAGCTGTAGATCATACTGCATGAGATACATGTAGAAAGAATGTCTCTAAGTGAGTCATTCCAGATAGCTGCTATAATTGAAAAGCTACCTCCATCATGGAAGGACTTCAAGAACTATTGACCCCATAAGTGATTTTGATGATAACCAAACATTGGAGCATGTACATTTAATTATAACAACTCTTCAAGTGCTTACAAGTTTTTCTAGAATGATTTAACTATTCAAACTTCAACTCTTACACCTTTGTTTCTTGTTTGAGTTGTGTTATAAATTATTTTTGTAAAGAAGAACCCAATGAAAAAGGCTAAGAAAAAATTATGTAAAAAGGGTTACTTCTGTGTGTGTGTGCCTTAGAATTATTTTGAGTTAGTTTGTATGAAAAAATGTAAGAGTGTTGGTGAGAGTTTTCCTTAAGTTGAATTGTAAAAATCCTGAAGAAGATACTCGAGCCGACCCAGCATGTTGAAGAGCCGACTCTTACTGGTATGCAGCAAGGATTCTGGCACGTAGCAATTCAAGCTAACTCGATGGTAATCGAGCCGACTCCAGTGAATCCGAGTCGACTGGAATTTGTCCGAGTCGACTCCTTCAGAGTCCAGTTTTTGAAGAATTCTGAGAACAGCCAAGCGAGCCGATCCAAACCAGAAAGAGCCGACTCTACCATACCTAATTTTGAAGACCTGAGAAAGCGAGCCGACCTAAACTGCATCAAGCCTTACTCTTCCAGAGTAAGGATTTCCGAACTTGAGAAGAAGAGCCGACCCAAGATGAAAAGAGCTGACTCCTCGAGTTCAAGTTTTTCAAAGATACAAGTTCGAGTCGACCCGAGCCACAAAGAGCCGACTCATCCAGAGTGAAGTTTTCCACCCGAGACAAAGAGCCGATTGCTTTAAAGATTTGGCGATTCGACCTATCAACTCGAAGGATCCGAGTCGACTCGAAGGAATTCGAGTCGACTCGAACATCATTTTCAGGTATCAATGGCTAGTTCCAGAATTTATTTTTGAATACCAAAAAGTGCTCCAATGGCCACAAATCATTCCCCAACTGTCTACAATGGCTAGAATTGCCTTGGAGTGATAGAAGACTTTATATTTGAAGAATTTGAACTTCCTTAAAGCAAGTTTTTAGAAAATTCTTCAAAGTTTTGAGAGCTTCATTGAATATTCTACCTACCAACAAGAAGATAGCACAAGAGCATTTAAGTTAGCCTTCAAGTCTTCACCAATTCTGATCTAAAGCTTGAAGCAATTTGAGAAGAAGCCACTGAAGCCATTAAAGCTTATTCAAGTGCATTCAAGTGGACTTCCATCAAGCTACATCGGTAACTATCCAACAAATTGAGTTTGTCATTTATTGTTGCATTCATTTACATTCAGTTTTGAATTGTTGGGTTATTGGTGAGCCCGGTTGAAAAATCAAATAGGTTCTTGGTGAGCCTTGATAAAAACCAAGTGTTGGGTTCTTGGTGATCCTGCAAAAACCAAGTTAGGTTCTTGATGATCTTCTGAAAACTAAGTTGGGTTTCTTTGGTGAGCCTGTTTAAAACCAAAAGGTGTTGGATTTTCTTTGGTGATCTCATTAAAACCAAAGTGTAGAGGTTTTGGATTGTGATCTGTAAAACAATCCTAATATATTTGGGTGTGAATATAATAGAAATCCCAAGTGGTATCTTGGATAGTGGACGCAGGAGCTGGGTTGCTCCGAACCATTATAAATTTGGTGTGTTTGTATTGTGCTTTCTTGACTCCATTTAACTTTTGTAATTTATAACTCTGTCACAGTACCTAATACTTTTAAGGAATTTTAATTGTACATTATCTTGCTTTAAATTTTTAATTTTTCAATTCACCCCCCTCTTGGGTAGCCACCTAGGCAACAACTGGTATCAGAGCAGTATTTCTGATTATATTAGAGTAAAGATTGATGGCTCATCCAATGAGTACGTCTTTGGTGGAAGGCCAATCAACTAATAGACCTCCACTCTTCATTAGCACAAATTATGCATACTGGAAAGCTAGAATAAAAATTTATGTTCAAGCAGTTGATTCTCAGTTATGGAAGGTCATTCTAAAGGGTCCTAATATCTCCATGGTTAAAATTGATGGAGTGGACATTCCAAAACCTGAAGAGGATTGGGACGAACATGACATGAAAATGGGTGAGTTAAATACCAAAGCAATGAATCTGTTATATTGTGCTTTGGATAGCAATGAGTTTAATCGAATTTCCATTTGCTATTCTACAAAGGAAATTTGGGATAAACTCGAAGTGACCCATAAAGGAACTTCTCAAGTGAAGTCTTCTAAAATTAATCTTCTGGTGCATAGTTACGAATTATTCAAAATGGAACCTAATGAAATAATCTTTGCCATGTTTTCACATTTCACTAATATTATTAATGGTTTAAAAAATCTTGGTAGGGTTTATACTAATGCAGATCTAGTATAGAAGATTTTGAGATCTCTTCCGGATAAATGGGATCCGAAAGTAACTGCCATCCAGGAAGCAAAAGATTTGAACACCTTATTGCTGGATGAACTGCTAGGATCTCTCATCATGCATGAACTGACCATACAGCACCGAACTAAAGGTGACCAAAAGAAGAAGAAATCTATTGCCTTCAAAGCTGCTATGGATTCAAGAAAAGATAAAGAATCAGAAGAAGAAAGCTCCTCTACTGAAAGCAACATAGAAGACGAAGATGTTGCCATGGTCGTCAAAAAATTCAGGAAGTTCTTAGGAAGAAGAAAAGGAAGATATTTTAAAAAATTCTACAAGAACAAAGAATTCAGTAAGGAGAAGGACAAAGAAAAGGAAAAAGAAAAAGAAGTGCCTACCTGTTATGAATGCAAAAAGCCAGGACACATTCGACCAGATTGTCCATTACTGAAAAAGAAATTTAAGAAGAAGAAAAAGAAAGCTATGATAGCAACTTGGAGCGACAGCGAAGCGTCCTCATCTACAGAAGAAGAAAAGACCATGAAATCTGCAAATTTATGTTTGATGGGTCTTTTAAACAAGGTATCATCCCCAGAGCTTCAAACTGAATTTACATATGATGAATTAAATTCTGCATTTCATGATTTACTTATTGAATTCAAAAAGGCTGGGGTTAAAATTAAATCCTTAAAGAAACAAAATGATGTTTTATTACAAGACAAGGATGAGATTTCTGAAAAGAATAACTCTTTGCAAAATGAATTGAATATCTTTTCTGACAATGTTATTGTTTTGAAAAATGAGAAAAAGACTTTAAATAAGACAAACAATGTTTTAGTTGCCGAAAATAATGATTTGCAAAAGGAGGTTGAAAAGCTTGAGCCTTTGGTAGAAAAACTTACTTTGAGTTCCAACAAGCTTGAGCTAATCTTGAAAGAACAAAGAGATTCAAAAAGTAAAGCTGGAATTGGATTTAATGCTTTAAGTGCTAAGAGAATTTCAGCAACAAAATTTGTATCTTCAAAAGCTTCAGCTTCAAATGTTGAATTTCAAAAGGCTTTTCCATTGAAACCTATTTCAAATGGCTTGAAATATGTTCCTAAAAATACTAATCAAAAATTTTTTAAACCAAATACTTCTATTTCTGCATCTTTTAAAGCTTCAAAGCATGCATCATTCAAAAATAACAAAATCATTTGTTATGCATGTCATAGATTTGGGCATAAATCTTATCAATGCAAATCTTTGAAAAATTCTATGATTGGTGCATTGAAATATAGAATCGTTTGGGTTCCAAAGGGAATCAATTTTGCTAACCCGAAAGGACCCAAGTCAGTTTGGGTATCTAAAATCACTCATTGATTATTTTGCAGGATTGTCTTGCAGCCCAAAAATTAAAGAAAAGATGGTATCTTGACAGCGGCTATTCAAGGCACGTGACGGGTGACAAGGATCAGTTCATCACCCTTCAAATAAAAGAAAGAGGATTAGTTACATTTGGAGATAATGGCAAGGTAAGAATAATCAGAATCGGTAAGATTAAAATAACCCCCTGTACTTCCATTGAAGATGTAATGCTAGTAGATAAATTGAAGCATAATTTATTGAGCATTAGTCAATTATGTGATAAAGGCTTCAAGGTTATCTTTGAATCATCTATGTGTATAGTAACTAACTTTCTTGATTCTAGCAATAAATTCATTAGTCATAGACTTGGAAATATTTATGTGGTAGATCTAAATGATCTAGCCATGTCTAATAGTTCCAGTCTAGTAGTAATGAATGCTAAGACCAAGGAGTCATGTTTATTATGGCATAGACGATTAGGTCATGCTAGTATGCATACAATTACCAAATTAATCTCAAAGAATCTAGTTAGAGGATTGCCATATTTTAAAGTTGATCTTGATTATGTATGTAAAACTTGTTAATTAGGCAAACAAACTAGGGGGAGTTTTAAATCGAAAAATGTTATTTCAATAACTAGACCCCTTGAGCTACTTCACATGGACTTATTTGGACCAACTAGGACCACGAGCCTAGGGGGTATGAAATATGGCCTTGTGATTAGATGACTTCTCTAGATTCACATGGGTATTATTCATTACACATAAAGATGAAACTTTTGATGTATTTCAAAAATTTCATAAGAAAGTTTCAAATGAGAAAAATCTTTATGTTATTTCTATAAGAAGTGATCATGGAACTGAATTTCAAAATCAATTTTTTGATGATTATTGCACTGAGCATGGCATTGATCACAACTTCTTCGCTCCTAGAGCACCACAACAAAATGGTGTTGTAGAGAGGAAGAGTAGGACTTTGGAAGAAATGGCCAGAACTATGTTATGTGAAGGTAATCTTCCAAGGTACTTTTGGACAGAAGCGGTGAACACTGCCTGTTACATATTAAATCGAGTTTTAATTTGACCAATATCAAAGAAAATCTCCTATGAGCTTTGGAATGGAAGAAAACCTAATATCAATTTTTTTTGGGTGTAAATGCTTTGTGTTAAATAATGGTAAAGATAATCTAGGAAAGTTTGATGCAAAATTTGATGAATCTATATTCCTTTGTTATTCACTTCATAGCAAAGCATATAGAATGTTTAATAAGAGGACTCTTACTGTAAAAGAGTCAATTCATGTTGTTTTTGATGAAGCTAACCCCTCACCATCTAGAAAAGATGAGTGTGTAAATAATGATGCAGGTACTCTACAAAAAGAAATGGAAGATCTAAGCATTCAAGACAAGCCAACGCAAGATGAAAACGAAGTGGTAAGTAAGGATCATACTGATTTACCAAAGAAATGGAGGTATGTAACTTCACATCCTAAAGATTTAATTATTGGTGATCCTTCGAATGGTGTTAGGACTAGATGAATTTTAAACTCTTTCAAATGGATGTCAAAAGTGCTTTTCTAAATGGATTTATTTTTGAACAAGTTTTTGTAGAACAGCCACTAGGTTTTGAAAATCATGCTTTTCCAAATCATGTGTTTAAACTGAACAAAGCTTTATATGATTTGAAACAAGCACCTAGGGCCTGGTATGATAGACTAAGCAAATTTTTACTTGAAAATAATTTCAAAAGAGGAAATGTTGACAAAACTCTTTTTATTAAAAATAAAGAGAATGATATGCTAGTTGTATAAATTTATGTTGATGATATTATATTTGGTGCAACTAATGAAAGTCTTTGTGGAGAATTTGCTGAGTTGATGCAGGGTGAGTTTGAAATGAGTCTCATGGGTGAACTCAACTACTTCCTTGGATTACAAGTCAAACAAATGAAGGAAGGAATCTTTATAAGTCAAGCCAAGTACATCAAAGAGATAATCAAGAGATTTGGCATGGAAATAAGCAAAGAGGCTAGCACACCCATGAGTCCAACCTGCAGACTCGACAAAGATGAAAGCGGATCCAACGTTGACCAAAAGCTATATAGAGGTATGATCAGATCCCTTTTATATTTGACAGCTAGTAGACCTGATATTTTGTACAGTGTATGTGTTTACGCTCGATTTCAATGTAATCCTAAAGAAACACATATGCTTGCTGTTAAAAGAATCATTAAATATTTAAAAGGTACAAGTAACTTAGGTCTTTGGTATTCTAAAGAATCATCTTTGAATTTAATTGGTTTTTCTTATGTTAACTATGCTGATTGCAAAATTGATAGAAAGAGCACTAGTGGTACATGCCAATTTCTAGGATTGAATTTAATTTCATGGCACTGTAAGAAGCAAAACTCCATAGCATTATCCACTGCTGAGGCAGAGTACGTTGCTGCTGGTAGTTGCTGTACTCAAGTATTATGGATTAAACAACAACTAGAAGACTTTGGTATTACACAATCTAAAATTCCAATCAAATGTGATAATACAAGTGCCATTAATTTGACAAAAAATCCTGTTTAGCATTCACGAACTAAGAACATTGAAGTTAGGCACTATTTTATAAGAGATCATGTACTGAATAATGATATTGTACTTGAATTTGAGCCAACTGAAAACCAACTTGCTGATATTTTTACAAAACCATTGAATTTTGATAGATTTGTAATGATTAGAAGTAAATAAGATTATGTGACCCGCTCTAGAATCACTCCCATAATCTTAATGACAAGTTATCTAGGAGACCTCCAAATTTCAAAATTTTGTGTTAAAAGAGCTTTGTTTAAAAACCAAATATCATTTTTGTGCTCCCTCTGCTCGAGCCGACTCGAGTAGATGACCTATTGGCTGAGCCAGCTCGGATGTCGAGCCGTCTCTTTTTAGTTCGAGCCATAGGGTTTTTTTTTCCCATTTCTATTCCTCAACCCTACTCTCTTTCTCTCCAAGAAACTTTCCAAATACCTCTAACTTCCAAAAACTACCTCGGAATTCAAGTGTATTGGTGAAATGGTTCCAAAGAGGGCAGTTAGGAAGAAATCAAGACGAGATAGTGAAGCTGCTCCGCAAGAAAGAAGGTCAAAGTTTCGAGAAGATAGTGCTTCCTGAAATCCACCATAGTCTGATGAAGAGCCAAGCCCAGTTTCTCAAAGCCACCAAATTTCTTTAGGTATGAGACCTATTACTACTGGCAGACGGATTTTATTTAAGTACCTAAAAGAAATAGGTTTTGTAATTGGAGATTTCATAGAAAACCAGGGTTGGAGGGACATGTGCTCCTTGGATATCAAAACATACCCTAATATGGTTAGAAGTTTCTATGAAAATTTGAGATTTGGTGAAAATTTTATTGAATCCTCAGTTAAAGGAAAAAGGATTATTATTTCTCAAGAAATTCTTGGTAATGTTTTAGAGATGCCATTTGAGGGCATTGAATACTTAGTCCTGAAAGATAAAACTAAAGCTCTACAAACTGTGTTAGAAAAGACTGAAGTTGAAGAAATTAGAATTCTCAAGGCCAGCATGTTATCCATTGAAATGAGAATTCTTCATAGTTTTATTAGCAGGATCTTTTTATCCAGGACAGGTCGCTTCGATTGGGTAAGTGAGCATGCTTTGTGCTTCATGGAGCTGCTAATCAGTGGTGATAAGATTAACCTGCTTGCAATCATGATTGGTCAGATGAAGGAGGCAGTGAGAAAGGTTAAGGCATGCTTGCCTTATAGAATGGTCCTCATACTTTTCTTTCAAAGTGCACATATAGACTTAACAGGAGAGGACAGCAAGACACTCCTTCATACCGACACCTATAATGCCAAAACCCTTCAAAGGATGGGTTATTTATTATCAGATGGTACTTGGAAAAAGAAGATAGATGCTCCTACAGTTGAAGAAACTGAAGAGGTTCAAGAGCAAGCACAAATAGAGGCTGGTGAAGGCACTACAATGCAAACTCCAAAGTCACAGCCACAGCTAGGATCTCCAGTCCATGTGACTTTGATACTTCTTTCCCAGATGTCTCAGTACCAGATTTTTTTGATATGCCACATAGTACACCTCTCTACACTCAGGCCACTATAGATATTCCTACTCATAGTTCTGGTATTCCTGCTCCTGTTGTGGACACGGCATTGTTACAAGACTTCATTGCACAGTAGATAAGGAATTTAACTGAAACTCTCAATTCTTCAATGTCTACTATGTTTGGCGAATTTTGCCAGTTAGTTGATGATAAACTAAATTAGTTTGGGGGGCAGATAGAGAATCCAAAGAGCAGAATTAACAACCTTGAAACCTCCAAGATTACAACTTCTGCAACTGAAATATAACTACAACCAATTCTTCAAGTGATTACTTCAAGTTCTGAAAAAATTGAGAAATCTGTTACACAGGTACTTGAAGCATACAGGGTTAAGATGGACAACTTAAGAATTAAAGTTGGCTCAGTAGAAGCAGGAAAAAGAATGGAGGAAGACTATACTGGAGGGATTGGAATTATTAGAAGTGAGTTTGGGAGACTGAGAGGCTCAACAGAAGCCTTTGCAAATGTCCAAGCCTCGGAAATTCTTACAATGCAAAAAAAAATTGGAGAAATAAAGAAATCAATAGAAAATTTGGCTGCTTCTAGAAGTACAAAGAAAATAGAAGCCGAATTGAAATCCATCAACATCTTCTTATGGAAAATGATGACTAAAATTAAAGATCTCCAAGCTACTAAAAGTGCACCTCCCTCTCCACCATTGGATCCTACATTTGCTAACTCTAGACCTTGGTCTCAATCATTTCATCCTAGATAGCCTGCTCCACACTTTAGGGCACAATCACATGTCTTAGATCCTGACCCTATTAGCTCTATGCCTCCAAGCATCTAAATTCCTAGTCGCTCTTCAAAACCTAGTGTTGACATAGATAGTTACCATATGTATTTTTGTTCTGTTTGTACTTTGTATTGAACATCTTGAAATGCAATGAAAGTACACATTTTGTTTCTTGAAATGAAGTGTTCTATCTCTTTATGCAATACAAATTTATGTTCAATTGTTGATACAATGATTGATTTTTAATTAGAACTTCAAGATAAATATGAGAAAGTGAAATTATCTCAAACAAGTTTTAAACACTTTCTCATTCTATTTTAAAATCTAAGCTTCTCTTTAACTTTACCTTTTTGATTGATTACAAAAAAGGGGAGAAATTTATGAAGTTACTGCATGAAAAGGATAAGATATGTTCATGTTTGCTCTGATAAATAATACATATGAAAGCTCTTTATTATGTAAGCTCTTATACATAATGCATAATGCTTAGAAAAAACATGTCTTGACTCCTTTTAGTTCTGATACATAGTTAAAGCTTTGATACACAATGTGTTATACTAGTACATTTAATAGCTCTGAAACTTAAAATTGTTGGAAACTTTTTGAGCTTTGAAATATGAAATTGCTTGAAAAATATGTCAAAACATGGAGTACCTTATTGAGGGAGAGATTACCTCTCTATGCCCTAATTCTCCTTACGTAGTTTGGCACTAATTGAAGTCAAATTGTTTTACTTGTTCATATACTCTTGCAAATACAGTTATACAAGTAATTTTAAAGTTTTATCTTGCTTTTTCATGCCTAGTATTTTGTCATCATCAAAAAGGAGGAGATTGTTGACCTCATAAGTGATTTTGATGAAAACCAAACATTGGAGCATGTACATTTAATTCTAACAACTCTTCAAGTGCTTACAAGTTTTTGTAGGATGATTTAACTGTTCAAACTTCAACTCCTACACTTTTGTTTTTTGTTTGAGTTGTGTTATAAATTATTTTTGTAAAGAAGAACCCAATGAAAAAGGCTAAGAAAAAATTATGTAAAAAGGGTTATTTCTGTGTGTGTGTGCCTTAGAATTATCTTGAGTTGGTTTGTATGAAAAAAATATAAGAGTGTTGGTGAGAGTTTTCCTTAAGTTGAATTATAACTGAAGAAGATACTCAAGCCGACCCAGCATGTTGAAGAGCCAACTCCTCCTACTGGCACGCAGTAAGGATTCTGGCACACAACAATCCGAGCTGACTCGATGGTAATCGAGCTGACTCCAGTGAATCTGAGTCGACTGGAATTTGTTCGAGCCGACTCCTCCAGAGTCCAGTTTTTGAAGAATTCTGAGAATAGCCAGTGAGCCGACCCAAACCAGAAAGAGCTGACTCTACCAGAACTAATTTTGAAGACCTGAGAAAGTGAGCCGACCCGAATTACATCGAGCTGACTCTTCTAGAGTAAGGATTTCCGAACCTAAGAAGAAGAGCCGACCCAAGCTGAAAAGAGCCAACTCCTTGAATTCAAGTTTTTCAAAGATACAAGTTCTAGCCAACCCGAGCCACAAAGAGTTGACTCATCCAGAGTGAAGTTTCCCATCCTAAGACAGAGCTGACAGCACTGAAGATTTGGTGACTCGACCTATCGACTCAAAGGATCCGAGCCGACTCAAAGGAATCCGAGCCGACTCGAACATTGTTTTCAGGTGTCCAATGGCTAGTTTCAGAACTTATTTTTGAATGCCAAAAAGTGCTCCAACGGTCACAAATCATTTTCTAATAGTCTACAATGGCTAGAATTTCCCGGGAGTGATATAAGACTTTATATTTGAAGGATTTGAACTTCCTTAAAGCAAGTTTTTAGAAAATTCTTCAAAGTTTTGAGAGCTTCATTGAATATTCTATCTACCAACAAGAAGAGAGTACAAGAGCATTCAAGTCAACCTTCAAGTCTTCACCAATTCTGATCTGAAGCTTGAAGCAATTTGAGAAGAAGCCACTGAAGCCATTAAAGCTTATTTAAGTACATTCAAGTAGACTTCCATCAAGCTGCACCGGTAACTATCCGACAAATTAAGTTTATCATTTATTATTGCATTCATTTCAATTCAGTTTTGAATTGTTAGGTTATTGGTGAGCCCGGTTGAAAAACCAAATAGGTTCTTGGTGAGCCTTGATAAAAACTAAGTATTTGGTTCTTGGTGATCCTGCTAAAACCAAGTTAGGTTCTTGGTGATCTTGTAAAAACCAAGTTGGATTTCTTTGGTGAGCCTGTTTAAAACCAAAGGGTGTTGGGTTTTCGTTGGTGATCCCGTTAAAACCAAAGTGTAGAGGTTTTGGATTGTGATCCTATAAAACAATCCTACTATATTTGGGTGTGAATATAGTGGAAATCCCAAGTGGTATCTTGGGTAGTGGACATAGGAGTTGGGTTGCTCCGAATCACTATAAATTTGGTGTGTTTGTGTTGTGCTTTCTTGACTCTATTTAGCTACTGCAATTTATAACTCTGTCACAGCACCTAACACTTTTAAGGGATTTTAATTGCACATTATCTTGCTTTAAATTTTTAATTTTCCAATTCACCCCTCTCTTGGGTAGCCACCTGGGCAACAAGAACTACCTGAAGCATAAGCAAAAGGATATAGAACTTGAAGATTTGATTGTCCGCCTGAGGATCAAGAAAGATAACAAGAGCCATGATAAGAAGACAAGAGGACATTATGCTGAGCTTAAGGCCAACCTCATGGAAGGAAAGGTCAACAAGAAGAAATGCAAGTTTCCTAGTGAAAGCTATAAGTAGAAGAAAGACAATCCTAAAAAATTCAAAAGCAAGTGCTTCATTTGTGGTAAAATAGGCCACAAATTCTAAGGATTGTCAATTCAAAGGAAAAGAAAAGAAGGAAGTCAATACTACTGAAGATACCCTATCCCATGGAGTGTAAGAAATGATGTTGTCAGTAGTTGTGTTCGAAGCAAATATGGTTGATAAGCCAAATTAGTGGTATGTTGACACTAGAGCTACTCGATATGTCTACTGTGATAAGAGTATGTTCTCATCATATAATTTTATCAGAGGTAGAAATCTGCTAATGGGTAACTCCGCTACATCGAAGATAGAAGGACTTGGCCGCATTATTCTGAAGATGACATTTGGCAAAGAGCTTCTACTGAACGATATACTGCATGTTCCTGACATTTGTAAAAATTTGGTATCATGCTCCCTCCTAAGCAAACATGGATTTAGGATAGTATTTGAGTCTGATAAATTTGTACTTACTAAAGAGGGGATCTTTCTAGGTAGAGGTTACTTGAATAATGGGTTATTCAAGATGAATGTAATGATTGTACATCGCAACTTTGAAAAGAATAAAGATACTTCTTCTAAAAATATGGTTGACTCTTCTTATTTATGGCATGATAGATTAGGACATGTGAATTTTAATTCATTATGAAAATTAATGAATTTAGAATTGTAACTTAATCATGAAATCGATTCACATTATAAATATGAAATATGTGTTGAAGCTAAGCTAGCCAAAACACCATTCCATTCAGTAGAAAGGAATATTGAACCTCTAGATTTGATTCATAGTGATCTATTTGACTTAAAGTCAATATAATCTAGAGGAGGTAAAAAGTATTTTATAATATTTATTGATGATTCAACTATATACTGTTATGTGTATCTACTAAAGTTTAAAGATGAGGCTTTAGATATGTTTAAATATTATAAGAATGAGGTTGAAAATCAGCTTGGTAAAAAGATCAAGGCTATAAGGAGTGATAGAGGTGGTGAATACGATGCATCGTTTCATAACTTTTTTCAATAACATGGCATTATTCATCAAACTACAACTCCTTATTCATCTCAATCTAATGAAATTGCTGAATGCAAACATCAAACATTGAAAGAAATGATGAATGCCATGTTGATAAATTCTGGTACACCACAAAATTTATGGGGAGAAGCTATTCTCCCGGCTAATTATATTCTTAACAAAATATCTCTTAAAAAGAAGGACATTACTCCATATGAGTTATGAAAAGGAAAAAAACTTTCTTTTAATTATCTAAGAGTGTGGAGGTGTCTAGCTAAAGTAGATATTCTAGATCCTAAAAAAATCAAAATAGACCTAAAACTATTGATTGTATTTTTATTGGTTATGCACAAAATAGTAGTGCATATCGCTTTCTTGTATATAAATTAGATATATATGATATACAGGAAAATATAATTATGGAATCAAGAAATGCATTATTTTTTGAAGAGATATTTCCTTATAAAAGGATATATATTACAAGTTCAAATAAAAGAACTTATGATAATATGGCAAGTAGTAGTCATCAGGAAAAACATCTTGAAGATGAACCTAGACGTAGTAAGAGACCTAAAGTTACAAAATCTTTTAGTTCTGATTATGTTATGTACATAATAGAAAATGTACCACAGACATTCAAAGAGGCAATGTCTATACCAGAAGCACCCTTTTGGAAAGAAGCTGTTAATATATAGCAAAATTGAGTCCATCATGCATAATCATACCTGAAAATTGGTAGATCTACCATTAGGTATGAAGCCTTTGAGGTGTAAATAGATTTTCAAGAAGAAATTAAAGGTTGATGGATCAATTGATAAGTATAAAGTTAGATTAGTAGCTAAAGGCTTTAAACAAAAAGAAGGAATAGACTTCTTTGATACTTATTCACTTGTAACAAGGATAATATCCATAAGAATGTTAATCACTATTGCAGCCATTAACAATCTTGAAATACATCAAATGGATGTTAAAACAGCTTTTCTAAATGGTGAATTAGAGGAAGAAATTTATATAGAACAACCTGAAGGGTTTGTCATTCCAGGCAAAGAAAAGAAGGTATGCAGACTTATTAAATCTTTATATGGATTAAAACAAGCATCCAAGCAATGGCATATAAAATTTGACAATGTCATATTATTTATGGATTCAAAATAAATGAATGTGACAAATATAAGTATGCCAAAACCATGCCTACAGGGTATGTGTTAGTCTGCTTATACATGGATGATTCGTTAATCATAGGTAGTGATACTGATATGATTAAACAAACAAAGAAAATATTGATTAAACATTTTGATATGAAAGATATGGGTATCGTAGACTTTATACTATGGATTAAAATCACTAGAATGTCTAATAGAATAATATTATCTCAATCTCACTATATTGAGAAAATATTAATTAAGTTCAATAAGTATGATACTAATCCATTTAAAATACTTGTAGATGTTAATCTACATCTTGTTAAGCATATTAGGCAACCCATATCATAATTAGAATATTCATGTATAATTGGCAATTTAATGTATATCATGAATTGCACCCGTCCTGATATAGCATATGCTGTCAATAAGTTAAGCAGATTTACTAGTAATACAGGTTCAAATCATTGGATAGCACTAGTAAGGGTATTTCAATATCTATGATATACCCTAAATTCTGAATTACATTATACAAAATATCCAACAGTACTAGAAGGATATAGTGATGCTAATTGAATATCTTTTACAGAAGATACTAAATCTACTAGTGGATATGTGTTCATCCTAGGAGGAGGTGCAGTATTATGAAAATTCTCAAAACAAACTTGTATAGCTCGGTCCACTATGGAATCAGAGTTTATAGTTTTAGATAAAGCTGGAAAAGAAGCAAAATAGCTTCGAAATTTTTTAAGGATGTTCCATGTTAGTCTAAACCTGTCTGCAATATATATCCATTATGATAATCAATCAGCTATTTACAGAGCACAGAATAAGATGATAATGGTAAGTCTAGACATATATATCGCAGACATAATATAATTAAGCAATTACTTGAAAATGAAATAATCTCTATTGACTACATTCAGTCAAAGAAAAACCTTGTGGATCCACTGACAAAAGGTTTACCGAGATATCAAGTAAATTATTTATCGAGGGAAATGAGTTTAAAGCCTAGAATTATCTATATGAGTATGAACTGGGTCAATTCTATGAGAATTTTAAAGGCTTTAATTTTCTAAAGCACTTATGAAATCAGGAGTTGTTCAGGGCCAAAATGAACACAACCATGAGAACCAAAAGGAATGCTCGGAAAGAAGTTATGTAATTGTTATTATTTTAGTTTACATCAAATGCTGAAAAGTTCAAGACATCATGTTCGCTTTTAACAAGTAAACTCGATAATAAAATACAAAGAAAGGTTCAAAGCCACAAGTTACCTATTTTGATACAACTTTATTCCATTTACTCTCTTTAAGTGTCTACATATTCATTTGCATTTAAAATCTATGTTTGTGGGGGATTGCCTTTATTGAACTTTAATCTTAGTCCAAAATTTCATTCATGTGGAGGATTGTTGGAAAAAGTGAATAAGAATTTTTATTCCTAAACAACCCTTTGAACATGGAAAATATAGTCACATATGGAAAGTTTGGAAAAAGTTAAGCCTCTTTATAAGAAAACATTTTTCTTGCTCTTGCATTTAGGCTCACCATAGGTGAAGAGCTTGAGGGTGATGTGTAGCATCACCCGCGCGCATGCGCGACGAGTGACAAGGGCATAATGGGCACTTTGTAGTCGACAAGGATGCAATGGACACTTTGTGGGCATACTTTGCATTTCGCACGTGTGCATCGTCGCGAGGAGCATGAGGAGCTTTAAATTTTTTCTGATCAAAAGGATCAGATGGTCAGGATTGACTGAATCAAGATCATCTGATAATGAACTAAGATCATGTCAGTCTAGGTCTTAGAGTCGGCTCATTTGGTGTAAGAGTCAGCTCAATCAGATAATCAAGAAACCCTATGGTCTGGACGAGTCGGCTCGTTGGATTTGAGTTGGCTCAGTTTCATAGTCTTGAAAACCTGTGGTCTAGACGAGCCAGCTCTGATGCTTAGAGTCGACTCAGTTCCAAGGTCGAGTCGACTCTAGTGTCAAGAGTCGGTTGCAATCGGCAAGCGTCTATTCATGAAACGATGATTGCAGCGATCAAAGCACTACGATGATCGGCTAATCATGCATCCATTCACGGATCAACATATCCACAGGCATTGATAGTACCATCGGATCATAAAACGATATTGAGAAGCACACTAATCACGTGATCTACAGATAACAGTATGAATCAGCGAATCATGGCTTCTGATGGACGTATTGATCGCGTGTTTTTTAGATCACGGTTGAAGAAATGCGTATTCCACTACGAAATGACTAATCAAACCATCGGTTATTCCCTTCGATCGAATCTGAGGGTTGCTTCTAAGGGACACCTTAAGTCTATAAATAGGTCATCGTTTCTCATTCATTTGATCCCAATATTTTTTTTCTTCTCTTAGGGATTTGCATACATTGAATAACAGAGTATAGCTATAGTTCATAGAAAAAATTTCTTAGGCATTTGCATACTCTAATTAATAGAGTATAGCTATAATGCATATTAAGAGAAAAAAGCATTGCTGGCTCGAATTTCTGATGAATTGTAGTGCTGTTTTCACTAGAAAAAGACCGTTGTATCCTGAGAGGCAATCGTCATGCACCATAAAAACTATTGCGGGGCAAAATTATCTTAAGGACATAGAGTGTAACTCTAGACTCGATCTTTTCAAATAGGTAGCCACAAATATTATAATACTTATACTAATCTCATAACAAGACTAGATACCTTTGATTTCCTTAAAAACAATAGGAACAGGATAGGCCTGCAAATAAACCAACTTTTGAAAAACCCAGTCAGGAGAGTGCAATTCTCAAATCTGAAGTATAAATTGTAAGCTTACAGTGTCCGGACTACTTATGCAATAATTTTTCCTACCAGCTTCAACAAATCTTAGCCAACCCATCACCAATCTTGATCAACAAACATATTCTATAAGAGATATTATGCATGGTAATATTTCTTTCAACTTGACCTGGACAGTTCAAGATAAACTATAGCCAATATATTCTTTTAGACCGTCAATAAAACACTTTTAGTAGCCGGACTGCAAGGCAAAATCATTTCATATTAACAAAGTGAAAAGAGTAAACAATTGCCCGTCACATAAACAAGTTGGGTAATGGAGAAACGGATGAGAGTTGGTTGTGCGTTTATATTGAAAATCCTTTACAATAAGAATGGTGCAGGATTTCTTTTAGTTTAAGAAATAAGCATTTGCATGGACGCACAGCCATAAATGAATCTCAAAATCACAATGTTGAAGTTTGAAACCACAGTTCAGTGTATAGGGATCAAATCAGCATGCAAGTATTCATTTTTCACTTGACATAGTGTTATTGCGGTTTAGTACCTGAGGTACCTACAATAAAATGGGCAGGTAGAGCTGGTAGGATAAATATTTCAAGTTGCATTAATCTATTCTTTAAGAAAGAAATGAGCAACTTTGTTCCAAATGAAAGCTAAAGCTGGCCCATATAAATGTAAATTAGTTTTATATTTCTGATTCTGGATATGGTTGCACACAATAAGCATTATGGAACTTGCAGTGATCTTTCAAGTTATCAAATAATACATCATATGAAACTAAAGCAACACAAAGAACACAAGCAAGGATATCTTCTAATATTTCATGACTCCAAGGTGTCAGGATCTACCCTTTTCCTACAGGCCTCTGCAAGAGTTGTAGCGAATGCGGATTTCATTAATAACTATAAAACAAAACATTAAAATCAATTTATAGATCATGGATGCAAACATTAATGGATTTCTGATATCTATCTTCCATCTTTCTTTCAATCTAAAAATCCTACTCCACCTCTTCACAAGCAGATATGGGATCAACCCTCGCTGTTGAATTTATCATAAAAATGTAAAAATTGAAAGAACGTTTGAACCATTAATTTTGCTTCAAAGGGCAATCACAATCATAAATATGAGACACATCTTGTATCATGACCTAGGGGGGAGAAGAAAGGCGGCCGGTGGTGCAAAGGGAGGAAACCTGGGCTCGGGGGAGGGGGGGAACTCGATGGCCAGCAGTGTGTACAGGGGGAGAACGGTGGCTAGCGGCACACATGAGGGGGAAGCATGGTGGCCGGTGACGTGCAAGGAGGAAACCCAAGCTTGAGAGGGGAAACTCCACGGTCGGCGGCACACGGGGGAACGAAGCATGGCGGCCAACGGTGCACAGGTGGGGGGAAGAATGGCAGCCAGTAGCAGGGAGGACAAGGAGGAGGATGAGAGGCACCGGGGGGGTGGGGAGTAGGGAAATCAAGAGGTGGGAAGGAAAAAAAAATGCATGCTAGGATAGATATAACGGACTTATTACTGATGGTATTTTGTCGTTGCTAATAAGACCCTGCCATTAGTAATTATTTTTTGTACTATTATTAGTGATAGTAATTGTCATTGTTAACATTTAAAACATCGTTACTAATATTTTGAATTATTTGTAATGCACAATGTCATTATTAATAACCACTTCGCAATCGCTAATACTTTTTTTCATAACATATGTTTATTTAGAATTTCAAAATATTATTAGCGATGGCATTTTACTGTCGCTAATATTTTTTTAAAAAAATATTTTTTTAATGTTTAAAAATTATTAGTGATGGTATTTCCTATCGCTGATAGTATTAGCGATGGCGGATATCTCCATCATTTTTGTTGTTGATATAAAACACTGTTAACAATGACTATTTTATCGTCACTAATAGCCATTACTAATAGATTTTTTTCTTGTAGTACTATTAGCTAATAATAGTATATAATGATACCAAAAATGATAGTAAAAAATACCATCGCTAATACTATGGATGACAGGATTTTGACTATTAACGACCGTAAATACTGTTGCAAATAATTTTTAAAATTTTAAAGAGTTTTATTTTATGAAAAACATTAGTAACAACCAATTTTAATATATTAGAGATGGAAAATGTCATCACTAATAGTTTTTAAAATTTTAAAAATATTTTATAAAAAATATTATTAGCGATGAATTTTAAACTATTAGAGATAGCAAAGTACCATCAATAATAAAATTTTTGAAATTCTAAAAAAAATTATTTTATGAAAAATACTATTAGTGATGGCATTTGTTGTCATTAATTGTGATCAGGAAAAATTAGATATTCCCGATGAATATTAGTGATGCATAATTTTGCCATCGATAATATTATTACTATCAATGGTATTTTGGGTTTTAGTGATAGCAATTTATCGTCACTAATAATCTTTCTTAAAACTGCCCGTCCATCCAATTTTTTCTTATTTTTTGCTTTTGGAGTTTTGTCTTCCCACACACCCCCCATTCCCGCTTTTGGCATTTTGTCTTCCCTTACCCCCTGCCCATCCAGCCCCTCTCCCTATCGCCAAGCTTCCCCTTGCTAGCTCTCCTTGCTGTCGAGCTTCCCTCCACTAGCACCTCTCCCTGCCACTATCTTCATCCTACCGCTGCTCCCTGCCACCATCTTCCCTCACCCCTCCCTGCTGCCAAGCTTCCCTCCTGGTACCTCTCATTGTCGCCGTCTTCCCCGGTCGCCATCTTCCCTTGCCCCTCCCTGCTACCGAACTTCCCCCCTCTAGAGCCTCTCCCTGTCGCCATCTTACTTCAACCCCCCCAATCCCTATTGCCGAGCTTCCCCCCTCCCCCTATTTCCTCTTTACTGTCGAGCTTCCCATCCCGGATTGCCTACATATTGCTAAGCTTTCCCTTGGGTTTCCTCCCTACCATCGAGCTTCCCCCCTAGTTTTCTCTCTACACTTGGTTCTCCCTCCCCTGCATGCTGGATCAAAATCTACCATCCCCCAGCCATGAGGCTTGCTATCTATGGGTCTGCCTTGCCTTGCATTGTAAGTATGATTTTTTAATTATAAATATTAGTGATGGCGATGGTGATGACACCAGAGCAATCATTAAAAATTATTTTTTATATTTATTATATTTAATTAAATTATTAATTAATTAGTTGTTTAATTCATTAATTGATTGGTTATTTATTTAATTAAGTAAATAAATAATTAATTAATTAGTTAGTTATTTATTTAATTATTTAGATGTTAATTTAATTAAGTAACTAATTAATTAGATGGACGTGGATGCAAGTCTTTAATGTATGAGATTCAGGTCTCAGCATGCAAATAGGGTTGAAACTAGACTCAGGTTCGCACAAAGCCTAGCTATACTTGGAGCCATGTGCAAATTAGATTAGGCTAGGCTTGGACCTAATAATAGAACCTATTTAATTTTTGGGCCATGCCCAAGTATCCCTTTGGCCCAGCTCGACCCAAACTCGATGGGGATACAAGTTGGGGCTCATGGGAGAAGTCAAAGCTAACGTTATGAAGGGCGTGGAAGGTGATAATGAGGGAGTTGAGCACGATGAACCAATTGCTGGTATAAGAGAGGTGACACGAGAGGATCTGGATGATGTAGGTGGCGACAGCAAGGGGGGAGGACTTGGTGAGGAGGATGATCTCGATTATGAGGCACTCGTCAATAAGGACCTCATCACGGGAGTTGGCCTTCAGGATGGCAATTTCAAGATTGGCAATGTCAACAATGCAGCATTGCAAGCACTAGGAAGCCCTAGGGAGTCTATGTCATGGACCATCATCTAGATGACTACCAACAGTGGCAGAGTGGGGTTCAGGTCCTTGTTCATAAGTGGGGTGATGAAGTGTATGGAGGTTCGGGTCTGGGTCCAATAAATAAGGTTGGGTCCGGACCTACATATATATCTATGTTTCAACCTGAACTCGACCTATTGACAACTCTAAGATAAAGCAAGCAAAGTAAGAAGAAAAGATAAATCTAACTTCCTCTATCTGCAAATGCTAAATAAAAAGAAGAGGAGGAGATGGAGAACAAGGAGACAACAAGGATTGGAGATTCTAGCTTGCTATTGACTTTATTCATTATGAAGATTTTAACTCTTTTTTCATCTTTAGTTATATTATTATTTGTGCAATCATGGGCTAGTTATTTGCATAATCATGGGCGGTTCTCTCTTCTCTTATTGTTTTGCTTGCTTTACCTTAGGGCTATCAACGAGTCGAGTTTAGGTTGAGACCTAGATATCAAGATTTGGACCCGACCATAGTTATTGGATCCAAACCTGTACCCGAATACCAAACTGGATTTCATATTGGTCAATGAAAGGATGGAAGATATTAGAAGATAGTTATACTGAATTGGTTAATAAAAATGTATCTTCAGTTGTGCTTAAGATACTATAGTCCTCTCCAACACCATCATTCAGTCGATGATAGCAGCAATGATGCAGTTGTCACACTGACCACTCTCGATACCTCCCATTCCAAGGTGAGTGTGCTTGGCATCAAAGCATCTTAGGAATGAGTGGTAACTAGTTTGCTATTAACTTTATTTATAATCAAAATTCTAACTCTTTCTTCACCTTTAGTTACATTATTTGCATGATCATAAGCTGACTTCATATTATCCAAGATAATTTCTGGTCATGGATTATCTATTATTTTAATGCATATGAAATGAACAAGTGAATAGTTCATATGCATTGAAAAATGAATTAATCCATGCACTTGGTGATATTAGGCTAGTCCATAATATAAATTATGTAAATAAAGATGAAGAAAGAGATAAAATTTTGATTATAAATAAAGTCAATAGCAAGCTAGTTGCCACTCAATCCTAAGCTGCGTTGGTATTGAGGCATGATGATAGATGCTCACCTTAAAATGGAAGGTATTAGATATGACTGAGGTAATAGCTATATTGCTACTACTGTCACCAACTGAATGATAGAGTTGGAGAGGACTGTAGTATCTTAAGTATAATTGAAAATATATTTTTATTATCTAATTAGATATATCTAGCTTATAATTTCTTCCACCTATTTTCTTTGTAATTATTTTAAATCTTGTATTACCACTCATAATTGTATAATTAACTTGATAAATCTATTTATTTTTATTTTCAAATATTATATATCATGTCTTTCAAAGGTTAGAGTAATGCCAGCCGAGAAGAGAGCTATAGAAGATAGAGCAATCATGCTACTAGCTAGCATGCTTTTGCGCCACTCACACCATACTCATCTTGGAATATGAGGTATTAAAAATGGCTAGTGTTCCAGCTACGTAGCTACTACCTTTATTGGCTAAAGGATAGAATACTAGAGAGGATGCCTCATCGTGTTGCTCCTTTTTTAGTAAAAACCTATCTTTGGTAATGAGCACAAATTAGAAGGATGACTTTAGGACTTCCTCTCCAAAATGGCCACCATAGGAGATCAACGGCTTCAAGATTTCTCCTATGATCTTGAGCACTTCTTCATTGAGGATCTCATTTTCTTCTTGGAGTTATCCTTCTAGAAGTTAGGGTATAAGAAGGTCAAGGATTCTCTATCTTTAAATCCTTGAATCATTTTAAATACTTATCTTCCATCATTTTAAATCTTCTATTACCATCGATAATTATATAATTAATTAAGTGAATCTATTTATTTTTATTTTCAAAGATTAAACATCATGTATTCTAGAGACCAGAGCTATGTCAGTAAAGGAGAAAACTCTAGAGGATAGAGTTATCGAGGAGAGAGCGATCATGCTGCCAGCTCGCATGATTCTGCACTATTCACACCATAAGGTATACTAAAAAACTTTAGATATTTTTTATATTATTTTTATTATCTAATATAATATTCTTTATATTAGATATTCTTCGATCAGGTTCGGAGGACATGGGATCACTAATGAATCCATAGTTGTAGGCAGTAGTAACTAGCTCATCTTAGACTCGATACCATGATCGAGGATCCACTATAGACATATCCTATTTGAAGTAGAGATTTGAAAGAATAAGTATCAGTGTGGTGAAGAGGCTTTCCATCTTCCCCTTCAAGATTGACCCTGGAGGCTTGAAATAATAGTGTTAACACCATTCCATAGGGTAAGCATGCCTTCACTTTCCTCATAGCCTCTTTCATCTGAATAATTAGAATGTAGGGTAAATTCAATGCCTCCCCCTCAATGATGCGCTCCATGAAACACAAGTGTCTCTCACTTACCCAATCAAACCTTCCTGTTCTTTGGAGAAAGATCCGACTGAAAAAATTGTGGAGCAATCTCATCTATAGGGATAATGTGTTTGCCATAATAGTTCCGACCCCACTAACCTCTTCCCTGCCTAGCATAGTTTTGAGAGTCTTCTCTCTATCCTTTAGCACTAGATGTTTAGATCATTCAGTTGGCATTTCTAACAGACTACTCAACCTTTCTTCAGAAATAATTATCCTATTGCCCTCGACTATAGATTCAATGTGTTGAGCCTTAAGTCTCAGATTCTCATAAAATGTTCTAACTAGGGTTGGATAAGTTGGTGCATTTAAAGAGTAGAAAAAACTCCACCCCAGTTCATTTATAGATCACCAATTTTCAGTCCTAAATCCTTGAGAAAAGAGAAAATAATCCTTCGACCACTTGTTACTGGGTGATTAGACATGGATAAAACTTGCCTTGGAGAGGGAGTCACAACAGTTGTTCTTCCTTCAGTGAGTTCATGCAGTTCTTCTATCTCCACAGCTCGATTCGGCTCCTCATGCCGATGCTTAGTCCTTCTTTTAGTCTCAGTAGATGGAGCAGCCCATTTTGACCTTTTCCTAATAGCCATTTTTGGTGCCACTACAAGAATTGGGAGAAATTGGAAGATTGGAGCTCAAGGGAGATGATTTCTGAGATTTTGGAAGAGGTTTTGAGTGGAGTTATAGGGTTTAGAGCGAGAGCAAAAGATAGAAAAATTTGGAAAAGGCTCTATGGCTCTATTAAAAAATAGCTTGTCTGATATTCGAGTCGGCTTGACTAATCCTAAATTGTTCGAGTTGGCTCGACTAGAACAAAAACATAAACAATAGTAATTTGAGTCAGCTCGACCTTAGCACAATTACCCGTGTCGACTCGAACAGAAACTTTCCATAAAAGTTAAAAATTGATCAGAAATGACAATAAATTCAGAAAATTATATGGAAAGGTTCTCAAAGATGTTGAATTGATGTAGGAGGTTTTATAGAAAATTTTTCCTTAATTTTGAAGGGATTAGGTTTGGAAAATCTAAAAGGGATCACAAAGACCTAATTCTCCTCTAATCATCTTAAATCTATCCTGATTGAGTGGCTTAGTGAAAATGTCAGCAAGTTGGCTCTCATTAGGGATGAATTCTAGTTCAATGTCACCATTCAAAACATGATCCTAAATAAAATGGTGTTAATCTCTATATATTTAGTTCTTGAATGCTAAATTAGATTTTTTGTTAAATTTATAGCACTTGTGTTATCACATTTGATAGAAATTTTAGATTGTGTAACACCAAAGTCTTCTAGTTGTTGTTTAATCCATAATACTTGTGCACAATAACTCTATACAGCAACATACTCTGCCTCAATAGTAGATAGTGCTACCGAGTTTTATTTCTTACAGTGCCATGAGATTAAATTCAATCCTAGAAATTAGTATGTGCCGCTAGTGATTTTTCTATCAATTTTATAACCAGCATAATCAGCATCCGAAAATCTAATCAAATTCAATGAAGAATGTTTTGAAAACCATAGACCTAGATTTCTTGTTCCTTTCAGATATCTTATGATTCTTTTAACAGCAAGCATATATGATTCTTTAGGATTAGATTGGAATATAGCACATACACATATGCTAAACAAGATATCAGATCTACTTGCAGTTAAGTATAACAGGGATTCGATCGTATCTCTATAGAGCTTTTGATCAATGTTGGATCCATCTTCATCTCATTCGATTTACATGTTGGGCTCATGGGTGTGCTCATTTGTTTGCTTGACTCCATATCAAACTTCGTGATAATTTCTTTGTGTATTTGGCTTGGTTAATGAAGATTCCTTCCTTTGTTTGTTTCACTTGAAGTCCAAGAAAGTAGTTAAGTTCACCCATTAGGCTCATTTCAAATTCTCCCTGCATTAACTTAGCAAATTCTCTACAAAGAGTTTCATTAGTTGCACCAAATATAATGTCATCAACATAAATTTGTACAACTAATAAATCATTATCTTTCTTCTTGATGAAAAGAGTTTTGTCAATATTTTTTCTTGAAAAATCATTTTCAATCAAGAAAGTGCTAAGTCTATCATAATAGGCTCTAGGTGCTTGTTTTAAACCGGTCATCTCCTTCAGGTCGGCCCTCAGAGACTCGACCTCTGCTGCTCGCTGCTGATAATTTTTTAGCTAATTTCTACAGTAGTCTCTAATCAAGAGGACCTCGGTGCCGATCTACATCATGCAAGAGGTTAGCAAAAAAAAAGAAGAAGAAAAGGAGAAAATGAGAAGGGTAAAATCGCTTACCGAGAAGAGCTGGGAGAAGATGCTGCTGATCGCATCCCCCAGACATTGTCTGGCCATCTCCTAGCAGTCGCATGCCTGGATGGAGAAATCCATCATGTGCTCCGCCAGTGCCTGGTTCCGGAGCAAAGAGCTCTCCGGCCCCAACCTGAAAGGGATCCAGCGCTGCTCCTGTCCCTCCTGCTCACCTCGGGAGCCGGGTCACTCGCCCCTCCAGTAGGAGCACCCTCCGGCATAGGTTGAGAGCTCAGCCTCCTCTCGGGCGGTGCCTCGGCCACAACCTCGGCTCCCCTTCGAGCCTCCTCTTCCTCGACTTCGATGATGGCAGGCCCTGGAGAACGGGGAGACATGGCGGCGGTAGCAGCAGCCCTGGCCTGGGTGACCACCTCAGACTCCGGAGCAGGGGCCGTCTCCTGTTGCCTTGACTGCTCTGGGATTTTTTGGACTGCTCGCTGATTTGGCCCTGGCACCTCGGGCATCGTCCTCTCACCTATCCAGGAGCTGCTTCAGTTTCCCCTCTGCTTGGCTTGGCCAGTGCGGCGGGAGCGGCCGCCGACGTGCTCTCGCTCCGAGCTCATCCCGATGGAGGCTCATCGGCTAGCCCAGCTGGCGGCCTCATCCTAGTGATAGCCAGCAGGTCGTTCTCCATGAAAATCATACCTATATGCAAGCCATGCAATGGTCAGAGCTCGAAAAGAAAGATATGAAGAGCACAGAAAAAATAAATGAAGTTTGAGCCGAACTCACCCAATCCCCTCGTTGGGTCAATCCCGGCTTCAGAGAGGTTCTGCTTTGACAGCAAAACCTCCATGGAAGGGATCTTGTGGTGCGGAGCTGCTCGTAATCATCCCAATCAGTCGCATCAACCGCAGAGCTCCGATTGGGGGAATGGTCCGGGTCGCTCTAGGCCCAGTCGACTCCCTCAACCATAGCAAAGAAAAATTTGCTCATCCATCCTTTAATGGAAGAGGAGAGCTCAAACCTAATACCCTTCGGGCGAGAAGACAAGGAACACCACCCGTCCTCAGTGGGGTGGCACTTTAGGATAAAGAATGCCCTAAACAAGGAGAACCGTGTGACAAACCCGTGGACATGACAGAGTACAATGAAAGAGAAGATGGTCCTAATAGCATTTGGGACCAGCTAAGCAGGGACAAGTCGGTAGTTATCCAGCACCGACAAAAAGAATGCGTGAAAGGGGAAGAGAAGCCCTCCAGAGAAGGTCTCCTCATAAAAGGCTATTCGACCCGGGCTATTGGAAGTAACCCAGTCCCCTGGACAGGGGATTAAAAGCCAGACAGAGTATGGGATGCCATAGACATCCCGAATGGTCCCAAGCTCCTCAGCAGTGATCGTCAAAGCGATCCCGTTGGGACCTGTTGACCGGATAGGCTCGGGGACGGGTTCCGACTGGGGAGGAGGATGAGAAGGAACAGAAGGGTTAAAGCTAGGCTCCCTAATGACAATACCACCGGGGTGACACCTCCCCCTAAGCTCGAAGCACGTCTCATCTCTCTCCTCATCAGAAGAAGAAGATGAGGGCAGCCTTGGCCTAGAAGACCCGACTTCACCCTGGTTAGTAGAAGGACGAAAGTTGGGCCCGAAATGAGACATCTCCAGAGAAGGAAGGAGCAGGAAACTCAAGAAGAAGGAGGGACGGACTCGGTTTGAAGAAAGCTCTAGACTCGGAAGCAGAACCCTACTCTGATGGGAAGAAGAGGAGAAAGAAAACTAACCTGGTTCCTTAGAGGGTCTGAGGCAATCGGGGAAGAGAGGAAGCCTGGGTACGGCAGCGGGCGCGAAGAATTTGAAAGAATGGATGTTTTGGGAAAAACTTCTTTTCATTTCGAAACGGCCCATCTCATCCGTACCGTTATAGCCCCTCCGCCAACAGATTCATGCCACATGCCGACCATCAGTGAGTAAGACATCCCATCCTCTCTGAATTCTGCACCGGTAATAACTACTCCTTGGACATGGCCACGTGGCACCCCCATAATGGCCTGGGGAGCCGTATCGCGAAGCATCGACGATCGTAGCCATAATTGCACTGGATCTTCATCTTTCCATGTTAGCAATGCAATTACTCCCTTCGACCCGAGCGCTGCGCACTAACGAGCCTCGAAAGTGGGAGGCAAATGATGTGGCACAACGCTGACATGAAGTAGCTATCAGATGCCATGTCAGAGAGAGGCGCCACGCCGGACACTTTACTCAGACCCCTTCACCAGGCTGAGCTCTCTCAGAACAACGAGGTCGCCTGCCGAAGTCGAGCTCCATCCTCCGCCAGGTCAGCGCCCGCGAGCTCGGTGCGCCAGGCCATAGCCAAGCGACCTCCTTCTCCAGAAGAGCCCCACCAAGGTCGAGCTCTGCCCTCCTCCACTAGGTCGATCCCCAGCAAGGCTGAGCCCTCTAGGTCGAAGTCGCGTGTCGACCTCCTCCACCGGATAGAGCCCCTCCAAGGTTGAGCCCCCTAAGCCAGAGTCGAGCTCAGCCCTCCTCCGTCAGGTCGAGCCCCTCCAAGGTCGAGCCCTCCGAGCCAAAATCGAGTCCTCCTTTACCGGGACGAGCCCCTGCGAGGTTGAGCCCCTTGAGCCGGAGTCAAGCTCAGCCCTCCTCCACGAGGTTGAGCCCTTCAGAGGTCGAGCCTCCCGGGTCGGAGCTGAGCCCTACCTTCTAGCTCGACCCCCTAGCTCGGGCGATGGTACCAACGGGCAGGGAAACAGCACCATCATCCTAGTATGCCGGTGAGCTACCCGAGGATCGCAATGAGACACCTACCTGGCTACAATAACTCCTTGCGGCCGCTACTTACACTGAAAAAGGGAGAAGCCCCCCGATCGAGGCGTCACATTCTTCACCAACCACCTGAACCACCCGGAAGAGGGAGTCAACCAGGAGATTCGAATTTCAGGGGCGGCGGCCCCCCAATCGAGGTACTGTCAAGCTTCCTGGAATGGGGCGACTAGAAGGAATGTCAGAACACATGACAGCTTCCCTTATCACGAATCGAGAAAGACATCATGTCTATGATCCGGGACATCGCCGCACATGCCTGACAGCCTAGCGAGGGTCCCGAGACAGGCGCTCGACGGTCACCCAGACTACAAAGGACGTTCGACACCCCTAGAAGGGGGGAGGTATGCAAGAGCAAACACAAGTGTAAGCTCAACCACAAAGCAACACACCACGAATCCAAGCAAGTCAAGGGAGAAAGGCCACACAGAGAATCCCTCTAGCTCGGCCACCATCCTCCCGACACACTTCCACTCTATTCTCACACCATTTACTCCTAACATGGAGTCCATCAAGAGGGGCTCGACCAGGAGGACTTGTTTCCCTGAATCGTCACTGACTTGACCGTCGAAGTGCCCCCCCAGAATTCCCGGCCCAGGTCACTAACCTCGTTTTTGCAGGTTTGAAGGTGCAGGACATCCCAAGAGAACCAGAGGGACGATCCGACTTCGGCAAGAGCTACGGGCCACGACGACCCTGGCAGCAACATAGTCCATTTGCAACAAAAATTAAATATATACATATATAATAGCTTTTTGTGACAAAATAACTTTTATCATGAAAAATTAAAAAAAAAGATGGAACAAAAAAGGATTCTAGTTTTTTGTTCACTTTTTGCAACAAATAAGCCTTTGTCACAAAAAAAAATATATTGACTTTTAGCAATAAATATTTTTGTCAAATAACTTTTTAAAAAAGGAGGTGACAATAAGAGGGAATCTATTTTTTTGCAACAACCAAGTCTTTGCCACAAAAAATATATTGACTTTTTACAACAAAATACTTTTGTCATAATAAATTTTAAAAAAAGGGAACAAAAGGAGGGAATCTAAATTTTTTGCAACAAACAATCCTTTGTCACGAAAAATATATTAATTTTTTGCAACAAATAATTTTGTCACAATAAATTAAAAAAAGAAGGAATAAAAGGAGGGAATCTTTTTTTTTTTTTTGCATCAACCATACCTTTGTCATAATAAATATCTTGACATTTTGCAATAAAACATTTTTGTTGCAATACATTAACATAAAGGAGGGAATCTAATTTCTTCTGCAACAACCAAGTATTTATCATAAATAATATATTGACTTTTTGCAACAAAATACTTTTGTCAAAATAAATTAAACAAAGGTGGGAACAAAAAGGAGGGAATCTATTTTTTTTGCAATAACCAAGTCTTTGTCACAAAAAATATGTTGACTTTTTGCAAGAAAATAATTTTATCACAATACTTAAAAAAAAGAGGGAACAAAATGAGAGAATCTAATTTTTTTTGTAACAAACACACCTGTCATAAAAAATATATAAAAAATATAAATTTTTTTATAACAAAATATTTTCATCATAATAAACTAAATAGTGATCTAGACTTTTTGAAATAAAATATTTTATCACAACAATTTTGCTTAAAGTAATAATAGTGATTTTGTTGTTATAAAAAGAAAACTAAATTCAGAAAAATCTTATTTCCGATAAATTTCTTTTGTCACAAATTGATCATTTGTAGGGACAAATATTTTATCCCAAAAACACATCTTTTTGTCACAAATATGTTTGGTATAAAAACCTTAAAAATTATGAATTGGTGAAAAGATTCTTTGTGACAAATTTATTATATTGTTGCAATAACTCATGCGAAAAAATTAACTTTTTACAATAAAATTATAATTCGTTGCAAAATCTATACATGTAGTGACAAATTTTTAATTGATCATTAAAAATTTATCATAAAAAATCATTTTTTTTTTGTAGTGAGACCTGATGGATAAATAGAAAAGTATAAGACTAAATTAGTAGCTAAGGAGTATAACTAAAAAAAAGATTTAGATTATTTTGATACATATTCTCTTGAAACTAGAATATCTATCCTTAGAACTTTTCTTGACATTACTTCCATTAATAAGTTGATCATTCATTAAATGGATGTAAAAACAATATTCCTAAATGCAAATCTAATTGCTGAGATCTACATGGAATAGCTTGAGAGATTCAGATAAGAGCATAAAGTTTGCAAACTTATATAGTCCCTATACAATTTTAAACATGCACCTAAATAATGGCATGAAAAATTTGATAAAACCATTATTTCTTCTGATTTCTGAATCAATGATCATGATAGCTGTATCAATTCTAAAATCATCAATGACTATTATATGATCCTTTGTTTATATGTTGTTGATATTCTAATTTTTAAAACTCTTCTTAAGATCATATATGAAATTAACTAATTCCTTCAAATTATTTTGATATTAAGGCTTAGATGAAGTTGATATTGTCCTAGAGATGAAGTTGATCAAATCCCTCTAAAGGGATAGCTCTCTCATTTTCTCATTTCAATTGAGAAAATTATCAAAAAAATAGTTATTCTAATCAGAAACCTATATCTACTCATTATAATCCAAGTATTCATTTAAAAAATTAGGTGAACCAATGGATCAACTTGGATATTCTCAGATCATAAGTTCTCCCCTTTATATACCTAAAATCCAAATTAATCTCTTTAGTATGCTATTGAAAGGTATTGTAATATTTTAAAGGAACCCTTGATCAATCTTTCTTGTATACTAAATACCTTGAGGTGGTTGAGGGTTATAGTAATGCAAATTGGATTACTAATTCTTTTGATCTAAAATCAAGCATCATATATTTTTTTCTTCTTGGATGTGCTGTTGTAGCTTGGAGTTCTTTCAAGCAAATTATTATATCTCAAATGTTAAAAATAATTAAGATAAAAATGTAGTAGAAATAAAAATTAACTTTTCAATTAAACATGCAGGATCTCATCTCAAAAAATCTGGATCCCTCATAGTTTTAAGATTAAGATTAATAAAAAAAAGTGAGATCAAATCATCATATTTACGTGAACAGATCTTCACCGCAATCTGATGATCATAGATATCTTCATGGTCTTCTTGAAGCCACACAAGCACTCAGCCTTTATAGGTATCTACATGAGATTCTAATTTGATCAATATTTTCTGATCTCCTAGGGATGCTAGCTCCCTGGTAAAGATCCTTTTGAATGGCATATTCTTTTCTTCTTTTTCTCATGTATATAAATAAAGGAAGTAGCCCCTTATTATGAGTATGAAAACCTTTTTTCTATAAGGAGTCCTTGAGTTCTCAAACTTTTGGGTAGTAGAATCTTGGGGGTCCAAAACCTAGGGCATCAATAACTCTTGGTGTTAAGAAGCCTTGGACCAAAAGGACCCCTTTTGTGGGGTGCGAACTCTAAGCATAAAAACCTTTTTCACATGTAAGAGTTTCCTTTTTCGCTTGGAGTCCTTTGGATGGCCAACTCTTTGTGTGAAGAAAAACTTGAGGCAAAGGACTCCTTTTGGATGCAAGATCCTTTGGACACCAATCCCTTTTACTGTGAAAACCATATAGCCTCTAACTCTTGGGTGTTGTGTTTCATACAGCATGAGAAACCTCTAGGAATCCTTCTCAAAGTGGGCATTGAGATGTCTTAGGGTAGAAGGATTCCTTTTAAGGCAAGACATCTAGTGTGTGGAGTCTTAGGTATCCAAGTGTAAGATGCCTTAGGGCAAAAGGACCTTAGGGGCATTCAAACTTAAACATTTTTCTTTCTCTTGGCATGAACACCTTCACACATCCAACCTCTTTGGTGTGAACAAAACCTAGGGCATCCAACCTTGTTCTTTTACATGAAGACTCTTTTTAAAATAAGGAACCAAGATTTAGGGTTATCTCAAAATCCTAATTGATTAGGTCAACTTAAAATGAGTCCGATCAAATTAAATCCCAATTTAATTTGACTCGAGCTTAACCCCATTGATTTAATTTGATCAAATTAAATTAAACAATATTACAATATTTGTACATATGTTCTCCTAAAACCCACTAACTATTGCAAGTTCTCTTTTGCAACTTTTATGTTTAAGGACTACTAATTTGTAACAATCACAAATCGATCCATTATCAATTATATTGACAATCAGGTAATTTGGAGATTCAAAAAATGCAGTCCAACCATCCGATCAGTTATAATCTCTTATATGTGTGACCCTATAGATTCTATTCTATCTAGTAGTGAGATATATTATAGTTTTTATCTACAATATCATTGAAATTCTTTTCAATGGATCAAAATAATTTTAACTCATCTAAATAAAAAATATTGACCATCAAGATATTTCTCATGGATTCCATAATCCACCATAATGCTAGCAGCATGTAGTGGTAATTTAGTTGAATGAATTTAAATAAACCTCTAGGTACAATTAATGCATGATGCAGTCTTTCTATTGTGAGTCTCAATTAGATGGAGATTATGGTATAACCCTTCAATTCCCTTCATCTATCATATGTTAAATTTATTTGACTTGAATTGTGAAAATGATGAAAACATTTCTCCACTATTTATACTATCATAGTCAAGGTCTTTTGAACTCAGTCTCATAATTCATAAAAGACCAACTTTCTTATATATCAAGGATGATAGATTCCATACAAGCACATATCTTATTCTTATAATGAACCTATTGTAACTAACATGTACCACAATGATCCATATGGTTAGGGACCAATTTTATGTATAGTCAAACTACAGTAATCTCATTATGAATAGCTGAGGCACCAAAGATTATAGGACTAGTCACATTACTATAATATAGAGTAAGTCATTGATGAGTAGGTAGACATCCAAATGACTTCTTGTATCGATCACTATCCTTGTTCACTAATAGCCACTTGCACTCTCATTTCAATATCCCCATACTATAGACTTGAGGCTCATCTATCATAAAAAAGAAGCAATCTATGCATAAATCTCATTGGATTAATCACCATTTCCATAATGATTCATTGATTAGGAGTATTTAGAAATTAATCATCAATGATACATGTTTTAAATTCTGAACTCTTGAGAATACATGTCATCATCTTATTAATTTCTTAGACATTTCATAGATACATACACAATATGAATAGAATTAAAAGCCCAATTTTATTAATAATGAAAAAGTCAAATACAAAACTATGTTCTAGAATAAATACATGTGTCAGCCTAATTGGCTTCTAAGGCATACATTTAACAATCTTTCACTAACACTAAAATCAATTAGCCATATACCTAAGCCCCATCATTTCAAGATGAGCTTTAATCTTCTATAAGCTAAGCGATTTAGTCAATGGATCTATCATATTATCCATGGAGTCTACTCTCTACACCTTGATATACTTCTTCTCGAGGTAGTCGCATAAAATATGAAATCATCACTTTATATACTTCAATTTTTGATGAGACTTGAGCTCCTTAGCTAGAACTATAGCATCATTATTGTTGTAGTGGAGTGTTATGGCATCCGATGACAATATACTCAATTTTATAATGAGCTTTTTAAAGTAGAAGGCTTCCTTTGCAGCTTCAAAAGTCGTAATGTATTCAACTTTTATGGTGAAGTATGAAATGATTGATTATTTGAAATTATTCCAATTCACTGAACCTTCATCACATAAGAATACATATCCCGACATAGACTTTCTATCATCAACATCAGATATAAAGTTCGAATTTATGAATTTTTGTACTCTCAACCCTTCTCCTCCAAAGACTAAGAATATATTCTTAGTCCTTTTTAAGTACTTAAAAATATTCTTCATAACTATCTAGTGCTTCTCATCTAGATTCAACTAATATTTGCTTGTAACATTCATAGCAAGGACTATTAGGTTGTGTACATAGCATGATATATATGAGGCTCCCTATAGTCGAATCATAAAGGATTTTGCTCATGTGCTAAGTCTTTTTAGATGTGTCAGGCACATCTTCTTGGAGTGATAAATCCTATACTATTGGCTTCGAGGATTGATTTTGATGAATAACAAAATATTTAAGTATATAATGTCACTAATGAACTACATAAGTTAATGTTTCAGAAAAAATAAGGATAACACCAATAAATTCAAAACAAAAGTTTATGAAGATTAGATGCTTAAGAAAAGCCAATGGATTTTATAATAAAACAGGTGTGTTAAAGTTTGGAGTCTCAAAAGTTATAAAAAATCAAGTTTCAGCTTTATATAGGAAGGTTTCAGTCTGGTACTACAGAGTTTCAATCGGCACGCAACCGAGCCGACTCAGATAACATTCAAGTCGACATGACAAGGTATAGCCAAAATAATAGAAAGCTAATTTTTATGGCTATCTTTTGAGCCAACTTGAATGAACCTTGAGTTGACTCGAATGGACTTTAAATCGATTCAACAAAATCGAGTCAACTCAATAGTGGATAATAAAGAGACATGTATTAAAGAAAAAGACTGAGCCAACTCGAAAGTGATCCGAGTTGACTCGATAGGAATCCAAGTCGACTTGAAGGCTATTGATAGGCATAACGACTAGTTTTTCAGAAAGTATAGATTAGCCTAGTCTTGGTCTAACGGCTATTTTTCCTTCTCCAATAGCTAGAAATAGCTAGTTTAATCTTATAAGGCTTCTTAAAGGCTACCAAACTCATTAAAAATATCTAAGAACCATCAAATCAAAAGAATATTCCAAGTATCATCAAGAAAAGAGAGAAAAGTCAAAAAATCTTGATTTGAGAGCTTATTCTTTCAACCACTTGAAATAATTTCATCAATCATTGGCTTCTCCGTAAGGAGACAAGCATTGAAGCTTTTAAAAATTCCTTGTATCTTCTTCTACTATGCATAAGTTATTTTCTTGCTCCTTTTAAAGAGTTTTCTTATACTTAAACTATCCCTTCTTGTCTTTTTCTTGTTGCCTATTTCAGTTGGGATTGAAGTTAGGTATTTCTTGAGCCAGGGATTGGCTTGTAGGATTTTGATTGTGAGCCTGAAAAAATAATTGATATAGGGTTTGGTTTGTTTGCTTGAGAAAATAAACTGGCTATAATCTTTGAAGAGATTATAGTAAAAAATTTTCAAGAAGAGACTTGGGAAGTGGTTGTAAGTACTGAGAGCACCAAACAACTATAAATTTTTTTATATTTATGATTGCATGCTTATCCTCTTTACTTTTAGCACTTATATTTTTTGTACTTGTATTTCTGCTCATATACACTTCACATGTAGCACATAATTAAGCTTTAAATTTTTAAAAAACTCAATTCATCCCCTTCTTGGATTGTCTAGCTAGGCCAAAAATGGTATCAGAGTATTGGTACTTAGCTGCATTTGATCAAACAATCAAGAATAAGATCAAATGGCAACCCACCTAACTATGTCTCTTGCCAAAAAACAATCCTCAAAAAGACCCCCACTATTCACCGGCACACACTACTCCTATTGAAAAATATGAATGCATATATATGTTCAAGCTATTGACTATCAACTTTGGAAAGTAATGACCAAAGGACCACATGCACTCACCATTAATGTAGATAGAGTTAAAGTCCTCAAAGCTAAAGATAATTGAAACAAAAATAATATAAAGATGACCAAACTTAATGCTAAGGCCATGAATATTCATTATTATGCTTTAGATCTGTTGAATTTAGTAGAGTTTCCACTTATAACTCTGCCAAGAAGATTTGGGATAGGCTTAAGGTTATCTATGAGGATACCAATCAAGTAAAATGAACTAAGATTAATGTGCTAGTGCATAAGTATGAAATATTTAAAATAGAACCAAATGAAACCATTACAAGTATGTTTACTCATTTCACTAATATTACTAACTGTTTAAAGAGCTTAGGCATGACTTACTCTACTAGTGACCTCGTGCAAAAGATTCTAAAGTCTTTTCCATCATCATGGGACTTAATAATAGCAGTTATTCAAGGGGTCAAGGACCTTGATAAGCCATCACTTGAGCAACTTATTGGATCTCTCATGACTTATGAGCTGATCATAAGATAAAAGCAAGAAGAAGAGTCCAAGAAAAGAAGACCATCGCCTTGAAGTCTACAATAAATAAAGAAATAAAAAAGGAGAACAATGAGTCAGAAGAAGAAGATGGTGATGATGAGTTAGCCATGGTAGTAAGAAGATATAGATAACTCATTAAAAAGAAGAAACCTAGATTCAAAAAGAAGACTTACAAGGGTGAAGCTAGTAAGGACAAAGAAAAGAAGAAAGAAAGGGAGCAGCCCATATGTTTTGAATACAAGAAACCCGATCATTTCAAAATAGATTATCCCCTACTTAAAAGGGCCAAGAAATATAAGAAGAATGTCTTGATGGCTACTTGGAGGGATAGTGAAGGGTCAAGCTTTGAAGAAAAAATAATCAAGAAAATTGCAAATCTTTGCTTGATGGCACAAGAAAGTGAGGTAAATTTTGAACATTTCTTAGATTATGATGAATTACAAATTACATTTAGTGATATATTTATTGATTTTAAGAAATTAAAAAAGTCAATAAAGAATTAAAAAATAAAATGGTAAATTAGTTAAGGAAAAAGAAAGTAGTCTACAAGACAAGAAGATTATCTTGTAAAAGGTTTCAAATGAAAATAAAAAGATTTTAAAAGAAAAGGAGACTGAGTTATAAAAAGTTTCAAAAGAAAAAAAAGTATTTTTAATGAAAAAGAAAAGATCTTTATAAAAAATCCAAATTTTGAAAAATGAAGCAGGGAAATTGAGGACTTTTGTAGACAAATTCACCTTAAGTTCTAAAAAATTATAAATGATTTTGGATGGTCAAAGAAGGGTTTACAACAAAGCAAGCTTTGGTTATAATACTCAAAGAAAATAAAAATTTCTAATTAATTTCTTTGAGAAACTATCTCTTAGTTCTACTTCAAGCATTACTTGATTTTGTTATAGAAAATTAGGACACAAAGCATATATTTGTAATTTTAGAAAAAATAATGCAAGAATGATTGAAAAAATATGGGTTCCAAGAGGAACCTATAAGACTAATCCCAAAGGATCCAAGATGACTTAGGTACCAAAAATAAAAACTTGATTTTCCTTGTAGGTGTATCTTACGGTCCAAAAAAAAAGATGGTATCTTGACAGCGGGTGCTCAAGATACATAATGGGTGACAAAACTAAATTTGTCACTTTGGATGTTAAAGATAAAGGAATGGTAACTTTTAGGGACAATGAAAGAGGACATATTCGAGATATTGGTAAAATCTGCATTGCCCCCTTTACATTTATAGAAAATGTTTTATATGTGGATGGTTTAAAATATAATTTGATCAGCATAAGTTAGCTATGTGATAAAGACTGTAGAGTAGTTTTAGAATCATCTAAATGTATTGTATATAGTTCAATAGAAGAGCATTATATTTATTGGAAATAAGCATGACAACATCTATATAGTATACTTAGATGATCTTTCTCTAAAAAATGGTAAATGCCTAGTTGTAATGAATACTAGAGAAGATGAAACCAATTAGTTATGGCATAGAAAAATAGGTTATGTGAGCATGGATTTAATCTTGAAACATGTTAGAAAAGATCTTGTAAAAGAATTACCAAAACTCAAGTTTGAAAAGAATCGAATTTATGATGCATGCCAATTAGGAAAACAATCTAGGAGTTCTTTTAAATCAAAAGGCATGGTTTCAACTAATAGACCTTTAGAACTTGTTTATATGAATTTGTTTGGACCAACTATAATCACTAGTCTTGGTGGCAAGTGTTATGGACTTATCATCATAAATGATTTTTCAAGATTCACTTGGATTTTCTTTCTTATATAAAAAAGATGAAACTTTTTCTGTATTTACAAAGTTTTATAAAAAAGTTTCAAATGAAAAAGACTCTTCAATCATTGCAATATGAAGTGATCATGAAATTGAATTTAAGAATCAACATTTTAAAAATTTCTGTAATGAAAAAGGTATTGAGCTTAATTTTTTAGCATCTACAACTCCTCAACAAAACATAATGGTAGAAAGAAAAATAAAACTTTACAAGAAATGGCATACACTATATTGTGTGAAGGCGATCTTTGCAGATATTTTTAGACATAAGTCATAAACATAGCATACTATATTTTGAATCATGTTTTAATCCGATCGATTTTAAAGAAAACTCCATATGAGCTTTGAAAAAAATAAGAAACCAAACATTAGTTATTTTCATATATTTGGATCTAAGTATTTTATATTAAATAATAGAAAAAATAATTTTAAAAAATTTGATGCCAAGTCAAATGAAGGAGTCTTTCTAGGTTATTCTTTATCCAGCAAAGCATAAAGAGTCTTCAATAAAAGGATACTTGTTATTGAAGGATCAATGCATATTGTTTTTGATGAAAATAATATAAATCCTTCGAGAAAGGAAGATTTTTTAAATGATGATGTAGGTATACTTAATATGAAGGTAGAAAATTTTACACTAAAGGAATCAACTCTTAAAGACAAAGATGAAGAACCAAAGAAAGAGGATGATGTTGAGCAACTCGAAAGGAAAATGAGTCAACTCAAATATGGAGTGATTTATCCAAAGAATGGTGATATGCTCTTGGACACCCAAAGGATTTAATTATTGGTGATCTATCTTAAGGAAAAAGAACTTGTTCATCTCTAAGAGATCTTTGCAATTACTTAGACTTTGTTTTACAAATAGAACCTAAGACTATTGAAGAAGCCAAAAAAGATAGAGAATGGATTAAGGCAATGTAAGAGGAGCTTAACCAATTTAAAAGGAATAAAGCTTGGACTCTTATAGAAAAACCTTTAGATCATCCGATAATTGGAATAAAATGGGTTTTCAAAAATAAACTAGATAAAAATGGCAAAGTAATAAAAAACAAAGCTAAATTAGTTACAAAAGGTTATAGTCAGGAAGAAAGAATTGATTTTGATAAAACTTTTGTACCTGTAGCTAGATTGGAAGCAATTAGACTATTACTAGCTTTTGCATGCTATATGGATTTTAAGCTTTACCAAATGGACGTTAAAAGTATATTTTTCAATGGCTTTATTTATGAAGAGTTTTATATTAAGCAATCACTCGATTTTGAAAGTCATGAATTTTTAAGTCATGTTTATAAATTGCATAAAGCTCTTTATGATTTGAAATAAGTCCCTTATGCATGATATGAACGTTTAAGCAAATTTCTACTTCAAAATATTTTCATAAAAGGGAATGTAGATACTATATCATTTTTGAAAAGAAGGAATAGTTACTTATTAGTAGTCCCAATATATATAGATAACATTATATTCAGTGTACTAATAAAATCTTTTTCAAGATTTTGTCAAGTTAATATAGGGTGGGTTCAAGATGAGCATGATGGGAGAACTCAACTTTTTTCTTGGACTCCAGATAAAGCAAACAATTGAAGAAATCTTCATCAACCAAACAAAATATTTAAGAGAGATACTCAAAAAGCTTAGGATTGAGAGTTACAAAAAAATTGGCAAACCAATGAGCTCAATATGTAAGCTTGACAACGATGAAAAAGGTAAGAGCATATATCAAAAATTTTATATGGATATGATTGGATCTCTGCTCTATCTCAGTACTAGTAGATTTGATATAATATTTAGTGTATGCATGTGTGATAGATGCTAATTTAATCATAAAGAGTCATAATTTCTAGCTATTAAAAGAATTTCTAAGTACTTATCTAGTACTATTAATGTTGGACTATGGTACTCTAAGCAATCCTCAATTGAATGAATTGGATATTCAAAATTTGACTTTGCTGGATATAAATTAGATAGGAAATGTACTAATAGAACTTGTCAATTTCTAAGAGTAAACTTAATATCTTGGTTTAGTAAAAAATAAAGTTTGGTGGCACTATCTATAGTCAAGGCCGAATACATTACTGTCGGAAGTGTTCAAATTTTATGGATTAAGCAATAACTAGAAAATTTTGGCATACAACTTAATAACATTCCTATAAGATGTGATAATACTAGTGCCATAAATCTTACAAAAAACTCTATTCCACATTCAAGAGCTAAACACATTCAAGTAAGACATCATTTTATAAAAGACCATGTATAAAATGGTGATATCTTGCTTGATTTTGTTGGCATTGATAAATGATTAGCTGATATTTTTACGAAATCCTTAAGTGATGATAGATTTAGCATGATTAAAAGATAATTAAGTATTTTTGATCCCTTTGATTGAAATTCTTCTTCTCTTTTTAGAAAAATCTTTATCTAAAGGTACTCTTATAATTTTGGCACTTTTAGAATTCTCAAAATTAGCTTTGAAATAATTCTAGAATTGATTTGGATCAAGATTTTTGAATTTCCTTCTGACTTAGATCCTAGCCGACTCGAATTAAATCTGAGTTGACTCGAGTCCGAGTCGACTCAACAGGAAATTTGAGTCGACTCGAGGTCGGGTCCAATATTTTTTATGGACTTGTAGGTTCCATTTTTAGTCATTAGATCATCCCCCACCTTAGGAACAGTAGGAATTCTCATCCAAACCCTTCATCTATCCAAGAAACCTCCAAATCCACCTTTCTTTTCTTATTTCCCCTTATTTTGAAATGTTTCTTAGTAACCATGTGCCGTAGGAAGATGCTGGCTTGTTGTATGAAGCATCCATGAACCGAAATAGAATGAGGTCATGGGACACGGAGCTTAGAAAGACAAAAAAGAGTTGAAGCAACAAGAGATGATGCTCCACCACCTTCTACTGAGCCACACATGCCATCCACTACTCAGGTTCCATCTTCTCCACATCCATTGACGGGAAGGATGGTGGGTAGGGTCGTTATGACTGGTAGATGGATCAACTTGCACTTCTTTGATGAGAATGACTTTGCATTTTGTGAGTAGATTAGGAAACAAGGGTGGGAGGACTTTTGTAAGATTAATATATTGACCTATCCCAGACTTATTATAGAATTTTATGGACATTCGAGTAAAGTTTCTTGTGGTGTTTCTTTTATGGTAAAAGGAATAAAGATTATTTTGATTGATGCTTCTCTAGGTTCGATTCTTGATATTCCTACTAAAGGAATGGTAGTAGACAAACTAGCTGTAGAAGAGTTTGACTTAGATATGTATTGAACTACATGGATGTTGAGGGTATTGGTGAGTTCAAGTCCAATACCTTATCCATTGATCTGAGACTTTTACACCATGTTATTGGTAGGATCTTCATATTTAAGACTGGCAGGTTTGATTTCATATCAGAGTGGGAGCTGGTGATGATGTATCATCTTATGTAGTCCATACCAATCAATCTTCCTAGGATTATATCGATTCATATGAGAGAGGTAGCAGAGAGAGTGAAGGCCTGCCTACCATATGAATGTTACCGACTCATATTTTTGAGAACTTTGGAGCATCCTTTAAGGGGGAGTCCTCAAAGAAGCTTTAGAGTCTTGATGAGTACTGTGACCGGACCATTCATTGGATGTGATATCGAAGAGCGGGTGGTCACTAGATGAGGCGAGTTTCTGGTCTAGATGCATAGGAGGGACCAGGATCTCCAATCCATAGAGTAGAGCCATCTTCTTCACCTAGGCCATATGAGGGAGCAGTAGGATCTTTTAATATTCTTGCTCCATCTTCGAGGATACTTGACACCTCTCGCACACAAACCACGGTTGATGACAGTATTATTGCCCAGCGAAGCAACCCAAGAAGGGGGGTGAATTGGGTTTCAAAAACTTTTTGCAATAATGTAAATTAGGTGATAGTATATTTCCAAAGTATTTGTGTGCTCAATAACAATATATAGCAAAAGTAATAAAATAAATGCAGAAAGAGTAATAAGCAATCACAAACACATAAATTTATAGTGATTCGGTGTGTCATAAAACATCTGCATCCACTCTCCAAGCTTTCCATGAAAATTTCGCTATAATCCAACCTTGATTACAGTAGATTAGTTTTCCGGGCTCACTAATCAAAATCTCTTGGTTTTCACAAGGCTAACTAAAAACCTCTGATTAGTTTTCCAGGCTAACTAATCAAAACCTCTTGGTTTTCATAAGACTAACAAAAGATCTAGTTGATTTTCATACAAGGCTTACCAACAAACTAGTTGGTTTTCATAAAGGCTCACCAACAACCTCGTTGGTTTTTCACAAAGGCTAACCAACAACCTACTTGGTTTTCCCAAAGGCTCACCAACAATCTCAATACTAGTTTCAATCCACTTAAAACTAGTAGCAACTAAAATTCAAGTACAACTATGAAAATACAAATAGCTTTCTAATTAAAAGTAGATATGCCGATGAAGCTTTTGAATATTGTTGAGAAGCTTCTCTCCAAGTTGTTGAAGCCTCAATTATTACTTGAAGATTTGCACTTGAAGGCTCTCTCTAAAATTTGATTGCTTGGAGGCTCAACTCACTCAAAAGTATGGAATCTTAAGATATATGCACTTTGATCTTCAATCCATTCAATCAATTCACTCCATTGCTTCTCTCTTGTGTTTGGTGGTGTTTAAATACCTTTCCAACCTTCAAAAAACTATTTATAGCCATTAGAGAGAAAAAAGTAGCCATTAGAAATAAAATGGGGAAGTTTTGCTCTTTAGAAAACTAGCCGTACAATGCTGTCAAACCTGCAAGTGTCGACACTTTAGACCATGAGTCGACACTTTGAGTTGATACTTCAGATCATGAATTGACACTAGTTTGAAATAAATCTTTTGAAGCTCTTTGGAATATATTGGTATGTCGACACTTCTTTTGGTGAGTCAATACTTAAGTCGACACTTCATCTTCACGAGTCGATACTTGACCAAACTCCTAAAATCACCAAGTTCTGTATCCTGTTTGGTCTCATGCCTTTAGTCGATACTTAGCTGACCATGAGTCGATACTTAAATATGCTGGCTGAAACTCTTTCTATGTATCAGCTTAATCTTTTGTGAGTTGACACCTTGAGTCGATACTTAATTTTCATGAGTCGACACTTAACTGATCCAGTACTAAAACTTATCCAAATTCAAAATTTGAGTTCTTTAAGATCTTCCTTATGTACCAAAGTCTATTCAACTTGAAAGTCCATTAGTCTTAGTAACTTCTTCAATTATTTGACAAGCTTTTCAAACTTTTCAATACTATAACTTTGATGAGTACTTTAATCTGATAAACACACTTTAAACATATAATTAGTACTCATATATACTTAAGTATTTTGTTATTCATCAAAATCAAGATCGGAGTCAACAAGTATGGTGCGAAGGATTGCTAAGATAGTTGGACAGACTATTAGAGGAGAGCTTTAGTCTATGAGAGCTGAGATACAGATGCTTACTAGTCGAGTCGACCAACTTCAGATTGAGATTACTGATATACATCGACTCATTGAGCAGCTTTCCACAAACTCCTCTATATCAGAGATTGTAGATAGGTTGACGAGGAGATTGGATGATGATTTCATCGATGTCTGAATTGTTATTGACAAACTTAGGATGCCCATGATAGCGAACGTTGATCTGGTACATAATATGACTATGAAGATTTTGAGATTGTATCTGATCAGGCAGCAGCAATAGCTCTACCTTCTCCTCCTATTTCATCTTCGATGATTCAGATGATGAGTCACCCTCCCCTTTGGGCTTCACTTTCTAGGACTACCCAATCTGACCCTGCATAGCTCAGACCATCTACTAAGACTTTCACGAGGACTTATAGGAGATAGCAGCAGTCTCACTGATCTTCCAGAAGACCACTTGTAGCACCTACTAGACCAGCTATAAGGACTCGGAGTCAAACAGCTAACTCCAAGGCTTAGGAGTTACTTAGATAGTTTTTAGACATCTATATGTATCAGGTCTTATGTTTTGGACTTACATGTATCAACCATCTTTTATGTATTAGGTTTTATACCTTGATGATATGAGCATCTGGTTGTACCTTTTTATTTTATGTACTGACAAAATGATTGATGCTATCTATATATATTTAGCTTTTGTGCCTTATATGTTTGATTTATTTTATGGATGACATATTCTCATATTGCTTCTCTAAGAGCTATCACTCTCTTACCTTTTCAATGATGCTGACAAAAAGGGGGAGTAATATTGATTAAATAAGTATAAAAAGGAAGGAGTAATATTAAATAAAATATTGAATAAAATAAAAAGGAGATTTTTAATAAGAGTAATATTGAGTAAAATATTGAACAAAACAAAAAGGGGATTTTGAATAAAACAAAAGGGGAGTAATGTCCAAAAGGATGAATAATATAGAGCAAAATGCTTGATTTTTCAAATTTCTTGTAAATATTCACTCTAAAACTTATGCTTTTCTATTTTAAACTAAATGCCTTAATATTTTCAAAAATACTCTAATACTCGTATTCATAACCCTAAATTTTAAAACATACTTTGATACTCTTATTCATACTCTAAAATTTTCAATCCTAACCTTAAATTATAAATTTGCTCGGATAATCTCATACTCTCATTTTTCAAAAGCATGCTTGGCTACTTTCAGAACTTGCTCATATACACTTTGCATCATTGCATAACATAAAAATATATAAATCTTGACGTACATTTCATAAAATATACTCTAATATTCTTCTGTAATTCATGTATTTTGATGCTTGGCAAATTGATCATTCACTCTATTATTTCTCAAAGATATCATATATTCAATTCTCTTATACACTCAAAGTTTTATCATCATCATTAAAAAGAAAGAGAAAGTTAGCATTAAGGATTGATTTTGATGAATAACAAAACATTTGAGTGTATAATGCCACTAATGAACTACATAAATTAATGTTTCAGGAAAAGATAAGGGTAATACCAACAAATCTGAAATATAAGTTTATGAAGATTAGATGCTTAAGAAAAGCCAATGGATTTTATAAAGAAACAGGTATGTTGAAGTTTGGAATTTCAAAGTTATAGAAAATAAAGTTTCAGCATCGTATTAGAAGGTTTCAGCCTGGTATTGCAGGATTATAGCCTGGCATTGTAGGATTTCAGCTCGGCATTGCCGAGTTTCAGCCATCACACAACTGAGCCAACTCGGACAAAATTCAAGTCAACTCGACAGGGTGTGCCTAATATAATAGAAAGTTGATTTTTGTGGCTATCTTTTAAGTTGACTCAATTGAACCTTGAGTCGACTCGAATAGACTTTGAGCTAACTCAATAGAACCGAATCGACTTAAACAATAGATAATAGAGGACCATGTTTTGGAGAAAAGGACTGAGCTAACTCAACAGAAGATTGAGCCAACTCGAAAGTGATCCGAGTTGACTCGACAGGAATCCGGGTCGACTTAAAAGCTGCTAACAAGCATAATAACTAGTTTTTCAGAAAGTATATATTTGCCCTATCTTGGTCCTAATGGCTATTTTTTTTCTCCAACCTTTAGAAACAACTAGTTTGACCTTGAAAGGCTTCTTAAAGCCTACCAAACTTGTTGAAGACATCTAAGACTATCAAATTAAAAGAATATTCCAAGTGTCATCAAGAAAAAAGAAAAAAATCAAAAAATCTTGATTTGAGAGCTCATTCTTCCAACCACCTGAAGTAATTTCATTAATCATTGATTTTTCAGCAAGGAGACAAGTATTGAAGCTTCTAAAAATTTATTATATCTTCTACCGTGCATAAGTTTTTTCTTACTCCGTTTAAGGAGTTTTCTTATACTTAAATTGCTCATTATTTTTTTGTTGTTGCCTACTTCAATTGGGACTGAAGTTAGATGTTTCTTGAACCAGGGATTGGCTTGTAGGGTTTTGATTGTGAGCTCAAGAAAACAATCGATCTAGGATTTGGTTTCTGAGTTCGAAAAAATAAATTGGCTATAATCTTTAGAGAATATTATAGTAAAAAATTTCTAAGGGAAGACTTGGGTGGTGGATATAGGTGCTGTGGGATCGAACCACTATAAAAGTTTCCTATTTTTATGATTACTTGCCTATCCTCTTTACTTTCGATACTTATATTTTTTGTACTTATATTTCTGCTCACATAACTTCACACTACAATATATAATTAAGGTTTAATTTTTTGAAAAATCTAATTCACCACCTTCTTGGGTTGTCTAGCTAGATCACTTTTATTTAAGTAGTAGAAATCCCCTCTTGGAGTTTTCCATGATGAACCTCTTCAGCCCCTCCTTTATATATATCTTTTATGAGAGGCCTAGCATTCTCTTGGTTATATTTTTGTAGACCTTTATCTTCAAAATATAGGATGCTTCTCCAAGATCATTTATTGAGGATTTTTTAGACAACCATATCTTAATCGAAGTCTGCATGGAAATATCGTTCCCAATCAGGAGGATCTCATCCACATACAATACGAGATATACGATAACACTCCTACTGACTTTCTTATAATCAAACGATTTGATTATATCATTAAAATAAATATTTCAACTCCGATATACTTACTTCAGTTCATATATAGATCTTTGCACCCTGCATATCTTGTAATTTTTATCATTGAAAGTAAAATTAAGAGACTATTCCATATATAGATATCTTCCTAAGATATCCATTCAAAAAAATAATTTTTATATCCATTAGCTATATTTCATGATCATGATATACTGTAATTGAAAGTAATATATGAATAGACTTTAATATAGCCATAGACGAAAAGGTCTACCGGTAGTTAACGGAGAAAGGCTATTATAAGCACTATTCTACGTAACCTAACACTCTTGAAGTCTCCCATCTTCTCTGGTGCCGGTTGTTACGTCTTAACCTTCTTGTAAGTCTTGCTATTTTTACACAGCACCTTATATGAACCTCCACCTTAGTCTTCACTCATTCATTAATTATTTTCGATAAATTTGTGAGAAATGTCTCAGTTCCTCCACTTTCCCAAAAAAAAACATGTATTTTTTTACTTCTCCTTTTCTATGCTAAAACTCCATGATGTGAATCTATCTACTACTTCATTGATAGTCTGCGGTGCCATCATGTTTGATGCATGCAACTAATTGAATCCCACATGCAAATAATACAATCACATATAACCGTGAAACTTCGATGGGTTGGCCTGTAGCCCTGTATAGGGCTTCAACCAAAGCCCAAGCCAATTGAGAAAACGTAAAGCAAACTGTAACAGATTACCAAAATTCAAAATCAACCGAACACCAAAATTGTCATTCAAAATTTAGATTAGATTAGTTGGATCGGCTTGGTTCTAGCATAATTTTTGCTTGATTAGGTCAAAAGCCTAATTGTAAAAAGTATGGATGGGTCAAGTATGGGCTTCATGTGATGGGCTGATGAACATAGAATACAGTTTAAGTTCAGGTTAGGTCAGATTAATTTGGGTTGGTTTTGGATTGGAACAGTTCCCTACAAAATAAACCTGACTGGGGGCAGGAGGGAGCACTTCACTCTGGCAGCTTAGTGGGATCAGGCTGATATACTCATCTTCGGGTGGGGAGGGTATGCGGATAAATTGCGGTCCGAATCGAACATGGCCTGGCAGGGCATGGGCCCGATGGGAGCAGCTATAGCGGGGGTTTTCTCTCCTCCCATCCCTTTTGTTTCATCAAAAAAAGAAGTTAAGCTGCATTGATATTTGAACCCCAAGCCCAATCCAAGTTAAATTTACATTGGTTGTATAAAATCCAGATTATAGCTATCCCCAATGCACTAGAAAATTTATAAAAAATATCATAAAAAAACTTCCAACGATAAAAAAAATATGAAAATATTCATTTAAAAAATACATTACTCAAAGTATAAGATAACGATAAATTTTTTTATTAATAAATATATATTAATTACAATCAAAATATATTCAACACTAAATAATAAAGTATTTGGTGACTATTGCTTCTAAATCTAAAATTTCCAGGCTGGCAATTTGATTGGTTTTGCTGGATAAAGTCCAACTTGTTCAAAAAGGGGAAAGTGATGGGCTAATGGTCGGATGATTAGGATGTATGAACCTTTCTCTGCCTTGCTACCATGCCAACTTTCTAGGCTTCGAAGGAGATCCCTCTTCTTTTGATAGCAAGAGAGGTTAAACCCTATTTTGTCCCGCATACTTTTTCCTTAATTATCCACCCACGGAAGTTGATGTCAACTGAAATCGAACCCCCAGCCCTTGTCCAAAAGGATGATACCAAAGCCGCGTAAGCACTTTGATCAATCCAGTTTCTTCGATTGGCGGTTGCGTGGCTACGTGTACGTGAGGGTGGGGAGGGGTGGTGGTGGGTTGAGAGGGAGAAATTATACTCCATACTATATGCACTAAGATGGTTATAATTAATTCGTGCAAATAATATAAGTTAATTAAAAATTAAATTGAATCATTAATTATTTTAGTTTCTGATTCGGTTTGTTTTTTAAAAAAATTGGTTTGATGTAAAACTGAATCAAAATTTTTTAATTAGTTCGATTTTAGATATTTAATTTGATAACTTTAATTAACTAAAAATTAAAATTATAAAATATAATAAAAATCTATCTTTATCCTTTTTAGACTTATGATAAATATTATATTGAAAAATTATAAAGAACTTGAGATAATTTTATTAAATTAATTTTTTTTGAATAATTTATTATTAATTTGAATTTGAATAACGATATTAAGTTCAAGTATAATTTTGCAATCCAAATAATGAAATTATTAAATAACTTCATAAGTTCAAATCAAAATCAAAAATCCAGCACAAAGAAATCCAAAATCGAATTACCGAACCGAACTAAACTAAAATTATTTCGGTTTAGTTTGTTCGTTGATTCGATTTTTTGATTCTATTAAATATAAATTTGAAAGTTTGATTTGTAAAAACTTTGATACAATCTAAATCCAAAAAAAACTGAATGTACATCCTTAGCTATGTAGCATGCCGGCCACTTTGTCACCTTGCTGTGGGCCAATCTGCATGTGCGTATAATGAATGGAGTCCATAGAAAGGAGGCAAGATGATCAGTGCAATGCAGAGCCATGTGATGCAAACAGTGTAGGGTATAATTTTCTATTGAGACGAGGCTAGTCCAAACTCATGTCAAATATTTAATCAAAACTTTCCATTGGCCCATGCTCATAACCCAAATACTCTCTAGGTTTATGATGAAAAACACCATGCCAAATTTTTGATATAGAACAGCTTTTCATATAAAAACTTATTTATCGAAAATACCAATAGGCCAATCACCACTTGAATTTTCTTCATCATATTGCTTGAAAGAAGAACCTCATGGCCCGATTTGTTTGAAATATAGCAGTACAAATGGCCAATCACGACTTGATCTTCTTCATCGTATTGTTTGAAGAATAAGTCTTTGTACACCGCATGCAGTACAGGAAATTCAATCTGGCCTGCACCACTATTTCTTATTGGTCCATGTCGATTCCATATGGCTTGACGGGATGGGGCAGGAGTCTTTATCATTGGAATTATGTAATCTGAGCATCGTCACGTCTGCGATCATTTCAAATATGAATAATGATTTTTTTGCCCTCCTATCTTCTAGAAGACAATACGTGCTTCTGAGCTAGAAGCGTTTTTTCTTTTTCTGCAAATGAAAAAAAAATCTTGGACCAAAGCGATACCCTAGAGTTCCTTCCATTGTTTTTGCCTATCCACCAATATCATAGCAAAACCCCCAGTTTTTCCTTCATTTTTTATTTTTTCTCTTCTCTTTGGTGGTCGAGTGCTGCTGGTGAGTTAGAAGCGTTTCTTCTTCTGCAAACGAAAAAAAAAGAAGGGGTTAGCGATACCTCCAGAGTATTCTTCATTTTTGTGTTTTTTCTCTCCTCTTTGGTGATCGCCGCTGGTGAGCTGGAAGTTCTCGACATACCATGAAAGATACACCTTTGAAATCTTGAGTCAATGAAGAAAAGTGATCTCGTATTTCAATGCAGATGGTGAACATAAAAACATCGCAAGAAGGAAATACAGATGGAGGAAGGAAGCACTGCATTTGTTGTTTATTCAGGAGAGGATGATACCTCTTTAAGTTCCCTCCCAAAAGAAGTTACAAAACTAGAAATATGTAAGGAAATTATATATTTTAATACAAATATTTGAAATTTATGTCTATAAAGGGATGCCATGATGTATTTTTAAAAATATTAAGTCTTTATAGTATAAAATTATGACTCCATGCTCAGTTTCATGACACCGTAGTTTAGAATTTATGATAGTCAAATTCAAAAACTACGACATCCTAGTTAAAAAAATACGACATCCATGTAGAAAATATAAAATAAAAATTTCTAACCACTTCTACTTGTAATACATGTCATCCATAGCTTGGTTTATGACTCACAGAGTGTCAAAAATTATCACGAATGCTATAAGATTAATCAAATAGTCTGAAACAGTAATACGACACCTCGGTTTAAAAACTAAATATCCTAGTTAAAAAACTATGGCATCCATGTATAAAATATAAAATAAAATTTTTTAACCCATTTTACCTGTAATACATGTCATCCATGGCTTGGTTTATAACTTTCAAAGTATCAAAAATTGTCATGGATGCTATAAGATTAATCAAATAGCCCGAAATAGTATTACGATACCCTAATTTAAAAGCTATGACATCCTAGTTAAAAAACTATAACACTCATGCACAAAATATAAAATAAAACTTTCTAACCCCTTCTATCTATAATACATGTCATCCGTGGCTTGGTTTATGACTCCCAGAGTATTATAGATTATCACGGATGCTATAAGATTAATCAAATAGCCCAAAACAGTATTATGACACTCTAGTTTACAAGCTATGACATCATAGTTAAAAAACTATGACACCCATGCACAAAATATAAAATAAAATTTTCTAACCCTTCTACCTGTAATACATGTCATCCGTGGCTTGGTTTATGACTCTCAGAGTATCATAAATTACCATGGATGCTATAAGATTATTCAAATAGCTCAAAATAGTGTTACGATATCTCAATTTAAAAGCTACGATACCCTAGTTAAAAAACTACGACATTCATGTATAATATAAAATAAAAGTTTCTAACCCCTTCTACCTGTAATACATATCATCTGTGGCTTGGTTTATAACTCCTAAAGTATCATAAAATACCACGGATGCTAGAAGATTACTCAAATAGGCTGAAATAGTATTATGACATTCTAGTTTAAAAACTACGATACTCTAGTTAAAAAACTACGACATCCATATAGAAAATATAAAATAAATATTTTTAACCCTTTCTATCTATAATACATGTCATCCGTGGCTTGGTTTATGACTCTCAGAGTGTCAAAAATTACCATGGATGCTATAAGATTAAAAGCTATGACACCTTAATTAAAAAACTATAATATCCATATACAAAATATAAAATAAAACTTTCTAACCCCTTCTACCTGCAATACATGTAAAACTACAACATCCTAGTTTACAAACTACGACATCCCAGTATAAAAACTACAATATCCTATTTAAAATATTATGATATCCATATACAAAATATCCATATACTAAATAGTATTATGATATCCCAGTTTAAAAACTACGACACCCTAATTAAAAAACTATGATATCTATATATAAAATATAAAATAAAACTTTCTAATCCCTTTTACCTACAATACATGTAAAACTACAATATCCTAGTTTACAAACTACGACATCCCACTATAAAAACTACGATATCCTAGTTAAAAAACTACGACACCCTTGTAGAAAGTGTAAAATAAAAATTTCTAACTTCTTCTGCTTATAATGCGTGTCACTTGTGATCTGATTTAAAACTCCTAGAATCTCATGATAACGCCCCCATGTCTTAACAAGGCTGCGTGAAAAGAATCAAGAGTAATTAAGTCCAAAATAGGATTGTGACACCCTAGTTTAGGATTCATGACATCCTATTTCAAATATTATGACATCATGTACATATTTAAGCTAGGATGGCTTATATTTTTTATAATAGTTACTTAGAATTTATTGTTTCATAACTAACATTTATTTTTTACTTATATTTCAGGTGATCTTGCAATTATTCGACTACCTAGTATGAAGGCTTCACAATCGTTTAAAAATTGTTGCAAGTTGACAATGTACGTTGAAAAAATGTGGAAGATAGGTTTTTTTAGTCTTCATTTAGAGATCATCTAGAAGACTCCATTCAGTGCCTTCGTCGACATGCAGCCATTCATAATCGATGGACGACTTCTAGCAGATATTATTAGATGTTACAAGGGAGGTAATGAGTTTATTTTTTATGGCAAGGTACTTACATTCAACATCAAAGATGTGGCCCTGATTTTGGGTTTGCCATGCCATGGAAACAAGATTGCAATGGAAGGCCAAGATAAAAAGGACTGGTTATTCTGAAGATTTGGTAGAGAATTAAATCTTCAGAATAAGGGGCTGGAGAAGTTGATAGCACAACTTCATTCGTCAAATATACAAGAGGATGTTGAGGACGTCATAAGACTTTGGATCACATACATGTTTGGACTATTTTTGTCTCCAAAGTCAAATCAAGTTTATCCAAGATATATCATCCCTTGGATGATTTATCTCAGCTAGGACAAATCAACTGGGCTTCCATAATACAGGAGTTGAATGTTATGGCTCTCCCAGATGTTGTTGCTTGCTTGAGATCTGAGGAGTCAGTCCAATCCAAGAGAGGTGACAAAGGTAGGAGGCAGCCAACCCTGTCTGGATATTCAGTTGCTCCAGTGGTAAGGATCATTAATATGCAGCAAAAGTATAATTACATTTATTTTAAATCTTTTATATTTTTAAAGTACATGATTATTATGTATAGATTTGGTTTCTCGAGCATAGCATATTAAGAGCCCCAGCACATCCTAATAAGCTATCTAGGCTGTTGTAGTGGTATGACAGCCAATTGAAGACAGAATGTTCAGCTTGCCAACATGCAGCCTTATGAGTTGGTAAGATAATCTATTATATCATAAACATAATAAACAAAAAATTATTATCATTAATATAAAGTTAATTTGTTACTGTTCTTAGCTTGCAGTTGGAGGGAGCTATTGAGCCTATGATAATGGAACGGTGGCTTATCACTAAAAAAACAGTAACATCCTCGAAACCCTAAAATAATTGTGCAAGCTATGCATAATTGAAGAATAAAGTAGAAGATATAAAGAAGAGGCTTGCCATAGTTGAAATCCTTCTCAGTTCATTTCTAAAAAAAGATAGCAATGCTAATAAAGAATGGCACAAATGGGCGAAGGGAAATGATATAGAGGAGGAGGTGGAAGCAATAGGGCAAGATCAACCTAGGATGGTGGAAAAAGTTTATGACACCCCTGTGACTGAGGTTGAACATAGGATAGAGAAAAAATTGAAGGACACCCCAATGACTGAGGATGCTGAGAGGGACAAAGAGAAATCTCTGGTTCCTTCACTTATCAAGAGGGTGAAAAACCAACCTAGACTGTGGAAGGCCTCACAAATGATAGCAGATTGTACTTTTGAAACAGGCCAACCTTAAAAAAAGATAAAGATAATGGGCACATCTTAGTCTGATGAATCAAATTTGAATCTACAATTTGCAGATGATGAAAATTTGATCAAAATCTTTTTGAAAGAAAGGATCAACTTGGAAGTGATATCTACTTTTTCTATTATGTATGCTACTTTATGGTCCAAAATGTATAATATCCTTTATATTTATTAATTTTAGAGAGGTCATCTATACCAATAAATTTGGAGGCACTATCATAAGGAGGAATATTTTCGATCTCCTTAACAATAACATGATAATTGATGATGTAAGTAATGGAATATTACTTTGTTTTGTCATTATTCTTTATGTATATTATGATATATTTTTTTAATAATTCTTATATTGATTTTTAGAATTGTATGAAATCATGTTACTTTTAATTAATCAATTTATATTGTATTGCCAGATAATTGATGCCGGGTAGGAGTTCATTAGAAATAACTGGATAGAGCATCCAGATAGATATCATAAGTACATTATTACACCTGTAATGACCTCTGATATGTATATGATATCAATATCACTATTTTAAGAATTTGCTGGAATAGCCAGGACTATGATATTTGATAGAGTTAGTGATCAAGATAAGAAGAAAATTCAGTTTCTGTTCACCATCATCAACTCAGACAATTTACACTGGCACCTGGTTGCGGTTGACATGAAAGAAAGGTATTAATGCATCTGAATTTTATAAAATGCAATTCTAGGTACAAAGCGAATACAATGAAGTGGCACAATATACTCGGGCCAATGTTTCATATATTCTGTGACAATGGAGAGGTGAAGAATTTGTCCATACTAGAGATTGCTGAATGCCCTTCCCAACCTACAAGATCACTAGATTTGAAGTGTATTGCTTGAAATATATAAACTTTCTTATTTGCAGGGATAAGCCTGATCATTGGGATTTCACAGAAAAAGATATTAGTGTCTACTGGCACCAGTTAGTAGTAAGATTATTGCGAGAGATCCTCAATCAGAAGATTGATAGTATTGTTAAAATTTAGAATGTAAAAGCAAACTTTTTTAATGTACTTATTTTCTTCAATTCATGCACTTCTGTAATATGTTACAGAAATCTATAAGTCAATTGATGTTATATTTTAAGCATCATTCTAAAAGAAAAATTATGTAATTCATTCAAACAATAATGTTATAAATATCATTTTCTCATTATATTAAGTTTTTGTATTTTAGATATTATGTTTACTTCCAAAATGTCAAATTTCTTTATTAATGTGATGATGTTATCAAGGAATATTATGTTTCTTGATAAGGTGTCATAGTTTTCTAATTAGAATGTCATAACTATAGATCTAGGATAGCGTAATCATGTTTCAATATTTACTTAAACTTTATTTCTTAGAGATCTATCATGACATTGTAAGAGTTTTAATTCAAACCACAGGTAACATGTATTACAGATAGAAGAAGTTAGAAACTTTGATTTTACATTTTCTGCAAGGGTATCGTAGTTTTTTAACTAAGATGTCATCATTTTTAAACTGGGATGTTATAATACTGTTTTGGCCAATTTGAGTAATCTTCTAGCATCCATGACAATTTTTGATACTCTGGGATCATAAACCAAGTAACGGATGATATGTATTATAGGTACAAGGGGTTAGAAACTTTGATTTTATATTTTCTATATGGGTGTCATAGTTTTTTAACTAGAATGTCATAGTTTTTAAACTTGGATGTCATAATACTATTTCGAGCTATTTGATTAATCTTATAGCATCCGTAGCACTTTTTTATACTGGGAGTCATAAACCAAGCTACAAATAACATGTATTATAGGTAGAATGTGTTAGAAAGTTTTATTTTACATTTTATGCATGGGTATCATAATTTTTTAACTAGAACGTCATAGTTTTTAAACTAGGATGTCGTATTACTGTTTCGACCAATTTAAGTAATGTTCTAGCATCCGTGATAATTTTTGACACTCTGAAAGTTATTATTCAAGTAATAGATGATATGTATTATAGGTATAAGGGGTTAGAAACTTTGATTTTATATTTTCTACATAGGTATTGTAGTTTTTTAACTAGGGTGTCATAGTTTTTAAACTTAAGTGTCTTAATATTATTTTGAACTATTTGATTAATCTTATAGCATTCGTAGTATTTTTTTATACTCTGGAAGTCATAAACCAAGCCACGGATGACATGTATTACAGGTAGAAGGGGTTAGAAAGTTTTATTTTATATTTTGTGCATGGATATTATAGTTTTTTAACTAGAATGTCATAGTTTTTAAATTAGGGTGTCGTATTACTGTTTTGGCTAATTTGAGTAATCTTCTAGTATTTGTGATAATTTTTGATACTCTGAAAGTCATTATTCAAGCAACGAATGACATATATTAAAGGTACAAGGGGTTAGAAATTTTGATTTTATATTTTTTGCATGGGTATCGTAGTTTTTTAACTAGGGTGTCGTAGTTTTTGAACTTGGATATTGTAATACTGTTTCGGATTATTCGATTAATCTTATAGCATTCGTGGCATTTTTTTACACTTTAGGAGTAATAAAATAAGCCACGGATAATATGTATTACAGGTAGAAGAAGTTAGAAAGTTTTATTTTATATTTTATGCATGGGCATCTTAGTTTTTTAATTAAGATATCATAATTTTTAAATTGGGATGTCGTATTACTGTTTTGGCCTATTTGAGTAATCTTCTAGCATCCATAATAATTTTTGACACTCTGGGAGTCATTATTCAGAACATGGATAATGGGAAGTCTTGTTAGGACCAGTTATTTCCTTCACTTTCTTATTCATGTTGGGGTATTCTAATTTTGTAATTGGATGTCATCCATTATATCAAGGGATATCATAATTGTATTATCCTTATTTTAGTCTTTGGGCACATAAAGTAGTCATAAAATTCATATTTAAAATAAACATATTCAATCACATGTCCAATTATCCTATTTTAAATTTCTTCAGATAATATAAATATATACAAGACTGTACGAAATTCAATATTTCATATCCTTTCCTGTGTTAGTTGACTGCATACGTAAGCATCAAATTCATCTAAAAAAGGATCGAAAGATGGTATAGTGGATTTAATTACTTGTTCGGGTACTTTCACTACATTATGAAAAGTCTATTTTTCGCTTGTACTAGCTCTTCTTTCATTTTGCATAGGAGTGTCAATGGAAGCCTTATCCATATTTTTTCTTGATCTCTTTGAATTCTTCTCGACTCCACTATTAATTCTATTCTCTCTTGGATGACTTTTCATAATAACTTGATCAGGATCTTAGATTAGAAGTTGTGTACTTTGTTTAGCTGCACGGTTAGCATCTACAACTATTCTGAATAATGGTGTAAGATCTTCCATCACTAAATTAAATGCATCTTCAAACATGGAGACTATCTATGCAAGCTTCATCAACCGGTGACTCATCAAAGCATATCTATGATCAATAAAATATAATATTTGTATTAGAATTTCATGATATATGATAGGTTTATGTAAACATAAAATAAGACATCTGAATTTAAATAATTCTTTGATTGCATATCATGATTTTCGTATACTTTTATCATAAAATTGAGTATTGCATTTGAAATCGTCGAATTGGTATTTCATGTCCTTGCACCATCTATTCAAGTACTTATTTAAGATACGAAATATGTCACTTTGATAAAGAAATAATAAGACATGCCTACACAAGTAATCCTTGTATTGAAAGGATCTACACAGGCATTGAACATCATCCAAGATTTTATCATAAAATCACATAATTTTTTAATCTCATTCTTCATTCCATCAACTTCAATTCTTTCAAATGATTTAACAGAATATACATCACAGTTATCTACTTCTTTAACTAATTTAGCATTTGGTATAGTCATTTTAAGGACTTCATTATGAAATTTTTTGAATATGTGCCTCGTATATTTTCCTGCTGCTTGCCTCTTAAAAGGAAAGGATGTCTTTAGAAAAGCATTTATTTGCAACATTTTATTGTCTTCTTCATTTTCTGCTTTATATCTTTTCTCCAAGGCATCTTCATACTTATTAATGAATTTCTTGAATGTAGTCTTCGAGTTTATAAACCCATCAAAGAAGTGATTGATGCTCTTGCTCCTTTACGAAGTTGACATCCTTGTTCATAATTATTAAAAAGAAGTATTAAATATACAAAGTTTGTTAAAAATTTATAAATATGAACATTAATCAATCATAATGACTTACAAACCTGCGAAGAATATATCCTTAAGATAAACTGAAATCCATTAATTCCGACATTGATAAATGTCATTTAACCAATCCATAGCTTTGCATTCTTCATATTTCTCCATTAAATGTGCCCATCTTTCCTCGAAAGACACTATGATAACTGAATCATATATCACCTCTTCAAACTCAACCATAAATTTGAAATTTGCAGTGCAAATATGGCCAATTTTTTTAGAAATTTTCTTCAATATATGCTAAAGATAAAATCTATGTCGTGCATTGGAAAAAACATCCCTAACAACAACCTCGATTATCTTATCTTGGTAAGTTATGATGGCATTAGGTAGTTAACTACTATTTGTATCCAGCCATGATTAGAATACCCATTTAAATATCTCAGTCCTCTCATCTGATAACAATGTATAACCAAGTAATGTGGACTGTCCATGATGGTTGACTTCGATAAATGGACAAAAAGATATTTGATATGTATTTGTCAAATAGATTGAGTCAAAGGTCAGTACATCATTAAAGTAAGTGCTTGCCAATCTTGACCTAAGATGGATCCAAAAGATAGACCTAAGCTGTCCATTATCATTTAGGTCCAAAGTATAAAAGAAATTAGATTTTTTACTTGTATTTGTATGAAATGGATTATCATTGACTATGCATCTCCTTCTTTTAGCTGACTCTGACATTCCCGACAGATGAAATTATGAGCATCATTCTCTGTAAAATCTAATTATCTTCTATCCCCTTTCCTTCTAGCCATGGCAGAGTATATTTGAGTTATGGAAATATTCATGGCATGTAAATTGCTGATCTCTACCTTTTTCTGGTATGTTGATCTTTCTATGGGATTGTAGATAACCAGCTGATGATATGGATAGCTCATGATTATGTTCTAGAAAAACATCATCCAATATCCACTTACTATTTTTGGAATTTAGTCTTGCTTTTATCGAAGCCTTAAAATCAATTTTGCCAGTATCCTTAGGATTCATGGAGTTATCGATTTTTCTAGATTTTCCTTGCCTCCAACATGCTAGGTGCTTGAAGCATATTTATTTGTTGATGTTGGACCTACTATATATTGTTGTGATTCTTAAACCTACTCTCCTTGCATATCCATTGTAGAAATTATATACATCATTTGCAGAATTAAACTCCATTCCAATTTCAGGATCAATAGACTCGTTCTTTGTATTCGGGAAAATAGGAGAAGGTGCATTCTTGTGAACAACACCAGCAATCTCATCCAAGTGATCATGTTCAATTATTTTTAGATTTCTAATTTCAACACCATATGTAGAAATATCTATAAAAAAAATATAAACATTGATATCCATAGTTTTAGATGATATTTTATCTACAGCATAATAAATATTGTGTTATACATTGGATAGAATATGACACGACAGTGTGATAATATGCGTATAGAACCAAATATTTCTAAAAAAATATATTTAACTTATGACATCCTAGTTCAGAAATTATGATATCCAAGTTAAAAGATTTTGACACCCGATCATAAAACATGAAACTAAATAAATTAACCCCTCTTACTAGAAAAACCTATCACTTGTGGACTGAGTTATGACTTTTAGGATGTCATAACATGTTACGGATGCTAAAGGATCATAAATATATACTGAAACAAGATTATGACATCCTAGTTTAAAGATTATGACATTCTAGTTAAAAAAATATGACATTCCTATACAAAATCATAAACAAGATATTTTGATCCTACGTAACAGAAGTGTTTAAGTTTACATTACTAATATATGACAGCCACATTGTAATAAAATACTTTTGAGAAAATGTTAGTATCAAAAATTTTGAAACATAAACAACTCGGTACAAAATAAAAAATGAAGGCTTTTGTCCTCTGTCATAGGACTTTTCAACTGTACATTGGTTTGAATAACATTGTTAGATTATGATAAAAAGACTAGAAGAAAATAATATTTTGAAAAAGGATATTTGAACTTATAATATCCTAGTTCAAAAATTATGATATCTAAGTTAAAAGATTATGACACCCAATCATAAGACATGAAACTAAATATATTAACCCCTCTTACCAGAAAAACCTATCACTTGTGGATCAAGTTATGACTCCTAGGATGTCATAATATGCTACGGATGCTAAAAGATCACAAATATATGCTAAAACAGGATTATGACACCCTAGTTTAAAGATTATGATATCCTAGTTAAAAAACTATGATATCCCTAAATAAAATCATAAAGAGGATGTTTTGATCCTGCATAACAGAAGTGTTTAAGTATGCATTACTAATATATAACATCCACATTCTAATAAAATGCTTATGAAAAAATTTTAGTATCAAAAATTTTGAAATATGAACAACTCGGTACAAAACAGAAAATGAAGGCTTTTGTCCTCCATCATAGAACTTTTGAATCGTGCATTGGCTTGAATAAGATTATTAGATTATGATAAAAAGGCCAGAAAAAATTAACATTTTGAAAAAAAATATTTGAACTTATGATATCCTAGTTCAGAAATTATGACACCCTAATTAAAAGATTATGAAAACTGATCATAAAATATTAAACTAAAATATTAACCCCTCCTATCAGAAAAATCTATTACGTATGGATTGAGTTATGACTCCTAGGATATCATAACATACTATGGATGCTAAAGGATCACAAATATATGCTGAAATAGGATTATAATATCTTATTTTAAAAAATTATGATACCTTAGTTAAAAAACTATGATATCCCTGCATAAAGTCATAAACCAAATATTTTGATCCTATATAATATAAGTGTTTAAGTATGTATTGCTGATATATGACACAACATTGTAATAAAATGCTTCGGAGAAAACTTCAATATCAAAAACTTTGAAACATGAACAACTCGGTATAAAAAAGAAAATGAAGGCTTTTGTCCTTCATCATAGAATTTTTAAATTATGCATTGGCTTGAATAAGATTGTTAGATTATAATAAAAAAACTAGAAAAAAATAATATTTTAAAAAAAGATATTTGAACTTATGATACCCTAGTTCAAAAATTATGATATCTAGTAAAATATTATGACACCTGATCATAAAATATAAAACTAAATATATTAACCCTTTCTACCAAGAAAATCTCAATTGTGGACTGAGTTATGACTCTTAGGATGTCATAACATACTACGGATGCTAAAGGATCACAAATATATGCTGAAACAGGATTATGACATCCTAGTTTAAAGATTATGACATCCTAGTTAAAAAACTACGATATCTTCGTACAAAATCATAAATTGGATATTTTGATTCTACATAACATAAGTGTTTAAGTATGCATTACTGATATATAACACCCATATTGTAATAACATACTTCTAAGAAAATCTCAGTATCAAAAATTTTGAAACATGAACAACTCGGTATAAAACAGAAAATGAAGGCTTTTATCCTCCATCATTGGACTTTTCTAACCGTACATTAGCTTAAATAAGATTATTAGATTGTGATAAAAAGATCAGGAGAAAATAATATTTTGAAAAAAGATATTTGAACTTATGACATCCTAGTTCAGAAATTATGACACCTTAGTTAAAAGATTATGACACTCGATCATAAAATATAAAACTAAATATATTAACTCCTCCTATCAAAAAAACCTATTACTTGTAGATTGAGTTATGACTCCTAGGATGTCATAATATGCTACGGATGTTAAAGGATCACAAATATATGCTGAAATAGTATTACGATTCCTAGTTTAAAAGTTATGATATCTTGGTTAAAAAACTATGGCATCCTTGCATAAAATCATAAACCAGATATTTTGATCCTGCATAATAGAAGTGTTTAAGTATGCATTGCTGATATATGATACCCACATTTTGATAAAATACTTCTAAGAAAACGGCAGTATCCAAAACTTTGAAACATGAACAACTCGGTACAAAACATAAAATGAAGGCTTTTATCCTTTGTTATAGGACTTTTCAACTGTGCATTGGCCTAAATAAGATTGTTAGATTGTGAAAAAAAGATCAGGAGAAAATGACATTTTGAAAAAAGATATTTGAACTTATGATATTTTAGTTCAGAAATTATGACATCCTAGTTAAAAGATTATGATGCCGATCATAAAACATGAAACTAAATATATTAACTCCTACCAGGAAAATCTATCACTTGTGGACTGAGTTATGACTCTCAGAATATCGTAACATGCTACGGATGCTAAAGGATCACAAATATATGCTGAAACAAGATTATGATATCCTAGTTTTAAAGATTATGACATCCTAGTTAAAAAACTACGACATCCCTGCACAAAATTATAAACTAGATATTTTAATCATGTGTAAAGTGTTTAAGTATGCATTGTTGATATATGACATCCACATTGTAATAAATTACTTCTGAAAAAACTTAGTATCAAAAACTTCGAAATATGAACAACTCGGTACAAAATAGAGAATGAAGGTTTTTATCCTTCGTCATAGAATTTTTTGAGCATGCATTGGCTAAATAAGATTGTTAGATTATGATAAAAAGACCAGGAGAAAATAACATTTTGAAATATGATATTTGAACTTACGACATCCTGGTTAAAAGATTATGATACCCTAGTTAAAAGATTATGACATCCCTGCAGAAAACGTAAAACTAAAGGTATTGACCCCTCCTAAGAGAAATACCTATTACTTATGAATTGAATTATGACTTCTATAATGTCATAACATGCCATAGATGTTAAAGAATTACAACTGCATGCAAAAACCAGGTAATGACATCCTATTTCAAAAATTATGACACCGTAGTTAAAAGATTATGACATCCCTGTAGAGAACATAAAACTATATTTATTATCCCCTCTTACCAGGAATACCTATCACATGTGGACTGAGTTATGACTTCTAGAGTGTCATAAAATTTCATGGATGATAAAGGAGTATTATATGGTTTCTTAATATATTACCTTTCTCCAACTACCAAAATAATTGATATAATAAATGAACTATAAAAAGAAAACTAAATAAGATTCTATGAAGGGTTTTTTACTTTTTGTTGGAGATGACATTTTATCTTCAAATTATAGAAGAAGTCTTTGATGGCTTATTCCAACCTTGGACCAAAAGTTTTTCCCTATACCCATAACTCAGAACATTTTTTAGACCCAGAAAGAATTTTCTTCATTCTCGAACACTACCTGATACCTTAGCTTGGAAAAATATAGCACTTTTTCAGAGCAAGGAAGAAGCTTATATTAACATTCGAAAGTTGATTCCTACGATAGGACTCTCAGAGTACATTTCAGAGTAAGGAAATTCTTCCTTCAACCTTTGACTGATTTCTTAGACCATAAAGCCAGAACATATTTCAGAAAACTGAAACATTTAGCTAGAAGTACTATGAACAATATTTTAGAATCACCAAAATCCAAGCAAGATGGCAGGAAAAAGTAGGCTGGAGGGAAAGGGTATTTTGGTCTGCATAAAAAATTCAAAAAAAAGTTGAACAGAAATTAATAAACGTCATGCTCAACATTTAACTTATTATCCCTACCAGTGATACAGACTCTCATCTCATCCTGTCAAGCCAGTTAGAATCGACGTGGATCAATAAGAAATGGCGATGCAGGCCAGATTGGATTTCCTGCACCGCACACGGTGCACAAAGACTTACTCTTGTTTGAAAGAAGTACCTCAAGGCTGGGCCAATCCCAAAAAGCACCTTTTAACTTTGAATAGCCTATGGATCCGCTACATGCTGCTAGGCTTTGCGGCACCAAGGATTCATTTAATTTATAGAAAATAAAGAAGAGAAAAGATAATTCCGATAAAGTAAAGAGAAGTCCCCTTGCTTGGTTATGTTTTTAAGACATAAAATATAAAAAGTTTTTTCACTTTCCATGTTTCATGGGAAGACACTTTTCACATTTCATGTCTAGTGAAAACATATAAGAAAAGTAAATTTTAGGACTTCCCATTGGATAGAAAGTGGTGGCTCTTTTTTCTTTTTATAAATATCTTTTTAAGATCTATGATTAAAATTATTTAAAATATCAATAGAATTAAGATAAAATAGTAAATTATAATATTATCAAAATATTAATATGAGTATGAATATAATATTAATATAATATTAATATTAATATTATAATATTTATAATATATTAATATTATTTGAATATTTATACTAATATTATATTATATGTAATATTATATTTTTATCTATAATAAATTTATTATGTTAAAATATTAATATGTATTAGTTTTATATTAATATAATAAATTATTATGTCTAATATTATATTATAATATATTAATATTATATTTATATTAATATAAATAAATATTATTATATATATAAAGTTTATGAATAAAAATAGTATGGTCCAATATTTATTAAATGTATAAAAGATATTTTTCATCATTTTTTAAAAAAGTGAGTGCTTAATCAAACATAAACTATTCTGAAATAAAATATTTTATTAGGATGAATCAAATATACTAAAATTCTATCTACCGATATTAACGTTCCAAGGAGTAAATTTTTTCAGAAGAAGAAAAGTTCTTTCCACCAACCAAACAAGTTCCAAAGAAAGGCTTAACTGGATGCAATAGACAGAGAGTTGGTAAGCTAAGTTTCTGATCTAATAGAGAGACGATGAGTTGCTTGACTGTTCCACAACCCCTTGGACAAACAAGGAGGAATCTCTAAAGCTCTATACCCCACCATGGGCAATCACAGAAAAGGATAGAGAAAAGACATGGTTGTCACCAATTGGTGTCTCTCTCTTCAAGAGTCAGAGGAGCAGCCAGCCATTGCTGACAGAAAGACTTTGTAACATGTTGATTCTTGGCTGGTGTTCAAGTCATCAAGCAATACTCAAACATCATTTCTGATAAAAATTTGACCAACCACAAAACAAATATGAACTGACTTTTGATTTTAACAATCCAAACAGAATAGTTTAGACTCGATTCTAGACTGTAAATATATTCCGTAAGAATTACGGGATTTCAATCATGACATATTGTTTGTCCTGTAACTTTGATAAAGGAAAAAAAAAAAGGACTGAAATGAAATGTTGGGTCAAATTCACTGGAGGAGGGGATAAGACTGCAAAACAAGCAATTTTTTCTTTTTTAAAAAAACAAACAAATAGATTTGGTACGAAACATGCTTCATTACCAAAGCTAGATGTCGCATACCCCTTGCATGTAAAAAAGCAACCAATCCTCCTCTCATCACCAATCCACCGAGTTCAGAAAACCACTGGCCATGAGATGGAGTTTGTGAGAAATGCTCGGGTAAAATATCTTTTTTTACTTTTCATTTTTTTGTATCCTATCACCACTTAATGGATGGTCTATGGTGCATGTGATAGTTTCAAGTGGAATTATTATTTCATGAATCTATGAGTATTAAAAAAGGGGTGCGAGGGTGGAAAAATAAAAGTCTGTTCGATGGATTATTATTGTTATATCCCTCTCATCCAGTCTTGATAAAGGTCCAAGATTCATTAAAGGCCCAAGGCCCATTAAGGCTCATAAAGGCCCAAAGATTACTAACGCCTATTAAGGCCAACCCTTCGATTATTCTGTTATTTAGTTATAACCACTTCGGTTATTCTGTTATTCGGTGACAACCATATTTTGTTATTCTGTTATTTGGTTACAACCACATTCAGTTATTCTATTATTTGGTTATAATTATATTCGGTTATTCGGTTATTCAGTTACAACCACTTCAACCATATTTGGTTATTACAACCTCTATAAATAGGGTAAGAGGGGACACTCCAAGGATAAGCAAGGTCTGAAGCCACTCCACTCTACTCATTCCCTTTTTCATCTATGCTATTTTTGAATTCTCCATTCTGTTGATGCCTAGACCACCCACTGGTTTGAGCGTCGGAGTGTCCCCCGCCAGAAATCTGGTCCGGAGACTTTTGCAGGTGTCCAATCCGTGCCCGGGAGCAGGATCAAAAGCACGAGCGAGATGCCCGATATCGCCGAAGTTCCAGTCCAGGTGATTTAGCGGCAACATGTTACAACCACTTCGGTTATTCTGTTATTTGGTTATAACCACATTCGGTTATTCTATTATTTGGTTACAACCATATTTGGTTATTCGGTTATTCGGTTACAATTATATTCGTTTATTCGGTTACAACTACATTTGTTTATTCGGTTATTCAGTTACAACAATTTCAACCATATTTTGTTATTACAATCTCTATAGATATGGTAAGAGGGACCCTCCAAGGGTAAGCAAGGTATGAGGCCACTCCACTCTACTCATTCTCTTTTCCATCTATACTATTTTTGAATTCTCCATTGTGTTGATGCCTAGACCACCCACTGACTTGAGCATCGGGGGGTCCGGGATCTTTTCAGGTGTCCAATCCGTGCCCGGGAGCAGGATCAGAAGCGCGAGTGGGATGCCCGACACCGTCGAAGTTTTAGCCTAGGTGATTTAGTGGCAACAAATTGGCGTGCCAGGAAGGGGGTCATGATCGATTGTTCTTGGAAAGGAGGGAGAATTCAAAAAAAGAAAGAAAGAAAAAAATGGGAGTGACCTTGGATGGATGCCGGGAGACTGTGGCATTTCTCACCGCCGGATATGATGGCAACAGATTGGCATGCCAGGAAGGGGTCGCGATCAGATTCTTCTTGAAAAGGAGAATTAAAAAAAAAAAAAAAAATCAGAAAGAAAGAAAGAAATGGGAGCGACCTCGGATGGATGCCAAGAGACCGTGGCACCTTTCCACCGTTAGGATGTGATGGCAGATCTCGACGGTGGTAGATCTGGTGGTGGATCTAGCCGGCGCAGGATCCGGTGGCGGCCGACGCACCAATGCGTGGTTTAGCGGATGCCGCTGCAAGGGGAAGCGAGAGCGGACAGAATAGGAAGAAGCAGAACCACCGCCGCCGCCCACGACCACGACCCCGTTCTCTTCGGCGGCGAAGGCGGCGATGCCTCCAGTGGCTAGAGCGGCGTTGGGATCCCGATGATGAGTCCTCCGGCCTGCCCGCCCTTAACTGCCTCCACCGCCTCCGATCTCCGCATCACGGCCACCGGATCCCGCCAGATCGTTGTCCCTGGCCGGAACCTATGCGGTTTCTTCACACCACCCGTCGCTGACGAGGACGCGATGCTGCGAGCGTGCTGCCGGCCGCTGGAGCGGTGCTTCCGGTGGCCCGGCGCCGCAGGCAGCGGGGACGGACTGCTCTAGCACTTGGATCTAAAGCCCCATGCCTCCGGCGACTACTCGATAGCCGTCGTCCACGGCCTCTGAGCACAGCCCACATATCCACTTACCGGCAAACTTCTCCCGGACACGGTGGATGTACCCGGGAGTGCACTCCTCGGACATCCCGCGGCACTCGCAGCTGGCATCTTCCACTTCCGAGATGGGTGGAAGCTTTGTGTCCATTCCCTCTTTGCTTAGCTCAAGGGGGAGAATGGACATCGTCCTTTGGAGGCCCTCTGTTGGAATCCTCCGAGGCTTCTGAGGCTTGTTGAAGTTGGTCCTGGTGTAGGAAGCAATGAGCATTTCTCCGTTTGGAGCCATGGCAGGGAAATAATGACAACGATGTCTCCCACCGCAAGATCTTCGTCCATGGCCTCGACTGGGATGCCACACGCGAGACCCTCCTCCAAGCCTTCGAGCTCTTCGGTCCCGTTGAGGACTGCAACGTTGTCATGACGACGAAGAACGGATGTTTCAGCGTGATCTTCACCGCCATGACCTCCGGCACGGCGATGACACCAATATTCTCCGCCGTCGAGTCGCCGACGCTCCTTGTGAAGGCCATTCCCGGGTACATCCCATGCTGCACCCATAGCGTTGGCGGATCCCCATCATCGCTCTCTTCATCCCCCCAGCTCTGGATATTCGGATCCTTTATGCCCTCCACGTGATCGACACTAAGCACTCTCGCCCCGCACTGCCTCACCCTCTCATACTCATCCTTCCAGAATGGCATCTGATTACAAGACAAGCCTTGGCCACCACCCGCTCCCCATTCCAGATGCTAGCGATGGCCCTCGAATCACCGATGTTCGTGATGAAGAGCAAGTCCACATCGACAAGAACGGCGATCGCCGTGGTGCCGCTTATGGAGTCGTCAATCTCGCTGTCATGGAGCTCGGAATTGGCGGTGAGAAACGCCGAATTGAAGGATTTGAATTCGCTGTCCGGCCCTTGATGGGCCTTGGACTTTTGTGGGCCTTTAGGGGACCACTCCACCTTCTCCTTTACCTGGGCTTCTTCTTGATTCGTTCTCCCAAACTCTGCTCCCAAGGTGTGCGAGGCGTGCACGGTATGAAGGAAACCCTTCAAAGAAATCACTGGGCCTCAAGGATGATGACCGTCTAAGTTGCGTTCCCTCATATGACTGCAACCCCTACAGTCCAGCCGTCACCTGAAACCCATAGGCCCCAAGAAGAAAAGTCTACGCCACATCCAAAACTATAAATATCCACTAAATCTGATAACTGGATAGTCATGAGAAAAGGTATGAGGAACCTCCGAGGTAAATCATCATGTCACTCTGATCTCGTTTATTAATGAATTCTTCATTTTATTGTTCGAACTCTACTAACTTGAACGGCGGAGTGTCTCCTACCGGAGGAATCTTAGTTAAGAATTTATTTTGCAGGAACCTCTAAAGGTCGATATTTTGTTCAAGGCTGATATTTTGAAGACCAATATCTTCTTCAAGGCCAATGACTTCTTAATGACCGATATCTTCTTCAAGATCGATGACTTTTTAATGGCCGATCTCTTCTTCAAGGCTGATATTTTCTTGAAGGCCGATCTCTTCTTGAAGGCTGATATTTTTTTTTAATGACCGATATGTTTTTGAAGGCCGATCTTTTCTTGAAGGTCGATATCTTCTTGATGGTCGATGTCTTTTTAAAGACCGAAATCTTCTTAATGGCCAATCTCTTCTTAAATGACTAATATTTTATTAGGACCCACTAAGGTCCATGGAAAGACTCACTGAAGCCTATCTTATCAGAGCCCACTGAAGTCCAAGGGAAGGCTCACTGAAGTCTATCTTATTATCAAAGGCATAAGGATGATCTCCATGATCTATCCTACGAAATACCGAGTTGGGCTTAACTAGTCCATCTTAATCAAAAAGGCATGAGGATGATCTTCGTGATCTACCTCACGAAGTGCCGAGGTGGGCATGATCAGCTTGTCTTAATTACATTTCTAAAAGGCATGAGGATGATCTCCATGATCTACTTTACGAAATGCCGAGGTGGACCCGATCAGCCTATCTGAATCTTTAATTAAAGGGCATAAGGATGATCTACGTGATCTACCTTATGAAATGCCGAGGTGGGTCTGATAAGCCTGTCTTATTCTCTATCAAAAATTCAGAAATGATCTATATGGTTTACACTACTATAAATTTGATGAAGTGTCAAAATGGCTCAATTTTTATTCAGGAATGACCTACATGGTCTATCTTGCAGCTAATCCGGTGACACACCAAAGTATATCTAATCAACATATATTACTCAGTAGCTTATTCAATAGCTTATTGATGATCTGACATATCTATCTTATTCTCTATCACTATTAATCAAAGGCAGATCTAATTGGCCAACTGACAAAGTACAAAGGCTATTGTTACTACTCACTTCACTGAAAATGAAGTCAAAGTCAAAGCAGTTCACTAGTAACATTTTCCAGCTCGGGAGTGGAGGGCTGTGTTATATTCCTCTCATCCAGTCTTGATAAAGGCCCAAGGCCCATTAAAGGCCCAAGGCCCATTAAGGCCCAAAGATCACTAAGGCCCATTAAGGCCAACCCTTCGATTATTCTATTATTTGGTTATAACCACTTTGGTTATTCTGTTATTCGATTACAACCACATTCTGTTATTCTGTTATTTGGTTACAACCATATTCGGTTATTTTGTTATTTGGTTACAACCACATTCGGTTATTCGGTTATTCAGTTACAATCACATTCGATTATTCGGTTATTCAGTTATAACCACTTCAACCATATTTGGTTATTACAACCTCTATAAATAGGGTAAGAGGGGACACTCCAAGGGAAAGGGCCACTTCACTCTACTCATTCCCTTTTCCATCTATGCTATTTTTGAATTCTCCATTCTGTTGATGCCTAGACCACCCACTGACTTGAGCGTCGGAGTGTCCCCCGCCAGAAATCTGGTCCGGGGTCTTTTGCAGGTGTCCAATCCATGCCCGGGAGCAGGATCAGAAGTGCGAGCGGGATGCCCGACGCCGTCGAAGTTCCAGTCCAGGTGATTTAGCGGCAACAGGTTACAACCACTTCAGTTATTCTGTTATTTGGTTACAACCACATTCGGTTATTCTGTTATTTGGTTACAACCACATTCGGTTATTCGGTTATTCAGTTACAACCACATTCGGTTATTCGGTTATTCAGTTACAACCACTTCAACCATATTTGGTTATTACAATCTCTATAAATAGGGTAAGAGGGGACACTCCAAGGGTAAGCATGAGGCCACTCCACTCTACTCATTTCCTTTTCCATCTATGCTATTTTTGAATTCTCCATTCTATTGATGTCTAGACCACCCACTGACTTGAGCGTCGGAGTGTCCCCGCCAGAAATCTGGTCCGGGATCTTTTGTAGGTGTCCAATCCGTGCCCGTGAGCAGGATCAGAAGCGCGAGCAGAATGCCCGACGCCACCGAAGTTCCAGTCCCGATGATTTAGCGGCAACAATTATGATATAATCATATGGTGGCAATGTTTAGAAAATTCAAACACAAAGATGACATTATAAATATGGAGTTTTCTTTCAGAATTGTACATATCGTCATCCAGTTGACAAATCGAACATGGATAAATAATTCCTAGTATGACTCTTGAAAAAAGAATTAGCAATTAATGTATTTTAAGCATTTATTATTTTTTTAAAAAAAGCTGAATCTTAGATGAAGGTTGCATAAATATTGAATAAGAAAATATTGAGAAAACTATAAATCAAGAACAAAAACTAATCCTATTTCGATAATAGATAGCTAAATCATTAGGACAGATGGAACACATATAAAAATCCTAGAAACTAGTATAGATAATGCTAAAACTATAAGATTTTTTTCTAGTTATAGACTACATTAATTATTATTTTATTTATCTTGATCGGTTAAAAATGAATTAATTTTATGATCTGTATTAATAGATATGTATATAATCCAATGTTATATGTGATCCTTGTATTTGGAATTGGAGCGCCTTATGTTAGTTAGTATGCTTAAGGTGTAGACCTTGGCCCAACTGGTCCATGATGGGAGGGCCTATTAGGGTTTGCTTATAAATAAGTTAGGTTCCCTCTCTGCTCATAATATTTTTTATCGTGAGATTTATTCTTATGACTTGTCCCATAAAATAGCCGCATGTTAAAAGAGGATGCTGGAGAAGACTTGATCTTTGATGTTCATGTAAACATTTATGATTGTAAGTTTAGAAATTAATGACGAATATAGGTATGCATTCTAAATCTTTAGATATTATTTGATCTATGAGTTTATAGATCCATTATTTGCTCAAATCAATTCTTGAAGACAATATCTTTTTTGGTATTTTAAGAAATCATGTATAGGATCTTGGAATAATAAAAAAAATTCTTATAATTGATATCAGAGCCATTATGCATGATCTAGAACCTCTTTTATTTTTAATTTGTTTCATGAAAAAAGATCCTATTTTTCTTCTGGATTTTATTTTTGATTTATTTTTCTAGTTTCCTTCTCCCATCTGGCCCTCGTGCCTCTTTCCTTTTTGATTTGTGAAGGAATCCATAGATATCTTCGTGCCTATGGCTTTAATATCTTCCGGTTCCGTTGTCGAAAGTCTTTGTACCGCTATCAAGTTTTTTGGTCATGGTTGATTGATGGTTGCTGAGGAAAAACTAGGAGTCATGACTTTGGAGAGATCAAACAACAATAAAAAAAAGGGGCATGGCCTCCTCCTCCCAATCATGCCCTCTCACCTAATCCATCATCGTCGGACCTTATCAGTTACAGCCTCTTCGCTAGTATGATCACGTTCACATAACGGTGTGCCAGGCCTGATTCCCTGATCGAGGTGCCACCGATTACTTTCTCCGGTCAGTACATGGATTGGCGATCGCTTTTGTCATTGTAGAGATCAGAGCCAAGTTTTTGATATTTGATTCTTCTGGTATCAGTCTTTCCATCGAACCGGACGGGTGCTTGCTAGAAAATATATCGGGCAGGTTGGCGTCAGAGACTGGTCCGATTATTAGGGAGTCTCGGCATGAACTGGCTGAAGACGATGCAGACCTTGCGAAGACTGAGATGGTGGCTTTAGCCATGTGCTCCCCACCACCTTGTCCTGGCTCTGGCTCCAGAGCGACTCGTCCTCGAGCCGCTGGACCTGCTGGCACCGAGACTTTATCTCAAGTTGGCCTAGATGATGATGATTAATCCATTGCCTTGAGGTCGGCGTAGATCCTAGCAAAGCCTCTCTAAAGGGTTCCATGGCACCGGGCGCCAAGGTGGGAGATGGTGGCGGTGGTGCGATCGAGGTCATCCATCAATTCGGTTGAGGCGAGGTAGAAGAGATGGAATTGGTCGGTGGAGTTAAGGTAAGCAACACCCTGGGACTGCATGGTCTCGGCCACCTGTGAAGATGGGCTTCTCCTAGCCGTTTTATGGCTGGTGACAGGGTTACCGACGGCCGAGGGATAGCTGCCGGTGGTTAGGTTTGGCCGATGGCCCTCCACGGGGAGGAGATTCAGATCTTGAACCACCATTAATGGCAGTTTTGGAGGCTTCGGTTGGAATGAAGGGAAGGGAGGAAGGAGAGGGTTTTAATGGATTTTGGTTTAACTGATTTCGGGTTTCAATCCAATTAAAATCCAATCCATTAATTATAAGCCTAGCTCGATTGAAGAACTGGCTGAACCTAATTACATTAGATTTATTTTAATTTTAGATTAACAAAAATTTTGTAATTAAGCCTTTATAAATTTTTAAATTAAATATGGGTTCATATAAAATTACATATGGATCCCTAAAGTTTTGAATATTATAAATCAATTCTCAAAACTTTATATCAAGATCTCTATCATTTTCTAAAATATATTTTATGAAAAAATCACTATATTTCTTTAATTTATGATTTAGTCATCTATTATTATTTTTTTGATAAAATTGATGTAACTTATTCGTTTTATATCTGATTTGAGTAATTTTTAGGCCGTTGGGCTCGTGATAATTTTAAAAATATTTTGATTAAGTTTTTCATGAATGATAAGATATTTAAATAATTTATAAATTATTTATATATAATTTTATTTATTATTATATAATTCAAATATTTTTTCGTATAACTCCAAAGGATCTGGAGTACTCTATGAATTTTAAATAGCCGAATAATTGAGAACTAATTATTTTATCTTTTATTATATTTTAGAATTACATATTGATGTATTCATTATTGTTGATCCAAAAATAACTGTGATTAGTTGCGATACTTATTATATGCTATAATTCTTGTCCAAAGATATTTTATAGTTGTATAGTAAGTATTATTAATAGAAGTGAAGGTTAAAATATAATATTATATTATAATTTGATCAGTGGGATGCATATTGTTAAGTAATCCATTTTGAATTGATCTTTCATGGCATACATATGGTTAAAGTATATCGTTTTATATTTGATTGGATATTTATTTTCCTGTATGAATAATTTTATGGATTGGTATAAATATTTATCATCAAAGTGGTTTATTTATATTGTTTATGAGATTTTTCATTATGAGAGGGATATTTTTTTGATTATGGTATACAACCATCTATCCAAAGGGGATTGTTGTATATTTTAACTAAAAAGGTTGTATGGAACATTGTGTTGCAAGGGTGCTCTAGTTTTCATGGGTCTGTTTGCCTAAAGGGGATAGGTTGGTGAACGTTAGAATATTTTATTTGCTTGTAGCTTTATATGAAGAGTACTTATATATATTATATATTATGTCCAAAGAAAAATATGTAATATTATATTTGAACTATTATGTATCATTTATATATATGCCCATTGACTAATATTTTGTATTCTTGCTATCTTTAATTATATAGTTATTTTGATGTTAATAATAACAATGTTGTTGTTGAGATCTTAATTGGGTCAAATTATCAAAGGTGGATGTATATTGGGCTTAGAAAATTTGTATATCCAAATAGAATAGATTTTTGAATGCCTTATGTCTTTATTGTATTAACCCTTGTTTTCTTTTAAAAAAAAATATTGGGCCTACAAAGTTTGTCTGTCTAAAGGGAATAGATTCTCAAATACCTTATATTCTCATTATATTGACCTCATGATTGGAGCTTAAAAGTATGTCATATTCTCTACTTAAAAGAAAGTTTATGATGATGTATATGGTATTTTTATTGAACATAGCTTGTTATATTTAAAGCTTTTATTTATTTATTGTTTGTACCTCTAATATATTGTATTTGTGTAAGATCTTAATTAATCGTTTATGTATCTTATGCCACTTTTAAGATCATGACCTTATGCTCCCTGATTGGAAAGTTTGTAAATTTCGATGGATGGTGACCACTAAAGTGGCCCATTCACTGAAATTTACAAGATTTTTCTATAAGATATTTTAGAAGGGATTGAATTGCATTATATGTTAAAGACAGTTTCCTTATATGGGTCACTTTCTTCCTAAAGGAAGTTTTGTAGTATTGGACCAAGGGCTCTCATTATAAAAATACTTATAAAGATTTTCTAGTATATATATTATTTATATGCCTCTATTGATTAACTGCATAATGATTATTTACCAGTTAATATACTTATATTCAATAGAGTTAATACTCCAATTATGATGACTCTGACAGGAATAATTATAAAATCTAGAAACTGAAATTATGCTAGTACTAAGTATGATGGATTATAGATATTACATTATATAATGATCTTTTATCTTATATGACTTATAAGAGTACTCTAGAATAAATCTAATATGGCACATCCGCTAACGTAGAGCCCCTGCTGGTGGTCGCATTGGCAAGAGACCCGCCACCTGGACATGGTGGCCAAATAAGGAGTCAAGGCAAGCCCTCATGCCGAGGTCAGCTTCGAGCCGGGGTCATGCTCATAAGGCGAGCCCTCCATTTGAGGCCAGCTCCCGACCGGGGTCATGCTCATGCTGCCAAGGCGAGCCCTCTTGCTGAGGTCAACTCCCAGCCGGGGTTGTGCTCATAAGGTGAGCCCTCCGTTTGAGGCTAGCTCCCGGCTGAGGTCGTGCTCATATTGCCAAGGTGAGCCCTCCTGCCGAGGTCAGCTCCTATCCGGGGTCGTGCTCATAAGGCGAGCCCTCCGTCTGAGACTAGCTCCTGGCCGGGGTCATGCTCATGCTGCCAAGACAAGCCCTCCTACCGAGGTTAGCTCCCAGCCACTATCATGCTCATAAGGCGAGCCCTCCGTCTGAGGCTAGTGATGGGGACATCTCAAGCACGGATCTTGGAGCAAGCATAATTCTTGGAGTGGCACAAATCTTGAAGCATTTTTTGGAATAAATTTATTTAGGATTTATCTTTTGTTTAAAATTTGAATTAGGATTTGGTTGGTTATGATTGATATATGGATAGGCTTATCTTATCCTATCTTATATTTGAATTTGATTCGTTATTATCTTTTTATCTTGTATTCAAATTCAAATGAGGGTTGGAAAATCTATAAATACCACCCTCAGCCTTTTGTAATGAGGAGGATGGATGAATAAAATTTTTATTGTTCTGTGTGAAGGATCTGTGTGATCCTAGGGTATCTGTATGATCCCTTCTCCATCTTCCCAGGGTTTTTGTGTGATCCTTGATTTTGGGCATCTGTATGAGCCCAAGGCATCTATGTGAGCCCCTTTGCTATGTGCTTGTTCTTCTTGGGGAATCTATGTGAACCCCAGTATTTTTCTTAACCCTGCACCCTCTTCTTTCCTCCTTTGCAAATCCTAATCTCTGGTGACTTTCATGCTCGCCAGTGATCCAGTCCAATCCCTGTCCCGCATCAAGTGGTATCAGAGCTAAAGGATTAGGATTTTTCTGTTTCATCACTGGCCCACTGTTCTCTTTCTTCCTTGTTTCAAATCTCGTCCACGGATCCTTCCCCAACATCGACGTCGGACCACCCTCCCCCCAGCCGATCACCCACCACCATTCCTCGCTTCCAGCCCTCACCCCTGTTTTCTGCTTCGTCTATGCCAAGCTCTCCAAGAACTGCCTGCAGGCCATTTTCAAAGCACAAATTTCAAAGCACACCGATCTCAAAGCTGCACCATTTTCAAAGCAAAGTTGATTAAAAAAAAAAATCATGGTTATGTCAAGCTAAAAGTTTGGAGTTCCCGGAGCTGAAGTCAAGCTGAAGCTGGAGCCTGACCCAAACTCGATAGAGTCGAGTTATTTCCCCACCGTAGGAGAATGATGGGGACATCTCAAGCACGGATCTTGGAGCAAGCATAATTCTTGGAGTGGCACAGATCTTGAAGCATTTTTGAAATAAATTTATTTAGGATTTATCTTTTGTTTAAAATTTGAATTAGGATTTGGTTGGTTAGGATTGATATATGGATAGGCTTATCTTATCCTATCTTATATTTGAATTTGATTCGTTCTTATCTTTTTATCTTGTATTCAAATTCAAATGAGGGTTGGAAAATCTATAAATACCACCCTCAGCCTTTTGTAATGAGGAGGATGGATGAATAAAATTTCTATTGTTCTGTGTGAAGGATCTATGTGATCCTAGGGTATCTGTATGATCCCTTCTCCATCTTCCCAGGGTTTTTGTGTGATCCCTGATTTTGGGCATCTGTGTGAGCCCAGGGCATCTATGTGAGCCCCTTTGCTATGTGCTTGTTCTTCTAGGGTATCTGTGTGAGCCCCTTTGCTATGTGCTTGTTCTTCTTGGGGAATCTATGTGAACCCCAGTATTTTTCTTAACCCTGCACCCTCTTCTTTCCTCCTTCTTTGCAAATCCTAATCTCTGGTGACTTTCATGCTCGCCAGCGATCCAGTCCAATCACTGTCCCGCATCAGCTAGCTTGCGATCGGGGTCATGCTCATGCTGCCAAGGCGAGCCCTCTTGTCAAGGTCAGCTCCCAGCCGGGGTTGTGCTCATAAGGTGAGCCCTTCGTCTAAGACTAGCTCCCGGTCGAGGTCATGCTCATGCTGCCAAAGCGAGCCCTCCTATTGAGGTTAGCTCCCAGTCGAGGTCATGCTCATGAGGCGTGCCCTCCATCTGAGGCCAGCTTCCGATCGGGGTCGTACTCATGTTGTCAAGGCAAGCCCTCTTGCTGAGGTCAGCTCCTAGCCGGGGTCATGCTCATGAGGCAAGCCCTCTGTTTTAGGCCAGCTCCTGGTCGGGGTCATGCTCATGCTGCCAGGGCAAGTTTTGAGGCGAAGTTCTCAGGGTGGGACTCACCCCCGCCTCATGGAAGCTGATATTCCGGTCAATAGCGAAAGAAGGAAGGACCAATAGAAATTCAAACCATGGAAAGAAGCAGCTTGGCCACCCGCAACCTTCGGGAGGTGTCATACACCCTGCCATAAATTCAAGCTCTACAATTCACCATCGGTAGGCTCTACATAGTATGTGCTCCACCAAGCTCCGAGCCCTGTAGCAAACTACCACGTTGTCGGTCGTGCAACCGAGGGCTTCCACCCTCGTGACATGAAACATGAACCTCCTCCAAAAGGAGTATTCCATTAAAGTCCTAGGGCCCTGCAACACTCCGACGGTCCCTCTGGGAATAGAAACATCCTACCATGGCACAGGGCTCAACAGCATGACACCCGCCCCACCCACGGGGAACTGCACCATCAAAGGGACAAGACCTGCACCCCATTGGTGAACTTTCCCAATAAGAGAGCTCCTCCAAAGAATCGATCCGACTGAAGAGAGACTGCAAGCAACAGACGACCCCTCCCAGAGAGGGAGCAAGGAAAGAGATATCTGGACAAAGTCCCAGATTCGGTATGGGCCACCCCAGGTACATAAGATCAAAGAGAAGCAAGGAAGAGGACAGGAAGTAAGCAAGCGAGAACAGGGAGCAAACAAGCAAGAAACTAGCCAAGAGAACTTCTCATGCTCCCTAACTCCATCTCCATCTTGTCTTCACATCTAAATTCTTTTCTTTCATCCTCTTACACGGAAAGTCCCCAAGCTCTCTGCCATAGAGGTTCTGTTCCCTTTGATCATCCCTGTCTGACTTGATCATTGAAGTATCTCCACTGGAATCTCCAGCCCGGGTCTCCTCTTTTTTGCAGGGCAGTCGGACGCAGGAGTCGACTGGCAAGGAGAGAAATGAGCACCCCCCATGGGAGCTCGACGCATCGGCAATGCACCAGAGCTACAGGCCATGGTAATCTTGGTGGCAACAGATTGGCATGCCAGGAAGGGGGGAACAACGATGAAGGGCCTAGACATCAAGTACCCAATTATAAAAGAAACATCCCTGGGGGCCCATGGTTCGATGGTGACCACACAAGCTTGCGAGGCTTCCTCCAACCACGTGGGAGATCCCTCTCACCGTGGCAATCAGAGCCCGGAGAGGGAGCTTCCCACTCTGCCACTGCCACTACCACCTACGGTGGACCCCCAGATCACCCCACTAGCCCAGTAGGTCCATGCCCTGGCTGTGGTGGTGCACCAGCTCCATCAGAGGCAACGATCCCTGGAGACACAGCAATAACCAGGGATGCCAATGGCCCATGTCGCCAACTCCCGTACCAGCCTATGGTCCTTCCAGGAGGGGTCGCCGCATGCGGTTTCTCGCCTGTAGGGAGACCACCAGGTGGTCGGGAAGAAGCAACAGCATGACCCGACTAGCCGGGAGAGCCACTACTCGGTCTCGAACCATGGTGCATGCTCTACCAGTGACATCGACGTGGTTAGGAACTCAGGTGAGAGTTCATCCACTCCGACCCCCTTCACCCCCTACGGTCTCTGTTGAGGGGTCCATAGACGAGGCCATCCATCACTGAACAAAAAGGTGCCTCGAAGAGCAGGGGAGCAAGCTGGTGGATCAGCCTGTTAGTTTGTAGAAGTTTAGGGCTCTCTCAATGAGCCCGTGGGTTATGACACCCATCCCCCTTCTCTCCCAGAATCCAAGAGGAACCGATTCCTAGCTGGTTCCATATGCCACAAGTTGATCCCTATGACGGGACGACTGACCCCCTGGACCATCTAGAAAGCTACAAAGCCCTCATGAGGGTCTAGTGAGCTACTGATGCTCTCCTCTGTATTACCTTCCTGGCTACCCTATGGAAGGCTGCTCGGGCTTGGTTCTCCAAACTCAAGTTTGAAAGTATTGACTCTTTCTCTTAGTTGGAGAAGAAGTTCATGGCACACTTCGACGCATGCAGGAAGGTGCCACATGAAGTTGATAGTCTCTTCTCGATCTGCCAGCAGGACCGAGAGTCTCTCTGGGACTACATCTCTCGGTTCAAGATCGTCACCCTGGAGATCTACCACCTTGACGAGCCAATTACCATGCTGACCCTGAAGAGGGGGTTGCGGACCTCCCGCTTCACCTACTCCCTTGATAAGAAACCTTTGAAGACTTATTCAGAGCTCTTCCTTCGGGCCCATAAATATATTCATGCAGAGGAGGCCGACCATACCAGGAGGGAGTTGGATGGGAGGCCCCTCAAGAGGTAGACCGTTAAGGAAACATCTGCTCCCCGGCTTAGAAGATGATGCTGGCCCAATAGCCGGGGCCGAGACCCAGGGTTGAACCCACTAAAGAAGAGAAGTTTACTCCTCTCCTCATCCCGAGAGCAAAGATCCTGATGGAGATCAAGGGCGAGCACTTTCTGCGTTGACCTCCTCCATTGAGGTCATTAGCCGGGCATGATAAGTCCTGCTACTGCTGCTTCCACTGGGATAACGGCCATGATACAGAGGAATGCTACTACCTGAAGAGGGAGATAGAAAACCCATCAAGCATGGCTGCCTCGGCAAGTATGTGGATGGGGTAGCACCCCCGATGGCCCAAAATGAAGAGCCCCGTCCACTCACCATCAATAACCAGCCCTAACCAGCCCATTGAGAAGCCGGTGGAAATGATATCCTGGGTGCAGGGAGAACCCCGAAGAGGACTAGGGGTAGAGAAGAAAGTGATAATGTATTCCCCTACATGGGAGAAGGGTCAGCTGGGGAGGACAACCCAAATAATGATGTTGTCATCGTAGAAATGATGATAGTGAAACATCCTGTAAAAAAAATCATGGTCAATAGTAGAAGCTCAGCAGATATCCTTTTTTATAATGCTTTTGCAAGGATGAATCTATCTGCTGACCAAATAAAACTGGTATTCTTGCCCCTGGTGGGCTTCATTGAAGATTCGGTTGGAGTTGAGGGAAAGATCACACTCCCAATAACTGTCAGGACACCACTCGACAAAGTACTGTGCTGATGACATTCATCATTGTGAGGCTTTCCTTGCCTTATAATGCTATCTTGGGTCATCCCGGACTTAATCTGCTCGAGCCACCATCTCTACAAGGCATTTCCTTGTTCAGTTCCCAACCCCTTGGGGGACCGAGGAGATGAGAGGGTCACGCCAGCCAGTCCAGCACTACCTACAGATAGTCTCGGGGCCCCGAGAAGTCAATCCAAGTCCTGTCATTGACCAGTCGAACCTGACAGAGTTGGAGCTAAAGGGCAGACCAGTTGAGCCCCTATTATCCTTCCCCTTGGGAGAGGACCGCTCGAGGATTGTGCAGGTTGGAGCCCTGCTGCCCAAAAAAGAGAGATCTCGTTTGCTTGGCTTTTTGCGTGCCAACACAAACGTCTTCGCCTGGACTACTATCGATATGCTTGGCATTCCACTTGAAGTAATCACTCATAGGCTAAATGTCGATCCCAATCATCTCCCGATCCGATAGAAGAAAAGAAGCTTCTCCTCAAAATGGCAGAGGGCAATCGACAAGGAAGTTGAGAAGCTTATCGTGAAGGATTTATCCATGAGGTATGATATCCTGACTGGTAATATGGTGATGGTCAAGAAAGCATCTGGAAAGTGGAGGATCTGTGTAGACTACATCGATCTCAACCGAGCATGTCCGAAAGATAGCTTTCCACTTCCCAAGATTGATCAACTGATGGATGCGACCTCAGGCCACAAATACCTTAGCTTCATGGATGCATTCTTCGGATACAATCAGATCCGCATGCATCCGGAAGACGAGGAGAATACAACATTTATGACCGATAGAGGTACGTACTGCTACAAGATGATGTCGTTAGGTCTTAAGAATGCAGGGGCCACATACCAGTGCCTGGTTAGTAAAGTCTTCAAAGACCAGATCGATCGCAATATGCAAGTCTATGTGAATGATATGCTTGTAATGAGTGGCCCAGAGTCGGACCACATTATTGACCTGGCAGAGGCTTTCAATAACCTCCGCTTCTACTAGATAAAGTTGAACCCTGTCAAGTGTGCTTTTGGTGTTACAGTGGGGAAGTTCTTAGGATTCTTGGTCACCCAGAAAGAAATACAAGCCAACCCTGAGAAGATCCAGGCGATCATTGATATGAGGTATCCCATTTCCAAGAAGGAGGTGTAGTGCTTGACCGGGTGCATCGTGGCATTGAGCCGCTTCATTTCGCATTCTGCTGAACACTGCCAGCCATTCTTCAAGGTGCTATGAAAGATGAACAATTTCACTTGGATGAAAGATTGATAGGAGGCGTTCGAGGGACTGAAGAAGCTCCCCGCCTCACCGCCACTGCTATTTAGGTCAGAGCCTGGAGAAGAACTCCTCTTGTACCTGGTGGTTTCACCCGAAGTGGTCAGCTCAATGCTGGCCCACACTTATAAAGACGGCTCTTAACGGCTAGTCTATTACACCAGCAAGCAGCTCCGCAATGTAGAAACCGGGTATACTCGATCCAAAAATATCATTTTTGCACAAATAATGTCTCCACAGCACCTCAGGCCCTACTTCCAAGCGTACCCCATCGCTATCCTCATAGATCAGCCTTTGAAGGCTATCCTGAGCCACCATAACACTTCAGGGTACCTAGCCAAGTGGGCATTGAAACTCAATGAGTTCGACATCACCTATCACCCGTGACCGGTGCAAAAGACCCAGGTCCTAGCTGACTTTCTGGTGGAATGCACTTGGCCAGATGAAGACCCGAAGGTGGAGGGTCGGAAAGCCAAGCTTGGGCCGGACCCATCCCTGAAAGAGATGACATGGATACTCCATATCGATGGTGCATCCAACACCGGAGGGAGTGGAGCCGGCATCATCCTTGCCAACCCCGATGGTGTCGTCGCGGTGTATGTGTTAGGGTTTGGTGACCAGGGCTAAAGCATGGATTTTAAAAATTTATTATGAAATCACTACCAAACCCTTAACACAAGACCTCTTTACTATGATATAAAATATACAAACATGCATATATAATATAAACTAGAGTTTATGCACCAACCTGAACTGCTAGTATCCAATCCGATGATAAAAACCCTGATTCAGCCTTCTTCTCCACCAGGCACCCAAACGTTCGCCCTCCAATGGAGATCCACACGAAACTTGGACCAAGGAAGAACTCCTTCTTCAAGTTGCTTGGAGAAGTGAAACTCTTTCGGCAGCCTTTGGTATATTGACCACTGTAGGACACCCTGTCCTATTGTAGGGCACTAAAGACACTCTCCTAAACAACTCTTAGTTTTAGGACAACCCTCCTCTAGGACCCCTTAGGCTTATGTCCTAAAACAAAGCCTTGTCCTATTAGAAAGACCTTGTCTTAATAAGACAAGTCTTGTCTTAAAGAAAGGAGGAAGAGAGAGACACTCAGAATAATACTTCGATGGAATTCTTATATCAGACTCATTTCACCGCCCCCTATTTATAGATACAAGAGGGGCGTGTGATATGTCCTCCCATCAACTTATCAGATATGATTTTTCAAGATCGAAGAGAAGTTATCTGGCTTGAAAAATCATATCTAATAAGCCCATTCATGCACCGAAGGCCTTATTCACATCCCTTCTTTTATCTGGACGAATTCTCACTTGCCACATGTCAATTACCGGTCCCTAGGAAGCCAAGAGGCACCTCTTCAATCTCCAAACATCGAAGATTATGAAGAGTCCTGATAACAGAAGGACTCTCCATCAGAACCGTGTGCCACATGAAGAGTTGCGACTCTTCATGCATCGCCTGCGCCATCCTTCTTCCACACAAATTTCAAAGAATGTTGACTAGTCAAAATATAGGCAATATAGGTATCATTGGAAAGAGCATAAAATTTCCTTTCTGACCATATAAATTATATTCAAATCAGAGATCTATAGCTCATTCTGTGCCCTTTTGAAGTTAAGGTATCATTTAGGTACCAAGAGTCTCATGCCATTGGGACTCTTCATGTATGGCACCTAAAATGCCCTTAAATCTAAATTAAAATCAGATTTAGCTTTGATTAGGCTAGCCCCACTTAGAACTCAATCTAATTTAGGTTTTCCATAATTAGGTTAGCCCAATTAGCAAGCAACCGGACCCAATCCAATTGGATTAGGAATTTGGTTAGCCTATATATGCTAGTATGTAATCCGGCTAACCAATTAGGATCCTATGACCCTAATTAAATCATGAATGACTTCTTTGGCCAAGTCTCTATTGTGTGTGACCCATTGGGTTGCACATATAGCCAACAGTAGGTTTAGGTTTGAGCCGATTCGATCCGATCGAACTCGATTGACCTAATTAGGTCAAATTAGCTTACCTAATTGTCCAATTCGAATCACACATCGAATTGACTCATGAAACCAAATTAATTGGTTCATGAAGACCTACAAGACAAGATTGACGTCTAGCAACATGTCATGACTACCCGGAAGATGAGAAATTTTGGTGGATATACCAAAATATCCTTTAGTGGTGAGTTACCGGGCAATTCAGTCCTTCGATCTACTTGCATCCTGAATATGACTATGGATATGGATACTTGTCAAATCTAATTTCATATTCATTCCTTGCTCAACCTGATAATGATGATTTATTAATGAACCATTAGAAACTATTTCTAATGTTCATACTTTGATCAAAGATTTTCCAAATCTTCATTTGATTGAAATCTCCATATGCAATCCACCATACCCAGTATCACCCCATGCATGACTCAGTGTCATGATTGAGTGTGAACCAAAGTATGGATTTATGCATACAAGGTACCATGGCAGTCTCAGGTCAAAGGACCACATGCACTACTCCCACTATGAGAACTATCTATTGACAAACAGATAAGGTTCCATTAGATGTTCTCAAGCTGGATCCATTCATTGACCTCATTCTCTAATGAGCACCCACATCCTAGTATTAGTGTCAAACACAAGTGACTATGAGATCAGTCACCCTCTTCACCAAGCATACATAGGATGTGCTGGTCTTACCGAAAACATTGATCCCCTACTCAATATCCCATCGACCAGGAATATTTTAGATTAGGGTTTTAAGGCTTTAGGTTTCACTGGTATGATCTCATCATAACCCTAGAACCATAGCCCTAATCTATGGGGTTCATCATATCTTAATAAAATTAATAAGACACGGCGTATGATGAAAATAAAATGCCTTTATTAATTGATAATGTCAATACACTGGTTTGGGATACAAAAGAAAATCCCATCGAAATACAACATTTCAATTGGCCTTTAGGGCATAATCCTTTCAATCTCCCACTTGCACTAAAGCCAATCGCCTTTAAATTTTAACCCCATTCAATCGAGGTGGCGATCAAACTCCCATTGTGGTAAAGCCTTAGTGAACGAGTCTGCTATGTTGTTCTTCATTTCTACTCTTTTAATGCAGACTTCTTGTCTTTCAACAATCTCTCGAACGAGATGGAAGCGTCTTAGAATGTGCTTTGATTTGTGATGAGCTCTAGGTTCCTTAGCTTGAGTGACGGCTCCAGTATTATCATAGTAAAGTGGTACTGGACCTTCAATCTCTGGAACAACGTCCAACTCTGAGATGAACTTCTTCATCCAGATAGCTTCCTTGATAGCTTCACTAACAACAATGTATTCTGCCTCAGTTGTTGAGTCAACTACGGTCTACTATTTAGAACTCTCCCAGCTTACAGCTCCTCCATTTAGGATAAAAACATACCATGAAATAGATTTGCTATCATCTGGATCCGATTGAAAACTAGAATCTGAATAAGCTTCTAGTTTAAGATCAGATCCTCCGTATATCAGAAAAATATCCTTAGTCCTTCTCAAGTACTTAAGAATATTTTTCACAGCCTTCCAGTGATCCTCTCCTGGATCAGCCTGAAATCTGCTGGCTATACCTAAGGCATATGCCACATCAGGCCTGATACATAACATAGCATACATTATAGATCCTACAGCCGAAGCATAAGATATAGAACTCATTCTATTTCTTTTTTCAGGTGTCTTAGGAGACATCTTCTTAGAAAGATGTATGCCATGACCAATAGGCAAGTAACCTCTTTTACTTCTCTCCATGTTAAATCTCTTTAGCACTTGGTCAATGTACCTAGACTGGGATAAGCCTAGCATCCTCCTAGATCTATCTCTATAGATCTTGATACCCAGTATATAGGATGCTTCTCCCAAGTCTTTCATGGAAAACTGTTTAGATAACCTCCTTGACTAATTGTAACATTGGGATATCATTTCCAATAAGGAGTATGTCATCCACATACAGAACCAAGAAAACTATGGCACTCCCACTAGTATTCTTGTACACACAATGTTCATCCTCATTTTTAATAAAGTCAAACTCTTTGACTATCTTATCAAATCGGATGTTCCAACTCCTGGATGCTTGCTTTAGTCCATGAATGGATTTCTTCAGCCTACATACCTGATTAGGTTTAGTCTCCAAGACAAAACCTTCTGGCTGTGACATATATACCTCTTCCTCAAGGAAACCATTAAGGAATGCGGTTTTCACATCCATCTGCCAGATTTTATAATCATGATATGCTGTTATAGCAAGCATGATCCGAATAGATTTGAGCAGGCAACAGGAGAAAATGTTTTATCATAATCTATTCCCTGTTTTTGTCTGAAATCCTTAGCCACTAATCTGGCTTTATAAGTTTCGACTTGGCCATCTGCCCCAATCTTTTTCTTATAGACCCATTTGCATCCAATAGGGTTAACACCCTCTGGTGCATCAACCAAAGTCCACACTTGGTTGACATACATGGAGTCTATTTTGGATCTCATGGCTTCCAGCCATCTATTTGAGTCCCTACTCATGACAGCATCCGTATAGGTTAGAGGCTTATCATTTTTAATGATCCGGGCTTCATTATTTTCAATAATGAACCCATATCTCTCAGTTGCATGATGCACCCTATCAGACCTACGAATAGGAGTGGTGTGTTCAGGTTCTATACTAACTATATTATCATTTGGTTGAGATGTATCTATTTGTTGAACTTCTTCAAGTTCAATATTTCTCCCACTGCCTTTTGTAGGATGAACTCTTTCTCCAGAAAAGTGGAATTCCTACTGACAAAAACTTTTTGTTCTATAGGGTGGTAGAACAGATATCCTATACTATCTTTAGGATATCCTACAAATAAACACTTATCTGCTCTAGCATCCAGCTTATGTCCAAAATTTCTTTTGACATAGGCTGGACATCCCCATATCTTAAGATACTTAAAAGATTGGGTTTCTTACCCCTCCATATCTCATATGGAGTGCTAGAGATAGATTTAGATGGTACTCTATTTAAGATATTAGCTGCGATTTCCAAGGCATATCCCCAGAAGGAAACAGGTAACTCTGTGAAGCACATCATGGACCGTACCATATCTAATAAGGTACGATTCCTCCTTTCAGCAATACCATTTAATTGTGGTGTGTAAGGAGGGATCCATTCAGAGATAATCCCCTTTTCTTTAAGGTGATCGAGAAACTCAGTGGATAAGTATTCACCTCCTCGATCTGATCGAAGGATTTTAATACTTTTTCCCATTTGTTTCTCTACCATACTTTGATACTCTAAAAATTTATCAAAGGCTTCGGACTTATGTTTCATAAGATACACAAATCCATACCTTGAAAAATCATCAGTAAACGTGATGAAATAAGAGTATCCACCCTTGGCCTGAGTTGTCATAGGCCCACATACATCTGTATGTATGAGTCATAATAACTCAGTTATCCTTTCTCTATGTCCACTAAATGGAGTCTTGGCCATTTTACTCGTGAGACATGATTCACAAGTTCCTAATGATTCATAATCATAAGGATTAAGGAAATTTTCCTTGTATAACTTGCTAATCCTAGTCTCACTAATATGTCTAAGCCGACAATGCCAGAATAAAGTATTGTTTACATAATCTCTCTTTCGTTTTGTTACTTACATGAAGTATATTGTCATTAGTGGATAGAGTTAAAAGACCATTGCAAAATACGCCACAACATATAATTTCATTAGAAAAGCTGATTGAGCAACCATTGCTTATTACATTCATAGTATAACCTTGTCTAAGTAACAAGGGTACAGATATAATATTTGTAATGACCTTAGGCATATGGTAACAATCTCTCAGCTCTAAGATCTTCCCCGAAAGTAACTTCAAGATATAAGTCCCTACGGCCTCTGCTTGGATGGACTCTCCTCCAGCACCGTAGAGCTCGAAGTCTCCTTCCTTCAATACTCTAAGCCTCTGCAGCCCCTGCAATGATTTACAGATATTATGACTACAGGCGGTATCCAATACCCAAGTACTTGAAATGGAAGAATCCAATGACAAAATAGTATGAACTTCTTTCATACCTTATGGTGCATCCGATGCACCAGGCTTCACACCTGTAAGGTAAACCTTGCAGTTCCTCTTCCAATGACCCGGCTTGCCACAATGAAAGCAGGTCATCTGTCCGGAGGCGTTCTTTCCTTTCTTCTTCTTGATGCCCCTTTTTGGGTTCAATCTCAAGAGTCCTACAAAATTGGTCAACTTCAATTTTGTAGAGTCCTACCAAAATGAGCAACCTCAAGAGTCCTACAAAATTGGTCAACTTCAATTTTGTAGAGTCCTACCAAAATGGGCAACCTCAAGAGTCCTACAAAATTGGGCAACTTCAAATTTTGTATGATTTAGCCCTGATAAGGTGGCTCTGATACCACTGTTAGGGGTTTGGTGACCAGGGCGGAAGCATGGATTTCAAAAAATTTATTATGAAACCACTACCAAACCCTTAACCCAAGACCTCCATACTAGGAATTAAAATATACAAACATGCATATATAATATAAACTAGAGTTTAGGCACCAACCTGAATCGCTAGTATCCAATCCGATGAAGAAAACCCTGATTCAGCCTTCTTCTTCACCAGGCGCCCAAACATTCGCCCTCCAACGGTGATCCACACGAAACTCGGACCAAGGAAGAACTCCTTCTTCAAGTTGCTTGGAGAAGTGGAACTCTTTCGGTAGCCTTTGGTCTATTGACCACTGTAGGACACCCTGTCCTACTGTAGGGCACTAAAGACACTCTCCTAAACCACTCTTGATTTTAGGACAATGCTCCTCTAGGACCCCTTAGGCTTATGTCCTAAAACAAAGCCTTGTCCTATTAGAAAGACCTTGTCTTAACAAGACAAGTCTTGTCTTAAAGAAAGGAGGGAGAGAGAGACACTCAGAATAATACTTCGGTGGAATTCTTATATCAGACTCATTTCACCGCTCCCTATTTATAGATACAAGAGGGGCATGTGATATGTCCTCCCATAAGCTTATCAGATATGATTTTTCAAGACTGAAGAGAAGTTATCTGGCTTGAAAAATCATATCTAATAAACCATTCATGCACCGAAGGCCTTATTCACATCCCTTCTTTTATCTGGACGAATTCTCACTTGCCACATGTCAATCACTGGTCCCTAGGAAACCAAGAGGCACCTTTTCAATCTTCAAACATCAGAGATTATAAAGAGTCCTGATAGTAGAAGGACTCTCCATCAGAATCGCGCGCCTCATGTCTCCATCAGAATCGCGCGCCACATAAAGAGTTGCGACTCTTCATGCATCGCGCGCACCATCCTTCTTCCATGCAAATTTTAAAGAATGTTGACCAATCAAAATATAGGCAATATGGGTGTCATTGGAAAGAGCATAAAATTTCCTTTTTGACCATATAAATTATATTTAAATCAGAGATCTATAGCTCATTCTGTGCCCTTTTGAAGTTAAGGTATCATTTAGGTACCAAGAGTCTCATGCCATTGGGACTCTTCATGTATGATGCCTAAAATGCCCTTAAATCCATATTAAAATTAGATTTAGCTCTGATTAGGCCAGCCCCACTTAGGACTCAACATAATTTAGGTTTTCCATAATTAGGTTAGCCCAATTAGCAAGCAACCGGATCCAATCCAATTGGGTTAGGAATTTGGTTAGCCTACATATGCTAGTATGTAATCCAGCTAACCAATTAGGATCCTATGACCCTAGTTAAATCATGAATGACTTCCTTGGCCAAGTCTCTATTATGTGTGACCCATTGGATTCCACATCTAGCCAGCAGTAGGTTTAGGTTTGAGCCGATTCGATCCGATCGAACCCAATTGACCTAATTAGGTCAAATTGGCTCACCTAATTGTCCAATTCGAATTACACATCGAATTGACTCATGAAACCAAATCAATTGGTTCATGAAGACCTACAAGACAAGATTGACGTCTAGCAATGTGTCATGCCTACCTGGAAGATGAAGAATTTTGGTGGATATACCAAAATACCCTTCAGTGGTGAGTTACCGGGCAATTCAGTCCTTCGAACTATTTGCACCCTAAATATGACTATAAATATGGATACTTATCAAATCCAATTTCATATTTATTCCTTGCTCAATCTGATAATGATGATTCATTAATGAACCATTAGAAACTATTTCTAATGTTCATACTTTGATCAAAGATTTCCCAAATCTTCATTTGATTGAAATCATCTGGATGCGTTTCCCTCTTACTAGGGTTGATCGATTCCTTTTTGACCTACTCACAACCTCCATATGCAATCCACCATACCTAGTATCACCCCATGCATGACTCAGTGTCATGATTGAGTGTGAACCAATGTATGGATTCATGCATACAAGGTACCATGGCAGTCTCAGGTCAAAGGACCACATGCACTACTCCCACTATGAGAACTATCTATTGACAAACAGATAAGGTTCCATTAGATGTTCTCAAGCTGGATCTATTCAATGAACTCATTCTCTAATGAGCACGCATATCCTCATATTAGTGTCAAACACAAGTGACTGTGAGATCAGTCACCCTCTTCACCAAGCATACATAGGATGTGCTGGTCTTACCGGAAACATTGATCCCCTACTCAATATCCCATCGACCAGGAATATTTTAGATTAGGGTTTTAAGACTTTAGGTCTCACTGGTATGATCTCATCATAACCCTGGAACCATAGCCCTAATCTATGGGGTTCATCATATCTTAATAAAATTAATAAAACACAGTGTATGATGAAAATAAAATGCCTTTATTAATTGATAATGTCAATACACTGGTTTGGGATACAAAAGAAAATCCCATCGAAATACAACATTTCGATTGGCCTTTAGGGCATAATCCTTTTAGTATGCATTAAGGTTCCTACTCAAGGTGACCAATAACCAAGTTGAGTATGAGTCACTCCTCACGGGGCTAAAAGTATCCCACGAGCTGGGTATCAAAAGGCTAAATGTCTTCACTAATTCCCAGCTGGTAGTGGGCCAAGTCTCCGATGAGTATGAGGCTTAGGATCCCATGATGGTGAAGTACCTAAACAAGGTGTGCTCGTACATGGCAAACCTTTAGCAGTTCAGAATTTCCCATATTCCTCGAGTGGAGAACACCCGGGCTGACGTCCTCTCTAGACTGGCCACCCTACTGAAGTCATTGCTAAGGCATACCTTCGTCGAGTATCTCGAAGCCCCAAGCTACGCGTCTGGAGTTGAAGTCCAGCAAGCCACCTTTGAAGCCAGCTGGATGGATCCCTACATCAAGTATATCACCACTGGCACCCTGCCTGAAGATCAAAAAGAAGCCAGCCTGCTCAAGAAGAAGGTCGTGCTTTATGTGATGATGGACGAGCAGCTGTACTGGAGGTCCGACTCTTATCCCTTCTAAAGTGCATGAAGCCCTCAAAAGCCACCTACGTGCTCTAAGAAATACACGAAGGCATCTATGGCAATCATGTGGGGGGCAGGATCTTAGCCTACAAGGCAATCCGACAAGGATATTTTTGGGAGACGATACAAGAAGATGCTGCCAACTTTGTGAGGAAGTGTGACCGGTGTCAACGTCATGCCCACATCCAGCGATAGTTGGTAGCCCCACTCTCTGATAGATATATCAATTCAAACAAAGATTTCAAGTTTCAATCTCTGATTCATGTATTAGTCAATTTTGTTGAGTCCTGTAATAAAGTGAGCCAGTTAAGTTCACTAAGTCAGTTGTAGTCCCTTGTTTTAGTCCAATATGAGTCCTGTATCTTCCTTCAAGACAAGAACCAATAAGAGAGTCACCAGACTAGAAGATTCACCAGGCCCTCCCCCAATTAGAACTGGATTCCATGCACCTGGATCACTACTCAGGCCTCCCCAGCAATGGTGCCCAAGTACTTGGGACCTTTCATGCTGCCAAGCCCACAAGAGTGCACCCCGGTCCAGACATCAAGTGATGGCACCTCCCAAGCCCAGGACCAAGAAGCCTTTGGCACCCAGCTCATGAAGAAGAGGCACCCTAGATTCCTAGCCTTGGCACCCTAGCCCAAGGCCTATTCATGTTGGTGCCCCTCCCAGGCTTTGACTCAGTCCAAGATTCCCAAGCTTGACCCAATCCAAGATGCCTAGGGTTTGACCAAGTCCAAACAGATGTTTTCCAAGCCCAACAAAGAGTCAAGGCCCTAGCCCAAAAGGATTTTCTTGGCCCTCAAGTTATGTTGACCAAGTCCAACAGGGTTACTTGGCCCACAAGTTTTGTACTCCCAGTCTATATAGGAGTTCAGGGACCTAGGTGAATCTATAAATACCCATCCCCTCCCCTCTTGTAAATAATCAATCTTTTCATGAATGAAAATTGAGAACATTATCTTGTCTAAGTGTTTCCTCCAATTGGAGTGGGTGTGAGACCCGAGTGCTTGTTTATTGTGTGTGCCAACCCTAGCCCCCAGCAACCCTCTTCCCCGAAAACCCTAGCCGACCACTAGCCCTCTCAAAACCCTAAGACGCCTACCTTCTTCCCAAACCAAGGCCGCCACCCATTTCTCCCTTCTTCCACCAAGCCACCAACACCAAATCACCAAACTCTTGGCCACCCCTTCCCCTCTCTCTTCCAGGCATGCCCTGGCCTCCAGGCCGCTAGGAGCTCCACCCCAGGCATCCTCTCTAGTTGCCAGGCACCCATCTCTAAGCTAGGCACCCTCTTTCCCAAGCAGGCCACCAGCCATCCCAACAGCCCTTCCATCACCCCACTCTCTCTTCTTTCAGTTTCATAATTTTTTTATCATCTGTGAGCTTAACCCGTGATGTGTGAAGGATCCCTCAAGAGAAGCAAGCCTCTGGATGAAGTCCTCCTTGTTCTCGAACCAATGTGATAAAAAGTCAGTGGATCCATGGAAAAGTGGCCGGATCATCCAGGCACCGATCCGAGCGGAGCGAACCCTTCTATGGCTTCAAGATCGCCATTACTAGGTAACACTAACTCTTCCCATCTCTCTTTGTCTGATTTTTGAAGATTGAATGTGCACCTAATAGGCCTTCTTAGTCCTAGGATCCTTTATTTGCTTTATCTCTTTGATAGTTCTAGCATTTGGGTAGGATTCTAACCATTACACGAAACCCTAACCTAGTATAGTCTTTTTTTGGAAATAAATCAATAACAAAATCTGAAATCATTATTTATTTTAATAGATTTTCTTATCCTTCTTATGTCATTCATCTGCATGCATTATGTTAGAATCCCGTCCCTCATCAATTTTGGTATCGGAGAAGGATTAGGGCATGTTCTTGTATCATAGTTTAGATTTTCTGCATGCTGAAATCTGCATAAGCATCAAAACCTAGGGCTGTTTACCTAATAAATCTGTGCTATTTTCCTCTGATTTTTACACCAATTAACATCTGTTTAATCCTCTATTTTCTGTGATTTTTTTTGTATTTTCTTCTGATCTGAAACAGGGTGAAATCTGCATGAGAAAAAACCCTAACAAAAAAAATCTGCATCCTGTTTTCTGCACTAGGGGTCCGAAAATGGATTTGTTTCGCCATCTTAGCCTTACTATTTTTGCCTGATTTTTACACTGATTACTCCTGAGTTGTCCTCTGTTTTACTGTTATTTCTCTCTGATTTTAAAAATTTAAAAATAAAAAAAAAATCAACATATAAAAAAAAACCTAACCAGAAATCTGTTTTTCTAAAATTCCTGCATCTAGTTCGAAACCCAGGTCTTTGCATCTTCAAACTATTTTTTCTTTGCATAAAATTTGTTAAGAATCAACTTTACAATTAAACCTTCTGTTCTGCAATTTCTTTTGAATTTTCTACTCTGAAAATTATGCTAAACTTTACAACAAATCAGAACATAAAAACTTTAATTTCTGCAATTTCTGCATACTTCACTTGATCAAACCTAATCAACTACCAAACCTCCCCAACCCAGGCCAATTTTGTTTGACCATCAAACCAACTTAAATTTAAGTCATCCATCTTATAAAACAAAGAAAAAAAAATTTATTTTCTATTTTTTCTGATTTTATCCTGCATTAGGGTTTCATCGTGTGTGCATCATTTGCATTAACCTAATCTTAAGGGCACTCTACTCTATCAGATCAGGGCAAGATTTCATCACCTATCATGGGCCCAAAACAACCACCTGCATACCAACCTAGGCCTAATTAAAATCAACTATAAACCTAATTGATTTAGGGACACCAACAGGTCAGGTCCGAGTCTAGTGGGAAAACTAGTGAATTCAGCCCTCCACTTATTACTGAAAACTGGTGTCTAAAGCTAGAGGTCCAGAGGCAAACATCCTAAGCGGACTGGTGGTTACTTAATTAGGACCTTGTGATAAGCAGGGGGAGCCTCCCACCACCCCACCTCTTACCTGACCAGCGGAAGGATTAGTTGCTTAGTTGGATGTAAGTTGAGTTGACTCACTTGATTTTGACTCTAGGTCTAGCAAACCCTAGAACGTCTAACTCTTCTGTGCTTGTTGCATGACCTCTAGATTAGGAATCTAACCCTACTAGTAGTCTTACCCTAATTGATGCGGGACAACTCTAAGACTGCTAAAAATGCATGAAAAATAGTAAAATATTTTTTTTATGATTTTTATAATTTTATTTACAGGCTAGATTTTCAAAATAAAGCAAGAACTAGCAGAAAGACTAGCAGTGCAAATAATCATCATATCGCAGGCAAACTCATGCAAAATAATAAATTCCAGGACTCGAGAATTGAGAAACTTCTGGATTAGGATAGCTTATCTTCATCAAATCAAAAATTAAAAGAAGGGAAGGATGTTACCAATCAGTGATTTGAAGGACTTCCGATGAAGAGATCACACATCACTCTGATTGGAGTCTGGATGATGAAGTTCGGTTCCCTTGATTAGATGGCTGATTTGGATGGTTCTGGATGCAAGGAAAGCCTCCTCTGGGGAGGTGAAACATCTCATGGATCCTGCAAAATGTCAAGGGTCAATCAAAATAGCAAGTAAGAAAAAGAAAGCGGATTAGGTTTAGAAGGAATCAGGTTAGGGTTTAGAAGCGGGGCGGCTTGAAGCTTGATGAAGATCTCCTTGCTTGGTGGCCTAGGGCACTCCTTCTTGGATGTGTGAAGGCTTGGATGGCAGTGAGTTAGGGTGTGGAAGGATGCTAGTGCAACAAGGAAACACAAACACAAACCAAAGAACCAAAAAAAATAAAGTAACACAAGCTCACAAGCTCAAAATAAATTCACTAGGGTTTTGATATCATGAATAAAAGTTCATTACAAGAGGGGGAGGGATGGGGTATTTATAGAGTTCCCATGCCCTCACTAACCATGATTATACTTGGGTTACAAGTCCTCTTCCAAATTAGAATACAAGTCCTTTCCTAGCTAGGTTAGAAAAATAAATCCCCATTAGGTTAGGAATTGACCTAGTCTTCTCCTTTTTCCTTCATGCTTTGACTATTCCACTCAAGGACACCTCTTGGACTTGGTCAACACTTCAAGGACACCTAGGAGGGCATGTTGGGCTTCTAGGGGCAGCAAGGGGCCAGCCCAAAGGGGCTTGGGTGCATGGGTTTGGGCCTCTGGAAGCTGGGGTGGCCTGGTAGCCTGGTAGCAGGAATATTTTATAGAATCTTGCTTCTTTAGGGCTTGGGCTTGGCACTTGGACTTGATTTCTTTGGGCTAGGATGTAGAGGGACCTTTGGAATCATGGATGCCCTGGTTTGAAAATATGCTCTGGCATCTGGACTGGAATCTGGGTATCTAGAGGACATCTAGAAATAATCAGGATTTCTGGAAGCATCTTAGATCCTGGGTTGCCACACAAGATCCAATGGATTGATGTAGCGGCCTCTGACTCCTAGATGTGGCTTGGTGGAACTCCAAAATAGGGTGACCTCCTCTCTTGTATAAAAATTAGGCTCATACTGGACTCATAATTGATGTACAGGACTCAAAATACTGACTAGGTTGAGGGTTGAGACAAATCAACTAACCTCAACTTATTACAGGACTCAATCTTAATTGATTACAAAATTTTCAAAACTTTGACATATGACTAAGTAAACCATATGGGATCCAGGGATCTGTGTCTGATCCTGGTGTCCCCACCACTAACCTAGTGTGACAATAGAGCCTAACCCTAGGAGAGCCCAATACTCTGACCCATACTGGGAGCCCAACCCTAGGAAAACCCCGTACCATGACCCATACTTGGAGCCCAACCATAGGAGAGCCCCATATCCTAATCCAACCCTAGGAGAGCCCCATACCCTGACCCAATCTGGGAGTCTAATCATAGGCAACCCAATCATGATTTCATAGACCAAGTACCCACTTTTGATGGCTATCTTGATCCTAAAAACTACATAGATTGGGAAGGAGATATGGAACAATATTTTGAATGGTATGAGATGAGTGAGAAAAGGAAGTGCAAATTTGCCAAATTCAGGTTAGTCTGCCAGGCTAGGCTATACTTGGAGAATGTTGAGCGCATAATCCTACAACGAGAAGAACTTTGCATGGTCACTTGGAGAGCCATGAAGCTGAAACTTGGAGAAAAATACCTTCCTGCATCCTACCGTTAGAGACTCCTAGACCACTAGGAAAGGTTAAGTCAAGGAAATAGGACTGTGTCAAAACACATAGCCAAGTTTGATAAGTGTGCCATAAGGTGTAGCATAGACGAGTCTGAATCAATAATCCTATCTAGGTTTAGAGCTGGACTTTATGATGACATCTAGAGAGAGCTATTTTTGAGGAAGGTCAATAATCTTGAGCAAGCCTACCAGATAGCCAAATCTTATGAATCCAGATCCTATGCACCTGATCCTGTGAACCTAGCTCTTATGCACCCAGATCCTCTGAACCCAGATCCTATGTACCCATGTCCTATAAGTCTAAGGAACCCATAACCCATAGATCTGAGCCCATGTCCTATGAGCCCAAGGAACCCATAACCCATAGATCTGAACCCATATCCTATGAGCCCAAGGGATCCATAACCCTTAGTCAACCCGAACCCCATAGGATTAGCATCCCTAGATATGAGCCCAGTATTAGTCCACCTCCACTTAGTCGACCCACCCCTACCACCCCTGAGTGCAAGCCAGGTATTAGTCAGGTACCCCTTAGTCGACCCACCCCTGCTACCCCAGACACCAGTCAATTTTTCTTAGCCAACCCCCTCCTACCACCCCATTAGTTCACAAGGATGACATTAAAGTGGAAGTGCATGAAGCTGATATAAACTTAGTGGATGAGTATGAGGGAGAAGAAGAGGAGATACCTATGATGATCTAGAACTAGTTGAACCTGACCATACCCAGACTGAAGCCAACCTAGAGTTAGCTGACCCTGACCATATCCAAACTGAAGCTGTAGTGGAAGAACCGTTAAAGGAAGAGAACCATGATCCTGTGATTGCAACTCTACTTGGGGAGACACTAGAAGAGAGCCCAATTATAGAGCCCAGTCCTGAAATTCATGAACTAGAGAAATTTATTGAGGACATGATCTCTTTAATCTAGTACTCTCAGGAAGAAGTCACCCCTTTGATTTCCATTGAAGATCTCTTCCCTGAAATTAGTGACCCATCCTTCCATAAGGCAGACCCTGTAGGTATATCTCAAACCCGTAAGGTCAACCTCATTAGTCTAGGACTAATCCCTGAAATTCCTTCTTGTATCCTATTCTATCAAATCAACCCTGAACCCTCTTCTTACTTTCTACCCTACCAGACTAACCCTGAATCCACCTCTTATTTTTTACCATTTCTTGAGACTTCTCATGTTTCTCTAACCATTGGATTGCATTTTATAGAAGTTAGCATGTTGCATACATTCGTTAAGCATGTCATGTTTGCATCTTACTTCTGGAGGATCCTATGGCATCTATTGGGAGTGCATGCCAAGTTCTCATCTACATGCCACCCACCTGATAAAGGCTAAGCCCATAGTTATAGTTTAGGGTTTAGTCAAGTCTGCATATCAATAAGTGTTGGCATGAGCCATTTGCCTGTATTAGGTGTTATGAGTTTTTATACTGCATGATTAGAGATTTGCATAAGGAATTGGCCATAAGATTAATGTAAGCAATGATTTTATAACAACATGGTTAATTCCCGAAAAGAGTTCAAGAGCTTGCTAGGAAAATCTTGCGATGATTAGGCTACATACCCGTAGAGCTGGATCCATTAAAGTGATAAAGAATATTAGACCTAGTACCTAAGTTACCACCTAATTAGGCATTAAGCTCAACCTTCAGTATCTTAGACTTAGTTAAGATAGGGAGCCAGCAATTATACCCAATGAGTCTATTGAGATTGACCCTTTCTTTGAGAGCGAACCCATCCTTGAGTGTCCACCATCAAATTAGCCTGTGAGAGAAAAATGATTGATCATATCCTTGATGACCAAGCCATTAGTACCTTGATCAAAGACTACCATGTCACTTGGTTCATTGGCAAGGTCGACCGAGATCTGAGGATTCATAAATCACTCGAGAGGATCCACAATATCTCAACCTAGACCCATCAGAGCAGTACCAGAGTCAGATCAACCTTTACTCCATAGGGTCGAGTTCCTCCCACCCTGGGAGAATTGATGGGGACATCAGATCAAACAAAGATTTCAAGTTTCAATCTCTGATTCATGTGTTGGTCAATTTTTTTGAGTCCTGTAATAAAATGAGCCAGTTGAGTTCACTAAGTTAGTTGTAGTCCCTTGTTTTAGTCCAATATGAGTCCTGTATTTTCCTTCAAGACAAGAACCAAGAGGAGAGTCACTAGACCAGGAGATTCACCAGACCCTCCCCCAATCAGAACTGGATTCCATGCACCTGGACCCCTACTCAGACCTCCCTAGCAATGGCACCCAAGTACCTGGACCTTTCATGCTGCCAAGACCATAAGAGAGCACCCCAGTCCAGACATTAAGTGATGGCACCCCCCAAGCCCAGGACCAAGAAGCCTGTGGCACCTAGCTCATGAAGAAGAGGCACCCCAGATTCCTAGCCTTGGCGCCCCAGCCCAAGGCCCATTCATGTTGGTGCCCCTCCCAGGCTTTGACTCAGTCCAAAATGCCTAAGCTTTGACCCAGTCCAAGATGCCCAGGGTTTGACCAAGTCCAAGCATATGTCTTTCAAGCCTAGCAAGGAGTCAAGGCCCTAGCCCAAAAGGGTTTTCTTGGCCCTCAAGTTATGTTGACTAAGTCCAACATGATACTTGGCCCACAAGTTTTGTACTCTCAGTCTGTATAGGAGTCCAGGAACCTGGGTGAATCTATAAATACCCACCCCCTCCTCTTGTAAATAATCAATATCTTCATGAATGAAAATTGAGAACATTTTCTTGTCTAAGTGTTTCCTCCAATTGGAGTGGGTGTGAGACCCGAGTGCTTATTTCTTGCATGTGCCAACCCTAGCCCCTAGCAACCCTCTTTCCTGCAAACCCTAGCCGACCACTAGCCCTCTCAAAACCCTAAGTTGCCTACCTTCTTCCTAGACCAAGGCCGCCACCCATATCTCCCTTCTTCCACCAAGTCGCCAACACCAAATCACCAAACTCTTGGCCGCCCCTTCCCCTCTCTCTTCCAGGCATGCCCTGGCCTCTAGGCCGCTAGGAGCTCCACTCCAGGCATCCTCTCTAGTAGCCAAGTTCCCCTCTCCAAGCCAAGCACCCTCTTCCCCAAGCAGGCCGCCAGCCATCCCAGCAGCCCTTCCATCACCCCACTCTCTCTTCTTTCAGTTTCATAATTTTTTTATCATCTATGAGCCTAACCCGTGACATGTGTAGGATCCCTTAGGAGAAGCAAGCCACTGGATGAAGTCCTCCTTGTTCCTAAACCAATCTAATAAAAAGCTAGCGGATCCGTGGAAAAGTGGCTAGATCATTAAGGCACCGATCCGAGTGGAGCGAACCCTTCTATGGCTTCAAGATCATCATTGTTAGGTAACACTAACCCTTCCCATCTTTCTTTGTCTGATTTTTGAAGATTGAACATGCACCTAATAGGCCTTCTTAGTTCTAGGATCTTTTATTTGCTTTATCTCTTTGATAGTTCTAGCATGTGGATAGGATTCTAACCATTATACGAAACCCTAACCTAGTATAGTATTTTTTTGGGAATAAATCAATAACAAAATCTGAAATCATTATTTATTTTAATATGATTTTCTTATCCTTCTCATGTCATTCATCTGCATGCATCATGTTAGAATCCCGTCCCTCATCACTCTCCCAGTTATCAACTCCGTGGCCGTTCGCCCAGTGGGGGATTGACATCTTAGGTCCCTTCCCTACTGCATCCGGTCAACAAAAGTTTCTAATGGGCCATCGATTACTTCACCAAGTGGGTCGAGGCCAAACTTCTAGCCCGAATAATGGAGGCAAAGGTCTGGTCCTTCTTCTAAAAGTCTATAATGTACCGATTTAGCCTCCTACACTCGATCTATTGGGATTTGCGTGGTGCTCCCAAGCTTTGGAGAGACTTAGGAGACCATGACAGGGATGCTGGAGGTGATCCCTGGGTGCTTGGAGGTGTGCCAAGCATTTTCTAGAGGTATTCCAGGGGAGCTCGAGATCTGGGTTTGGAGATCTTGAGGTTGGAGTCAGCTCGGGCTATAGAGTCGACTCCTGTGGGTCGACAGCAGGATTGAGTTCTGGTCGAGTCGGCTCAAGGTCTGTTCGAGTCAACTCATGGTCTAGTCGAGTCGGCTAGAGGTATATTCGAGTCAACTCTTCTGATGGGTTTAGATCTCATGTGTTGGCCTAGGGGGAGAGAGAGTTTTGTTGGGCTGAGTCATGTTGACTCAGGGCTATATATATCTTGTAGTAGCCAGAGTGGTATGAAGGGGTCCAAGAGTTGAGCCAGGATAGAAATCCACTTCTCCCCAAAAAACAAGAAAGCCCTCCTCTCTCTGGTTCTCCCTTTGTAGCAATCCCTTGGGGGCACACCTCTGTCACTGGAAGTGGATGGTGTGCCCTGATCCTTCCTGATGATGGATCCTTTCATGCAGAATAAATAAGATGATGCGATGCGGAAGTAAATTAAGACTTTTTTTTTTTTTGTTAGAAGTTGGCTTGACTCAAAAACAAGGCTAACTAATATTGAAAGAAAATATGCACTGAAAGAAAGCACAATTCAAAAGAGTAGATTATCAGAGTAATAAAGAAGTAGGATCGCTGGGGATTGAGAAACCCCCAGACCTAGGGTTTACTCCTCTTCCAAGAAATCGATGAAGAGAGAAGAGAAGGTTTTATACCTGACTGTGATATCTCTCTTTGCTTCAATTGAAGGATACTCTCGAGCAGATTGTAGGATCCTTGGAGATGGGGTATCTTCGCAATGGATCCTCGGATTGTAGTCCTATGGCAAGGTTGGCCTTCTTCTCGTACTCTGGATCTGGAAAAGATGAAGAACAAGATAAGGATGTAAGAAACTCAAGGAAGAGACCTTTACCTGGGATAGCTCCGGACTGCTCGAACTTTGAAGATGAGGGAAGAGTATGGAGGTGGCGGTGGAAGATGGAGTGGATTTAGGGTTTGGCTGGTAGGGCGGCGGCTTGCAGATGAAAAGGACCTAGGGCTTGATATAGTGGGCGGTCGCTTGGAGAAGGAGATGGCGGCCTTGAATGAAGTGGGAATAAGGTTTAGGAATTTGGGTGTTGGTGGCTAGGATGATGAAAGGAAATTAGGGTTGGCGGCCAGGAATGAAAGCGGGGCAGGGTTTTGGTAACTTTGGAGATCTCTCACCTCCTCAAGGCTCCAATGGAACCCGGATTTACTCCCTCATGGAGCTCAACACTCAAAGAAGTGCGGAAGAAGAGAACACAAGGTTGCTCAACACAAGACAAGATTTCATTTACTCATTTTAATCAAAAGATTACATAAGGGTCCAATATATAGACCTTGCAAGAGAAACAAAATTATACTACTTCCCATGTGAGACTAAACATTCATCCTAAGCATGAAAAACTTTTTCTTGACCGACCAGGCTTCTTTCCTTGGAGTGGGCGGCCTCAAATGCAAGGTAATGGCTTCATATGGCAGGTATGTGGGGCACCTCCTAGTTCTTCTCCTTAAGTCATGGGTTTTCCTTCCATGACTTGCTCTTTCTTGGAAGAAAATACTCATCTCCTAGTCTTTCTGCCCAAGACTAGGCTCATTCGATTCATAGCCAGGTACTTTAGGTAGGTGTGGGGGCCTACCTTGAAGTCCTCTCCAAGAAAAATCCCCTGCTCCTTTAGCTTGGTTACTTTTGGCAGCTTGTGGGCGCCTTCCTTGACTTCTCCTAAGAAAATTTTCTTGCTCTCTTGGGCATGGGGACCAGGGACACTGGGATGAAATGTGGCGCCAACTGGTCCTGGGAGTGTGGCGTCCACTTGCATTTGGCCTTGGAAGAAAAAATGATGCCCTAGGGAATGGCGCCAACCAGGACTTGACTTGGACTTAGACTGAGTCAACATGACTCAACAAAATGAAATGCATACTCAAAGAAATAAAATAACCTGGTTGATCAGGTCAACCCTTATTACAAACCCTAATCTTCAGGCAAGGTCATTCAGAGATCCAGATGGAACCCTGAAGTCTTCTTCTGATTCTGGTGCCCGCACAAATTCTCCCGGGATGGGAAGAACTCGACCCTGTCGAGTAAGGCTCAAGTTGGCTCTGGTATCTCTCCAAGAGATCTGGATCCAGCTCTTATAATTCATCTCGGAAGATCCAAGAGTCATCGGAATCTGGCCTTCCTTGCCAGCGGACCAGATATCTTTGGTATCTTCAATTACGAGTAGAGATAACCTGATTGTCCAGGATCTTTTCAATCTATTCTTTCCTCACTGGTCAGTTTGTTGGTGGACACACAGGGTTGGGTTCACTCTCAAGAACAGGATTAGGCTCAAAAGGCTCACTGGGAATCACAGCTGGCTCTCTATACTCTACTAGGTCTGTAATGTTGAAAGTGGGGCTAATGCCTAGTTTTGGAGGCAACTCGAGCATATAGGCATTGGATCCTACTCTCTTCACCACTCTAAATGGTCCAGCTCCTCTAGCATGTAACTTTCTAACGTTCCAGGAGAAAACCGTTCAGGCCTTAACCTAATCATTACATTGTCTCCCTCAACAAAAGTTTTGACTCGCTTTGAGAATCAGCCAACTTCTTATAAGTTTCATTACTTAAATTTATTTTGGCATGAATTTCTTGTTCTAGATCCTTAGCACTAATTAGGTTCACTCCAGTCTTCATCTCTTTGACCTTATTGGGTCCTTTAGCTACCTTGTCCTTAGGAGGGACTGAATGGATTGTGATCTTTTTCCATTAAAACTAAAGACACAGGTATTGGATTTTCCTAAGAAGGTGGCATCATGATCATATAACCAAGGTCTCCCAAGAATTATACTGCTCACCCCCATGGGTAAGACATCACACCAAATCTTCTCTTGATAGGATTGCATCTGGATTTGGACCTGACATCTAGACTGGATGGGTATAGAGGTAGAGTCTACCCAAGAAACCTTATAGGGGTTGGGGTGGGGGACTGGGGTTAAGCCTAACATTTTGACAGTAATAGCAGAAATGGCATTCACACAGCTCCCACTATCTATGATGATCTTACATACCTTATCCCCTAATTTAAGGAAAGTATGTAGGATGTTAGTCCTATGCCAATCCTCCTGAACTCTACTCTGGGACAGGATGCATCTCACAACTCCTAACTGGTCAGACTCTATGGGTTCCTCCTCTCCTTCAAACTCATCAACCAAGTTCATTCCGGCCTCATAAACTTCTTCAAATTCCTCATTGGGCCCGAAATTCTCTTCCTCTCCCTCTTTTATGTAAAGGGATCTACGTGGGCACTGGCTAGAAACATGACCTACCCTATGGTACTTAAAACGGGCTATGGCTGTACACTGGCTGGAGATATGACCTGGTTTCTGACACTTAAAACAGGTGATACTAGAACTAGGGGCTCTTTGGGTGTCAGGTGCCTTACCTTTGTCCATGGGCCTAGGGGTGGGAATACCCTGAAAAGGTTTGCTAGGGGTAACTTGGCTAGGTCCATTTATTGGGATTGGGGCACTAACCCTAGAAGGTATAGGTCCTCTCTAAAATTTCTTAGTGTTCAGTGCAATCTGATAGGCTTGGTCTAGGTCAGTAACCTCTCTCAGAAACAACTCCTTCTTAATGTCTTCCCTAAGTCCAGCCCTAAATCTAGACAAAGTGACCTCATGGGCTTCACTCACATCACATCTCATCAAGTACTCATCAAAGGTGACTATGTAGTCTGAGACAGATCAGTTCCCCTGTTTCAAGGTTTGCCATTGGTCTAACAGATTTTGCTGGTATGAAATGGGTAGGTACTTATCTCTAAGCTTCTCTTTCATACCCTGCCAAGTGGTTATGGGCTCAACATTTCGTCTCATAGTGGTTAGCTCAATGTTCTCCCAGTATAACCTAGCTTGACGCACTAACTTCATCTTGGCAAACTTGAACTTCCTTTCCTCAGACATGGTATACCACTCAAAGTACTGGTCCATCTCACCCTCCCAATCAGAATACACCTTAGGGTTTAAGCTACCATCAAAAGTGGGTGCATCTAATTTGATGTTCCGGATGAACCTATCATCTCTATCTTCAGGCTCTGGGTCAGGCCTCCTATGATTAGGTTCAGGATCTCTGTATAAAGGTATTCTAGGCTCCTGGTGTGGGTGAGGTTGAGGCACATTAAAATCTGGGTCAGGAGTCCAATTCTGATTTCTAGGTTCCTCAGGTACTTGGACTCGATCCCTAAGCTGGGTAAGATCCTTACGGACTTGATCCCTAAACTGGGCAACAGTATCAGTCATATCCTGACTCAATTTGGTCATACTTTCGGTAAGAGTTCTAATCATGGCCTCTAAATCAGGTTTGGTTTGACCAGGTTGGTAGGGTACTCCGTTCCGGGTGGACATGATGATGCAAGCAAGCACACCAAATGAGACTCGACTGAAACGACTACAGGCTAACTAGACCTAGAGCCCAAACTAGATGCCCAATCAGAGTAGCAAGCTAGCCTGTAGTAACTCGAGACTCAGCCAGGCAGGTGTAAGGGGAGTGTTAGGTCCCTAATTGCCAATCCTAGACACCAATCAGTGATTGGCCAAGTAGGCGGACCAGCACACAAGCCCTTCGGGATAGAATCCCTGAACCACCGTTCTAGACACTGAGTACAAAGCACACACAGAGTAACTAGACAAACTGACTCAACACTAGCCTAGACCCGACCAGTTGGTGTCCCTAGCCCACTAGGGCAAATTAGGTCTAATTAATTTTAAGATTAAAGGCTTAGGTTTGAATGCACGGGAGGTGATTTTGGGCTAAGAAGAGGGTCTCAATCCTCCCCTTATGTTGCAGCTTTGGTGCCCTTAAGATAGATTCAATTTATGCACACTCAAATAAAAAAAATAGCTTGCAGAAAATAAAAAAATAGAACAGCAGTAAAATTGATCTCAGAAAATCTATATAAATTAATAAATCATAAAAATTTTATGTAAATTACTTTTAATTATACTGGTTCCAGCAAAATAAGAATTACTTAATTTAGATTTTTCTGTAGGGAGAAACATTTCAAATAACAGGGCAGTTACTTGCAGAAAACAGAACGTGTGTCCCGTTTACAATCCCTGCCAGAAGTTATAACCCAGTGGCACACCTACATGCCCTAGGAACCCCCGTGGAATGGGAGGAGGAGGCTTGCGTCTTGCTTGTTCCTAGGACCGGACGGCCAGGGGAGTCTACTCCAGGCAGCAAAAGTAAAAAGGAACGAAAAAATAATCAAACAAGCAAGAACCCTAGACAGGGCTCTGATACCAAAAATGATGCAGAACAAATAAGATGATGCGATGCGGAAGTAAATTAAGACTTGTTTTTTTTTTTTTTTTTTTTTTTTGTGTGTTTTGTTAGAAGTTGGCTTTACTCAAAAACAAGGGTAACTAATATTGAAAGAAAATATGCACTGAAAGAAAGCACAATTCAAAAGAGTAGATTATCAGAGTAATAAAGAAGTAGGATCGCTGGGGATTGAGAAACCCCCAGACCTAGGGTTTACTCCTCTTTCAAGAAACAGACGAAGAGAGAAGAGAAGGTTTTATACCTGACTGTGATATCTCTCTTTGCTTCAATTGAAGAACACTCTCGAGCAGATTGTAGGATCCTTGGAGACGGGGTATCTTCGCAATGGATCATCGGATTGTAGTCCTATGGCAAGGTTGGCCTTCTTCTCGTACTCTGGATCTGGAAAGGATGAAGAACAAGATAAGAATGAAAGAAACTCAATGAAGAGACCTTTACCTGGTGTTACAACCGTGATAGTGACGTGGCCAGGCTCAGGTGCCGCCGAATGCGATCGAGCCACGTGGAAGTTCCTCCGGCCGAGTCAGCGCCACGTCTTCAAGGCCAGGATCGGCAAGACTACACCGCCCGACGACTGTCTAAGGCAAACTGCCCTCGCCGAGGTCGAGCTCGGCTCGGAGTTCCTCTACCACCCCATTGGCGCCCGGACCCGGAGGGGTCCGCCTAAATGAGGTCGGCCGAGGTCAAGCGACCTCCTGCCACCTCGCCAGGTGTCCACCCAGGAGGGGTCCACCTAAGCCGAGGTCGGCCGGTCCTTCGCCCTTCGCCAGGTGGCCACCCGGGGACGGGCCCACCTCGACCGAAGCCAGGCGACCTCCTGCCACCTCGCCAGGTGTCCACCCAAGAGGGGTCCACCTGGGCCGAGGTCGGCCGGTCCTTCGCCCTTCGCCAGGTGGCCACCCGGGGACGGGCCCACCTCGGCCGAAGCCAGGCGACCTCCTGCCACCTCACCAGGTGTCCACCCAAGGGGTCAACCTGGGCCGAGATCGGCTGGTCCTTCGCCCTTCGCCAGGTGGCCACCCGGAGACGGGCCCACCTCGACCGAAGCCAGGCGACCTCCTGCCACCTCGCCAGGTGTCCACCCAGGAGGGGTCCACCTAAGCCGAGGTCGGCCGGTCCTTCGCCCTTCGCCAGGTGGCCACCTGGAGACGGGCCCACCTCGGCCGAAGCCAGGCGACCTCCTGCCACCTCGCCAGGTGTCCACCCAGGAGGGCTCCACCTAAGCCGAGGTCGGCTGGTCCTTCGCTCCTCACCAGTTGGCCCCCGAAGACGGGTCCAACTCAGCCGAGGTCAGACCGCTCGTACGGAGAGGGTCCCAGGGAGAGAGAAATGGGCCCCGAGGCCATCCCTCGGGCCGTACGAATCCCAGACGGTGCTCCGTACGGAGGGCGGCGGCACGCGGAACATCACTTGCATCGGCCCGATAGGTCCCGCAGCCGAGAGACGCGATCCTGACGGAACAGGCCCCATAGATGGATGGCGCCCACACTTGGGGAAGAGAGCGCTCTCGCTGGGCCCGAGGCCTGACCGGCCGCCTTGCCAGCGCCGCCCTCCCTTTTTCTCTTCTGTCTTTGCCTCTTCCCTGCTAGGCCCGGCGGACGAGGTCGGAAAGCCGCCTGGCCCCCTTCACCGAAAAGGGAAAAGAGAAAAGGACGGGGGAGGGGAGTTTCCCAGGAGGAAAAGACAAGCGCACAACGAAAGGAGATAAAGAGGGAGGAATCTGGGGACGACAAGGTAAGCGAACAAGCCTGGGGACGAAGAAGAAGCTGTGTCAAGAGGCTTCGCTCCGAGAGAAAAACCAGAGATCCCGAGAGGGGATCATTCGGCGTGAGCTCGGCAGGGAGGCCCGGCCGAAGCTTTGGTCCCCAGAGCAACTCTCTCACTAGTAAACTCTCTAAGTCTGGAACCCTTTCGGGGGTCCGTCTGGAGAGTCTGTTCCCTCTCGTCGTCTACTGACTTGACCGTCGGAGCTCCCTCGCCGGGAACCCCGGCCAGGGTCTTCTAACCCCTTTTTTGCAGGTTCGCCGCGGGAAGGGAGGCTCCCTCGACAGGCGGTCAGGAGGGATCGGCGGATCCGTGGCACGGGCGTGGTGGCGAGAGCGGCAACAGATTGGCGCACCAGGTAGGGGGCAGGACACTGAACCCCAGCGGGAGCCAGCTTTCTGCAGGTGTCACGCTCTCCAACAATGGTGGTCACTCGTGGTCGCGAGGCGTCCACCAGTCGTGTGGGGGAGGTCCACTCCCCTCCGGGGGGCCACAGCCCCGAAAGGGAGCTTCGGCTCCCCCTCCTCTTTCACAGCAGCCTACCCCGGCGGACGGACCCCTTGCGGCCGTCATCCAGCAGCTGCAGACCTTGACCTCAGCGGTCCGACAGCTTCAGCATCAGCAACGGTCCCTGGCCACCCAGCCGCAGCCAGGGACCCCCACGGCCCGAGCTGCGGGGCAGCGTGGGAGCCTGCGCTCAATTCAGGGTAGGCCATCCCATCCGAGGGCCATCTCCAACCCCCGGGGGAGCCACCAAGCTTCCGCAAAGAGAAACTACTCCGGTTCGGAGGATCACGAGAGCCGATCCCCAGTCGACGGGGCCGAAACGATGCATCGCAGCAAGCGACACCGAGGCCAGACCTCGCGCCGAGACGATCGGTGCCCCCTTCACCCGCAGTCTCGGTGGAAGACTCCACCAACGAAGCCATCAGGCGCCAGGCCGAGAGGCGCCTGGAGGAGCATGAGCGCAAGCTGGCGGAGTTCGCCCGCCGATTCGCCGACCTGCAGAACTCGTCGGCAGACCCGGCGGGCTATGACTCCCGCCCCCCTTTCTCTGAAGAAATCCAGGCGGAACCGATCCCGAAACGGTTCCGCATGCCGCAGGTGGATCCCTACGACGGGACCACTGACCCCCTGGACCATTTGGAGAACTATAAAGCTCTCATGAGGGTCCAGGGTGCCACCGACGCTCTTCTGTGTATCGCCTTCCCGGCAACCCTCCGGAAGGCCGCTCGAGTCTGGTTTACCCTCATCGAGCCCGGATCCATTTGCTCCTTCCATCAGCTGGAAGGAAGGTTCGTGGCACACTTCGACGCTTGTCGAAAGGTGCCGAGAGAGGTGGACAGCCTCTTCTCCATCCGCCAGCAGGACCAGGAGCTGCTCCGGGACTACAACACCCGGTTCAAGACCGCAGCCCTGGAGATTTACAGCTTGGACGAGCCCGTCGCCATGCTGGCTTTGAAGCGCGGGCTCAAGACGTCCAGCCTGACCTACTCCCTGGACAAGAAGCCGCCCAGGACGTACTCCGAACTCCTCCTCCGCGCCCACAAGTACATCCGAGCGGAGGAGGCTGACCGCACCCGTCGAGAGTTGGACGGGAAGACTCCGAAGAAGCCGCTCCCGAGGGACGCCCCGGGAGCTCGGAGGCCCGGGCCGTCTACCGACCCTCGCCCGAATCCAAGGCCGAGGGGCGAAGCCACTCCCGAGCAAAGGTACACCCCTCTCCTCGCACCTCGAATGAAGATCCTCATGGAAATCGAGGGCGAGCGCTACCTCCGCCGACCTCCTCCTCAGAATCCGAGAGCCGTCTGAGACAAATCGAAGTACTGCCAGTTCTACCGCGAGCACGGGCATGACACAGAGGAGTGTCGCCACCTGAAATGGGAGATTAAGGAGCTGATTAGGAGGGGTTACCTCAGGAAGTTCGTTAAGAACGAGGCCCCCTCTGAAGGGCAGCCGCTCGCGGCCTTACCACCTGTCCCTGCGATCGACAACCGCCCAACGGAGAAGCCCGTGGGCATGATCTCACGCGGGTCCGATCGAGCGACGAAGAGAGCCCGGGAAGTCAGGAACCCAGAGAATGTAATCCCTCCCAAGGGGAGGGAAGTTAATGATAATGTAAACAACGATGCCGTGGTGGTCGAGATGACCATCGCGAAGCATCCTGTACATCGAATCATGGTGGATAGTGGAAGCTCGGTTGATGTACTTTTTTACGACGCTTTCTCTCGGATGAACTTATCCCCCGATCAGCTGAAACCAGTGCACACCCCCCTGGTAGGTTTTACAGGGGACTCCATGGGGGTCAAGGGGGAGATCACTCTCCCGGTCACCGCCGGATCCCCACCCCGGCAGGCGACCGTCCTAATAACATTCACCGTCGTCAGGCTCCCTTCGCCTTACAACGCCATTCTCGGGCATCCCGGGCTCAACCAACTGGATGCCACCATCTCCACGAGGAGGCTGTTGGTGCAGTTCCCCACGCCTTCCGGGCTCGGGGAGATAAGGGGACGACCTAGCCAGTCCCGCTCTGCCTCCAGACAGTCCCGAGCGCCAAGGGCGCGGAGCTCGCCCATGATGTCGATGACCTCGATCTGAGAGAGAAGGAACCCAGGGGAGGGCCCGTAGAGCGCCTGCTGACTTTTCCCCTCGGTTCGGACCCCCTGAAGATGGTGCAAGTCGGGGCCCAGCTCCCCGAAGAAGAGCAACCCGCCTGCTGGAATTCCTCCGCACCAACGCTGACGTGTTCGCCTGGTCAGCGGCCGACATGCCGGGCATCCCGCCCGAGGTCATCATGCACAGGCTAAACGTGGACCCAAATTGCCACCCGGTCCGCCAGAAGAAGAGAAGCTTCTCCATGGAGAGGAAGAAGGCGATCAACGAGGAAGTGGAGAAGCTCCTCGCCGCCGGTTTTGTCCGAGAGGTCCAGTACCCCAGTTGGCTGGCAAACGTGGTCATGGTAAAGAAGAGTAGTGGTAAGTGGAGGATCTGCATGGACTACACCGACCTCAACCGAGCTTGCCCGAAGGACAGCTTCCCTCTTCCAAAGATCGACCAACTGGTCGACACCACCTCGGGGCATCGCCTCCTATCGTTCATGGACGCCTTCTCCGGATACAACCAGATCCGGATGAACCCGGAGGACGAAGAGCACACCGCCTTCATAACTGATCGCGGGACTTTTTGCTACAGGATGATGCCCTTCGGCCTCAAGAACGCGGGGGCGACGTACCAACGCCTGGTCAGTAGAATTTTCAAAGACCAGATAGGCCGCAACATGCAGGTGTACGTGGACGACATGCTGGTGATGTGCAAACCCGATTCGGACCACGTGGCTGACTTGGCGGAGACGTTCGGCAACCTCCGACGCCATCAAATGAAGCTGAACCCGGCGAAGTACGCCTTTGGCGTCTCCGCTGGGAGATTCCTAGGATTTATGGTGACCCAAAGAGGAATCGAGGCCAACCCGGAGAAGGTCCAGGCCATCCTGGATATGGAGCAGCCCGCCTCCAAGAAGCAAGTGCAGTAGCTAACCGGCCGAGTCGCGGCCCTTAGCCGTTTTATCTCCAGGTCGGCGGACCGCTGCCGTCCCTTCTTCAAGGTGCTGAGGAAGATGAATGACTTTGCTTGGACTGAGGAATGCCAGCGGGCCTTCGAGGAGCTGAAGAAGACGCTTGCATCGCCACCGTTGCTGTCCAGGCCCGAGGAGGGAGAGGAGCTTACCCTCTACCTGGCGGTTACCCCGAAAGCCGTCAGCTCTGTCTTGGTCCGAACCGACGGCCAGGGGCTCCAGCGACCGGTGTACTATACCGCAAGCTTCTCCGTGATGCGGAGCTCAGGTATTCTCGGCCCGAAAAACTTGTTTTTGCGCTAATAGTGTCTGCCCAGCGTCTCAGGCCCTATTTCCAAGCGCACCCCATCGCCGTCTTGACGGATCAACCGCTGAAAGCGATGCTCAGCCGACCCGATACTTCGGGACGATTGGCCAAGTGGGCACTGAAGCTCAGCGAGTTTGACATTACGTACAGGCCAAGGTCGGCCATGAAGGCACAGGTGCTGGCCGACTTCTTGGTCAAATGTGCAGGCTTGGGCAAGGAGCCCGAGGAAGGCCCCCCGGTCCAGCCAATGGAGGTTGGCACCGATGAGCCCGGAGAGGACGCCTGGATCCTCCATGTAGACGGAGCCTCAAACTCCGGCGGGAGCGGAGCTGGGCTCATCCTTGCCAACGGCGACGGGGTCATCACCGAATGCGTACTCCGTTTCCAATTCCCCGCAACAAATAACCAGGCGGAGTACGAGGCACTCCTTGCCGGACTGAGAGTCTCCCGCGAGCTGGGCGTAACTAACCTCAAAGCTTTCACCGACTCCCAGCTCATGGCGGGACAGGTATCCGGGGAGTACATCGCACACGACCCCCAAATGGCAAAATACTTGGAGCTCGTCAAGGCGGGCGCGTCCAGATTCCGGCGCTTCAACATCTTCCACATCCCCCGCAGGGAGAACGCCCGTGCGGATGCTCTCTATCGGCTGGCGACCCTGCCGGACCCAATGCTGGGATGTGCTCATGTGGAGCGTCTGGAGATCCCAAGCCTCGAAGCACCGGTGGAAGTCCATCAGGTCAGCCACGAACCCAGCTGGATGGACAAGTACGTTGCGTACATCACTAGTGGCACCCTGCCGGAGGACCGCGAGGCGGATCGCCTCATCAGGAAGAAGGCCGTGCGGTTCGTCCTGATGGACGGGCAGTTGTATCGAAGATCCTACTCCTACCCCCTCCTCAAGTGCGTAGGACCCACGGAAGCCAAGCTTGTGCTCCAGGAGATTCACGAAGGCATCTGCGGGAACCACGTGGGGGGCAAGGCATTGGCATACAAGGCCCTCCGTCAGGGCTACTTCTGGGAGACAATGAAGGAAGACGCCGCCGACTTCGTGAAGAAGTGCGACCGGTGCCAACGTCACGCCACGGTGCAGCGACAACCCTCCAACCCAATCTCCCAGCTCTCAGCCCCCTGGCCGTTCGCCCAGTGGGGGATGGACCTCCTGGGCCCATTCCCGCCGGCGTCTGGCCAGCGGAAGTTCTTGATAGTGGCCATCGACTACTTCACGAAGTGGGTCGAGGCCGAACCCTTGGCAAGGATCACCGAAGCAAACGTCGCCAAGTTCTTTTGGAAGTCCATCGTCTGCCGCTTCGGCCTCCCCCACACCGTGGTCACCGACAACGGGCGCCAATTCGACTGCCGGGAGTTCAAAGAATTCTGCAGCGACCTCGGCATCAGGCATCGCTTTACCTCGGTGGCGCATCCTCAGACTAATGGGGAGGCCGAAGTCACGAACAGGACCATTCTTCAAGGCCTCCGCACGCGGCTGGACCAGGCCAAGGGCAGGTGGGCCGACGAGCTTCCCAGCATCCTCTGGGCATACCACACCACCTCGAGGATGGCTACCGACGAAACCCCGTTCAGCCTCGTCTTCGAAGCCGAGGCAGTTATCCCGATCGAGCTCAGCCTACCCACACTGCGTGTGGAGCAATATGACGAGACAGAAAACCCAGCCAGGATGATGCTCAACCTTGACCTTCTCGAGGAAATGATAGACAAGGCCCGAGTCCGAATGGCGGCGTATAGGCAACGTGTGGCCAGATATTACAACTCCCGAGTGCGGCCGAAGGTTTTCCGTCCCGGAGACTTGGTCCTCCGGCGCGCTGAAGCTTCCCAGCCACAGGAGTGCGGCAAGCTATCACCCAACTGGGAAGGCCCATATCGGGTGGCAGAAGCCCTCCCTCATGGAGCATATTACTTGGAGGAATTGGGAGGTGCCAGGTTCCCCTGGACGTGGAACGCCTCGAACCAGAGGATGTACTATCAGTAATGTAAGGCTCCCTGTTCCTGTAACAAAGCTCCCCCATTTCAAACACTCCCTTCTCACTTCGACAAGAAGGCCTACGGCATCGGGTTCAGTCCGCAGATCCTGGGCTTCGGCCTGGAAGGTGGCGCAGAACCTAGTTCGCCCATGCAATCCCGGAGAACAGCTCGGCAAGCCGCGCAAGGCTTGAGAAAGCCTGCGGCATCGAGCTCAGTTCGGAGATCCTGGGCTTCGGCCTGGAAGGTGGCGCAGAACCTAGTTCGCCCACGCAAGCCCGGAGAACAGCTCGGCAAGCCGCGCAAGGCTTGAGAAAGCCTGCAGCATCGAGCTCAGTCCGGAGATCCCGGGCTTCGGCCTGGAAGGTGGCGCAGAACCTAGTTCGCCCACGCAAGCCCAGAGAACAGCTCGGCAAGCCGCGCAAGGCTTGAGAAAGCCTGCGACATCGAGCTCAGTCCGGAGATCCTGGGCTTCGGCCTGGAAGGTGGCGCAGAACCTAGTTTGCCCACGCAAGCCCGGAGAACAGCTCAGCAAGCCGCGCAAGGCTTGGGAAAGCCTGCGGCATCGAGCTCAGTCCGGAGATCCTGGGCTTCGGCCTGGAAGGCGGTGCAGAAACCATGTTGCCTACGCAAGCATGAAGGCGATCCCAAAGACGGGCCCGCTTAAGGCCTACTCTGCCGCCATGCGATCCGGGAGGCCCCAACCTTCGATTTGAGCAATGGAAGGACCAGGCCTGTAATTGTTTCAAGCATTCCATGCCAACGTCTCAGAAAGGAGGAAAAAGAAAAGTGAGATAAGATGAACTCGAAATTTTGACAAACTAAGACTTTTATTGATGAAAGTGGCCAGTACAAGCTGGGAGTCCCGACAGGCCGGGAGTCCCCAAAAGAAGAAAATACAGAAGAAAAAAAAAAAAAAGGAAAAGGCACTACAACAGCAAAGCGGGGAGAAGGCGCCGGACTCAGTGTGATGCAGGGTCGGAGCCATCTGCCGGGGGTGCAGGCGCCGCGTACTCGACTTCTACGGTGGCCGGCTCTTGAGGCTGCTCCGGAGCCGCAGCTTCGCTGGTCGACGGTGCCGCAGGAGTTGCGTCGGCCACACCGGAAGCCCTGCTCTCGACTCCTGGCCTCCTGCCTCCGATCACCACCCCGCTAAGATCCAGCTCGGGGAAGAAGGCCCCCACCTTCTCCCGGCACATCCGAAACCCCTTCAAGAAGGAGTCCACGGCGGCCTCACGAACCTCCGACGTGTACTCGTCGGAGGCCTGGAATTTCGGGACGGCCTCCTGCGCCTCCCGCTTTGCGGCCTCCAGGAGCCCGTTGATGTACGCGCTCCGGTCCCTCGCCGCGCTCGCGTCTCGCCGGGCCTCCTCCAACTGGCGCTCCAGCCACTGGGAGTGGGCCTGCAGGCGGGCCTTCTCCGCCGCGTCCTCCTCCGTGCGGCGTTGGTAGGAGGTCCGCTCCTCCGACAGGGAAGCCTCCAGCTCCTTGTTCCGCCCCTCGGAATGCGCCAGGTCAGACTGGAGGGCCTGGTTGCTGGCTCGCAGCTCGACCCCCTTCTCCATGAGGTCTTTGACGTCAACCGCGAGCTTGCCGAGCTTCAACTCCTTCTCGGCGTCCCTTTTGGCGTTCCCTACGAGGAAATTCCTCAACAGGAGAACGTCGTTCCCGATCTGCAACAACAAGAGCAAAACAGGTCAGGAGAAAAGAAGCTAGGTCTCGAAAGAAAAGAAGGGAAAGGAAGAAGCTCGGGCTTACCGTGAAGAGCTGCGGGAGGATCCCGAGCAGCGCATCTGCGTAATCCCGGCCGCCCCGAGCTCGGCGGTCCTGGGCGGTGGAGGCATACTCCATGATCTTCTCCGCGAGCCCTTTGTCACGGATGACCGAGTCCCGGTGGGTGATCACCGGTGCTGGAGCTGTCAGGCCGGCTCCTGCGGCGGCCGCCCCCTCAATTGAGGCCACGGTCGACGGGCCGGCGGTGGCCACGGGCTGCGCTATCGAGGTGGCGGCGACGACGGGCCCGGCAACGGACGGAGCTGCAGGTGGTGGAGCCCTCTCAGCAGCGGTGCCACCAGGTCGCGCAGCCGGAGCATCAGCGGCCCCGCCCTGAGGCAACCTGGGCGGGGGAACGGAGGCAATCGGGCTGGGCACGGTCGTCGTCACGACCTCCCGGCTCGCCTCTGTACGAGCCCTCTTCGCCGCGGGCTCGTCCACCTCAATGACATCCCGCTGGGCTGCGCCCTCCAGGAGGTTCTCCAGCGAAAATTTCATCCCTGCAACACAAAGGAACGGAAAGTCAGCCAGCTCGGTCATGAAGAAAAAGGGGGGCAGAAGTCAAAGTGGGGCCGAGTCTCACCCGTCTCGTGGATGGGACTGATCCCGGCCTCAAAAAGGTTCTGCTCCAAAAGCAGAACCTCGAGTGCCGGGACCACATCGCTCAGGAGCTGGGAGTAAGACTCCTGGTCTGCCAACTCGACCCGAGAATTTCGGTTCGGGGTCCGGTCCGGTTCACTCCAGGCCCAGTCGACGTCTTCGACTGAGGCGAAGAAAAATCGGCTCTTCCAGCCCTTGACCGAGGAAGGGAGGTCGAACCAGAGACACCTGGGCCGGGATGAAATGTACCACCAGCCGTCATCGGTGGAGCACTTCTTCAGGGTGAACATGGCCCTGAAGAGGGAGAAACGGGCAACGAACCCGTGGAAGTGACAGAAGACAATAAAAGAGAAGATGACCCGGATGGCATTAGGAGCCAGCTGGGCCGGGACAAGCCGGAAGTGGCTGAGGAAAGAAAGAAAAAAGGGATGCAGAGGAAACCGAAGACCCCCAAGGAGGAAGTCTTCGTAGAAGGCTATGCGGCCGGGGCCACTCATGGTGACGCGCTCCCCGGACCGCGGAACAAACAAGCGAATTGACCCCGGGATACCATAGGCATCCTGGAGCAGAGAAAGATCACCTTCGGTCATGGTAGAAGCATGACCGGAGGGACCGGCAGGAAGAAGAGGTGGAGCAGGAAGAGAACGGAGGGGCACAGCAGCTGCAACCGGAGGGGACCGGATCCCCCTGGGGATGCCAATGGTGACACCCCCGGGTTGCAGCCGCCGGCGGATCTCCTCCGGGATCATCTCCTCATCTGAGGAGGAAGAAGATGGAGTCCTCGACCGGGATGGACCGGCCTCGTCCGGATTGGAAGAGACGTGGCGACGGCGCGCCATGGAAAAGAGAAGGACAGAGGATCGAAGAGAAAAGAAAAGAGAGAGAAGGAAGGGGACCGGAGAAGGAGAAGGAGGCACTCACCGAAAATACGCCAGACGAGTGCAAGGCAACAGGAGTTAGCCTGCAGCAAACCGCCCACGAAGCAAAGGGAAAGGCCTCGTTCTGGAAAGTCCCCTCCCTTTCAAACTCAGCCGACAGTGGCCGTACCCGTCATTCCGCCTCAGGCCACTGGACGATCGCCACATGGGCGCACGCCCGACACCGACGCCTCGTTAGCAGAGTAACGGCCTCTGCCTCGAAGCGACGCATTAATTATGGGCAAGTGGGCGATGCGTGGCGGCTCCCCATAGGTTTTCAGCCGCATCGAGCCACGGCGATGAGGATCGTGGCAATTATGATGCAAGATCTTCGCCTCTCCATGTCATGTCCGCATTTAATCCCGACGTTCCGTTCTACGATGCCCCGACGGAACGGCGGGCTGGGGGGCAACTGTTACAGCCGTGACAGTGACGTGGCCAGGCTCAGGTGCCGCCGAATGCGATCGAGCCACGTGGAAGTTCCTCCGGCCGAGTCAGCGCCACGTCTTCAAGGCCAGGATCGGCAAGACTACACCGCCCGATGACTGTCTAAGGCAAACTGCCCTCGCCGAGGTCGAGCTCGGCTCGGAGTTCCTCTACCACCCCATTGGCGCCCAGACCCGGAGGGGTCCGCCTAAATGAGGTCGGCCAAGGTCAGGCGACCTCCTGCCACCTCGCCAGGTGTCCACCCAGGAGGGGTCCACCTAAGCCGAGGTCGGCCGGTCCTTCGCCCTTCGCCAGGTGGCCACCCGGGGACGGGCCCACCTCGACCGAAGCCAGACGACTTCCTGCCACCTCGCCAGGTGTCCACCCAAGAGGGACCCACCTGGGCCGAGGTTGGCCGGTCCTTCGCCCTTCGCCAGGTGGCCACCCGGGGACGGGCCCACCTCGACCGAAGCCAGGCGACCTCCTGCCACCTCGCCAAGTGTCCACCAAGAGGGGTCCACCTGGGTCGAGGTCGGTCGGTCCTTCGCCCTTCGCCAGGTGGCCACCCGGAGACGGGCCCACCTCGACCGAAGCCAGGCGACCTCCTGCCACCTCGCCAGGTGTCCACCCAGGAGGGGTCCACCTAAGCCGAGGTCGGCCGGTCCTTCGCCCTTCGCCAGGTGGCCACCCAGAGACGGGCCCACCTCGACCGAAGCCAGGCGACCTCCTGCCACCTCGCCAGGTGTCCACCCAGGAGGGGTCCACCTAAGCCGAGGTCAGCTGGTCCTTCGCTCCTCACCAGTTGGCCCCCGGAGACGGGTCCAACTCAGCCGAGGTCAGACCGCTCGTACGGAGAGGGTCCTAGGGAGAGAGAAACGGGCCTCGAGGCCATCCTTCGGGCCGTATGAATCCCAGACGGCGCTCCGTACGGAGGGCGGTGGCACGCGGAACATCACTTGCATCGGCCCGACAGGACCCGCAGCCGAGAGACGCGATCCTGATGGAACAGGCCCCATAGATGGATGGCGCCCACGCTTGGGGAAGATAGCGCTCTCGCTGGGCCCGAGGCCTGACCGGCCGCCTTGCCAGCGCCGCCCTCCCTTTTTCTCTTCTGTCTTTGCCTCTCCCCTGCTGGGCCTGGCGGACGAGGTCGGAAAGCCGCCTGGCCCCCTTCACCAATAAGGGAAAAGAGAAAAGGACGGGGGAGGGGAGTTTCCCAGGAGGAAAAGACAAGCGCACGATGAAAGGAGATAAAGAGGGAGGAATCTGGGGACGACAAGGTAAGCGAACAAGCCTGGGGACGAAGAAGAAGCAGTGTCGAGAGGCCTCGCTCCGAGAGAAAAACCAGAGATCCCGAGAGGGGATCATTCGACGTGAGCTCGGCAGGGAGGCCCGGCCGAAGCTTTGGTCCCTAGAGCAACTCTCTCACTAGTAAACTCTCTAAGTCTGGAACCCTTTCGGGGGTCCGTCTGGAGAGTCTGTTCCCTCTCGTCGTCTACTGACTTGACCGTCGGAGCTCCCTCGCCGGGAACCCCGGCCAGGGTCTTCTAACCCCTTTTTTGCAGGTTCGCCGCGGGAAGGGAGGCTCCCTCGACAGGCGGTCAGGAGGGATCGGCGGATCCGTGGCACGGGCGCGGCGGCGAGAGCGGCAACACCTGGGATAGCTCCGGACTGCTCAAACTTTGAAGATGAGGGAAGAGTATGGAGGTGGCGATGGAAGATGGAGTGGATTTAAGGTTTGGCTGGTAGGGCGGCGGCTTGCTGATGAAAAGGACCTAGGGCTTGATATAGTGGGCGATGGCTTGGAGAAGGAGATGGCAGCCTTGAATGAAGTGGGAATAGGGTTTAGGAATTTGGGTGTTGGCGGCTAGGATGATGAAAGGAAATTAGGGTTGGCGGCCAGGGATGAAAGCGGGGCAGGGTTTTGGTAACTTTGGAGATCTCTCACCTCCTCAAGGCTCTAATGGAACCCGGATTTAATCCCTCACGGAGCTCAACACTCAAAGAAGTGTGGAAGAAGAGAACACAAGGTTGCTCAATACAAGACAAGATTTCATTTACTCATTTTAATCAAAAGATTACATAAGGGTCCAATATATAGACCTTGCAAGAGAAACAAAATTACACTACTTCCCATGTGGGACTAAACATTCATCCTAAGCATGAAAAACTTTCCCTTGACTGACCAGGCTTCTTTCCTTGTAGTGGGTGGCCTCAAATGCAAGGTAATGGCTTCATATGGCAGGTATGTGGGGCACCTCCTAGTTCTTCTCCTTAAGTCATGGGTTTTCCTTCCATGACTTGCTCTTTCTTGGAAGAAAATACTCATCTCCTAGTCTTTCTGCCCAAGACTAGGCTCCTTCCATTCATAGCCAGGTACTTTAGGCAGGTGTGGGCGCCTACCTTGAAGTTCTCTCCAAGAAAAATCCCCTTCTCCTTTAGCTTGGTTACTTTTGGCAGCTTGTGGGCGCCTTCCTTGACTTCTCCTAAGAAAATTTTCTTGCTCTCTTGGGCGTGGGGACCAGGGACACTAGGATGAAATGTGGCACCAACTAGTCCTGGGAGTGTGGCTGGGAGTGTGGCGTCCACTTGCATTTGGCCTTGGAAGAAAAAATGATGCCCTAGGGAATGGCTCCAATCAGGACTTGACTTGGACTTAGACTGAGTCAACATGACTCAACAAAATGAAATACAGACTCAAAGAAATAAAATAATCTGGTTGACCAGGTCAACCCTTATTATAAACCCTAATCTTCGGGCAAGGTCATTCAGAGATCCAGATGGAACCCTGAAGTCTTCTTCTGATTCTGGTGACCGCACCATTCTGATGGGTTTAGATATCATGTGTTGGCCTAGGGGGAGAGAGAGTTTTGTTGGGCTGAGTCATGTTGACTCAGGGCTATATATATCTTGTAGTAGCTAGAGTGGTATGTAGGGGTCCAAGAGTTAAGCCAGGATAGAAATCCACTTCTCCCTAAAAAACAAGAAAGCCCTCCTCTCTCTGGTTCTCTCTTTATAGCAATCCCTTGGGGGCACACCTCTGTCATTGGAAGTGGATGGTGTGCCCTGATCCTTCCTGATGATGGATCCTTTCATGTCCATAGCAGCATCAAGTCGATCCTGGGTGTTCCGTGGAGTTGAGCGAGGTGTCTTGTTCCTCGACTCGATCATCATCGATAACGGGAGGCAGTTTGACAACCAGGCTTTCGAGGAGTTCTGCGCCGACCTCGGCATCTGCCACCATTTCACTTCAGGAGCTCACCCTCAGACCAACGGTGAGGCCTAGGTGACTAACCAAACCATCTTGCAAGGGCTTCGCACGAGACTGGATGAAGCCAAGGGTCGATGCACTGAAGAGCTGCCCAGCATGCTGTGGGCTTACCACACCATGCCTTGCATGGCTACCGGCGAGATGCCCTTTAACCTTGTCTTCGGCACTGAAGTTATAATTCTGGTGGAACTTGGCCTACCCACACTATGGGCAGAGCAATATGATAAAGCCACGAATCTAGCCCGTCTCCTCCTCAACTTGGATTTGTTGGATGAGACGAGAGACAAGGCCCAACTCGGATGGTGGCTTATCGGCAGCAAGTGGTGCGCTACTATAATTTCCGCGTGAGGCCTAAGGTGTTCTACCCAGGCGACCTCGTCCTCAGGCAAGCAGAAGCATCCCAATCAGGGGAGTGTAGGAAACTCTCCCCGAATTGGGAAGGCCCCTACAAGGTGGTCGAGGATCTGCCAGCAAGAGCCTACTACCTCGTCGGGCTCGACGGTGCCCAGTTCACGTGAACATGGAATGCCAGCAATTTGAGGATGTATTACTAGTAATATAAAACTTCTCCTCAATCATTAAAAGTTTGTTTTTGTTGCAACTCTATTTTTTACCTATGCAAGAACTCTTCTGTCTGACTCCAATCTGGTAGACAAAGTCGGGAAACTTACGAAGCCCGCACTTCAAGCCAGGAGACTAATGAAGCCTCGAACTCTTAAGTCAGAAAACTTATGAAGCCCCACACCTTAAGTCAGAAAACTTACGAAGCCCTGCACTCTAAAGCCGGGAAGCTTACGAAGCCCCGCACTCCAAAGCCGGGAAACTCATGAAGTCCCGCACTCTAAAGCCAAAAATCTTACGAAGTCCCGCACTCTTAAGCCGGGAAACTTACGAAGCCCCACACTCTTAAATCAAGAAACTTATGAAGCATCGCACCTCAAGCCTAGAAATTTATGAAGTCCCACACTCTCAAGCAAGGAAACTTATGAAGCCCCGCACTTCAAGCCAAGAAACTTACGAAGCCCTATACTCAACTACCTTGCTCACAGTCCAGAGATGTCAACCAGGAAACTCCAGAAGTCCCACCATCTATCGCTTGACTCATAGCCTGGCGAATCAAGAAGTTTCTCTGCCTTACTCACAGTTCGAGAATGTCAGCCGAGAGACTCCATAAGTCTCACCATCTGTTGCTTGACTCACAGTTTGGCACATTCAAGTCGGAAAACTTATGAAGCCCTGCACTTAGTCACCTTGCTCACAGTCCGAAGATGTCAGCCGGGAGACTCCAGAAGCCCTGCCATCTACTGCTTGACTCATAGCATGGCCGTTCAAATTGAAAAGTTTCAAAAACTCAGTGGATCCGCCACTCAGTCGCCTTGCTCACAGTCCAGAGATGTTAGCTGGGAGACTTCAGAAGCCCCACCATCTATTGCTTGACTCACAGCATGGCTGTTGAACTGAAGAGTTTCAGAAACTCAAAGGATCTACCACTCAATCGCCTTGCTCACAGTCTGGAGATGTCAGCCGGGAGACTCTAGAAGCCCCGCCATCTATTGCTTGACTCACAGCATGGCCATTCAAACTAAAGAGTTTCAGAAACTCAGAGGATCTGCCACTCAGTCACCTCACTCATAGTCCGGGGATGTCAGTTGGGAGACCCCTAAAATCCCACCATCTGCCACTTGACTCGTAGCTTGGTAGGGCAAGAAGATCCATGAACCTGCACCCAGGTTCACACGATTTCGAGACCGGAAGGGTGAAGGCAAAAGTCCTTGGGAGCCTTCATACCGATCCTAAGGCAAATCTAAAGTCACTAGGGCTTGGGGAAGGCTCCCACATAAGAGTTGAAAGGAAAAAGAGAGTAAGACCACTCTAAGTTTGTAGGTCTAATCAGCCTGTTTCCTCACAATAAAAATGAATCCCTCATGCACTTTGAAGAAGTTCCTGGAAGTACTTCAAAAAAAAAGAAAGTAAGAAAAGGAGAGAAAGAAGAACTAAGTGAGGAACAACAGTTGTGAAAGGAGGATGTCTTCATTACTGAAATTCTTTTTACACCCTATGAAGGCTCCCAACAAGCCGGGAGACCTTCCAAGATCTAAGTACAAAAGCAAAAAGAAGGAAAGTCTATGCATCGATTGCTGGCTCCTTCCCAGGCCGGTGAGTGACTTCGACTGGCTAAGGGGCATCTTGGGCGATCCCAAATCTAGCCTCGACTTTGGCCTCCTCCGGCTCCAGTTCTGAATCCACCTCGATTGCGGGCATGCTTGGCTGCTCGGCAAATGGGAGAGAAGGCTGAATGTTCTCCAGCCCCTTCAGCCCGTAGAAGCGCATGGCCTTATTTTTAAAGTCCTTGAACCTCTAGTGGAAGGAGTCCAAGACGGACTCGACGATCTCATCTTTGAAGGCCTGGGATGTCATGAATTTGGGGATGGCCTCGGCAGCTTCTTTCTTGGCCATCTCCATCAGTGTGATGGCCACCATCGCCTTCTCAGCCACCACCTTGGCTCGGGCCACCTCCTCCTCCAACTGAGCTTGGAGGGTCTACGCCCTCCCTTCTAGGTGGGCCACCTCCGCAATAGAAGTAGCGACCTCTTCAGCTCGACGGGAGCTGACACACTTCTCCTCAGCCAAGGCTGCCTCGAGCTCAGCCACCCTCTTCTCCATCTCTGTTACCTTGGGCTTGGTGCTAGCCAGTTGGACTTCTATCTTTCGAGCCCTGTTGGTCTGACCCCGGGCCTCATCCCTTTCTCAGTGGAGGTGGGCTTCATTCCTTTGCAATGCTTGGCAGGCATCCCGCAGGAATTGGACATCGATCATCACCTGCACATAAGATAATAGTTAGCGCCCCTTGTGAAAAAGAGAAAAAAGAGAAGCTGCCTAGAAAACCACTTACCGACATCAACTAGGGGAACACCCCGATAGCGAGCTCCACCACCGACCTCCCGATCAAACCCTGGCGGTCTGATGACTAGATGAAAGAGTTTAGAATCTCCTCTGCCAACTTCCTATCCTGGGTTATTACAGAACCCCCAGGTAAGATTATTGTGAGCTTCTTGCCTGGCTAACTTGATGCCGCCAGCGACTGGATGGGGACGGGCGTGGCCTTTGTTGAAAGCACCGCACCCGTTGGACCGTCACTAGCAGCTCTGGCTCTGGGTGATGGAATTGGCATCTCAGTGGCAGTAGATCTCGCCACCCCTGCCACTTCAGGCTATGGCAGATTACCAGCATGTGGAGGGGCCACTGGAGTTGATGGCGGGGGCCCCTCCACTGCCCTGGGCTCACCCCCGAGCTGGCTGGCCAGCGCCTAGGCCCTCGGACTGGACATCGCATGTGGGTGGCTAGCCCCCTCTGGTTAGGCCCATCGTAGGGCCCCCGTCCTGGTTCTTCATGGGCTTTCTTTCCAAGCTCTCCCTCGGGCACTTCGCAGCAGCCCTCTTTTAGGACATCCCCAAGAGCTCTTCGAAGTTGAACCTCATTCCTGTGACACAAGGCAAACTTGTTAGCCTTATTCATAGATCAGACCTACTATTGAAAAGAAAGGAAGCCCGATGTCAAGTTTTACCCTGGGGCTAGGCCTAGCTGACCCCAGCTTCGGCGAGATTCCACTTAAACAACAAATCCCGAAGGGTTGGAACCTGGGAGGAGATAAGCCGGTCGAATACTTTCTTATCGACTGGCTCAATAGCAGACTCTCGGTTGGGGGAAGTGTCTTGGTCACTCCAGACCCAATCCACCCCCTCAACCGAGACAAACAAGAACATGCCCTTCCTTTCTTGATGGAGGTGGGTAGATCGAATTTGAGACCCCCCTTATGGGAGGACACGGACCACCATCTGCTATCGGATGGGTGGCACTTTAGGGTGAACAAGTCCTTGAAGAGGGAGAAATTGGCAACGATCCCATGATGGTTGCAGAGAACAATGAAGCAAAAAATGGTCCGGACAGTGTCGGGGGTGAGCTGAGCTAGAACCAGGCAATAGTTGCTAAGGAAAGAAAGGAAAAAGACATGGAAAAGAAGACGAAGACCCTCGACAAAGAAGTCTTCATACAATGCTATCCAGCCCAGGCCATTGGAAGTGTCCCGATCATCCGGTCCAGGAACGAAGAGTCGAATGGAGTTGGTGACCCCAAACAACCTCCGGATGTGGAGGAGATCCCCATCGGTGATCACTGAAGCAATGCCGGTGGGGTCGCTAGACTCCCTAGTGGAAGGAGCAAGTGGAGCAGAAACCGTAGGGGGTCTAATGGCAATCCCTGTCTGGTGGGGATCCCTGCGAAACACAACCGGGACTTCCTCCTCCTCACTATCCAAGGAAGGAGGCCTCAGCTGGGAGGGCCCCGCACCATCGGAGATCCCTGAGGGCAGTGCCCTCTGCTAGAAGAACTCATTGGAAGTAATGGAGAAAGAACTAAAGAAGAGGAGGGAACCTAGAAGCCCTAGCAAGGGTGCTCCTTAGGTGCAGACTGAAGGAGAAGAGCCAGAGGCGAAGAGAGGGCAAAAGAGAGCCTAACCTACTGAAACCCTGCGACCTTGCTCAAGGAAGTGGAAGAAGATCACTCTACAGGAAGAACCTTGTCTTGATCGTTCAAAAACCCTTAAGAAATAAAAGGACAAGTCCTTTTCAAAATGACCTGGAGCCCCGTCGCCTCATACCAGTCGAAGACCTACACCATTACTCATCTCGAGCCAGTCAGAACATGCCATGCATCAGGATCCATTGGGAGCAGTGCTTCGATTCGGAGGAAACTCTTTCGGGCTCAACGTGGCAATTATGGCCCCTTTTTAATGAGGGGTGATGTGGTGATGCCCCGTAAGGCATGGAAGCATGGTCTCCGGAGTGATGGTGCACAAAGCATTGATGGCATAGAAGGCACGCCCCACCATGTCAGTATGATCATTACTTCCATCACCCCGAGCGCTGCTTCGTTCTTTGGGCTTGGGAGTGGGGGGCATCTGACGGGCGCATCCACTGACATGGAGCCCCTACTAGCGGTTGCACTGGCAAGAGACCCACCACCTGGACATGGTGGCCAAACAAGGAGTCAAGGTAAGCCCTCCTGCTGAGGTCAGCTCCTAGTCGGGGTCGTACTCATAAGGCAAGCCCTCTATCTGAGGCCAGCTCTCAGTCGAGGTCGTGCTCATGCTGCCAAGGCAAGCACTCCTGCCGAGGTCAGCTCCCAGCCAGGATCGTGTTCATAAGGCAAGCCCTTCATTTGATGCCAGCTCCCGGTCAAGGTCGTTCTCATGTTGCCAAGGCAAGCCCTCCTACCGAGGTCAGCTCGTAGCCAGGGTCGTGCTCATGAGGCGAGCCCTCCATCTGAGGCCAGCTCTCGACCGGGGTCGTGCTCATTCTGCCAAGGTGAGCCCTCCTGTTGAGGTCAGCTCGTAGCCAGGGTCGTGCTCATAAGGCAAGCCCTCCATCTGAGGCCAGCTCTCGACCAGAGTCGTGCTCATGCTGCCAAGATGAGCCCTCCTATCGAGGTCAGTTCCCAGTCGAATCGTGCTCATCAGGCGAGCCCTCTGTCTGAGGCCAGCTCCCGGTTCGGGGTTGTGCTCATGCTGTTAAGGCGAGCCCTCCTGCTGAGGTCAGCTCCTAGCCGGGGTCGTGCTTATGAGACGAGCCCTTCGTCTGAGGCCAGCTCCCGGTCGGGATCGTGCTCATGCTGCCAAGGCAAGTTCTGAGGCAGAGTTCTCAAGGCGAGACTCACCCCTGCCTTGTGGAAGCCGATATTCCTGCCAATGGTGAAAGAAGGAAGGACCAACAGAAATTCAAACCATGGCAAGAAGGAGCTAGACCACCTGGAGAGCTACAAGGCCCTCATGAGAGTCCAAGGGGAAATTGATGCCTCCTCTGCATCACCTTCCCGGCCATACTTTAAAAGGCCGCTCGAGTTTGGTACACCCGCCTCGAGCCCAAGAGCATTGACTCTTTTGTGCAATCAAAAAGGAAGTTCATGGCACACTTCAATGCCTATCGAAAAGTGCCATGAAAAGCTGACAGCCTCTTCTCCATTCGCTAATAAGACCATTAGTCTTTTGCGAGACTACGTGTCTTGCTTCAAAGTTTCCATCCTACAAATCTACAACTTGGACAAACCAATTACCATGTTGGCATTGAAAAGAGGTCTTAGAACCTCCTGTCTAACCTATTTCCTAAACAAGAAGCCCCCAAAAACCTATTCTGAGCTCCTCCTCCAGGTCCACAAGTATATCCATGTGGAGGAAGCAGACTACACCAGAAGGGAGTTGGATAGGAGGCCCATGAATAAGCAGCCCCAGGGAGAAGCCTCTGAGATGTAGAGGCCTGTATCAACCTCGAACCTCCGGACAGGTCTGAAGCCAAAGAGTACCCCCACTCAGGAAGAAAGATACACTCCTCTCCTCGCCCCAAGGTCCAAGATCCTTATAGAGATTGAGGGCAAGCACTATCTATGCCGCCCTCCCCCGCTAAGGCCATCTGGTGGTCATGACAAGTTGAAATACTATAAGTTCCTCCATGACCATAGCCATGACATCAAGGAATACCTCCACCTTAAGAGGGAGATCGAAGATCTGATAAGAAGTGGCTACCTCAAAAAGTTCATGGAGGGTAAAACTCTGATGGAACCTCAGGCGCTTACAGCTCTCCCTCCTATTGATAACCAGTCCACTGAAAAGCCAGTGGACATGATATCATGGGGGATAGAACATGCCCCAAAAAGGACCAGGGCAGGGGAAGGGTCTAAGAATGTCTCTCCTTTATGAGGAAAAGAGGGACCAGGGTGAAAATTGTAAATAATGATACCGTTGTTGTTGAGATGACGATAGTGAAACATCTTGTAAAATGGATTATGATCGATAGTGGAAGTTCTACTGATGCCCTTTTTTATGATGCCTTCTCCAAGATGAATTTATCTTCTGTCCAATTGAAGCCGATGCATGTTCTCCTGGTCAGTTTTACCAAAGATTTGATAGGGGTTGAGGGGGTGAATACCCTCCCAGTCACTGTCAGGTCACTGCCATAGCAGAGCATGGTCATGATAACTTTCACGGTTGTCAGGTTCTCTTCAGCCTACAACATGATTCTTGACCGCCCTGGGCTCAACTTGCTCGATGTGGTCATATCGACAAAGCATCTCCTGGTTTAGTTCCCAACCCCTTACGGTGTGGGAGAGATGAGGGGGACCCCATAGCCGGTTCAGAACTGTCTACAGGCAGTCTCCGGTGCTAGAGGCACCAAAGAGGACTCTATCACCGATAAGCTCGATCAAAGAGTGCAGGATGCCAAGAGTGGCCCAGTCGAGCACCTATTGTCATGCCCCCTAGACACAGATCCTTCAAAGATAGTACAGGTAGGAGCCCAGCTACAGGAGGACAAGAAGGCTCGCCTGCTAAGTTTCCTCCGGGTGAATGTAGATGTCTTCACCTAGACAATGGTGGAGATGCCAAGAATTCCTCCCGGCATCATCACTCATAGGCTAAACGTCGATCCAAAGTACCACCCAATCCGATAGAAGAAGAGAGCTTTGCCCTAGAAAGATATAAGGCAATTAATGAAGAGGTGGAAAAGCTCCTTGCAACCGATTTCATTAACGAGGTCCAGTATCCTGCTGGCTGGTGAATGTAGTCATGGTCAAGAAGGCCAACGAAAAGTGGAGGATCTATGTAGACTATACCGACCTCAATCGAGCCTGCCTAAAAGATAGCTTTCCCCTTCCAAAGATTGACCAACTGGTAGATGCTACATCAGGGCACCGCTTACTCACCTTCATGGATACATTTTCTAAGTACAACCAGATTCAAATATATCTGGAAGACGATGAGCACACTGCCTTCATCATAGATCGAGGGACATGCTGCTACAAGATGATGCCATTCAGTCTAAAGAATGCTGGAGCCACATATCAGTGCTTGGTCAATAAGATCTTCAAAGACCAAATCGACCGTAACATGCAGGTCTATATGGATGACATGCTCATTATGACCAAGCCAGAGTCAAACCACATTGTAGACCTAGCAGAAGCCTTCCAAAACCTTTGTCTCCATCATATGAAGTTGAACTTAGATAAGTGCACCTTCGGCGTGGCCGCAAGAAAATTCTTGGGCTTCATGGTTATTCAGAGAGGGATTGAAGCCAATCTCGAGAAGGTCTAGGTGATCATCGACATAGAACACCCTACCTCGAAGAAGCAAGTCTAGTGCCTGACTGACCGGATTGCAGTCCTAAGCCGGTTCATCTCAAGCTCCACCGATCGCTGCCTGCCCTTCTTCAAGGTGCTGTGCAAGGTGCACAACTTTGCTTGGATAGAAGAGTGCCGAGAAGCCTTCGAGGAGCTGAAGAAGTTCCTGGCATCACCACCACTACTCTCCAGGCCGAAAGATGGGGAGGAACTCCTCCTATATCTGGCAGTCTCCCCAGGGGCCGTCAGTTCAGTGCTTGTCTGCATGGATGTAGACGAAATTCAGAGATCGGTGTACTATACCAGCAAGCTCCTCCGGGATGCGAAGACCAGGTACACCCACTCTGAAAAACTAATTTTTCCATTCATTATGTTTGCTCAACATCTCAAGCCTACTTCCAAGCCCACCTGATCGTAGTCCTCACTGATTAGCTACTAAGGGCCATACTCAGCCATTCGGACACATCCGAGTGTCTGGCTAAGTGGAAACTAAAGCTTAGCGAGTTTGACATCACATATCACCTGAGACCATCTCAAAAGGCACAAGTGCTGGTTGACTTTCTGGTGGAGTGCGCCTACATGAGCGGAGAGCCGAAAGAAACTCCTTTGGAGCATCCCGTGGAGCCACCCATCGATGAGACAGTTTAAGTTCTCCACGTAGATGGCGCGTCCAATGCAGGAGGGAGAGGGTTTGGCATCATCCTAGCCAACTTCGATGGGGTCATGGCCGAGTGTGCACTATGCTTCTTGTTCGAAGCTACCAATAACCAGGCCGAGTATGAAGCACTCCTCACAGGGTTGAGGATGTCCCGCAAGCTGGGTGTGATGAGCCTAAAGGTCTTCACCGACTTGCAGTTAGTTACGGGTCAAGTCTCAAGAGAATTCGAAGCCCAAGATCCTCAGATGGCAAAGTATTTAGAGTCGGAGCATTCCAGCATGGTGGATTTTCGACGTTTTAGCATTTTCCATATCCCTTGCAGAGAAAATGCCCGCATCGATGCTCTCTCTAGGCTTGTAACTTTACCGGACTTATGTTGGGGAATGCCTATGTTAAATACTTGCAAGCCCCCAGCTATGAAGAATCCTGGAAGTCCAACAGGTTGCTTCTGAGCCTAGCTAGATGGACCGTTATATCAGGTACATCACTAATGGTACTCTGCTTGAGAATTGTGTGGAGGCCGACCTCATCAAGAAGAAGGCTATGCGCTTTATGCTGATGGATGGGCAGCTCTACTAGAGATCCCACTCTTACCCACTCCTGAAATGTTTGAGACCCTCGGAGGCGGCCTATGTGCTCTAGGAGATACATGAAGACCTCTACGGGAACCATGTAGGGGGCAAGATGTTGGCATACAAAGCCCTCCGGCAAGGATATTATTGGGAGGCCATGAGGAAAGATGTGGCTAACTTCATAAAAAAATATGACCGTTGCCAATGACACTCTTGTATACAACATCAGCCAGCCGTGCCGCTCTTCCAACTCTCTACTCCTTGGCCATTCACCTAGTGGGAAATGGACATCTTAGATCCTTCTCCCCCCACGGCCGGGCAACGGAGGTGCCTGATTATGGCCATCAACTACTTCACCAAGTGGGTTGAGGCTGAGTCGCTGGTCGAATCACTGAAGCCAAGGCTAGATTGTTCCTCTGGAAGTTGATCATTTGCCATTCAGTCTCCCCCACTCGATCATCACTGACAACGGATGGTAGTTTGACAACCAAGCATTCAAGGAGTTCTATGCTAACCTGAACATCCACCACCACTTTACCTCGGTGGCCACCCTCAGACCAACGGGGAGGTAGAGGTGACCAATCAAACCATCCTCCAAGGGCTCCACACCAGGCTGGACAAGGCCAAGGGCCGGTGGGTCGAGGAGCTCCCCAATGTTCTTTGGGCCTACCACACCATGTCCAGAATGGCAACAGGTGAGACACACTTCAACCTTGTCTTCGGTACTGAAGCCGTAATCTCGGTGGAGATGGGTCTACCTACACTGCTAGTAGAGCAATATGATGAAACTTAGAATCTGGCATGTCTTTTGCTCAACCTGGACATACTGAAAGAAACAAGGGAAAAGGCCCGGCTCTGCATGGCGGCTTACAAATTGCGGGTGGCCTGGTATTACAACTCCCGCATGAAGCTAAAGACCTTCTGTTCGGGCGACTTGGCCTTGCGATGGGCTGAAGTCTTATAGCCTGGGGAATGTGGCAAGCTCTTCCCGAACTAGGAGGGTCCTTACAAAGTAGTTGAGGTCCTCCCTCATGTAGCCTACTACCTTGCTCCCTACTACCTTGCTGGACTCGATGGTGTCCAATTTTCCCGAACATGGAATGCCAACAATTTGAGGATATACCACCAATGATGCAAGGCTTTCTTTCATTAATGAAAAGTTCCTTCTTGGTGCAATATCATTTTTCACCTGTGCAGGAACTCTATCCGTTGAACTTTGAGTTTGGCAATGGCAAGCTGGGAAGCTCCTGAAGCCCCCACTCTAAAGCCAGGAAACTCTTGAAGCCCTATACTCCAAAGCCAGGAAACTCCAGAAGCCCCGCACTCCAAAGCCAGGAAACTCCTGAAGCCCCGCACTCTATTTGTCAAACTTCTAGTTCGACGATGGCAAGCTAGGAAAATCTCAAGCCTAGCGTTCAATCCGTATGACTCTGAGTCTGGTGAAGGTAAGCTGGGAAACTACTGAAGCCATGCACTCTATTTGTCGAGCTCCTAGTTCGACAATGGCAAGCTGAGAAACTCTCGAAGCCCCATGCTCAATTGATCAAACTCTGAGTCTAGTGAAGGTAAGCCGGCCCCACACTCTATCTATCGAACTTCCAGTTTGGCGATGGCAATCTAAAAAACTCCTGAAGCCCCGCACTTTATCTATCAAACTCCGAGTTTGGCGATGGCAAGTCGGGAATCTCCTGAAGCCCCGTGCTCAATCCATCAGACTCTGAGTCCGGTGAAGGTAAGCTGGGAAACTCCTGAAGCTCCACACTTTATTTGTCGAACTTCCAGTTTGATGATGGCAATCTGGGAAACTCCTGAAGCCCCACACTCTATCCATCAAACTTCCAGTTTGACAATGGCAAGCCAGGAAATTATTGAAGCCCCGCACTCAATCCTCCAGACTCTAAGTCCGGTGAAGGCAAGTCAGGAATCCCTGAAGTTTTACACTCCAACCTGCAAAACTTTTGGGCTAGTAGGGATGATTTACAGAATCTCCAAGGTTTCTTTGGCCACCTGCCAATTCTTGAATTAGGCAAAAAGAGCTGGAACTTTGGAAGCCCCAAGATTGGTAACTGATTCTAGCAGAACCTCTGAGGTTCCTTTGGTCACCTACCAGTCCTTGAGTTAGACAGGAAGAGATGGAACTTTGAGGAACCTAAGTTTGGCAACTACAGAAAGGATCCATTTTTATGCTAAGTAAAAAAAAAAAGAAGAAAAGAAAAAAGAAAGAGAAGAGAGGAAATAGTGGAAGACTTACTGAAGGAAGAAATTTATCATTAACATGTAAAATGCTTACAAGAAAAAGACCTCCCCAACAAGCCAGGAGGTTCTCCAAGATACCATGCTACAAAGGTAAAAAAAGATGAAAAATGAAAAGATGAAGTCTACAGTGAAGTTGCTGGAGCTTTGTCGGGATGCCGGGGGACCTCGCCGGGATCCTCTCGAACCTCCGCCAGTGGGGTGGATGGGTCAGCAATAGCTTCCCTCGATGCTGTGCTGGCCTCTTCCGCCGGGGTCTCCTCTTCTTTGATGTCGGTGCTAGGAAGGTCCGGGACGATGGCATCCAAGTCCAGATTCAGGAAGGCCTAGGCCACCTTCACCTTGCATTCCATGAACCCCTTAAAAAAGGAGTCCATGATTGCCTCTCGAACCTCTTCGATGAATTTTGCTGAGGTCTTGAACCTCGGCATGGCCTTCGTGGCTTCCTTTTTGGCGGCTTCCATTAGAGCCATCACCATAGTTGCCTTTTCCTCTGCCACCGATGCCCGGGACATCGCTGCCCCTAAGTGCACATGGAGGGTCCGAGATCGCCCCTCCATGCATGCCACCTCTGCGACAGACTCCTCCGCTTGGCGAGTGGCCTTCTCCTTCTCGGCGGTCAGGGATGCCTCCATGTCCCTAGCCCACCTCTCCGCTCAAGCCGCTGAATCTTTCACCTTGGCCACCTCAGCCCGGAGGCTCTATGTCCACACCTCCAAGACTTGGACCCTCTCGATCTGGGATCGGGTCTCTGCATCCAGCACCTCAGACCGTTTCTTTTCCTGGGCATCCCGCTTGGCCCATACCGTGTAGTAGTGCGGACTAGCAGGATGTTGGTGGCAATCTACAACAATAGAAATATTGGTGAGACAAGCAACATCAAAAAGCAAAAAAGGAATGGAGGAAAGAAACTTATCGACAGGAGTTGGGGGAACACTTTGCTAAGGCCAGCCGCCAGCTGTTTGCCTCTCCTCTCATGGCAGTCATGCGGTTGAATGGTGAATTCCATCATCTATTCCACCAACGTGGTGTCTAGTGTGACCGCTGCATTCGGCGATACCGTAATGGACACCCGATTCACCCCAAGGGTTGTCGACAACGGGGCTATCACCAGTCTCGGGGTGGGCACCGCTAAGGGCACCTCGGCTGCTAGAGGTGCGGTCATCGTTCTTGATACCACTAGCGGTGCCGGCCTTCCTCCCATCGCCGCTTTGGCCTCAACCTCCACCACCTCTGAGACGTCAGTGTTGGAGACCCCCTGGTGCAGCTTGTGCAGCGTCCCCTCTGGCTGCAGCACCCGTGTCGGCCCCACGGGCTGGAGCCTAGGCCTGCACTCCAGAGGTAGCGGGGACCAGCCCAGGCCTCCTCCCTCCTGTGCCAGGCCTTCACTTGGACTCGTCGTGGGCCCTCTTATATGGGTCCTCCCTAGGCTTGGGGGATGCACTCCTCTTCTGGGACATGTCCCGGATCTGGTCCATGGTAAACTTAATGCCTACAGGAGAAGAGAGCCTAGTTAGATCAAAATATGAGAAGAATTCCTAAAGAGGGAAAAGTTTGGGCTTTGGGCCTCACCCAATGACCTGATCAGGCTGACCCCAGCCTCGAATAGGTTGTGTTCAACCAGCAGGTCCTGAAGGGAAGGAATCACGGAGGTGACGAGATGGTCGTACACCTCTCGGTCTATGGCCTCCACCTGGGCATTCCAGTTCAGGGAACGATCTGGGTCACACTAGGCCCAGTCCACCCCTTCGACCGAGATGAAGAAGAATCTATTCTTTCATCCCTTGATGGAAGACGGAAGTTTGAATTTGATGGCCCCTAGGCGGGTGGCCATGAACCACCACCCATCATCAGATATGTGGCATTTTAGGGTGAAAAAGGCCCTGAACAGGAAAAAATGGGTGACAATCCCATGAAAATGGCAGAGGATGGTGAAACAAGAAATGACCCTAATAGCATTTGGGATGAGTTGGGCCAGAACTAAATGGAAGTTGTTGAGGAAAGAAAGAAAGGAAGGATGCAAAGTCAGACGAAGACCTCCAAGGAAGAAGTCTTCATAAAGAGCAATTCGACCCGGGCCACTGGAAGTGACCCGCTCCCCCGGTCTCGAAACTGAGAGTCGAACAGAGTCTGGATCCCATAAGTGCTCCAAAGTCGGGAGAGGTCCTCCAGTGTCACCACCAAAGTAATAGCAGAAGGACCAGTCAAGTTGTGGCCGACAGAAGGGACAAGAGTATGGGAAGGTGGAGCCCTAGGTCGACCTATGACTATCCCCGTCGACCGGGGACCCCTATGGAGGTTAAGGGGAACCTTATCCTCTTCATCGAAGGAGGGGGTCCTCGGCTAGGAGGGCCCTGCTTCATCAGGATTACCAGAGCAAAGGCACCTCCAACCAAAAGGACTCATTCTAAGCAGAAAAGGATAGAGGATAGGGGAAAGGAAGTCTAACGACTCTAAAATAGGTCTCCCTCAGTGCAGGCCGAAGGAGGGGAAGAAAACAAAGAAAGAAAGACTGACCTGAATGCCTCAGAGGGAAGATCGAGACTGGGGTGGAAAGGGCTCTGGTTCTCCTGCGAGCTCGAAGGTTCGAAAGAGATGGTTAGGAAAAAGCTTTTCCCTTTTTCAAATAGCCTGACAGCACCCCATCGCATTAAGCTGACAGAAGCATGTGTTCCTTCGATCCTTCGACCATCGGATGCATGCCACGTGCTAGGATCCACTGGAAACGGTGCTTTGATCCATCGAAGTCTCTTCAGACCTCGTGCCATCATCATGATCCCCCTGAGCTCATTGATGTGGCTTCTCATCATTGGAGTCAGGGCACGATCCGTTAGTCATCGACAATCAAGGCATTTAATAGTGCCAGATAATTGTCCTCCCACATCATCATCACCATAACTCCCTTCTTCCCGAGCACTTCATCACGTCGGGGCTCGAGAGTAGGGGGCAACTAATATGGCAGGACCACTAACGTGGAGCCCCTCTCGGATCTAACTGGTAGCCATGCTGGCAGAAGGTGCCACCTGGATGCAGACCTCGGTGGGAGCATCCGGAGTGCCCCCGGTCGAAGTGAACTCCTTTGAGGTTGAGCCCTCGGTTGAGGTTGTGCTCTTATTTTTTGAGCCCTCGACCATAGTGAGCTCTCCGAGGTCGAGCCCTCGGTCAAGGTCGTGCTCCTACTTTTTGAGCCCTCAATCGAAATGAGCTCTCTCGAGGTCGAGCCCTCGACTGAGGTCATGCTCTCGCTTTGTGAGCCCCTGGTCGAAGTGAGCTCCCTCGAGGTCGAGCCCTCGGCCTAGGTCATGCTCTTATTTTTTGAGCCCCCAGTCAAAGTGAAATCCCTTGAGGTCGAGCCCTCGATCGAGATCGTGCTCTTATTTTTCGAGCCCCTGGTTGAAGTGAGCTCCCTCAAGGTTGAGCTCTCAGCCAAGGTCGTGCTCTCACTTTTCGAGCCCTTGGCCGAAGTGAGCACCCTCAAGGTTGAGCCCTCAATCAATGTCGTGCTCTAGCTTTTTGAGCTCCTGGCCAAAGTAGGCTCCCTCAAGGTCGAGCCCTCGGTGGAGGTCATGATGTCGTTTTTCGAGCCCCTGGCCAAAGTGGGCTCCCTCGAGGTCGAGCCCTTGACCAAGGTTGTGCTCTCGCTTTTCAAGCTCTTGGCCGAAGTTGGCTCCCTTGAGGTCGAGCCCTTGGCCGAGGTTGCACTTCCTAGTTTGACATTGATCCCCCGATCAAAGTCAAATTCTTCCCCTAGAGTCAGGTATGGATTCTTTTAGGTGAACGTGGCCTTTCCTATGAACGCCCCTAGGGCAGACGAGTGGGTGACGTTGGCAGGTGGCACCACCATTCTCACCCAAACCCTAGCATTGCGTGGAGAGGCTGACACCCCTGAGGGGTGGTGCACTACTAGGGCACGCCGCCTCGGACCTCTGAGAAATGACATCCCACCATGGCATGCCGACTGTGATCCCTGCGGGATGGCATTTTATCAGAGCACGCTGCCTATGGAGGAGCATCCTGCCAGAGCATTAGGCCCCTCAGCCTACTATCGGCACCACCTAGGGAAGGGCACTCTGCTCAGGGCATCGCGCCCCTTAATCCACAATCTGCACCACCCAGAAGAGAAAGGTTTTGCCAGGAAATTCAGATCCTATAGCATCTGCCTCCAGACTGGTGCTCGGTCAGGTCTCCCCAAATATTGTGGGATGATGCCAGAAAGTGGCAGTGCCCTGTCAAAATGTCAGGCCCCGTGGCGTACCCCATGTACCCATCATAAAAGGGATGCGTACTCCTCCGTACACCACTACCAATGGCAGACCTCCCTTGATGGAGGCTACGGATCCTGTCCCCCTCCTCCGGAGGGGAGAGGAAGAACGGGCTTATGCCTCACCCATATGAGGAACTCCCAGAGAGTGCCAGGTCAAGGCTCTGCACTTCACTAGAGGTGCTACTCCTCTATAAGAAACTCAAAGGGGCCTCCAGCAAATGTAAGCGAGAAGGGGCAAGCAATCAGTAAGGCTCTGAGGGCAACCAGAATACACCAGGACTCCCTAGGAAAGTTCCAACGACAGTGGCCATCACTGATCAAGCCCTCCTTCTCGATCTCAACCCTCATTCCATCATTTCTAAAAGCCTCTAAGAGGGGAGACCACTTTAGGATCCATCGAGGAAGATTGTTTTCCTTGATCATCTACTGACTTGATCATCGGAGTGCCCCCGCCGGGATCCCCAACTCAGGTCTTCCTTCTTTTGCAAGATCGGGCATGCATGTAGGATGCCAGGTGGGAGAGCCACCAACCAACGCCACATAGGAGCTGCAGACCAGGGCGATCTAGGCAGCAACAGTAATTTATCATGATATTTCTAGTATAAGATCCCAAAAGCTGTCATCTATATTTTGGATAAAATTCTTGATAATGTAGTTACATAAGATATCTTTTGAATTGAAGGTTGGTAGGAAGTCCAATATTATTTAATTTTATGTTTAAACTTAAAATAATATGTTATTGAAATAGTTATCTAGATAATTCTAAATGAATATAGATTCTACTATTATAATAAAGGTATAAAGCATGTTGAGTTAAATCATGCTATGTTTATAGTTTTTGATATATATTATGTTAGATACTTTTATGCTATAAATATGATATTAAAAAAATAAATTATTACTTTTGTTTTTGTTGTATTTATGAAAATGTTATATTTCATCCTACTAAAAGATAGTGGGAGAGCAATATATATCATATATACAAACTAATTATAGTACCTCCATTATTAGTTGATGTAGCATCAATAAAGAAATCATATAATAAAAAGTGAAAATATATCATTTCTTATGATAATTTGATTTCTTAAGATATGAATGGTTGGAGGGTTTATTTTATAGAAAGATATGAAAATAGAATCTAGTAGCATATATAAGCAAAATTTGTGGCATATTGCAAAATCATAATTCATATTATTTTGATTATGAAATTGTTGCCACCTGGATCGCCGTGGCCCGTAGCTCCGGCACGTCGGGTCCCTCCCACCGGGTGCTCGGCTTCCGGTCTTATGAATCGGATCCCTCTGTCGGGCGGACCTGCAAAACAGGGGAGACCTAGGCCGGGGATTCCGGCGAAGACACTTCGATGATCAAGTCAGTGGGACGATCAAGGAGAACAGAAGACCTCTGAGGTGGAGAGCTTAGGGAGCTCTTCACTTCCAGAGGGTGATAAGAATGGAAGATAATGTAGGACTCAAGAGGGTCTGTCATCTCTTACCTCTCCTTATCTTTTTATCCTGAACTTATGTAGACGAGTGACTCTTGTCGTTCAGGGAGGCGTGTTCTTCTTAGCATAGGCCTGTGAGGCTTCTGCAGGCCTGGGAGGCTAAGATAGGTTGGTGAACCTTTTTCTTCTGGATGGTTCAGGAGGTTTGTGAAGGAGCACAGCGCCTTGGGTGGGGCAGTCCTTCCAGATTGATGTAAAATGTGACCTGGAGGCTTTAATATAGCCCTCCTTATAGGCGGTGCACTACAGGTCTGAAAGGGACAGTGATTTTACATGTCGGGGCTGCCATCCATACTTTCTCCATACCTGCACTTTGAGAAGCATACCAAAAATGGTGTCAGATGGATGATGGCATGCAGATCAAGATGATGCAGGTGAAGGTCCTCCATGCACATGGTTCGAGGTGTGCGGCGTGAGGCACGTAGAGTTCCTGCACGCATGTGGATCGAGGGGTGGCATGCAGAGTCCCTCTATGCATGCGGATCGAGGAATGGCAACCTCACTGGAGCAGGGCACTGGGTTGCCCCCAGAGGATGTCGGGCAGAACTGGGCGACGGAGCAAGCGGAGCCGAGGTGCGGGCCTCCCGCAGGAGGACTGGGCGCTGGAGCGGGCAGAGACGAGATGCAGGCCTCCCGCGGGCGAACTGGGTGTTGGAGCAAGCAGAGCCCGGCTGGAGCATGGGAGTGCCGGATCAGGTGGAGGCGCGCTGCACCGAGTAGACCTGGGGAACCTGACCGTCGAATTGGAGCAGGCATCCTGTCGGACCTGGGCGCGGGCATGCCGCGGGCGTGTCGAACTGGGCACACGGGCATGCCAGACTGGGGCTGAACCATGCCACGCTTCTGCGAGCATGGCTGGACCGGATGGAGGCACGCCGGACGGAGCTGGGCATGCCGGACTGGACCGGATGGATGCGTGGGCGGAGGTGAAGAGCAGGCTTCCTGTGGGCGAACGTAGGCTAGATCAAGCAGAGCCAGAGCAGGGGATGCCGCGGGCAGAGAGCGCGGACGTGCCGCGGGCAGAGCACGCGGACGTGCCATGAGTAGAGCGCATGGACGTGCCGAGCTGGACTGGAGTCGGAGCCAGGGCTGTTGCAAGCGGAGCGTGTGGACGTGCCATGGGTAGAGCACATGGACATGCCGGTTGGACTAGAGCCGAAGCCGAGGCTGCTGTTGGCAGAGCGCGTGGACATGCCAAGCTGGACCGACATGGGCTGAGGTGCCGAAGTGAATGGCCGAGGTGGGGTCGAGGTGCATGGCCGAGGTGGGGTCGAGGTGCATGGCCGAGGTGGGGCCGAGGTGGCGAAATGCATGGCCGAGGTAGGGCCAAGGTGGCGAATTGCATGGCCGAGGTAGGACCGAGGTGGAGAAGTACATGGCTAAGGTGGGGCCGAGGTGGCGACCTGGCTGATCTCCTCTTAGAACAAACGGGCCCACCATCTTCTTTGGATGGGAGACTTGGGGATAACCGTGAAGCACGTGGCCACGTCAGCCACCAAGGAGGATGCTGTGTCAGGGTCGAATGGATTTTTTTTATCCTATATTTTATAATTATTGATTCTATCTTAAAAACTACTTAAGATTATTATAATAATAGTACAGCTATGTTTTTTAAAGAAATAATAAATTTTTTTTATTATCTCTATCTATGTGGAGATAGAATATTTGACCATCAAAGACTTTAATTAAAAAGAAGATATTTTATAAAGTATATTTATACAAAGCCAATGTTTATGGATCCTCTAAGCAAATGAATAAGATCTATATTTTTTATAAAATATATCAAGAATATGGATATTTTAGAATATTTTGATTTTTTGGATTAGTAGAAGTTTGATATTTTTTTATGTATTTATGCATTGACTTGATAGATAAAATTATTTATCATTGATTGCTTTATTGCTGGATTGCAATATAAGAAGGATACATAACTGTCGAGTGCATATATATAAAGGCCATATTGGTTGATTCCATAACCAAGGATTTGCACCCGTAGGCTTTACAAAGCTTGTTAAAAAATAAACATGTTAAGTTTTTTGGATATGCTTTGTTAGTGGGAGACTTTGTATTTATGCTTTATTTGATAAATCTTTATTTTATTTTAATATATCTATTATGAGTATTTATATATATTATTGATATGATAGTTAATGGATTGTATTCCTATATATTTTATATGTGCATGTGAAATAAAATTGAATATAGTATCTCAAGAATGTATTTTTTCATCTTGAGAATGTCAGTTATATGGATATATCTCATTTTTTATTTAAGAGATCTCAATATATTTGTTTGAAGACATACGGGTTTCTTTTGAAGTCATGAAATTTTTCTAGCTTGTAATAAAAGATGTAGTTAAAGAAAAATCATGATTGATGGTACATTTATATAATTTTTTTGTTATAATATATATATTGTTTATATAACTATTGTATGAAAACTGATACCAGGTTTCGAGACTTAGATATGTTGTGTTATCTCGTTATTGATACTATATTAAGTATGTGAAACAGAATGGCTTGTTATTTTAAAGCCATTAAAATTTTTCTTGCTTATTTTATTTTCAAGCATGTTAAAGAGAAATAGGTGAACTGATAATAAAAATAGCATATTTTGTTTGGATCACTTTGAATACTATTTTTTTGCTACACTACCATACTAAAGCTCATGTTGATAGTATTGGTGGTGCTTGTAACCTTGGATATGTCTTGTATCAAATAAAGGATATAATGACTCCCATGATTCGGCATGATTGATACTATTAGATCGAGTTATTTGTAGGTGCTATCTATGGATCATTATTTTCGTAGCCACGTATTGTGTTCAGCCTAAAAGTCATTTTGAAATAAAATGTTTTCAAAATCATAATTAATGTTGTCTAAGTGGAAGAATGTAATAGTTTTTTCTAATTATAGGCTACCATTAATTATTACTTTGTTTATTTTGGTTTGTTAAAAACAAGTTGATTTTATGATTCATGTTGATTAGACATGTAATAGTCTAATATTATGTGTGATTCTTGTATTTGGGCTTAGAGTGCCTTATATTAGTTGGTGTGGTTGAGACAGCATAGTGTAGGTCTTAGTCCAACTGGCCAGTAATGGGAGGGCCTGTCAGGGTTTACTTATAAATAGGCTAGGTCCCCTTTCCACTCCTTATAATATTTTTTATCATGAAATTTGTTCTCATCACTTGTCCCATCGAATAGTCACCTGTTGAGAGAGGATGTTGGAGAGAAGGATCTGGTCTTTGATGTTCATGTGAACATGTATGATTGCATGTTTGGAAATTAATGACGAATACATGTATGCATTCCAAATCTTTAGATATTATTTGATCTATGGATTTACAGATCTATATTTGCTCAAATCAATTCTTAAAAATAATATTCTTTTTGGTATTCTAGAAATTATGCATAAGATCTTGGAATAATAAAAAAAATTTATAAAAACTTCTCCATATAATCAAAGTCTTTTAGATAAAAAAAAAAAAGAAAAATCAAAGTAAATTTTCTAATAAATACTTAAAATAGAAATATTCCTATGCATAAGTTGAATTTTAATTTATTCAACTTTCACATAGAAAATGATAGTTTTACATTTTATTTTGGTAAAACGGTGTATTCATTCAAGAACGAAAGTGAATACAACCCATAAGATCATACCACAAAATATCCCGAAGCTGTGGAGGAACAGAATGCCAATCAGTTCACAATACCAGACCAGAGTGATTGGCCACATACGAGGCGACCCAGTCAGCCGCTGAGTTCGCCTCTCTATACACATGTCTGACCAAAGAACAAACACAACCCTGTAACAAAAGATGTATGTCTCTGACAATAGTGTGGGAAGCAGGTGCCGAGGTCCTCCGATCAATCCAGGAAATAACCGTGGTAGAGTCTCCCTCAATAAGAAGATGGTCCATCTGAAGGAAAACACGGGCATATCTGATCCCAGCCCATGCCGCCATAAGCTCTGACTGAGGGACTGAGGTGTCCCAGACCGGGATAACCCCCGCCACTAGGAACCTAAGAGAGGAATCCCGAATGATGAAAGCAGCAGCTCCACTGCCCTGGTGGAGGCTACCATCGAAACTGATAGTATAAAAGGACGAAGGAGGGGGTTCCCAAGCGACAAACACCCGACGGGTCGCTAGAAGAGCAGACGGGGAACCCCAGGTCTCCAATCTCGAGTCTGTCAATCCCCAATACTCGATAGCATCAGTCCTGGCTCTCTCCACCAAGAACCTAGGAGAACAAGAAATAGAAGAGAAAATCCGGTTATTCCTGAACAACCAAATATGGTAAGCGAGATAAGCGATAAAGGAGAGCTGAAATAAAGCAGAATGATGCAGGGAGGAGATGAACAAGTCTTCGACCTCCTGGGTCTAAGCACCCAAGTCAAGAAAACTCGCCAGTCTCCAAATAGTCGACGCTCTTTTGCAAATAAAAATTGCGTGACTCTGGGTCTCACTCTCCATGGCACAGAATGGGCAGTCCGAAGGAATGGAGAGACCCCTAGACAACAGCATATAATGGGTCGGAAGCCGATCCCAGGCATACTTCCTTATAAACAGAGCCACTCTGGAATGAACTGGCAAGGACTAGATCCAAGCAAATGAGTGGTGCGACGGGGGCTGAGGCACCACAATCCTCGTCAGGTCAGGAATCAGTGCCCTCTGAGAGGCAGAGAGTTGCCAGACCCTTGAATCAGGGCCGGAATAAACAGGAAAAGCAATCGATAGAACTCGGAGGCTAAGGATGTCGCCGAAAGTAAAGAGCACAGCTTGGCGATCCCAAGCAGTCTGATCAGGGGACGTAATATCAGGGATAGAAATAGAGATCGATGTATATATCGAAATAAAAGTGGGCCACCAACTGAGCGGAATCTCCGAAATCCATGGGTCTGCCATAAATCTGATAGAAGCACCACCCCCAATTATCCAATATAAATGCGGAATAACAGTAGGAGCCCTCCTAATCATCTCCCTCCAAATAATAGAACAATTCCTAGAAGGTGTCGTGGATGCATTGAAATCAGTAGAAATATCACCAAACTTGACTCTTATGAGGGAGGACCATAGACCATCCGGATTAAGAAGGAACCTGACGGTATGTCTCGAAAGAAAAGTCTCTCGACGAGCAAAAAGAGAGGGAATACCCAATCCCCCCAGCCCTAGACTAGCACACCCTGTCATATCCCAATAAATGAATCCTGCGACGACCGGACGAAGAATCCCAGAGGAAAGATCGCATCATCAGTTCAATATCGAGGATGACTCGCTTCTGGATGACGGCATTAGATAACATATACACAGGAAGAGAAATAAGTACTGCATGAATAAGGATAATTCTGCCCATGCAAGAATTACAGTTTCGCTCATAAGTCTCGCAGGCCAATGGTTCAAAAGTTGGTTAAGACGGTCAAATCTATCCGTTGCATTATTGATGCTAGTCGTTTTCTGTTTCACTATTTTATTGTTGCCGTCATCTTTTCAACAAGGTGACTGATCGAGCCCAAGGACTCTTGCGGTTTATAGTTTCTTCATACAGCGCGTACCAAGTCACCAGGCGAAAGGTATACCGCTATATAAATAATTAGCTTCTCATGTTATTATTCGGTAACCAAAGATAGATTCAAAGCATTCAATTTGCCGGTGCGTGGCTATATGCGTGAAAGAGGTGAGGTGCGGTGGAGGCTTGGCAGGGAGAAATTAAACTCTATACCGTACGCACCAACATGGCCATGAGACGCACCAACCATCGTCATTGTTGCATGAGCCAACCACCAAGACGGAAGCATAATGAATAAAGCCCACAGACAGAAAAAGATGATTGATATGGTGTATGGCCGCATGGTGCACCTAATATAAAGTATAATTTTCTATTGAGAGGAGGCTAGTCCAAATTCAAGTCAAATATTTAATCAAAGCCTCTTAGTCCATACTCAGAACCCAAATACTCTCTAACCCAGATTTATGAGAAAAAATACCATACCAAATTTTAGATATAGAACAACTTTTCCCTATAAAAATTCATTTATGGAAATACCAATAGGCCACTGTTTGAAATATAGCAGTACAAAAGACCAACCATAGCTCGATTTTTTCTTCACCGTATTGCTTGAAAGAAGAACCTCATGGCTCGCCCAAGCCCATGAAGCCCCTTTCAACTTTCAATAGCCCCGTTACTCTACTGGCTGCTACAAGCTTTTGCAGCACCAAAGAAAAGTTTAAGTGAATACAAGAGCAAGAGAGTTGGTAAGCTAAATTTCTAATCCAATAGGGATGATGGGCTGCTCGACTTTTCCACAACCCCTTAGATAATTAATTAAGGAGGAATCTAGAAAGCTCTATACCCCAAAACAAAGCATGTGCAAACCGAAAAGCTTTGGTTGTCACCAATTGGTGTCTTTCTCTTAAAGAGCCAGAGGAGCAGCCAGCCATTGATTACCGCAAACTTTGTAACATACCGATTCTTGGTTGGTATTCAAGTCACCAAACATTACTCAAACATCATTCTTGATAAAAAAAAAATTGACGTTTGATTTTTTTTTTTTTTGATGGAAAAAAGGGTAGGGGAGGTTTTATCCCGATGTAGCTCCTCGTAACAGGCTCCCAGCTTGCTAGACCATGTTCGATTCCGGCAGCACGTTTTTCGCATACCCTTCCTATCAACTGGACGAGTACGTCAGCCTAGCCCCACTACGACGTCGGAGTTTCGGCCACGTAGCCTTCCAGTCACGTGCTCCAGATTTAATTTAAAATTTAATCGAGTCATCTATAGAATCATTTCTCGAATTCATGATAAATAAAATATTCATAAGGCTACACTAAGTCTTAACTGACGTCTGATTTTTGATTTTAACAATCCAAACAGAATAACTTAGATTTGATGCTAGACCATAAATCTATTCCGTGTGAATTACGGGATTCCAGTCATGCACATGTTGTTTGTCCTGTAACTTTGATAAAGGACTGAAATGAAATGTTGGGTCAAATTCACTGGAGGAGGGGGTAAGATGAAGCATTCATTTGACTCATGGGTGAATACATTTAAAAAAGTCAGAAAAATAAAATATTATACAGACGACTGGATCGCTCTGTAAAAAATTTTCTGAATGCTTGAAACTGCAACGCAGACGGTTGCCCAGTCAGCGAGCAATTTCTTTTTTAAAAAATAAATAAATAGATTTGGCAGGAAACTTGCTTGATCACCAAAGCTGGAAGTCGCACACCGCTGCCTGTAAAAAAGCAGCCAATCCTCCTCTCAGCACCAATCCACCGAGTTCAGAAAACCGCTGGGTACTGCTAGAGCTTCCTATAGCTATATGGATTCCAAGCCATTCTCCCAGTTCCTGGTCCCTTCCACTGCTCTTCTCTCCCTTTGGCACCTCCTGCTACTCTCTCTGTTTCTCCTGCCACTCCACTCATCATCCGTCCCAGTTTCTGGGACCTCTGCACCACTTGAATCCCAAACCGGAGCTCTCCTCCACTGGAAATCCACTCTCCAAAGGCCACAATCCCTCAGTTCATGGACACTCTCCAATAACACATGTACCTGGTTCGGAATCACCTGCGGTGAGAATGGAAGCGAAGCCATCACTGAGATCAGCCTGCCTCACGCCGGCTTGTCAGGTAAACTTGAATCCCTCAACTTCTCCTCCTTTGCATCTCTCGCCAGCCTCCACCTCCAAAGCAATTACTTCTTCGGTGCCATACCACCCGCCGTCGGCACCCTCTCTGCTCTCACTTCTCTCAATCTCTCTCACAATCTTCTCTCCGGCAACCTGCCACCTACTCTCGCCAATCTTTCTCGTATCTCCGAAGCCGATCTATCTCACAACGAATTCACAGGTGACATAACTTTATGCTTCTCTGCCAATTGGACAGAACTCGTCTCCCTTCGACTCCAGTTCAATCATTTCACTGGAAGAATACCTCCTGAGATCTGCTCCCTTACAAATCTCAAGTTCCTTCATCTCCACCAAAATCAGCTATCCGGTTCTATACCTCCGGAAACTGGTCATGTCAGGAGTCTGGTTAGCCTAAACTTGGCCGACAACGGTCTCACTGGTTCGATCCCTTCAACCCTCGGTAACTTGAACGATCTGAAAACTCTTAAACTTCACCGGAACAAACTCTCCGGTCATATTCCAGTTGAACTAGGGATGCTTTACGGACTGGAGCAATTGTTTGTTCATGACAATTATCTGACAGGTTCCATCCCTCCAAGTTTTGGAAACCTCACCAAGCTTACCAAATTAAGCCTCCATACTAACAAGATCTCGGGCACCATTCCCAGTGAACTAGGAAACCTAGTGAACTTGTTTGTTTTAATGATCTATCATAATCTTCTAACGGGTTCCATCCCCCCAAGTTTAGGAAACCTGACCAAGCTGAGTACCCTGGACCTCCATAGAAATAGGATTTCCGGCACCATCCCTCAACCTTTTGGCAGTTTGAGAAGTCTCGCTCACCTACGCGTATTCAACAATCAACTATCTGGCTCTTTGCCTCATGAGCTGGGAAATCTAACAAAGTTGGCTACCTTACTAACAGGTGACAACGAGTTCTCAGGAAGCTTACCACCAGATGTTTGCAGAGGAGGTGTGCTTCAACGTCTTGTTGCACAAAACAACCATTTTGAGGGCCCTCTTCCAAGGTCTCTGAAAAATTGCACTACCTTGTTTAGAGTTCGCCTCGAAGGAAATCGATTCAAAGGTAATATCTCCCAAGGTTTTGGGATATATCCAAGTCTGGTCTACATGGATATGAGTTACAACCAACTGTATGGAGAGCTTTCACGAAACTGGGCATACTGTCAGAATTTGACAATTTTGCAGGTTTCCGGGAATCAGATAACTGGAAAAATACCCACCGAGTTTGGGGAAATGAAGAAACTGCGTATCCTGGATGTTTCTTCAAACCAGCTAGTTGGAGAGATACCAAGGGAACTGGGTGGCATGAGCTCATTATTCAACTTGACTTTGAGTGGCAACAGGCTATCTGGAATGTTGCCTTCAGAAATTGGAGAATTGTCCAACCTGGAAGTTCTTGATCTGTCTGATAACATTCTATGCGGGGCGATACCACAACGACTAGCGAATTTATCCAAGTTGCTTCTGTTGGATTTGAGTAAAAATGGATTCAATGGGAGCATTCCACCACAAATCGGTGAGATAGAAAGCTTGCAGGAGCTGCTTGATTTGAGCCATAATTGCCTGGAAGGAGAGATACCATCACAACTAGCAAGTTTGACTTATTTAGAATCTTTGAACTTGTCGCACAATAATTTATCTGGTGCCATACCTTCATCTCTAGCAAGCATGATAAGTTTGACATCCATGGATGTATCATACAATAATCTAGAAGGCCCTCTTCCTCCAAGTAATCTATTTCAAAATGCTCCAGCAAAGTGGTTTGCCAATAACAAAGGCTTATGCGGCGATGTGCGAAGTTTGCCTCCTTGTGGCCTGATCATGGAGAATAATCATCATGATTCAAGGAAACACCACATACTACTATTCACTGCTATTTTTCTCTTAGGCACCTTCGTTCTTTTGGTTATATCTATCATTGTCACTGTGATGCTTCACAAGAAAGAAAAACCAGAAGAAGAGGATGATGAAGTTATTATTAGAGATCTGTTTTCGGTATTGAATTTTGATGGGAAGGTTGCTTACAATTACATTATTACTGCGACTGAAAATTTTGATGAGAAATACTGTATTGGAAAAGGAGGATGCAGCAATGTCTACAAAGTAGAACTTCCAAACAAGCAGGTGGTGGCGGTGAAAAAATTTCACACGATGGAAGAAGGGAATTTTAATGAGAGAAGCTTTAGGAATGAAATCCAAGCATTGATTGAAATTCGACATTGTAACATTGTAAAGCTTTACGGGTTCTGCTCCAGCAATCGATGCAATTTTCTTGTGTACGAGTATATTGAGAGAGGAAGTTTAGCTACCATCCTACACAGTCAAGATACAGCCATGGAATTGGGTTGGGATAAGAGAGCTGATATCATCAAAGATGTGGCCCATGCTTTGTCATATATGCATCATGATTGTAATCCATCCATGGTACATCAAGACATTTCAACTAACAATATATTGTTAGATTTTGATTTTAAGGCATATCTCTCGGACTTTGGCACTGCAAGAATTCTTAAACCTGATTCATCAAATTGGAGCACAATTGCAGGAACATATGGATATGTTGCACCGGGTAAGTCAATTTCTCCAAATTTCTCCATGTTCAAGCAACTTAACTCACCACTTTCAAATATATATATATATTTGATATTTGCATTTGTTTTGATTTGGTTCATCATTCCTTTAGAAAGCAATATATGCTAATGAACCTTTTGAACCTATCTATTATGAACCAAGGTTTCGAAATGTAAATTTTGTGGTTACAATCAATTACCAAATTTTCATAACTATTAAGTAGAACTAACAAATAATCAAGTGTTTTTTTTTTTTTTTTTTGAAAAAAGAAAACTATCACCAAGCAGGAACTTCGATTAATTGATAACAGTGTGCAAGGCTGATCATTTCTCTACTCCTTTTTGCAGAACTTTCATACACGACAAGGGTGACCGAGAAATGTGATGTATATAGTTTTGGTGTAGTAATACTAGAAGTATTGATGGGGAGGCATCCAGGTGAGCTAATCTCCTCTTTATCAACATTAAACAGCCATGATACATTACTAAGAGATGTTCTGGATAAACGCATCTCGCCTACTCCAGCTCATATGGCAAAAGAAGTGATATTACTAGCAATGATGGCATTTTCATGCATACAAAATATGCCACAAACACGACCAACCATGCAGAAAATATGCCACTTATTTGCAGCTAGCATCTCTCCAGCCTTCTGCGTGCATTTCGATTCAATTATATTAAGCCAACTAGCGGATTCTTTATGTATTTAACTATTAGATCTTTTGTGTTGCATATTTTAGATGATGCTTCTTTTATTACTCTAAAAACTCTGATTTGGCCCTAATGCAATTATATCAACCCTCATGATGGTGTCTAAACATCTGAATCTGATTTTATGATTGTTGTGGCTAAAAGTTCATGTGAACCATTCAAGGGGGCTAATGTTATGCCATCAAACAATTAAATTCAAAAATGTAAATTGTTTTTCATCTCCTTTTTCATGTCCATTATCTACTCCTTGATAGATAGTCCGTGCCATCCTGTTCAATGCATGTAATAATTCATGTGATCATGATAGCTAATTAAGTCTTTGATAGTGATGGTATTTTAACTCACCTACACTCCCCCCCACCCCACACTATTGCACCCAAAAAAAAAAAAAAAAGAAAGAAAGAAAAGAGAGGAAATTGAGTATTATTCTACACAGACCAAGAGGATGAATTGTAGGTGGTTGCTATTGCATCATATGGGATTCAATTAATGATTGATTTAAGTGATCCGAGTATCTGAGGGATAGCTATAATGCAATCATATATATAATGTACAAAATGTATATACAGTGGAAGAAATGTTTGATGGATAGATTTGCTGCAACTCTTAAATTGAAATGTTTGTTAACTAGTGGAGAGAGGTAAAGGGGATACTAGAAGAAAAGGGAAAATATAGCATTTTTTATTTTTTTGGGGATAAAATAGTAACCCAGCTGTGATGGGGGACAATGCTAGAAGGATCGTTGAAGAGCTGATATGTCTCCTGAGATTAGGGTCAAGAAGGGAATAACTAGGGCCTCACACCCCGCGATGTTCCGAAGAACAAAGGAAAAGGATCTCATACCTTGCAATATTCTGAAGAACAAAGAAAAAGTACTTCACATCCCGCGATGTTCGAAAGTGAAAGAATAGGGTCTCACACCCCGCGACGCTCGAAAGCGAAGGAATAGGGTCTCTCACCCCGTGACACTCAAAAGTGAAGAAATAGGGTCTCTCACCCCGCAACGTCCGAAAGCGAATGAATAGGGTCTCACACCCCTCGACGCCCAATGGTGAAGGAAAAACAGGCCTCACACCTTCTCTATGCGGGGACGCTCTTTTCTAAACACTCATCTTTATTCAATTTTTTTATAAATGATTAAGGATGATATTTATAGACTTTCCAATCCATGAAGATGAAATATATCCCAATCTTAAGAAACTTCAAACAGATAAAACCTAATCTAAAATAAACTTGAAACACTTGAAACTAAAACAAATTTAAACTAATCAATACATCCAAATTAAAATAAATAAAACATAATTCTAATGTACCAAGATCCATTCATATTGAACTGCTGTGAGATCTATACAGATTTTTTTTTTTTTTTTTTTTGGAACGGAGAGGCGGCGGACAAGGAAGAGGGGCCGGAGGTCTAAAAGCCTCTTGGGCCCATGGATCATGTCAAGGGCCTCAAAAAAGGTGGAGCCCTTGTTCCAGTTAGGTTGGTGGACCTCTCAATCATACTGTCACCCTCAAATCCTGAGATGGGAACAAAAAGAATCTTCTCGGGGTTGTAACCCACCTTCTTGATGTAAGAAGAAACTTCCTTCACAATTTCATCACACCTGGCCTTGGAATATTTTGGGGTCGTTGCATCCATCTTGTTAGAACAGCAAATCATCTGTCTAACCCCGAGAGTGAATGCAAGCAAGGCATGCTCACGGGTCTGACCATCCTTTGAAATACCAGTTTCAAAACCACCAGTGGTGGAGTCAATGATAAGAACAGCACAATCAGCCTGGGAGGTACCAGTAATCATGTTCTTGATAAAGTCATGGATCCATCAATGGCTGCTGGCGGGTGGTGGACGGCGGCACGGCGTCGTCGTGGTGGGAGATGGACGGCGGCACGGCAGAGATGGAGGACACCGTGGCAGCAGAGATGGATTGGACGGCTGGAGCAGCCGGGCGGCACGGTCTGCTCGGCCGTGGATTTGCGGCTCAGTCGGCGCTGAACGGAGATGGTGGGGACGGCGGCAGCGCGGCTCGATTGCACGGGTTGGGCGGTGGCGGCGTTGATGGATCGGCCGGGATAAGCTTGAAAGAAGGGGATCTGGGTAACGGTTAGAGGAAGAAGACAACACGAATAACAGAGAAATAAGTCGGGGATAAACATGAAATAAAATACGAGGATAGATGAAATAGCTAGAATAAAAAAATATAAAATAAAATAAAAAAATCTAAGCGAAAAAAAAAAAAAAAATCCGATGGATTTTGATGTCCCATCAAGCTGCCTCTCGAGGGTTATCTCTGGTGGGAATCAAATCCTTGTCCCATTGTCCAAGTGATAAGAGATGATATTATCGAAGCATGTGCTTAGTGATATCAAGTTAGTTAAAATTAAAATAAAACCTTAATTTATTAACAAAAGTCCATAATTTGCAAAAATAAATTAAATCTACAATAACAATTTAAATATAGAAAAATCTTTACATTTTAATCCCAAAAGTTTCAAAATGTCACTTAGACACCAAAACTTTGAAGTTGCCATAATATGATCCGGGTATCTATATCCATTATAAAATGTTGTCACATAAGTACCATATATGATAACTATGTTTTTGCAAAATTTTAGAGTTGTCCTTGCTACTAACTTAGCAAGAGGCTTTTGTTTTGATAAGAATTAAAGGAAAAAGGAAAAAAATAGTACTTTGAGATATGTTCTAACTAATAAATAATGAAGGATAGAGTGCTTTGAGATTTATGTAAGTGAATGGATGATAAAGAATTAAGTGCTTTAAAAATCATGCAAATGAATAAATGATAAAGGATGGTGTGTATTGAGATTGTACAGGCAAGTAAATAATAAAGGATAAGGTGCTTTGAGATCAATACAAAATGATAATAGATGGAGTGCTTTGAATACAGATGGATTTTAAAGGATTGAGTGCTTGGAAATCTATACAAGTGAAAGGATGATAGAAAGTAGAGTGCTTTGAGATCTATGCATGCAGATGGATGGTAAAGGATGTGCCACTTTGAGATTTGTGTAAATGGATGATGATAAAGAATGAATCATTTCAAAATCTATGTAGATAAATAAATGATAGAAGATGGTGTGTTTTGATATTTGTATAGGTAGAAAAATGATAGCGGACAAAGTGTTTTGAGATCTATGTAGATGATGAATGATGGATACTTTAAGATCTATGCAGGTAGATAATAAAATATATAATATTTTAAAATCTATGCAAGCAAATGAATGATAAAGAATAGAGTGTTTTGAGATTTATACGGTCAAATGAAATACAAACGAAGTGCTTTTAGATCTATGTAGGCAAATGGATCTCAAAGAAACACTTTGAGATCTATACAAGCAAATGACAGAGCGAAGTTCTTTGAGATCTATGCATATAGATGGATAACTATGGCTACACTTTAAAAATTATGCTGGCAAAAAAAATGAAGGATGAAGCATTTTAAAATCTATGCAAGTAGATGAATGATAAAGAATAGAGTGCTTTGATATTTATACAGGTGAATGGATGATAGAGGATAAAGTACTTTAAGATCTATACAAATAAATGAATGATAAAGAATAATATATCTAAATCAAGTATTTTAAGATCTATGAAGAATAGAGTGCTTTGACATTTGTGTAGGTGGATGGATGATAGATGATAAAGTACTTTAAGATCTATACAGATAAATGAATGATAAAGGATAATCTATCCAAATCAAGTGTATTTTTATTTTTTTTCTTATTTTAGATAAATAATTGAATAATATCGAAATAAATTTGATATTTTGATGGCTAATTGATACTTTTTAAAGTTTTAGGATCTATGTATAAATGCCCAAATTTAAAGAGATGTCTCTGTAATCTTTTTTTTTTAAATAAAATGTTGCAAAATTACAATGATGCTTAGAATATAGTTGATGGGTATCTATTAAGTTCTAGACAATTTGTTAATGGTAAATAAATGATTAGTTATTTTCCATTTTCTTGTAGAATTTTCATATATAATGAGAGCAAATAAAAGGCATGAAACTCCATTTGAAAACGAGAGGGGAAATATAGTTAATGAAAAAATTGGAAAAAAGCATGATATTTAGTTGGAGCTTTTCAAGGAAAGAAATAGAAAATTAGCTTTCCAAAAATATATTCTCACATTTCATAAGAAATTAAATTCTATATAGGACATGGACAAATCTAATTTTAATCGTTTGGATATTAAGGTATTTTTTTCGCATATACCCTTAAGCTTTTAGATAAGATGGGGCAAGACCTTATCCTTTATCAAAGATATAATAGATTCTTTATGTAACTTTTTCAAAAAAATAGATGTCTAATTAAATATAAATTATTATATAACTTGATGTTGGATCCGTACGATGCACGAAGTACAACAATTTTGATATTTAGTATAATTCAAAATTTACTTAATAAAATATATTATTTATTAAATCTATTCAAGATTTATTTCCAAACTTTGATGTCCGGAAAATTCTCTCTAAATTAAGTTAGAGAAATATGGTGCAAGTTTTGGAGAAAAACTTTCCTTCCAAACTAACATATATCTTTGCTTTTACAGATATAATAGATAGATTTAAAATTCAAAAAAAGCAAAACCTTACCTGATTGCCTTAATTAATTATTTCCAATGTAAAAATATATTAATTAACTTTTATATGCTATACTTCATTATTATATAGAATGTATAATTTTGAGTGGAAAAAATTTTGAAAATTTGCATTAATCCAAATAATACTACTTTTGTTATATATAATAGATATTTTATTTTTCATAGCCAATTAAATATATAAAAAAAATTATAAAAGATGATCTAGGCCCATAGGTCGTCATTTTCGAACCAGTCCCACCAATAATCAACATGCCACAAGCTTAGATGAGAGAAGAAAAAAAAGCTGATTTACTCCTCTCCTCCTAAGTTTCTTTGGAGTGGTTCCACCCCTCTCCTGTTTCTTTTATTCTTTTGTTGGTCCCTTCTTTCCCTTCTTGGCTGAGTGACTTGGAAACCTCTATGTTCTCTTCCTGACATGGCATCTAACATGGCAACATGGCAGCATGGCGCCAACGGATCCCCGGGCCTGGTAGCATTCCTGGCCGAGTAGAGTCTCAGGTTGGGTAGAGTTCCCGACTGAGTAGAGCCCTGAGCTGGGTAGAGCTCCGGTCCGGGTAGAGCTCTCTATCGAGTAGAGCTCCAAGTTGGATAGAGTTTCTGGCCGAGTAGAGCCCTAGACCGAGTAGAGCTCAGATCGGGGCAAAGCTCCCCGCCGAGTAGAGCTTTAGGCTAGGTAGAGTTCTCGACCAAGTAAAGCCCTAGGCCGGGCAAAGCTCCGATTCGGATAGAGCTCCCTACCAAGCAAAGCTCTCGATCGAGTAGAGTTTCGTGCCCATCAGGCTCCAGGCCCAGGCAAGCCTCCTTGCGGGTCATGGTGGGCAATGGCTCGACAAAAGCTGCGATCCCCCAATGGAAAGCACCATGTCAAGGGAATCCTGACAATGCTGGTCCACTGGCAAGCTGTCGCCACTATCTCAAAGCCATTGTGGCTGGCAAAGAGGTACACCTCATGAGAGACGGCTCGACCTAGCTTCCGGACTTTGCTTCACAACACCCATCTTCTATATAGGTAAGAGAGAACTTCGGCCAAGGTAAGTGAGCAGCCCTTATTGACTCACAAAATGATCTCCAGTTTTTCTCTCCGCGGTTCTCTCCGCGGTAGCCCAGACCACCGTGGCTTAGGTTGTTGCCTTTGATCGTCTCACTAACTTGAGCATTTGAGTATCCCCACCAGAACCCCGGCCCGGGCTCTTCTTGCAAGCTATCCCATGAAGGGACGTGTGAGCGATGCAGGAGCTGCTCTTCTTCGGAACACCAGATGGGACTTCTAGACCTGCTAGAGTTGCAGGCAAAGGTGATCCAGGATGCAATAGATTGGCATGCCGGTAGGGGGTATGCATCATTGCAATGATGCTATGGTTGTAACATGTGCTAGTGAAACCTCTGCCAACCATGTTGGGAACCCATCCCACAACGGCAATTGGCGTAGTCAAGAGGTGGAGCTTCCGATTTCATTGCCTCCATCATTGGTGGACCAACAATAGCAGATTGCCGCGTTGGCACAACAGGTCCAGATGCTAGCCATGATAGTCCAACGATTACAGCACAGCATTGCTCCATGACAACACTATAGTAGTCGAGGACCCCAGCGATCCCTGTCACCGTCGCTCATGCCAGTCTCTGGTCCTTTCATGGAGGGCCATCCCGTGTGTAGGTGACATCGTTCCCGTGCTCCAGCGTCACCCTCAGGGGAGCCTTCACTCATCCTGGGGGCATCGCAAGGCCGTTCAGCCAATCGAGAAGCTCATCCTCCTGTCTTAGACTACCGATAGGATGCGATATTGTCATTAAAACATCGCGGCTATTAGTTTAATTAACTAACTTCTAAAGTAAATTAAGAACACGTAGAACGGGTGAGTTGGGTCAAATCCATGGAGAAGGTAGTGCTTAGGATAATCTTGAAATCTTTGATTTGAGAAAATAAACAGATCGAAGTCGGGAATATAAAAATTAACAGTATGAAAAATAAATAACTTGGTACCAGGATCTACTATTTACATCCTAGCATCCACTTGCAATAAAAATAAAGAACATGAATTTTAAAACATATGAAAGTAATTTTTTTTGCATTAAATAAAAAGAAAATTCTATTACAAGAAATTAAAAAGGGATGATTAAATAACTAAGAAAAAATATAAAAAAAATAGTAACAAAGACTAGAAGTAGATCGGCATAGCCTTATCGGGAAGATGGTCGAGAACTTCTTTCTTTGTACTCAGAGCGAACTGGCTCTCTTTACTTCTTTCTCCTTGGATCTTGATCTAGAGATCAGTGTGGACGAAAAGATGGTATAGAAGACGGCTTCTCCTCTAAGAAACCTCACTCTTAGAGGTCAACTCGTAATCCAAAGCTAGACCTCCTATCCTGTACCATACTCGTCTCTTCAAGATTAGTTCTTCTTAGCATAGGGGTCCTTTAAATAGATATTGTCTAGGGGTTCCTCCTGGTCAAATTTGTACTCAATGTAGCTCCAGATCGACTGAATATTGTAAAGAGAAATCTGGACTGTCCAATGTGTATCGTGATGGATGGTCACCGTGCTCCTTCCTTCTCTGGTAGTAAAGTCCAATCCGGACTCTCAAATTTCTAGTTTTCTGAATCAGACTTGGACTTGGTCTCTTCTCTTAATCAGACTCCATGGTGGCGATGGGATGGGCAAACGGCAGCGGTGATCAACGAATGGTGGCATGACGATGTGGAGGACGACAATGGTGTGGGAGACTTGGGATAGGGGGAATGCCGGTCGAACAGTGGCTATGGGCGGCAGATGGTGGCTCCGCGATAGGAGATGGCATGTCCGGCAGCTTCTCCAGCAGCGAGGAGGTGATGTGGTAGTAACTCAGTCGACATCATGCACGAGAGGATGGCGACTAGATGGGGGAGAAAAAGATGGTGGATGGCTTCAAAAGTGGCTTCCCGGTGATCTTTCCGGCATGGGACGACTCCCGGTGGTGAGAGGAAGGTCTCCAATAGCTTTCCTGATGACAACATGGCTTGGGAAAGTCGGTGGTCTATGGAACAGGTTCATGGACCGACGATCATAGTAGTTATGGACCAGTTCACGTACTGTAGACCCAACAGCTGGTCCATGATAAACCGAGTGCTTTAAAATTTATATTTTCTTTAATAAACTTCAAAATTAAATTTGTATTTTCAATCCAATTTGAAATCGTCTTTGTCAAAGATGATTTTAGGTCCATGCTGGCTGCCACGTCGTCCGAAAATACCTACTTTGGTAATTATATTACTAAACACCTATTTTTGTAATTTTTTTTTAATTTACATTATTTTTTTAAAAAAAACCCAACTAAGAGAGGTGCTTGTTTTTTCTTGATTCAGAAGATCTATTGATAAAAGATTACTTGAGAGCTTCTTTTACATTGCTCTCCTTTTTACTACCTTTGTGAATGTTCATGGAGATGGATTTTTCTTTGAATTAGTTGCATGTGTGTTTGTATTATACATTTCTATTGGTGTTTTGGAGGGAATGGGAAAATCCAAACTTCCTTCCATGAACCAAAACTTCTTCCTTCCATCAACCAAAACTTATTTTAAATCTATCTTTTAGTCCACAATGGATCATAAGAAAAAAATTAGAAAATGATTTATATTGAAAACTCTTCTCTTAAGTCTTTTCAACTATTTTGAAGTTTTGGACCATACACCTCATGTGCCAACGGCCATAGCCTACATTTTATTTTCTTATTTTTAATTTTTAATTATTTTTCCTTATTTAATTGAGAATTAGTTATTATTTAATGTTAATCACCTGAATTAATATTTTGTTTGTTGAGATATTAATCAGTTTCTAGTTGCTAAGAGATTGATCACTGGATTAATTGATCTTTGGCCCGTTAGCCATGCAATTACTCGATTAATTCCATTTTACTATTGGACTAGCCAAATAGCTAGTTATTGGGCCTATATATAGTAGGCTCTTGGTAGGAATTGAGGTATTTAGAAAATAATTGTCTCTCATTCTCCTAAGTTCTTTTCTCCCAAGCTCTCTTCTATGCTCTTCTAAATTTTCTCTCTTTAAATTTTCTTAATCTCTTTTTCATCAATCTACTAAGTTAAAGTTCTGTCATCTTTTTTTACTATCGTTCCCATGAGGAGGTATCCAGTTGTACTTGAAATGGAGTTCTCAAGTTTAATCACACATGAAGGTCGAGAATCATCTTAGAACAATATGTTGCATGCCTCCAAACAAATTTCTTCATCTATTTTCTATAAGTTTTAAATATTAATTTAATAATAGATTACTATTGTTAGTCCAATTAAATTGCTATCGATTATTATGGGATATAGATTTATACTACAAATTCCTAACATTATAAAATGAAACCCTTTTCGATTATGATTCAAGTACTAACATTATATAAAACTATGACATCATAATTCAATAACAATTGCATGTTTAATTTAGTTCTTACACAATTTATTTTTGTAGTAGTTATTTTTCTTGCATATTTGCCTACTAAAATTTAATTTGCTATTTTATGTCATAGAGCATTACATTAGTTCTTGAATTAAGCTTTTTTTATTTAAAATTTAAAAAAATCAAATCAGCAAGATTGAATTAAAAGTTACAAATAGATCTACAAGTCATAAAATTACTAAAAGGATTTAATATATTCTTTATGCAACTTTCATCTCTACTAATCTTATTCTTTAGTTTCTTCTTTTTTTACCTTCCCATAGGCTCAAAGGATTCATCTAGGCTCAAACTTGATTGATTCAATAGAAAAGAATTTTTTAAGTAGCAAGAATAATTAGAAAAATGGTTAATTTCTCTGGATTTGATATATATCCTAGAAAAATCTCTTCCTTCTAAACTCACTTCCTCAGACACATGGTCAACCTCTAAATCTCTTGAATAAATTGACTATACTAGAGGTTTAGAATACTAAGTTCCCTATCATGAGTTATATGAAACTTATAGCTAGGAAATACAAAACCTCTAAAGATCTTTGGTAGGCCTTAGAAGTAACCTATATGTAGGATAATGAGAGGACTATGAGATTCACGATTTTAGACTTTCACAACTTTAAAGTGATGAACAAAATATTTATAAATGACCAGATTCATCAGTTCCAAGATCTAGTTTAAGAGATCCATAGAGAGATCTATACTTAATAAGGCCTATCAAGTATTAAGTTTGATAGATATACTTCTACCCTCTTGATCTCAATTTGCCCATGATCTTGAAAGATCCCAATCTTCCTTCTCTATCCAAATCAAATTTTTAGAGGTTAAAATCCAAATGTCAAACCAAAGGTTAAAATTTTAAAGGAAAGGGTAAGTCTAGGTAAGCATGAGCCCAACAACCAAGTACAAAGATTTAAGGAACAAGGTATTGAGAGAGATACTGCTTTGTCTGTGGAGGGGACAATCATCTTACACCTTAGTATTTTTTCAGTAAAAAATAGAAGATTGTCTACAAAAAAAAAAATATGAAGAACCAGCACTATCCTAGATCTCAAGTTAACATGGTCGAAAGAGAACTATTTTCTTTTAGGTCGGTTTTATTTACTCACACTATCAATTTAATCTATTTAGATTCAGAATGGTGGTTTTCTTAAACAATAACTCTGTGACGAATTTTTTTTCTCTAAAAGTTTTAGTGACAAAACTTGGACATTTTGTGACAATTTTTTTTGCCACAAAAAACCTTCATTTTTGTAGTGACTAGTAGGTCTTGATTTTTGTCATACCATGGATGAAGTAAAGAAAGCATGATCATGGATAATGGGATAGTTGTCAATATACTAGGAAGAGGAGTTGTTAACTTAAAATTTACTTTTGGAAAAATGCTGACTCTTCGTAACGTGCAGTATGTACTCATTATTCAAAAGAATTTGTTAAGTGATTCCCTACTTATTCAATTAGAATTCAAGATTGTCTTAGAGTCTAATAAAGTTGTAATTTATAAAAGAGATGTATTTATTAGTAAAGAATATGTATATGAAGAACTATTCAAATTGAATATAATTCCTCCTCCTAATCTTAATAAAAGTTGGGTCAATTCTTCTACATCTCTGATGTTAAATTTTGAGTCGTGAAATATGGCATAGAAGATTATGTCATATTAATTTTAGATCAATCAAGAAAATATCTAATCTTAATTTGATTCCAAAAGTCAACATCGAACACAATTCTAAGTATAAAGTTTATGTTCAATCAAAACAATCTAAAAAACTTTTAAGCTTGTAGCTTTTAAAGATACCCATGTTCTTGAACTTATCTATAGTAATGTTTGTGATTTTAATAGAGTACCAACCTATATAGAGAATCATTATTTTATTATCTTTATTCATGACTTCTCTAAATTTTACTATACCTATTTTTTGAAGACTAAGAATGAAGTCTTTAACAAATTTAAGGTTTGCAGAGCATAAGCTAAAAACTAAATTGAAAAAGGATTAAAATTTAAGATCTAATCGAGGAGGTGAATTACTTCAAATGAAATAATCTTATTCTATAAAAAAAATAGGATAATTTATGAAATCATTGCTCCCTATCATTTCAATCAAATGGTGTGGTTGAATAAAGGAAACAAACTTTATCAGATATGATAAATGCTATGGTCATAAGTTCTAATATTATGAAAAATCTTTATGCAAACTCTTCTATCTACTAATTATATCCATAACAGAGTTCCTCCTAAACATATAGAAAAAAGTTTTTTATAAAGTTTGGAAAAGACATCTATCTAGGCTTAGTTGTTTTTAAGTTTAGGAATGTTTAGCTAAAGTTAGAATTCTTGGATGAAAAAGAATTAAAATAGGATCTAAAACTTTAGATACTATCTTTGTTGGCTATTCTCTTGAAAGTAACATATATAATTTTTTTGCTATCAACTCTGAAATCCCTGCACTAACAAAAAATATCATTAGTAAATCTAAAGATGCAATATTTTTTAAAATATCTTTCCTTTTAAGAATTGAATTTATAGGTCAACCATTGATTATCCATCTTTTTCTAATTTACCATCATCATCTATTCCTACTTCAATATAATTAACCTTCGAACTTGAGCTTGAAAGGAGCAAAAGAGTTTAGCTGAAAAGAACTTCAGTGAAGTCTTCTTTACCTTTTTAGTAGAAGATACTCTTTCTCTTATTAAGAAGTTATGAATTCCCCTGATGCTTAATTTTGGAAGGAAATAATAAATGATAAAATTGAATCCATTATTGAGAAAAATATTTAAATTCTCATTGATTTGCCTCTTAGAAACAAATCTTTAGATTGCAAGTGGATCTTCAAAAAAAGATGAGGACTAATGGAATAGTAAAAAAATTTAAAGCGAGGTAGACTTGTTGCTCAAGATTTTTAACAGAAAGCAAGTATAGATTTTTTCGATAGCTATTCATCTATAGCTCATATTATTACTATCCTAGTCCTATCTTTAGCTTTCATCCATAAGCTCATTGTTCATTAAATATATATTAAGATTACTTTCTTATAGGGAGATTTTGGAAAAAGATCTACATGCAGCAGCTTGAGAGTTTTTGGACCTTATCAACTATTTTGAAGTTTTAGGTCATACACCACACACACATTGGCAACTCGGCTCGCACACATGCAATCGTGCCATGCTCGTGGCCGTGGCATGATAGGGCCTACATTTTATTCTCTCGTTTTAATCTTTGACTATTTTTCCTTATTTAATTAAGAATTAGCCATTATTTAACATCAATCACCCGGATTAATATTTGTCCATTGGGATAGAAATCAATTTCTACCCGTTGAAAGATTAATCATCGGATTAATTGGTCTTTTGTCCATTAGCTATGTAATTACCTGATTAATTCTGCTTTACCATTGGACTAGCTAAATGACTAATTATCAAGCCTATATATAGTGAGCTCTTGGTAAGGGTTAAAGTATTCAGAAAAGAATTATCTCTTATTCTTCTAAGTTCCTTTCCCCTAAGCTCTCTTCTATACTCTTCCAAATTTTCTCTTTTAAGTTTTTTTAATCATTTCATTGATCTACTAGATTGAAACTCTAACATCCGCTCGATGGTTGTACTCGCAGGAGAGGTATCCAATTATATCTTGGAGTAGAGTTCTCGAGTCTAATCCTATACAAGAATCAAAAATCACTTTATGACAATGTATTGCACATCTTACAATAATTTTTTTCTATTTTCTATAAATTTTAAATATGAATTTAATAATTGATTATTATTGTTATTCTAATTAAATCGTATTCAGCTCCCGTGGGATGCAGGTTTATACTATCCATCCCTAATAGTTAGTCTAGTGCCCGATAAAGAGGAAAAAATTTCGCGGCTTGCTACAAGAAACAATATTATCGTGAAAGAGAATTTGAGGAAGAAACATTACTCTTGTAAGAGAATTTGAGGAAGAGAGATAAGAACATCCCAAATGGTCCCTCTATGCAAATTATATCTTGAGATTGTGGACCATCACTCACCTACCAAATATGAAGTAACTAAATATTTGTAACTTTGCTTCGAACATAAGCTTATTGAAATTTAGGACCCGACATTTTACTTAGAGAGAAGACAATGATAAAGCAATTTATCAAAGGTTGGGACTCCAATTTTGATGCTATCTCAGTGCTTCAGCTATATTAACTTTATATATGTTGTGGCGACTATCACTAGGCCTCGAGATGCCTAATAGACTACCGACTAAGGTGGAGTCACTTGCTGGATAATCAAGGAGCGAACACACCATCGATTGCATCGTCGACTAAGGAGTATATTTCCTGATCAACTATTGACTCACCCAACAACTGACTGAGTAGAAGATGATCAAGTTGGTCACTACACCGATTATTTTCGATACATTGCATCGAGAGATTACACACAATCGGGCCTGACTGACATCCCTCCATTCATCCACCAAGTATTTACTCAGACCTGACTAAATCCTAAACTTAGCCAGGTACATTAAAGTATGGTGTCAAGGCATCTTCTCTCTTAGCAAGGTCCCTTCTCTCCCAGCAAGGTCCCTTCTATCTCTTGGTAACGAACAAGCCACCCCCTAATACTTGGAGCCAATGACATCCAAGTAAGTGACATGTTGATCCTAGCTATCCTAGCAGTAATTATGGCAAGTGGAATCATGGTGAACAAGTTCATCGGAGGCAAAATCTCAACAAAATTAGCTATCCTAATAGAATGATGCTAACGAAAGGATTCCAGGAGACAAGATCTCAACATCCAACCAGAATTCTGTTACACCTATCAAAGGAGGCAATCTCCATAACAACATTTTGTTACTCCATGTAACTTCATAAATTGGTAATAAGGGATCCCGATGAAGTATATTTTTGACTACTACTCTCATGCCTCTCAGTGATCTATCTCAGTTCCAGTTGCTATAGCCCATCTCATCCTCCTTATTGACCTGCACATCGGAGGGTCCCTTTCCTGTTACCACCGGTCAAGGTATTGTTCTTCCAAGTCTATGCAGTAGAGCACCCAGGAGCAACTCTCCAACCTTGCCAGAAAAGACCAGAAGGTCCTCATGAGCCACCGTAGTCCAGCAGAGGGTGATCTATTGACAATAGATTGGATCTCCAAGAAAGGGGGCATCAAGCAAGCATCAAGTTCTCAAAGTTTGAAGTCGTGGGAATGACCACGCATGTGCAAGACGCCTCCACTAGCCGCACCGGCCACTCTCCTCACCATGACAAATGGCCCGCTCAGCTATGGAGCTTCTCGCTCTTCCTCCACCATCAGCAACCCAGCAAGATTTTCTTACTACCCTAACGTCGCAGATCCAGACACTGATCATGATGGTATAGAACATGCAGTAGTAGCAGCCCATAATAAAGCAGCAGTAATAAGAGATCCTAGCCAATCCCATCGTTGCTACTCATCCCAGCTACCAATCTTCCCAGTGGAGATCTTTCCACAAATGGACTTTCCATCAATCGTGGTCCCTTGCATCCTGTCGAGGAAGTCGTTAGTCCCCTAGAGGAAGGTCATCTCACCGACGAACCATTCTATAGTCACGGTCTCGTACACTGCACTGAGAGAGCTCCAAACAGGAGGAGCGACAACTGGAAGAGAGCCAAAGTAGGAGAAGCACTCCTGATTTCCTTTCGAGTCATCATTTGAATCCTCCTAGGAGGGCTCCACTAACAAAGCTATATGGCAACTAATTGAACAATGCCTCGATAACTATAATCGCAAGCTATGCAAGATCAATCACCGACTTGCCAATCTTCAGGAAGAGAGTTGGGACCCGACCGAGTTTAGCACTTATCCCCTTCTTTCCCAGTGCATTCTAGAGGAACCAATCCCGAGTCAATTCTTGATGCCCTAGCTGGAGCTTTATGACGGCACCACCAATCCCTTGGATTATCTGGAGAGATACAAAGCTCTTATAAGGATTCGAGACATCTTTGATGCCCTTCTTTGCATTATCTTTCTAGCCACTCTTCGCAAGATGACCCAAGCATGGTACTCCTGACTTGAGCAAAGGAGCATTGACTCCTTCAATCGGCTGGAAAGGAGTTTGTGGCATACTTCAACGCTAGTCAGAAGATACCACAAGAGGCCGATAGCCTCTTCTCCATCTACCAGTAAGAAAGAGAATCTCTGAAAGACTACATGGCCTGATTCAAGGTGGCCACTTTAGAAGTCTACCATTTGGAGGAGTACGTGGCCATGCTGGTCTTAAAGAGAGGGCTTTGCCCTTCCTAGCCACTAGCTTCACCTATTCATTAGATAAGACTTTCTCCAAGTCTTATTCGGAAATGTTGACCCATGCATAGAAGTACATTCACGTGGATGGGGGATTTTCACTCGACGAGAGATTGAGAGGAAGCTGAGGAAGAAGCAAGCATGGAGAGAGTGTAGTGGAGCCCATTCCGACAAGTACAACCCATCCATCGATAAAGTCCTAAGTCGATGAAACATAGTGGAAAATATGACAACTACACTCCTCTCATTGTCCCTAGATCTAAAATTCTCATAAAAATTGAAGAGGTGTAGTATCTACAAAGGCCCAACCTGATGAAACTTTGGCCTCCCACAACAAAAGCAAGTATTACCGCTTCCACTAGGATCATGGCCATGATATTGAAGACTATTATCAACTGAAGAGAGAGATTGAAAATCTTGTTTGGCATGACTATTAAAGAAAATATGTCTATGAAGAAACTATCTGATGCCTGAAACCTTGCCCCGTAACTGACTCAGGCCGAATTGATAATCGATCGACGAAGGGCCCTGAGCATGGCTTCTTAAGGATGGCTTTCTTAGTGGCCATCATTAGGGTCCAGTCTCTTCTTGGCAGCTTCTCAGAACTTATCAGCTGAGACTTTCCTCATGCATGCTAGATGAATAAGTTAAAATTAGTCTGAAAGTGCAAGCAAAAGAAAAGGCAATATAAAAGTACTTACCGAGAGAGTTGACTGGGCTCAACTAGCATCATATAAATTTTGTTCGATAAGAAGCTCCTTTTAAAGGAGAACTTCCATGCTGCAAAGTCAAAAGTACCATCATAATTGATTGAGTAAAAGACGATCAAGCCAGTTACTACATCAACTATCTTTGATACCTTGTACCAAGAGATTATACATAGTCAATCCTAACTGGCATCTCTCCATGCATCCATCGAGTACTTACTCAGACCTGACTAAATCCGAAATTTAATCAGTTATACTAAAGTATGGTGTCAAAGCCCCTTCTCTCTTGGCAAGGTCTCTTCTCTCTCGACAAGATTCCTTCTCTCTCTTAGCAAAAGACAAGCCATCCCAATACTCGGAGCCAATAACATCCGAGCAAGTGACAAGTTAGTCCAGCTATCCCAGTAGCAATCATGACAAGTGGGATCATAAATAAGTTCGTAGGAGGTAAAATCTTAACATAATTAGCTATTCTAATACAAAAGATAATAACAGAAATGATTTTAGAAAACAAGATCCCAACATCCTACCAGAATCTATTACACCTATCAAAGGAGGCCATCTCCCTAACAATATTTTGTTACTCCGTGTAATTCTATAAATTGGCAAGAGGAGATCACAGGCAAAGTATATTTTTGACTACTACTCTCATGCTCTTAGTCATCTCTCTTGATTCTGTGCTTCAGCTACTGTAGCACATCTCATCCTTCTCGTTGACTTGAACATCGGAGAGTCCTTCACCTATCATCGATCAAGAGACTATTTTTGCAGGTCCATGCAATGAAACACCCGGGAATAACCCTTCATCATTATTGGAGAAGATCCAAAGATCTTCCAAAACTACATATATATATATATATATATATATATATATATATATATATATATATATATATATATATATATAGTTGATACCTTGCGGTTACAATTTAACGCGCATATGGGTTTTAGTTCACGGGGTGTGGAAGAGCTGAAGCGTACTTATTTGCCTTTTTTTTTTGATAAAATAAAAGGGATAGGGGGAGGAAAATCCCCGTTGTAGCTGCTCCCACTAGGGTCCTGCCCCGCCAAGCCATGTTCGATTCAGGTAGCTATTTTTTCACAATACCCTCCCTATCCGAAGGTGAGTATGTCAGCATGACCCCACTAAGCTGCCAGAGTAGAATGCTCCCTCCCGTCCTCAGTCACGTGTCCCAGGAAAAATTTCTGGATTTAATCGAGTCATCGCATGGATCATGTCTCGAACCCGTGATCGGAGAGACGTGAGCGTGAGCACCCATCAACTATGCTGCTACCTTAGTGGTTACTTATTTGCCTTTTAATATACCTTCCAGCCCTCTTACAAAGATGGGAAAAAAAAAAACTTTCAGCTACTTTAGTTTTTTAAAAAAATCCAGGACCCAGCTATAAATAACTGACGATGAAATAATAAAATTATTATTATTTTATTAATTAATCAAAATTATGGGTTCCCTGGAATATCACCCGTAAGAATCACATCCTTGTCTAGTGGTCGCCCAGGATGCGATCAAGGTTAATTTAGTTAAGTAGCCAGGGATTCAAATTTAAACTTAATTTGAAATATTCGAACTAGACAAGGTTGATTCCTGCAAGTGACTCGATTAAATCCAGGATATGCACTGGAGCACGTGACCGGGTGGGGGGAGAGCATACTACTCCGACGACTTAGCGAGGTCAGGTTGATGTACTCACCTACGATGGAGAGGGCAAGCGAAAAATGCTGTCCGTATCGAACATGGTCTGGCAAGGAGGGAGCCCCAATGGGAGGTAGCTGCAACGGGATTTATCCCCCCCTTTTCCTTTTTCTTTATCAAAAAAAAATATTCGAACTCAAAATTCAAGATGGATCAAATTTTAATATCCAAGCTCAAGATCAAAATATTAAATCAATAAAATATTAAAAAAATAATCGTAAGGCATAATATAATTTATTCAAATTAAGATGGCATTTGATGATCCAAATGAGATACTACAATTATCTAAAATCACTAGTAACTTGAGTTTTATAGTTATTTGATCTTCAGTGATTTAAGATCATTGTCTTTAGTAAGTCATGGTCCAGTGATTAAAGATGTCTAGGTATCCACAAATAACTTGTTTGATATTCTATTAGAATCCAATATCATTAACCATATAATACCAAAACTATCCCTAATCTATTTAATAAAAATAAATTTATTATGCATATAAATAAATTATAGTAAACTATTAATATATTAATAATTAATATATTCTATAAATATATATTTATTATTCTTATAAATTATTAATCCTATAAAAATATATTAATTGTTATTATATAATCAATATTTTATTTATACTTATAATATATTATTTATTAATACAAATATTTACTTTAATTATAAAAATAATTCATAATATATTAAATATTTAATTATATAAATATAAAATATGATAAAATATTTTTACTCTAATTTAAAATTATCATAATATGATAATAATGTGATTAATAATATAATATAATATATATCATAAATATAATATAATATCAATATAAAGTAATATTGGATATATAATATTAACATAATATATTAACGGTATATTAATATATTAATATTTTTTGCTAGATTGATCGATATCTTTATTCTTAAATTTTAGTTAAATAATTTTGGATCCTCAATCTTAAGGATAGATATCTGATTACTAAATTAAGTGATGATCTAAAAAGTATGGATGATTTGAAATAACTAGTATATAAGATTGTTATAAGTTTTTTCTATTTTTCTATTTTTGCTATATTTTTGCCCTTCTACCAAGCAGTTAACTACCATTTATTTTGATAGGCACAAATACCTCCCAATTATTTTGCTCTTGCATAAAATGTCTATATGGAAGTGTCAAATCATATGAAACGCTGCCGGACGCCATCTTTTAGATTTTTTTTCCAAAATAATATTTTTAATAAAAATTTATTAAAATAGGGCTGCCACAAATATACCTGTAAAAATGAGATTGTTTGGTTGACTTGGATACCGCATCAGAAGCCACAAATAGCAACTGCTGCTTCATTTTAAATGAAACCTTAAGTATAACATGCAGCTTAAAATTATAAAATAAAAAATTAAAAAATATTTAAAATATCATAAAAAAATAAAAAAATAAAAAATAAAAAAATAAAATTGCAGGCCGTACCTTGGACCCCACACCTCACTCTCCCAAACAAAAAGTTTTTAAAAATATTTTAAAAAATTAAAAAATTAAAAATATATAAGTAAAGTTACAGGTTGTTACCTTAATATAAAATTTATAATTTAATATATTTATTATATTTATTATAATATGTATATAATTTATTATATATTATAGCAAATTTCATTTTATAATATTAATACTTTATAATATTATTAAGGTTATAACTATATTATAATAAATATTTTATATTCTAAAAATAATTAATATGTTATAATATATTAAATTATATATTATATATTATAAAATAGTTTTATGATATGAGTGCACCGATTGCCTGGTAACGTTGGTGTGGCACTATGGACCGTCATAAAGCACGATCGAATCTCGGGGGGCACGGGTGGGGCATTTGCTTGTTGTGTCCCAGGCTCGCATCAATGTCCCATGCTCGTACCACATCGCTTCCGATCCCGCCACTCAATAAATATCACATCCCATCATACCGCATCAACGATATTAAGCATGACACATCGCCACCGCGACCGGAATACACGCATCATAAAACTATATTATAATATATAATTTAATATATTGATTATTTTTTAAAATATAAAATATTCATTGTAATATAGTTATAACCTTAATAATATTATAAAATAAAATTTATTATAATATATAATAAATAATATAAATATTATAATACATATATTAATTATATTAAATTATAAAATTTATATTATATTATAATATATATATTATATTTATTATAATATTTATAATATTTATTGTATATTACAAGAAATTTTATTTTATAATATTAATATTATATAACATTATTAAGATAACAATCTGCGATTTTATTTATATATTTTTTAACTTTTTAAATATTTTTTATATTTTTCAATTTTTTATTTAAAAAAAAGATACAGGACTGTAAGTGCGTAGTTTTATTTAAGATGAAGCAACATATACTACCTGCAACTTCACTTAATTTTTTTATTTGATTATAATATTTTAAATATTTTTTATTTTTTTATTTTAAAATTTAAAATTATAGATCGTACATGTGGCTTCCCTCAAAATGGATCCACAAATTCAACCTGCAGTTTGTGGTGCAGCATTCAAACCAACTAAACAATTTTATTTTTATAAATATTTATTAAAAATATTATTTTGAAAAAAAAAAAAAATCTCATCTTTTGTGATATATAATATGCAGCGACGATAAATTCACCGAGCTATGCACGGTGGGCCCGACTCTCCCGCTAGTTTAAGCCTCACCGCTGGACAAAATCATCGGACAAAATTAAACGTTGGCGTGGCAGGTTACCTGGGCCATTTTTTTTTTTTTGACTTGATCCCAGTAATAATTAGGCGCATGTTGGATCTCCAAATTTACGAAAAATTATTGCATTCATTTACTCTATGTAGATCATGACTAAAACTACAAATAGATTGGGTTGATCCATAACACAATCCATTTAGACCCGATCCAATCTATTTTCAGGGACCTGTAGATTCGAATCGGGTTCTAAAATTAAATCCGTTATATTTTCGGAATCAAATATGGATTTACTAAATTTCGACATGATCTGATCCGATCCAACTCAAACATAATAATACTATTAGAATAATATTTATTTGAATTTTTAAAGTATAATTTAAAATTTATATGAAATTTATTTTTAATATAAAGATGAAGTTATAATTATTTTTATATTTTAATTTATTTTTAAAATAATAATATTTATTATCTATTTTATGATTAATAATAATTGGTTATGTAATAATTAAAATATAGTTATCTATATTTTATCCGGATCATATTTAAATCTAAATTTTTTAAAATTAAAATCGGATTATTTATAAATCCGATCCAAGCTGAATGATCAATTAGATTAAGAATTTTGATTATAAACACGATCTAATCTAATTTTTTAATAAATTGAATCTAAATTTAATATTAAAATCTGATAAAAAATCGACTGGGATCACTTATGATCCAGTCGGCTCTAATTTATTTGCATCCATGACCAGGATAAGTATCGGAGCATATGCATGATGGATAATACATGATAATCAGGAATTGTTGAGGTAGGAGAGATGGTACAGCATGTAATCCTCATGAGATTTGGCGCAGGTCCATTTGGACGTGGTATAAATTGTTATACCAAAATTTACCCTCTCCGTTTCCCCCCCCCAAAAAAAATAATAATAAAATAAAAAATAAAAAAAGGGAAAAATATTTTCGGTGTCCATTTAGACATGGTCAAGTTGTTATACCAAATTTATCCTCTCCGCTTTCCTTTAAAAAATAAAAAATTTAAAAAAAAAAAAAAAAAAATCTCCATCCCACCGAACTGCATCAACCACAGCTAGTAGTGAATGATACCAGTGCCGTAGGAAGAAAGAGGGTCATGAGAGACGACTCTCATTCCTCTACTCCTCTCCCTCATCGGATTTGTCCTGGCCCTCTCTTTTTATATCTCCCCACTCTTATCCATTCCTCTTAAGGCGAGCGCTATAGCTAAAGGTCATCATTAACAGTAAAATGAGCTCGTCGGAGTCCATCAAATCCCTCTCTCTGGACTACCTCAATCTCCTCATCAATGGCCAGGCCTTCAGCGACGTCGCATTCAGCGTGGACGGCCGCCTCGTTCACGCGCACCGCTGCGTCCTTGCCGCGCGCGGACTCTTCTTCCGCCGCCTCTTCTGCAGCCCCGAACCCCTGCCGGGGATCAACCTGCACGGCTCCCACCGCCACCACCATCAGCACCAGCTAAGCCCTCGCTCCCCCACCGGGCTGGCCTCGGGGACGGTGGGTGTGAACGCCGGGATGGTGATCCCGCTGAATTCGGTGGGCTACGAGGCATTCCTGCTGCTGCTCCACAGTCCCTCTACAGCGGGCAGGTGGCCGTCGTGCCACCGAATAACGAGCGCCGCCCTGATTGCAGCGAACGCGGCTGCGGCCACACCCATTGCACCTCTGCCATCGATCTCGCGCTCGACACGTTGGCCACCGCCCGGTCCTTCGGTGTCGAGGAGCTTGCCTTGATCACCCAGGTCCACTCTCTCTGTCCCCCTCCCCCCACTCCCCCCAAATTCTTTTCTAGTTATATTATCATGGGACTGTTTGAATTGTATTACATCTTGATCAATTTGGCTCCTCATCATTAGCATCGGACTAATCCATGAAGTGGCTTGGTTTGTTAAGGTGCAGGCCGAAATTTCAGTTCTCCTCCTTCCTTTTCCCCGGAACGGGTTAAGAGTCTCTCTCCCTAAAGTGGAAGTAAACTTCTGCTGCTAGTTGATATTGTGTCGGTTTTTAAGAGTCGGGCCATTATTTCCATTTCTGTCACCATCCTTCCGACCATTTTCATTTTTGTCACCATCCTTCTTACATCACATCTCAGCTCCGAATTAGGCTTGTCATTTTGCTTTTCCCTTTGTACCGTGTCCTCTTCTTCATCAATACCAAGTTCTTGGATTGTTAGTTAAAAAAAAATTCTCAAGTTTTTTTTTTTTTTTTTTATATTGAGAAAAGGGAGGGGGTGTTGGTTTTTGTTTAAAAGCCGGTATAGCTACCCTCATAGGCTCCTATCACATCGAGTAATGTTCAATGTAAAGTACTTAAATTTACATAATCTTTCTCTACCTATAGATGCGTACGTCAATCTTACATCACTAAAATGCTAGTTGGTAAAACGGGATACAAAAAAGAAAAATCATGATCTCTTATCCAATCTAATCAATCATAAACTCTAGGGAAAGTCTCTACCAACTGGACTACCATCTTAGTGGTTTCTAAGTTCTTCAATTGGGTGACTCTGTATCTCTCCCCTCTCGCTCTCTCTGTCCCTTTCACTAACATCTACATTTTCCTTCCATATTTTATGCAAAGCAAAAACCTAAGATTCTTCTTTTCACCACCCTAACCATAATCTATCCTCTTCGGTTCTCTTCATTGATCTACTAAATGGGTTGAGGCTGAACCCTTAGCTCATATCACTAAAATGAAGGTCAAAAACTTTGTCAGAAATATAATTATATTACGATTCAGAATCCTATATGCTATTATCACCGACAATAGAAGACAGTTTGATAATCCTAAGTTCAAAGACTTCTGTGCCCAATATCATATTGCTCACAAACTGACTTCTGTTGGTCATCCCCAATCCAATGAAGAAGTCGAAGTGACTAATAGGACGATTCTCCATGGTCTGAAGACCAGGCTGAACGACACCAAAGGACTTTGGGCTGAAGAGCTGAACTTAGTCCTTTGGGCATATCGAACAATCCCCAAAATGGCTACCGGAATCTCCGTTCAACTTGGCTTACGGCTCCAAAGCAGTCCTTTCGGTGAAAGTTACTTTACAATCCTTAAGAATTGATCATTCGAAATAACCTAAAAATTCGAAGCATCGTAGAGTAGACTTGGATCTACTCCAAAGTATCAGACTTCAAGCTTAGATAAAGATGGCTATGTATTAACAAAAAATCGTCAGATGTTATAACTCTAGGGTAAAGGAATGAGCCTTCTGACCCGAAGACTTAGTATTGCGGAGGTCTGAAGTATCCAGATCGATGAAACAAGGCAAACTATCTCCTAACTGGGAGGGACTTTACCGAATCAAAGAAGTCATATGCCCCGGGGCATATCGGCTTGAAACTCCAGATAGTCTCCTATTATCTCGGCCTTGAATGTAGAAAACCTTCGCAAGTACGATCAATAAAGAAAATTTTCTTTGAATATCTTCAACGAAGTCTCCAAGAAAAGGCCAGCCTAACCAGCCCACCTTATCAAGGCCCACTGAAGCCTAAGATGGGCCCACTGAAGCCCACCAGATTCCTTGAGATCTTAAAGGCAGGCCTAACCAGCCTACCTTATTATCAAAAGAAATGCACATGGTGGCTTAATTAGCCTACCCTAACGATAAATCTGAAGACGTGCACGGACGGGTCTGAGTAGCCTACCTTATTATCAAAAGAAATTCATAGGGTGGCTTAATCAGCCTATCCTAATAGTAAATCCGAAGACGTGTAGGGACGGGCCTGACTAGCCTACTTTATTATCAAAAGAAATGCACAGGGTGGCTTAATCAGCCTATCCTAATGGTAAATCCGAAGACATGCTAGGAAGGGCTTGACCAGCCTACCTTATTATCAAAAGAAATACACAGGATGGCTTAATCAGCCAACCCTAACGGTAAATCTGAAGAAGTGCAGGGGCGGGCCTGACCAACCTATCTTATTTTCAAAGAAATATATAAGGATGACTTAATCAGCGTGTCCTAAAGAAAAACCCAATGAGTACCAGAGCGGCCAAACCAGCCTACCTTACTATTAAATGTACTCGACAAAGTCCAATCCTTCTATCTACGATGAAGACCAGTTCGATCAGAGTCAACGAAGAACCTCGTGGAAACACTCTGATTCGTTATCTACGGTACTGACTAATTTCTACTTAGAAAGATTCTAAGATACATTCATCTAACAGTATTCATCAGATAAAAGAAAGATTTCATTCATATGAAAAGTTCTTTACACCCCTCCGAAAGGGAGTTGGTCTACAAGAACACAAAAAGAAGAAGAAGAAGAAAGATCTGCACATCAATATCATTCTTCTTCAACCGGCATTGTAGTCGAAGCAAGGGCTGTTGCCTCTTTGATAGCTGCTCCATCAGTTGTAGGAGTTGGAGTTTCCTCAGTTTTTTTCTTCGTTCCTTCTTCTTCGTTAGTACCGATTGCAGCAATGGAGAGGGAGGAGATATCTAAGTCTGGATATAGCTTCTTAATTTCCTCCAGGCAATCTTGAAAGCCGATACAATAACTCTCTACCCCCGCCTCATGCATCTCATCATCGAAAGCCTTGGATCTTTTGTATGCTTCGACTGCCTTCTTATCAGTCAGCTTCACCCTCTGCTCAGTCGATACTACCTCCAGCTCCAAGGTGCCGATCTTCTCCTCTAGTTCTGCCTTCTAGGCCATTGCCTCTTCAGCATTTCGAAGGCTGTCTTTTATTAGCATTTTGGCCGAGCATAGTTTTTTCTGCCTCCTTTTTAAGTCGGCCACAAGCTTGGTTGCTTGAATTTGAACCGCATTTAATTCCTTTTCTAAAGAAAGATTGGCGGTGGTAACTTGATTTAGCTTTTGTTTGGTGGCCGCCGGTTGCTCTTCGACTGCCTCTTTTTTTGGATTTAGCCGATGTCAACTGATCCATGAGATCCTTATTGAGATTGTCTAATCCATGAATGCTCTCTTCTATTAAACATATTTCGTGGATGAACTATTAAGAACAGCAAGAATGGAGTCAGCCTTGATGAAGACTTACTAAAAGAGATCTTGAAGATGATTTGAACACTTACCTGCAGTGTTTTGGGATATAGGAAAGAAAGAATATCCTCCAGCCCCCGCTACCTAGTCACCTTCCAGTCCTTTTGGATGATGGTGGCCTTCAGCAAAGTCTTGGCCAGCCTGGGATTATCAAGACCAACATTAAACACACTGAAGCCCATGAAACCCTCCTCTTCGATGACTTGGGGTTCGAATTCGGCTTTTAGGCCCGATGTTGCTTCGAAAATCGGAGCCTTGCCCTTGTCAATTTGGCCTGGCTCCTCAGATGGCCTGGCGATAAATGGTGTCGTCTATCCGGTGGAATACTCCGGTGAAGGGACATTGTGCTCTTCCGAGGTTGATTCTACGATGATGGGGGTATTCTTCCTAGCTAGGGATTTTGAAGAAATATGCAAATAAGTCTGCTTGATGCTCCTTCGCTCTAATCTCCTTAGAGGACTTGCTGCTGCCCTTTTCCTAATAGCCTGCTGGAGCCTTCCCATGTTTGGTTTCATGTTGATATCGATAAACTATCAAAGCTTGTTAATGGAGGAAGTAGGAAGATGGTGGCAGGTGGAGAAGACACGGGAAAAGGGATTGCTCGAAAGGGCAAAGATACCAATATCAGAAAAAGTTTAACTCTCGGAGACACTAATATCTTATATAAGAGACATCAACGATCCATATTTCTTGTTCAAATCTCAAACATTGCCCTAATCATGCCACATGTGCTCATCTTAACTGATGAAAGTCGAAACGATGACCTCGACCCATGAGCTGGCGGTTAAGAGAATTTAGAGGACCATGACCGATCCAATTTCGGAGGCACGTGACTTTAATGACTCCGATCATCGTGATCCCACGTCCATATAATAACCTTCCTGTCAATAGAAATTCGATAGCTGGCGAAGATGATAAGACCCATTATTGATGGATTAAAATCATCAACAGAAGTCGAGGTTTATCATGTACAGTGAATATTTCTCTCTCCTCTTAAAAAAAAATATTCCTACCAATTCAGTATATCCGAAGCTACTTGAATTTGGGAGTTAAAAGATCGATCTTATGATAGACAGGGCCGATCAGTTCACTCAAGACTTATATTCTTGCCAAGACTAATCCGAAGACTTTACACTTAAAAAAAATTCGTTCAAACTGAAAGGCATTATATTTGGAAGAAAAAGTATACTTTTTATTCACATCAAAAGAAGTACATTTACATCTCATCCTTCTTACAAAAAGACAAAAGAAAGAATTACAAGAGCCTATTCATCTACTACCGTGACGACTTCTGGGTCGGCCACGGGAGGAACCTCTTCAGTTTGGTTTGGGGCTCCTAAGTCAGTTGCAACCAAGACTTCTGGTTGTACTTGGACCTCTTCGACTGCAACTGGGACTTCTTATGGCTGTCCTGGCATTTCTTCAACTCCAGTAGAGGGTTCGACTTCTTCCTCTTCGACCTCGTACAAGTGGATACTCAAGAGATCCAGTTGAGGGTAAAGTCCAAGGACTTTCCTGATCCCATCATTGAAGCCCAACTGATAACTGACTACCCCCGTTCAGTTACCTCCTCTTTGAATTTTGAAGACTTTCTAAAGTCTTCTTCAACTGCCATAGTTATTTGATCCCTCAGGGCCTCGGACTCTTTGGCCACCGTTTCGACCTCTTTGACCGCCGCTTTGGCCTTCTTCTGAATCTCCTTGGCTGAATGTTCCAAGGAGTGCATTTTTTTCTTCTTCTTCCTAAGCTTAGCTTCCTGCTTAGATATCTTTAGTTAAGCCTTCTTCAGTTCGGCCTTCAGACTCTGAACATCAACATCACTCTTATTAAGTTTTTATTTCATGGCCAACTTTAGTTCTTCGGCCACCTCATTTTTGGCTTTCACCATCTGGAGTTCTTCGCGAATCCCTCGGTTGAGGTTGGCAAACTCTGATATGCTCTCTTCCATCAGAGTCACATCATGGATTAGCTGCATCACATAAATGAAGAATAGGATTAATTATATCAACAATAACCATGAAAAGGTTAATGAGGGGAATGGCCCTTACCCTCAGCATCGCAGGATACGCCGACTCGACCACCTCATTAAGGCAGCGATTCTTTGTAACTTCCCAGTCTTTGGGAAGAAGTATGGCCTTCAACACCTTTCTAGCCACTTCAGGGTGCACCAGACCCCGTGCGTCTGAAAAAATGAGAAATCTAATTCATACTCCCGGTCTGAAGGAGTATCCCTCCCCAATCCCTCTCCGACTTGGGGAGTCTTTCCTTTATCCTTCGGGAAGGACAGCGCGGTGGTGCATCGATGACTGGAGTTGGGACTGATCGCTCCGAAGTCCGAATTGGAGTGGAGCCCCTTGAAGGGGGCTCTGCCAAGGGGACATCATCACCTCTTGATGATGTCCTTGTTGGCGTAGCTCTTGTGGCCTCTTCAGCCCGAGCTTTCTTTTGGATTTCTGATCCCTCTTGAAGAACTGGTACTACCCTCTTCTAGGCAGCTTGGCAAAGTTTACCGAAGTCTGGTTTCATCTTCTTACCTGCAAATAGAAGAAATTATTGTAAGATAGTCAACAGAAATATACGGGAAATACAGCAAAATAGAAACTCACTAATCTACTATACCTAACGATGGAAACTCGCTGAGGTGAGCGAGATGAAGGTTTCGTTCCTCTAATAGTTTTTTAGCCAGAGGAACTTCAGACCCAGATAATGTGTCAAAGTCAATGTGATCAACCTTCAAAACCTTCTTGCCTGTGTTTGCATCTAATCAAAGTGTCCTCCACTCTATGTTGAAGCCCCAAGGCTGAGAAGAAAATACAAAGAAAAAACAAGGTTTCCACCCGTGAATAGCACTGGGCATACTTGGATCAATCTTCGACCAGGGTGGGGGCCAAGAACCCACCATCCCTGGCCATGAAAGTCCTTCTCTAATACAAAGAAGGAAGTGAACAAGGATGTCCTTGGCTCTATATTGAATATATCGCAGAGGACTAAGAAGCCACTGATGTTCCAAATACTGTTCGGAGTTAGCTATGTACGGACGACATGATAAAGATTGAAAATTTTTATGAAGAAAGGATGTAAGGGTAATCTAAGACCAGCTTTTAGATGGTCTTCATATATTGAGATGGCCTTAGAGGGTGGATGGTTCATCCTTTCATCAGACTTGGGAACTATCAAAGGAAGATTCTTAGGGATGTGATGTGCTAACCTAGAGAAGGACATAGAGCTCACGATAGACTCTGGGGAAGACTCGATACTACCTCTCCTAGAAGGATTCACAGTACTAGAAGATTTACCCCTCTCTCTACTAGCCGGAATCCTACCGACGACAGGCTTATCTAATGACCTAGTCATGATAAAAGAGGGGAAAAAGGAAGAGGTTTCTACCTGTGAAAGAAAGAAGAAAGCTTACGGAGGAGGAAGAGAATTCAGAGTGGTTGAGGAAGAAAGGAAATTTCAATGAAGGCAAAGAAATCCATTCTATAGGATAGATGCCCCTTTATATAAAAGGCGACAATGGTTCAGATAATCTCCTCAAAAAATTGGAACTCCCTTTGATCATGCCACATATGAGTGGCACCGATCATGGGTACGAGCTACTAAGGGACACCGATCGACTTGACAGGGGTAAAAATAGACTGTCAGTCACGATCCATGAGAATCATGACTGATGGCTAGGATGAAATCCCTGCATGGTGATAATGGTCGAGATGCCGCCACGTCCTCCATTCCTAATCGAAGATAAAGAGTCTATCAAATACCTCTTAATGAGAAAATCGGCACGACTCTCAAATCCCCACCATTCCTCCAAGAGCCAACAGAAGCCCGACACCTGTCCACTGCGCGATGCTCAAATCATAAATCAGTTATCATGATCAACTGAACTAAAGATTTACCATCATTGGCTATCTTTTCTCCTGCTGGAAGATGACAAAACATAAGTACTCCCATTTTTCAAAGCAAAAGGTTACTTTAAAACTGGGAGTGGGGGGCAACTGTTGTGATAAACCGCTCAAGGAAAAGTGATTATCGGTCCAGGGGTTCAATTGATCCTATTTGGACAAGTCGACCAAGCATATGAACATGAAAATGACTCTAAAACTTGATGAAGCAATGATTCGATGCTGTGTTCCAGCCAACGACATCGCATAGCATAGGATCAGTCTTCAGCTAGCTACGAAGAGGGCAACTCCAAAATATATCCTTGATCCACATTGTTCCAGAATAAATGGCTAATCTAGCTTTGGTCCAATTTGAAGAGGATAGTTCCGAAGCAAATGGCTACTTTACCTTTACCCCAATCTGAAGAGGATGGTTCCGAAGCAACAGGCTAATCTATCTTCAGTCCAATCCAAAAAGGATGGTTACGAAATACATGGCTAGTCTAACTTCAGCTGATGGGGGACAAAAATAAAATGATGAATGGAGGGTTTTAGCAAGCTAACTAGCAAGCAAACTTGATCAATTAATTATTAAATAAATGGTCTAAATTAATCCAAGAAAAGAATCTTCATAAGGAGACTAGTTGATCTAAATTACAATACCCGAAATGTAGATCTAGTTCAAGATAGAGATTAGGATCTTCATGGCAAGGAAACCATCACTACTAGGACAAGTTAACCTTCAAATGATCAGATCTAATGAAGCTTAGGAAGAGTTTTCCTACCAACAATGATGGCTAATTATTTGGTGGAAGAAGGAGCTCTCATCACTCAAGGATTGAGGTCTAAACCATAAGACTAGCACTCCATACCTTTAGGACTCACCTTGGCCATGATCCTTGGCTTGGAGACCTTCATCTTGGACTTGGAAAATCAGAGAAAACCTGCATCAAATCAGAGACTAGGCATGGAAGGAGAATTCAAAATTGGAATGGAAACAAGAAGAAGAAGAAAGGGAAAACAAGGAAGTAGAAATCGGTGCCTTTCAAGCACTCAAAGGACCTCTCACTCCCTTCTCAAACATGAATTTAAACACTCCAACTTAAAGGACTAAATTACTCCAACTAGAAGAACTAAATCACTCCATACAAGAAGAACTCAAGATAGAACTCAACAAGAAGAAAACCTTCATTAATTCTCAAAATATTTCATACATGGAATTCCTTACAAGGGGAGCCTTGGACCCTATTTATAGCCTTAGGGGTTGTCCAAAGTGAGGAGGGGAGGTGGAGTTAGGTTAGCTAACCATTTCTAGTTAAATCCAGCTCCTTTGGTTACATAGTTGCAACAAGAAACAACTTCTAGATAAGAGGTTGTAACAACTTGCTATGTGGCACCTAAGTGGCTTTGACATGGCTTCTAATTACTGATGTGGAGTCCTAAGTATCGTGTGATGTGGCATCCCACTTGGCAAGTTGGTTGGGGGGTTGTTGGGTGAGTGAGGAGTGGTCCTATGCTTCCCCTCAAAATGCTTGATGTGTTGTTTCTCATGTCTCCCAAAATGTATCCCATGTGAAGAATAAAATGGGCTTCTAAAAGGTGGAATCATGGACTTCAAAAGGTGATATCTTGACTTGCTTGGGCTTTGACTTGGGCATGCTTGAAGTTGGTCTTGATCTGGATTGAGTCGACTCAAGGGACTGGCGGCCTTCTTTCATGAGTCGACTCATGAATTGGTCTTTGTCTTCAAGGGTTTGGTGGGCTTCATTCCAAGGTTCTCATTAATCCTAAGTATACTATTTTAGTTGAAAAAAATATCAAGAGAATTAGTTGAAATTTTTTTTTTCTTGTTGATGTCCCATCAATTTTCTCGGGGTAGAAAAGAGCTCGACTCCGTCGAGTAGGAATCAGTCTGACTTTGGTAATACTCCAGTAGGTCTGGTCGATTCTTTGTAGGTCTTCTCAAGTAATCTATGAGTTTTCAGAATAAGGGCATCCTTACCTAATGTGGCTGGATTGCTGACATGGGGCGGGAAAACTGACGTGGAGTCCCCATCAGACGCCATACTGGGTTTCAACTTGAGCCCCTTCGCCGGGCTGAGCACCCTTGGAGCAACATGGTCGCCCACCAAAGCCGAGCTCCGTCCTCCGCTAGGTCGGTTCCCCCCGGGTCGGAATGCCTAGGCCGGAGCCGAGTGCAAGTTCCCACCCAAGGTGAACCCCTTAAGGTCAGCAGTTGAGCTCAAGTCTCCTCCACCATGGGCGCCCCTCCGAGGTTGGGTCCCTTGGGCTGGGCGGCACCCCTCCCACCTCTTTCTGGCCGAGCTCGTCTAAAGCCGAGTTCCGCTGATCCGGAGTAGAGCTCAGCCGTCCTCCACCCTGCCGAGCTACCTCGAGGCGAGCCCACCGGAGGCGGGCCCCACCTTTCCAACTCAGTCCCCAACTCAAATTGAGGCACCAACCACCATGGGAGTAGCACCTCCCCTTCAAGGACAATGGCGGTTCTCTCGAGGGTCGTACAACAGCGCCCGCCACGTCGCCATTAATGCTCACGGCCGTCCTCACACATGAAAGAAAGGAAACTCACATCAAAGTGCCATGCCCTCTACCAATCTGCCATACGACCAGAAAAAAGATCCAACAGGAGGGCGCGGGTCCCGAGAACGGTGGCCCACCAATCGAGGCCCTGCCAGGCTTCCAAGAGAGGGACAAGCAGAGGGAATGTCAGAGATGTATAGAAGCTTCCCTGGCCATCTGACAGGAAAGGCGTCCCGTCTACGGCACGATACCTCGTCACACACATTTGACAGCATGGGGAGATTGTGAGGCAAGCCAAAGTAAAATACCCAGCCAGGGTAAGCTAGAAGTAAGCAAACATAGAAACAAGGAAGAGAGGCCAGAGAAGGGGGGACGACCACCTCGGCCACCACCTCTCCCAGTTCACTCTCATTTCCATACACACTACACTCACTCCTCTTAGCGTGGAGCTCATCCAGAGGGGCTCGACCAGGAGGATCTGTTCCCTTGGATCGTCACTGACTTGACCGTCGGAGCACCCTTGCCGAAATTCCCATTGTTTGTTGCAGGTCCTGAGGCATCCCGAGCAGGCAGACATGCGACCTTCGACGCCATCAGCAGCTGCAGGCCACGACGATCCGGGCGGCAACATTGCCAATGAACCAAGTAGCATTGATAGTCCATGTTTTGGATAGTGATAGTCTTATTGTCTAAGATTCGCTCAATTCTATCTTACTGCTTTGGTAACTTGGCTAGTGGATACTCATGGGTTGGCTCACTCTCAAAGATAGAATCAGGCTTGAAAGGCTCACTAGGTATCATTGTTGGTTTCTTTACCCTCCTAGATCTGAATTGTTGAAAGTGGAACTAATACCAAAGTCAGATGGTAAATCTAGCACATATTAAGTCCAAATTTTTCTTACTATTTTGAAAATGATCTACACCACGGGCATATAATTGTTCAGGTTTGGCCTTACCATGACATAGTCTCCTTCCTGAAATTCTTTGGCTCTTTTATGTGAGTTGATCATATGCTTGTTAATTTCATTGCTCAAATTTTCTTACTAATCATGCTATGCATATGACTCTCGCAGTCATGTACACTTATGCTTGGGAAGATCAAATGACATCAAATGATAAAACATAAATGACACCAAAACAAAACAAGATCTATTGGACTTTATTATATATGAACTAAACTTTATTGCTAGGAAACAAAAGTTCCTAATTTCCAATATTTCCCTAAATGGCTTTGAAAACTCTGGCACATAACTTTAGGTAGGTGGTAGTGAATCTTAATTTGGTGCCCAATAAATGCCATAATGTCTTCTAAAAGTAACTGTTGAATATTACTGGGACTTGATCAATTGTATGGTGGATGTCCCAGCTGGGTGGATTAGGATTGGGGATGTTCCAGAAGGGTGAACCAGGCTTTGGGCAATTATCAGGGAATTCAATTTCCATGTTCCTTCTCTTACACTTCCATCTTTCAATTCCTACCATCTCTTCACTTCTAATCCTCATGTTAAATTCTTCTGCAGGTTCTATAATTTCTTGGGGTTGATCCTTTGGGTGATCTTTCATTAATCTCTATATGTAAATTCTCAACAGTGATTAATTCTGGGTCCTCTATTATCTCCTCAAATTGTTCTTCATGGCTTTGTTTCTGGACTTCATTTTGATCATCTCCGTTATTGATTTCATTAGGCTGGGTAATTATTTTATCTTCAAGAAATAGTTCTTGATCATATTCATCCATAAGGTTAGACCCAGCTTTATAAACTTCTTCCTTAAGTTCTTTAACGGGTTTAGGATTTTCTCTTTCTAGCCCTTCATTTGGACAAGACTTTGATTCTATTTCATTCTTAAATTCTTCAATAGGTTCAGGAGATTTTTTCTCTAATTTTTTTGTGGGTTTAGTCACTTCTTCATCTCCCTTATACTTATTGAATTTGGCAATATAATCAAATATAGGTGTATCATCTTATCTCAGTTTGTACCATTGGTCTAAAAGTTTTTGCTCATAATATTTATTTAGGTACTTTTCTCTCAGTTTACTCTTCATTTCTCTTCAAGTATTTATTTTATCCCCACTATAATAACCTTTTCGCTCAACTTCTCCCCAATATGCTTTAGCATGTCGGACTAACTTTGATTTGGCAAATTGATACTTTGTTACTTCCGGCATTTCATCAATTTCAAAGTATTGATCCATTTTCTCTTCCCAATCGACATATACTTCAAGATCTAAATTTTTATTGAAAGTGAGTGCATAGGGTTGATTTCTCCTAAAGACTCTCTCATCCTAATCTATAAAGTCTTGGTAGGGGTATCTAGGGTTATACTCAGGGGTGAGATCATGACATTGGGCTCGTGGACCAAGGGAAGGTGGACTAGGTGATTCAGGCTTAGCATGGATCCTATGGGCTTCTTCTATGAAGTCAAGGTGAAGTCATCTTGAATTGTATTCAGTAGTGAATTCATGATGATGGACTCTTGAAACTTGAGGAATTGACCTAAGTGACTTAGGTTCGGTGGGGGTCATTGGGGTCTCTTCAAGTATCCCAACATGGTCCTTCACTTGACCTAATTTATTTCTCATTTATCCTAATTGCCCATTTATGGTATCAAACTTTTTAGTCAAGGTTTCAAAAAGAATTCAAGATTAGGGTCCATGGATAAAAAAGTAGACTGAGTGTGGGATTATTGGTATGGAGCTTCAAAACAAATACTACAAACCTAACTTCTAGGACTCATAGACCTAAAAGTTCAAAATACAAAACTTAACTAGGTACCACTTAAGTATGTAATTACCCTGTCCACTGGCCAGGTAAGAGGTGGGGTTATGGGAGGCTCCCCTCGCTTTCGCGAGGTTCTAATTAAAAATCACAAGTTCGCTTAAGGTGTTTGCCATTTGACCTCTTGCCTTAGACACCAATTTCAAGAAATAAGTACAAACTCAAATAATACTTTGTCTTACCTTGTACTTGAACCTGACTTGTGGGTGTCCCTAGTTTTAGGTTCCTTCTCGATTTCAATTATAGTTTAGGTCAATGCAAATGTGGGTGATTATTTTGGGCCAAGGAAAGGTAATGACCTCCTTCCCTTATGTTATGATTGAATGCCCTTAATTAGAGTTAGGAATGGATGCACAAACAATTCATCAACTAGTTAACACAACTAGTATTAGCACAAACATGAGATTCAAACCTGAATTTTAAAAAATTAAAATTTAAAAAACTAAATTGAAAAATTTAGATTTTGAAGTCTAGATTTAAAAAATCAAATTTTAAAATTTAAATCTCAAATTATGATTTAAAATTTGGTCTAGAAGTTAGAGTTGTTGCAAGATAGTTTCAGCCCTAATAACTTCTAGTCAACTAGTTTTAAACAAATTCGAAATTAAAATTTTAAAATTTCAAAAAAAAAAAAAAATTTAATTGTTATATCTCTCAGTGAAGATTCAAGATTCTAAATCTTGAAATTTAATCCCTAAAATTTGGTTAAGAAATTTGTTTTGAAAGCTAATTGTAAAAAAAATTTCAGCAGGGAACAACTTTCAACTAACTAGTTTTAAAAATTTGAAATTTAAAATCTTTTCAAAAACCCAAAAATTCAAAATAAAATTGATTTGGTTAAATCTTAGATAAGAATTATTGGATTTTAAAGTTTTCACTTCAGATTAACTCGAATTTTGGTTGAGAAGGTTGTTTGAAAGCACATGCTAGAAGATTCCAGCAGTTTAGCTAACTCTTAACAACCTAAATTCAACTTTTCAATTCCTAACTCTAGACCCTTCTAAAATTAAAAATTCTAGTGGAAAATAACAAAATTCAAAGTCTGGATCTCAGATCTAAAAATTAAAAATTTATAAAAAATATTTTTATATTTTTTTGAAAATTAATTGAAATGGAAGGCAGAAACAGAATTCTGGACAGAACTTCAGAAATGATCTAAGAACTCATATTTTTAAATCCAGAAATAAATGGAAAATATTTTTTTTAATTTTATATTTCGAATCCCAACACACTAAGGTACTTGAAAAGTATTTTTATGGATTTTTCTGTAATGTAAAAAACTACTAAAATTCATGAAAAACTCGGGTGAATACTAGAACAGAAATTTCAGCAATCAGCAACTTGACCTAGTAGAACCTTAAGCTCTGATACCAAAAATTGATGGGGGACGAAAACAAAATGATGAATGGAGGGTTTTAGCAAGCTAACCAGCAAGCAAACTTGAGCAATTAATTATCAAATAAATGGTCTAAATTAATCCAAGAAAAGAATCTTCATAAGGAGACTAGTTGATCTAAATTACAATACCTAAAATATAGATCTAGTTCAAGATAGATATTAGGATCTTCATGGCAAGGAGACCATTACTACTAGGACAAGTTAACCTTCAAATGATCAGATCTAATGAAGCTTAGGATGAGTTTTCCTGCCAACAATGGTGGCTAATTATTTGGTGGAAGAAGGAGCTCTCATCACTCAAGGATTGAGGTCTGAACCATAAGACTAGCACTCCCTACCTTTAGGACTCACCTTGTGGTGGGGACACCAGAGGCACCATAATAAGACAGAGGCTTTTCAACCCTCTATGGATTGATCAATAATTTATGAGTCCATCTGTAATAAGGGCTTAGCCCATCTGAGTCCATTTTAGTTGTTATTTAAGTCTTTTGAGTTGTTATTTCAGTTCTGTACTAGTCAGCTCATGTTGAGCTAGTTCAGTCCAATGCTAGTCAGCTCATGTTGAGCTAATTTTATTTTTTTTGAGTCTTGTTCAAGTACACTGAAAACTCAAGACTACATCATACAAGTGAAGACCAAGTCCAACCAGATTGAAGACATGGAAGTATAGCCCAAGTCCAACCCAGCTTGAAGATTTGAAGACCCTAGGAGGAAAATCAGAAACCCTGATTCCTTGCAGATGCCCCCTAGATGTCCAGATTCCCTTCCAGATACCAAAGTATATTCATAGACCAGGGCATCCATAATTCCAGAGGTCCATCTACATCCTAGCCCAAAGAAATCAAGCCTAGGCGCCAAACCCAAGCCCTTAAGAAGCAAGATACCAGGAAATATTCCTGTTACCTGGCTACCAGGCCACCCTAGCTTCCAAAGGCCCAAGCCCATATGCCCGAGCCCCTTTGGGCCGGCCCCTTGCTGCTCCTAGAAGCCCAACACACCCCCTAAGCATCCTTGGAGTGTTGATCAAGTCAAGAGAATTTTTAGGGACTTTCTCTACCTAATGTTTTCTTATTTTCTAGCTAGGGTTTGAGAAGGAAAAGGATTCTTATGTAATGTCTAATGTACCCTTACTTGGGACCCAAGACTAAGGGTCTATTTAAAGGACGCTAGTTTCTTGTATAAGATTGATTTTGATAAATGAATTAAACTTGAGTTCTCTTATATTGCTTTGTGCTACCCTGCTTTGTGCTTAAGGGGTTTTGTTGGTGCTTTCGTCTTCCCAGTGTTGCAACAGGATTTCTGCTGCTAACCATCCTTCTAGAGCCCTGGCCGCCCCCCTCTAAAACTTTATTCTCCTTGCTATTTTTCTCTTGTTTTCTTATTCCCTTGTGAGTTTTCTAACCCCTGACAGGTCATTTGCAGGTCCCCGAGTTCCTACAAATCCAACGACTCTAACCAAGCCTCAATCGGACCACCGAGTAGAAAGCTGGATATCCGCGGGTCTTTGGCTCGATTTTCCAGGCCGCATCTATCGAGGAACGAGAGATCCCTTCACTGCGATCTTCATCGGGTGCTTCAGATGTTGTCAGGTATACCCCTTCTGCCACCAGTAATTTTATTATAGGAGAACTTGCCCTAACCGAGGCTTCTCAGCCCCGGCGATCCTTCTTTATTGCTTTTCTAGGTCCTAATCTGCATGCTTGACTTCTAAAATTTATATAGTATTTTCTACAACTTATTTTGATCCAATTTTTGGGATTTAATCACTTAACTCCACATATAAAACACATAAAAATAATTTCATGCATATTAGTCCCGCATCATCTGGTATCAGAGCTTAGATTAGGGCTTGTTTTCTTCATTTTCTTAGTCCATATATACTCTGTTATTTTAGTTATTTCTCCCTGCTCAGAACTCTAAAAATACTAAAATTTTTTTTTCTGGATTCATCATAATTCAAAGTATTTTCTAAAATTTTTAAAGATTTTATCTCAGTCTGTAAAATCTCTGCAAGCCGAAATACAGCCTGCAAATTTTTGGCTATGTTTTTTTTTCAGCAAGACAATTTTGGAAGGTTTAGGATTTTGTTTAGCATCTCTTTTGCATATCTTTTAATTTTAGTATATTTTCTGCCTATTAAGCCATAATTTGCAAGTTTTCTTCTATTTAAGAAAATACCAATATATATATATATATAAATTACATATTCTCTAAAAATACCAAAAATATCTAAATCCTAATTTGCATCCTCATCTGCCTGCCATCATTGCATAATTTACTTTTAAAGGCACTCTTGCTATATCAGATAAGGGGAGGAGTTGATAACCTCTCCTTAGCCCAAAACCACACTCCTTTGCATTTGGTTCCAAGCCTAACTTAAAATTGACTAGACTTAATTTGCCCTAGTGGGCTAGGGACACCAACTGGTCGGGTCTGGGCTAAGTGTCAGATCATTATATCAAGCTAACCTATGTGTGCCTTGTGCTTGGTGTCTAGAACGATGGTTTAGGGATTCAATCCCGAAGGGCTTGTGTGCTGGTCCGCCTATCTGGCCAATCTCTGATTGGTGTCTAGGATTGGCAATCAGTGACCTAACACTCCCCTTACACCTGCCTGGCTGAGTACAGGATTACTATAGGCTAGTTTGCCACCCTCATTGAGCACATAGTTTGGATTCTAGGTTTAGGGAGCTGTAGTTGGTTTGATCGAGTCTTGCATGAGCATTAGATCAGGAGTCCCATCTCATCCACCATCTCCTTGAACCCATGGATAAGCAGGAAGCTAGGATTCAAGCCTTTATAGACCAAATGGCCCAGATGGCTACCCAATTAACTACCCAGATGACTCAGTTGACTCAGTCCACTACCAATTTAGCCCATAGGTTTGAACATATAGACAACCCTAGGAGAACCCAATACTCTGACCTATATAGGGAGTCCAATCCTAGGAGAACCTAATACTCTGACCCATATAAAGAGCCCAACCCTAGGAGGACCCCTTACCAGGACCCCTACCATGAGGTTGAACTTAGGAGAGACTATCGCCATGACCCTTATTATGATACTGAACCTAGGAGGATCCCAAACCCTGATCCCTACCATGAGGTTGAACCTAGGAGAGCCCATCGTCATGACCCATACTATGATACTGAACCTAGGAGGACCCCAATCCCTGATCCATACCTTGAGGCTGAACCTAGGAGAGCCCATCATCATGACCTAATCCCTGAGGTTCGTCCTAGAAGACCCAATCAGGATTTTGTAGATAAGGAAGATAGATCCTCTTTACCCACATCCTATAAGCCTAGTATACCCACAACCTATAGATTTTATGACTCCAAATCCTATGAACCTAGAACCTATGTATCCAAAACCTATGAACCAAGATCCTGTGACTCTAGATCCTATGCACCCACACCCTATAAGCCCAATAGGCCCATGACCTACATATCTGAATCCATGACCAATGAGTAGAATGAACCCCAAGGCCATCGACCTAAACCCTATAGGACTAGTACCCCTTAATATGAACCCAGTAGTAAGCCACTACCTCTTAGGCAACCTGAACCTACTAGGAGTAGTGCCCATAATCAGAAACCAGGACCTAGCCAATTTTCTCCTAGCTGACCTTCTCCAACCATTCCTGAGATTCACAAGGCTTACATTAACGCAGAAGTGTATGAAGTTGATGCGAGCTTAGTGGATGAGTATGAGGGAGAAGAGGAGACACCTTTAGTAGACCTCGAATTAGCTGACCCAGTAGATACCCAGGTAGAAACCAACCCAGAGCTAGTTAACCATGACCATGCCCAGATTGAACCAGCAGTAGAGGACCAATTAGAGGAAGAGAACTCTGATACTAGGATTTTACCTGTGGAAACACTAGAAAATGATCTATTTGTAAAGCCTATTCCTAAATTCCATGAACAAGAAGATTTTATTGAGGATTTAGCTTATTTAACCCATTGCCCTCAGGATGAATCCCTTCCTACCATTCCTATTGAAGATCTCTTCCCAGAAATTGTTGACCCATCCTTCCATTGCATGGACCTTTTCTTGCCCATAGATATACCGCAACCCCGTAAGGTTAGCCTCATTAGTATAGGATTAGTCCCTGACATGCCTTCTTATATCATACTTTATCCAACTAACCTAAAACCTTTTTCTCTACCCTACCAGGCTAATTCTGAATCTAGTTCTTATTTTCTACCCTTTCCAGACATCTCCAGCATTTTTAGGATCATTAGATTGCATTTAGTTGAGATTAGCATACTGCATGCATTCATTATGCATGTTAGGTTTGCATTATACTTCTGGCATACCCTTTGGAATTTGCTAGGAGCCCATTGTAAATTTTCATGTGCATGTCAAGAGAGGATCAAACCTAGAGAACCTATAATCTGTTAGGTTTAGATCCAAAGAGGTCAATAAGATTTCCTTCAATAGGAATGCAAAGTCAAGTCTGTTAGGTGTAGGTTTGAGTCCTTTGTATCATCTTGTTAGGAGTCTGCATGTGTCCAGCATGTTCACCAACTGCACTAATTTAGAAACAACTGGCTAATTCTCGAAGATGGACCAAAGAGTTTGATGTAGTGGATTCTATATTGGTTAGGCTTAGGCCTAAAAGAAGCTTCATGCTTGCAAAGCTGGACCTTTTAAAGTGATAGAGAAGGTTGGATCAAATGCCTAGGTGTTAGACTTGCCTTCGGATTTGGGCATTAGTTCTACCTTCAATATTATAGACCTGGTTGAGTACAGGGAACCGACAGCGATACCTAGTGAGGCCTTTGGATCTATCCCCTCCTGTTATGAGTGACCCTAATCCAGAGTGTCCACTAACAAATTGGCTTGAGAGAGGAGAACAGATCGAGCGTATCCTGGATGATCAAGCCATTACGACCCGGGGCCGCGACTATCAATGCTTCCTGGTCTGATGGCAAGGCTGGCCAGAGTCGGACGATTCATGAATTTCTCGAGAGGACTTGCAGTGCCTTAACCTAGACCTCCTCGAGAGATATGTGAGCCAGCCTTATCTTCACTCGATAGGATCGAGTTTCCTCCCATCCCGGGAGAAATGGTTGGGACACCAGAGGCACCAAAATAAGACATAGGCTTTTCAACCCTCTATGGATTGATCAATAATTTATGAGTCCATCTGTAATAAGGGCTTAGCCCATTTGAGTCCATTTTAGTTATTATTTGAGTCTTTTGAATTGTTATTTCAGTTCTGTACTAGTCAGCTCATGTTGAGTTAGTTCAGTCCAATGCTAGTCAGCTCATGTTGAGCTAATTTTATTTTTTTTTGAGTCCTGTTCAAGTACACTGAAAACTTAAGACTACATCATACAAGTGAAGACCAAGTCCAACCAGATTGAAGACATGGAAGTATAGCCCAAGTCCAACCCAGCTTGAAGATTTGAAGATCCCAGGAGGAAAATCAGAAACCCTGATTCCTTGCAGATGCCCTCCAGATATCCAGATTCCCTTCCAGATGCCAAAGTATATTCATAGACTAGGGCATCCATGATTCCAGAGGTCCATCTGCATGCTAGCCCAAAGAAATCAAGCCTAGGCGCCAAGCCCAAGCCCTTAAGAAGCAAGATATCAGGGAATATTCTTGTTACTTGGCTACCAGGCCACCCTAGCTTCCAGAGGCCTAAGCCCATGCGCCCGAGCCCCTTTGGGCCGGCCCCTTGCTGCTCCTAGAAGCCCAACATGCCCCCCTAGGCATCCTTGGAGTGTTGACCAAGTCAAGAGAATTTTTAGAGATTTTTTCTACCTAATGTTTTCTTATTTTCTAGCTAGGGTTTGAGAAGGAAAAGGATTCTTATATAATGTCTAATGTACCCTTACTTGGGGCCCAAGACTAAGGGTCTATTTAAAGGACCCTAGTCTCTTGTATGAGATTGATTTTGATATATGAATTAAACTTGAGTTTTCTTCTATTGCTTTGTGCTACCCTGCTTTGTGCTTAAGGGGTTTTGTTGGTGCTTTCGTCTTCCCGGTGTTGCAACAGGATTCCTGCCGCCAACCATCTTTCCAGAGCCCTGGCCGCCCCCCTCCAAAACTTTATTTTCCTTGCTATTTTTCTCTTGTTTCTTTGTTCCCTTGTAAGTTTTCTAATCCCTGAAAGGTCGTTTGCAGGTCCCCGAGTTCCTACAAATCCAACGACTCTAGCCAAGCCTCAATCGGACCACCGAACAGAAAGCTGGGTATCCACTGGTCTTTGGCTTGATTTTTCAGGCCACATCCATCGAGGAACGAGAGATCCCTTCACTGCGATCTTCACCGGGTGCTTCAGACGTTGTCAGGTATATCCCCTTTGCCACCAGTAATTTTATTTTAGGAGAACTTGCCCTAACTGACGCTTCTCAGCTCGACAATCCTTCTTTATTGCTTTTCTAGGTCCTAATCTGCATGCTTGACTTCTAAAATTCATATAGAATTCCCTACAACTTATTTTGATCCAATTTTCGAGATTTATTCACTTAACTCCACATATAAAACACACAAAAATAATCGCATGCATATTAGTCCCGCATCACCTTGGCCATGATCCTTGGCTTAGAGACCTTCATCTTGGACTTGGAAAATCAGAGAAAACCTGCATCAAATCAGAGAATAGGTGTGGAAGGAGAATTCAAAATTGGAATGGAAACAAGAAGAAGAAGAAAGGGAAAACAAGGAAGTAGAAACGGGAGCCTTCAAGGAATGATACTTGGATCATGGATCAAGCAAGGAGCACTCCACCTTTCAAGCACTCAAAGGACCTCTCACTCCCTTCTCAAACATGATTTTAAATACTCCAACTTAAAGGACTAAATCACTCCAACTAGAAGAACTAAATCACTCCATACAAGAAAAACTCAAGATAGAACTCAACAAGAAGAAAACCTTCATTAATTCTCAAAATATTTCATACATGGAATGCCTTACAAGGGGAGCCTTGGACCGTATTTATAGCCTTAGTCCAAAGTGAGGAGGGGAGGTGGAGTTAGGTTAGCTAACGATTTCTAATTAAATCCAACTCCTTTGGTTACATAGTTGCAACAAGAAACAACTTCTAGGTAAGTGGTTGCAACAACTTGCTATGTGGCACCTAGGTGGCTTTGACATGGCTTCTAATTACTGATATGGAGTCCTAGGTGTCATGTGATGTGGCATCCCACTTGGCAAGTTGGTTGGAGAGTTGTTGGATGAGTGAGGAGTGGTCCCATGCTTCCCCTCAAAATGCTTGATGTGTTGTTTCTCATGTCTCCCAAAATGTGTCCCATGTGAAAAATAAAATGGGCTTCTAAGAGGTGGCGTCATGGGCTTTAAAAGATGGTATCTTGACTTGCTTGGGCTTGCTTGAAGTTGGTCTTGATCTAGATTGAGTCGACTCAAGGGACTGGCGGCCTTCTTTCATGAGTCGGCTCTTGAATTGGTCTTTGTCTTCAAGGGTTTGGTGGGCTTCATTCCAAGGTTCTCATTAATCCTAAGTACACTATTTTAGCTGAAAAAAATCAAGAGAATTAGTTGAAAAATATTTTTTTCTTGTTGATGTCCCATCATCGGCCCATTTCAAAAAGGATGGCCCTGAAGTAAGTGAATGGTTTACCTCAGCCTATAGTCATCAAGAGCGGATTTGGTTGTCCTAACCAACTACGTGATTAATAACTCCAGCTTCAATAAAATTGGGGTAACCAATCTTTAACAGCAACCCTATTTAATTACAAGGAAGTTGGTTTAACTAACTTTCCTAACAGAATTCTTGAAAGGTTAACTACTTTCAGTTACAACAACATCTATAAATAGTGGTATGAGGGGACCTCCGAGGTAAGTGATTTTATGCAAGTCTGGACCAATCCACGACTAGCTCTTACTATACCACTCAAGCTCTTTACACCTTTCACTCTGCTTTTTCTTTTTTTAAGCTCTCCATTCTGTGACCTGAATCCTACTGACTTAGATATCGGAGTGGTCCCCACTGAAGGAAATCCGGCCAGGAAGTTTGTTTTGCAGGGATCTCGGAGGATGAACCAGTGATCCAAGAACTCCGTCCGATCCATAGGGATCAGCGTCAACATGATGCATTACTTTATGATTGTACCTTCAACTCTTTTGAGCACCTACATTTTCTTGAAAGGTTTCAAGATCGTAGAAAGATGCACCAGTGACATCAAATAAACTAAACATGTGCAATTGGAAATCGATAATTCCAAGGGTAAGCTTCAAGATCTTGGCGACCAATAGATTGACGTGCCAGGAAGGGGTAAGTTTCAAAATCCCGGCGATTAATAGATTAGCGCGCTAGGAAGGGGTAAGCTTCAAGATCCTGGCGACCAACAGATTGGCGCACCAGGAATGGGCAAGTTCAAGATCTTGGTGACCAACATATTGGCATGCAAGAATGAGCAAGTTTCAAGATCCTGGCAACCAATAGATTGGCACGCCAGGAAGGTGTAAGCTTCAAGATCCTGGCGACCAACAGATTAGCATGCCAAGTAGGGGTAAGCTTCAAAATCCTGGTGACCAATAGACTGGCATGACAAGAACAACGGCAACCATCCTCACCCCTAAGGGGCAGATCGGGGGCACAAGAGGGGAAGACGACCGTGTCTTTCCAAATGACAGCCACCTCCCATGGCACCCTCCGGTGCGAGCCGGCTCCGTCCACCTCTCCTTAAGACGATGGTCAACAAGTTCAACCCGAGCCCCCTTAAAGGAGTAGCACACTCCCATCCATGTGAGCAGAGTCTGATGGGTAATTCTCTTCCCCTATTACTCTCACAATATGAAAAGCTGTGTGACATGTTCGCAGGAGAAGCTTCTATCTCGCCAACGATGACAAGTATTGCACTCTAACACCTGTCGCTAAGCCCACGGTCTAGGGATGTCAGCCGGGAAGCCCGAGGGGCCCCCGTCATCTACCACTGAACTCTTAGTTTAGCTCTTGCCTTGCTCACAGTCCGAAGATGTCACGGTGACTCAACAAAGTCCCTCCATCTACCGTGAGGCTCATAGTTTGGAAACTGCTATCCTAATAGCCCGAAGATGCCCACGGGGAATCTAAAAGGCCCCCGCTATCTACTGCCTGACTCTCAGTTTAGCTTTTGCCTTGCTTACAGTCTGAAGATGTCCGCGATAACTCCATGAAGTCCCACCATCTATCGCGAGGCTCACAGCTTGGCATTTGCTGTGCTTACAGTTCGAAGAGGTTCGTAGGGAACCTCGACGATCCCGTTGTCTACTACTTGGCTCGCAAACCAACACCCGCTGCACTAACGGTCCTGAGATGTCCATAGAGATGCTAGAAGCTCCACCACCTGACTCGCAGCATGGTCAATCGACGAGCCAAGCCCTCCCGATGGGCCCGTATCAAAGCTTTGAGCTTGGAGTAGTCCACCACCTTGTCAAGGATGTAAGACACGCCCTTTGATTATTGAAACTCACTTTTAGTGCAACCTTATCTTCTATCCATGCAGGTGCATGTTCGATCGACCTCAAGCCTCTCTAAGCCCGGAAACTCCCGAAGCTAGGCACTCTAAGCTCGAAAACTTTCAAAGCCCGGCACTCTAAGCCCGAAAACTCTCGAAGCCTGGTGTTCAGGACCAGAAGCTCAGCTAGCCTTTCAGCTCCAGCCACCTTGCTCACAATCCAGAGATGTCTGCTGGAAAACTCCAGAAGTCCAGGCCATCTACCGCCTAACTCATAGCTTGGTGCATCAGGCCCCTCGGCCTCCTTCATCAAGCCTCCTGGCCTACTCCTTCACCAGGCCTCCCAGCCTCCTTCATCCAGCCTCTCAACTCCAGTCACCTTGCTCACAGTCTAGAGATGTCCACCAAGAAACTCCAGAAGTCCTAGCCATCTATCGCCTGACTCATAGCTTGGTGCATCAGGCCCCTCGACCTCCTCCATCAGGCCTCTCGGCCTCCTCCTTCATCAGACCTCCCGGCCTCCTTCATCAGGCCCCTCAGCCTCCTCCATCAGGCCTCTCGGCCTCCTCCTTCACCAAGCCTCCCGGCCTCCTTCATCAAGCCTCTCGACTCTGGTCGGCTTGCTCACAGTCCAAAGATATCCACCAAAAAACTTCAAAAGTCCCAGCCATTTATCGCCTGACTCATAGCTTGGTGCATCAGGACTCCCGGCCTCCTCCATTAGGCCTCCCGGCCTCCTCCATCAGGCCACTCAGCCTCCTCCTTCACCGGGCCTCCCGATCTCCTTCATCCAACCTCTCGGCTCTAGTCGCCTTGCTCAAAGTTCGAAGATATCTGCCGGGAAACTCTAGAAATCCTGACCATCTACTGCCTGACTCATAGCTTGGCATGTTAGGCCCCTCGACCTCCTTCATCAGGCCTCCCAGCCTCCTCCTTCACCAGGCCTCCCGGCCTCCTCCATCAAGCCTCTCAGCTCCAGTCGCCTTGCTCACAGCCCGGAGATGTTCGTCGAGGAACTCCAGAAGTCCCGGCCATCTATCACCTAACTCATAACTTGGCGCATCAGGCCCCTCGACCTCCTTCATCACGCATCCCTACCTTCTTCATCAGCCTCCTGGCCTCCTTCATCAGGCCTCATGGTCTCCTCCATTAGCCTCCCGGCCTCTTTCATCAGGCCTCTCGGCCTCCTCCTTCACTAGGCCTCCCAGCCTTTTTCATCCAGCCTCTCGACTCCAGCCGCCTTGCTCACAGTCCGGAGATGTCCACTAGGAAACTCCAGAAGTCTCGGCCATCTATCGCCTGACTCATAGCTTGGTGCATCAAACCTTCCAGCCTCCTTCATTAGGCCTCTCGGCCTCCTCCTTCACCAGGCCTCCCAGCCTCCTTCATCCAGCCTCGCGACTCCAGCTGCCTTGCTCACAGTCTGGAGATGTCCATTAGGAAACTCCAGAAGTCCTGGCCATCTACCATCTGACTCATAGCTTGCTTCATCATGCCTCCCGGCCTCCTTCATCAAGCCTCTCGGCTTCCTCCTTCACCAGGCCTCCCGGCCTCCTTCATCCAGCCTCTTGACTCCGGCCACCTTGCTTACAGTCCGGAGATGTCTGTCAAGAAACTCCAGAAGTCCTGGCCATCTACTACCTGACTCACAGCTTCGTTCATTAGGCCTCCCGGCCTCCTTCATCCAGCCTCTCAACTTCGGTCGCCTTGCTCAAGTCCGCAGATGTTTGCCAGGAAACTTCAGAAGTCTCGGCCATCTATCGCCTGACTCATAGCTTGGTTCATCAGGCCTCCCGGCCTCCTTCATCAGGCCTCTTAACCCCTCCTTCACCAGGCCTTCTGACCTTTTTCATCTAGCCTCTCGGCTTTGACTGCCTTGCTCACAGTCCAGAGATGTCCACCGGGAAACTCCAAAAGTCCCGGTCATCTACCACCTGACTCACAGCTTGGCGCATCAGGCCCCTCGGCCTCCTCCATCAGGCCTCTCGTCCTCCTCCATCATGCCTCTCGGCCTCATCCTTCACCAGGCCTCCCGGCCTCCTTCATCCAACCTCTCAGTCTCCTCCATCAGGCCTCTCGGCCCCTTCCATCAAGCCTCTTGGCTCCAGCCACTGGGCCCAATCGCAGTCTGGAGACAAGGACCGAAGGAGTCCGAGGTCTCGCTCGACGGGTCAAGCCGAGGGACCCCGGAAGCTTCAGAAGCCAAAGGCCTTCATATGGGCCCTAAGGCTCCAGCATCATCCTGCGGAAGTCGAAAGTCCAGAACAGACTTGAGATGGCCCCGGAAATACACCTCCCTTCTCTAAATCCCAAAGAAAAGGAATAGGAGATAGAGACACATCGGATAATAGAAAAAGATGCCTTCATTAATCAAAAGTCTCTTGGTGCGGGCACCAGACTCAGAAGAAGACTTCAGGGCTCCATCTGGATCTCTGATTGACCTTGCTCGAAGAATTAGGATTTTTTGGTTTTGTAATTAAGGTTGACTTGGTCTACTCAATTTTAGTCTTGAGTCTGTATTTCCCTACAATTTAAATTTTGTTGAGTAATATTGACTCAGTACAAGTCCTAGTAGTGGTCTAGGTCTTCTCCAGGTTGGTGCCATTTTTTTTAAATCAAGTCAAGGTCCAGGGTGCCCAATTTTTTCTCCCAGGCCCAAGCATGTGGGCACCACACTCCCAGCCACATGCCAGAGTCCAGGAGGCGCCACATCTCCATCTAGTGTGCCTTGGTCCCCACACCACAAGAAAGCAGGTCCCTTCTTTCATGCGCCACTTGGGGGAGAAATCCATCAAGATACCTCAATCCAAGGAGGAGCCAACTTCTTTCCAGATAAACCCAAGCGATGGCAAGAATTTTTCTTGAAGAGAGGATCAAGGAGGTGCCCCACAATGTTCCATAAAAATCCAAGTTATACAAGGGAAGAGAGCATGTCTTGGGGAGAAAATCAAGGAGGCACCCAAAAGTTTCCTAAAGTGCCAAAGCCATGAAAGGAAGAAGCCTAAACTTGTGGAGCAAGACTAGGAGGTGTCCAAAAGAGCCAAACCATGAAGGGAAAATCCTTGATTCATGGAGAGATACTAGGAGACACCCCCATAACCTGCCATTTGGAGCTAATTTTCAAGTTTTCTTGGAGTTTTTGGGCTGCCCACTCATGGAAGGAGTCTTGGGAAGAGAATTTGATGCCTAAAGTGTGGGTTAGTCCTATTAGTCCCACATGGAAAGTGTATGAAATTTTATTTCTTTGTTATGTCTATATATTCAACTCTATGTAACTCTTGAATTTAATGATGAATGAAATCAATTTCTTTGTGAGCAACTTTGTGTTTCTCTCTTCCGCACTTGTATTCAGGTGTTGAGCTCCATGAGGGAGTAAATCCGGGTTTCCTAGGAACCTTGAGGAGGTGTGAGATCTCCAACCCCAAAACCCTAGCTTAGTCCACCCATCTCTACTCCACCACCACCAAACCCTAATTTTCTATCTTCATCCCACGGCCCCTCTCTTCCACATCGAAGCCGGTCACCAGCATCCAGGTTCAGATCAACTGTTTCAACTACAGAGCCAGTTCAAATGAGAGTCAGATCAGTATCAAGATCTCCGGAACTTCTACATCCAACAATCTTCATTAAGTCCTCAGGTCAGTGTCTTTCTTTGAGTTTCTGGTTCTTCTTTTGTTCTTGTTCTTTCAGATCCTGAGTTTGAGAAGGAGGCCAACCTTGCCATAGGACTACAATCCGAGGATCCACTGCGAAGATACCCCATCTCTAAGGACCCTACAATCTGCTCGAGAGTGTCCTCCAATTGAAGCAACGAGAGATATCACTGCTAGGTAACAAGAACCTTCCCTTCTCACTTTGTCTGTTTCGTTGAAATTCAGAGCAAACCCTAGATCTGGGGGTTTCTCAATCCCCAGCGATCCTACTTTTGAGTTACTCTGATAATCCACTCCTTTTAATTGTGCTCTCTATTATTTCTTAGTTTCTTTCAACATTAGTTTATCTTTCCTTTGAGTCAAAGCCGACTTCTGAAAATATATTAAAAAAAAAATACATTAATTTTAATTTACTTCCGCATCGCATCATCTTTTTTGTTCTGCATCATTTTTGGTATCAGAGCTTTCGTGCTGCATCAATTTTGGTATCAGAGCCCTGTCTAGGGTTTCTGACTTGCTTGCATGTTTTGAGTGTCTCTCTTTTTTACTTTGTCTGCTCGAAGTAGACTCCCCAGGACGTCCGGTCCTAGGAACGAAGCGAGGTGCAAGCCTCCTCCTCCCATTCCACGGGGTGTTCCTAGGGCATGTAGGGGATCCGCTGGGTTACAACTTCATAGCAGGAATTGTAAACAGGGGAAGCATTCTGTTTTTAGTCTGTAACTGCCCTGTTGCAGGAATTTTTTCTCATTGCATGTAACTCCGAATCGCATGATTTTTGTTTTGGTGGAACCATTATAATTGAAAATATTTTACATAATCTTACTGTAATTTATTAGTTTCCATGAAATTTCTAAGAGTTAAATTACAGCAATTCTATTTCTGTGTTTCTGCAATTCAATTTTTGAATGATCATCTCCTAATTCATCTTAAGGGCGATTCAGCATCTAAGATAAGGGAAAGAGTTGATAACCTCTCCTTAGCCCAAAACCACCACCCATTCATTCGACCCTAACCTAATTTTAAAATTTATTAGACTTAATTTGCCCCAGTGGGCTAGGGACACCAACTGGTTGGGTCTAGGCTAGTGTTGAGTCAGTTTGTCTAGTTACTCTATATGTGCTTTGTACTCAGTGTCTAGAATGGTGGTTCAGAGATTCTACCCTGAAAGGCTTGTGTGCTGGTCCGCCTACCTAGCCAATCACTGATTGGTGTCTAGGATTGGCATTTAGGGACCTATCACTCCCCTTACACCTGCCTGGCTGAGTCCCGAGTTACTACAGGCTAGCTTGCCACTCTAATTGGGCATCTAGTTTGGACTCTAGGTCTAGTGAGCCAGTAGTCGCTTTAGTCTAGTCACATTCTGTGTGTTTGCTTGGCATCTTGTATACTTGGAATGGAGTACCCTACCAACCTGGTCAAACCCAACCTGATTTAGAGGCCATGGTTAGAGCTCTTACTGAAAGTATGAACAAATTGAGTCAGGATATGACTGCTACTGTTACCCTGTGTAAAGAACAAGTCCATGAGAATTTTACCCAGCTTAGGGATCGAGTCCAAGTACTTGAGAAACGTAGACATCGAAATTGGACCCCTGATCCAAAATTTAATAGGCCCCAACCTCATCCATGCCAGGAGCCTAGGAGGACCTTATACCGTGATCCCGAGCATAACCTTAGGAAGCCTAACCATGATATCTATAGTGTGGATCATGTCTATGAGAGGTCCTTACAATATTCTAGACCAGTCACTCAACAACCCAAGTCTTCTAGATCAAACCATTTAGATCCACACCCATGCCCAAGTAAGGTCTCTACTAGCTTGAAACCCAGTGTGACCCAGGTTCCTATATCGCAAGAATATTTGTTTTGTGGAGAAAGAGGCCATAAATCTAGTCAGTGCCCATGCATAGGACTGGCTTGTGCACATCTAAGTGGTAAGAATCCTAAGGATGACATTAATGAGGGAGAACCCAAGCCTACCAATGAGGAAGAAGGGTTAGGTATGATAAGCCCAGAATCAGTTGACCCGATTACCACTGACCCGAAACCCATTGAAGATGGCATCGAGGAAGTATATGATGCTGGCTTGAGTCTAGTTGATGAATATGAGGGGGAAGAACTTGAAGAATGTGACATCGATACTATTGGTTCCTTACCTGAGGAGTCCTTGGAAAGCAACCAAGTGGTAGGACCTAGTTCAGAAATTCAAGAGATTTGTGAGAACAAGGTTCCTTTAGTCAAATACCCCTAGGAAGAACTCATCGTGTTAGCCCGAGATATCAGTGCGTATCCTCTAATGACAGTCATTCCCCAAGTACCAATTGAAGATCTTTGCACTGAACTGTTTAAGTTTGCCCACCCTATGGTAGATCCTCTCCTTAGGATGACTGAATCAAGCCTCTTACAATTGGACCTTATCCCATGCCCAGCCACTAAGGTCTCTCCCGTAATCTCAGTTGAACATCCTTGTCTTGAGCGGATTGATTCACCCAGTCCTGTAGAAGTCCACCTTATGGCCCAAGACCCATTCCTTCGCATGATTGACCTACCCTTCTATAGAGTATACCTTTCCGCACCCATAGGTCAAATTTCAAGTCTTGAGGTCATCATCCATAGGCCCTTCCATGAATCATTCTCTAATCCAGTTCTTGAGAAAGTGGATCATTATTTGCTTAGAGAACAAACCTTAACTATTGCAATCACATGTCCTAGGCTACATCCCGAACCATCTCTTGATCCATTCCTGGGAGTAGCAAACTTTTCCTTTCGTAAGGATGACCAGTTGACACTCATAGATCACCATTCAAACCTTCAGGTCACCACCTTTAGTCAACAGGTAATTCGAGACCCCACCTCATATCTTCTCCCTTTCTCTAGGACTTCCAATGCTTCTTACACCATCCAAGTATACTTTGTCGAAGTCTTTAGAGTGAACCACATGTCAGAACCTATTAGGTTTGCCACCTACTTCTGGAAGACCTTATGGCACCTACTAGGCACCCATGATAAGTTTTCATGCTCTGCATGCCATCCTCCGACCCAAGGTCAAACCTAGAGAGCCGTAGTTTGTTAGGTTTAGACATAGGGTTCCTTTGGAATAAAGTCCATTCTTTAGGAATGTGTCGTCAGTCTAGTTTAGTTTTTCTTGACCCTTTACTAGGCTTTGGCTCAAATTTTGGTTTGATTGAGAGCACCAGGAATTGGGATTGTATTTTGTCCAGGGCTGAAATTGCATATAATGACTTGGTCAATAGGTCTACAGGTAAGAGTCCATTTGAAATTGTGCATGGATACAAACCTCACACACCACCTGATCTGATTTCACTATTAGCCCACACACACAAGTCTCTTGATGCACTTGCATAGCATGTAAAGGACTTGCATAAAGAAATTCATGCCAAAATAACTTTAAGTAATGAAACTTATAAGAAGTTGGCTGATTCTCAAAGATGAGTCAAAACTTTTGTTGAGAGAGACTATGTAATGATTAGGTTAAGGCCTGAGCGATTTTTTCTTGGAACCGTTAGAAAGTTACATGCTAAAGGAGCTGGACCATTTAGAGTAGTGAAGAGAGTAGGATCTAATGCCTATGTGCTCGAGTTGCCTCCAGAACTAGGCAATAGCTCTACTTTCAACATTACAGACTTAGTAGAGTATAGGAAGCCAGCTGTGATTCCTAGTAAGCCTTTGAAACCTAATCCTGTTATTGAGAGTGATCCCGACCGTGTGTGTCCACCAACAAACTGGCTTGTGAGGAAAGAGCAGATTGAAAAGATCCTGGATGATCAGGTTATCTCTACTTGTAATCGAGGATACCAAAGATACCTGGTCCACTGGCAAGGAAGGCCAGACTCTGATGACTCTTGGATCTCCCGAGAAGAACTACAATATTTGGATCCAGACCTCTTGGAGAGATACCAGAGCCAACTTGAGCCTTACTCGACAAGGTCGAGTTCCTCCCACCCCGGGAGAATTGGTGCGGGCACTAGACTCAGAAGAAGTCTTCAGGGCTCCATCTGGATCTCTAATTGACCTTGCCCGAAGAATTAGGGTTTTCTGGTTTTGTAATTAGGGTTGACTTGGTCTACTCAATTTTAGTCTTGATTCTGTATTTCCCTACAATTTAAATTTTGTTGAGTCATGTTGACTCAGTACAAGTCCTAGTAGTGGTCTAGGTCTTCTCCAGGTTGGTGCCATTTTTTTAAAATCAAGTCAAGGTCCAGGGTGCCCAATTTTTTCTCCCAGGCCCAAGCATGTGGGCACCACACTCCCAGCCACACGCCAGAGTCCAGGAGGCGCCACATCTCCATCTAGTGTGCCTTGGTCCCCACACCACAAGAAAGCAGGTCTCTTCTTTCATGCGCCACTTGGGGGAGAAATCCATCAAGATACCTCAATCCAAGGAGGAGCCAACTTCTTTCCAGATAAACCCAAGCCAGGATGGCAAGAATTTTTCTTGAAGAGAGGATCAAGGAGGTGCCCCACAATGTTCCATAAAAATCCAAGTTATACAAGGGAAGAGAGCATGTCTTGGGGAGAAAATCAAGGAGGCACCCAAAAGTTTCCTAAAGTGCCAAAGCCATGAAAGGAAGAAGCCTAAACTTGTGGAGCAAGACTAGGAGGTGTCCAAAAGAGCCAAACCATGAAGGGAAAATTCTTGATTCATGGAGAGATACTAGGAGACACCCCCATAACCTGCCATTTGGAGCTAATTTTCAAGTTTTCTTGGAGTTTTTGGGCTGCCCACTCATGGAAGGAGTCTTGGGAAGAGAATTTGATGCCTAAAGTGTGGGTTAGTCCTATTAGTCCCACATGGGAAGTGTATAAAATTTTATTTCTTTGTTATGTCTATATATTCAACTCTATGTAACTCTTGAATTTAATGATGAATAAAATCAATTTCTTTGTGAGCAACTTTATGTTTCTCTCTTCCGCACTTGTATTCAGGTGTTGAGCTCCATGAGGGAGTAAATCCGGGTTCCCTAGGAACCTTGAGGAGGTGTGAGATCTCCAACCCCAAAACCCTAGTTTAGTCCACCCATCTCTACTCCACCACCACCAAACCCTAATTTTTCATCTTCATCCCACGGCCCCTCTCTTCTACATCGAAGCCGGTCACCTGCATCCAGGTTCAGATCAACTGTTTCAACTACAGAGCCAGTTCAAATGAGAGTCAGATCAGTATCAAGATCTCCGGAACTTCTACATCCAACAATCTTCATTAAGTCCTCAGGTCAGTGTCTTTCTTTGAGTTTCTGGTTCTTCTTTTGTTCTTCTTCTTTCAGATCCTGAGTTTGAGAAGGAGGCCAACCTTGCCATAGGACTACAATCCGAGGATCCATTGCGAAGATACCCCATCTCCAAGGACCCTACAATCTGCTCGAGAGTGTTCTCCAATTGAAGCAACGAGAGATATCACTGCTAGGTAACAAGAACCTTCCCTTCTCACTTTGTCTGTTTCGTTGAAACTCAGAGCAAACCCTAGATCTGGGGGTTTCTCAATCCCCAGCGATCCTACTTTTGAGTTACTCTGATAATCCACTCCTTTTAATTGTGCTCTCTGTCATTTCTTAGTTTCTTTCAACATTAGTTTATCTTTTCTTTGAGTTAAAGCCGACTTTTGAAAATATATTAAAAAAAAAAATACATTAATTTTAATTTACTTCCGCATCGCATCATCTTTTTTGTTCTGCATCATTTTTGGTATCAAAGCTTTCGTGCTGCATCAATTTTGGTATTAGAGCTTTCGTGCTGCATCATCTCTTACATCACGGAAGGTTCCGACAGGCCGGGGAACCTCTCAAATGCCGGATTACAAGCACGAAGGGAAGGAAGCTTGGTCAGCTCAAGCCTTGGTTTTGATCTTAACCTCCATGATTGGCACAAAATGCACTAGCAGGGCAAGCTGAGCCCATAGGGGCCCTTCCTTAGGTGTCCCCTAGATCTCTAGAGTCTGGCATCGGCTCTGTTGCCTCCCCCTTGGATTTTATCGATCTAGTGATTCCAAGGGTAGCTATAGTAGCCCCTCATTATGCCACCTTTGTTGGCATCAAAGGGGTCATGATATGTTCCACAATGACCACACCCCGGCCACCACCTCCCTGTCGAGGACCTCCGGTCTTGAAAACTGAGGGGAGGTGCAAGCAACCTCTTTCTCCATCTTCTGTTCTTTCCAAGCTGTGAGATCGAAGGCTCTCTCCCTTGTCATTCTTTAGGAGAATTTTTGAGCTCGGCGGATTTCTTCTCCAAGCTAGACGCCATCGCTTTGACAACCGACCAAACCTTCTTGAAGAGTCTTCACTCGACTCCCTGGCTCCTTGCCGGAAAACCTGAAGTCCACAAGAGCCCTCTCCCGACGTGGCCCGAGATAGGAGTAAAAGAAGAAAGCATGGGGAAAAAATCTAGCCTATCAAAAGCTCTTAACACTCGAGCGGGAGAAGGGCCAGAGGGAAAAGAAGGAGCGTACAGTAAAATAATATTGGCCAGCACTCAAGGATTCCTTAAATAGGGAGGATGAGACCCTTTGCAGTAACAGTCGCCACCCACCATCGCCTCATCCCGATGCAAGGCACGCACCCACTTAGTCTTTTGGCCAACCAGAGACTGCCATGTGGCCCAGTTGGACACCCCAGATATGCCAAACTTGCAGCCATCGCTTCGATCCAAACATAGCATTTATGGTCCTTCATTGGAAAACCGAGCATCACCACATTCGCACCAGGGGCGTGATTTTCGGGCTGTAGCACCCGAGGCTTTAATGGCACAGCAGGTGCATCCCCCCATGTTAGCGAGATCATTACTCCCTTCACCCCAAGCACTGCCTTGTCCTCTGGGCTCGGAAGTGGGGGGCATTTGATGTGGCGACATTCGCTGACATGGAGCATGCGGGCGGCCATGATGATAGGAGACCCGCCACCCAGGTGTGGTGGCCTAGCGAAGAGCCGAGGCCAGGCTCATTAGGTGAGCCCCCCATCTGAGATCAGCCTCCCTATCGAGGTCAAGTTTTCAGCCAAGGTCAGGCTCATTGGGCGAGCCCCCTGTCTGAGGTCAAGCTCTCAATCGAGGCCAGGCTCATTGGGTGAGTCTCCCATTTGAGGTCAAGCTCCCAGCTGATATCGAGTTCATTGGGCGATCCCCCCATCCGAGATCAAGCTCCTAGCCGAGGTCAGACTCATTGGTGAGCCCCCCGTTTAAGATTAGCCTCCTTATTAAGGTCAAGCTTCCAGCCAAAGCCGGGCTCATGAGACGCGCCCCTACTCGAGGTTAGCTCTCGACCAGGGCCATGCTCGTGTCACAACATGGAGTCCCAGGTATAGAGTTCTTGCCAAAAAGCAAATGTTCAAATCATGCCGTTGCAAAAGCCTGGCCACCCGTAACCTTCTACAGGCAGCGCCAGCTCTGCCAGAGGTACGATACAAGCACCCCCAGGCCCCAGGCCTGATGGCGTGCTGCCATGCCCATGATCGTACCACCAATGGTCGCCCACCACCATGGCACAATGCCCGAAGCCTCTCTAAGAGAGGAATCCAGCTAAGGCCCCAGGACCTGCAACACTTGGGCGATCCCTCCAGAAATAGAAGCGCCCCTCCTATAAGGAGGGGCGGAGAAGAAAAAAAAGGTTTTTTTTTTCCTTCAAAGTGAGTTTTTCCTTCCCTTCAGAGAGTGGGAAGAAGGTAAAAAAGGTAAGAACATGGGGGAAGGCAAGGGGGAGGTAAGTCCCCATTCCCTCGCTTGATCCCGTGATGGGGCACGGGATAGGGATAGGATCGAGGCGAGCTAAGAAGTCGCCGAAGATTAGGGTATCCTATTTTTTTTCTATTTTCTGATTTCTTTATGGTGGTGATGAAGGAAAAAATAGGGATGGAGGATAACGAGGATGGACTACCACGAACCCTGAAACCCACTCTCACAGAGAGACTTCACACCTCTAGGGCATTATACCTACCCCCACCTCACAACATGCAGTCTAGGGTATCTCACCTACCACCCATCTCACTACACGTGGAGCCCAGGGTATTTCACCTGCCACCCAGGTCACTCCTGGAGCCATGAGTGGGATTTCAAAGAACGTGGAGGAAAACGAAGATGGGGGGATAACTAGGGCATCACGCCCCTACGATGTCCCGAAGGACAAAGACAACATCAACACCCGCAGGTGAAGACATAATGGGCCATAGCCCTGAACAACAACTGCAACTGCATTCTTTAATTCCTTCCGACAAGTTGTATGACATGCTTTTCTTTTCGACAAGTTGATGGGGCACGGGATAGGGATAGGATCGTCGGCGAGCTAAGAAGTCGCCGAAGATTAGGGTATCCTATTTTTTTTCTATTTTCTGATTTCTTTATGGTGGCGACGAAGGAAAAAATAGGGATGGAGGATAACGAGGATGGACTACCACGAACCCTGAAACCCACTCTCACAGAGAGACTTCACACCTCTAGGGCATTATACCTACCACCCACCTCACTACATGCAGTCTAGGGTATCTCACCTACCACCCATCTCACTACACGCGGAGCCCAGGGTATTTCACCTGCCACCCAGGTCACTCCTGGAGCCATGAGGGGGATTTCAAAGAACATGGAGGAAAACAAAGATGGGGGGATAACTAGGGCATCACGCCCCTACGATGTCCCGAAGGACAAAGACAACATCAACACCCGCAGGTGAAGACATAATGGGCCATAGCCCTGAACAATAACTGCCAAACCAACTGACAAACCAAATCCCAAAAATTCTATTTCTTCTACCTTTTTACAATAGGAATGAGGGGTTATTTATAAGCTCCATAACCCTCATTTGAATTTGAATACAGGATAGGGATAACTCAAATTTAAATACAAGATAGGATAAGATAAGCCTATTCATATCTCAATCCTAACCAACAAAATTCTAATTTAAATTTTAAATAACAGATAAATCCTAAATTAATTTTTCAAATTTATTTGTTGCTCCGAAATTTGTGCTGCTCGAGATTCATGCAGGCTGATGTCCCCATCATTCCCCTGAGGTGGGGAAAAACTCGACTCCGTCGAGTTAGGCTATCTCAGGCTCAAGATGCACATGACTTGTAGAATGATTTTTTTTTTTTATGAATTTTTTTTTGTCTTTTTTTTCACTGATTTTCTTTTTTTTTTCCTTTTTTTCTCATGGCTGGTGTTTTTTTTTTCCTACGCTTGAAGTCGGCTGCCAACACCGGTTATGCCTTCACGATCGTGCGAGGCCTCTCCCGATGCTTTAACGGTCGTGCGAGAATGAGGGAAGGTCCCAGACATGGAGATTCGGTGGGCTTCGTCGGTGACGGGGCTGAGGACGAGGACGACGGCCCGGGGAATGGTGGCGCGGCCTCTCCAGCGGGCGGCCGGCGTCATGGCAGTAGGAAATCGGGCGGGTGTCCATAAGGCATCGCGGGCGGAGATGGGGAGCCGAGAGGGTTTCGGCAGCTCTCTAGCATCGGGCGAATCTGCGACACGGGCATGCGACGGCGAGCGTGTGGCGATGGTCTTCCGGCCTGAGACTTCACGGGCTGCACGGGGGTGCCGGCTCGAGGGCGTTGCTGGCGGCACCGGTGTACCGGCTCGGGGGTGACGCGAGCCTTGCTTCCGGCGGCTGGTGATGGTGGAAGGGGCCCACACGGTAGATGGCATCTCAGGCGACGGGAGGGGCTTCACGGAGGGGTTCGGCTGCAGCGACAATGGTGATGCATGGGGGCCCGATTCCGATGATTGACAGCAGACAAGGGAGGAGCCTGGCGGATCCGGTGTCTTGCTGGCGGAGACGGGAGCGGAGGAGTCCTTCGGTGGGATCGACTGTGACAAAAACAGGGGATCGAAAAAGGGTTTGCTGGCAATGGTGTGCTTGGGAGAATTATTCACAGGATGTTTTGAATGACAGAGATTAAGAGGAAGATGCAGGAGAGTTAGAGGAAGAAGAGGGAAAGAAGAATCTGAGAAGAGACGGAGAGGGGGATCACGGGACGGAGGCGGAGGGGAGGCTTGATCAGAGGGGTTCGGGCGTGAACTTCTGGATCGGCTGCAGGCGACGGAGACGGTCTTCACGAGCGATGGTAGCAGGGGGTGTCAACACAGAAAAGAGTTGGGAAGAAGAAACGTACCCTAATCTGTCTGGGCTCTGATACCAAGTTGATGGGGCACGGGATAGGGATAGGATCGAGGCGAGCTAAGAAGTCGCCGAAGATTAGGGTATCCCATTTTATTTTCTATTTTCTAATTTCTTTATGGTGGTGACGAAGGAAAAAATAGGGATGGAGGATAACGAGGATGGACTACCACGAACCCTGAAACCCACTCTCACAGAGAGACTTCACACCTCTAGGGCATTATACCTACCACCCACCTCACTACATGCAGTCTAGGGTATCTCACCTACCACCCATCTCACTACACGTGGAGCCCAGGGTATTTCACCTGCCACCCAGGTCACTCCTGGAGCCATGAGGGGGATTTCAAAGAACGTGGAGGAAAACGAAGATGGGGGGATAACTAGGACATCACGCCCCTACGATGTCCCGAAGGACAAAGACAACATCAACACCCGCAGGTGAAGACATAATGGGTCACAGCCCTGAACAACAACTGCCAAACCAACTGACAAACCAAATCCCAAAAATTCAATTTCTTCTACCTTTTTACAATAGGAATGAGAGGTTATTTATAAGCTCCATAACCCTCATTTGAATTTGAATACAGGATAGGGATAACTCAAATTTAAATACAAGATAGGATAAGATAAGCCTCTCCATATCTCAATCCTAACCAACAAAATCCTAATTTAAATTTTAAATAAAAGATAAATCGTAAATTTATTTTTCAAATTTATTTGCTGCTCCGAAATATGTGCTGCTCCGAGATTCATGCAGGCTGATGTCCCCATCATCCCGACTCTTTCTGTTTCCTTTACATTCTTGCATTCGAGTCACACCCTCCTGGCGGACGGGTCCCCCAAGCCCTACACCGCAGAGGTCTTTTCTGTGCCTCTCGATCATTCCATTGACTTGATCGTTGGAGTATCCTCGCCAGAATCCCCAGCCCAGGTCTTCCCTGTCTTGTAGGAAGGAAGGAAGGGAGGGTGCGCGACGTCGACGAAGGAGGAACGCCCCGGCATGACTGAGCTGCAAGCCACGACAATCTTGGTGGCAACACTACCTAAAGCAAATTATCAAATCAAGCATCCCACTGAGATTTCGAGTGTCATCCTAAATATCAAATAAAAAAATAAAAATGATAGTAACCCAGTAAACTAGACTCTAACAAGAAGCCAGTAAATCCCATCAGAAAGATTTACCTTGTATTAGGACCATCAATAGCATACCGTTGAGATACCCTTGGCCAATAAGAACTACTCCAATGACATTCGAATGAGCTTGCCATCGATGAGAAAGTAAAATGGTTGAAATTGGTACTTAGAATCCACAAACAACATATCATAAGATAGTAAAAATGTGAGCTTGCAAAGATCCCAATGCTCAAAAGAGCAAACATTTACAGCACAAAGAAGATGGTACTATTTTTGAGGAGATGGTTGACGATCTCTGAGAGTCCCACTTGGCTGAGGTTGGAGGGGATGGCAAGGGAGGTGGTCGGGACTCGTAGTGGCGACAGTAGCTTGGGGGTGGAGCAGACTCGGGTCTGCCTCGAGACCTCCGTGCTGCCGCCATTGGAAACCATATCTCTCTCGATCTCTCCCTCTCCTGCTGTCGAGATTGGAGCAGGTCATCGGTGGTGAGACGATGGAGGTCTGAAAGAAAGGGGAAATGATAGAGGGAGCGACTTGAGATAGGGCCAGGGTTTTGAGCAGGAGTGGCTGATCAGGGACTAGGCTAAGAAGGCCTAATTCAATCTCAACCCTCCCATAGCCAACACAACCCAATCTAACTGAACATAGAAGCGAGCCAACTATAAACTTTGTAGGCCAGGTTAATTTAGATTGGGATTGGTTGGTGATACGGTTGTATCCGCTTACGTGGAACCCACCTAGGTGCCAGTTGTCAGCCAGTAGATGGAGGTGCCATCTAAGCTTGGCGCCCAAGCAAGAAGCCAAAGTGAATCCCCTGCCGAGGTCAGTCCCCGATCGAGGTTGAACTTAAGACACCACCATGCCAAGAATAGGAGGCAACATAAATTCAAATCGTGGTGGGAAAGAGGGTCACCTTCACCCAGACCCCATCTCTGAGATAGTACAACTGACAGGTGGTAGCCCACCGCCTGTGGCCTGCGGAGGAGGGGGACTCGTCGGAGCACCAGGACCCTCTCAAACCCCAGCTCACACCGATCGGGAAGGAATGTCCCTCTCAAGGTATGGTGCTCCCCAGTCCGCCGTCTGCACCATCCATAAATAGGAGGCCGCGCTAGAGGATTTAGACCTTGGGGTGATCGCCAGCATGCTAGTGCTTTGCCAGGTTTCTCAAAACATGATGACCAACCAGAGCATCAAAGCCAGCAACATGATTCCCTATCTTAAAGGGGCTAATGGGAGCTCACGCATAGTTCTCACGTGCTACCAGATGTCACCCCCTGGGACTCCCCCAAAAAGGGGAACATCTAGAAAGCAAGTGATGTACGACATCTCCATCCAAGAGGAGGAGGGCTCGATCCAAAGTAGAGAGGGAGGAAGAGGGGCTCCTGACCAAAGGAGGAAGTGGGACTCCCGACCCAGGGAGGAAGAGGGGCTTCCGATCGAGAGGAAGGAAGAGGGGCTCCCGACATAGAGGAGGAAAAGGGGCTCCCGATTGAGAGGACAAGAGGTGGAAAAAATAGCAAGGGGAAGGGAGGTGGAAGTTGGCACACAGAAGGGGAGGGCAAACCAGATGCCAAGCTCTAGGGGCTACCGGGGAACTCGTTGGAAGAGTCCCACGGGCACAGCCGATCCCGCTCCAATCTTCCTTCTCTGCTAACTCCCTACACTCACCTCCTTCCCGGAAAGCATGCGACCCCTGAGCATGGGAACCAGCAAGGAGAAACTAGCTAAAGGCAAGTAAAGGTAAGCAGCAGACATGCTTTCTGTTATGGTCTTCTTTCATGAAATTCTTATCACCCTCTGGAAGTGGAGAGTCCTCCAAGCTCTCCATCTTAGAGATTTCTGTTTCCCTCGATCGTCCCACTGACTTGATTGTCAGAGTGTCTTCGCCAAAATCCCTGGCCCAAGGTCCTCCTCTGTCTTGCAGGACTCCCGGGGCCAACGAGCCGACCATGAGGAGGAGGAGGAGGAGGAGAGACGCGCGCCCGGCGGGAACCCGATGCACCGGAGCTACGGGCCACGATGATCTTGGTGGCAATAGTTGGATTAGGTTTTAGTCAACTTAGGTTAATGCCTTGATATGGTTCTATAGAGAAAAAAATGTTTTAATATAAGAACACAAGTTGAATTAATTTTTTGTCCAACCAGAGATTAATCAAAATTATTATGGTAATTGCTGACTCGGCGTCAAATACTTGCCAGACTACCAAAAATGCCACCAGTTATGGAGGACTGGAATATCCGTCTTGAAATGATAAGTCACGATTATGAAGGAGACAATGAAGTTGACTAATATAACACCAACCGGGAAGAAGACTAGCCAAAGAAATACAAAGCTGATCACTAGATCAAGTAGTCACTCCTTTCCAAACTGAGTAGTCACTCCTTTCCAAATCATAAACTAGATCGGGTCTAATTTTAGAACTCTACCCGGATTTGTGGATCCTTGAAAATATATCAAATCTGGATAAGGCAAATTGGTCATGTCGGGTCACAGGTCAACCCAACCCACTTGCAACCTTAGATATAGCCGAGTTAAAAATCAAAAGTCTAATTTATGATTATATTTTCTTAAATTTTGACCTTTATCTTAAACTTAATAAAAGTTTTAATTATTTTTATATTTAATTAAAATCAGACAAATCAATTAAATTCTTTCATAATGTAAAATCATTATTTTTCAAATATTAATTAAATTACTTATTTTTTATTTTATTTTTATGATAGATATATTTGTCATTGAAGCCAACCAAAAATCTATATAAATTTATGATGAATTTTTATGATAGATATATTTTCTTGTAGTGCTCCCCTCGTAGCCAATAGTGGCGATGACTCTGTCGACACTGCCACCTCTTTGCCTCTCAAGGGTGGCACCACCCCGACTCGCTCCTCTACCAACAACCCGTGGCTTAGCCCCTTCCACCATAGCTCTTCCGCTAGCTTGCTCCCTATTGGGGTCTCTCCATCCCCGATGAGGGCAACCCCCTGGCGCTTCCTCAATTGCCCCTTCCCCTACTATCACTAGCCAAGCACATCAAGGCCTCCCTCGCCAAGCACCGCCATCCTATGCACCCCCACCCACCCTGCGGCACCATCCTCCCCCCTGCATGGCTGCACCACCCGCCTCCTCCCCTAGCGGTGCCACCTTGTCCCTCTCCCCGCCCACCATCCCCTCCCCCTCTCTCCACCCACCATCCGCACCCACCTCCTTCACAGGCTTTAAAAAAAAACAAGAAGAAGAAGAAGAAAGAAGAAAAGAAGAGAGAGGAGGAAAAAAGAATGAAGGAATGGAAATTATGGGTTGACATGTTCAGTGACTAGCTAAAAAAAAAATTACTTGACTAATCTCATCCAGTTGACCAGGATGCACCTCACTTTTTAATTAAATATGTTAAAGGAGCATGGTAGCAACTCCCTACTTCAATTTATTCCATTCTTTGAGGTAAAAAAAGAAATATATTCTTGAATCAAAACAAGATTAAGAATATACATACAACCAAAATCTTTAAAAAAATGCTAAAATATTTGAAGAAAATAATAATATGGCTAATTAACTTTTTTAAAAAAAGAGGATAGATGATTTGATGAATACCTAAATAGAGGAAGAAGGTGGGTGGATTTGCGGATGAAATCCATGCTTTCATTGCTCAACGTCCTTTGATTCTTTCTGGAAGGAGAAGAAGGGCTAGAACTATAGAGAAGAAGGGTTAAAATTATAGAGAAGAAGGGCTAGGGCTAGGGTTTAGATGTTGGAGAAGAAGGGTAGGCATGTCTTAGGAGGGAAAAAATATTTGTGAAAGAGGAGCATGGGTGGGAAACAAATTTCTGGATTCTAGAAGTTTGTAGGAATTGGGACTCTAGGGAGATGAAAAATAGAAACCCTATTATACGTTGCTTTAGAAACTAAAGGGAGTCTCACACATCTAAGTTTTTTGGAGGGAAAAAATGCATGACATTGCATTGGGAGGAAAGTAAATCATGCATTGCTTTAGTCCTGATTTTGGTGAGAAAAAAAAAGTGTGACATACCATTTGGAGGAAAAGAGTCCTGGTTTCTCTCCGTAAGGTCATTTGAAGGAAAATAGTTTTAGCTTCTCTCTATAAGAACTTTTGGAAGGATAGTAGGAAAAAAATCATGTGAATCTAGAGGTTGGTGGCATTAGGATTCTTGGGAATATAGAGGTTGGCATGAGGACTTTTGGAAGAACAAATTTTTGAGGAGTCCTAGAGAGTATGAGATGGAAACAATTATATGAAAAAAACCCTCGCACCTAATTTTAGAGGGTAAAAAAATGCACGGAGGAAAATAATTTCAATTCCTTCTAATGAGGACTCTTGGAAGGAAGGTCCAACTTTTTGAAGAGTCGAGGAGATGGAGAAAAAAATCATGCACCCAGCAAAAAAATTACATCGACTGGAAGGAAAAAAATTTTAGTTTCTTTCCACAATGAGTCTTTGAAGGAAAGTCATACTTTTCAAGGGGTCCTAGGGAAAAGAGATTCGATATGAAAATAATTATATGAAAAAAAATCATCAAAATTATATAAAGAATCATACGAAGTTGTCCTGCTTCTAAGGTTCGCTTGAAAGTCTTGGTTGAGCTCAACTCGGATTTAATTAATACCATCTCTCCCAGCTCACTGCTCCTTGGCTATTCACCCAGAGGGGAATAGACATCTTGGATCCGTTTCCCCCTGCGTCCAGATAACGAAGGTACCTAATCGTGCCATCGACTACTTCATCAAGTGGGTCGAGGCTGAGCTATTGGCTCGAATCATTGAAGCCAAGGCCAGATCTTTTCTCTAGAAGTCGATCTTTGCCACTTCGACCTTTTCTATTCAATCATCACTGACAACAGATGGCAGTTCGACAACCAAGCATTCGAGGAGTTTTATGCTGACCTGAACATCTGCCACCACTTTATCTCGGTGGCTCATCCTCAAACCAACAGGGAGGCAGAAGAAACCAATCAGATCATCCTCCAAGAGCTCCACACCCGGCTAGACGAGGCTAAGGGCTGGTGGGCCGAGGAACTCCCCGGTGTTCTTTGGCCTACCACACCATGCCCACGATGGCAACAGGTGAGACACCCTTCTACCTTCTCTTTGGCATTGAATCCGTAATCCCGGTGGAGATGGGTCTGCCCACATTGCAAGTAGAGCAATATGATGAAGTTAAGAACCCGGCCCGTCTTCTGCTCAACCTGGACCTGCTGGAAGAGACAAGGGACAAATCCTGGCTTCGCATGGCAGCTTACAAATAGTGGGTGGCTCGGTATTATAACTCCCACGTGAAACCAAAGACCTTCCATTTGGGTGACTTGGTCCTGTGGTGGGCTGAAGTCTCACAACCTGGAGAATGTGGCAAGCTCTCCCCTAACTAGGAAGGTCCTTACAAGGTAGTACAAGCTCTACCTCATGGAGCCTACTACCTCATTGGACTCGATGGCATCTAATTTTCCTGAACTTGGAACACTAAGGGATATATCACCAATGGTGTAAGGCTTTCTTTCATTAATGAAACGTTCCTTTACTATTTCCACTTGCATAGGAACTCTATCCACCGAACCTCCAGGTCAGTGATGGCAAGTCAAAAAACTCTTGAAGCCCCATACTCTATCCATTAAATCCTAAAGTCAGCGACATCAAGTCGAGAAACTCTTGAAGCCCCGTAGTCTATCTGTCAAACCTCCAGGTCAGTAATGGCAAGCCGAGAAATTCTTGAAGCCCTGTACTTTATCCATCGAACCCTTAGGTCAGCGATGGCAAACTAGGAAACTCCAAAAGCCCCTCACTCTATCCATCGAGCTCCCAGTTCGATGAAGGCACGCCGAAAAACTCCTAAAGCCCCGCAATCTATCCATTGAACTCCCAGTTTAGTGAAGGCAAGCTGGGAAACTCTTGAAGCCCCCGCACTCTATTCATTGAACTCCTAGTTTGGTGAAGGCAAGCTAGAAAACTCCTAAAGCCCGGCACTCTATCCATCGAACTCCTAGTTCGATGAAAGCAAGCTGGGAAACTCTTGAAGCCCCGCACTCTATCCACCAAACCCTTAGTTTAGCAAAGACAAGCCGAAAAACTCCTGAAACCCCGCACTCTATCCACTGAACCCCCAGGTCAGTGACAACAAACCGAAAAACTCCTGAAGCCCCATACTTTATTTATCAAACCTCCAAGTCGACGATGGCAAGCTGGAAAACTCCTGAAGCCCCGCACTCCATCCATCAAACTCCCTGTTGCTGACCTTACCATCATGGCTTGCAGTTGTTGTTGCCCAGTAAGCAACCCAAGAGGGGGGGTGAATTGGGTCTCTAAAAAATTAATCTAAAATGACTTAACTTGATGCAATGCAATGCAATCCAATTCAACATTTAATTATGCAAGGTACCATGAGTTCAAGTGCAATGCTTTTAAATAAAAGTGCAGCGAAATTAAAGAGCAATAAGTAAAGAGCAAGAAGAGAGAGATCAATCAACCACAAAGACCAAGAAATATAGTGGTTCGTTGCTATCCAATGCACCTACATCCACTTCCCAAGATCCCCTTGAAAATTCACTATAATCACACCTGATTACATTTGATTAGTTTTGCAGGCTCACTAATAAAAAACCCAACTTGTTTTCATAAGGCCAACAAGTCAAAACCTCCCTTGGTTTTCCGGGCTAACCAAGAATCTAATTGGTTTTCAAAGGCTAACCAATAACCTCCCTTGGTTTTCCGGGCTAATCAAGAATCTAAGTGATTTTGCAGGCTAACCATCAACCTAATTGGTTTTGCAAAGGCTCACCAATAACCTCACTTGGTTTTACAATAGGCTAACCAAGAACCCTTACAAGAAATAGAGTTTAGAATTAATGAAACAAAGTAAGCTTTCTAAAACAAAGCGGGTATCTCTTTGAAGTTCGATGTAGAGATGCTTTGAACTTGTTGAAGCCTCTTGAATGCTCAAGAATGGATGATCTTCAATGCTCTTGAAGGCTCTTGAATACTTGGAGGCTTGCTTTAGCTTGAGAATGGTTGAATCTTCAATGAATAAGAGTTAAAGCTCTCTTTTCTTCTCTCATCTCAAAACTCTTTAATAATATTCAATACATTATCATTTGATTTGATTTGGAGCATATAAATACTTTTCCAAGGTCTCAAATCCCATTTCTAGCCGTTAGACTTGAAAAACTAGCCATTGGAGGATAAAATAGGTGAGTTCTGCACTTGAAAAACTAGTCGTTACTGTTGTCAGAACTTCATGTGTCGACACTTCAGACTGTGAGTCGACACATAAGGTCGACACTTGAACTTCTTGAGTCGACACCCAATTCAAATAGCTCCAAACTGATTCTCTAGAAATCTCAGATGTGTTGACACTTACTATGTTGAGTCGACACCTTGAGTCGACACCTTTCTTCCATGTGTCGACACTTCAGCTGTTCTTCATTTTCTGCAAGTTCTGTGGCTTGAAAAATCTCAGGCGATGTGTTGATCCATGTGTCAACATTTTGAGTCGACACTTCAGGTCTATGTGTTGACACTTCAATCGTGCCATCTGAAACATTCTTGCATACCGGCCTGAGTTGATACTTCACTTCCATGTGTCAACACTTGGTGTCATGTGTCGACACTTTGAGTTGACACAATGCTGAATTCTTCAATGAAAAGGCTGAACTTGAGCTGAAACAAATTTCCACTTATCTTAATCATCCAATCAAGTAGTTCTTAAGTTTCCAAGTCCTCTTTGAGCAATTCTTTTCATTCAAACTTGGCTTCTTCAATCAAATAAGCTTCTTCAAATTTGTGAGTACCTTTTTCAACAAAAACATATTTCAAGGAAATCATTAGTCCTCAACTTATACTTAACTGTTTTGCTTATTATCAAAATCAATAATGGAGTCAACAATCTCCCCCTTTTTGATGATGACAAAATCCTTAAGTATAAATTGCTTAACAAGGCTTTTAAAAGAAATCATTAAGGTGCATAAAACTGAAAGCATTAAGTGTATCAATATAATTTGCATTATTGATATGACATTTCAAAACAAAAGTAATAGTGCCAGAGCTTGTTATAATGATTAAGAGTATCAAATCTTTGGGATACATTCAAGATATAGAAAACATGTATCATGATACTCTACAAGAAAATTTTAGCAAAGAACAAAGCTCCCCTTGAATCGATGATCCATAAAATAGTTTGTAAATATCTTTTCAAACATTTAAAAAGGGATTTTAAGAAGAAAATCACTTTAAAAGGATTTTCAATGAAAACAAAGTATATCTCCCCCTTTCTTAAGAAAATTTTGTAAACATTTCTCGATTCAAGTTTTCAAAAATTTGTTTATCCCTTGCATATCACAAATATATTACATTTATACTTATATCTTACACACTACTCCCCCTTTTTGTATCATTAAAAAGGTAGGAAGACAAATAAGCTGAATATAAGATATTGCATTTAATTGTCACTACTTCTTCAACAATATATTGTAATGAATTTAAAATTCATTCATTCATTCAAGAGTGAAGACAATGAAGAACTAAGAGAAGTGTAAATCATTTCATTACATTCAAGATCACAAACATTGAGTACAACATGAAGTTTCATTTCTAGTCAGAGTTTGTATAATCAAAATATAAAACATACATAGATGCATAAAAACAAACTATCTAAAAATACATAAGTATCCTAATCCTCATCCATATCAGTATCATAAGAAGATGAACCGATCTCAATCGATCCTATATCGGTAAAAGATCGAGCTCGTGGCCACATCGATCTAAGATCTTGGAGATGGATCCTGGTCAGCCATGGAGGGGTACGATGACCACGTCCTCTGCATCATGCATATGTCCGACCTCTGGCTGGAGCAGTAGAGGTAGAAGCAATGTCCTCCGCAAGAACGAAATTGATCAGGTCAACAATCTCAGCAACTGCTAGAAGAGGTGTGCGATCAAAAGAAGGACCTGAGTCAAGATACTGAAAGCCGGGTGTATAAAATCCAAGCTCTCGATAAGCGAGGATGTGTGAAGTGTGGGAGTATCAACAATCTGTGTGTCAAAGATAGGGGTATCAGCTGATAATACAGTAGGTGTATCAAGAAAAAAAGTATCTGCTATAGAATGAACTGGTAGATCTGTAATCGGTGTATGAGTGATAGGGGCGTCAATAATAGGTAAATTAATGATGGGTGAATGTACAACTAAAGTATCAACAACTTGGGAATCAATAATAGGTGTATGTATAACAGGAGTATCAATAACTGGAGAGAGGATAGGAATAGGAATGGGAACAGGAATGCGATCATCCAATCTAGAAGGAGAAGATAGAATAGGAGTATGGGCAGGTGAACAAGAAGGGTCATGAACAGGACTCCTAAGCAAGTCTGCCATCCCCTCCGCTACTGGCTCTGAAGTAAGATCTGTAAAATCAAATCTGTCGGAGTCAGTCTCCTCATCATCTCCATCATCACCATCAACATCTCCAACAACATCACCAACAACAGTAGTATCAACACCATCAACATCATCAACAGGTGCAGAAGCAGGTGCATGAGTAGGTGTAGGAGCAGTATCAATAATCGGAGTACTCGCTGAAGGTCTGGACAGTGCAGAAAGTATAGCTGAGATGCCATCACTAAGTCCAATATGGCTCTCTCTGGTCTTAGTTATGAAACAGTCAAGACGCTGTCTCATGATAAACACGTCAATCTCAATAAGTCTGACTCTGTCCAATAAGTTGTCAAAAGCATCTAGAGTCTCCGTCTGAGCTGGTTGAGGCTGTGCTGAAGTAGTAGGATCAGATTGAGAAGCAACCACTGGCTATGCCACCATCTCAGGATGACTCTCGCTGGGTCCTGCCTCGTCGGAGAGAATCTGCTCCTCCTCTGCTGCATCATCGTCATCAGCTCTGTCCTCGACCTGACCAGATATCCTGCAATTTCACTGGCCTCGGAATAAATGATAGCCCATCTGATGTAATGACTTGATGTCATACACATTAGTATGAAGTAGTGTGCGATAGGACTCGTCCTCAAAGCTGATGCCATACTCCCTAAATAGAACAGTCAATCTCATACCATATGGCAAGCAGAGTCGCTGGCTAGTCGACGCCTCCATAATCTGGTGAATCATAAGCACTGGAATGCAGATAGGTGTGCACTGAACCAAAGAGACCATCACTAGCAACTCCCGCTCAGTGATATAGTGGAAACATCCGATCTTCGACAGAAGTATCCGGGCGATGATATGATGTAGCAGTCTCATCTCTACAAATAATCTGGATGCTGGTATAGTGGCTCCCTCAGGCAGTATATCAGACTCAAAGATGCACTGAAGTCCACTGACTCTATCCATCAAATTGTCTACCATAGATCCGGTCATCGATATATCCCATACTCTGCTCAGAACCTCTGATGTAACAGGGATATCCCAGCCTCTCACCTATGCTAACCATCCATCAGATCCATGGGCGAGTGATCCATAAAACTCTCGCATAAGCCCGGGATAATACCTCTCGCTGAGTGAGCAAAATGAAGTCAGACCAGCCTAACAAATCCACTGCTCGATCCGAAAATACCGTTGGTCGACAAAAGAAAAGTTCACTCGCCATACTCCAATAATAGTCTTCGAGCTCATCCGACTAGAAGGTACAAAAAGTGATCGTTTGGATGGATCAGGAGCTCTAGCCTCATGTCTGGCCTTCATCTTTTGCTCTTCTTCCTGATTTGACTGACGAGGTCGACGAACAACTTGCTTGCAAGGTTCCATTGCTTGGATTAAAGAATTGGGCAAGGTTTTGGTTGAAACCTAGGGTTTCTAGGGCTTAGAATCCAAATGCAAGGAGAAATCCAACAAAATCCGAAGAACCGAATGTCCAAAATGAAGAATCAACGGGCTTAAAACATGAAACTGAGAATGGGAACAGTGAGGATACCTTAAGATCTTATGTCGGCTCGAAGGAGAAAAAAAATGGGGAGAAAAATGATTCATAAAATCCTTTATTCTCGGTCCGCTGCCGTTCAAGTGTCGACTCACAAATGTGTCAACACATTCAGCTGTCGACACATCGACTTAAAAAATCAAAAATTTAGGGATTCAAGCATTGATCAAGATCACTAGAAATATGATAATTTTAAAGAGAAATCAACAATGATTGAGTAAGATTTATTATGATTGGTGTCGAATTGATCTAGTTTGAGTCAAATATAGGAAAAATTTAATCAAAAGAATTAATGATTCTGAGCTCTCTTCTGATCATACAGAATCGATCTTCTAGAAGAGGTTTAGTTAAAATATCAGCTAATTGAAATTTAGTACAAATAAACTCAAGCAAAATATCATTATTTTCTACATGAACTCTAATAAAATGATGTCTAATTTCAATATGTTTAGTCCTAAAATGTTGAACAGGATTTTTAGTCAAGCAAATAGCACTAGTATTATCACATTTAATATGTGTACTAGCCAACTTGATTCCAAAATCTTCAAGTTGTTGCTTAATCCATAATTTGAGCACAACAACTTCCTGCTGCAATATACTCAGCCTCAGTTGTGGATAGTCCAACTGAAGTTTGTTTCTTGCTAAACTAGGAGATTAAGTTAACTCCAAGAAATTGGCAAGTACCACTAGTACTCTTTTTATCCAATTTACAACCAGCAAAATCCGTATCAGAATATCCAATCAATTCAGCAGATGAATTTCTGGAATATCATAAACCAATATTAATAGTACTAGATAGATATCTAATAATGCGCTTAATAGCCAAAGATGTGATCTTTAGGTTCAGACTGATATCTAGCACACATGCATACACTAAACATTATATCTAGTCTACTAGTAGTTAGATACAATAAAGAGCTTATCATATCTCTGTATAACTTTTGATCTACTGATTTACCATGTTCATCTTTATCAAGTCTACAGGAGGGGCTCATAGGCATACCTATTGCTTTAGTAGTCTCCATCCTAAACTTTTTGATAATTTCTCTTGTATACTTAGCTTGGTTGATGAAGATACCATCTGTAGTTTGCTTGATCTGGAGTCCGAGAAAGAAATTGAGTTCTCCCATCATGCTCATCTCGAACTCACCCTGCATTAGCTTAGCAAACTCTTGACAAAGAATTTCATTAGTAGCATCGAAAATGATATCATCAACATATATTTGTAGTACTAATAAATCATTATCTTTTTCTTTTCAAAAATAGTGTTTTATCAACATTGCCTCTAGAAAATTTATTTTCAATCAGAAATTTGCTTAGTCTTTCATAACAGGCTCGAGGTGCTTTCTTTAATCCATATAATGCTTTGTGCAATTTAAAAATATGATCAGGATGTGCATGATTTTCAAATCTAGGTGGTTGTTCAAAAATTCTTTTTTTAGTTATACAATCATTTAGAAAAGCACTCTTAACATCCATTTGAAATAATTTGAAATTCATAAGACAAGCAAATGCTAACAATAGTCTAATTGCTTCAAGTCTAGCAATATGAGCAAAAGTTTCATCAAAATCAATCCTTTCTTCCTGATTGTATCCTTTAGCAACTAGCCTAGACTTATTCCTAACAACAATTCCATTTTCTTCTAATTTATTCCTAAATACCCATTTAGTGCTAATAATTGAAATATTAGATGGTCTTTATATTAGTGTCCAAACATTATTTCTGTCAAATTGAATTATTTCTTCTTGCATGGCATTAATCCAGTTAGGGTCTTTTTCAGCTTCTTCATAACATTTTGGTTCTACTTAAGATACAAAAGCTATATAATCACATTCATTTCTAATTGAGGCTCGAGATCTTATCCCTTTAGATATATCACCTAGGATTAATTTCTTAGGATGTCCATGAGCATACCTCCACTCTTTAGGTAATTCTTGATGCTTTGAAGTGTCATTACCTTTTTGATTCTTGTCTTGATCTTCATCACTTGGCTGAGGTTGATCATTCATTGTCAACTTTTGAAGCTTGTCAGCACATGCACATTCATCAGATGTATCCTCTTTTCTAGAGGATTTGTTAGTATATTCTTTAAAAACAACATGTACTGACTCTTCTACAACCAAAGTTCTTTTATTGAAAACTTTATATGCCCTGCTTGATGTAGAGTATCCTAAAAGGATACCTTCATCAGACTTGGCATCAAACTTTCTAAGATTGTCTTTTCCATTATTCAAAATAAAACATTTGTAACCAAAAACTCGAAAATATTTTAAAGTATGTTTTCTTTGGTTCCAAAGTTCATGAGTTTTCTTCAAAATAGGGCAGATTAAAACTTGATTTAAAATGTAATATGCAGTATTAATAGCTTCAGCCCAAAAATATCTCGGCAAATCATTTTCACAAAGCATAGTGCGTGCCATTTCTTTCAAAGTACGATTTTTTCTTTCTACTATCCCATTCTGCTGAGGTATCCTAGGTGTAGAAAAATTGTGTTATATTCCTTTTTCATTACAAAAGTTTTCGAAATCTTGATTTTCAAATTCAGTTCCATGATCACTACAAATGCAAACAACTGAAACACCTTTTTTGTTTGAAACTTTTCGATAAAACTTTATGAATGCTAAAAATGATTCATCTTTATGTGCTAAAAAGAAAATCCATGTAAATCTCAAAAAATCATCCACTATAACTAATCCATATCTCTTGCCTCCTAGACTTTATGTTCTAGTTGGTCCAAAGAGATCCATATGAAGTAGTTCAAGTGGCCTACTAGTAGTTACAAAACCTTTTGGTTTGAAAGAAGTTTTAACTTATTTACCAAATTGACATGCTTGACAAATTCTCTCTTTTTCAAAACAAAGTACAGGTAAATCTCTAACTAAATTCTTTTTGCAAAGTTTTGAAAGAAGGTACATACTAGCATGCCCTAATCTTCTATACCATAGCCAACTAGTCTTATCTTTAGTAGAATTCACTGCAACAAGGCATTCTCCATCAGGCAAAGATAGATCATCCAGGTCTACCAAATAAACATTTCCATGCCTTTTTTCAATGAATTGTACTCCATTTAAATCAGGACTAGCAATCATGCAATATGATAATTTAAAAACTACTTGAAAACCTTTATCACAAAACTGACTAATGCTTAAAAGATTATGTTTCAAACCATCGACTAGAAGTACATTACTAATACTACTAGAAGGAGTTACATGAACCTTACCAATACCAATAATTTTTTCTTTACCATTATCATCGAAGGTCACACTCCCTCCATTCAAAGCTTCAAAAGAAGTAAATTGCTTCACATCTCCAGTCATGTGCCTTGAGCAACTACTATCAAGATACCAAAGTCTTTTGTTCTCCTTGGTTGTAAGACACACCTGCAATAAAATCAAGCTTTGTTTTTAGGTACCCAAGCCAACTTGGGTCCTTTAGGGTTAGCATTCAAAATGGTTCCTTTTGGAACCCACACTTTACCCAAAGAATTGATTTTTCTAAAATTGCATTGAAATGATTTATGACCTAACTTTTTGCATGAGAAACAAGTAATGCTAGAAGATGTAGGAACAAAAAAGTTTTTGAAATACTTTTGTTGTTTTTATGATTTATATCCTAATCCTGCTTTATTAAAAATGGCTCTTTGATTATTCAAATGTAGGTTTAATTTTTCTGAACTATAAGTAAATTTTTCAACAAAAGGTTTTATCTTTTCAATTTCATTTTTGTACTTAGTATTTTTCAAATTCTAAATCTTTATTTTTTTTAAAAGATTATTGTTTGAAATAACATTCTTAGATCTTCTCAAAACTTCATTTTTCATAGATAAAGCATTGTTTTTCTTTTCTAAAACATCCACTTTAGATTTTAAATCACTAACATCATTTAGTAAAGAATTGTTTTAAAAAAAAATTATTTGTATGCTTTTTCAATTTTTTATTTTTACTTAAAATTAGTTTATAATCGTGTATGAGTTCATCAAAAGCATTTCTAAGCTCATCAAATATAAAGTCAATTTCGGTATCGAAATTTACATCATCATTGTCTTGATGTGCCATTAAGTAGAGATTTACAACTTCGGTCTGCTCTTTCTCAGAACTGGAGTCTTCGCTGTCACTTCAGGTGACCATCATTACCTTCTTTCTTAATTTCTTCCTAGACTTCTTAAGGAGAGGACAATCAAACTTGTAGTGTCCCGGCTTTTTGCACTCAAAGCATGTAGGTACTTCCTTCTCCTTTTCCTTTTCTTTTTCTCTCTTTCTCTTTTCCTTTTTCTTTTGATTGATATTTCTTTTGGTAAGAAAATTTTCTCCTCTTCATGAATCTTCTAAATTTCTATGCAAGGAGGGCTTCTTCACCTTCATCTTCTTCTTCATCTTCGGACTCATCAATTGAGTATTCTTCTTGTATGTTTGATTTGAAAGCAATCCCCTTCTTCTTTTTGTCCATGTCCATTGATTTTTATTTCAAATTAAGCTCATAAGTCATGAGCGATCCAACCAGCAGCTCAAGAGGTAATTTGTCAACGTCCTTGGCTTCTTGGATTGCGGTTACCTTCGGATCCCATGATGTTGGAAGTGACCTGAGAATTTTATTTACAAGATCAGCATTAGACATAACTTTTCCATGACTTCTCATACCATTTACAATATTAGTGAATCTTGTGTACATATCAGTGATTGATTCATTAGGTTCCATTCGGAACATCTCATAAGTGTGCACTAACATATTTATTTTAGTATTTTTTGCTTGATCGATACCCTCATGGGTAACTTTAAGTGTGTCCCATATTTCTTTAGCAGACATGAATGTAGATATATTATTAAATTTACTAGGATCTAATACACAATAGAGGAGATTCATTGCCTTGGCATTGATCTCGGATTACTTAATATCATTTTCATCCCAATCCTTTCGAGCTTTGGGAAGGAAACACCATTAACCACTACTAAAGGAATATGAGGACCCTTATCTACCACTTTCCACAAATTGTAATCAATAGAATGCATATAAATTCTCATCCTAGTTTTTCAATATGTATAATTTGTTCCATTAAAAAATGGAGGTCTGTTTGAGGCTTAACCCTCAACTACACTAGTACCAATTGGGGCTGACATAGATCTTTACTCAAGGTGGCAAAGCCTATACACTGAGAACAGGGCTCTGATACCACTTGTTGCCCAGTAAGCAACCCAAGAGGGGGGGCGAATTAGGTCTCTAAAAAATTAATCTAAAATGACTTAACTTGATGCAATGCAATGCAATCCAATTCAACAATTAATTATGCAAGGTACCATGAGTTTAAGTGCAATGCTCTTAAATAAAAGTGCAGCAAAATTAAAGAGCAATAAGTAAAGAGCAAGAAGAGAGAGATCAATCAACCACAAAGACCAAGAAATATAGTAGTTCGGTGCTATCCAATGCACCTACATCCACTCCCCAAGATCCCCTTGGAAATTCACTATAATCATACCCGATTACAGTTGATTAGTTTTGTGGGCTCACTAATCAAAAACCCAACTTGTTTTTACAAGGCTAACAAGTCAAAACCTCACTTGGTTTTACGGGCTAACCAAGAACCTAATTGGTTTTCAAAGGCTAACTAATAACCTCCCTTGGTTTTCTGGGCTAACCAAGAACCTAAGTGGTTTTGCGGGCTAACCACCAACCTAATTGGTTTTGTAAAGGCTCACCAACAACCTCACTTGGTTTTACAATAGCTAACCAATAACCCTTACAAGAAATAGAGTTTAGAAGTAATGAGACAAAGTAAGCTTTCTAAAACAAAGCGAGTATCTCTTTGAAGTTCAATGTAGAGATGCTTTGAACTTGTTGAAGCCTCTTGAATGCTCAAGAATGGATGATCTTCAATGCTCTTGAAGGCTCTTGAATGCTTGGAGGCTTGCTTTAGCTTGAGAGTGGTTGAATCTTCAATGAATAGGAGTTAAAGATCTCTTTTCTTCTCTCTTCTCAAAACTCTTTAATAATATTCAATACCTTATCATTTGATTTGATTTAGAGCATATAAATACTTCTCCAAGGCCTCAAATCATGTTTCTAGCCGTTAGACTTGAAAAACTAGCCGTTGGAGGGCAAAATGGGTGAGTTCTGTGCTTGAAAAACTAGTAGTTACTTGTTAGAACTTTATGTGTCGACACTTCAGACTGTGAGTCGATACATAAGGTCGACACTTGAACTTCTTGAGTCGACACCCATTTCAAATAGCTCCAAACTAATTCTCTGGAAATCTCAGATGTGTCGACATTTACTATGTTGAGTCGATACCTTGAGTCAACACCTTTCTTCCATGTGTCGACACTTTTGCTGTTCTTTATTTTATGTAAGTTTTGTGGCTTGAAAATCTCAGGCGATGTGTTGATCCATGTGTCGACACTTTGAGTCGATACTTTAGGTCCATGTGTTGACACTTCAACTGTGTCATCTGAAACATTCTTGTGTACCGACCTGAGTCGACACTTCACTTCCATGTGTCGACAATTTGAGTCGACACAATGCTGAATTCTTCACTAAAAAGGCTAAACTTGAGCTGAAACAAATTTTCACTTATCTTAATCATCCAATCAAGTAGTTCTTAAGTTTTCAAGTCCTCTTTAAGCAATTCTTTTCATTCAAACTTGGCTTCTTCAATCAAATAAGCTTCTTCAAATTTATGAGCACCTTTTTCAACAAAAATACACTTCAAGAAAATCATTAGTCCTCAACTTATACTAAACCATTTTGCTTATTATCAAAATCAATAATGGAGTCAACAGCTGTGATGTGGTGCCGGACGTCAGCCCCTTTACTCTGAAATTTCATGATTCTCGGTTCTACAAAATAAAGTTAGAGACCCGAGCTGGGAATCCCAGTGAGGGTACTTCGACGATTAAGTCAGCGAACAGTAAAGAGGAATAGATCCCCCAAGGCAGATTCCACTTCGGTCACCATGCTTGGAGGAGAGTTTTTAATAGAGAATTAAATAAAAAAAGGTTGAAGAGGGGGATGCTCGAGTCATGGCTGTTATGTCCGTTGGGACTCTCTCCAGGAGTCTTTCGGGAAGTCTCCGTGCCTCCCCTTCACCCATTCTCCCTTTTTTCGGACTTGTGCTCATGCTCCCTCATGGAGTTCCTTCTCCTTCTGCTTTTCCTCCCGTTCAATGCCCTTTTAGATTGCTAGTCCTCCTAGTACCTCGATTCTTGCCCTCCGGGGGCTCAGGGGTCAACGAAGCCCGTTGGAAGCGCTCCCGAGGTCATTACCCCTTATAGTAGGCATTTAAGCCGTGAACCTTGCTTTCCCAATAGGCTATCACCCCTGGAGAAATTTTGCAGGGCCTCGATCTGGGGTGGCCGCCTTCGGGTCTAAAGCTTCTAACATGGCCTTCTCTTTCTGGGCGGTTCAGATGGTCGACTACAGTATCTGACACCTCGATCAGGGCGCCCTTCTCCAACTGGTGCAAACGAGGGTATGCATGCCTTTCTAGCCTTGGGGTGCCATACTGGGTGCACCGCACTACGCGCATCGACTTTGCTAGTAGTCTCGGTGCTGGCACCTTTGTTCTTTCTCATGCTTCCAAGGAGAGGGCTCGACTCTGACCGAGGCGGGCTGAACCCTTGGGGAGCCACCTGGCAAAGGAGCGGAGAGGGCTCCACTTCGACCGAGGCAGACTCGACCCTTGGAGAGCCACCTGGCAAAAAAATAGAGAGGGCTCCACTTCGGTCGAGACAGACTCGACCCTTAGGGAGCCACCTGGTCGAAGGAGCAGAGAGGGCTCGACTCCAGTCGAGGTGAACTTGACCCTTAAGGAGCCACCCAGCGAAGGAGCGAAGAGGGCTCAACTCCGATCGAGGTGGACTTGACCCTTGGGGAGCCACCCGATGAAGGAGTTGAGAGGTCTTGACTCTGGCTAAGGCAGACTCGACCCTTGGGGAGCCACCTGGCGAAGGAGCTAAGAGGGCTTGACTCCGATCGAGGCAGACTCGACCCTTGGGGAGCCACTTGGCGAAGGAGCGGAGAGGGCTCGACTTTGACCGAGATGGACTCGACCCTTGGGGAGCCACCTGGTCGAAGGAGCGAAGAGTGCTCGACTCCGGTCAAGGTGGACTCGACCCTTGGGGAGCCACTCGATGAAGGAGCGAAGAGGGATCAACTCTGGCCAAGGCGGACTTGACCCTCAGGGAGCCACCTGGCGAAGGAGCTTGGGAAGATATCTGACATGATGATGCCTACTTGCCTTCCTGCCAAATGGATCCGAGGTGTACTCTATGTCAGTGGTTGATGGGACATCAACAAGAAAAAAATATTTTTCAACTAATTCTCTTGATATTTTTTTCAGCTAAAATAATGTACTTAAGATTAATGAGAGCCTTGGAATGAAGCCCACCAAACCCTTGAAGACAAAGACCAATTTATGAGCCGACTTATGAAAAAAGGCCTCCAGTCCCTTAAGTCAACTCAATCCAGAGCAAGACCAACTTCAAGCATGCCCAAGTCAAAGCCCAAGCAAGTCAAGATACTACCTTTTGAAGCCCATGACACACCTCTTAGAAGCCCATTTTATTCTTCACATGGGATACATTTTGGGAGACATGAGAAATAACACATCAAGCATTTTGAGGGGAAGCATGGGACCACTCCTCACTCACCCAACAACTCCCCAACCAACTTGCCAAGTGGGATGCCACATCACATGACACCTAGAGCTCCACATCAGCAATTAGAAGCCATGTCAAAGCCACCTAGGTGCCACATAGCAAGTTGTTACAACCTCTTACCTAAAAGTTGTTTCTTGTTGCAACTATGTAACCAAAGGTTTTGGATTTAACTAGAAATGGTTAGTTAACCTAACTCCACATCCCCTCCTCACTTTGGATGACCCCTAAGGCTATAAATAGGATCCAAGGCTCCCCTTGTAAGGCATTCCATGTATGAAAAATTTTGAGAATTAATGAAGGTTTTCTTCTTGTTGAGTTCTATCTTAAGTTCTTCTTGTATGGAGTGATTTAGTTCTTCAAGTTGGAGTGATTTAGTCCTTTAAGTTGGAGTGTTTAAATTCATGTTTGAGAAGGGAGTGAGAGGTCCTTTGAGTGCTTGAAAGGTGGAGTGCTCCTTGCTTGATCCAAGATCCAAGCATCATTCATTGAAGGCGCCGGTTTCTACTTCCTTGTTTTCCCTTTCTTCTTCTTGTTTCCATTCCAATTTTGAATTCTCCTTCCATGCCTAATCTCCGATTTGATGCAAATTTTTTCTGATTTTTCAAGTACAAGATGAAGGTCTCCAAGCCAAGGATAATGGCCAAGGTGAGTCCTAAAAGTAGGGAGTGCTAGTCTTATGGTTTAGACCTCAATCATTGAGTGAAGAGAGCTCCTTCTTCCACCAAATAATTAGCCATCATTGTTGGTAGGAAAACTCTTCCTAAGCTTCATTAGATCTGATCACTTGAAGGTTAACTTTTCTTAGTAGTGATGGTTTCCTTGCCATGAAGATCCTAATCTCTATTTTGAACTAGATCTATATTTCGGGTATTGTAACTTAGATCAACTAGTCTCCTTATGAAGATTATTTTCTTGGATTAATTTAGACCATTTATTTGATAATTAATTGCTCAAGTTTGCTTGCTGGTTAGCTTGCTAAAACTCTCCATTCATCATTTTATTTTCATCCCCCATCAGTGGTCTTGCCACATCATTTGCCCCCCACTCCCGAGTCCCGTCAAAACGTTGCGACGGGGACGAAGGGAGTTATGTGCAGCTGACATGGAAGAACGAAAATCCTGGTATAATTATTGCCACGATCGCCGCCACTTCGCATGCCGCACCTCGGTGTCGAATGCGCGGGAGCAGAATCCAGGTGGTTTGACATGATCCTACACTAGGCATGCAAACAGCTGCGGGAGCAGAATGGATTTTAAAACCTTTTTAAAAATTCGCGCAGCAGAAAACTGCTCCGCCCCGAAACTAATCTATTCTAGTTGCATGAAGGCATGTATAATGATATAAAATATTTGTAAAATATTTGAATAAAAAATTCTATTCATGCATGATTAAAAAAAATAATTTTCCATACCATTATTCCACCTGAAATAACTCTGGAATAAACCTGGAATAGGCTGGAATAGCTGGAATAAAACTATTCCAGCCTTCTTCTTCCTTGGGCTGAAAAGAGCTCTGTTTTTGGCTTGAAAAACGGCATCGGAACACCACCTTCTGGACCTCCGTTTGCTTCCAAATTTGAGCAGCAGCAAGGTGGACAATTGGTCTTCGATTTGCCACCGATATCTGCAATCAAAACAAGCTAAAACATGTGTATAAAATCCCCAAAGTCTGCTGCCATAAACTCTGCAGTAGAACAGGACAGTAGCTTCTTTCTTCGTGTTTGGAGCAACAGCAGGTGATCCGGCTCGCGTGGGTTGCTCCCAGGAGTAGAAGGGTACTCCCTCTAGAGGGGAGACTCGCCGGGGGCTCTCCAATCCACCTCCACGCGCGGTGCTAGCCGCTGGAAGGAGACACAGTGTACGACAGCAACCAGCTTTGCTGCAGTCCAGGCTTTGAGCACTCTAAGGGACAAAGAAATGGACCTTGTAACACTCCCTCACACCCTCCAAAACCCAGCCTCAAGTGCACTCTAAATGGGAGAATGGATCAAGCCTCAAAAACCTTTCAAATGGAAGAACACCTTGGGTGTTACCTCTCTTCTCATGGTGAAACAAAACCACACTTGAAACAGGGGGAACTGCTGGTATTTAAAGGTAGCAGGGGAAGAGGGAAATGGAGAGGCGAGGAGGCCAAGAGGCAGCAGCTGCCGATCTCCATTTAACCAGCAATTAAATCAAGATTTAAAGGACGGGTGGAGGGAGGAGAAGAGATGCCCAGCGGGTTCGACTTTGGACGCTTGGCCTTCAACGGACGCAAGAAATTCCTCCCAGCAAAATTATCGTGTTAAAAGGTCAAGTGGAGAGAAAAACACCGGTCCATTAAAACCGGTCCAAAACAATTTAAACCAAATGGTTCAATCCAATTGAACCTGGTTCAAGACCAAAAAAAATTGGTTCAATTGGTTCACAACCAATTGGAGGCCGAAACGAACTCTGAATCAGTTCAAAACTGATTCAGAAAAAACCTGGCGCAGTCCTGGTCAGCCCGGAACAATTTCCGGTTGACACAAACAAGGGCAAGACAGGGAAAAGAGTGCTAAAAAATACTGTGACCATAAAATCGAGATGATTCCCAATCGTAATCGGTATCCGGATCAAAGAGTAATTCTCTGTGGCGAGTGACCTCATAGGTTCGAACCTAAACGGTAGCACTGGAACAATTCCAGTACCAGCACAGGAAACCATCTAGCAATGGATCCCGACGTCCGAATAGGTCGAAGATGCGGGAGCAAACTATCGAACCTCTGGCATATGGTTACCGTATAATTCATCCCTTTGACCTCTAATGCTCAGGACGACTGAGATTGGGCTGCCAACCCAGACTGAGTCAGTCGACTACGTGTCTCAACCTTGCAAGCCCAGTGACTCTTCACTAGGACTATCCCGGCCGAGGATTTGCTAAATTGAGATACTACGAGACATTCAATCCAAACTGTTTGGACAGGTCAATTCCATCTTGGTCCATCACTGCTCTACAAGTACTTTCCTGTACCCAGAAACCTTCCGTCACCGGATTAAAAATCTGGGTAGTCCGGCGCCAAAGCACAGGGAGTTGCTTGCAAGCTACCGTGATGACCTCAGGTCAGAGGGACACATATACCCATATCCAATCGTGAGTGTCCTTTTGGCAGAAAGGGGCTGCACGGAGTCACGTTCAATGATATATCACATATCCCACTTGCATATCACATCAGTGTCACCACACTCATTTGGTCAAGAGGACAACCAAACGATGTGAACTACAACAACCTATACTTGATATATTACCGTCCAGTATAATATATCCTTTGGTTGTGAACAAGGTTTAAGGACCACTCGATACATCCTCTCTGTATCAAAGTCAGTGTAGTCCTAAGGACTTCATCACATGGAAAGAGTTCATTTCAGGGAAATTTAGTATGTGATGAGGTGCCATAAATATATTTTATTAATTCAAAGAAAAAGTATAATACTTAGCTCAACCGCCTACAACCCAGGCGATTGGCTTTGGGACACAATTCCCAACAACTCCCACTTGTACTAAAGCCAATCAGAAGAGTATCTAATACCCATTTCCCATTTACAATAGTCGAACTCTTTTATTCCGAGGGCTTTAGTGAAGGGGTCGACCAGATTTTCTTTTCCATCGATCTTCAGAAGATTGATGTCGCCTCGTTCGACGATCTCTCGTACGAGGTGGTAGCGCCGCAAAATGTGCTTGGTGCGGTGATGAGCTTTAGGCTCCTTAGCTTGAGTAATGGCTCCAGTGCTGTCACAGTACACTGGAATAGGACCATCTAGGGAAGGTGCCACCCCTAGCTCTCCAAGGAACTTCCGCAACCACACAGCTTCCTTTGCTGCATCTGATGCTGCAATGTATTCTGCTTCGCATACCGAGTCTGCAACAGTTGCCTACTTGGAACTTTTCCAGCAGATCGCTCCTCCATTCAGGATAAATACAAACCCTGACACACTCTTGCTATCATCTCTATCAGACTGGAAACTGGAGTCAGAGTACCCCACAAGTTTCAAGTCAGGTTCTCCATAAATCAGCCATTGATCTTTAGTATTTCTCAAATACTTAAGGATGGACTTAACCACCTTCCAATGCGCCTCACCTGGGTCAGACTAGTATCTGCTCACTACTCCAAGTGAGTATGCCACGTCTGGTCTAGTACAAGTCATAGCATACATGATAGACCCTACTGCAGAAACATAAGGAACTCTACTCATGCATTCTCTTTCCTCAGGAGTTGTCGCACAATCCTTCTTGGAAAGAGTAATTCCAGAACCTATCGGGAGATAGCCTTTTTGAAATTTTTCATGCTGAACCGTTTCAGCACGGTGTCAATGTACATAGACTAGGACAATCCCAAAAGCTTCTTAGATCTATCTCTATAGATCTTCATACATAGTATGTAAGAAGCTTCACCCAAGTCTTTCATAGAGAATTGAGATGATAACCAGACCTTTATTTCTTGTAATGCTGCAACATCATTCCCGATTAAGAGAATGTCTTCAACATACAGTACTAGGAATACAATCACAGAACCATTAACCCATTTATAGATGTACGGTTCTTCTCCGTTCCTAACGAAGCCATATGATTTGATACATCTATCAAACCGTAAGTTCCAACTTCGAGATGCTTGCTTGAGTCCATAGATGGACCTTTGCAACTTGCATACTTTTGATTCATCTGTGGATGTGAACCCTTCAGGCTGTATCATATACACCTCCTCTTCTAGCTCCCCGTTTAGGAAAGCGGTTCGGACATCCATCTGACAGATCTCGTAATCAAAATATGCTACCAAAGCAAGCATAATCCGAATGGACTTGAGCATTGCCATAGGAGAGAGTCTCGTCATAATCGATACCATATCGCTGACGATACCCCTTGGCAACCAGACAGGCTTTATAGGTCTCTACCTTCCCATCTGCGCCCCTTTTCCTCTTGAAGATCCATTTACACCCGATGGGTTTTATCCCTTTAGGCGGATCAACCAATGTCCATACATTGTTGATTTCCATGGCTCCATTTCGGATCGCATGGCTCCAAGCCATGCCTCAGAGTCAGATCTCTGAAAAGCATCCATATAGGTGATCAGATCCTCATTGTTCTCATCGAGCTCAATGGGATCGCCGTCCCGGACCAAGAAACCATAGTATCTGTCTGGCTGACGCGGTATTCTACCAGATCTCCTAATGGGTTCTGGGTGTGATTCAATCACAGCCGGTTCTATGATGTCCTTAGAGTGTGCAGGTTCTTCTATTGGCTGAACTTCATTAAGTTCAATCTTAGAGGCTATAGTTCCTTCTCCAAGGAATTCCTTTTCCAAAAAGATAGCTCTAAGAGCAACAAACACCTTTTGTTCATTCTCCAAATAGAAGAAATACCCTTTGGTTTCCTTAGGATAACCAATGAATAAACACCGATCAGACTTTGGACCAAGTTTGTCTGAGTCTAATCGCTTTACGTAAGCCGGACAACCCCAGACCCGAAGGTGTGAGATTGAGGGTTTACGCCCATTCCACATCTCATACGGAGTGGAGACAACAGACTTACTTGGAACATTATTTAATAAGTAACAGGCTGTCTGAAGCGCATATCCCCAAAAGGATAGCGACAGAGTTGCAAAGCCCATCATGGATCGAACCATGTCCAACAAGGTTCGATTCCTCCTTTCGGACACACCATTCAACTGTGGTGTTCCTAGAGGAGTCCACTGAGAGAGAATTCCATTCTCCTCAAGATATGTCAAAAATGTACCAGATAAGTATTCGCCACCTCGATCAGATCGAAGGGTTTTAATACTTTTTCCAGTTTGCTTTTCTATTTCATTACGGTATCGTTTGAACATTTCAAACGACTCAGACTTATGTCTCATTAAAAAGACATAACCGAACCTTGAAAAGTCGTCTGTAAAAGTAATGAAATATTTGTATCCTCCTCTGGTACTAACTGTCATCGGTCCACATACATCAGTATGTATTAGACTTAGAAGTTCTGTAGCTCATTCACCTTTTCCAGTAAAAGGTGACTTGGTCATTTTACCAAGTAAACAAGATTCATAAGTGGGCAGTGATTCAGAATCACTGACCTCGAGGAGTCCATCTCCTCGCATCTTGTTTATCCTATTTTGATTAATATAACCTATTCTACAGTGCCAAAGATACAAATCATTGACATTATCTAATCTTGGACGTTTGCTAGATGTGTATATTACACTAACATGCCTTGATAGTACATATATGCCATTATTTAATCTAGCTTTCATTATAACAGAGTTATTCAAAATAACATTGCAAAAATCTCCTTTTATTGATAGTTCAAAACTACAATTGGCCAAAAGGCCTACAAAGATTATGCTCATAATGAAACTAGGACAATAGTGACAGTCGACTAGTTCGACAGTACAAGACTCAAAGACAAGATGCAGGACTCCGACCGCCAGTACTGGAACACGATTTCCATTCCCGACGCTAAGAAACTGTTCTCCATCTTCAAATCTTCTGCTAACTAGAAGTCCCTGTAACGAATTACAAACGTGAATTGGACTACCAGTATCCAATACCCAGTTAGCAGTATCAACAATTAAGTAATTGCAAGGTTTTATCATATAAATACCTTGTTCAGCAGACTTCTGCATCCTTGACCTATTCGGATCAAGGGACGCAAAATAAAGAGGACAGTTCCTCTTTCAGTGTCCCTTCTTCTTGCAGTAGAAACACTCTGCAGAAGATTGATCAGCCTTATACTTCCTGGTCTGACTAGGGCCAGGAGCATTCTGCACATTCTTTCCCTTTTTATTTATTTTCTTCTTCCCTTTCTTAAAGGGACGACGACCTCTACTTCCTCCCACTAAATTCACCACCCCCTTATTCAGTTGGTGGTCTTTCTCGAAAGTCTGCAGCAACCCCAAAAGACCATGGTAGTTGACTGCAGGCTTGTTCATTCTATAATGATCGAGAAAATCAAGATAGGAAGAGAGAAGAGAATTCAGGATCGCATCCTTGCCGAGCTGCTCGTGCAAGGGACATCTGAGTTTGCCCAGTTTTTCAATCAGCTCGATCATGTACAATATATGATCAGTGACTGAACCACCATTCGGCATCTTGGAATTGTAGATGGCATAAGACACTTTGTACCATTCTACATTATCCGGGGTGCCGAAGGATTCCTTCAACTTTTGAAGGATTTCATCAGGTTGGGCCTCCTTGAATTTGCGACTGAACTCGTCGTTCATCACCGCTAACATAATGCATCGGGCAGTAGTCCGATCAGAGACCCACTTTAGATAAGCATCTCTGACTGCACTCCGTGCATTAGCGGGAGGGATTTCAGGTGTCGGATCCGTTATCACATAGAGGATCCGTTCATGCTCCAGAATGATTCTCAATCTTCGATAACAACTATCGAAGTTGTGACCCTTTAACTTCTCATTATCGAGAAGTGACCGGAGCGATAAATTAGAAGACATCTGAAAAGAAAATAAGACCAAATAAGTGTATGAATTAATAATTTAACCAAAAGACTTGGACTTTAGTCTAAAGGTTTCTCCCACTAATTTTTCATATTGGTAGCCTCTAACTCCAATCCGTGAAAATATTTTTTTAAGTGGGTACTGAAATCCAATAGGCCTCGCGTGAGCCCAACTATGGCCAGCTCACCCATACGAGCCTAAAGGTAGGTTCGTAAACCAATTGTTTCCCTAAACAATTTTCAGTATTTCATTTTGCCCCAGAGAACACCCCAATCGGCCTAGGGGCCTCCTATTATGGGTCTCTGGTTAGGTCCAACCATTAAAATGACAAATCCAATGCTTCCAGCTAACTAAAGACCAAGCCCGACTATGGCCGGCCCACCTGGTCCCGTTAAGGAGGTTGCACTGAACCATCATCGATCAGATAGAAATTCCAGTCGCCGGATGTACACCCGTTCTATGGAACTGCCGATGCACACCAAGCTAGTGGACACATTTCTATCCAACTTAATGGGAGGCTAAGACACTGTCAACTCCTTGACTTAGTCTTTTTAAGAACCTAATAATTTTAGAGGATTTTTAATTGTGACAGAAGAAATAGACAAGGACATGGATCATCCTCCCACTGAATCAATTATATTCGAGGAGGGTTGAAATAAATCAACAAATTGATCATGGGCACCTATAGATCAGTCAAATCGATCAACCTGGGTGACATGGGTTAACTCGAGTCATTGAGCTTTTCCAATCAGTTCTGGTCGACTCGACTAGCCAGGTAGGTGAGATCATGGGTGAGTATCCGCCATTAACTATCTTTCCTAGACACCAACCAAGTTGGCTAGGAAAGAGGTAGCCTCATACAACCATGATCACAATGCCAAACCTACCTCGACACCAGTCGGTTTACCAGACTCGATCAGACTAGCCTAAAGACTTGGGCGTCCACTGAGCCACTAATTGGATCCATTTTAGATGAACGGATCAACTAATCTAACTATTAGATAGTTCTAAAGAAGGGCCTTAAATAACTTTTGTTTAATCTTCTTGTAATCCAGTTCAACTAAACTTAGGTCTAACCCAGTGATGAAGCCAACTAGTCAGCTAACCCAATTAACCCAAAATGGCTTATGCAAATTGATTAGATTTCATAAACCTAAAAAAAAAATTTAATAAGCCAAACTCTTAATTAAAATATTTTTTAATTAAGTCATAATGTAAAACATTTTTACATAACAAATCATGCATCAAGATTCAAGATTCAAATTTTACAAATTTTTCATATCTATATAAAACATGCCCAAAACATGTATCATCAAATTAAAACATTTTTAATTTTAAAAATTCTTTAAGGATCCTTCTGAAGAGGCCAACACAGACGATCCACATCGTGTCAAAGACACACGGTCATGGTGAAGGTCTCAACTAGGTTCCAAAAAGAAATCATGATACATTTTTATTAGATTAAACAAATTTTAATCTATAAATATGCGTACAGGAATAGATTACACATGCAACCTGCTTTGATACCATTGAAAGAAAAATGGTGCAGGTGGTTTGACATGATCCTACACTAGGAATGCAAACAGCTACGGGAGCAGAATGGATTTTAAAACCTTTTTAAAAATTCGCGCAGCAGAAAACTGCTCCGCCCAGAAACTAATCTATTCTAGTTGCATGAAGGCATGTATAATGATATAAAATATTTGTAAAATATTTGAATAAATAATTCTATTCATGCATGATTAAAAAATATAATTTTCCATACCTTTATTCTACCTGGAATAACTCTGGAATAAACCTGGAATAGGCTGGAATAGCTGGAATAAAACTATTCCAGCCTTCTTCTTCCTTGGGCTGAAAAGAGCTCTGTTTTTGGCTTGAAAAACGGCATCAAAACACCGCCTTCCGGACCTCCGTTTGCTCCCAAATTTGAGCAGCAGCAAGGTAGACAATTGGTCTTCGATTTGCCACTGATATCTGCAATCAAAACAAGCTAAAACAGGTGTATAAAATCCCCAAAGTCTACTGCCATAAATTCTGCATCAGAACAGGACAACAGCTTCTTTCTTCGCGTTTGGAGCAACAACAGGTGATCCGGCTCGCGTGGTTTGCTCCCAGGAGTTGAAGGGTACTCCCTCTAGAGGGGAGACTCGCCGGGGGCTCTCCGATCCACCTCCACGCGCGGTGCTAGCCGCTGGAAGGAGACACACAGTGTACGGCAGCAACCAGCTTTGCTGCAATCCAGGCTTTGAGCACTCTAAGGGATAAAGAAATGGACCTTGTAACTCTCCCTCACACCCTCCAAAACCCAGCCTCAGGTGCACTCTAAATGGGAGAATGGATCAAGCCTCAAAAACCTCTCAAACGGAAGAACACCTTGGGTTTTACCTCTCTTCTCACGGTGAAACAAAACCACACTTGAAACAAAGGGAACTGCTGGTATTTAAAGGCAGCAAGGGAAGAGGGAAATGGAGAGGTGGGGAGGCCAAGAGGTAGCAGCTGCCGATCTCCATTTAACCAGCAATTAAATCAAGGTTTAAAGGATGGGTGGAGGGAGGAGAAGAGACGCCCAGCGGGTTCGACTTCCGATGCTTGGCCTTCAATGGACGCAAGAAATTCCTCCCAGCAAAATTACCATGTTAAACGATCAAGTGGACAGAAAAACACTGGTCCAAAACAATTTAAACCAAACGGTTCAATCCAATTGAACCTGGTTCAAGACCAAAAAAAATTGGTTCAATTGGTTCACAACCAATTGGAGGCCGAAACGAACTCTGAATCAGTTCAAAACTGATTCAGAAAAAACCTGGCGCAGTCCTGGTCAGCCTGTAAAAATTTTCGGTTGACACAGACAATGGCAAGATAGGGAAAAGAGTACTCAAAAATACTGTGACCATAAAATCGAGACAATTCCCAATCGTAATCGTTATCCGGATCAGAGAGTAATCCTCTGTGGCGAGTGACCTCATAGGTTCGAACCTAAATGGTAGCACTGGAACAATTCCAGTACCAGCACAGGTAACCATCTAGCAATGGGTCCCGGCATCCGGATAGGTCGAAGATGCGGGAGCAAACTATCGAACTTCTGGCATATGGTTAACGTATAATTCATCCCTTTGACCTCTAATGCTCAGGACGACTGAGATTGGGCTGCCAACCCAGATTGAGTCAGTCGACTACGTGTCTCAACCTTGCAAGCCCAGTGACTCTTCACTAGGACTACCCCAGCCGAGAATTTGCTAAATTGAGATACTGTGAGACATTCAATCCAAACTGTTTGGACAGGTCAATTCCATCTTGGTCCATCACTGCTCCACAAGTACTTGCCTGTACCCAGAAACCTTCCATCACCGGATTAAAAATCCGGGTAGTTCGGCACCAAAGCATAAGGAGTTGCTTGCAAGCTACCGTGATGACCTCAGGTCAGAGGGACACATATACCCATATCTAATCGTGAGTGTCCCTTTGGCAGAAAGGGGCTACACGGAGTCACGTTCAATGAGATATCACATATCCCACTTGCAGATCACATCAGTGTCACCACACTCATTTGGTCAAGAGGACAACCAAACGATGTGAACTACAACAACCTATACTTGATATATTGCCGTCCAGTACAATATATCCTTTGGTTGTGAACAAGGTTTAAGGACCACTCGATACATCCTCTCTGTATCGAAGTCAATGTAGTCCTAAGGACTTCATCACATGGAAAGAGTTCATTTCAGAAAAATTTAGTATGTGATGAGGTGCCATAAATATATTTTATTAATTCAAAGAAAAAGTACAATACATTGCTCAACCGCCTACAACCTAGACGATTGGCTTTGGGATACAATTCCCAACAAAAGGGGCCGCACGGCCATTGTCTATTGGCTTTTGAAAAGAGAGGGGACTTTCCAAAAACTGACTTCTTTCAAATTTCTTGCGCTTCATAAAACTGACTTCTTCTTCTTCCTGGCTGTCCCCTTTCGCCAAGTCAAGCAAGTTGGTGTTCTGCGACCCTCCTTCTTTTCCTTCTTCTTCTTTCCAACCGACAGCATTTTAAGTTCTTCCCCCTTCTTAGGTGGACCGAAACCTTCTCTTAGGTCTTCCATCTTTCTCTTCATCTATGCCTGCTGGAATGGCTCCTTTGGGTCGACGCCCTCGACCCTCTAGCAACCCGAATGAGGCAGGCCCCTCCCGGTTGAGGACTCCATCTTTCAATGAGGAAGACGAAGGCCCCCTCGAAGTCCGGAGGTGCCTGTGTCCTGGCGAGATAGTCATAGGAAGCCTTAGGGTTCCTACCGCTCCTTCTGTCCCTGCTGTCGCCCCTCTGGCAGTAGCGGCTTCGACCAGTCCCTCTGGCATTGCTTCAATAATGACTGAAGAGGACCTTTCTCTAATCTGGAAAATATACAGGGTCCTGAATTTCATCCAGCTCTCGCTCCCGAGACTAGGGGAGCGGGCTGTCTCAAGCGATTCGGGTTGGATCACCTTTTACGAAGAGTTCCTTGCTAGGGGCCTTCATTTTCCTCTCCACCCCTTCTTTTTTTCTTTCCTTAGCCACTTTCACCTCATGCCGGCCCAGTTGACTCCCAATGCCATTAGGGTTATCTCCGACTTTGTTGTCTTCTGCCACTTTCATGAGTTTGTTGCCTGTTTCTCTTTGTTCAGGACTCTTTTCACCTTGAAGTGCCACCCTACTGATGATGGTTGGTGGTTCCTTTCTCCCCAGCCCAAGTGCCTCTGATTCGACCTCCACCCTAAAATCAGGGGATGAAAGAATCTGTATTTCTTCACTTTGGTCGAGGAGGTTGACTGGGTCTGGAGCAATCTGGACTGGTCCCCGAACCGTAACTCCCAGGTGGAGCTGACTGACCAGGAAGCCTTCACCCAACTAATCAGTGATGAGCTCCCCTCCCTCGAGGTTCTGCTAATGGAGCAGAACTTGTTCAAGGCCAGGATCAGCTCGATCCAAGAGCTCGGTGAGTTTTCACTGGGCATGTCTCCACGTCTCCCTCTTTTTTTTTTGATGCTGACACTCCCTTACCTTTTTTCTTCTTTTTTGTAGGGATGAAGTGTTCCGCGAAGAACTTGATGGAGTCCACCTGGAAGAGAAATGCTTTGACCAGGCCTAGGGAGACTATGCCAAAGAGGGCCCGGGTGGACACCGACTGATGGGCCCGGCCCACTTAGACTTCGAATCCGAGGGCGGCTGATCCCGCCCCCCGGTCCCCTCAGTAGCAGGTTCCCTCCCCAGAGATCATCGACGTCGATGAGGGGAGGGCAGGTGAGCGGCCCACCTCAACTCCGGCATGGTCGACCAGGGTGGTGGGACCTCCAGTAATGGCCGAGGTCCCTCCGTGGCCTTCGTCGCTAGTCGCCGAGGAGGCCCCGGCGCCGACTTCCTCCAAACCCATAAATGCATCGACAGGGGTTCCGCTGAATGCTTCAGTCATCCGGGACGTCGGTTTGGTGGGGCGGATGATGGAGTACGCCGTCCAGCCCCGGGATCGTCGCATGAAGGGAGGCCGAGACTACGCGACGGCACTCCAAGGAATCCTCCCTCAGCTTTTCTCAGTAAGTGCTTGGCCTTTTAATGCTCTAATCGGATTTTTCCTTCCTCAGCTTTTCTCAGTAAGTGCTTGGCCTTTTAATGCTCTGATCGGATTGCGAAGGGACTAACCTCTTTCTTTGATGCAGATCGGGACCGACATGCTACTGCTTCAGGAATTTTGTGCTGGCTAGGCGAAGAGGGAGGCCGAGAAGGATAAGAGACTGGCCAACCTCACAGCTGACATGAAGGACCTGATTGAGAAGGGGCAGGAGATGAAGGAGACCAACAAACTCCTTCGACGAGATTTGTCCCAAACTGAGGGATGCAACAGGGACCTCGAGGCATCCCTGTCGGAGGAGAAGGCACGGGCGAGGTGCCACACCGAGGAGACCGCAGCAAAGATCTCCCACCTGGATGGGCGGTCCTGGACCCTCAAGGCCCAGGTCAACGAGGTCCTTCTACATCAGCATCGCAATAACTCCTTTCATCTTGAGCATTGCATCATGCCCGAGACTCGAGAGTTGGGGGCAACTGGTATGAAATGACCACTGACAAAGAACCCTATCGATCCAAATGGCCACCATAATTGCTAGAGGGGCCACCTGGATGCTTGACAAGACAAGGCATTGAGCCAAGCCCTCAGTCGAGATCAGCTCCCTCGAGGTTGAGCCCTCGATCGAGGTCGTGTTCTCACTCTTCGAGCCCTTAGCCAAGGTCAGCTCTCTTGAGGTTAAGCCCTTGATTGAGGTCGTGCTCTCGCTCTTCGAGCCCCCGACCAAGGTTAGCTTTCTCAAGGTTGAGCCCTCGATCGAGGTCGTTCTCCTGCTCTTCGAGCCCCTGGCCAAGGTTAGCTCCATCAAGGTTGAGCCCTCGATCGAGGTCATGCTTTCGCTTTTTGAGCTCTCGATTGAGGTCAGCTCCCTCAAGGTTGAGCCCTCGATCGAGGTCATGCTCTCGCTATTCGAGCCCCTGGCCGAAGTCAGGTCCCTCGAGGTTGAGCCCTCGGTCGAGGTCGTGCTCTCGCTCTTTGAGCCCCTGGTCGAGGTCAACTTCCTCAAGGTTGAGCCCTCGGCCGAGGTCGTACTCTCGCTCCTTGAGCCCCCGATCGAGGTCAGCTCTCTCGAGGTTGAGCCCTCATCCGGGGCCACATTCCCTCTACTCAAGGTTGATTCCTTGGTCAAAGTCGGCTCCTTCCTTGGGCCAGGTGTGGACTTGCACAGGTGGACGCGGCCTTCTCCATGGGCACTTCTACAATGGCCAGGATTATGATGTTGGTAGCTAATGTCACCACCTTCATCAGGGCCCTAGATTTGCCTGGAGAAGCTGGCACCCCTGTGGGGTGGTACTCCTCCAGAAGCATGTCACCTATAATCTCTGTGGCATGATATTTTGTCAGGACACGCCGCCTGCAACCTCTGTGGCATGATATTTTGCTAGAGCACGTTGCTTGCAGAGGATCGTCCCACTAGAGCATCAGACCTCATAGCCCATTATCGGCACCTCCTGAAGGAGGATATCTCATTCGGGGAGTGGGGCCCCTCGACCTACTACCTGCACCACCTGGAAGAAGAAATGATGGAGGACGGATAAGGGTAGAATTATTGGTGAGCCTAGAAGTCACCTAGATTAGGGTACTTTTTTTTGTATTTTTTTGTAAGGGAGTGGTGAAGGAAATAATGGGGATGAAAGATAGGGATCTGGATCTCATGGACTTTGAGACTCGCACTAACGAAGAGACCTCTTACCTCTAGGGCACCCCACCCACCTCGAGGATAAAGAAAATGGATTCAAAGAGAAGGGGGATAACTAGACATGACCTCTCATCATGTCCTGGGATTGGGCCTCACACCCAAAAGAAAAGAATCACTCTTTTATAAAAGAACTCATTTTTATTCACCAAACTCCATTTTCTACAAAGGACTGAGGGTGGTATTTATAGAACTTTCCAACCCTCATTTGAATTTGAATACAAGATAGAAAGATAAGGACGGTTCAAATTCAAATACAAGATAAGGAAAAGATAAGGCCTATCCATATCTCAATCCTAACTAACTAATAAATTTTAAAATAAAGATAAATCCTAAAAACCGAAACTCGATCCTAAAAATAACTTATTCTGGATATGCATCGAGATCCGTGCTGCTCCAAGATCAGTGCTGCTCCGGGATCAGTGCTAGCGATGTCCCCATCATTTTCCTGAGGTAGGGAAAACTCGACTCCATCGAGTCAAGATCAGCGGGGAGCTTTGATGAACCACATCCAAAGGCTCTGCTCTAAGATCTGTGCAGCTTTCAAATCCATGTAGCTCTGAAATTGTGCAGCTCTGGAAACTATCCCAAATTATTTTTTCTTCATTTTTTATTCATTTTTTCTCTCTTTTCTTTTTCTCTTTTTTTTCACTTTTTTTTCTTTATTTCCTACCTAATCCTGAAGTGGGTGAAATCGACAATAGAGGAAATGACTTCGCTTTAAGGAACGTGCCTTGCTTGAAGTCAGCAAAGAAAGCTGATTTAGCTTTCACGTTCGTGCAACTGCCCTTCTTCATAAACTCAAACCAGGAACAGGGGCTCGTGGAGGGGTGTCGCTGGCGTCGGTGCTGGATGGAGTCGGTCCGGCAGGGTGGCGGTGGTGATGATGGAGTCGGCTGCAGCTGGCGATGGCAACAGGAAGGAGATTCGGTGGGATGGGCGTCGCACGGATCTATGGCACAGGGGGCTTGCGGGGAGGCTTCGGACGGGATCTCCACTAGTGTTCTCGAAGGAGCCATCGCCGAAGAAGGGGTGGCGCAGAGATCTGGACTGGAGGATGAAGTTGCTTCTGTTTGGTTGCAGGCTACGGAGATGATGGGCTTCTTCATGCCTTCGGTGGCCAGCTTGCTTGGGGAAATGGTCGATAAAGGGGCTGAGGATGATCTCGATTGGAGGAGTGGAATGCGGCGGTGGTTCCGGTCGGGATGATCAAGATCGGGCGGTTGGAGTGTGGACTTCCATTGGCGATGGTGAGGGGTGATGTGGATCCAGGGCAGGTCCGGGTATTTTTTCATTTTTTCTTATTTTCTCAGATTTTTTAAATTTTTTCTATTCCTTCTATTCCGACTATCCCTGCTATTCTGGTTTTGTTCTTGGTTTATCCCCAAGTTATCCAAGCCTTATTCCACCTCCTGCAACCTTTCTCCCGTGAATTTTTTTTAAAAGTTCCGAACCCTAGCCCACCGCCCCTGCGGCCCCAGATCCGGGTCGCCTAACCCACGGCCACCCCCGCCAGACCATCGCCGAAGCTCATCGGCCCCTGCCCTCGCTGGAGAAGCCGTCGCCGCCGAAGCTCGCTGGCCCCCGCCCTCGCCGGAGAAGTCGCCGACGCCCGTGGGAAGACGAACGGACGCGGGAGGTGTCCGTCCGGCCACGCGCCGCCACCGCCATTTGCCACCACCGGCCTACACCAGCAGCCTGTCCGCCGTCCGCCGGCCCCCGCCCGTCCGTCGGAGCGCTCCGCCGGCGACTTGGGCCCCACGCCCGTGGGAAGCCCATGCGGCATGGTGCCGTGCCGCCACTGCGTGCCGCCCTTGCACCGCCGCCAGCCTGTGCCACCGCCCGCCTGCCACCGCTCGCCGCCGGTCCGCTACCCGTTTGGCTGCCGGAGGATAGCCAGTGCCTGGGAGGTCTCCCACGGCCGTGGGAGACCAAACGGCATGCTGGGCGTGCCGTGCCAGACCATGTGCCGCCTCACCTGCGGCCGCCGCCGGCCGTCCGCCGCTCGCCGCCCGCCGGCCCCGTCCGTCGCCTGCTTCCCGGTCGCCGGCCGTGTGCTCCGTCGGGAGATCGGTCCTCCGCACGGCTGTGAGACAGAGTTGCATGGATTTTAGAGCAGCCCATATTTCAGAGCAGCATGCTTTCTGGAGCAGATTATCAAGCCAACACGCTTTTCAGAGCAGATCAGCACTATCTTTGATGCAACATGAATTTTGATGTAATTTATTTTTCTTTTTTTAGTTTTCTTGGAGGCTAAGAAACTGAGGGTTTTGGTTTTTCTATATAAAGGCCCCCTCTCCCCCTGTAATAATCAGAGAGATTTGATATAGATTTTTGTGTTGGTTCTGGTTCTGGGCTGAGGCCTGTTTTCCTTCGTTCCCTGCTGTGTGCATTATGGGTTCGATGAGGGGTGTGAGGCGTTCCCTGCTGTGTGCATTATGGGTTCGATGAGCACCCTAGTTATCCCCTATCTCATCTTCTTTATCCCCCGTGTCCTTTGAGAGTTATCATAGCGCATCTATGTGAGAGCCCTGCTGTGTGCATTATGGGTTCGATGAGAGCTCAGGGTAGCTGGTGCTGTGACCCCTTCGAGAGGGTAGCTTTATGCTCAGGAGAGTTGGTGCTGTGATCCCTCGGGAGGGTAGCTTTAGGCTTTGACCCCTGACTTTCTGTGTGCGTCCCCCGCTAGAGTGAGTCTCAGGGCCTTGAGTTCCATTTTCCGGTCAACCATCTTCATCCTTCCTTCGCCACATCCACCCATAAAATTGAAAACAAAAGAGATCAGCTGTCTTAGGATTTTAGAGTCAGTATGCCCTAGTCCCGGGAGGCTTCTTAGCCCTCCCACGGTCCTAGTTTGTTTAGTTGTTTTCCCTGTTTTCCAAATAACCAAGTTATCTCGATTATTCGTCCCGCATCAAGGGGTCTTCGATCGAGAGGAAGATGACTGTGGTGACGCTGATCTAATGAACTTTAGCCATAGAGGAAGACGATGGTGAGCACGGGTCATGGCCTCGCCATAGCTGTAGGGATGGTCGAAGGCGGTGGGATCTATGAACTCGTGCCGTGGCCGGCGGGTGGCGAACAAAGGTCCCACCCCACTCCTTGGCCCGAGAGAAGAACTCGGCAGTGCGGGAGGTGGAGGCCACGGTGCCCTCCGAGGCGGTGGGGATGATCCCATAGCCACCGCGCCAGGAGGTGGAGGCCATCTCGAAGGTGGAGGCCCAAAACCTTAACCCTAGATCTCCTGATGGACTTGGAAAAATGGGATAGAGAAAATAATAGTAGAGGGAACAATGGGGATCAGGCATTCCTGGTTGCAGGTGGAGGCGATGAGCGGTCGGACTCGGAGGAGGTGATGCCGGGTTTGGCTCAGTGGTGGTTTTTAGGTGGGAAGGAAAAAAGACAGAGAAGTGGGAAAGAACAGTGACAAGGTCGAAGCAATGGAGAGAGATCTAAAAAAAAAATGTTGGTGAAGGAAATCTAGAGTGATTTGGGAAGAAGATAATACCCTAATCTTTTAGGCTCTAATACCAAACTGATGGAGGACGGATAAGGGTAGGATCGTTGGTGAGCCTAGAAGTCACCTAGATTAGGGTACTTTTTTTTGTATTTTTTTATAAAGGAGTGGTGAAAGAAATAATGGGGATGAAAGACAGGAATCTGGATCTCATGGACTTTGAGTCTCGCACTAATGAAGAGACCTCTCACCTCTAGGGCATCCCACCCACCCTTATACTTGGAGGCATTATGGTGAATCTCAAAGGACATGGGGGTAAAGAAAATGGATTAAAGGGGAAAGAGGATAACTAGATATGACCTCTCATCATGTCCTGGGATTGGACCTCACACCCGAAAGAAAAGAATCACTCTTTTCTAAAAGAACTCATTTTTATTCACCAAACTTCATTTTCTACAAAGGATTAAGGATGGTATTTATAGACTTTTCTAACCTTCATTTGAATTTGAATACAAGATAAAAAGATAAGGACAGTTCAGATTCAAATACAATATAAGGATAAAATAAGGCCTATCCATATCTTGATTCTAACCAACTAACAAATTCCAAACTAAAGATAAATCCTAAAAACTGAAACTCGATCCTAAAAATAACTTATTCTAGATATTCATCGAGATCCGTGCTGCTCCAGGATCAGTTCTACTACTGGATCAGGTCATCAACAGGTCAAGTTCATGATCATGTTGAGACTTAACATTAATTGATTCTGTATTTACTCCTAGATATTGGTGTTTAAGGCTAGGGATCCAATGGCAAATGCCTTAAGTGGATTTGTGGTTTTTAATTAGGACCTCATGAAAGTGAGGGGAGCCTCCCACAATCCCACTTCTTACCTAGCCAGTTGAAAGGGTGACTGTAGTCTTGATTAGTGCCTTGTCAATTCATGCTATCTTGAACTTCTAGGTCTAGGAGCCCTAGAAGCTAGGATTGTATTGCATGACCACTAAATCAAGAACCACATACCAACATTCCCAAACCCAACCAAGTATCACCATGGATCCAAATCTTGAAATTTTGTTGAGAACCATGACTGAGCAATGCAAACAACCAAACAATAAATTTGATCAAATGGAGGAGCAAATCGGGACCCTTGAAGAGACCTGTAAGACCTGTACTAAACCTGAATCACCTAGACCATCTCCCGTTCGTCCCATAACCCATTTCCATGATTTCACCCCTGAACATGACCATAGAAGCGCACACCAAGACTTCACTAATTCAGAGGAAAGAGGCCTTAGGAACATTTGCCTCGATGCATCCACTTTTGATGGAAATCTAGACCCTAAGGTATATGTTGATTGGGAGAATGACATGGATCAATACTTTGAGTGGTATGAGATGTTGAAAGAGAAGATGTTCACGTTCACTAAACTTAGGTTAGTCCACAAGCTAGGTTGTGTTGAAAAAATATTGAGCGTATTTATCATCAAGAAGAGACATGCCCATAGCCACATGGAGAGTCAAGAAGATCAAATTTAGAAAAAAGTACCTATCGATGTCCTATGAGCAGAGGGGACCCATAACCCATCGACTCGAACCCAATAGGATTAGTACCCCTGGATATAGGTCAAGTACTAGTCAAGTTCTCCTTAGCCGACCCACCCCTACTATCTTATTTATTCACAAGGATGACATTGATAAGGAAATATATATGACAGACCCAGAATTAGTTGACCAAAAAAATACTCAGACTAAAGCTGTATTAGAAGGACAATTAGAAGAAGAGAACTATGAGAAGTATAACACTGCTACGACAAGGGCTTTACCTGAGGAAACACTAGAAGAGAATCAAAATATAGAGCCTAGTCCTGAATTTCAAGAACAAGAGAAAATTAGTGAGGACAGGATTTCTTCAATTCAATACCCTCAGGAGGAATTCACTTCTTTAGTCCCAATTAAAGAACTCTTTCCTGAAATTGTTGACTCATCTTTCCATAAAGTGGATCTTTTATTGTCTATAAATTTAAATTAATGTCCAAACCTTAAGGTCATCCCCATTAATCAAGGACTACTCCACGAATCCTCTTCTTATTTTCTACCATATCCTAAGACTTCCAATGCTTCTAGAACCACTCGATTATACTTTGTTGAAGTTAACATGTTGCATAAATCCTTTGAGCATGTTAGATTTGCTACCTATTTCTGGAAGACCTTATGGCATTTATTTGGAGTCCATATAAAATCTTCATCTACACGTCACCCACCAACAAAGGGTCTAGCACAAAGTTGTAGTTGAAGACGTATTAAATTTCTTTCGATATGAATGCATAGTTGAACCTATGATTTATTAGGTATTGGTACAAGTCATATGCATAGTATATTAGAGAATTGCACAAAGAGATTAGTAAGAAAACTGACTTGAGCAATTAAACTTACAAGCATATGGCTAATTCCCGTAAGAGAGTTAAAGAATTTTATGAAAAAGACTATGTGATGATTAGGCTTAAACCTGAACAGTTCTCACCCGGAACCATGAAAAAGTTACATGCTCGCGGTGCAGGTCCTTTCAAAATAATAAAAAAAATTAGACCTAATGCCTATGTGCTTGAGTTATCATCTGACTTAGGTATCAGTTCAACTTTCAATATTTCAGACCTAGTAGAGTATAAGGAATCAACAATGATACCTAGTGAGCCTTTTGGACCTGATCCCTTTTTTGAGAGTGAACATACCTCTAAGTGTCCACCAGCCACATTTCCAAAACGGCGAGATAGGATTAAGTGAATTATGGATGACAAGATTATCACTATCCAGAACAAAGACTATCAACGCTATTTGGTTCGTTGGCAAGGTTGACTAGAATCTGAAGACCGTGGATCACTCGAGAAGATCTGCAAAAGATCAACCCAGACTTACTAGAACACTACCAAAGTTAAGTTGATCCATACTCAACAAGGTCGAGTCCTTCCCATCTCGGAAGAATTGGTACGGGCAACAGAGCTCGTAAGAGACTTCAAGCAAACCAGATCAACCCAAGCTCCTTATGGATTGCAAGTGAATAAACCAAACTCTGATTTTGATTTCAACTTTATGTTACTTTCAACATGATTCCATGAGTTCTTTAATTTCAGCATGAGTCCATGAGTCTTGTAATTAGAGTCCAGTTAACTTTAATTTCAATTTAGTCATGTAATTTGCTTAAGTTAGGTTCAATTTGGTTAAGTTGAGTTCAATTAGGCAAGTTGGGTTTAAGTTGAGTTCAAAATTAAGCAAGATCAAGACCATGAAGCTTGGAGATTGGATAGAGCAAACCATCTCAACCACCATGCTAAGTTAGAATGCCACATCACCACGCCAAGATGGAAGCCACCTCACCTCCTCCACACCAAGATAGGATGACACCTCTGCTCCTATGCCACATAACTCCATTTGGGTGCCCAAAATTCAAATTTGATTTTAAGTTGGAACTCATCTCTTATATATCCACTCTTCATGCATGAATCCCACTATCCCTCCACCCTTCACTCCACTCTTTAAGCTTGTAATTTGAATTTGAAAGGGTTAGGGAAGTCTATAAATATCCCTAACCCTCTTGTAATCAAGCCATTATCATGAATGAGATAAAAGTTTCTTTTCTTCTTTCATTTGCTTGTTTTATTTGACACTCCGTGAGGAAAAGGGTGTGAGGCCCAACCAATCTATTCATCCAAGATGCCAACCTTATTCTTCCAAGATGCCAATCTCTTCAACCACGAGGCCAAGCCATCCATCCAAGACATCCACCAATTCATCCAAGACACCAACAACCATTTCCACTTCCTCCTTCTAAAATTCTACTTTCTTTTTTTTCTCTCATCCTTTCCACACCTACTAATGCCCTCCCTTGCAGGATCCTCCATGACTTTGAGCTGAAGATAAGGTTTGCTTTGCTTCCAAACCATCTACGTTAGAAGTCTTCCATCCATGGTGTGATAGTCTTCTAATCCAATCGCTAGTTCTTAGAGTGCTGAAATTAAACCACCATAAAAAATGTGAGAGCTCATTGTTGGTAAGAGAGCCCTTCCTAGACTCTTAGGTTTGATTGTTTGAAGATACATGTCCTAGTTAGAATGGTTTCTTAACCATTAGATCCTTTCTACTTTTGATTGAATAGAAACTACATTACGGGTATTGCAACTTTCATCAAGTAGTCTCATTTATTAAATTAATTGATCCTTCTTATGCATGAATTTTGCTGATATGTGGAAGAAATCTTTACTCATTTTAGATTGCCGATTTCCTAATTTAAAACTCCATCTTGCATCCCACATCACTTTTATACAATAATCTCATATCAAATGTAAAACTAACATACTTCAAGACTTTCTTTCTTGTCTTCAAATGTGGCTTTTGGGGCGCTTGCATAAACCGACTAATAAGCCCAACAGAAAAGCAATATCTAGTCTTGCTATGGTCAAGTAGAGAAAACTACCAACAAAAGCATGGTAAGGCCAAGGATCAACCAAAAGGGAACCTTCTTCATGTTTTAATTTCATTGCATTCACATCAAGTAGACTGGAGTATTTTTTTTTCCTTGTTTTAATCCAAATCTATCAACATGTTTCTCGGCATGACTCTTCTAAGTTACAAAAATTTCATTTCTAGCTTTCTCCAACTCTAAGCCAAAAAAAAAAAGGACTTAGTTCTTCCAATCTCTTTATATCAAATCGAATAGGGAGCTCTTAAGTTTTGCAACTTCTCTTTTATCATTTCTTGTTATTATCATATCATCTACATACAAAAGAGCAACCATATTTAATCCTTCATGATTCTTGATAAACAAACTTGGATTTGTATTAGAAGCAACATAGCTACAAAATTGCAAATATTGAGCAATTTTACCATACCAAGCTCTTGGAGCTTGTTTTAGCCCCTAAAGGAATTTCTTGAGTTTACATGCAAAACTTAGATAAGTGCTAAAAATATAACCAAGCAGCTACTCCCTATAAATATCCTTGTTAATCTCTCCATATAAAAAAGTATTTTTTACATTAAGCTACCATAACATTCAGCCATAGAAAGCTACCAAAGCTAACACAACACAAATTAAAATCATCTTAACCACAGGACTAAAGGTCCCTTCATAATCTTCTCCATATTTTTTTGAAAATCCTTGAGCAACTTGCTTTTAATTTGACCATGCTTCCATTGGCCTTTCTTTTAACAAGTTGCGCATCCTTGGGTTTAGATACAAGGTCCCAAGTTTCATTTTTTATAAGAGCAATTGTCTCCTCCTTGATACCTTTAGCTTCACCATAACAAAAGGGTTCCCCATCATCAATTAGATTAGTAAGGAAACTCAAAAAATTTTCATCTGGATAACAAGCAAGCTTGATAATTGTTCACGTTGGCCATTGATTACTAGCCACCAATTCATTGCTTCCTCCTTGCTGTTCATTACTTCAGTAAAAACTTAAGCTCCTTTCACTTTGATCTCCTAAAGAAGATTGAGGAGAAGAGTCATGTAGCGTTGTCATTTCAAGATCCAAAGTTCTAGTTCTTCCTTACTCAAGTGCAGCTTTATTTAGGCCATAATAGAAAGAAATTTCATCAAACACAGTATTTCTAAAAGTAACAAATTTGTGAGTCATTAAATACATGCACTTCCTGCCTTTCTTTCTTTCATCATATTTAATAAAAATACATTTTCTTGCTTTTGCATCTAACTTGCTTTTTTAAGATTCTTGCATATAAATATAACAATTAGAGCCAAAAAGTTTGAGATGTTGGACATTCAAGTTCTTTCCAAACATCAACTTATAAGAGGATTTCATGTTTGTTAGGCTAAAAGGCATTTGAATTATCATACATGCTGCACACTTTATTCCCTCTGCCATAGGGCTTTGGAAAATTTTTTAGCATACAACCAATTACTCTTGCAAGTCACCACAAGGTGCCTAATTTTTCTCTCAATGACTCCATTTTTGTTATAACATTTCGGAATAAGTTCTCTCTTAATGTCATATTGTTGGCAAAAGGAGAAGAACTCATTTGCAGTGAATTCCCATCCATTATTTATTTGCAACCTCTTGACTTTTATCCCAAGTTCACCTTCTATGGTCTCTTTGGACTCCAAAATTCTGGTAAAAACTTCTAACTTATGTTTTACAAAATAAACCTACGTAAATCTTGTAAAATCATCAACAAAAATTAACATGTAACAAAATCCATAATAAGAGGGAGTTCTAGTTGGTCCCATTAAGTTTCTATAAACATATTCCAGTACGAAGCCTTGCACCTTGAAAGAGATTTATCAAATGGGAGATTTATCGAATGAGAGATGATGTGCCTCTCCATATTGACAACCTTCATAAATCTCTCCATCACCAAAATTAGTTAAATTTGGAAGCCCTTTATCAAGTCCTTTTGCACCATAACTCTTGTGCCTTCTCATATTGACAACCTTTACAGATTTCTCCATTATCAAAAATAGTTAAATTTGGAAGCCTTTTACTAAGTTGGCTTACACCATAACTCTTAATTTATGTTGCGATATCCAAGTCTAGCATGTCATATGAATGCACTAGCATTGCTACTCATCTTCTCAATATAAGATATAGAAGTAGATAAGACAAAAATGTTGTCAACTTTCTTGCTAGTGTGACGACAATGGCCTTCAACATTTTAAGATTCCAAAGGAACTTTACATCATGCAGACCAAACAACATATAATTACCAGAATCTATTGCATTTGCTACTGAAAAAAGGTTTTTCTTCATTACTGGGACATGAAACATGTTGTTAGGTGTGATAGTCATCTTCTTTGACATTGATAATAATGGTGTCTTCCTTCTCGATAGAATGGATAGTAATATCTGCTGTTACAATAGCATCTTTCCCTTCATAGTGACAAAAGCTTGAGAACTTTGAGTCAACTCCAATTAAATGATGGCTACAACCAAAATCCACGATCCAATCATTATCAAAGTTGATGGAAGCCATTGCAACAACATTGGTTGTCTTGGCAATGAAGCACTTTTCCAAATTTTCTTCATTTTGAGAACTATCATGTTTCAGAGTTTTAGCCACATTGCTTTCTTTCAATCTGACATGATAATTTCTTCTTTTATACCCTAGTTTAACACACTGATAACACTTAAAAGTTTTTGTATTACCTTTATTTGAAGAGTTTATATCATCCCTATTCATCCTTGAATCATTCTTCCCTTTCTCTTTATAATTCTTCTTTCTAGTAAGCAAAGTGCTTACTTGTTCGTGCTTTATTGAAAAACCAGCCATTTATTTTGCCAAGGATTCTTGAAAGGATAAGAGATTTTCAAACTCTTCCAAGGATGGTTGTTGCGAAATAATTGAGAAATTGAAAAATCACCTAATGTTGTATTTGCCAACTCGTTCTCTAGCATTTGCAACAGAGCCATATCCTTTTTGTTGAACAATATGTGAAAGATCTCCCATATTTCACTTGCAGACTTGCACTATATAAAATGACCGAATAATCCATGTAAAATAGATCTCTTCAAGATAAATTCCACCTTAGCATTTTTCACTTCCATCGCCTAAGAGCTTCAGCCTTTTATGTATTATTTTCCAGAGCTACTACATCAACTCCACCACAATCTCCCACAAGTCCTCGCCAAGAAGATAAAAGTTGATGCATGTTCTCCATATTCTATAATTAGACTAGTTTAGCAACTCCATACCAAGTCCATCAACATGACCACTCAAATCCATCTTAAAGCACCAACTAATTTTCTTCTTCAAGGGATCTTGTCACGTACAACTACCACCCTTGCAATTCTGATATGATATAAGAAATGATAATACAACCGAAGTCACACTAGCCCAAGACCGCCAACCAAAATATAAAGAAAAAGAAAGCTACACACTAAAGCTTTAATACCTTCAAAGATGAATAAGAGTGAACAATTAATTAAAACAACTCGAACACTCAATTTGCACTTACATGTCCTGATTAATTGATAGTAGAGGAGTTTTATAAACTTTATGGAGACTTCTAGTACATTCATTCACATTAATTACATGCAATGAGTAAATGATTGAATCAGATTCGATTAAATTGTACTAACTAAATCAAGTATTGACTTCCATTTTTTTACTTATTGAATTAACCGATCAACATGCTATCTTACATTTATTTTTTATTTGACATTGCACTATTCCAAAAAAAATTTTGACATGTTTCATTTTATTATAATTATGAGAATTAATCCTACTCCTGATGCTATGGTTTTCACTCTTGAAAAAAACCTAGGACATATCACTCGAATTATTAGCCCAGTACTAGATGTGCTACAAAAAAAATGAAAAGATAAACATAGAAAGATGTAAAGATGGATAGATACATGAATATATTGATGATTCTTGCGTGAACCTAGATTAATTATGTATATGGACTATTCCCATAAGTCAACTTACTAGTTCCAATCTCACCCTTGTGATCAAATGGAATCGTTAGTGTTGCCGATCTTACCACTGTGGCCTGTAGCTTATGAGCTGGCGCCGGATTTTGGACTCCTTCACCTCGGGATCTCCAGGCCTCCGGACCTGCAAAACAAGGTCAAAGGTCCGGGCCGGGGGTTCCGGCGGGGGCACTCCGACGGTCAAGTCAGCGAGTGGCAAGATGGAACAGATCCTCTAAGACGGGTCTCGGATTAATTCCCGTGCTTAGAAGAGGTTTTTAATGAAAGAAGTGTGGGAACGGGAGGGGTCGACACCCAGTTTATTGCGTTGGACTTGCCGGGCTTGCATCTGGGAACTTCCGGGAGCCCGAGAGTCGTTATCCCTTTCTCTCGGTGTCCTTTCCTCTCTGTGGCTTACCTTTCCGTCCACTTTTACCATCCCTTTTATACCGCCGGACCACCTTCAGCTTTCGTCTGCTCCCCCCGGAGGCCTTCAAAGGTCCTCGGCTCCTCTCCCCCCTCCCCACTTCTTCGAGTCTGGGAGTTAAGTGGCGAGCTGGCCTCATCCGCCGTGTTGTCACGAAAAGGGGAATCTGGCGGGATCTCGAGCTAAGCGAGGGAGCCCTTATCTCGGGGTGTTGACTGTGGATTTCCTGGATTCCAAGCCCCTGACCGCAATGATTCAATACCTCGAATACGGGGCCTTCCTTAACTGATGTAAACGAGATTGCGTGCATCGCTACGGGCCGTACTGGGTGCCCTGTATGGGACACGTCGCACGCCGACTCTAGCAGCGACCTCGTGGCCCGTGCCTCTGACCCCTGGAGGCTTTACAGAGTAGGGCTGACTTCGATCGAGGTGGACCTATCTTGGGGTGCCACTTGGCGGAGGAGTAGGAGCACCTGGCTTGGCCTCGGCTGAGGTGGACCCGTCTTGCGGTTCCACCTTGCGAAATGGCAGAGGAAGGCTCGACTTCGACCGAGGTGGACCCATCTTGGGGTGCCACCTAACGAAGGAGCAGGAGCACCTGGCTCGACCTTGGCTGAGGTGGATCCCTCTTGGGGTGCCACTTAGCGAGCGAGCAGAGGTCGCCAGCTTCGATCGAGGTGGACACCTCCTGGGCGGACACCTGGCAAAGTGGCAGAGGAAGGCTCGACTTCGACCGAGGTGGACCCATCCTGGGGCGCCACCTGGCGAAGGAGCAGGAGCGCTTAGCTCAACCTCGGTTGAGGTGGACCCGTCTTGGGGTGCCACCTGGCGAGGGAGCAGAGGTCGCCAGCTTCGGTAAAGGTGGACCCCTCCTGGGTGGACACCTAGCGAAGTGGCAGAGAAAGGCTTGACTTCAGCCGAGGTGGACCCATCTTGGGGTGCCACCTGGCGAAGGAGTAGGAGCGCCTGGCTCGATCTCGGCTGAGGTGGACCTGTGTTGGAGTTCCACCTAGCGAGGGAGTAGAGGCCGCCAGATTCGACCGGGGTGGACCCCTCCTGGGCAGACACCTGGCGAAGTGGCAGAGGAAGGCTCAACTTCGATCAAGGTGGACCCATCTTGGGGTGCCACCTGGTGAAAAAGCAGAAGTGCCTGGCTCGACCTCGACTAAGGTGGTCCCATCTTGGGGTGCCACCTGGTGAGGGAGCAGAGGCCGCCAGCTTTGGCCAAGGTGGACCACTCCTGGGCGGACACCTGGCGAAGTGGCAGAGGAAGGCTCGACTTCGACCGAGGTGGACCCATATTGGGGTGCCACCTGGTGAAGGAGCAGGAGCGCCTGGCTCAACCTCGGCTAAGGTGGACCCATCTTGGGGTGCCACCTGGTGAGGGAGCAGAGGCCACCAGCTTCAGCCGAGGTAGACCCCTCCTAGGCGGATACCTTGCGAAGTGGCAGAGGAAGGCTCGACTTTGACCGAGGTGGACCCATCTTGGGGTGCCACCTGGCGAAGGAGCAGGAGCGCCAGGCTCAACCTTGGCTGAGGTGGACCCGTCTTAGGGTGCCACCTGGCGAGGGAGCAGAGGCCGCTAGCTTCGGCCGAGGTGGACCCCTCCTAGGCGGACACCTGGAGAAGTGGCAGAGGAAGGCTCGACTTCGGCCAAGGTGGACCCATCTTGGGGTGCCACCTGATGCAGGAGCAGAAGTGCCCGGCTCGACCTCGACTGAGGTGGACCCATCTTGGGGTGCCACCTGGCGAGGGAGCAAAGGCCGCCAGCTTCAGTCGAGGTGGACCCCTCCTGGGCAGACACCTGGCAAAGTGTAGAGGAAGGCTCGACTTCGACCGAGGTGGACCCATCTTGGGGTGCCACATGGCGAAGGAGTAGGAGTGCCTGGCTCGACCTCGGCTGAGGTGGACCCGTCTTGGGGTGCCACTTAGCGAGGGAGCAGAGGCCGCCAGCTTCGGTCGAGGTGGACACTTCCTGGGTGGACACCAGGCGAAGTGGCAGAGGAAGGCTCGACTTCGGTCGAGGTGGACCCATCCTGGGGTGCCACCGGGTGAAGGAGCAGGAGTGCCTAGCTCGACCTCGGTTGAGATGGACCTGTCTTGGGGTGCCACCTGGCGTGGGAGCAAAGGTCGCCAGCTTCGGCCAAGGTGGACCCCTCCTGGGTAGACACCTGGCGAAGTGGCAGAGGAAGGCTTGACTTCGGCCTAGATGAACCCATCATGGGGTGCCACCTGGCGAAGGAGTAGGAGCACCTGGCTCAACCTCGACTGAGGTGGACCCGTCTTGGGGTGCCACCTAGCGAGGGAGCAGAGGCCGCCAACTTCGACCGAGGTGGACCCCTCCTAGGCGGACACTTGGCGAAGTGGCAGAGGAAGGCTCGACTTCGGCCGAGTTAGACCCATCTTGGGGTGCCACCTGGCGAAGGAGTAGAAGCGCCTGGCTCGACCTCAGCTGAGGTGGACCCGTCTTGGGGTGCCACCTAGTGAGGGAGCAAAGGCTGCCAGCTTCGACCGAAGTGGACCCCTCCTAGGCAGACACCTAGCGAAGTGGCAGAGGAAGGCTCGACTTCGACTGAGGTGGACCCATATTGGGGTGCCACCTGACGAAGGAGCAGGAGTTCCTGGCTCGACCTCGGCTGAGGTGGACCCATCTTGGGGTGCCACCTAGGAGGGAGCAGAGGCTGCCAGCTTCGACGAAGGTGGACCCCTCCTGGGCAGACACTTGGCGATGTGGTAGAGGAATGCTCGACTTCGACCGAGATGGACCCATCTTGGGGTGCCACCTGGCGAAGGAGCAGAAGCGCCTGGCTCGACCTCGGCTAAGGTGGACCCGTCTTAGTGTGCCACCTGACGAGGGAGCAGAGGCCGCCAGCTTCGACTGAGGTGGACCCCTCCTGGGTGGACACCTGGCGAAGTGGCAGAGGAAGGCTCGACTTTGGCCGAGGTGGACCCATCTTGGGGTGCCACCTGGCGAAGGAGCAGAAGCGCCTGGCTCGACCTCGGCTGAGGTGGACACTTCTTGGGGCACCACCTGGCGAGGGAGCAGAGTCCGCCACCTTCGGTCGAGGTGGACCCCTCCTGGGCAGACACCGGGCAAAGTGGCAAAGGAAAGCTCGACTTCGGCCGAGGTGGACCCATCTTGGGGTGCCACCTGGCGAAGGAGCAGGAGTGCCTGGCTCGACCTCGGCTGAGGTGGACCCTTCTTATGGTGCCACCTGACGAGGGAGTAGAGGTCGCCAGCTTCGACCGAGGTGGACCCCTCCTGGGCGGACACCTGGCGAAGTGGTAGAGGAAGGCTCGACTTCGGCCATGGTGGACCCATCTTATGGTGCCACCTGGAGAAGGAGCAGAAGTGCCTGGCTCAACCTTGGCTGAGGTGGACCCGTCTTGGGGCACCACCTGGCGAGGTAGCAGAGGCTGCCAGCTTTGGCCGAGGTGGACTCCTCCTGGGCGGACTCCTAGCGAAGTGGCAGAGGAAGGCTCGACTTCGGCCAAGGTGGATCCATCTTGGGGTGCCACCTGGCGAAGGAGCAGGAGCGCCGGGCTCAACCTCGGCTGAGATGAACCCATCTTGGGGTGCCACCTGGTGAGGGAGTAGAGGCCGCCAGCTTCAACCAAGGTGGACCCCTCTTAGACGGACACCTAGCGAGTGGCAGAGGAAGGCTTGACTTCGGCCGAGGTGGACCCATCTTGGGGTGCCACCTAGCAAAGGAGCAAAAATGCCTGGCTCGACCTCAGCTGAGGTGGACCCGTCTTGGGGCGCCACCTGGAGAGGGAGCAGAGGCCGCCAGCTTCGGCCGAGGTGGACCCCTCCTTGGCGGACACCTGGCAAAGTGGCAAAGGAAAGCTCGACTTCAGTCGAGGTGGACCCATCTTGGGGTGCCACCTGGCAAAGGAGCAGGAGCGCCGGGCTTGACCTCAGCTGAAGTGGACTCATCTTGGGGTGCCACCTGGAGAAGGAGCAGGAGCCGCCTCGCCCTAGGTAAGGACGATCACGGGTCAAGCCACCCGGGGAAAATTTTGAAAGAAAAATCCACGTGGCATTGATGGCATCCAGCTGGATCTGACACATACTCCACGTTAGCGATGTTGCCGTATCAGTTGCCCCCCATCCCCAAGTCCTGTTGAAGCGCCGTGATTTGGGGTGTGGGGAGTTAATGCGGAGATGATGTGGAAAGGGGGAGATCCCATGCCATAATTGCCATGATCGCCGCCACTACGTCCATCGTGCCCGAGGCCCTGTGGGAGGCCGCCACGTCCACATGCCTGATGGGCCATTAATACGCTGTTTCGAACCCGAGGCCGTTTCCATCGAACCGAAGCATCGTTGTCGGGCATGTCTCCACGTGGCAGTCATCTGATGGCTCGGGCCAAAAAGAGACGTACGGTCGATGTTGATTAAGTTTGAAAAGGAGGGGGACTTTCTGGAAATGAGGTCTCTTGGCTTTCTCACACATTGCCGGTGGTTGCAGCGATCTTTCTTCATCCCCAGGGGTTGCCATTCCTCCGGTACAAAACATCCTGGTGAGTGCCTACGACGCCTTTCCTTCTTCTTCTTCCTTCCGATTCCGTGTCACCCCGAACCCGTCTCTTTCTCATTTCTTCCTCCCTGATGGCCCGTTGCCATCACGTTTCTTCCAATCCAGATAAGACCGGTCCTTCCCGGCCGAGGACTCCATCGCCTTCCTCCTCAGAGGGGGAAGAGATCTCAGTCGAGGTCCTGAGGCAACTACGGCCAGGGACTGTGACCATAGATATCCCTAGGGGTCCTAGGTCTCCCTGCATTGTTTCTGCATGTCCCATCTCTGCCCTTCCTCCTCCGGTGGCAGAGATCTCTTCTTCTGGTCCCTCCGGTTATGTTTTGACGATGACCGCAGATGATCTCTCTTGGATCCGGGATTCATATGGGGTCCTGGATTCAATCCAGCTTTCGTTCCCAGGTCCGAGGGACCGAGTAACTTCGAGCGGCCTAGGGAGGGTTGCTTTCTACGAGGACTTCCTTGTCGGGGATCTTTATTTTCCCCTTCATCTTTTCTTTCTCTCCTTTCTCAGTCACTTCCGCCTGGTCCCGGCCTAGTTGGCTCCCAATGCCATCCGGATCATCTTCGCATTCATCGTCTTCTGTTATTTTCATGAGTTTGTTACCCGCTTTTCACTGTTCAGGGCCCTCTTCACCCTGAAACACTACTCTATCGATGATGGCTGGTGGTATCTTTCTCTCCGGCCTAGGTGCCTTAGGTTCGACCTCCCCATATCAATCAAGGGGTGGAAGAACCGTTTCTTCTTTGCCTCGATCCAGGATGTCGACTGGGCTTGGAGTGAGCCAGACCGGTCCCCGAATCGAAACTCCCAAGTTGAGCCGGCAGACTAGGAGGTTTACGGACAGATGCTGGGTGACATGGTCCCAGCTCTCGATGTCCTGCTCTCGGAGCATAATTTGTTCAAGGCAGGAATCAGTCCAATCCGAGCATTGGGTGAGACCCCGGGTCTTCTTCTTTTACCTTTACTTTCTTTCTACTTTCTGCTTCTTTCTTTTTGAATTGGCCTGATTGTTTTATTTCTCCAGGGATGAAGTTCTCCATTGAGAGCTTAATGGAGGGCGTCCGAAAGAGGGACGCCGCTGAAGGGGCCCAGGAGGCTCCACCAAAGAAGGCCCACACCGAGGCGAGCTAGGGGTCCAGGCCGACCCCAGCTCCTACTGGCCCCGTGGCAACGAGCCCTGCCCCCAGACCACCCTAGTCTCGCACACCTGATATGCCCGTCGTCGAGCTCGACAGGGCTGAGGGTGAGGTATGCCGCAGGGGGCCTGCACCCATGGCAGGGCATGCACCACCTCTCGGAGGCTCTGTGTAATCAGGTATTCCCTCATCTTCATTTTGAATTATGGCCTCTCCCCATCTTTAGGCCTTTTACGGGAACCCATGCTCCTGTTGGTACAAGGGTCCACTTCAGAGGGGTAGACTCGACCTCGACTGCGAGCTGACCTCAGACAAGGGGCCCACCTAATGAGCCCTACCTCGGTTGGGAGCTGACCTCAGATGGGGTGGTATGTTCTGGAAGCATGAGCTCAGCTTCGACCGGGAGCTATCCTCAGCCGGAGGGCTCACCTTGGAGGGATGGGCTCAACCTCGACAGGGAGCTGACCTTAGATTGGGGGGCCTGCCCAATGAACCCTACCTCGACTAGGAACTGATCATAGCAGGGTGGTCCTCTTCGGCTCTTCATCATGTAGCCTTGCCCAGGTGGTGGATCTCTTGCCATCGTGGCCATCTATAGGCTCCATGTCAGCGAATGTCGCCATATCAGTTGCCCTACACTCTCGAGCCCAAAGAATGAAGCATCCACTCGGGGCGAAGGGAGTAATGGTTGCACTAGCATGGAGGGGGCATGCCTCTTCCATTACTAATGCCGGATGCACCGGCATTCGGGTGGTCATGCTTCCATGCCATTTGGGTGTCGCCACGTCTTCTCTCCTTAAAAATGGTTATTGATGCCGCATCGACTTCAAGGAAATTGCTTCGGGTTCAAAGCATCACTTCATTATGTGGCATCTCTCGGTTGGCTTGGTGCGAGACATGGCACATGTCTTCTATGGGCACAAAGCGACAAGACTCCAGGCCGTTAAATAGGATCCATCTTCTCAGTTCTTAGAGATTCTGCAAGCGGTGGAAAGATGAGACTTTTGCTCCAGTTCTACTCTCCCCCTTTCCTTTAGGTGAAGTCTTGAAAAGTCAGGCCCCCTTCCTCCTTTCCCCCATTTTTCTTCTTGAGTTGGGGGAGTACCCTTGCTAGGGTCCCCAGGTCTCTGTACTACCTTTATCTTCATTCTTTATACTGTAGGGATGAAGTTCAACCTCAAAAATCTCTAGGAGATATCCCAAAAAAGGGCCGCTGTCGAGGAGCCCGAGGGGGAGCCCAGTGTGAAGGCCCAAGAGGGTGACACGGTGATTATGGAGGCAGTCCGGCTTGAGGTGGTCCCTGCCATATGGAGGGAAGCAGGCTCCCTTCAGGTTGAGGAGGTGGCCCATTTGGAAAAGAGGGTGCAGACCCTCCAGACTCAATTGGAGAAGGAGAAGGCTCGGGCCGCGACGGAAGTTGAGAGGGCGGCGGTAGTTGAGAGGGTGGCGGCAGCTATTGTGCTAGCAGAGATGGCCAAAAAGGAGATGGTGGAGGCCATCCCCAAGTTCATGGCATCCCAGGCCTTTAAGGATGAGGTCGCCAAGGCTATCTTGGATTCCTTCCATTAAGGATTTAGGGACTTCAAGAGCAAGGCCTTTCGCTTCTACGAGCTGAAAGGGCTAGACAACATCAGGCCTTCCATTCTGTTCCCTGGGTAGGAGGATGAGCCTAGCTTCGAGAAGGAGATAGAGTCAGAGGAGGCTAAGGTTGAGGTGGGATCTGGGGCCTCCCCAGGCACCTCGTGGGAGGCAGGGTCGCCCGTCGGTCTGGAAAGGAGCCGACAACTGATGTTTAGATCTTCCTTTCCTTTCTGTGTTTATAAGTCAAGGAAGGCCTTTAATTTGTTGAGGGCACCTCGCAGGGGATGTACAAGAAGTTTTCATATTAATGAAACCCCTTAGCTACCATTCCATTTCTTTCTCTTTTCTCTCCATTTTTTTTGTGTTGCTCGGCTGCGGGCTAGGTGGTAGACGGTGGGACTTACTTGGAGTTCCCATCTGACATCTCCAGACAGTGAGCTGGGTGATAAAATTGCTTGTCTTTAAGCACCGGGCTTCATAAGTTTCCAGGCTTGAAGTGCCGGGCTTCGGGAGTCTCCAGGCTTGAGTGCAGGGCTTTGAAGGTTTCCTGGCTTGAGTACGGGACTTCGAAGGTTTCTTGGCTTGAGTGCGAGACGCTGTGGCTCCCGGCTTGGGTGCAGGGAGCTGTGGCTCCTGACTTAAGTGCAGGGCACTGTGGCTCCCGGCTTAAGCGCAGCTTTGGTGCGGGGTGCTGTGGCTCCTGACTTGAGTGCGGGGCACTGCGGCTCCCGGCTTTGGTGCGGGGTGCTATGGCTCCCAGCTTTGGTGCAGGGCACTATGGCTCCCGACTTGAGTGTGGGGCGCTATGGCTCCCAGCTTGAGTACGAGGCTTTAGAAGTTTCCCGGCTTTGGTGCGGGGCATTAGAGGTTCCAAGCTTTGGTGCGAGGTGTTATGGCTCCCGGCTTTGGTATGAGGCTTCGAAAGTTTCCCAGCTTTGGTGTAGGGTGCTATGGCTCCTAGCTTGAAGTAGGTCGGATGAGTTCCTGCACAAGTGAAAAACAAGGTTGCACCAAAAAAAAACTTGAATTTATTATGGAGGAGTCTTACATCATTGGTGGTACATCCTTAGGTTGCTGGCATTCCTGGTATGCATGAAGCAGATGTTGTCGAGCCCGGTGAGGTAGTAGGCCTTGCCCGGCAAGGCTTTGATCACCTGGTAAGGACCCGCCCAATTCGGGAAGAGTTTCCCACACTCTCCCGGTTGGGATGCTTCCGCTTACCTCAGCACAAGGTCGCATGGACAGAACACCTTGGGCTGCACGCGGGAGTTGTAATATCGCGTGACTCACTACCGGTAGGCCACCATTCAAAGTTGGGCTTTGTCCCTTATCTCATCCAGCAAGTCCAGGTTGAGGATGAGGCATGCTAGGTTTTTGACTTCGACATATTGCTCTATCCGTAGTGTGGGCAGGTCGAGTTCCACTGGGATTACCACTTTAGTCCCAAAGATGAGGTTGAAAGGTGTCTTTGTTGGGAATTATGTTCCAAAGTCAATTGTCTAGGCTATAGATGGTTGTGCCATTTTATAATTATATATGAATTTTTAATGAATAAAAGTTATTCTTTTGGCTGTTCATCATATTTACATTTTCTTGAAAGAACTATTGTATGATGGAGTCCTTAGAACTACATTATTTGATATAGAGAGGATATATCAAGTAATTCTTAAACTGGTTTACAACCAAATGATACATTGTTATAGGACGATAATGTATCAAGTGTAGGTTGTTGTATGTCATATATGTTGGTTGTCCTCTTAACCAAGGATTGTGGAGATACTGGTGTGACATGTAAGTGAAATATGTGACATCTCACTAAACGTGACTATCTATAGAGCTCCCTTCTGCTAAAGGGTTGCTTGTGAAGGGATATGGGTATATGTGTCCCTCAGACCTAAGATCACCATGGTAGCTTGCAAGCAACTCATTATACTTTAGTATCGGACCACCTAGATTTCTAATCCAGTGATAAAAGGTTTATGGGTGCATTCAAGTACTTGTGTAGTGGTGGTGGATCAAGATGGAATTGACCCCTCCAAATAGTTTGGAGTGAATAATTCATTGTGTCTCAATTTAGCAAGTCCTTGGCCAGGGTAGTTCTTATAAGGAGTCATAGAACTTGAAAAGTTGAGACACGATCTAGATAAACCAAATTAAGGTTGGCAATCAAACCTTAAGTCATCCTGAGCATTATAAGATCAAAGAGATAAATTATGTGGTAACCATATGCCAGAGGTTCTAGAGAGGTGCTCTGTATCTTCGACCTATCCGAACATTGGGTATCATTACTAGATGAGGACTTTGACTAGTACTGGAAGTATTCCAATGCTACCGGCTTAGTATTCAAATCATGGGGTCACACACCATAGGAGTTTCTATCTGATCTTAAGGCTGATCGATGATTGAGAATCATTTGACAGCATCGAAGGTCAATATGATTGACCATGTTCCAAGTGTCGACACTTGGAAAGTGTCAACACTTGGCGATTTTGCGTGAGTCGACACTTGCTGTGACGAGCAGAATTTCTAGAAAGAATTTCTGGAAGGTTTTGACTTTGAATTTTGAATTTGAATTTTGGTTTTTGGATATTTTTAGCTCCAGGCTTTCTTGGTATGATAGTCATACTTACCTTCTTTGGCTTGGACCCATTTGGTATGGCCCTTGACATTCTCCCCCAATCTCTCCTCCTTCCCTTTTCTCCCTCTCATGGCTGCCCCTGTAAATAAAGGTTATTCTATAGGGCTTTGGTTGATTTTTTTGGTTCTTTGTTTATCTTGTTGGCTGGTTACAAGGTCTCAATGCCACAAGAAGAAAGGAAGGAAAAAGGTTTGGGAGGTCATCGGGATTGGGTGTAAGAAACGTAGCATTCAAGCTAGGTCTTGGGAAGAGAGTTTCTTAGGAAGGGTTCTACCTTTCCTCCTTGTCTTTCCGAAAGTAGAAGATCGGGTCGAAGGATCCCAAAGAGCTAGCACCCCAAGGGAGTTGATCAGAGTCGAGCTATGTGAACTACCTGTAGATGCCAGACACGTGTGTGGCTCAAGAGCACCGTCCTTGGTGCACTGCCACTACATCCATCAAAGATATAACGATAAAGTATCTGTATATCTTTGAGTTTTATCTTATTGTTGATGTTTATTGCATGCTATATCATTATACTAGATCCAATTGCAGGCAAATTGGTAGATCGTTTGATCGATCTACCAAGTCTTCTGCTGTGCTTATTTTAAAATAGTTTTAAAATGCATGTTTCTGCCTTGCTGTTGCAAATTGGTATGCTTCCCTGTTTTTACCTTCAATGATATGAGAGCCAGGTTCATCATAGTATAATAATGTTAGCATGCTTTAACATCATGTTTTCTTTTAAAGTACTTGGAATGAGTGCTTCACCATGGCCGTCTGGTCATAGAAGAGAAGTAGGGCTAGAAGACCCTCTCTTCCCATTCAATGGGGTCTTCTATGGCGTGTAGGGGTGCCGCTTATGATTGACTCATGAAAAGGAAAGATAAAAGAAAATATAGATTAAAAATGTTTTAATCTTATATTATGATCTTAAAACAAATTTATATAAGATCTAAAAGTTTTATTTTGATCGGATTTGATTGAAAGTTTAGTGAAACTTTGGGTTTGAAATCACTGTTATTGCCCTGTGACAGGCCTTGAGTCGACCCTTTGAGTCAACTCATGAAGGTTGAGTGTCGACACTTGGGCTCATAAGTCGACACTTTGCCTTGAAGGTGTCGACTCATGAGCGCTTCCCAGAAAACATAGTCTTCTATTTTCTTCCTGTCTCAGTCCTTGAGTCGATCCAAGTGTCAACATCTAGTGTCGATACTTGCCTTTGGTGAGTCGACACTTGACATGAAAAGTTACAAAAATAGTGATATCAAATTTTTTTATTATTATAAAATTATTTTACATCTGTAAATTAAAATTGTTTTAATTTATTAAGCCTATTGAACTTAATTAAGAATTAAGTCACTTTGAATGACTAAAAATTCTAGGAATATAATTCAAAGATTTTAAGTCATTTCAATAAGCCTTAAGGGTCATGGGTTAGCTTCTATTAGGTCCTTAGTTGGGTTAGACCTAAGTTTAGATGCATTGGACTATGTAGAGAATCATTCTAATCAAATGTTGAGTTAGGACTTATTTTCTATAGATTTCTCTAATAGTTAGATTGATAAGTCCATAGATCTAAATGGACCTTATTTGTGGCTCAGGGGTCAGCCTGAGTCTTTAGGCAAGTCTAATCGACTTTGATGAACCAATTGGTGTCAGAGATAAGTTTGGCATCTTGATCATGGTTCTTTGGGGCTACCTCTTACCTGGCCAACTCGGTTGGTGTCAAAGGCAAGACGGTTAATGGCGGAACCCAACCCATGATCTCACTTACCTGGCCAATGTGGTCGATCAGAATTGATTAGATAGCTCACTAACTCGTGTTAACCCATATCACCCAAGGTTAATCAGTCTTGACTGGTTTTAGGTACCCATGGATCATTAGTTATGAGTAACCCTCCTTGATTGCTGATGTGGTTAGTGGGAGGTTGGTCCATGTCTTCTCATCTCTTTTTCTGTCATAATAAGATTAAACCCTCTAAATTATTAGGTCCATAAAAAGATAAAGTTATGGAGATAACTGAGTCTTAGCCTTCCATTAAGTGGGATGGTAATGGGTCCAATAGTTGGGTGTTCATCGGCAGATACAAAGATCGGGTGTTCATCGGGCTATTGGAATTGTTGTTCCTAATATGATGGCTCAATGTGACTCTCTTAATGGTGGTCAGGTGGGCCGGCCAAAGTCGGGCTTGACTATTCGTTAGTTAGAAGCATCGAATTTTGTCATGTTAATGGTTGGACCTAACCGGGGCCTTCAATAGGAGGCCCAAAGGCTGATTGAAGTGCACCTTAGGGCAAAACCTTAATACTAGAGGTTATTTGGAGAAATAATCGATTGAAGAACCTATCTTTGGACGTGCATGGGTAGGCTGGCCAAAGTCAGGCTCATGTGTTGTCTATTAGACTCTAGTACCCACTTAGGAATCAAAGTGATTCCTTGGATTGGAGTAGAGGCTACCAGTCTGAACAAAATAGTGAGAGAGGCCTTTAAACTGAAGTCCATGTCTTTAGGTTAATAATTCACTAATTAGCTTTGGTTTTTCTTTCAGATGTCTTCCAACCTATCACTCCAGTCTCTTCTCAATAATGAGAAGCTTAAGGATCCCAACTTCGATAGCTGGTATTGAAGGCTTAGGATTGTCCTAGAGCATGAACGATCTTGTATGTGATATCGGATCTGACACCTGAAACCCCTGCTCATAATGCTCGAGGTTCAATCAAAGATACTTATTAGAAGTGGCTCTCTGATAGGATTACTGTCCAATGCATAATGTTGGCAGCGATGAATGACGAGTTCAGTCACAAATTCGAAGAAGCCCAGCTAGAAATAATCCTTCAAAGGTTGAAGGAGTCTTTCAGGACACCAGACGATGTTGAGAGGTATAGGGTCTCTTATGCTATCTACAATGTGCGGATGCATGATGGGGCCTCAGTCACTGATCATGTATTGTACATGATCGAGATGATTGAGCACTTGGGCAAGCTCGGATGTCCCTTGCATGAACAGCTCAGGAAAGATGCGATTCTGAATTCCCTGCCCTCTTCCTACCTAGATTTTCTCGATCATTATATAATGAATAAGCCTATAGTTAACTATCACGGTCTGTTAGGGTTGCTGCAGACTTATGAGAAAGACCACCATCTGAACAAAGGGATGGTAAATCTAGTGGGAGGGTCTTCGGCAAGGCATCGTCCCTTTAAGAAAGGAAAAAAGAAAAGTAAAGGGAAACAGGTGCAAAATGCTTTTGGGCCAGTTAGGCCAAGAAGGAGAAGGCTAATAAGAGCCAAGAGGAGTGCTTCTTCTGCAAGAAGTGGGGACATTGGAAGAGGAACTATCCTCTTTACATTGTGTCCCTTGACCTGAATAGGTCCAAGAAGAGGAAGCAGCCAGAAGGTGCTGGACAAGGTATTTATGTTATAATACCTTGTAGTTTCTCTATCTACGATACTACTGACTGGGTATTGGATACAGGAAGTCCAATTCATATTTGCAATTCTTTGCAAGAACTTAAAGTTACTAGAAGATTCAAGGATAGTGAGAGATTCTTGAATGTGGAAAATGGAAGCCAAGTTCCAGTCCTGGCGTTGGGAATCCTCAAACTAGTTTTCTAGTCTTGTACAATCATTTTGAATAAATGTCATTATTGTCCATCTTTTATTTTAAATATCATTTCTGTAAGCCAATTGGCCATGTATGGTTATGAACTATCAATAAAGAATGACATTTGCAAAATCATTTGGAATGGTTCTATTATAATGAATGGATATATGAATAATGACATTTATGTACTATCGCGACCTATTAGTGTAATGTACACATCTAGCAAATGTCCTAAAAAAGATAATGTCAGTGATGCATACCTATAGTATTATAGGCTAGGTCATATTAACAAGAACAGGATAAACAGGTTGAAGTGCGAGGGTCTCCTCGACTTTAGTAAAAGTGGTTCACTTCTAACCTGTGAGTTATGTCTTCTTGAAAAGATGACAAAATCATCTTTTACTGGAAAAGGTGAACGAGCCAAAGAAATTCTAAGTCTGGTACATACTGATGTATGCGGACCCATGAATATTAGTGCCAGAGGTGGGTACAATTATTTTATTATATTTACAGACGATCTTTCGATGTACGGTTATGTCTTTTTGATGAGACATAAATCTGAGTCATTTGAAATGTTCAAATGATATCGTAATAAATTAAAAAAATAAACTGTAAGATGTATCAAAACCCTTCGATCAGATCAAGATGGTGAATATCTTTCTAGGGAGTTTCTGATATATCTCAAGAAGAATGGGATTCTCTTTCAGTGGACACCTCCAGGGACACCTCAATTAAATGGAGTGTCTGAAAAGAGGAATTGAACCTTGTTTGACATGGTTTGATCCATGATGGGCTTTGCTTCTCTGCCGCTATCCTTTTAAGGATATGCTCTGAAATCAGCCTGTTACCTTTTGAATAGGGCTCCGAGTAAATCCGTTAACAAAACTTGATATGAGATATGGACTGGATGTAAGCCAACACTCTCACACCTTCGGGTCTGGAGTTGCCCGGCTTATGTAAAATATTTGAAAACGGACAAACTTGAACCTACGTCTGATCGATGCCTATTTGTTGGGTATCCAAAAGAGTCCAAGGGATATTACTTCTACTTGGCTGAGGAACAAAATTGTTCGTCAGTCTTAGGGCTATCTTTTTGGAAAAAGAGTTCCTTGGTAAAGGAACTGTAGCCGCTAAGATTGAACTTAGTGAAGTTTAACAAGTAGAATAACCGACACACTTAGGGGACAACATAGAATCGGTTGTGATTAGATCACACCCAGAGCTCATATAGGAACCATTAAGGAGATCCGGTAGGGTACCGAGTCGATTGGATAGATACTACGATTTCTTGGTCTGGGATGGTGATCTTGTTGAACTCGATGAGAACAATGAGATCTGATCACCTATATGGATGCGATGCAGAGATCCGACTCTAAGAAATGGCTAGGAGCGATGCAATCCGAAATGGAATCCATGAAAATCAATAATGTATGGGCATTGGTTGATCCACCTGAAGGGATAAAATCCATTGTGTGTAAATGGATTTTCAAGAGAAAAAGGGGCACAAACGGGCAGGTGGAGACCTATAAAACCCGTCTAGTTGCCAAAGGATATCATTAACATTATGATATTGACTCTGACGATACGTTCTCTCCTGTGGCAATGCTCAAGTCTATTCGGATCATGCTTGCTTTAGCGGCACACTTTGACTATGAAATCTGGCAAATGGATATCCGAACAGCTTTCCTGAATGGTGAGCTGGAAGAGGAGGTGTATATGATACAACCTGAAGGGTTCACATCCACAGATGAGTCAAAGGTGTGCAAGCTTTAAAGGTCCATCCATGGACTGAAACAAGCATCACGGAGTTGGAACATGCGATTTGATAAGTGTATCAAACCATATGGCTTTGTTAGGAATGGAAAACCTTACATTTACAAGTGGGCTAATGGTTCTGTGATTGTGTTCCTTGTGTTGTATGTGGATGACATTCTCTTAATCGAGAATGACATCCCAGCACTACAGGGAATAAAGGTCTGTTTGTCATCTCAGTTCTCTATGAAGGACTTGAGTGAAGCCTCTTACATACTGGATATAAAGATCTATAAAGATAGATCTAAGAGGCTTCTAGGACTGTCCCAGTCTATGTACATTGATATTATGCTGAAGCGGTTCAGCAAGAAAAATTTCAAGAAAGGCTATCTCCCGATAGGCACTAGAATTGCTCTCTCCAAAGAGAATTGTGCGACAACTCCTACGAAGAGAGAGCGTATGAGCAGAATTTCATATGCTTCGGCTGTGGGTTCTATCATGATGCTATGACATGTACTAGACCAGACATGGCATACTCACTAGGCATAGTGAGCAGTAACCAGTCTGACCCAGGTGAAGCTCATTGGAAAGTGGTAAAGACCATCCTTAAGTATTTGCGAAATACTAAGGACCAATGGCTGATTTATGGAGAACCTGACTTGAAACTTGTGGGGTATGCTGACTCCAATTTCCAATCAAATAAGGATGATAGGAAGAGTGTGTCAAGATTTGTCTTCATCCTTAATGAAGGAGCGATCTACTGAAAAAGTTTCAAGCAGCCTACTGTGGCGGACTCAGTATGCAAAGCAGAGTACATTGCAGCATCGAATGCAGCAAAGGAAGCAGTATGGTTATGAAAGTTTCTTGGTGAGCTAGGAGTGGTACCTTTCCTGGATGGTTCTATTCCGGTGTAGTGTGACAGCACTGGAGCCATTGCTCAAGTCAAAGAGCCGAAGTCTCATCACCGCACAAAGCACATTCTACGGTGCTATCACCTTGTGCAAGAGATCGTGGAATGAGATGACATTGACCTTCAGAAGATTGATAGAAAGGAGAACCTGGCTGACCCCTTCATTAAAGCCATCGAAATTCAAGAGTTTGACAGTTGTAAATAGAAAATGGGAATGAGATTCTGTACCGATTGGCTTTAGTCCAAGTAGGAGTTGTTGGAAATTGTGTCCCAAAGTCAATCATCTAGGCTGTAGATAGTTGTACCATTTTATAATTATATATGAATTTTTAATGAATAAAAGTTATTCTTTTAGCTGTTCATCATATTTACATTTTTTTGAAATGAACTCTTGTATGATGGAGTCCTTAGAACTACATTATTTGATATAGAGAGGATATATCAAGTAGTTCTTAAACTGGTTCACAACCAAATGATACATTATTATAGGACGATAATGATCAAGTGTAGGTTGTTGTATGTCACATTTGTTGGTTGTCCTTAACCAAGGAGTGTAGAGACACTGGTATAACATGCAAGTGAAATGTGTGACATCTCACTGAATGTGACCATCTGTGGAGCTCCCTTCTGCCAAAGGGTTGCTCGCGAAGGGATATGGATATATGTGTCCCTCAGACCTGAGGTCACCATGGTAGCTTGCAAGCAACTCACTGTACTTTGGTGTCGGACCATCTATATTTCTAATCTAGTGACAGAAGGTTTCTAGGTGCAGTTAAGTACTTGTGGAGTGCTAGTGGATCAAGATGGAATTGACCCCTTCAAATAGTTTGGAGTGAATGACTCATTGTGTCTCAATTTAGCAAATCCTTGGTCAGGGTAGTTCTTGTGAGGAGTCACAGAACGTAAAAAGTTGAGACACGATCTGGATAAACCAAATTAGGGTTAGCAGTCGAATATTAGGTCATTATGAGCATTATGAGGTCAAAGGGATGAATTATGCGGTGACCATATGCCAGAGGTTCTATAGAGGTGCTTTGCATCTTCGACGTATTCGGATGTCGGGTATCATTTCTAGATGAGGACTTTGATTGGTACTAGAAGTGTTCCGGTGCTACTGGCTTGGTGTTCGAGCCTATGGGGTCACACACTATAGGGGTTTCTATCGATCTTAAGGCTGATCGACGATCAAGAATCGTTTGACATCACCGAAGGTCAATATGATTGACCATGTTCCAAGTATCGATACTTGCTTGAGTCGACACTTGGAAAGTGTCGACACTTGGTGCACTTGGCGATTTTGCATGAGTCGATACTTGCTATGACAAGCAGAATTTCTGGGAAGAATTTTTGGAAGGTTTTAACTTCAAATTTTAAATTCAAATTTCGATTTTTGGGCATTTTTGGCTCCAAGCTTTCTTGGTATGATGATCATACTTACCTTCTTTGGTTTGAACCCATTTGGTATAGCCCTTGACCTTCTCCCCCAATCTCTCCTCCTTCCCTTTTCTCCCTCTCATGGCTACCCCTATAAATAAAGGTTATTCTATAAGGCTTTGGCTAATTTTTTTGGTTCTTTGTTTGTCTTGTTGGCTAGTTACAAGGTCTCCAGGCTACAAGAAGAAAGAAGGGAAAAGGGTTTGTGAGGTCTTTGGGATTGGGTATGAGAAACCTAGCATTCAAGCTAGGTCTTGGGAAGAGAGTTTCTTAGGAATGGTTCCACCTATCCTCCTTGTCTTTCTGAAAGTAGAAGATCGGGCCGAAGGATCCCAAAGAGCTAGCACTCTAAGGGAGTTGATCAGAGTCGAGCTCCGGTGTGAACTACCTGTAGAGGCCAAACACGTATGTGACTCAAGAGCACCATCCTTGGAGCACCGCCACTGTATCCATCAAAGGTATAACAGTAAGATATCTTTATATATTTGAGTTTTATCTTATTTTTGATGTTTATTGCATGCTATATCATTATACTAGATCCTGTTGCAGGCAGATTGGTAGATCGTTTGATCGATCTACCAAGTCTTTCGCTATGCTTGTTTTAAAATAGTTTTAAAATACATGTTTCTGCCTTGTTATTGTATATTGGTATGCTTCCCTGTTTTTACCTTCAGTCTCACCAGTGACCGTACGGGGAGTAGTGTGGTAGGCCCGCAACATGCTGGGTAGCTCATTTACCATCGGCCCTTGACTTCATCCAGCTTTGTACGGAGCCCTTGTAGGATAGTGTGGTTTGTCACTTTGGCCTCCCCATTTGTTTGAGGATGAGCCATCGAAGTGAAGCGATGGTGGATGCCAAGATCGGAGCAAAATTCTTCGAAGGCCCAGTTATCGAACTGCTTCCCGTTGCTGGTGATAATTGTGTGCAGGAGGTCGTATCTACAGATTATGGATTTCTAGAAGAAAGACTGGACCTTCGCCTTTATTATCCGTGCTAGAGGTTCGGCCTCAACCCACTTGGTGAAGTAGTCAATGGCGACAATCAGAAATCTCTATTGGCTGGATGCTGCAGGGAAGGGGCCTAGGATGTCCATTCCCCATTGGGCAAATAGCCACGGGGCTGATAGCTGGGAGATAAGGGCTACCGACTATCACTGGATGCATGCGTGAAGCTTGCACTTGTCGCATTTCTTCACAAAATCAGTTGCGTCTTCCTGCATGGTTTCCTAGAAGTATCTCTGCTGGATTGCCTTGTGGGCTAAGGCCCTGCCCCCCACATGGTTGCCACAGATGCCTTCGTGTATCTCCTGGAGCATGTAAGCAGCTTCCAAAGGCTTCAAGTACTTCAGCTGGGGGTAGGAGTAGGACCTCCGGTAGAGCTACCCATCCAAAATCATATAACATGCGGCCTTCTTCTTGAGAAGGCTGACCTCCTTTCGGTCCTCTGGCAGGATGCCAGTGGTGATGTACTTGATGTAGGGATCCATCCAGCTGGCATCATTGGAGACTTGCTGGACCTCGGCCACAGTTTTGCAGTTGGGGGCCTCAAGATATTTGACAAAAGCGCGCCCTAACAAGGTCTTCGGCGGGGTGGCCAGCCTGAAAAGGATGTCGACCCGGGCATTCTCTACCCGCGGGATATGGAAGATGTCGAAGCGCTGGAAGGTCGACACATGAGAGCATACCCGATCTAGGTACTTCACCATCATGGGGTCCCGTGCTTCGTACTCACCAAAGACTTGGCCCATTATTAGCTGTGAATCAGTGAAGACCCTTAGCCTCTTGACACCTAGTTTGCGGGATACCTTCAACCTCGCAAGGAGCGCTTCATATTTTGCCTGGTTGTTGTCGCCTTGAAGAGGAAACACAGTGCACATTTCACAACAACCCTATCAGGGCTGGCAAGGATGAGGCCAGCTCTGCTTCCTCCGGCATTGGACGTGCCATCCATGTGGAGTATCCACGTCTCCTCCGTCGGGGTTGGGTCCTGCCTGAGCTTGGCCTATTGGTCTGCCTCCTCTGAACCTCCCTCGGCCCAGGTGTATTCCACCATAAAATCGACTATAACCTAGGCCTTCTGCACCTGCTGTGAGCGATAGGTGATGTCGAATTCACTGAGCTTCAATGCCCACTTGGCCAAGCGCCCAGAAGTGTCGAGATGGCTTAGGATAGCCTTCATGGGCTGATCAGTAAGGATGACGTATTAGTGCAAAAATAATTTTCTCTTGTCGGGTGTACCTGGTTTCGGTGTCACGAAGTAGCTTGCTGGTATAGTAGACTAGCCGCTGAGAGCCATCCTTATTATCATGAACCAGCATGGAGTTGACTACCCCTTGTGAGATTGCTAGGTACAGGAGGAGCTCTTCTCCAGGCTCCAGCCTGGATGGTAGTGGTGGTGAAGCAAGGAGCTTCTTCAACCCCTTGAATGCTTTTTGGCATTCCTCCATCCAAGTGAAGTCATTCATCTTCCGAAGGACCTTGAAGAATGGCTGGCAATGCTCGGCAGAGCATGAGATAAAGCAGCTCAAGGCTGCAATGCGCCCGGTCAAATGCTGGACTCCTTATTAGAGACGGGACGCCTCATGTTTGTGATCGCTTGGATCTTTTCGGGGTTAGCCTCTATCCCCCTCTGGGTCACCATGAACCCCAAGAACTTTCTCGCCACCACATTGAAAGTGCACTTGGTGGGGTTCAGCTTTATTTAATAGCGATAGAGGTTATCAAAAGCCTCTGCCAAGTTGACGATATGGTCCTCCTCCGGGTCGCTCATGACAAGCATGTCATCCACCTGTACTTGCATGTTATGGCTGATCTGGTTCTTGAAGACCGTGCTGACCAAGTGCGGTAGGTGGCCCCTACATTTTTAAGATAGAACGGCATCATCTTGTAACAATATGTATCTCGGTCGGTCACAAACATTGTGCACTCTTCATCCTCTGGATGCGTGCAGATCTGGTTATATCCGAAGAACGCATCCATGAAGCTGAGGTACTTGTGGCCTGAAGTCGCATCCACCAGCTGGTCAATCTTGGGAAGGGAGAAATTGTCCTTTGGGCATGCCTTGTTGAGGTCAGTGTAGTCTATATAGATCCTCCATTTTTCAGAGGCTTTCCTGACCATCACCATGTTAGCAAGCCAGTCAGAATACCGTACCTCTTGGATGAAGCTCGTCGTGAGGAGTTTATTGACCTCCTCGTTGATGGCTTTCTGTCATTCCGGGATGAAGCTCCTTTTCTTCTGTCGAATCGGGTGATGATTGGGGTCGACATTCAGCCTGTGAGTTATCACCTCCAGTGGGATACCAAGCATGTCAACGACGGTCCAGGCAAAAACATCCATATTGGCCCGTAGGACGCCGAGCATATGGGTTCTTTCCTCCTGAGTCAACAAGGCCCCCACCTGTATCATCCTCGAGGGATCTTCCCATAAAGGAGAAGATATCAAGGGTTCGATCAGCCCGCTCTTCGGTTCTGGCACCACTGGATCGGGCAGGTCTATGGTAGGGTTGGAATATGCTCCTCTTAGGCCTGGGACGGTCTGCCAACAGCACTGCATCAGCTATCGGGACCCTCTCATCTCTCCCGTCCCCCATAGGGTCGGGAACTGGACAAGGAGGCATTTCATGGAAATGGTGGCATCGAGCAGATTGAGTCCCGGGCATCCCAGGATGGCATTGTAGGTGAGGGGAGCTTTACAACAGTGAAGGTCACCAGCACGGTGATTTGCTGGGATGGTGTCTCAGTGATTATTGGGAGCATAATTTCTTCCTCGACTCTGACCGAGTCTCTAGTGAAGCCTACCAGAGACGTGAACACCGGCCTTATTTGGTCGGTGGATAAATTCATCCTTGTGAAAGTATCGTAAAAAAGATGTCCGAGGAGCTCTCACTATTTACCATGATTCTTTTTACAGGATGTTTGGTTATTATCATTTCAACAATGACACGTCATTGTTTGGGTTGTCTACCCCAACTGACCCTTCTCCCATGCAGGGGAGTACATTATTACTCCCCTCTAACCCCCTAGCCCTCTTCGGGGATTTTCCTGCCCCCTGGGATATCATCCTACCGGTTTCTCGGTGGGACAGTTGTTGATAGCAACGAGCCGATGCCTTTTAGTCTGGGCTGCAGGAGGCACTCCCCTCCCCATGTATTGGCCAAGGTAGCCGCGCTTGATCAGCTCTTTGATCTCCCTCTTCAGGTGGTGCCATTTCTCTGTGTCATGGCCATAGTCCCGATGGAAATGGCTATAGTGGGATTTGTCCCGTCCAGCATACGACTTCAGTGGTGGGGGTCGATGCAGGAAACGCTCACCCTTGATCTCCATCAAGATCTTCACTCTAGGGACGAGGAGAGGAGTGAAACGTTCTTCGCTAGTAGGGTTAGCCTTGGGCCTTGGTTCCAGTCACGGGGCCTGCACCATCCTCTGGATCGGGTGGCCGGAGGTCTCCCGATGGCCTGCCTTTTCGGGGGCCTCCCGTCTAGCTCCCTCCTAGCATGATCCGCCTCCTCGGCGTGGATATACTTTTATGCCCGTAGGAAGAACTCTGAATACATCTTTGGGGGCTTCTTATCGAGGGAGTAGGTGAAGCAGGAGGTCCGCAACCCCCTCTTCAAGACTAGCATGGTGATAGACTCGTCGAGGTTGTAGATCTCTAGGACGACGGTATTGAACCGGGATACATAGTCCTAGAGGAGTTCCTGGTCCTGCTATCGGATCGAGAAGGGGCTATCGACCTCATGCGGTACCTTTCTGCAAGCATCGAAGTATGCCACAAACTTTCTCTCCAGCTGAAGGAAAGAGTCTATGCTCTTAGGTTGGAGTCTAGAAAACCAGACTCGAGCGGCCTTTCGCAGAGTGACCGGGAAGGCGATGTAAAGGAGGGCATTGGTGGCCCCCTGGACCCTCATGAGGGCCTTGTAGCTTTCCAGGTGGTCCAGGGGATCGGTTGTCCCATCGTAAGGGTCAACATGTGGCATACAGAACCTGCTAGGGATCGGCTCCTCTTGGACTTTCTTCGAAAAGGGTGGATGGGTATCGTAACCCGTTGGCTCACTAAAGGAGCCCTGAACTTCTGCAAACCAGTGGGCTAGATCCACCAGCTTGCGTTCATGCTCCTCGAGGCATCTTTTCGCTTGGCGGCAGATGGCCTCGTCAGTCGACCCCTCAATGGAGGATGCCGGGGGCGAGGGAGGGTCGGAGCAGAGGAACTCATGCCTGAGTTCCCAGCTCGCCGGTGCTACTGGCACAAGGATGCACAGTGGTCCGAGGTCGGGGAGCGGCTCCCTCGGTTGGTCGGATCACGTTGTGGTCGTTTGCCGCCCACCTGGTGGGCCTCCTTAAGGGGGGATGCTACATGCAATGGCCCCTCCCGGAAGGACTGCAAGCTAGTGCGGGGATCGGCTGCATGAGCTACCAGAGTCCCTAGCTGCTATTGTGTTTCCAAGGAGCGATGCTTCTGGTGGAGCTGATGCACCACCACAGCTAGGAGCTGGACCTAGTGGACGAGTGCGGTGTACTAGGGGTCCGTCGAAGGTGGCTACGACAGAGCAGGATGCTCCCCCTCTGGACATTGGTCACCGCGGCAAGGGGGGTCCCCCGCTTGACTGGCGGGGGCTTCACGAGCTCACGTAGTCACCATCGAACTGTGGGTGTCCGCACGGTCTTCCTTACTATGAGAGGGATGATGCTTTCTTCCGGCTGCAATCTCTCCCCCTACCTGGGGTGCCAATCTGTTGCTGCCAAGATCGTCATGGCCCGTAGCTCTAACATATTGGGTTCCCACTGGGTGCTTGGCTCCCCACCTCACGGTCGATTCACTCACTCGACTTGGGGGTCCTGCAAGACAGAGAAAACCTTGGGCTGGAGATTCTGGTGAAGGTACTCTGATGATCAAGTCAGTGGAATGATCGAGGAAAACAAAAACCTTTGTAGCGGAGAGCTTGGGGGACTCTCCACGTTGAGAGGGTGATAAGAGAAAAGATAATGCTCAAACGAAAGAGTCTCTATTATTTTTTCCTTGCTTACATTTACTTACCTTTTCATGTGGGTCTTATATAGATGAGTGGCTTCTTGTTGGCTTTCAGGTTCTCTTCTTCAAATGAGGCTTTCCGTTGCCTGCTGTCGCCTCTCTGTCGGGCCGATTTTGTGCCTGAGCCTTCAGACATAATGGGATGTTGCCATTTTGAAGGAGGCCATCCGCGTACCGCAGGGGCTAGGGCCCTAGGGTCTAGGCGCTCTATCATGGAAGTCATAGTCTCCCAGTCATGCAGTTGTCGACGTGTTGGCACACCGTAAGGCTGGGAGCCTGGTGTCATCCGGATTGTGCAGATCGTGCGCACGGCACGCCGCAGGGGGCTTACGCCCATGGCAGGGCATGCAACACCTCTCGGAGGCTCTGCGTGATCAGGTATTCCCTCATCTTCATTTCGAATTCCGGCCTCTCCCCCTCTTTACACCTTTGGCGGGAACCCACGATCTTGATGGTAGGAGGGTCTGCTTCGAAGGGATGGACTCGACCTCGACCGAGAGCTAACCTTAGATGGGGGGCCCCCAAATGAGCCCTACCTCGGCTAGGAGCTGACCTCGGATGGGGTGGTCCGTTCTGGAAGCATGAGCTCGGCTTCGACCGAGAGCTGTCCTGAGCCGGAGGGCTCGCCTTGGAGGGATGGACTCGACCTCGACCGGGAGCTGACCTCAAACAGGGGGCCCGCCCAATGAGCCCTACCTCGACTGGAAGCTGACCTCGGTAGGGTGGTCCTCTTCAGCTCTTCGTCATGTAGCCTTGCCTAGGTGGTGGATCTCTTGCCGTCGTGGCCGTCCACAGGCTCCACATCAGCGGATGTCACCATATTAGGGACCAACTGTGCCGAGCATAGGTTGTACCATCGTAGCAAGTCTGCCATCACTGGAAGCATGGAAATCCTAAAACCCTCATTCATTGACTCCTCGTGAAGGGTGACTCTTGTCACTGTCCCCTCTGTGATCCGTTCATTCTTTCTTGGAACCTCAAGGCGAATGCCCGTTGCAAGGACAAATTTCTCCCCTAATTCAAGGACTTTCTCCTCCATCAGAATGGAGGTCATCGTTTCAGGTATCAAGCTTGGCTCCTCCGCTCCCATGATCATTAGGCATCAAATGTAAGAGCAAAAGGAAGGGAAAATGAAGGATAGGAAGACCCACCGTAGATAGTTGCTGGTATGCCTCTCTAACCGGTTGGAAGCTCCTCTCCTTTTTTCTGTTGCCTTACCACTTGGATGCCACGAGAATGCGAGGAGCCTAACCGGCCCCCATATGCTTGTATATATATCAGTCGAAAGGACCTGCCCATTCCTCAAAGAAGGGGTGCCAATTTCAACTTGGACGATCGATGCACACCATGTCGATTCAACATTAAAGGCACCATTCCAGGGGGCGCGTCGTAACATCCCAAATGATCGGCTCATCGTAATAACTTTTGAAAATATGGTCGCTTTGAATGATGTTGCCTCCCAAGAAATCGTGCTAGGTCCCTGCACGGATCCTGACGAATTGCCTCTCCTAGTGCAACCTTGCCATCTCTGAAATGAGCTACCTTGTCCAACATAGCCTTACCATTTTTGCTATAAGTTCCATGACCAATGCAGTCTCGCCATTTTTACCACAAGCTACCTCATCCAGTGCAACCTCACCATCTTTGCTACAAGCTATCTTGCTTAGTGCAGCCGTGCCACGTTGACCACAAACTTCTAGCTTTGCCCTAGTAGTGGCAGGCTCTCGTGCCTTGCTGGACTAGGAAAATCTCTACTTCTTTCACCTATGATTATGGAGGCCAGACCACTTGGCAAAGAAGTGAGGGGCATCTGATACGTCAGGGTCCGGTGGTCTAGCGTAGCAATTAGGCTCCAACCCTCTCTAGATACCTGTCAGCTAGCTCAAGTAATGATATTACCTTCCAACGCCTCACAACATGAACTCAGAGGTATATACCCACCAATCTCCTACATGCATGTCAACTATTACCGGCTTGCTCAATCCACTTGTTCGTGCATGCTCCCTATGCAATAGTCATTAATGGTTCATCACCTAAGTAATGCCCTGTCGCAGGAACGTGCTATGCCAACCACCACTCCTTGTCTCACTTACCATAGCATGATCTCCCACTTCGAGCATGCCTGCAGTAGCCAGAACATGCAAGCCATCATCTCTTGTTCTTAGGTATCAGGTATACATTTATAATTTGGTTCTTAGAAATTCTCCAGGTAAGACCATAAGGCCAAAGTCGAATAGGGATATGGTAAGGATACAAGAAGAACAAGGAAAGATGATGGAGATAGAACCAAGAGCTCATTTTTCTTGAGAGCCACCTCCTTCCATCATAAAGGAATCCTCTTCTTACTCTTCCATTCATGCATACCTTGAGCTCCTTAGATTTTTTCTTCCATAAACTTGTCTTTTGAGTGAGATTCCACGTGCTATTTATGCACACTTTCCATTTTCTTTGAAGTACCTCAGCCTCCATGATTCCACTCATCTATGTGCCATCCCTTGGAAAGCAGGACTCAAATGTACTGAGATCCCCTTCTTTCATAGATTTTGTTTCATCCCTTTCTGTATCTCTCCTTCGCCTTTTCTCCTGCTCCTCTCTCACCTTACTCCAAGCCCAGAGGGGACTCCAATCTTTCTCTGTTTACCTTTTCAGGAGACTTAGGCATCGGAGGATCCATCACAGGAAACTCATCCCTAGTATATTGGATTTTCTAGTCTAATCTGTCTTGCAGGACCGATTCCTAGTGATAGAACCCTACGAGACATCCTAGCTCCTTGTCAGCATCCACTCCTGTTCTAGCCTTGTCTGAGCTGAGCCCAAGTCAGCACCATCTTCCGATGATCCGCAACAATATCTATATTTTATATTTATTTATCTAACAAATATAAATACAGATATAGATATTAGTTGAATGTGAAAATTCATATTTATATTTGTTTTAAATGGATACATAGATAAATCAGATATAGATATATTTATATTTATTTTATCTAACAAATATAAATATGGATATAGATATTAGTTGAATGTAAAAATTCATATTTATATTTATTTTAAATGGATATGGAGATAAATCAGATATCGAAAGTATTAATATAAATACATATATAAATATGATAATTAAACTTTATGATTATATAATTAAAGATATTATTAAATGGATAATAAATCAAGTTAATAACATATTATATAGTTCTCTATTTTTTTAAAAGGTTAACTAGTGTTATATAAAATTAGATAAGGTTATAGATAGAATCAGATATTCAGGTATAGACTAGATAGTTGTCTATTTATATTCATATTATTTTTTTTATAAATATAGATATAAATATGTTATTTAAATATTTATCCATATCTAGATAGATTTGAATATAAAAATAAATTTAATTAGATATTATCTATATTATTTTTATTCCTATCTAGCCAAGCTTAGGCCATTTTTTTATGGATGGTTGAAACAGGGTCAATTCATTGCATGATTGAACCCTTGTCTCTTGCCTAAAGTGGCAAGAAGTGTTAATAATTGATTGTTGGAATTTGATATGTTTGATGTGCGGTTGGGCACGAGTCGATTGGATTATAGGATGTTATACTTTGCAAAGAAAACCGATGATCCTCGGAAAATGTGCTTAACCAGTGCCTTTGAAGAAGGTTAACTAGGTAACTAAATGGAGAAGGTAAAAAAAAGAAAAAGAAAAAGCAAAATAAAAGAACTTAGAAGCACACGTTAATAACCTAAATTGCAAATCATATCCCATCCATCCTGTATCTTGCAATTATCTTCGCTCGTTCAGCTTAAATTACTTTATTATCACGAAATATTAATATATTAAATATCAATTTATCATTATCATAATGTATATAAAATATAACATATATTTATTTCAAATAGTTTTTACAAAAATATATTATATAATAATTACAATTACAATAATAATATTATAATACTTTAACTACTATTGTTATGATTATGTATGCTAATACAATAATTATTATGTCATAATGATTCTCAAAGTATCCTTTATAGTAATAATGATATTCCAATATTTATATTATAATGATTTTATAGAATTATTTATATTATAATAACCTAGCTATTTAGCGTCGGATTTAGGTCGCCATGCGCATTCCTCTCAGTTAATTTTTCTAGCTCCGGCTTCGCTTTGCGGCTCGAGAGCGAGCGACCGAGAGAGAGAGAGAGAGCGAGAGATGGGATCTCATCCCACCGCTGTAGGCGTGGGTTGGTGGGTGTTAGGGCTGGCGCTGGCGTCGGCGTCGTGGTGTCTTGCCGTGGAAGTGGATGGAGGAGGAGGAGGAGGAGGAGGAGGAGGGGAGAAAGGGCGGTTGCTGCTGGGATTCAGGGAGACACAGGGGAACGCTTCCTTTGAGTGCTCTCCCTCCGGCCCCTGCCTCCCCTGTCAGTACTCAGAAAAGGTAAAAACAAAAGACTCGAGCAGTTCTAATTGATGACTTAGCCATATAGGAGTTAGGACAAGCAGTGGCTGGTAATGTAATAAAACAACAAGAGTCCTTCAGAGAGAGTTGATAGATACTTTCTACTGCTATATCGCAATGTCTCGCAATGGCAAGAAATAGTGTCAAGTTTGTCAAGTTCTCTCGTTTGAATATCCGTGTTCTTCCGAATTTTTATGGTTTGGCCTCAAGCTTGGAATTCTGGAAAATTGTCTTCAAGTTTGTGCTCAATTTACCCCTGGTTCTACCTATTATTCGATAATCTGGATAAGCAACTAGCTGAAACTGAAGCGCTCCATTTTCTGAGAGGTGGTGTGAATTCATCACTGCAGTCACATTAGGGCCCAGATTTCTTTTTAAAGATCAGAAACATGGGAAAGAGTGGACGAGTGGATGACATTTTGATCAAATTAGCAAGTGGAATTTATAGGCAGCAAATGCAGTTTTTACCAAAGCATTGTTGTGAACACTGATGGGAGTTGAGGCTTTGTGAATTGAATCTCAAAGATGCTTGGTTTAAGTTTAGGATTAAATTTTAGAAAATAGGCAATTATGTGCTTCTAATAGATTACAAGATTGGAATTCGGAGTGGCTGCTCAAGCCCGAGGACCTTGTATGGTAGAAAACATGTTGACTGAGCATGTTCTAGAAGGAAAAGAAGAGAAAAGGTGACACATAACTCTTATGACTTCTTATTGTAGTACTTCTTTTAATCTCTTGATGGTAGTATTGCAGATGTTGGGGCATGCAGCAGAAGCATTTGGTTTTCATGGAAGGGAATCAGTTTGGATGCAAAATTTAAATCTACTAGTCATCGAAAATACGTGAGTGTGTGGGTGGAGATGATTAAGTAAACGAAAAAAAAGCTAAAGCATAAAATAAAGAGATGTATGGTTAATGAGGCCATATATTGCTCTATTCGAAATAAGAAACTTACAGATTTATGATTTTTGAACTTATAGTTCCTTAATTTGAGTTGAGTCGAGTTGAAATTGACACCATGAGCCTCCATATATAAAGACTTAGAAGATTCTTGAAGACTTACTATCAATGGCTGACCACCCACGTGTTTACGGAAAGCATTTTTGATAGGCTTTAAAATATGCTGGAGGAGCTTCCATATTCCTAGCAACTTTCCAACACCCAGTGATACTAACCTCATAAATGTGAATTAGAATTTCTAACATTCACCCATGCCATTTATTATCCTTGTTGAATGTGGAAGATTCCTAGTCGTTTCCAGTAAGATTTTCAAGTATGTTATTAAGCTTCCTGCATGTCTTCCATGAGTAGTTCTTCAAGGTAAATTTGATTTGTAATGAATTTATGTAGCTAGATGGTGTCGAATTTTAAATATTGAATTGAACTTGTACAAAGAGAAGCTTTTCTAGGATACTGATTATAGATAAAAACCATATTGTTCATTGTTTGCACCTTGAATTTCTTTAGGAAGTTTCTCTTTTAGTATCCTTCATGCAATCTTTATGATAGTTATGTTCTTATGTGTTATTACATGGTTCTAATGAGGGCTTTGCTGTACCATCAGCTACTTCTTGATCTCTTTTGCTATTACTTTTCATCCGTATTTTGGTAGGTGATGCTTCATCTCCTGTATATTCTCATTTTAAAATATATCTGAAGGATATCCTAATTATATTTTTTTTGTTTTTCATTTACTTTGAATGTGGAAATAGCTTGCTAGCTATTCAGACTTTTATATTCTTTGTCAAAACATGCTATTTGTTTCATCATCTTCTTCTTCAAATAGTAGAGAGATATAATAAAAACATTTGGGATGCCATGAATATCATCCTTCATTTTCAATTAGCCTCTAAGTATACATTGTAAAAACGTATTTGCAATAGCTATGAACAAGAATCCAAGATTCTGCGGTCATAAAAAATGGGTTAATCTCCATTATCATTTCACTAGGGTTTGGTTGACAAAGGAGAAATTTTCTAGAGCCTGGAGCTTGTTGTCAACATAAATAAACAATATCCAGATATCATCATGAAGCATCCGTAATAGAAAAGTTTGGCATTTCAGACAACTTATTGAATTAGAAAATTAAGGAGGATAAAGGTTAATTTATAATTCAAAAAAGACTAATGAAGTTTTTACCAGTAGAGTAGGTGGATGTCCAATGATCCTTTCCTTTGCTGGTTTTATATTGTAACTTTTTTGAAAAAGTGGAGCACCAGTATACTTGGAAGGACTTTAAAGTCCACCTCCTATATTTAAAGGTGGGAGAGAATGCCATTGTAATGCAAGACATGAAAATTCCTTCTAAAAACGTAATGTTGTACCTCTTGTATCAGCTTCCTTCTATCCTTTACAAAGCCTATTCTGGCATGGCAATATTTCATATTAATTAAAAAAGTCCGCTTCTTCTTTAACAAAGTTTTCATTTTGTTCAATTCTTTATTTCCAATGCTGCTCATATGTTTTTCAGATATGTCATATGCTTAAATTTTTAAAATCTATGAATTCGTTCTTTAGTGCTGTTATCTCTGTGCTTTTTTCTCTTGAAGGACATCATCTTTATTGACTGTTGCCTAACATATGTCATTCTGATGATGGTTATGCACTGCTGTCTGTTGGGGAACGGCGCTCAGTTTCCAAAAGAATGATGTATTCTTTTAGAAAAACTAACAGAGGATACTTCAAAAGCATGATCTTTGGTTAAACATGGCTGAAATGGGAAGAGCTGATTGAGCCCAAGAACATAGAATGCTACTCTTTTTTTTGTTGGTGGAGAGGGGGGAGGTGGGGTGGTGGGGTTGTTCAGTCTAAAGCATAATTTTAATGAAGATTGTGGGGGATTTCTTGGACTGACTGAGTTTTCCTTGGATGTTTTCTCACTATAGATGAAGCATGATTTATGGCTTACTTTCCACTATGGTGGTCTCTTGTGTCATCTTGGTGCTCCTGATCTAACTTTAACAAATATAAGGCTCTCTTATGAAGACACCACTGGTGTCTAATTAGGATTGAGGTTGATGGGGAAGTTAAACGATGTGATTGGTTGGATGGACTCAAAAGGCTTCCTGTGGCCTGCAATTTTATGAAGTTTTATAGGGCATGCTAAGAGGGATTTCAATGCCATGCTAAATAGGATTGTTAGAGAAGATGTACAGAGGGAGAGCTTTCACACTAGTAGATGAATCAATGCATGGGTGGATGCTGAGGCTTTTAGTTTCAATTGGTTCTTTCTTTTGCTTTTGGGATGTTAATTGATTATTTCAAGCTGAGTTGGTTTTTGAACTCTTTATCTATTTATATTGATAAAAAATAATTAGATTAAGCACAAACATAACATTACATAAACCTTGATTTGTTTTTGGATTCTTAGTTTCTGTCAATGAAATTTCCTTTTGTTTTGTTTTTATTTATAGCACCATAGCAAATTGGCTATCTGTTAAGTATTAATACATTATAAACCAATATTCAATGTCTATAAATGTTTGAGGAACCATTTTTTCTCTTGCTTGATGACTAATATAATCTCTTCAACCTATTATCTATCAATTTTTTGGTTATTTCTTAATGTTATATATCTTCATTCATCTATATTATATGCCTTCACATGCAATGCGTATACTGCTTGTCTATATGGCAATCCTCTCCATATGTTCCTACAGTTTCATGCCATTTATCTCTTTGTTTTTGTATCCCTGGAACATGGCTATGTACCACAATTTTGTACACAATAGGGACTTGTGGATGGCTAGGCCTATCAGCCATTTAATTGGACTAAATAATGAAATACTAAACAGAGAGGGAAAACTGAATCTGATATGTGATCACTCAACATCAACCTTAGTCTCGGTTCCCTAGTGGCAGCAAAGGGAAGGGGGATCACTTCAATCCATTTTTTAGCCAGCTTTCCTCTCTTGGTCTTGTCTGGTCAGGGTTAATGTGGAAAAACCCTATTAAATCAGTTTATTCAGCTGGATCATTTATCATCTGGGATAAAGGAAGGGGAAAGGGGCTCCAGAAGAGTTGTCAGATCACCTTACTTTGTACCCACTTAGTCTGGTTAACCAGATAAAGCTGGGTACCACTACTTGCTCAAAAAGGTAGAATAAGTTTATCCTGGTTTGTCCCTTACTATTTGCCTGAAACTTTTACAGCTCAATCCAATTTACCCAGTTTTCCTATTCCTGGATCAATATGGTTTCAACAGCTAAATACTAGTAACTACTCTTTTGATGTGAGATGTTACAAAAGTGCTAAGTATAAGGTATTTGAAATAAATTAAGAATTTTTAGCATGAGTCATGACATAGAGAGTGAAAACTCAAACTTTCTGTGAAGATTGAGAATTCTTAACAAATAGAGCAGACAGAATGAAAAGGGATTATACAAAAAAAATGACATATTTGCATAGGGATATCAAAAAATATACATTCTTGATAGATTATAAAGGTAAGAAATATAAACATTTTTAATAGATTTATAAAGGTTGTAGGAAGCCCATACTTTTTGTATACTGTGATGTTGGAAGATGTACATAACTTGCACAAGTATGCCTGCATTACGCAGAACATGTTAGTGGGGAAGGTTTTCTCTTTTTCTTTTTTTTTTCCCGTTTTCTTTGTGCCAAGTTATTGTAATTATCATGCTAGATTATTAAAATGTTTGAAATAGTTATCATTACATTAAGTATTGGTTTCAAGGTGCACTTTCTGTTTCCACGATGACCATTTCTTGTTAGTGTGTGATAGATTGTTATTATAATCCAGAATAGTCAATGTAATTCGAGATTGGACTTCGGTACTGATGCATGGGAGTGCTAAACTTATTAAATATCAGTTCTACTGATGAAGGTTGCAGAAATCTCAGTTCTCACTGATTTGCTCTTTTTCTGGCAGGCAACACTTTTCATTTCATTATGAAGCATTAAACTGCCTATTCACATTATTTTGATGATGACTAGCATTCATGCCTATATACAAATTCATGACATCCTGCTTCATGTTGATATATATGACATCATTTTTGTAAGCTTCAGGCTGATTTGATAAGTGCTATGACAGATATGGATCAGTTGAGTTGATCAATTACAGATGAAAGCCATTCAAATTGCCCATAAATTATATATTTCTCATAATTGTGTGATAGGACTTCTGATTATTTTCTCACATTTGGAAAACTAAAAAAAATATCCTGATAATTGAAATTTCTAACTACTTTAGTTTTGAAACTAGAAATATCTTTGATTCCAGTGAAGAGTTATGAATGTTGTTCAAACTTCTATGCAAGTTAACTTTAAAGAATGTTTTTATCGATATGTTCTTTAATTGCTTTGTGACATAGAGTTACAATATTTAATGATTTCAATGTATTTTGCTTACATGAATTTTACATTGTTTCACTGTAGAATGATGAGAAGTATCGTTGCAGTGAAACTGGCTATCGTGTGCCATTAAAATGTGCGGAAATACAAGATGGTGTGAAGGATGAAACTAATAAAATCCAAAGAAGGCTGTCCTCTCTTCAAGAGCATAGCAAAACAGTGCAAAAAAAGCTGCTTACTGTAATAAGCAATTACAAATGGAGAAAGTTGTTGCATGATTCATCCACAATAGAAGGTGGGAAACGGAGTTACATCACCTATAGGAGCTGTGTTCCAGTTGATGATGAAGAAAAGTTGTCAGTCCTTGGTTTTGAGGTATGCAAATTACACTGTGCACTCAAAACTTAATGATTATTAGGCATCTGTGCCTGCATGTCCTTTCTTGCATGTGTTTAGGTTCAGGGAAGTGCTTATTTATGCACCTTGTCCCATTGTACTTTCTTGTTGTCCATGTCCAAGTTTTCTTGTAATTTTGTGCACTGATAGTCCATGATTAGTATATTTATGATCTCAAGTTCAATTGCTTGCCATGTCTCGTTTTCTCTATTGTAGTTCTCCTGAGCAGGAATCAAAGGATTCATAGAGTGATGAATAGCCCTGTTAAATGAAGATAATAAAGCTACAATAATGAGTACAATGACAATTCTAAAATCTAGAAAGAGATGGAACGTAATGCCAATGACCATTGTTATGCTATACTATCAAATAAATGTAGGCATTATATAAACCAAGGATTCAGGTCCCGGCGGGACATCCCACAGGATACTGAGATGGGGTATTATCCCGTGTGTCAGGACAGGACATCCCACTAGCATCCCAGTGTCCCAATCGGTATACCTTGGGACATCTCCTGTCCTGAGTGTCGGGACAGGGCGGGACGCCGACGCATCCCGTTTCAGGAAAAAACCGAGACAGTCCTGTCCCACGAAATTTAAAACCTTGATATAAACATTCTTGATTGTGATTGTACCATGGTTTCGATAACCACTGGTTAGCAGTCTCTGATGGTTGTGGCTTTAACCATAAAAGCATTTGTGAAACCATGGTTTGTGCCGGTCGATGTGAACATAACAAGTTTATGTTGCCTTGAATTGAAATTTGTGTGGTGCACTGATTTGTATCTTTTTTCTTGAGGCTGCATTAGACTTACTCATGAAAATAGTGAAGAATATTATCTTGCTCAGAGCTCTTGAGCTTTCATCAGATCTTCAAGATTGGACAGGGAAATATGTTGTCCTGCTTCTTGGTTCTTTCATAAGTAATCATGCAGTCAAATTTGGAACTCAAGTAGTCAAGTCCTTTTATTTTTAAATTTATTTATTCTGTCTACCTATCCACACTAGAACAGACAAGAGTACCTAAATAACTGCCACGACTATTTGGATGCTCAGCTACTCTTTCCATCTGCTATCTCCACTGACTGATAATTATAACACGAACCATTCAATCCATTGAGAGGATTGAAGGGAGCGTTGGGGGCATTTGAGTGCCTGTTGACCTCCATGTCCCAAGATTTTCGTGGCACCTTCAAGTGTGGTACTCATGCTCTTTTCCCCCGCAAAACATGTATGCATTATATGCTCTATACGGATGTTGAAGCATCCAAATCCAACCTAAATAATTTATTTCTGTAACCCTTCCATTCTCCAAAATAATGTTCCTACTGTTTCTTCTGTCCAGTTCAAATTTTTGCCGCTGTCTCAGCTGAGCGTGAATACGCTCCCTTGAAATCTAATACTTAAAAAAGTTTGTTTGCATTGGATCATGCTGTAAAGTTTAATGCTACTCCTGCTTTCAAATAGAACTCTTGCAGACCTAATCCTCCTCTTCTACTGTAACAGGTGATTATGGTGGGGCTGTTACTTATCAGCGGGACGGTTGTACATTTAAGGCAAAAACGTACTATTGTCATGCCAGTAGCTGGGGCTATGAGAATCCAAACAAACTCTACCAGGTTCTAGTGGAGCGGACCAAGGATGGCCCAAGCTCCTACACTAGTATCATCCTGCGTGTTGTGATTTTTCTCTTAATTTTCTTGTTTCACTCCTTACAGGTTGCCCTTGTACTTGGATCTGTTATGGCCAAGGTAATAATATATTTTATTATCTGTATAGAGACGAAATGAAGCTTCATTATCAATTTCTTGTCACCTGACTTAATTCTTATAAAGGTTTGTTTACTATTTCCTGGGTCTGCTTACCAGTGTTTGTGATTTTATTTCTTCGTCTTGTATCTAAACAAAAGAACTTCACACACTCGACAACTTACACGAATGTGTGCATTCTTAGATGAGCACTTCTGTACAGTGTTGATGGATGATGCTTTTAGAATTAGAATTCGTGGTATTGTTTCACATTTGAGTTACTACATACGAGCAAGTTGTTTTAGGAGGTATATGTGATGTCCCAATGGTGGCATGGAAGCTCATGGAGCTATTATAGATGGGCCCAAGATTTGTTGTATTGATTGGTACTGTGTCATACAATACCATATTGGTATCAAATCCATATATATTTTTATAACACGTACGGATATTTGATTTGTCTCGCCATTGCATACCGTATCATATACAGATATTGTAGTAGAATGGTACAAGCATGGCTTCAATATTGAGGCGGCGAATCTGGGATGGACCAACTCTTTGGGAATGTGGTAGCCTCCTTTAATTGCTTTGCCACTTGGAACTAGAGTGCGAGGAGGCAAAAGAAAGTGACTCTTGGAATTTTCCTTCAAGCAGACATGAAAACCGCATGGGGAGGGAATGGCAAAGAAAATATAATGCGTATTTATTGCTTGCCTCTTGCTTCAGGTATTGCAGTACCGGAAATATTAAAACCTTTTGGACAAAACATTTTACACTTGATAATGACCAAAAAGAGAGCCTAAAGCAGTGAAGTAGGAGATATGATTACGAGTTCTTATGAGAGCTGCCTGCTATAACAATAAAAACAGCAGTTATGGTGCTCCCATGACAATCCGGCTGCACCTTGATATAGTCCTCGTATCAATCTTCGTTTCACATTGTCCCTGTTCACACAACTTAATAACATTCCAAGTATATGATACAACTAATAAATGAATAATTATAATATAAATATAAGGCTTTTATTTCATTTCATTCTTGTAAGTTGCTATATGCAATTATAGCAACTAATAATCATTATTATTTTTCAGGAATAAGTATTTAAAGTAATAATTTCGATTGTCATTCGCCCCACATTAACATTCTATAATTATTTTAATCTATGGGCACTATAGAGGCATAATGACATTGAAAAAATTTATCTTCTTGGACAAAATATCATGGTGGTGATCATTGTTACTAATAAAATTGAAAAGTATGAACAAGTTATCATGGTTTATTTGATTCTTTTAACCAATCCATGCATTGGTTAGGTGGACAGCTACAAATTCCACATAATAATCATGTAAAGAGTATATTAATATTCAGAAAACATTCACTCAAAAAAAATACCTGGAAATTCGGTGACAGAAGAATGTGACTTCTTTTTTTTTTTTTTTTTTGTAAAAAAAGAGAAAGGAAGGATAAATCCAGCATAGCTATTTCCGTAGATCCCCATCTCGCCGGAAAATATCCGATTCAAGATGCTAGATTTTCACAACCTTTTCCTATCTAAGAGCAGGTATGTCAACCCGACACCATTAAGATGCCAACTAGAATGGAAAAAAAAAGAATCCTGCCTTTTTTTAAAACAATCTCTTTACAAAGTAGTAATACATATTTTGCTAGCGGCTCCATCTTTTGTCATAATATCTGGAGTAAAAAGGAGTAGAAGTTGAAAGTAAGGTAATTTTTTCAGACAAACTCTCTTCCAGTGTGCATGTAAGCTAATGCAAGAGTTCCTTTCCATTTAAAGGATGCCAGGATGCAGCAGCTTATGCCTAGCCAATGAATTCGACATCAAAAAGAAGAGTTGAATCCGGTGGAATAATGCAAGAACCTGAACCACACAAATATAGCTTGTGAGCATAGATGATCTCAATGATATACTGTGATGACTTCCTGAGCTTCTAGAGACAGTTACACATGAAGCCATGATTAGCCAAGACAAATGACATCATGACAATATAAAAATACAGAATGCAAAGTTCTGCATGTTACCACCTGCAAATCAAAAATCAGTTGTTTTGAAAGCTCCTTGCTAGTGCATCAAGTTGTTGCAAAACAGATAGTTTACATAACATAATACAATGGCTTATTTATTTTATAGGTTAGAAAAATCCAAAATAGTTGACATATGATTTATGTGTGTTTTAGTGTGTCTAGATCAGAACTAGTAGTTTGGACTCTCAATTCATGTAGCTCATGATGCATCATGGGAAACCAACTCTACCACCCTTTTGGAGACTACTTGATACCAGTTTTACCTAAACATGGCTATATCTGGTTTCTTATTGTGTCCACGCTGGGAAATGGCACAGTGAACAGTTGTGACCCACTTTGGACACGTTGTGGAGGAATGTTTTGCACATTTTGATTGCATGAATCCAGGATAAATGGTCCACTATCTTGGTCCAGCTAAAAAATTGGACAAAAGGCCTAAACCACACACCTCCTTGCTCACTTTCTTGGTGCAACAGAGTTACAGAAACTAAAAAAAGAGAGAATAAATAAGGAGAGGGTTCTAGTCAGCAAAGAACTTAGGGAATTTACGAAAATAAAGGGAGGGATGAGATAAAGGAGAGAGAGAAGAAACAAGTGCTAGGATTAGGGAATGTACCTATCTCTAAGCCCTCATCACCATCCCCAGCTCCATGCCCTTTCACCCTCTCATACACAAAACCCTTCAAACAAAATGGCGGTAAGTCTATTATATAATTAGCTTACTCCTCTCCCATCATATCTCTCCTTTTCACTGTCCTTTGAAACAAAAGGGCTGGGGTTTTCATGTAAGTCAAGCTATTCATAGGGTGCTACTTTAGCACCAGATACCATCTTCCAAAACAGATGACACTTCCTAGTATTTCTAAAACATATTTTATTATTTCCAAAATCAAAATATCCATTTGTCCTCAAACTTCATAAATGAAAAATATTATTTATACCTTTTGTTACGGCCGTGACGATGACGTGGCGTGTCTCAGATTTCGTTGGGCGTGATTCGAGCCACGTGGAGTTTTTTCGGCCAAGTCAGTTGCGGCTCCACCACGTCCGAAGTCGAGCTCGGCCCAGGCCCTCCTGCCGCTTCGCCAGGTGGCACCCTGAGACGTTCCCACCCCGGCCGAAGACGTTCCCACCCCGGCCGAAGTCGAGCTCGGCCCGGGCACTCCTGCCACTCCGCCAGGTGTCCACCCAGGAGGGGTCCACCTCGGCCGAAATGGCGGCTCCCCTGCTCCCTCGCCAGGTGGCACCCTGAGACGGTCCCACCTCGGTCGAGGTCAAGCCGGGCCCCTTCGCTCCTTCGCCAGGTGGCGCCCGGAGACGGGACCACCTCGGCTGAAGCCGAGCGTCCTTCTGCCGCTCCGCCAGGTGTCCACCCAGGAGGGGTCCACCTCGGCCGAGGTTGGCGGCTCCCCTGCTCCCTCGCCAGGTGGCACCCTGAGACGGTCCCATCTCGGCCGAGGTCGAGCCGGGCCCCTTCGCTCCTTCGCCAGGTGGCGCCCGGAGACGGGACCATCTCGGCCGAAGCCGAACATCCTTCTGCCGCTCCGCCAGGTGTCCACCCAGGAGGGGTCCACCTCGGCCGAGGTCGGCGGCTCCCTTGCTCCCTCGCCAGGTGGCACCCTGAGACGGTCCCACCTCGGCCGAGGTCGAGCCGGGCCCCTTCGCTCCTTCGCCAGGTGGCGCCCGGAGACGGGACCACCTCGGTCGAAGCCGAGCGTCCTTCTGTCGCTCCGCCAGGTGTCCACCCAGGAGAGGTCCACCTCGGCCGAAGTCGGCGGCTCCCCCGCTCCCTCGCCAGGTGGCACCCTGAGACGGTCCCACCTCGGCCGAGGTAGAGCCGGGCCCCTTCGCTCCTTCGCCAGGTGGCGCCCAGAGACGGGACCACCTCGGCCGAAGCCGAGCATCCTTCTGCTGCATCCGCCAGGTGTCCACCCGGGAGGGGTCCACCTCGGCCGACGTAGGCCAGCTCGTACGGAGAAGGTCCCGAAGAAGGATGCTCGGCTTCGTCTCTCGACTGCGGAACATGTCGGGCCGACGTAAGTGATGTTTCGTGTGTCGCCGCCGTCCGTACGGGACGCCTTTCTCGGGATGCGGCGCGCACGGCTCGAGGGGCAACCTCGAGCAGGACCCGATAACGGACAGCGTCGGCGCCTGGGAAGGAGAGCGCTCACGCTCGGCCCGAGGTCTGGTCGGTAGTCTGACCAGCGCCCCCCTCCCCTACTCTTTCCCCGCTCGGCTAGGCAAACGAGGCCGGAAAGCCGCCCGGCCCTCTGAACCAGAAGGGGAAAGAGAAAGGGGCGGAGGGGAGGAGATGAAAGCAACAAGGGAGCCTCCTAGGAGCGGAAAACGAGGGGGCAACGTGAGGAGATAAAAGGAAGGGGAGAATAGACGACAAGGTAAGTGAAGCAAGCGAGAAACAAAGGCTGGAGACTCCGCTTCGAGAGCGAGATCCAAGGTCCCAAGAAAGGGCCCCTTGGCATGAGCTCGGCAAAGGAACCCAGCCGGGTTTCTGGTCTCTCTAACACCTTTCTTGCTAGCACGTTCTCTGAGTCTGAGACTCCTTCGGGGGCCCGTCCCAGAGAATCTGTTCCCTCTCGCCATCTACTAACTTGACCGTCGGAGCTCCCTCGCCGGAATCCCCGGCCAGGGTTTTCTGACCTTGCCTTGCAGGTTCGGTCCAGCCAGGAGGCCCCAGGGGTGGGACGGTCTAGTCGGATCGGCGGTTCCGAAGCCACAGGCGCGACGGCGGGATTGGCAACAGATTGGCGCGCCAGGAAGGGGTACAGGACAACACCCCTAGTGGGAGCTAGCTTTCTGCAAGCAAAGCGCGCTCCGATAATGGTGGTCACTCGTGGACGCGAGGCGTCCACCAGTCGTGTAGGGGAGGTCCCCTCCTCTCAGGGGGCCCACAGCCCGGAGAGGGAGCTCCCAGCTCCCCCTCCTCTTCCTCCACCGCCGACCTCGGCGGACGGACCTCTCGCGGCCGTCATCCAGCAGCTGCAGACCTTGACCACGGCGATCCGGCAGCTACAACATCGGCAGCGCTCCCTGGCCACGCAGCCTCAGCCAGGGACCCCCGCAGCTCGGGCCGCGGGGCCGCGTGGGAGCCTGCGCTCCATTCAAGGCAGGCCATCCCAACCGCGGGCAGTCTCCAACCTCCGCGGGAGCCATCAAACTCCCGCGAAAAGAAACTACTCCGGTTCGGCGGATAACGAGAGTCGATCCCCGATCGACGAAGCCGAGACGGCGCATCGCAGCAAGCGATGCCGAGGCATGACCTTGCGCCGAGACCGATCGGCGCACCCCTCACCAGCGGCCTCGGTGGAAGATTCCACCGACGAGGCCATCCGGCGCCAGGCCGAAAGGCGCCTGGAGGAGCACGAGCGCAAGCTGGCGGAGTTCGCCCGCCGATTTGCCGACTTGCAGAACTCTTCGGCAGACCAGGCGGGCTACGACTCCCGTCCCCCCTTCTCTGAAGAAATCCAGGCGGAGCCGATTCCGAGCCGGTTCCGCATGCCGCAGGTGGATCCCTACGACGGGACCACCGACCCTCTGGACCATCTGGAGAGCTACAAGGCTCTCATGAGGGTCCAGGGGGCCACGGACGCTCTTTTGTGCATCGCCTTCCCCGCTACCCTCCGGAAGGCCGCCCGAGTCTGATTTACCCATCTCGAGCCCGGATCTATTTGCTCCTTCCACCAGTTGGAAGGAAAGTTTGTGGCGTACTTCGACGCTTGTCGGAAGGTGCCGAGAGAGGTGGACAGCCTCTTCTCCATCCGCCAGCAGGACCAGGAGCTGCTCCGGGACTACATCACCCGGTTCAAGACCGCAGCCCTAAAGATCTACAGCCTGGACGAGCCCGTCGCCATGCTGGCTTTGAAGCGCGGGCTCAAGACATCCCGCCTGACCTATTCCTTGGATAAAAAACCCCCCAGGACGTACTCCGAGCTCCTCCTCCGCGCCCACAAGTACATCCGAGCGGAGGAGGCCGACCGCACCCACCGAGAGCTAGACGGGAAGACTTTGAAGAAGCCGGCCCCGAGGGACGTTCCAGGAGCTCGGAGGCCCGGGCCATCTGCCGACCCTCGCCCGAACCCGAGGTCAAAGGGCGAGGCCACCCCGGAGCAAAGGTTCACCCCCCTCCTAGCTCCCCGAATGAAGATCCTCATGGAAATTGAGGGCGAGAACTACCTCTGCCGACCTCCTCCCCAGAACCCGAGAGGTCCCGAGACAAGTCAAAGTACTGCCAGTTCCACCGCAAGCACGGCCATGACATGGAGGAGTGTCGCAACCTGAAGCGGGAAATCGAGGAGCTGATCAAAAGAGGCTACCTCAGGAAGTTCGTCAGGAACGAGGTCCCGGCGGAGGGACAGCCGCTCGCGGCCTTACCCCCGGTTCCTGCAATCGACAACCGCCCGACGGAGAAGCCAGTGGGCATGATCTCACGTGGGATCGGGCGGGCGGCGAAAAGAGCCCGGGAGGTCGGGAACCCAGAGAATGTACCCCCTTCCGAGAAGGGGAATGAAAATGAGAATGTAAACAATGATGCCGTGGTAGTCGAGATGACCATCACGAAGCATCCTGTACACCGAATTATGGTAGATAGTGGGAGCTCGGCTGACGTGCTTTTTTATGATGCTTTCTCCCGAATGAATTTGTCCCATGATCAGCTGAGGCCGGTGCACACCCCCCTGGTAGGCTTTATGGGGGACTCGGTGGGGGTCGAAGGGGAGATCACTCTCCCGGTCACCGCTGGATCCCTACCTCGGCAGACGACCATCTTGATGACGTTTACCGTCGTCAAGCTTCCTTCGCCTTACAACGCGATCCTCGGGTATCCCGGGCTCAACCAACTGGACGCCATGATTTCCACGAAGCGGTTGTTGGTGCAATTCCCCACAGCCTTCGGATTCGGGGTGATGAAGGGGACAAACCAGCCAGTCCCGCATTGCCTCCAGACGGTGCCGGGCGCCCGGGGCGCTGAGCTCGCCCCCGACGTCGACGACCTCGACCTAAGGGAGAAGGAACCCAGGGGAGGACCCGTAGAGCGCCTGTTGACTTATCCCCTCGGTTCGGACCCACTGAAGACGGTGCAGGTGGGAGCACAGCTCCCGGAAGAGGAACGGACCGGCCTGCTGGAGTTCCTCCGCAAGAACGCGGACGTGTTCGCCTGGTCGGCAGCCGACATGCCGGGCATTCCCCCCGAGGTCATTACGCACAGGCTGAACGTGGACCCGAGCTGTCGCCCGGTCCGCTAGAAGAAGAGGAGCTTCGCTGTGGAGAGGCAAAGGGCCATCAACGAAGAGGTGGAGAAACTCCTCGCCGCCGGCTTCGTGCGGGAAGTTCAGTATCCCAGCTGGCTGGCGAATGTGGTCATGGTGAGGAAGAGCAGTGGTAAGTGGAGGATCTGTGTAGACTACACCGACCTCAACCGAGCTTGCCCAAAGGACAGCTTCCCTCTTCCAAAGATTGACCAGTTGGTCGACACCACCTCGGGGCATCGCCTCCTATCCTTCATGGATGCCTTCTCCGGCTACAACCAGATCCGAATGAACCCGGAGGATGAAGAGCACACTGCCTTCGTCACCGACCGCGGAACTTTCTGTTACAGGATGATGCCGTTCGGCCTCAAGAACGCCGGGGCCACGTACCAGCGTCTGGTCAACAGAGTCTTTAAAGACCAGATCGGCCGCAGCATGCAGGTGTACGTGGACGACATGCTGGTGATGAGCAAGCCTCACTCGGATCACGTGGCCGACCTGGCGGAGACTTTCGGCAACCTCCGACGTCATCAGATGAAGCTGAACCCGGCGAAGTGCGCTTTCGGTGTCTCCGTCGGGAAGTTCCTGGGGTTCATGGTAACCTAGAGAGGGATTGAAGCCAACCCGGAGAAGGTCCAGGCCATCTTGGACATGGAGCAGCCCGCCTCCAAGAAGCAAGTGCAGCAACTCACCGGCCGGATAGCCGTCCTAAGCCGGTTCATCTCCAGGTCGGCCGACCGCTGCCGACCCTTCTTCAAAGTGTTGAGAAAGATGAACGACTTCGCCTGGACCGAGGAAGTGCCAGGAGGCCTTTGAAAAGCTGAAGAAGACGCTCGCATCGCCCCCACTGCTTTCCAGGCCCGAGGAGGGAGAGGAGCTCATTCTCTACCTGGCGGTCACTCCGGAGGCCGTCAGTTCGGTCCTAGTTCGGATCGACGACCAGGGAGTCCAGCGGCCGGTGTACTACACCAGCAAACTTCTCCGCGATGCAGAGCTCAGGTATTCCCGGCCCAAAAAGCTCGTTTTCGCGTTAATAGTGTCTGCTCAGCGTCTCAGGCCCTATTTCCAAGCGCATCCCATTGCCGTCCTGACGGATCAGCCGCTGAAAGCGGTGCTCAGCCGACCCGACACATCGGGGCGATTGGCGAAGTGGGCGCTTAAGCTCAGCAAGTTCGACATTGCTTACAGGCCGAGGTCGGCCATGAAAGCGCAAGTGCTGGCCGACTTCTTGATCGAGTGCGCAGGCCTAGGCAAGGAGTCCGAGGAGGACTCCTCGCACCAGCAGCCGAAACCGGGCCCCAAGGAGCCCGGAGAGGACGCCTGGATCCTTCATGTAGATGGAGCCTCGAACTCTGGCGGGAGCGGAGCCGGACTCATTATCGCCAACGGCGGTGGGGTCGTCGCCGAATGCGCGCTCCGTTTCCAGTTCGCCGCAACCAACAATCAGGCGGAATACGAGGCGCTCCTCACCGGGCTGAGGGTCTCCCGCGAGCTGGGCGTGGCTAACCTCAAAGCCTTCACCGACTCCCAGCTAGTGGCGGGACAGGTCTCTGGAGAATATGTCGCGCACGACCCTCAAATGACGAAGTATTTAGAGCTTGTCAAAGCGGGCACAGCCGGGTTTCGGCGCTTCAACATCTTCCACATCCCCCGCGGGGAAAATGCCCGTACGGACACTCTTTCCCGGCTGGCGACCCTGCCGGACTCGATGCTGGGCCGCGCTCATGTGGAGCGCCTCAAGGCTCCAAGCTACGAGATCCCAGTGGAGGTCCAACAGGTCAGCCGTAAGCCCAGCTGGATGGACAAGTATGCCGGGTACATAACCAGCGGTACCCTGCCAGAGGACCGTGCAGCGGCCCGCCTTATCAAAAAGAAGGCCGCGCGGTTCGTCCTGATGGACGGGCAACTGTATCGAAGGTCCTACTCCTACCCCCTCCTTAAGTGCCTGGGACCCGCGGAGGCCACACTCATGCTCCAGGAGATTCATGAGGGCATCTGTGGGAACCACGTGGGGGACAGAACGCTAGCCTACAAGGCCCTCCGTCAAGGCTATTTTTGGGAGACGATGAAGGAGGACGCCACCGATTTCGTGAAGAGGTATGATCGGTGCCAGCGGCATGCCGTGGTACAACGGCAGCCCTCCACCCCAATCTCCCAGCTCTCAGCTCCGTGGCCATTCGCCCAATGGGGAATGGACCTCCTAGGACCATTTCCACCGGCGTCCGGGCAACGGAAGTTCCTGATTGTGGCTATCGACTACTTCATGAAATGGGTCGAGGCCGAACCCTTGGCACGGATCACCGAAGCAAACGTCGCCAAGTTCTTCTGGAAGTCGATCATCTGCCGTTTCGGCCTCCCCCACACCGTGATCACTGATAACGGACGTCAGCTCAACTGCCGAGAGTTTGAAGAATTCTGCAGCGACCTCGGCATCCACCATCACTTCACTTCCGTAGCTCACCCTCAGACCAATGGAGAAGCCGAGGTCACGAACAGGACTATTTTGCAGGGCCTCCGCAAGAGGCTGGACCAGGCCAAGGGCAGGTGGGCGGAGGAGCTCCCCAGCGTCCTCTGGGCGTACCACACCATCCCGAGGACGGCGACCAACGAGACCCCATTCAACCTCGTCTTCGGGGCCGAGGCGGTTATCCCGATTGAGCTCAGTCTACCCACATTGCGTGTGGAACAATACGACGAGGCGGAGAACCCCGCCAGAATGATGCTCAACCTGGACCTTCTTGAAGAGACGAGGGACAAGGCCCGAGTCCGAATGGTGGCGTACAGGCAGCGAGTGGCCAAGTATTACAACTCCCGGGTGCGACCGAAGTCCTTTCGCCTCGGAGATCTGGTGCTCCGGCGTGCTGAAGCTTCTCAGCCACGAGAGTGCGAGAAGCTCTCCCCGAACTGGGAAGGCCCGTACAGGGTAGCGGAAGCTCTCCCTCACGGGGCCTACTACTTGGAGGAATTGGGAGGGTCCAGGTTCCCTCGGACGTGGAACGCCTCGAACCTAAGGATGTATTATCAATAATGTAAGGTTCCCCCAACTCCTGCAATAAAGTTTCTTTGCTCCAAACGCTTTTTCTCACCTCGTAGGGAAACGGGCGCATGGCTCTGAGTTCGGCAAACCCGGCTGTGGCCAGAGACCCGAGAAAGCAGGAAGTCCCGGACTTCGGTCTGGAAGGCGGGGCAGAGCCCAGCTCGCCCACGCGATCACGGAGAACAGCTCGGCAAGCCGTGCAAGACTTGAACAAAGCCTGCGGCCCCGGGGTTCAGTCCGGAAGTCCCGGACTTTGGTCTGGAAGGCGGGGCAGAGCCCAGCTCGCCCACGCGATCACGGAGAACAGCTCGGCAAGCCGCGCAAGGCTTGAACGAAGCCTGCGGCCCCGGGGTTCAGTCTGAAAGTCCCGGACTTCGGTCTAGAAGGCGGGACAGAGCCCAACTCGCCTACGCGATCACGGAGAACAGCTCGGCAAGCCGCGCAAGGCTTGAACAAAGCCTGCAGCCCCGGGGTTCAGTCCGGAAGTCCCGGACTTCGGTCTGGAAGGCGGGGCAGAGCCCAGCTCGCCTACGCGATCACGGAGAACAGCTCGGCAAGCCGCGCAAGGCTTGAACGAAGCCTGCGGTCCCGGGGTTCAGTCTGAAAGTCCCGGACTTCGGTCTGGAAGGCGGGGCAGAGCTCAACTCGCCCACGCGATCACGGAGAACAGCTCGGCAAGCCGCGCAAGGCTTGAACAAAGCCTGCGGCCCCGGGGTTCAGTCCGGAAGTCCCGGACTTCGGTCTGGAAGGCGGGGCAGAGCCCAGCTCGCCCACGCGATTACGGAGAACAGCTCGGCAAGCCGCGCAAGGCTTGAACAAAGCCTGCGGCCCCGGGGTTCAGTCCGGAAGTCCCGGACTTCGGTCTGGAAGGCGGGGCAGAGCCCAGCTCGCCCACGCGATCACGGAGAACAGCTCGGCAAGCCGTGCAAGGCTTGAACAAAGCCTGCGGCCCCGGGGTTCAGTCCGGAAGTCCCGGACTTCGGTCTGGAAGGCGGGGCAGAGCCCAGCTCGCCCACGCGATCACGGAGAACAGCTCGGCAAGCCGCGCAAGGCTTGAACGAAGCCTGCGGCCCCAGGGTTCAGTCCGAAAGTCCCGGACTTCGGTCTGGAAGGCGGGGCAGAGCCCAGCTCGCCCACGCGATCACGGAGAACAGCTCGGCAAGCCGCGCAAGGCTTGAGCAAAGCCTGCGGCCCCGGGGTTCAGTCCGGAAGTCCCGGACTTCGGTCTGGAAGGCGGGGCAGAACCTAGTTCGCCCACGCGATCACGAAGGCAAGCCCAAAGAAGGGCCCGCGCAAGGCCTACTCTACTGCCACCCAGTCCGGAATGCTCCGAACTTTGATCTGAATGCTGGATGGGACCAGGTCCACCTGCGGACTCAGCCCGGAGCAGGTCCACCCTCGTCTCGGCACTCCACACCAACACCTCAAAAAAAAAAAAAAAAAAGAGAAAAGGTGAAAGGGGAAGGCGAGGTCGAGACTTGGCAAAATTAAATCTTCATTGATTCGAAAGCAAGGATTACAACAAGGGAGTCCAGACAGGCCGGGAGTCTCCAAAAAACAAAAGGGAAAAGAAAGGGATACATCTGCAGCTTAGTTTGGCGCGATGGCAGGGTCCTCAGCCTGGGTCGCGCGCTCCCCGTCCTCGCCGTCGGCGGCTGCTGGCTCGGAGGACCGCTCTGGAGCTACGGCCGTGTCACCCGCCGCACCGGAAGCCCCGTTGGCGGGTCCTTGCCTTCTGCCCCCGAGCGCCACCCCACTGAGGTCGAGCTCGGGGTAGAAGGACCCCACCTTCTCCCGGCACACTTGGAACCCCTTCAGGAAGGAGTCCACAGCGACCTCCCGGACCTCCGAGACGTACTCGTCGGAGGCCCGGAACCTCGAGATGGCTTCCTGCACCTCCCGCTTCGCTGCCTCCAGGAGCCCGTTGACGTAGGCGCTCCGCTCCTTAGCCGCACTCGCCTCCCGCCGAGCCTCCTCCAGCTGATGCTCCAACCACTGAGAATGGGCTTGGAGACGAGCCCTCTCCGTCGCATCCTCCTCCATGCACCGCTGGTGGGAGATCCTCTCCTCGGACAGAGAGGACTCCAGGTACTTGACGCGCTCCTCAGCGCGTGCCAGGTTCGCCTGAAGGGCCTGGTTGCTCCCCCGCAGCTCGACCCCCTTCTCCATGAGGTCTTTGACATCGACCGCGAGCTTGCCGAGCTTCTCCTCCTTCTCGGCGTCCTTCTTTGCGTACCCTGCGAGGAAGTTCCTCAGCAGGAGCACGTCGGACCCAATCTGCACAGCAAGGAGAACGAGTTAGTAGAAAAGCCAACCGAAGTAGCAAAGAAAAGCGCTCTGAGTTCGGACTCACCGTGAAAAGCTACGGGAGGATCCCGAGCAAAGCGTCGGCATAGTCCCGGCCGCCTCGAGACCGGCGGTCCCGGGAGGTGGAGGCAAACTCCATCACCTTCTCCGCGAGCCCCTTGTCGCGGATCACAGAGCACCGGTTGGTGATCACCGGCGGCGGAGCCGTCAAGTCGGCTGCAGGGGCGACCAACCCCCCGGGCGGAATCGCCATCGCCGAAACGGCTGGAGTCGCAGGCGGCGCCGTCGGCTCTGCGATGATGATGGGGCTAGCGCGGGGTGGAACTGCAGCCGGTGGACCTCCCTCGTCGGCAGCACCACCAGGTCGGACGGCTGGAGCATCAGTGGCCCAGGCCCGAGGCGGCCTGGGCGGGGGAGCCGCCACTACCGGACTAGGCGTGGACGCCGGCGCGACCTCCTGGCTTGCCTCGGTGCGAGCCCTCTTCGCCGCAGGCTCGTCCACCTCGACGGTGTCCCTCTGGGCCGCGCCCTCCAGGAGGTTCTCTAGAGAAAACTTCATGCCTGCAACAGAAAAAGAATCAGTCAGCTCGGCTAAAAGAAGAAGAATGGAAAGGTAAGAGGAAAGCTGAGCCTCACCCGGCTCGCGGATGGGACTGATCCCCGTCTCGAACAAGTTCTGCTCCGAGAGCAGAACCTCGAGCGCTGTGACCACGTCGCTCAGAAGCTGGGAGTGGGCCTCTTGGTCCGCTGGCTCGACTTGGGAGTTCCGGTTCGGGGACCGATCCGGCTCGCTCCAGGCCCAGTCGACGTCCTCGACCGAGGCAAAAAAGAACCGGTTCTTCCAACCCTTGATGGAAGAAGGGAGGTCGAACCGGAGGCACCTGGGCCGGGGCGAGATGTACCACCAGCCGTCATCAGTGGAGTACCGCTTCATGATAAACAGAGCCCTGAAGAGGGAGAAACGGGCAACAAACCCGTGGAAGTGATAGAAGACAATGAAAGAAAAGATGACCCGGATGGCATTGGGAGCCAACTGGGCCGGGACTAGACGGAAATGGCTGAGGAAGGAAAGGAAGAAGGGGTGCAGAGGGAACCGAAGACCCCCGAGAAGGAAGTCATCGTAGAAAGCTATGCGGCCGAGGCCACTCATGGTGACGCGATCCCCGGGCCGCAGAACAAAGAGACGGATTGACCCCGGGATGCCATAGACCTCCCGGAGCAAGGAAAGGTCACCTTCGGTCATCGTGGAAATATGACCGGAGGGACCGACAGAAGGAAGGGTCGGGGGAGGAAGAGAAGAAATAGGAAGTGCGGACACGACGGGAGGTGACCTGACATCCCTGGAGATGCCTATGGTGATACCCCCAGGCTGGAGTCGCCTGCGGGTCTCCTCCGGGATCACTTCCTCCTCCGAGGAGGAGGATGATGGAGTCCTCGGCCGGGATGGGCCGGCCTCATCCGGGTTAGAAGAAACATGGCGGCGGGATCGGCAACACCTTTAATAAAAAAATGAAGGAAGCTTGCTTACAAATTCTTGATTACACACAATGGATAAATTCAATTTCATATACAACGTCACATTGGATGCACAAGTCAAACATCCACTAAACCTTGACGATGATGAATCCTTGTACTTATTAATCTAGCTCATGTCAAATGAACATGAATAATTCTGACTTTAATTCATTTCAATATTCACTAGTTTACAACTCCAGAGTGCTCATCGAAAGATTCTACTGCCAATCTCTAGCCTAGATAACAAGGTGGAGGTTGATTCAGGTAGAAAGCCAAACATTAACTTTAATCCAGTTTCAATATTTTGTACTGAGTTTTTCTTGGGCAATAATTCAAGAAACAAGATACATCTTCATAGTAGCAATAAATCTTCAACTTACATGGAAGAGTTCTGAAAGATTCTGATATACCAATTCTTAAATTACTTTTGCTTGAGATAACTTTTAAAAAAACACTTGCAACTGAATGCAAAATAGAATTAGAGCAGAAACATGGCAAAGGCTAATTTACAGGTGAAAACATAAGAAGCATTACCTCCTTTACAACCTGCACCTCTCATACCATAACCAAGCTCTGGAGGAAGCTTTAATGTGCGCTTTCCACCTACAGTCAGGAGCCAAAGCCTCTAGTATCACATCTTACAATATGAATGCCAAATAAAGAATTAAGAAAGTGCGCATTCCCCATACCAGCAAGCATAGGTGGAATCCCGTCACCACCTAAAATTCCCTGATCCCAGCCTTTAATGACCTACAGATGTTGTTACAATTGGTAACATATGTCTATCAGCGTGAAGAGTGCAGTAAGGCCAAAAAAAGGAAAACATGAACTAGACAACACTTGCATTACATTTACGTGGACCATTTAAACAAATTATATTTTATTTTCCAATCACATAGCCACAACGTGTGCTGTTTTTTTAATTACAAAATCATGCTAAGGCTTACACTACGCAGACATCTGTTAAAACCTGGACATGTTTGGTGCTGCTCATAAGTTTATCACATAAAGATTTAATATGGTAGCACTATCAAATAATACCTATCAGCCTTTGTATATCTGACCCATGCAAGCCTGCATTGGCTTTCACCCAGAAATGCTTAATTCTCGGATGGCATGCATATATTTTATAAGTGAAAGTCTATTAACTAATGCACAAGTCAGTTATCTTCATATTTTTTATGTCCAAGGCAAACAAGGTGTAGCAGTAATTTCAGAATGTAATGTTCCAAGGCATGAACTTGGCTTGCTGACTAGAGGAGCTTAAGATGTTAGTTACTGTTGAAGAAGAATAAAATATTAGCCTTCACATACATGAATATATACATGTACATATGTGTGTCCCCATGCGCGAGCATATTGAGATCACAAATATACATTCACACAACTTACGTACAAGTGCATAAGTATATATTCTATACAATGTATGTTTATGTAATTACATGTGTTTATATATATATGTAGAGAGAGAGAGAGAGAGAGAGAGAGAGAGAGAGAGAGAGAGAGAGAGAGAGAGGACAATTCAAGGACCTTAAGAATATTTTGAGAATTTTCACTAGCAAGCACTAATGTAACAGAAGCTGATATAAAAGCAATTAACTAGCTCATCTTGGAATAGGCCTCGATGAATCTAGCCATGTTGAAGAAGTCAAACTCAAGTCAAGTAGTACTTGTTGGCTAGTTTATATATGGTGGTTGATATTTCACTACTTTTGGTCTGAAATATGCCCCTTAGAGGGCATACACAACAACTAGATATCAGATCTCGTAATGCTATACTTGCTGATTATTATTATTATTTTTTCCCTTCCTGAATATGTCCACGTGGTATGGAGCATTCTTCACCAATTAAATATAGATGCAGGTTGCATACATAATTATGGATTTACATAATTTACTGGAGGCATTTTATGTCAACGAGGTGTCTTTTAAGAGTCTTAAGGAAAGTTTTGAATCTTCTTGAGTCGCATCTTTGCCAAGCAAAAGGCCATAAACAAATTTTAGGTCATAAATATTTAACAGAATCATGGCAAATACTACCATCTTCTTATCTTTCGCAAAGATGCTATCCCCATTTTCCTCTTGCCGCAAGAAAAAAGAGGTGGCAAAATGATGCAGGATGCTGGGCTCATCCTACTTCCGTTAGAGAATCCTTGTGTAGAAAATCACATTACTAGAAACCTGTTATCAATTACCATTCCCACCTATTTTATCATTGTATTGAATCTATAAAAGAGGGGCCATTGCTTGGTCCAACGGCAAGAGGAGGAAGAGCAAATTGGCTGTTTCACCATGCACATATAGCAGCATATATATATAGTTCAAATGCTAAAATGGATCAAAATCTTACCTCCCCAACACCGACGCGAAACGTAAGCGGCCGGCCACGGTCATAGCTGCTGTCAAACACCTTCCCATTCTCCAATCTCCCCACATAATGCGCCTTCGAAACAATCGAGAGTAAGATAAAAATCAACTCTTTGCAAGAAAATATTTCCTCAATTTGTTTTTTTATAGGAAGAAGAGATACTTTGATGAGCTGGCCTTTGGTGGCCTTGGCGCCGGTGCCGACGATGCGGTCGCAGAAGGCGAGGCCGGAGGGGGCAACCGTGAGCGAGCACGGGGGAGAGACGGGAGGAACTTCGACGGCGGCGATTGCGGAAGGGGCGAGGAGGAGGGCGGTCGGATCAAGAATTAGTCGGGAGAGGAGGAAGCCAGCGAGGGCGGCGGAGCCCTCTCGTCGGCTGACGGCGATGAGGGAGGGGTTGGGATTGGTGGGGGGTGGAAATGAGGTTGAAGTGCTGGTGATGGAGAGGGAGTGGGAGTATTTGGTAGTGGTATTGGGACGGAGAAGTAGAAGGGTTGAAGGAGAGGGGGAGGAGGCGATCATGGCTCCAAAGTCCAAACTCCAACCAAAAGTATGTACCGGAGACTGGATAAGCATCATCTCCCGGCCAGGCGCTATAACGGCTCTCCACGAACGGAAAAGTTCAAAATGGGCCGGCTTGGACAATTGGCAATCTGAGCCTCCAATGAACCCATCATCTGGCCCAATTTCATTATTATTATTTTTTTAATTGTTAAAGGATGGATGAAAGCCTGGCTGGAATTGGGTGAGGGCAGGATTCTAGTCCGAGTTATTTTTGGTATTAGGAATAATTTTTTATCCACCAAGGATGTGCAAAAAAAAATATATTGTTAAATATGATTGGCCATGTGCCACTAAGGTGGTAGCATCTAGGAATTTTCCTAGGACACGTGACTGAGGATTGGTAGCTTAGTACGGTCAGGCTGACGTACTTACCTTCGGATGGGGAGGATACTGTAAAAATTACTACCCGTATCGAACATGGTCTGTGGGGCGGGGGCCCAGTGGGGGCAGCTACAGCGAAGGTTTACCCTCCTTCCATCCCATTTTTTTCATCAAAAAAAAATATATATGATTGGCCGGCCACTTAAATCCCACATTTTAACATAAATTTAATATCTACAACTTAATCTTTTCATTAAAATTTTGAATGACGAAAATATTTATTTTTTAAAAAAAATTATGATATTTTTTGGCTTGCATTATGATATTCCTTTGTTTGGATTATGATATATTTTATCATTGAAAAAAAATTTAAAAATCTTTAATGATAAAAATATCTTTGGCATTATGATATCATGTGAATATGATTATGATACCCTATTCACAAAGGAATGTCATAAGAAAATGACATTTTCGTCATTCAAAATGTTTAATAAAAAAAATAAATAGGGCTGGAACTGGACTAGGCCAGCTCGAAATCGGGCTGAGCTTTGGGCCAGGCTCCAAAATGTTCGGGCCGGGCTTCGGGCCTAAGAAGAAGGCCCAATCAATTTTTGGGCTGGGCTCGGGCACCCTTATGGCCCAGCTCGGTCCAGCCCGAACCTAGCCCGGTTCGACTCATCCAAAAACAGATCTGAGCCCGATTAAAGTTTCTCGATCTCCGTCTCTCGTTCGACTATTCGAGTTCTTTCCAGATGTTTCCACAGCTTCTTCCAGGCTTTCAGCGATCCGACCGTCACCAATCCACATCGGCTCTGCACCCATCGGCTCTGCACCAGCCTCCCCAACCCCGGCGGCACCCACACCCCCCGCTCCATCGCCTCCGCATGACCTCGCTGCCTCCTCGACTCTAATGTCCCTCCCTCGATGCGAACATAAGCCCGAACATAAGCCCTATTTGATTTCTCTCTGGTCACCCGTCTCCCTCTCTCTCAGTCTCTCATTTCCATCTCCCTCCCGGTCTAGAAGTATAACTATAGGTCGAGCTACGGAGGCGGCGTGGGGGCCTCCTCCTACTCGCTCCGCGCCTCCAATACCTACCTCCCCGATGGAGGCTCCTCCAGACTCTCTAGCATCGACCCGCTCACCGTCGCGGACATGGACATGTACTCCGATCGGATGTCCTCGCTGTATTTGAAGTCGGGAAATGGATCCTTGAGGCTCCCTGATGGCGACATCACCAGTTATGGCTCCGCCGGGAGCTTATCGGTGGCGGGCAAGATCAGCGGAGGCATCGGGACGGCCGCGGCATCTTCAGCATTGTTTGCGAGTTCCGCCTTGGATCCGATAGTAGTTGGTGGTGTGAAGTGATCTCTGGAAGGTTAGAGCTTACCCTTGGTTTTGTGATTGGGCTTGCATTCGGGCCGGCCTGATCGGGCTTAGGTTGAGCTTGGGTCGGGCTCGGGCCTGAGGTTTTAAAAAACATTCGGGCCTAAGCCAAAATTTTTTTCGACCCGGGCTTGGGTAGGGGTGTGGCTTGATCCAACCTGGCCCACTTCCAGCCCTAAAAGTAAATGATAAGCATTAAATACATATTTGAATGATGAAAATATCCTTCTCTTATGACATCCTTTTATAAACATGGTATTATAATACTATGCACATGATGTCATAAGGCCGAGGATATTTTTATTACTAATTTTTTTTTATTTTTTTCAATGACAAATATTTCTTGGTTTTATGATACATAGGTATCATTATCCAAGTTAAAGAATACCGTAACGCAAGTCAAAAGATATCATAATTTTTTTTTAAGAAAGTGATATTTTTAACATTCAAAATTTTTAATAAAAAAATAAAGATACAGATATTAAATATATGTTGAAAAGTGGAATTTAAATCGTTCAATCAGATTGTACGATATATATATATATATATATATATATATATATATATATATATATATATATTTTATCAGATGCGGTTTACGGGAGTATGCCTTTTTGGGAACTCCACGATGGTTGGGAATAGTGTTAGGCCCAGCAGCAGCGGTTCTTATTCCTCCGGACAGGCAACGTTAGGCAGCTAGTCCCAAGCAACTAAGTGTAAAGAGGACGAAGGAGAGGATGGTCGTTTTTTCGAGCAGTAGACCTGCCCTAAGGATAGGACTCTTTAAGGAGAGGGCTGCTACTGGCGATCACTCAACCAAATTTGCAAGCAGCCCAAAAGATTTTTAGCACTCGGGCAGGCGCTCAGAAGTCTTTATTGTTTGGCTATCTTTTCGGGAAGGATGATGAGAAATACGTATATAAATTTTAATACTTTCTTCGATAATAACTATTAATTTTATCAATTGAGCTCACAAATATCATTGAGTCCCGACTAGAAGGTGCAACAAATACCTTAGGAGTTCATATAGTCTCATAGCAATAGCCGAGCATTATTTTGATGCCTATAATGTCAAACCATAAGAGAGTTATATATTCTAATGTTGTATCAGATCTTGTATTTGGATCCTATCCAAATCTTTCCAAAGAAGCCAAATCAATCTACAATAGATCCAAAGATCATCGTCGATCACCAATAATATACACATAGGTGCATGTGCAACCGAAGAAAGCGGCACATCTTTCCTTAGTGGAGTGAATGGCTGGTGAAAAATTGACCATTATATAATAATCGTGTGAACCCGCCGGGCCTTGTCTATTTTGTTTCTTTATTTTGGTTGCTATGCTAAAAGTGAACAATAATTGAAGATCAATCCTCAATGCAACTTAGGATAGGGTAAGAGCTACCCATAGATCTCACGTTCCATGATCCCCGTGGAGGTTTAACGCCTTGGCCGTTAAAATTGACGAACTACATCAATGGAGGCATTATCATGATATATATGGTTGTATATTATATTATATGTTGCTACTAAATCATCTTTTATTAGACTTTAATGATGGCCGAGGGTACTCTGATCTTTTCAAGATAGAATTGGATACTGTTTTTAGTAGCTTTCGGATCAAAACTCACAAGAACAGTCTCTGGACCAGGATTTTTAGTGGAAATCCTTTGATGCTCAAGTCAATAGATAAGAAAAATAGACTATGGCAACCGGAATTGAGATCCAAGTAGTGACTGAGAGCATAAAAGTGGTAGTAACAAAAGAAAGTACCTCACCGACATCTCCTCTTACTAATTTATAGAATTACATGGAGTAACAGAATGTTATTAGAAAAATGGCCTCCTCTGATAGGTGTAATATATTCTGATAGGATGTTAGGGTCTTGGCATCTTTTTGCTAGGATGATAAGATCTGTTGGGATCTTATCCATCATAAACTGTGCTAGAATAGCTATGATCAAGTAGGTCATCTCCTACTCGAACATTGTAGATCCCCAGTGGATAGTTAGCTTAACTGTTGTTGAAAGGAGGAGCTTAGCCCTATACACGAATGCACTTAATCGACTTGGTATACTCAGTCAACCAATCAGTCTCGAGTAGTTAGTCGGTGAATGCGTATATAAAATGCCATGCTAGTCAGACCCGGTAGGTTGCCGCTACTAGATTTGGGAAGGAGCAGCTACTTGATTTGAGATAGAACAACTACTAGATCTAGGAAAGAGCAATTACTCAATCACATGGCTAGCCTCGTCTCCTCCTCGCTATCAGTAGTTTGATTGAACTGAATTGGATGTCCCAATCTTTCATAGCTGGTGGTGCATCGGTAGAGGTAAGTAGTCAATACCAAGTGTTGGTCTGGAGGCTTGCAGTTACTCCGTTATGGTTGTTTTCTTCTTGAAGGTTGCCTGCAGACTTCTTGATACTGAGGTACTCTGATCATCCTATGTTCTTGTCCATACTTGGTCATCCATCATTGATCTAACTTGTTCGACAGTTTAGTCGAGATTGAATATGATGGCCCCAACATTATCATACCTAGATTTTCCTTGATTTGTAGTTTGGAGCTAGATGACCTTCGATGATGTTGACTGCACTCAAAAACCTGAGTTGAGGACTCCTTTTATTGGTCTTTAGAACTCATCACTGTGTCTACTCAACATTTCATGAGGTTTATATAGAGGTGAATGTACATTGCGGCTTGAGATGCTTGTGTAAGTAGTTTCAGATTGCAAATTCAATGGGAGTGAGCGTGGAGGAACCATATATATACATACATATGTATGTATTTACACGCGCACACACACGTGTGTATATATATATATATATAGAGAGAGAGAGAGAGAGAGAATATACACCTTGCATTTTTGAATTCTTCAAACAAGACTAAATGATTCAAAATCAATAATTAACTACCTTAATTCAAGATTAAAAATAATCTATATTATCATGTGTTTTATGGATCTTTGACCCATTCATCAAGTAGGGTACAAAATAAACGATTTTAATAGTATGAAATTACATTGTACTATGATATAATCACCAAAATCTTATAAATTTAAATCTATGCATATTTTGACATTTGCAGATGATAACCTATAAAGTATCTTTTGATAACTACGTTGTATGTATATATAAAAATATTAATATAATAATTAAATTATCTTTATTTCTTTAAAATTGATATTTTAGATATTATTTACCGGAAGTACACTGCCAACATGAAGAGCTCAATTTTAGAAGTCCAACGGTGCAAATGGAACTTAAATTGGACTTCAAATGGGCTCGAAATTGCTTTTTGAATGAATTAGCTGAAAAAGCATGAAGTTTAAAGCAGACAGTCAACCATGGACTAACCGCTTGCTCCACCATTTGATCATGGGTCCACGGCTGCCATGGCCAGTGGTCCACAGAACAGAGCCATGGATCATAGTGCTCGGATTGCACCGGGATTCATCGGAGAGATGCCCCAGCCGCCAACTAACCCGCCGGAACCTCCCTCGTCGACCGGAGAAGCTCCATATAGCCAGAAAAAGTGGTCGAAAGCCGCTGCTATCGCCACCTCCTTTTCTCCTGGCCGAGCACCATTAAAACGCACCCAAACCTGCTGGAGATGCTTCGTTGACGTCACCCAGGCCGCAGACAACCCCATTATTGGCCGGAGAGGTGTACTTTGGCCGGAAAACTACCGGAAATGCTAGCCTTTCATTACTTCTTCCCCACGACCTTCATGTCTTCTTCCCCACAGCTTTCAAAGCAGATTTGGCACTAGCAGCCGGCTCCGCTCCCTTCACTGCCGAGGAGGCCAGAATCCACCAAAGCCATCGGTCGCCGTACCCATTTCTTTTTGGTTCGATCACCAAAACACTGGCTTCTTTCCCCTAAGATCCCCTTAGCAGGCCACTTCCCTGCTGTCCAAGAAGCCGCCCATGCCGTAGCCTTCCAAGACACCATCAGCTACTATGAGCCCATTCAGTTAGAGCTAGTTGAAGTCGTTGGATGTTGTTAAACAAAGTTCAGGTGGTTGGAACTTTGGGAACTAAAAGCCGTTGGAGTCTGGAGATCGTTAGGCTCAATTGGAACTATGAAATAAATTACAGTTAGGTTGTTTGAACGATGGAACTAAATCAGTTGGAAGAGGCCTATAAAAGTGTTGCCTAGTAAGCAACCTAAGAGGGGGGGTGAATTGGGTCTCTACAAATTAATCTAAAATGACTTTACTTGATGCAAAGCAATGCAATCCAATTTAACAATTAATTATACAAGGTACTATTAATTCAAATGTAATGCTCTTAAATAAAAGTGCAGTAGAAATAAAGAGCGATAAAAGAAAAGCAAGTAGAGAGATCAATTAACCACAAAAATCAAGAAATATAGTGGTTCGGTGCTATCCAATGCACCTACATCCACTCCCCAAGATTTTCTTGGGAATTTACTATAATCACACCCGATTATAGTTGATTAGTTTTGCGGGCTTACTAATCAAAAACCCAACTTGTTTTCACAAGGCCAATAAGTCAAAACCTCACTTGGTTTTACGGGCTAACCAAGAACCTAATTGGTTTTCAAAGGCTAACCAATAACCTTCCTTGGTTTTCCGGGCTAACCAAGAATCTAAGTGGTTTTGCAGGCTAACCACCAACCTAATTGGTTTTGTAAAGGCTCACCAATAACCTCACTTGGTTTTACAATAGGCTAACCAAGAACCCTTACAACAAATAGAGTTTAGAAGTAATAAAACAAAGTAAGCTTTCTAAAACAAAGCGGGTATCTCTTTGAAGCTCGATGTAGAAGTGCTTTGAACTTGTTGAAGCCTCTTGAATGCTTAAGAATGGATGTTCTTCAATGCTTTTGAAGGCTCTTGAATACTTAGAGGCTTGCTTTAGCTTGAGAGTAGTTAAATCTTCAAGAATAGGAGTTAAAGCTCTTTTTTCTTCTTTTTCTCAATGGTATTCAATAATATTCAATATGTTGTCATTTGATTTGATTTGGAGCATATATATACTTCTCCAAGGTCTCAAATCCTGTTTCTAGCCGTTAGACTTGAAAAACTAGCTGTCGAAGGGCAAAATGGACGAGTTATGCACTTGAAAAACTAGCCGTTATTATTATCAGAACTTCATGTGTCGATATTTCAGACCGTGAGTCACACATAAGGTCAACACTTGAACTTCTTGAGTCGACACCCAATTCAAATAGCTCCAATCTGATTCTCTGAAAATCTCAGATGTGTCGACACTTACTCTGTTGAGTCGACACCTTGAGTCGATACCTTGCTTCCATGTGTCGACACTTCATCTGTGCCATCTGAAACATTCTTGCATATCGGTCTGAGTTGACACTTCAATTCCATGTGTCGATACTTGGTGTCATGTGTTGACACTTTGAGTCGACACTTCACTAAAAATTTCACAGAAAGGTCGAACTTGAGCTAAAACACATTTTTACTTAAACCAAATATCTAATCAAGCAGTTCTTGAGTTTCCAAGTCTTCTTTGAACAATCTTTTTCATTCAAACTTGGCTTCTTCAAACAATTAAGCTTCTTCAAATTTGTGAGCACATTTTTCAATAAAAATATACTTCAAGGAAATCATTAGTTCTCAACTTATACTTAATCGTTTTACTTATCATCAAAATCAATAACGGAGTCAACAAAAAGGGAGGGAGTCCAGAGAGTTGGAGGCATCCGGGGAGCCATCGAGTCTAGAGAGGAGGATCAATCCAGAGCCTCTTCTCCCCATTTCTCCTCTTCTATTCTCCCTATTCCCTTTCTATTCTCCCTATTCCACTCCTATCCCACTACTATTCAATCTATATTCCACCTCTATTTCACTGTTCCACTATTCCATTCCTATTCCCTTATTCCACCTTTATTCTTCTACTATTCTACTTCTATTCCTCTTCTCTCCTTTCTTTGCTCATTTGACCCCTGACTGGTGACCACTTCCATTGCACTGGCTTGATTCCCACCTTCCACTACATTGGCATTGGTTCCCATTCTTCACTCCTCATCATGTCTCCCCGGAGTCCCTTAGAGCGGCAGGAGAGGATCTATTTAAAATGAGTTACTGTTGAAGTGCGAGAGGGAAGAACTGGTTCTCAATCTTTTGTACTTCTTGTTCTGCAATAAAAGAGTATATTTTTCTTTATGCATATTTGTTCACTTTTATTCATCATTTTTTATGCTTTAATGTTAGATTGAGGTTAAGGATAATTCTTGCTTTCTAGAGACGCGTCGTGATCCATTACAGGTACAAGACGTACCGAGGGGAAAAGAATTGGATACCTAGTGCCTACCAAAGATGTGCCATGATCTACCACAGGTACGGGGCATGCCAAAGGAAGACAGGTAGATCTCTAAAATCAATTACAAGAGAAATGTAATTCAGCACTGCATAATCACTTTTCCTCTTCTAAAATACTCACTCCTACTTGCTTTTCACCTTAAAGTAATTGTTGTGGGAAAATAAAAGTGAGCAAGAATTAAACTACTTCTAAGGTGAAAAGCAAGTAGGAGTGAGTATTTCAGGAGAGAAAAAGTGATTATGCAGTGCTGAATTGCATTTCTCTTGTAATTAATTTTAGAGATATACCTGTCTTCCCTTGGCACGCCCGGTACCTGTGGCAAATCATGGCGCGTCTTTGGTAGGCACTAGGTATCCAATTCTTCTTCCCTTGGCATGCCCTGTACCTGTAATGGATCACGACGCATCTCCGAAAAGCAAGAACCGTCCCTAACCTCAATCTAACATTAAAATATAAGAAACGATGAATAAAAGAGAACAAATATGCAGAAAGAAAAGTATACTCTTTTATTACAGAACGATAAGTACAAAAGACTGAGAACCAGGTCTTCCCTTCCGTACTTCAATACTAACTCATTTTAAGTAGATCCTCTCCTGCCGCTCTAAAGGACTCCAGGAAGACGTGATGGGAAGTGAAGAATGGGAACCAGTGCCAGTGCAATGGAAGGTGGGAACCAAGCCAGTGCAATGAAAGTGGCCACCAGTCAGGGGTCAGATGAGCAGAGAAAGGAGAGAAGAGGAATAGAAGTAGAATAGTAGAAGAATAAAGATGGAATAGGGGAATAGGAGTGGAATAGTGGAACAGTAAAATAGAGGTGGAATAGAGATGGAATAGTAGTGGGATAGGAGTGGAATAGGGAGAATAGAAAGGGAATAGGAATAATATAAGAGGAGAAATGGGGAGAAGAGGCTCTGGACTGATCTCTCCTCCCCCAAACTTGATGGCTCACTGGATGCCTCCAACTCTCCAGACTCCCTCCCTTTTATAGGCCTCTTTCAACTGATTCAGTTTCATCGTTCAAACAATCTAACTGTAATTTGTTTCACAGTTCCAACTGAGCCCAATGATCTCTGGACTCCAATGGCTTCAGTTCCCACAGTTCCAACCACCCGAACTTCGTTCAACGGCATCCAACGGCTTCAACGGAGCTATAACCGAATGGGCTCATAACAGGTGATGGTGTCTTGGAAGGCTATGGCATGGGCGGCTTCTTGGACAGCAGGGAAGTGGCCTGCTATGGGGATCTCAGGGAAAGAAGCCAGTGTCCGAGTGACCGAGCCGAAAGGAAATGGGTATGGTGATCGATGGCTTTGGTGGATTCCGGCCTCCTCAGCGGTGAAGGGAGCGGTGCCAGCTACTAGTGCCAAATCTGCTTTGAAAGACATGGGGAAGAAGACAGTGAAGGCCATGGGGAAGAAGTAATGAAAGACTAGCATTTCTGGCCATTTTTTGGCCAAAGTACACCTCTCTGACCGGCAAGGGGGTTGCCGGTGGCCTGGGCGTCGTCAAGGGAGCATCTCCGGTGGGTTTGGGTGCATTTTGGTGGTACTTGGCTAGGAGAAAAGGAGATGGTGATGGCAACGGCTTTTGGCCACTTTTTTTGGCCATTTAGAGCTTCTCCGACCAGCGAGGGAGGTTCTGACAGGTTAGTTGGTGGCTGGGGCATCTCTCAGGTGAATCCTGGTGCAATCGAGCACTATGGTCCATGGCTATGTTCCATGGACCACTAGCCATGGCAGCCATGGACCCATGATCAAATGGTTGATCAAGCAGCCGGTCCATGGTGGACCGACTGCTTTAAACTTCATGATTTTTCAGCTAATTCATTCAAAAATCAATTACAAGCTCGTTTGAAGTCTAATTTGAGTGCCGTTTACGCCGTTGGACTTCTAAAATCGAGCTCTTCACGTTGGCGATATTCTTTTCTACAAATAACATATAAAAATATTAATTTTAAAGAAATAAAGATAATTTAATTATTAAATAATACTTTTATATATACGTATAACGTAATTATCATCCTTCAGTTTATGGGTCTTATCATATATTTCACAATATAGCATATTTGATATTGTAATTTTATACAAAGTTGATGCATAGGTTAAAAATTATCAAAATATAAATTTTGGTTTCCAAATATCTTTACAACACATCAAATTTAACAATTTTGATCTTCAATTGAGTTATCCTTTTATCATTTTAAAAATTTATATATAGATAAATATACATATACAAACATACAGACATAATATACCAAAAGACTGGAAGGATTTATTATCCAAAGAAGTCTAGGATGGTTTCAAATGAAAAGAGCCTCTAAAATAATCATTACCATTAAAAAAGAGGGAGAAAATCTAATGAGAGGGAGGCTAGAATGGTCAATCACAAGATTTAGAATTAAAATAGATCATCATTATTAATAAGTTCGATTGACTTTTTTCAGATAAGAAAATTGAAATACAACTTGAAAGAAGTCTTATTTATGATAAATTCATGTTCAAATTCAGGAAAGAAGAATAATTATTTTGACAAAACTTGATTCCGGAAATAACTTTAGATCAAAGTTCGGCACTGCTTTGGGCCAGGTCCAAATTATTCAAGTCTTGGATTTCAAGGCCAAGCCAATCAAGACTATCTCAAAAGTAGGGGTGAGCATTTAGTCTTCTCAATTCAAATTAAATTGAAATTCAAAAAAACAAAACTTTCGAATTTGTATTTTATAAAATCAAAAACCAAATCGAAATAGTTTAAAATCAAACAAACCAGACCTAAGTAATTTTGGTCCAGTAATTTGATTTTGGACTTCTTTATGCTGGGCTTTGATTTTAGATTTGGACTTATTAGGTTGTTTAAAAATTTCACTATTGGGTTGTATAATTACACTTGAGCTTAGCATTATTATTCAAATTCAAATCAACGATAAATCATTCAAAAAAATAATTTAATAAAATTATCTCAAGCACTTCTCAATCCACTAATATGGTAATTTTAGCTTTTGGTTAACCAAACTTATCAAATTAAAAACCAAAATCTGAATCGATTAAAAAATTTCAGTTTGGTTTTAAATCAAAATAAAAAATTTCAAGAACAAAATAGAACCAAACACCAAAATAATTAATGGTTTGGTTCGGTTTTCGATTAACCAAACCATTTACACACCCTTAATCTTAAGTTATGCTTTAAGCCCTGTTGCTACAGATTCTAAGTTAGTCAAGGAGGTCAAATCAGATTCGAAGTGATGGAGGGACCTCGGTTTGGAGGTACGCCATCTGTGAAAGTCCTCCAGCATGTCGGAGATGAGATCTGCAAAAGAAATTCTAGGTTGGTTTTCCAACGAGGACCCTTTGATGCTCAGGTTAGCTTTGCTCTGAGAATAGAAGATAGAGCTAAAAGAATAATGGGAGTATTTATGGGTTTAAATGGCATACTTGGGGCGTCCCCCTCTTTCAGTATTTATACAGAAGGAGTTCTAGTTGGATATGCTAAGGCCATTGGCCAATTCTAGAAAATAAACGAGAATCATGCATGCAGAAATCACATCATGCATGCATGACATGGAATGGACTGGTAGTTTCCTTATCTAAGATCAGCTGTGTTGACTCATGTCTTGATTTTGATGAATAACAAAATATTTAAGTATATTTGAGTACTAACTATGTATTAAAAGTATGTTTTTCCAGAATAAGGTACTCATTAAAGCTATACTGTGTTGAATAATTCAAATGCTTGTCAAACTGTTGAAGAAGCTACCTAAATTAATGGAATTTTAAGTTATATGGACTTTGGCACATAAGAATGACCTTGAAGAAGTCAAAATTTGAATTTGGCAAAGTTTCAGCAAGTTTCAGCAATGTTTCAAACAAGTGTCGACTCATGAAGATCAAGTATCGATTCAAGATGTTGACTTACAAAACCTTGAGCTGATACACAGAAAGAGTTTCAGCCGGCATGCATAAAGTGTCGACTCATGAACACCAAGTGTCGACTCAAGGCCTGAGACCAAAATGAAGACAGAACATGCTGATTTCTGGATTTTGTCCAAGTATCAACTCTTGAATATGAAGTATCGACTCAAGTGTCGACTTACTAGAAGAAGTATCGATGCATCAGAACATTCTAAAAGGCTTCAAAAAATATTTTGACCTAATATCGACTCAAGTATCGAACATGAGTCAACTCATGACCTAAAGTATCGACACCTACAGGTCTAGATGAACATAAATGGCTAGTTTTTTTTAAGCACAGAATTGGTTCTTTTTGTGTCTAACGGCTACTTTCTCCTCTTCAATGGTTATAAACGATCATTTAAGGCTTAGAAAGGTATTTAAAGTGGACCAAAAACAAGAAGGAAGTAACTAATGAAAAATTGATTGAAAACTAATGAGCACTCATTGAGTATTCATTACTTTTGAGTAAAGTTAAGCCTTCAAGTATTAAAGAGTATTCAAGAAGCATTCATGTCCAATTCTTAAACATTGATTAAGGCTTCCACAACTTGGAGACAAGCTTCTCAATAATAATCAAAGAGCTTCAAAGAGATATTTGCTTTTATTTTGAGAAAGCTTATTGTACTCTTACATTATACTTGACTTATTTTGTTGTTCCTAGTTTCAAGTGGATTGAAACTAGTGTTTGGGTTGTTAGTGAGCCTTATTTGAAAAACCAACTAGGTTGTTGGTGAGCATTGTAAAAAACCAACTAGGTTGTTAGTAAGCCTAGTAAAAAACCTACTAGGTTTTTGGTTAGTCTTGTGAAAATCAAGGGATTTTGATTAATGAGCTCGGAAAAGCTAATCTATTGTAATCAAGGAAAGATTATAGTCAAATACCCAAGTGGACCTTGGGGAGTGGACATAGGTGCTTGGTGTGCACCGAACCACTATAAATTCTTGTATTTATGATTGCATATCTTTCTTTTATTGCATTTACTTTATTACTTCTACTGCATACTCTTTTGAGTACACAAACACTTGCAAACACACTAGCACTTGTTTTAATCTTGCAAAAAAAAAATTTAAATTCAATTCCACCTCCCCCTCTGGGGTGCTTTAGCTGGGCAACAAGTGGTATTAGAGCAGGTTCTCAGCTTGTAGGTCTAACCACTTGAGTTAAAGATCTATGGTAGCCCCTATAGGAACTAGTGTTGTTGAGGGTCAAGCCTCAAATAGACCACCACTTTTTAATGACACTAATTATACATATTGGAAGACTCGCATGCGAATTTACCTGCATCTATTGATTACAATCTTTGAAAATGGTGTTAAAGGTCCTCATGTTCCTTCGATTTTGGTTAATGGTGTTTCGTTCCCAAGCTTTTGAAGAGAATTGGGGATGAAAATGATATTAAGCAATCTGACAGGTCTAAATGAACATAAATGGCTAGTTTTTTTTAAGCACAGAATTGGTTCTTTTGTGTCTAACGGCTACTTTCTCCTCTTCAATGGTTATAAACGATCATTTAAGGCTTAGAAAGGTATTTAAAGTGGACCAAAAACAAGAAGGAAGTAACTAATGAAAAATTGATTGAAAACTAATGAGCACTCATTGAGTATTCATTACTTTTGAGTAAAGTTAAGCCTTCAAGTATTAAAGAGTATTCAAGAAGCATTCATGTCCAATTCTTAAATTGATTAAGGCTTCCACAACTTGGAGACAAGCTTCTCAATAATAATCAAAGAGCTTCAAAGAGATATTTGCTTTTATTGAGAAAGCTTATTTACTCTTACATTATACTTGACTTATTTTGTTGTTCCTAGTTTCAAGTGGATTGAAACTAGTGTTTGGGTTGTTAGTGAGCCTTATTTGAAAAACCAACTAGGTTGTTGGTGAGCATTGTAAAAAACCAACTAGGTTGTTAGTAAGCCTAGTAAAAACCTACTAGGTTTTTGGTTAGTCTTGTGAAAATCAGGGATTTTGATTAATGAGCTCGGAAAAACTAATCTATTGTAATCAAGGAAAGATTATAGTCAAATACCCAAGTGGACCTTGGGGAGGTGACATAGGTGCTTGGTGTGCACCGAACCACTATAAATTCTTGTATTTATGATTGCATATCTTTCTTTTATTGCATTTACTTTATTCTACTACTGCATACTCTTTTGAGTACACAAACACTTGCAAACACACTAGCACTTGTTTTAATCTTTGCAAAAAAAATTTTTAAAATTCATTCACCCCCCCTCTTGGTTGCTTTAGCTGGGCAACAAGTGGTATTAGAGCAGGTTCTCAGCTTGTAGGTCTAACCACCTGAGTTAAAGATCTATGGTAGCCCCTATAGGAACTAGTGTTGTTGAGGGTCAAGCCTCAAATAGACCACCACTTTTTAATGACACTAATTATACATATTGGAAGACTCGCATGCGAATTTACATGCATTCTATTGATTACAATCTTTGAAAAATTGTTGTTAAAGGTCCTCATGTTCCTTCGATTTTGGTTAATGGTGTTTCCGTTTCCAAGCTTGAAGAGAATTGGGATGAAAATGATATTAAGCAATCTGAGCTTAATACCAAAGCAATGAATTTGATTTATTGTGCATTGGATCCTAGTGAGTTCAATAGGATATCCACATGTTCATTGGCAAAGAAAATTTGGGACACACTTAAGGTTACTCAAGAGGGTATCCATCAAGTAAAGAACACTAAAGTGAATATGCTCATTCATACATATGAAATGTTTAGAATGAAGCCTATTGAAACCATAACTGATATGCATATAAGATTTACAATCATTATAAATAGTATGAGAAGTCTTGGCAAAATTATATCTAACGCTAACCTTGTTAATAAAATCCTCAGGTCTTTGCCAACTTCATGAGATCCAAAGATCATGGCAATCCAAGAAAAAAAAGATGTTGAGACACTTTCCTTGGAGTAACTTGTTGGTTCGCTCATGACTTATGAGTTGAACTTAAAGCAAAAGGCAGTGGATGTGGATAGAAAGAAGAAAAGATTACCCTCAAATCCACTACAACAAATGAGCCTTCAAGTGAAGAGTCGGAAGAAGGTGATGATAATGATGAAGATGCTTTTATGGCTAGGAAGTTTAGGAGATTCATGAGGAAGAAAAAATATTCTTACTAAAAGAAGCCACAAAAAGGAGATCCCGGTAAAGATAAAGGCAAGGATAAAGAAAAAGAAAAAGAGAAGGACCAACCAATCTATTTTGAATGCAAAAAATCCGGTCACTACAAGGTTGATTGTCCTCTTCTCAAGAAGTTTAAAGGAAGTTCAAGAAGAAAGCAATGATGGTAACTTGGAGCGACAGTGAAGATTCTAATTTAAAGGAAGAACACAAGAAGTTGCCAATCTCTGTCTTATAGCAATTAAAAATGAGTTACAATCTGAACTAAATTTACTTTTAAAGAACTTAAAGATGCTTTTGATGAACTTGTGCATGAGTACAAATTATTGAAAATTGATCACAAAAAGTGAAAAAGCATATTGATTCTTCTTCTATTGAAAATAGCAATCTTGTTAATGAAAACAATAATCTAAAAGCCAAGATTGATGTTTTGAAAAAATAAAAAAATACTCTCACAAAAGAAATAGAAGTTTTAAAAAGATCCAAGACCTTTGTTTCAAATAATGAGTTTTTTAAAGAAAACAAATTCTTGAGCTAGAAAATAAAAAGTTAAAAGATTAGCTTGATAAAGTGAAATCTTTATTGAAAAGTTACTTTCAGTTATGAAACTAAGTCTACTTTTGAACAATCAAAGAGCTATTTTTTGATAAAACTAGACTTGATTACAAACAACAAAAAAAATAAAAATTATTAAAAAAAATTTTGTACCTACTTCTTCTAGTTTTACATATTTTGTGTATGAAAAATTTGGACTAAAACTATCAATACAATCAAAGAAATGTAAATAAATCTAGAATAGTTTGGGTTCCAAAATAACCATTGCTACTAACCCTAAAGGACCCAGATGGCTTAGGTATGTAAAGCAAAAACTTGATCTATTTTGCAGATGTGTCTGGCAACCAAAGAGAAAAAGAGATTGTGGTATCTTGACAGTAGTTGCTCAAGACACATGATGGGAGATGTGAAGCAATTCACCTCTCTTGAAGCTTGAATGGAGGAAATGTAACTTTTAGAGATAATGGTAAAGGCAAAATCATTGGTTTCGGTAAAGTTTGTATCTCTCTTTACTTTTATTGATAATGTATTGTAAGTTGAAGGATTAAAGCATAATTTATTTAGTATAGTCAATTTTGTGATAAAGATTTTAAGGTAGTTTTTGAATCATCTCTTTGTAGGTATCTAGTCTTAAAGATAATGGAGTGAAATTTATTAGAAATAGGCGGCAACATCTACCTTATTGATCTTGATAATTTACCTATACAAGATGGTGAATACCTAGTTGCAATGAATGCCACAATTAATGAGACTAGTTGGTTATGTCATCATAGATTAGGTCATGCAAGTATGCATTTACTTTTCAAATTATGCAAAAAGGATTTAGTTAAAGATTACCAAAACCTAGATTGATGCTAGTGTCATGAGTAGATATTAGTGATTCTATGAAGAACATTCTTAAGTACTTGAAAAGCAAAAGATATTCTTGGTCTTTAAAACAGGAAAATTGAGGGACTAGGATACATTGATGATAAAATGTCTACATCAAGGTGTGTTCTTATATAATGATAGTTTGGAAGAGTTTTCTAATAACCGATCATTGTAGATTTGATTTAGGAAGGTAACTACATCATCGATTCTTAGGGTGCAAGGAGGCATTTTGGTCTGTTGAAGAGTGGGGTGTGGTGTCATTAGATGACATAATAATCTACTTGACAACAATAGTGCCATAGCTCTAGCTATAGAACTCAGGTCTCACCAGAAATTCAAGCACATAGAGCAATGATTGAAGATTATTCGTGACTACCTTATGAAGGTGAAAACAGTAGGCTCCATATAAGATGTGGGAGATCCACCTAACTAAGTAGCTTAGCTAGCAGAAGATTAACACATATCTTGAGAAGATGAGACTAAAGTTTATGACTGATTGGCTTGAGTATAAATAGGAGATTACTAGATGTATGCTCTAAAAGCCAATCTTACATACACATATTTTCATTCTGAGATATAATTTTATATTTGATATCTTTTAATTGGGTTATTTATTTCACACATGTTATATATGTGTCCATGTGTATCATCCAAGGGATTAATTAAATAATGATATATATTCTCAAGAGTTGAGAATTTGAGGCATATGTCTAGATTAATTTCTAAATTACTCCCGATCATAGGATTGTCATGGGAATGGTGATCGACTGGTTAGATTGGGCATGGATTGCTTCTGTTGGATTGACGAGTATCGAGTTTCTAGTATAGGGATACTAAGCTAGAATGTAGATAGTTGTATGGTAATGGTGACCTAGCATGACCAAATGAGAAGACACTTGGATATTTGTTCACTCGTTAGTGACTATCTTAATACTATAGTTGTATAAATAGTTCTTTAACCTACGGTACCTCGATGACTTATAGTGGGTTGCTATAGTTTGACTGCACAAAAACTTGGTCTCTAAATATTTGGATCCTTATAGTACATGTTGGATAGTAGATTCATTGTAGGAGTAGGGTGCATACCTATATGGATCTGTCAATCTTAATAATTGAGTAGTTCAATGCAATTTAAATGGTCGAGTCCTTAAGTCTATGACCATAGCAAGGTGAATGATAGAAATGAGTTCCAGTGAATTCATAATGGACTCACCTGATTAAGTCTTGCATAAATAGATTCTAAGGTTTGATGAGCTTTCCATAACCTCCATTTATCGAGACTCATGATAGAAGAACTAAATTGCATAATAACTTTATCTAATATTCACATTCCATTCTGCTAAATTGCCACTACATGCTACTAGGCATCACTTGTGGATTGTGAGATCTCATAGGATCATACTAGATCAATGAACCTGTTTGAGGTGAGTTGGAATCAATCCAAATCCATTGAAAGGTATTGTGATACTATGATGGAGATCACGGTGTCTCTTTACCAAATAGAATAGAACCTAGGGATTACATATAATAGAGATTTTGACTTAATCAAATGATTGGATCATGATCAAATTATCAATATAATTGATAATTTGGATCAAGTTATAATAGTTACAAGTAGAGGATCTGTTAAAAGTTAGCAAGGAAGACTAATCGCAATAGTTGCAATATAAATTGATGAGATCAAATTAGGATTCAAGTCCTAACCAAATTTAATTAATTTAATTAATTGGACTTGGTCTAATCTTAGTCAAATAAGGATTGACTAAATCTAATTGGATTAGGAATTGGATTGGGTCTAGTCCTAATCAATAGGGATTTGACTAATCCTATTTCGATTAGGATAGGACATGGTCAATTAGGTTCCTAGTCTTAATAAGATTTGGACTAATTCCTAGTTAGGCTTGACCTAATTCAAATGAAATTAGGTTTCCCAATCCAAGTAGGACTTGGATCTAAATCCTAATTTTATTAGGATTCATTTTGACTTGAGTTAGGCTCAAATTAGGTTTGAATTGAACCCAGATTGGACCTATGCCCAAATTGACAACCCAAGAGGGAGTGAATGGGATATTGAAAAATTAAAAACAAGTATGTGCCTTTAAAAACTTTAATCAAATGTAAGCCAAGTGTAGTGTGATTTGTGGAAGCTAAGAGAGAAAATAAGAGAAACAAACAATCATACAAATATAATAATTTATAGTGGTTCAAAACAATCTCAGCTCTACATCTACTCTTTAAGATCTATTTAAAATTTTACTATATTTCCATAAGAATATAGTCAAATTATTTGACTTGGGCTTACAATCCAAAATCAATTATAATATTTATTTGGGGATCACAAACAACCCGATTAGTTTTCCAAGGCTCACTAATCAAAACTCAAATACACATTTGTTTCCATGCTCACAAACAATCTAATTGGTTTTCCAAGTCGAGTTAGCTTTTCTAAACTATGCCAAAAATCGTGTCATTCTAGAGTCGGCTCTTCTGGTGCGAGTCAGCTTTTGTAGACTGTTCTTCAAACTTTCAAAAATTAAAATGATTTGACTTTTTAAGGCTTCCAAATATCTTCCAAGTGTCTTCCAAGTGATTAAAAGGATTTTTAGAAATATATGTGCTATTTCAAATACAAGAGATAACTTCTCTATCTTCTCATAATACAAAAATCTTTCAAAGCATTCAAAGGAAACTTAACAAATACAAGTAAACTTTCTATACTCAAAAATATTTATAAGGATTTATAAGAGCTCACCACACACATCCCAATTTACACAGAGTTCTTAAAGGGATTCTCATTGATACAAATAAGCTCACTAACTGTTCTAATATTTTATAGGATCTTTAATTGAAGGTTATGCATTGGAAAGCTTTTCACAAAAATATTCTTAAATATGAAAAGTATTAGTATATAATATATGCGTTGACTCGTTATTGATTTTGATGATAAACAAAATACTTAAGTATAAGTTGAGTACTAACTATTTGTTTAAAGTATATTTTTATTGAAAAATGTACTCATCAATTCAACAAGATTTGATGCTTGTCAAAATGAAGAAGTCCCTTCATGAATGAAGATTAGTTTTTAAAAGGGCTTAAGTACTTGAAGATTGCTTGAAAGGACTTGGTTATTCCAGCACAAATTTGTTTCAGCAGAGATTCAACGGTTTTTGAAAAAATTTCAGCAAGTGTCGACTCAAAAGGTCAACTCATGACAGTGGAAGTGTCAACTCAAGCCGATACACAGAAAGAGTGTTAGATGGCACAGCTGAAGTGTCGACTTATGCCAGTCAAGTGTTGACTCAAGGATCGGCTCAAGGCCTAAAAAAATTTTGATACAGAACTTGCTGAAATTGAAGACTTGCCTGAAGTATCGACTCAAGTGTCAACTCATCAGAAGAAGTGTCGACTCACCTGAGAATTCCAGAGAGATTTAATGAAGATATTTGAACTTAGTGTCGACTCATGAAACTTAAGTGTCAACCCTAAGTATCGACTTATAACTTAAAGTATCGACACTTGGAGTTCTGGGAATAGTAACGGCTACTTTTTCAAATGCAGAACTCGATCCTCTGGCTTCCAACAGCTATTTTTCATGTCTAACGGCTATAAACTGACTTTGAGCCCTTGAAAAGGTATTAAGTGGTTCAAACAAATCTAAATACAAAGGATCAATAGTAGGAAAAGAAAAGCAAGACATTCACTCCCATTCATGAGAGCAACTATCTTCAAGCAAGAGAAGTCTCAAAGTATTTAAAGCCTTCAAGAGCATTCAAGTCCAATATTCTTGAGCATTGATTGAGTCTTCATCAAGTTGAAGATAGCAATTCCTCAAAGCTTCAAAGAGGATATTCGCTTTTATTAAGAAGCTTTTCTTGTTGTTTTACTTTAACTCTATCCTTGTTGTAAAGGTTTTTGGTTAGCCTATTGGAAAACCAAGAAGATTTTTGGTTAGCCTTGAAAACCAAGGAGTTATGGGTTAGCCTTGAAAACCAAGGAGGTTGTTGGTGAGCCTTAAAACCAATTAGGTTCTTGGTTAGCCGCAAAATCAAGGAAGGTTTTGACTTGTGAGCCTTGTAAAAACAAGTCGAGTTTTGATTAGTGAGCCCAAAAATCTAATCGACTATTAATCAGTGGAGATTATAGTGAATTTCTAAGTGGACCTTGGAGAGTGGATGTAGGTACATTGGAAAGTACCGAACTACTATACTTGGATTGTGTTTGTGATTGCTTGTCTCTCTCTCTCTTTCTTGCCTTTTATTTATTGCTTTTAAATTTTTGCTGCATACTCTTAAGGCATATTACTATTGCATCTCTTTACACTTAAGTTGTTTATTGAATTAGTGCATACTTGCATTAATTTTTAGAAATCCAATTCACCTCCTCTTAGGTTGCTTACTAGGCAACAGTATGCTCCAATGTTTTCTAATTATCAAAATCATTTCCAGGATCAACATGATCCAATTAAATCAAGAGATCAGAATCCTGGTTTATTGGGAAAACTAGGACTCTCTCTCTCTTAGACCACTCCTAGCAAACACAATCACAAACACAAGAAAATTAGAGTGGTTCGGAGTAACCCGCTCCTACGTCCACTACCCAAGCACCACTTGAAATTTTCATTATTTTCTTTATAGAATATAGTCAGATTATTTATCAGAATCACAATCCAAACCTACACCCTTTGGTTTTTTATACCGGGCTCACCAAAGAAACCCACACTTGGTTTTATATCGGGTTACCAAGAACCCAAGTCCCTTTGGTATTAATACCGGGCTCACCAAAGAAACCCAACTTAGGTTTTAATAGGCTCACCTAAAAATCTTTCAACACTCACAAGACAGTCCCATGCTGCTCTTGGAGAGGAAACAAGATATATCAAAGAAACTAGCAACTTTATAACAACCAAATTTGTTTGCTAGTTGCCGATGAAGCTCAAATTGAAGCCTTGCTTTAGATGCTCTTGAATACTTTTAAAACTGCTTCTTCACTTCCTCAAAGTTGGATTCGATGAATGAAGATGAGTTGGAGAAGCTTTGAATCCTTTCTTGAATGCTCCTTGAAGTTGGTTGGTGAAAGACTAAAATTCCCTTGAATGCTCTTTTGTTTTCAATAAATAATCAATAATCATCATCTAATCCATCAATCATAAATACTCTCTTTTATAATTTTCAAGCAAATCTAGCTATTGTAGGGTCTAGAAAATCGAAATAGAGCCATTGGAGCCTTCTTGGAACTCAACAGTCATTATGCAACTAGCCATTACAGGCCTGAAGACACTCGAGTCGGCTCGAGATGGTTGAGTCAACTCGAAGTCTCAGATAATAGAAATCAAACTCTGTATGAGTTGGCTCTTCTAGGTTGAGTCGACTCAAGTCTCATTCAAGATAAACACAAACTCTGGATGAGTCAGCTCTTTGGATCGAGTCGACTTGAGGCTCTGAGTTCTGAAACTTGAGATTTGGAACTTCTAGTCGAGTTGGTTTAATATCTTCGAGTCAGCTTGAATTTTTGAAACTCTGAAACTCTTCATGCCGTGCCAGAGTAGGAGTCGGCTCTTGATCCATGAGTCGGTTCTTGATCCATGAGTCGGCTCAAGTAGAACTTCTTCAAAATTTAGCCAATAAATCTCCAACTAATACAAGTCTCCAAAACTTCAAAATATGTTACAAAAGATATCTTACCTAATCAAACTCATTTTTACTAATTTATAGCCCTTTTTACAAGATTATAAGAATGAAAATTAGGACTTTACAACTTTGAGGTCTTTAATTCAATACACTTCATTAATTAATACAACTGTACTGGATAACTTCCAGCTAAGTACGAAATAAAGTGACTCATTGATAAATGCTTCCTACCAAAACTTTTTGAATAATTGAAAGAGTTAGTCATAAATACATGCTTCAATATTTTATAATCATCAAAATCATTCCAGGGATCAACACTATGAATGTAAGGAGCTTATGGCCTACCATCGCATCCACTAGCTAGTCGATGCAAGGAAGTAGGTAGATGTCCTTCGGACATACCTTATTTAAGTTTGTAAAGTTGATACACATCCGTCACTCCTACTAGCCTTCTTTACCAAGATGATATTGGCTAGCCAATCAGGATATTTACTTCATGATGAACTCAGCATCGGTTAGCTTTTAGACTTCTTTAGAGATGGTCTTTTGATGCTTCAAGATGATGCTCTTCTTTTTCTATTTCACTAGTCAATGAGTAGGGTCCACATTCAAGTGGTACATTATCATCTCTAGTTCGATCCTGGACATTCTACTAAGTGGACTAGCAAGTCGTCAGCATTTTTTATTAAAAAGTCAATAGTTATATTTTGTAGCCTTATCTAGTCTGGATCTAATTTGAATAATGTGTTAAGGGTTCCATCATACAAAGGGATGGTTATGAGATCCTCTACGAGTTCCCCTTTTCTTAACCAACTCGTCTCTGGTATCCAGTCCCTTAACTAGGAAGGCATTTAAGGATTTGACCTTGTGGGCCACCGAGTACCATTATCATGCCAAAGTTTGATTCCCACAAATCTCCCAATCTCATGCAAAGTTAGGAACTTTATTAACAAGTAATAGGTTGAAACTATTGCATAGAGGGTATTCAACCCTGGTTGGCCGAAGATGACATTATATATCGATGAGGTCTTCACAACTATGAAAACTAGAAGCACTTGGAACTATCAAGGGGCGCTTCTTGTTATCACTAGTAGTATAATGGTTCCCTTAATAGGAGCTAGCTCCCCCAACTAGCTAGTTATCAGTGTATCCACCTTTTCTAGCCATTTAGGAGGAATGTTCATTTTTAGAAGGGCATATAAATAACTACATTTACCAAACTTCCATTATCAATGAGCAAATGGTGTACATTATAGTCAATGATATTTAAAGTTACAATCGTGACGTCATTGTGGGGATATTGTGCTCCCTTGGTATCAATCCAAGTGAAGGTGATGATTTCTTTAAGTCTCTGTCTCTTGCTTGCCTTGGATTATTATGCTTGCCTCCAATAATAGTGACGACATTCTCTACTGTGAGATGGTAGTTAGCTCCTCTATCCTTGATGGCGGCTTTGGCAGACATGGCGAGGCCTCCTAAGTGTTGCACCTCTCCCTCTAATTTAGGAGAAATCTATCCAACCAACCATGGTGAATGAATTCTTCGATCTCATCTTAGAGTTGAATACATTTCTCTGTGTCATGGCCATAATCATGTGGTAGAGGCGATACTTATTTGGATTGCACCTCTTCAGTTTTGTCCACAACCTCTTTTTCTCAAGCAGTTGGCCCCTGACCTGCATCAAAATTTGAGCACATGGGGCATTTAGAGGAGTATATTGATTAAACCTTCTAGGCAACAGAATGTCTGGTTGATTCAAAGGACTTTGGTGGCGCTAGATTTGAGGGAGTGTTCTCTAGCTCATGGGGGATTGGCTTCCCTGCCTTCCTTTCCTTTATCCTCCCTCCTCGAAAGAAACTTCTGGGCTAAGGACTGTTCCTTGGTTACTGGATTGGATGGTGGGCCATGCACCTTGTACACCTCCTCGACACATACATACTTCTCTACACTGACCAATATTTTGAAGAAGTCCACCAATGCTCTTTTTCCAAGAAGAAATGAAAATGATACTTTTGCAGACCGCACTTCATCACGATCATGGCGACAACATGGTCCAGGTTGTATCTTCCAAAGCCACTTTATTGGACTAGCTTATGTATAACCTAAGGGATTCCTGCTCTAGAGTTGTCAACAGTTGGGTCCAGACCTAAGACCCACGGGTATTTACCCAACAGTCTGGGTTTGGATCTAGCATTGGACCCGTTTACCCTGACCCGTTTAACTATAATATAACAGATCGGGTCTAGATATTTAATATCCAGATTCGACAGGCCGAGATCTGATTATATAATATATATTATATATATATATATTTATTAAATTATTATGAATCATTAGATCAAAATCTTTGGGCTTAAAATCAACATTCATCAGGATTTTAAAAAAAATCTCTCATTGTAGGCTTCCAGCCAGCCCTAATTGCCCTCTCTCCCTCCTTGTCTCGACAGCTTCCCCCCTCTCTAACCACCAGCAAATTGGCGTCACACTATTGCCATCTCCTCCCTGTCCTCCCCTCCTCCCTATCCTCCCTTACCCTCGAATTCCACCGGCCACCACTGCGTACAGCGAAGTAGGGAAGAGGGAGTGAGAGATTAATCTCTTCCCCACTCTCCATGATTAATCGAATTTTTTCTTTTTCTCAGGTACAGAAATCATTTTTCCTCCATTCCTCCTTTCTCAATTAGATTCTATATTATTTTGCTTGATTTTTTCATTTTTTAATGAATAAAAAATATTTGTGTGGATTGAAATCGATCTCTACATTTGCAAGATTTAGTTTTTCTATAAAAGAGATATCAATATAGATTTCTAATTTTTTTCTATTTCTATTCTGGTTCGAACACTATGTATTAAGTTTCACTTCTTGTTTATTTTGGATCAGATTTTAAATTAGATCAAAGTCTATTTTGAATAAATTATAATCTCTAGTTTTGGTTCAATTAAAATCCGATGATATTTATTTTAGACAGATTTTTACATTTGCATTCAAAATCAATTTTTGAAAGATTTTTTTTCTCCATGTTGTTAAAATCAGTTTCTGTTTGAATAGATATAAAATCTATTTACAGTCAAATTAAATTATAATTAATATCTATTTTAAAAGTATATTTAATATATGAAATGATAAAAATTCTTGAATTTCCTAATTTATTTTTTGAACAAATTTGTAGAATTTTATAAAAAGTTTTGGAACAGTTTTACAGTATTTAGGGACTGATTTCTGAATAGAAAATTCAAAATTCAAGATTTGTTTTCATACAGGTTTCATAAATCTATTTTGGACAATTAGTGTTCTATTCTAGTATAGGTATTTGTATTTAAAAGCAGAAATTTGGTTTAAAATATTGAAAATAGTGATCAATCTTTTTGTAGAAACTTGTTTTGATGAATATAGAAATCAAATTTGCATGCACAGAAATCTGATCAAATTGTTATGTTATGAATATTGAAATAGTAATTTAAAATAGTTTGGATAGCTCTTTTCTTCGATTTTCAGCTATTATCAATATGATAGGCCTCTTATTAGACAAGATCTGTTACTTTCTAATAATTATCTTTGTAGTCAGCTTTCAGGTCCTGGGTCCGGGTCTAGATACCCGGGATCCATTCAGGTCTGGGTTTGGTATTTCAAAATTAGACCTCAGGGATTCGGATCCAGATCTGGGTCCAGTAACTAAAGTCGGGTCCGGGTTTGTGTTCCCAGGTGGCTTCCCAAGAGAGGGGTGAATTGGGATTTGAAAAAACTTTCACAATTATGTGCACTTTGAAATTCTTTTATGTTATGGTGCAATATGCAATGCAGAAGTAATTAAGTAAAAGTAATAAAGCAAGTAAAGAACATCACAAACACCAAGAAATAGAGTGGTTCGGAGCAACCGGCCTACGTCCACTACCTAAGCACCACTTGGGATTTCCACTATATCCCCCAACCGGAATACAGTTGAATTATTTTACTAGGCTCACAATCCAAACCTATACACTTTGGTTTTACCGGAATTACCAAAGAAATCCGAACTTCCTTTGGTTTTGAACGGAATCACCATAGAAACCCTAACACTTGGTTTTACACCGGATCACCAAGAATCCACTTAGGTTTTACAAGGTTCACCTAAAAACCTTCAACTCTTTTAAGACACAGCCCTTGATGTTCTTAGAGAGTAAACAAGAATAAAGGAATGATAAATATGCAACTACAACAAACCATGTTGTATAAATGTTGCCGATGTAGATCAAGATGAAGTCAAGCATTGAATGCTCTTCAATGCTCTTCAAGCTGTTTCTTCCTTTCTTTAATGAGTGGATTCAAGATGGAGTAGAGTTGTTAAAGCTTTGAATCCTACTTGAATGCTCTTTGAGGTAGGTAGTTGAGTAACTTGAAAGCTCTTTGATTTCTCAAGAAAATTCAATAATAATGCTCTAATAATTGTTAAACCTTCAAAAATAATTATTTTATAGTTTTCTATGCGATATGGCCATTGTAGGCCTTAGGATTCGTGAAATGCTATTAGAGACGAAATGGAGTTCAAATTTTAACTTCAGCAACTAGCCGTTGGAGTGCAGAAATAGCTCCACGAGTCGGCTCGAGTTTCAGGAGTCGGCTCGATGTCTCAGACAGGCCAAAATAATTTTCTGTGGGAGCCGGCTCTTCTGGCTGGAGTCGGCTCTTTCCTTCAATCAAGTCAAAACCATGAATGCCTAGAGTCGGCTCTTAGAGGCAGAGAGTCGGCTCGGATTCTCAGAACTTCAAAATACATAACTCTGGAAGAGTCGGCTCTTGGGGCAGGAGTCGGCTCGAGGTCTCAGGCTTCAAAAATTACATTCTTCCATGAGTCGGTTCTTAGGATGGGAGTCGGCTCTTGATACAGAAACACTGAAACTTCCTCCGTGCCGTGCCATCACGAGTCAGCTCTTGATCCAAGAGTCAGCTCTTGCAAATCTTCTTCAAAAATGCTTCAGCTTCTCGAAAAATCTTCAACATTGAATCAATTAGAAGCTAATCTACATACTTTATAATTTTTACAATTTTTTAGCCCTTTTACAAGATTACAAGATTGATAAGTTTAGGGCTTTTACAAGTTCAAGCTCATAAATCTTTATACATAATGAATTACCCTCAAATTAGTCTGAAAATCATTTTACACTTAAGGTAACCAATTCTTGCAAAACTCTTAAATGATTGAAAAGAATTAGTATCAAATACATGCTCCAATGTTTTGTGATCATCAAAATCATTCCCGGGGTCAATAGTTTGGATATCTGGGTTCCGACCCGAACCCATCCCGTTGACAGCTGTATCCTGCTCCCCTTATGTTGATCAGGGAATTGGATCCTCGTGCATCATCTTACTGTTGATGAAATGTGCAAAAAAAGAGTAACCTAACTGGTTGAAAGAATGTATAAAGTTTGGTTTCAAACTCGAGTACCAATATCTGGCCACTTTGTTGAGGGTGAAAGGAAAGGCCTAGCACAAAACCCCATCAATAGCCATATAAATGAGCATTAGAGCCTTGAAACTTTTCAAATAATCCACCGAGTTGGTCGAACCATCATAGATCTCCAACTACGGCATCTTGAAATGCCTTAGTAGTTGTTCTTGCATAATGCAAGCTCCAAAAAGTGGGTCGGTTCAATTCTTGGAGCATGCAATCCATCTCTGCATCTTTGGTGGTATGCAACTCGGAGGATGGGGTGGTGATTAGGTTGGTGTCGATTCAGAGCGAGGTGAGGGAGGCCATCACCTTGCCTGCCTGGGGCTCTCGAGTCTGTTTTGATGAGTATACCCCTCCTTTTTGGGACTCTGTGGGAGGAGAGGTTGTTGCAGGTCTAGCTGCAATGCTCTCGGCATTACCTGGTCATGAGGTGGCATCACCCATACCACTCTCGACCATGATGCTTCAAGTACGGCCTAGTCTTGGTGTGGGATTATCTAGATCATGGCTGCCAGCACCTGAATATGCTAGTAGAGATGCTCTAGGTGATCGAGTCCTGCCTGGCCCTCCTGCTGGGCGATGCTAGTTTGAGGTTTATGGGGAGACTACCAGTGAGCTAGCTAGCTTGCTAGGATGCGGTGGTGCCAAAGCACCAAGTGGACATGCCTTTAGACAGCATAAGATCTCCGCTAGAGTTTCTTCTAGAAAATGGGCCAAGGGCCCTTCTAGCATTAATATATGTCGTTGCTCTCATCCAAAAGTTGAAGGTGGCTAAAGAGGTGGTTCTCATGAGATGTACCTACAGAAAATCCTAGCCAAAGGGAAGTCTGGCAAGGACCCTTCAATGTCAAGTCTAGTAGTAGGCAACAGAAGGAAGAAAGGAGGTGGAGAATATAGAGTGTGTTCATAAACGTACCTTAGGGGTTCTAGGGAATCTTTTATAGGCTAGAGACAAGGATATTTTTGAGAGAAAAAACTCTTGGTAAGTTTGATAAAAAATAACAGGTCTGAAGATCATGTCACATGGAATGTCAAAGGATCATTTCATTATCCAGAATACCACCTCTCATTAATAGAATTTGGTCTCTTGCATAAAACAACCATGTCTCTTTATGGCAATGTAGACTATTGCATGGAAATGATCACGCTTTCCTTAATTACAAGAATTGTTAAAGATGGGAATATGATTTCCTAATTATGCAACCAAGTAAGTGGAAATGAGTATCGACTTGGATTTTCTTCGATCACCTAGAAAAACAGCCCAAGAATCCCTATTCACCTCTAGATACAGGCCCAGGTCAGCGCCTGAGTGCCCTTGCCAAAGCCAAGGATAAGATGGGCCAAGAGTTTTAGGGTACGATTTTTCTCTATCAAAGGATCGCCAGTCTAGCTACTAGAGAAGAGTTTCGACTTGCCGAGCCTTGAGATTCTGGAAGCGGGGGGTTGGCCACCAACATCAGGTATTAGTTATTCATGGTGTTTGTATAAGCTAAGTTGGCTGAAGTCATGATCATCCCCGGAACAATTTGATTCCAGTTAGTTCTCTATCCCATTCAATATTAAAAATTAAAATAAACTGGCCAAAATAAATCAGTCTAGTTTGCATTCGTTCTCGGGTCCTACAAATTAAATAATTTTTATTGCAACAAATTGTTTGTTCTATATAAAAAGAAATCAGTTATTAGTTATTCATGGTGGTTTGTATAAGCTAAGTTGGCTTAAGTCATGATCATCCCCGGAACAATTTGATTCCAGTTAGTTCTCTATCCCATTCAATATTAAAAATTAAAATAAACTGGCCAAAATAAAATCAGTCTAGTTTGCATTCGTTCTCGGGTCCTACAATTAAAATAATTTTATTGCAACAAATTGTTTGTTCTATATAAAAAGAATATTTAAAAAAGTAGAAAACGACATAAACTAAAAGATAATTAAACAAATAGCATAAAAGCAAATTCTATTAATAAACTACGAATCTTGGACTCCCCAAAAGCCTGCTCTTTATGAGATCAGGATACTAGAATGAGATTTTCCATTTATTGGTTTCGTACCAAATATGATAATCTGGGCAACCAGTTATCCATCGAATTTACCTAACAATAATACTAGCGGAGGGGAGAAATCAACGGCAGTATTCCCTCCCATCCATGCGGAAGGATTCGAGCGTAGACCAGCGTGGCTATTGCGTTCCCGACAACCCGGCCGATGTCGACTCTTGGTTGGTCGGAACAAACTTTGACTTTCAGAAACCCTGAGGCAATCATTCCGTCAGTTACGGCGGAAAGGATCGACTGTCCCTGTTTTTTTATTTTTTAATATTATTTTTTAAAAATAATATTATCAAAATAATACCGTTCCAAATAATATTATTAAATTACCGTAATTTTTATCTCGTGTCATTTTTTTTTTACCATACGAAGAAGATGCAATCTGTGTTTTTCTCAAAAATAAAACAGATTGGACTTGCACCTTCTAAACATGTAAAAAAAATCAACAGTAATTTTTTTTTAAAAAAAAAAAAAAAAAAAAAAAAAAAAAAAAAAAAATTGAAGGTGGAGCTATAACCTGCTTCTCATAAAACTCACGAGTTTTAAAAAAAAATTTAAAAAAATCCTGAACATTAAATGCATCCCAAATACATTAAATACACATCATTTTTATGAAATTTTAATATAATAAAATTAAAAAATAATAATATTTAAATAATATAATAAAATATTTAAATAATATAATAAAATTAATATTAAAAATATTAAAAATTTAAAAGAAGCTGCATGTAAAGTAAAGTCATAGATCGTACCTACGACTTCATCTTATTCATGTATCTTTATTTTTAAAATAAAATTAAAAAAACTAAAATATATAAGTAAAGTCACAAATTGTAACATTAATAATAATATAAAATATTAATATTATAAATAAAATTCATAATAATATATAATAAATATTATAATAAATATTAAAAATATATTATATTATTATATTATATTATATTATAAATATAATAAATATTTATAATATAATATAAATTTATAATTTAATCGGTATTGGTCTAGTCGCCAGTCCGGTCATCATTCGTCTATCAGGGCCAGTGCCAGTCCAACCATCAACCCAATGCTAATCCGGTCGCCAGTCTGGTCACCAGGCCGATACTAGTCCGATCACCAGTTCGATCTGTGTCAGTACCTAATCGGATCAGTGATTGGACCGGTGGTCGAATCGGTGGCCAGACTGGTGACTAGATAGGATCGACGATCAGATACAATTACTATTCCGGCCACCGGTCCGGTCACCTATCTAGCCACTGGTCTTGCCACCAGTCCGATCGCCGGTCCTGCCAACGATCCGGATGTCGTATTGCCACCGGTTCAGCCACTAGTCCTACCACCGATCCTGCCATCGGTATAGCCACTAGTCCGACTAGGGGTACAATCACCGGTCCTGCCACCGATTTGGTCACTGGTCCTGCCATCGATCCTGCCATCGATCCGACTATCGATTTGACCAGGGGTCCGGTCACCGGTCCTGCCACCGATCCGACCGCTAGTCCTGCCATCAATCCGAACTCCATTCCTACCACCTGTCCTCCTGCCATCGATCCGACTATCGATTTGACCAGGGGTCCGGTCACCGGTCCTGCCACCGATCCGACCGCTAGTCCTGCCATCAATCCGAACTCCATTCCTACCACCTGTCCGGCCACCGGTCCGACCAGGGGTCCGAACGTTAGTTCGGTCGCTAGTCTGACTGTTGGTCCGACCAGGGGTCCGGTACCGATCCTGCCATCGATCCGACAAGGGGTTCGACCACCGATCTGGTTGTCGGTCTTACACAAGGCCCATGGTACGACCGGTGACCTAACGGTGGCAGGACCGACGACCAGACCCCTATTCAGATCGGTGACCGGACCGATGACAGGACCGCGTTTGGACCGATGACAGGACTAGCGGTCGAATCGGTGGCAGTTTTGACATCGTTCCGGTGACCGGATTGGTGGCAGGACCCCTAGTAGACGGTGGTAGGATCGGTGGCCAAACGGGTGACCAGACCGGCGACCGAAATGGCGACTGGATCTGATCGTCGATCCAATCCAGTTGCTAGTCTGGCCACTGATCCAATTGCTGGTCCAGCTATCGACCAGACCATCGATCCGATCACTGATCTGATTAGGTACTGACACCAATCAATCTGGCGACCGGACTAGTATCGGCTTGGTGACCGGACTAGCGACCGGTAGTACCGGGTTGATGGTCGGATTGGTACCGGCCCGACAGGCGAATTGGCGACCGAACTGGCGACTAGACCAGCACTAGCTAAATTATAAATTTTATATTATATTAAAAATATTTATTATATTATTATATTTTGTAATATAATATAGTATTTATAATTTAATATATTATAATATATTTATTATAATATTTATTATATTTATTATATATTATACAAATTTCATTTTATAATATTAATATTTATATTATTATTAAGGTTGTAATTATTATTTACTTATATATGTTTTAATTTTTTTATTTTAAAAATGGAGATGGGGACAAGATGAAGTTTCAGGTGTGACATGTAACTTCACTTTGTCTGCGGTTTCATTTTAAATTTTTTTAATTTTTTAATTTTTAATTTTATTATGTTATTTTAAATATTATATATATTATATTTTATTATGTTATTTTATATATTTTATATTGTAATTTTATTATGTTATTTTAAATATTTATATATTATAATTTTATTATGTTATTTTAAATATTTTATATATTATAATTTTATTATATTATTTAAATATTTTAATTTTATTATGTTATTTTATTTTATTATATTTTTAATATATTTTTTTAATTTTATTATATTAAAATTTAATGAGAAGGATGTGTATTTAATGTATTTGGGGTGCATTAATGTTTCAAGATTTTTTTTTTGAATTTTTTTTTTAAAGACGCTTGAGCTCTTTTATGGGAGTCCGTGAGCTCTTTTATGGGAGTATGTGATGTTTAATTAGAAGACGAGGTTACATGTGTCTTCAATTTGTTTTTTTGAAATTTTTATTGAAAGGCACAGGTTACGTTAAACCTATGCCCCTAAATATTTTTTGTTTTACCGGTTTAAAAGGTGCAGGTTTAACATGTGCTTTTTTTCTTTTCTTTTTCTTTTTTTTTTTTTTTTTTTTTTTTTTTTTTTTTTTTTTTTTTTTTTTTTGAAAAATGCAGGTCTCACCTGCATCTCCTTCAGGTGGCAAAAAAAAATGATGCACGGCAAAAACTATGATAGTTTGATAATAAAATTTAAAATAATATTATTTTGATAATATTATTTTAAAAAATAATATTTTAAAAAAAATCTAACATTCCTGCTTGTTGGGATCCAAATTTGACATGAAGATTGCTTAACTCGTAGAATGTGAAATTCTATGTACATGCATGAAATTTTATATTTATTTAAAATTTTAAATGATAAAAAATTATTAAAAAATGATGATATCATGTGATTAGGGTAGGATACTCATGAATAGAATTATGACATTCCATGACTAAGCTATGAACAGAATATCATTATCATGTTTACGTAATATTATAAGATTCGATGTATTTTTATCATTAAAAAATTTTAAGAATCGTTCAAAGATAAAAATATCTCTCAATCTTGTATTATCATGTGAACAAGATTATATATGAACAGAATTATAATATCATGTTCACAACTTGATTATAGGATGTCATAAAAGAGAGGAGCATTTCGTTATTCGAATATATGAATGCCTACAATTTATCTTTCATTAAAATTTTGAATGACAAAAATATATTTTCATTTATGATATCCAATGGCCAAATTTGTGAACAAGATATCACTTTTTGTTCACGAGATGTCATAAAAATGAGAGGCAGGGCGGACCACACCAATTTTTTAAAGAAGCCAAAAAAATAAAAATAAAAATATAATAAATAATTAAAATTAATTTAAATATTTTTTTATAAATATTATTTAAATTATCTTATTTAATAATATTAAATTCATTAATAATGAAATCTATCATAAAATTTTTTAGCTATCTCCTTATCGATACAAGTAACTAAATAATCGATAAAAAAATCATTTTCCATCTTGTTGCATAATCTGGTCTTGACAATCTTTATTTTTGAAAATATTTTCTCTATAATAATAGTTGAAACCGGAAGAGTAATAAGCATTAAGGACTCATAAAGAATGTGCACGCACCGGCCACAGTAGTGGCAGCATCGCGCCGAGTACCGTTGGCACTGCATAGCGGGATGTGACATCCATCGAGTGACGGTGCTAAAGATGATGGAATATAGTGCAATAGTATTGGTGGGAGCCTGAGGCATGACGGGCGCCCACACCCGTTCGTGCCCTCCAAGATCCGATTATGCTACGCAATGAATCCAATCGCTAAAATGGTGTGCGATTTTACCGCACGCAATGTTCGTCAGTGCGACGAGGCTGACGAAGGCCACCAAGACGGTAGTCATAGGTTAGCGCATCGGTGGTATTCGGCCTTATGTATGCGCAATAACCTGGTCTCGTCGTAGGAGCATTCTCGTCGATCACATCACATGACAAGTCCGGCCGTCATTTTATCCATCGGTGGTAGTGAATGGGATGGTGCTGACTGCGTGGTTGGCTTTGACCATGACGAATTCTGGAGACGGGCGCTAGTCGAGTACAAAAAAAAATTATCTTCTTCTAAAAAATTATGAAAAAAAATTAATAAAAATAATAAATAAATTTGGTAGTGATCCAACTTTCAAGTAAAGAAAGCTGATTATAGTATTTATTTTATTTTAAGTTTTTTTTAAAGATTCTCCAAGTTATATTTATATCTCCAAGTTTAGAAGGGCCAAATATATATATTTTAAAGTTTACATAAAATATTAATTATAAAAAAAAAATAAAAAAAATTAGGGGCCAAGGGGCCTCCTTGCCCTCCCGGCGGTTCATCCTTATATATATTTAAAAGTTTATTAAAAAAATTTAACCTATAAAAAAAATTTAAAAAAATTAGGGGGGCCAAGGCCCCCCCTTGCCCCCCCCCCCCGATGGTCCGCCACTGCTGAGAGGTATTTTATATGATGAAAAACTTTTAAAAATTTTAATGACAAAAATATCTCTTAGCCTTATGATATCTTGTAAATACGATTATGATATCTTGTAAATAAGATTATGATATCTTGATCATAACTTGGCCACAAGAGTATCATAACCTAAGCCACAGGAGTGTCATACCGAAACCACGGGATATCATAATTTTTTATAAGGGAATTTTCATCATCCAAGATTTTTAATGAAAGATAAAACTATAAGAGTTAAATATGTATTGAAAAGCGGGAGATACGTGGCCCTTACATAGCCCAATCATATTTGGTGGTATATCTTTTTCTATACTGCCCCTGGTGTACAAAGAATTTCTCCTTATAGAAATATCCTTGCTAAGACTGCAAATGTTAGGCATGGAGCCTAATCTAGCATCCTAGAAGCCCGGCCAAGGAAAACAAAATCAAAAAAAAAACCATAAAAATTAGCCTGGCCTGACCCACGCGAGCGTGGGTTGGCGCATGGCCCGGCCTATATCCACGCGCACGGGCGCGCGATGTGTGGCCCAGGCCCACGCAACACGCGCGCAGACACGCGTAGGCTTAGCCCAGCTCCCAGCGATAGCCCTTATGGGCATTTCCCCACGTTTCCCAAGGGCATTTCGTGCGGTGTATGAGTGGTCCACGAGTTTTCTTTCGATCTGAGCCATCGATGGCTCGATCGGATGGCCGATATTTGATCTAGGAGGTTAGGCTTGATCTGGCACTGTTTTTTGGCATGATTTGGGCTCTTGATATTCGATCGGATGGCTGGAGTTGGTTCCTGGATGTTTTGGTTTTCTACAACAACCAAGAGTCGGGTTTTTCTCCTGTTCGGGCTCTTTAAAAGCCGTAGGAAGCCTGTGAGAGCCTATAGAGATGTAGAGAACGTGATACAAGCCTTGAAGACCTTTTTCAAGAGAGAAAAAAGCAGAGAAAGAGAGAGAGAAGAGAGAAAATTGTAGGGAGGCAAGAGATCTTCCACCAAAAAATTATTTCTGGGTGAGAGATATTTTTGGAGTATTTTTTGTTTTCTTCTTTTCTTCCTCCTGTTTGAGGGCTGGGGTGAGCATCCCGTAAAACTTCTTGTAAATCTTTTTATAGTGGAGATTTGTTCTTGTACGGTCATGGACGTAGGAGCAGGAGTCTCCGAACCACGTAATCTCTTATGTTGGGCTTGTGCTATGATTTATTTTGCCAGGTTTTTTCTTTCTTTTCCTGTGAATTTCGTATTCCACTGTGATCCGTTCGGTAACAACTAGTATCAAAGCACTAGGTTTCAGTGGGAGCAATGGCAAGAGATGAAGGAAAAGTTAAGATCGACAGGTTTGATAAGAAGGACTTAGGCTTCTAGAAGATATAGATAGAGGATTATTGTATCAGAAGGAGCTTCACCAACCATTGTTGGGTGTAAAACTGCCAATATGTGGCAAAATGACTGGGATTTGCTGGACCGCTAGGCTTTGGGAGTTATTCGACTAACGTTGGCCAAGAATAAGTTCTGTCGATATCAGTTTTAAGGATGAAGTCCGTGCTTTGATCCTCTTATCATCTTTGCCCGGAGCTGGGGTGCAACTATGATAGCTGTTAGCAATTCCTGTGAATCAAACAAGTTAAAATTGAAGAGGTCCGGAATTGATTCTCAGTGAAGATATTAGGAGAAAAGAAGCTAGTGGAAGCTCTGGATTACCTTGATGACCCAAGAAGGCAGAGGGAGGACTGCAGAGTATAGCAACAACCGCAGGAGATCCAAATCCAAGTAGAGGCGCCAGTCAAGACCCAGGGGTAATGGCTGTTGGCACTGCGATAAGAAGGGCACACCAGGAAAAATTGCTGGGCGCGAGAAAAACAAAGGACAGAAGGAAGGGTCAGTCAATGCAGCGATCGAGAATACTGAAGAGGCTTTGTTTCTCAATGCGGACAATCCGATGGAGTCATGGATCCTAGACTCCGTGCTTCCTTCACTCTACCTCACAGATGGAATGCATGAGAAATTATATAGCTGGTAATTTTGGAAAGGTTTGTCTGGCAATGATGAGCCTTTGGACATCGTAGGGAGAGGTGATGTTCATATCAAGATACCAAATCAGTCGGTATGGAAGCTAAAGAATGTCAGACATATCCCTGATTTAAAGAGGAACTTAATCTCAGTTGGGCAATGGACTTGAAGGGCTATGTCATAACTTTTGTTGGCAGCTCTTAGAAGATTGCCAAGGGTGCTATGGTGATAGCACGTGGAAGCAAGTTGGGCACCTTTACATAATTGGTAACATGAAAGATGCAGTGGCTTTGGCACAGGCAGACTCTGAGTTGTGGCACTATCATCTGGGTCACATGGACAAAAAGGAATGCAAGTATTACATAAGAAGGGCAAGCTAGCTGGTCTGAAGACGACGGATGTTGGTTTCTGCGAGCATTGTGTTCTTGGGAAGCAGAAGAGAGTCAACTTCTCAAGACAGGCAGAGCACCAAGATCGAAAAAGCTAGAGCTAATTCACACTGATGTGTGGGGTCCCTATCCGATGGCATCCCTTGGAGGCTCAAATTATTATGTGACATTTATCGACAATTCCATTAGGAAGTATGGATTTATTTTCTGCATAATAAATCTAATGTATTTGACACTTTCAGGAAATGAAAAGCTTAGTGAAAATGAGTCTAGATAAAAGATCAAGTGCCTAAAATCAGATAATGGAGACGAGTACAATAGTACTGAGTTCAAGGAGTTCTGCGCAGCTAATGGGATTAGATGGAGAAGACTATCTCGAGTACACTACAACAAAATGGGATAGCTATGCATATGAACTGTACCCTGAATGAGAGAACGAAGAGCATGAGGCTCATGCTGGATTGCCCAAGATGTTTTGGGCTGAGGCAGTTAGCACTGCTGCCTACCTGATTAATAGAGGTCCTTCCATCCCTCTTGATTGTAAGATCCCTGAAGAAGAGTGGATAGGTAAATTAGCAAACTTATCTAATCTGAAGGTCTTCGGCTATGTCTCCTATGTCCACGTCAACACTGAGAAGAGAGACTAGCTAGATGCAAAGTTGAAAAGTGCTTCTTCATTGGTTATGGTACTGATGATTTTGGTTATAAGCTTTGGAGCTAGAAGGATAGGAAAATCATCAGGAGCAAGGACGTGGTGTTCAATGAGAGAAACCTGTACAAGGCCAAGGTGTTCTAGATAGAGCAAAAAAGGCGACAAGGAGAAAGAGCAAGTAGAGTTGGAAGAGATCACTGAGGAGGACATTACCGAGGGAGCAAGAGTTCCTGAGCCAAAGCCAGTGACACCTCAATTAAGAAGATCTGCAAGGATCCCAAAACCACGTGTAAGGTACTTACCCTTGTTACATTACCTGCTATTGATAGATGGAGGGGAGCCAGAGTGCTTTGATGAGGCCATGGAGAGTAAAAATTCGATCAAGTGGGAGCTGGCAATGAAGGATGAGATGCAATCCTTGATAAAGAACAAGACGTGGGAGCTCAACACACTACTGAATGAAAAGAAAGTACTGCATAATAAATGGATCTATAAGGTCAAAGAGGAACCCGATGGCAGTAAGAGGTACAAGGCGAGGCTGGTCATTAAAGGATTCCAACAGAAAGAGGGTAGATTATACCGAGATTTTTTCTCCTGTTGTCAAGTTCTCTACAATTTGAGTTGTTCTAAGCATTGTAGCTACGGAGGACCTACACCTAAGCAACTAGATGTTAGTACTGCCTTTCCGCACGGTGAGATAAAATCAGATGGGAATTAGAATTGGAATGATTAGAATGATGGAACCAAAATGGCCATATTTCTTGATGCGTTTGATTCATAATTAGAAGCAGAATGGTGTCAGAATGTTTTTAAGTAAATTTTATTAAGGAAAAGCTAAAAAATGATACATGTAATTAAATAAAATTAATAAAACTTAGTCATATAAAAATTGTAAAATACTTACAGAAATCATATAATCAAAATCAAATTTGGAAGCATGTATGGCACTATCCTAAGACATAATTTTGTCCCTCGTATGGAAATAATTAAAAATACTATCTCAAGATATGATCAAGATTCCTCCACCTGCAAGCACGATCATGGAAGACATTGATAGAACTCTTTCAGTACTTAGCAAAAAATGTTGAAACAAGTAAAATTTGAAAAAAAAATACTAGAAAAGAAGAAAGAGAGTACCAAAATACAAACAAAACTTATATTTTCATGCCTCCAAAATAACCTTTTTTTATAGCCATCTAAAATTTGACTATTTGGATTTTTATTATCCTATTAAAGTCTAACTGTGTGTCTAATGGTCAGAAATCAAAAAGTTAATAATTAAACATAAAGGTCAAATAATAAAATATGGTAATAAAGTCCAATGGTCAAATAATTAAAAGTAAAATAGTCAAATAATTAGATTAGAATTGAATTATTGAAAAAAATTTTGGATTTTTCCAATCTCTCTTCAAAATTAAAATTTTTTAAAAATAATAAAATGAAAAATATAATTTTCTGGATGCTTATACTATATAATCAGTAAAGTAACTTTAACTTTACATAATATGACTATTTCTATCTAAACGAATCGGAGTAAACCAGGTCTTGAACTGTATTTCTTTGACCCAAACTTCAACTACCATATACATAGTATAGAACTCTCTATCGCAAGTATGTGTATTATAACCCTACATATATATCTTAATTTTCATGAGAGTTTCTAAAGATTGCCAATATCTCTAGCCATGGCCATATAAAGATTTTTTTTATATAGATGAGCCCCTTCAAAGATATGTATAGTATCACATCTCGAATATACCTCTTGGATCTCATTCAAGGACAAACTCTTCCTAACCACTATATAGAAGCACTAATCATCATAGGGATGGGATAGAGTCTTAGACTCCTATATCAAATAAACCACATGTGCATCTTGACCAACCAATTAACTTGTTTTTACTATATTGAATCTCCTTCAAGGGATCTTCTATCATAAGTTGAGTTTCTATTTCTGGAAGATCTTTTCATAGACACTAAGCCACATCCCTCTTGATAACTCTAGGATCTTAGTTCTATTTAAGTCTCTAATAGATATACTGATATAAGAATCTTTCATCCAAGTTGTGAGGTACAACAAAAATTATAATCTTGGTAATAAAGATGTGTAAAACTAAAATAAATAACTTGGTGATCAATTTCACATGAACATTAACATCTTAGAATTCAAATAAGAAATATTACTGTTGGTGTAGTCCCTTTTCCGACCGGGCGGAGCTGCTGGATCGCAAGGCCGCTCCCTAATTTACCTGCAAAACAAATCCCTGGCGGAGTTGCTCCGGTAGGGGACACTTCGATGTCTAAGTCAGAGATGAACTCTAACCACAGAATGGAAAGATTCTATGAAGGATCAGATGGAGAAGGAAGAGACTCTAAGATTTTCAGGAGTATATTGTGCCTTACCTAGAGCGTCCCCTCTTACCATTATTTATAATGAGTTGCCTGGCCTGCGGTTACATCCTTCCTCCAGTGATTACGATGGGGGGGAGTAATTTCTTCCCCTCAATTCACAATCATGGACAGTAACAAAATGATTCTAGACAGACTAGGGGTGTTGCTGCTGGAGTCATGCACCATGGCTGCGCTCTTGGAGATAGTCGATAGTAACTATTATTCATCATGTTCGTAAAGACCTGAGATAGATCGGAGATCTATCTTCAGGTTTCCCTCTTCAGGAAATGCCTGTAGTCGAGTTGGAGAATTGTCTTTGTCTTGGACTCTTTTGGGACAGATTAGGGGTTATGTCCTCGGTAAAGATCGAAGACTTTGTCTTGGACGTAAGTCAAAGCCGATGTCTTCGTCATAATCCGAAGAATGTGTCTTCAATTGATAGCGGCGATCACACTTCGACGTGGACCGGGGACCCTATCTTCGGTAGGGACTGTAGACTTGCTTTTCGGATGGAGTTAAGTGCTTCGATTTTGACTTGCCCAGCTTCTTCCGAACACTTGGTTTAACATGCATGGTTCGAGAAAATGTCTTCGACCGATAGTCAATGGTCGGCTTATACTTGGACCGACATATCCCAACAGTTGCTCCCCTACTCTCAGTTTTCGAAGCGAGGATTTGCCTCAAAAGGTGAGAGTATTACTGATTTATCATTCCCTCAGGGGAATGGTGCAATGGATGATTACAAAATCTCTGATGGACCGTCTACAATAACTGCCGGTTGATCTGAGGATCAGGTGATGGACAACTATTATCCCCTGATTGGGATATGAAAAAGGAGCGGGCAGATTCGGGATTGTCTCTCCTTTTTTTTGTTGTGTGACGGTTCATCCAATCTTTTGGTTGGGATTTGAGCATCGGTCATGGCTTTCCCTATCCTTGGATGAGAGGTGCGCTCCACCTGGGCCATTGATTTATACGGATTATGACCTTTGTCTATTCCGTATCAAATCAACTTAGGGTCATTTTAGGGTTGCATAACCATCTCGAGCATCCGTGGCGAGCTTAGGAAGATGGTTCCGTTTATCGAGATGTTGCCTTGATGCCTCTGTCTTTTTATGAGAAGGAGGAAAAGGTCTAGCTGAGGAAGCTTCTTCAACCTCGCACTTTCAGTTTTGGCCCAGCTTTCCCCATTCTTGGCCATCAGTCCCTTCCGCAGGTAGAATCTTCTTTTTGTTTCTTTGCCTCGTTCTTTATCATGGCTGAGACTGTAGGAATCCAAAAGGAAAAGGTCGGGTCCTCGGGGTTGATGATGTGGTGAGTCCGAAGTTAGTTCCCAGTTCTGTTTCACCGGGAAAGGTTGCCTACCTTCGAGAACGCTATCATGTTCTCGAAGGGTTCCCTTTAATCTTTTCGACATCTGAGGAACGGTGTGAACCAGCCTCCTGCTGGGTGTCTAGCTGTATACGAAGACCATTTGAAGGCTGGCCTTCGATTTTCGCTGCATCTCTTCTTTATCAAGATTTTTTCGCCTATACCAAGTAGTGCCTGCGCAGTTGACTCCGAATAGCATTCAAAATATCTATGGGTTTTTGATCTGGTGTCACATAGCCAATGTGAAACCCGGACCAATTTGTTTACTGCCCTTTTTATCCTCAAGAGGGGTTTCCACGGTCGTGGATGGTAGGTGATCGGTCCTCGACCTGGTCACGAGATCATCAAGGATATGCCCAGCACCATCCACGGGTGGAAGCCTAACTTTGTTTTCATGTTGTTTGTGAATTTGTGGGGTTTCAGCAGCGAGTGGAAGGAGCCGCGCTTAACTGCCAACGATGAAAAAAAGATTTTGGTGGTCAATCAGTCTGATTATGACTTACTGACTAATTCGAAGGCCATTCCTATCTGCGAATTGTTGAGGGAGAGGAATCTCCATCGTGCAGGGATCAGTGAATTCCTGCATTAGGTATAAATGGTGGAAGTCTTTCACCTCTTCTCCTTCATCTCTTTTGTAGTCCAGTCGACTCAGAGGGGCTTTTATTTTTATAGGCGGTGGAATGAAGCCTAACTTGGCCTGGCTCTGCCAATCTTCCGAGAAAAGGATAGCTCGGGCCCCTCCTTCAAGGTCGGAGGCTCGAAAGAAGGCTCGAAGTGATGATTCTAAGAGGAGTATAAGCACTTCGTCCTCCAGAGAAACCCCCGGGAGAAATGGGGTGCCGATGATGGAGGTCTCAACAGGACCTCAGCTAGTTGATCTTTGCCGGCGGCTATCTCTCCAGTTCAAATTAGGGAGAGTCCGTCTCCGGTGGTGACATGCCACTGCCTTGCCCCCTTGCGGTGGACAGGGGCAAGGCACCGCAAGTTGAGAAGGAGTTCGTTCGGGAGGTTTCTCCAGTTGGGGCCATCCCGCGGACTCTTTAGAGATTTCCCCCATGGGGGGTTATGTTGGTCCCTGCTGTGGCTAGGCGGGCGCTGAAGGATACTCTGCTACCCCATGATCTGGCAGTCGTCCGAGGTCAAAGCCTTGCCAGAATATCTGATTCTACTTTCTCCTTCCTGTAACAGGTGAGATCTTCATTGTCTTTTCTTTGTTCGAAGGGTTGTTCGGTCTGTGATCTCGTTTTGTTGACATAGCTGGTCTACGACATCACCTTCATGGAGGAGGGCCTGGGAAATGTTGATAGCCTCATTCATGGCTTAAAGGAGGAGCTCTGTACGACCAGGGCCGAGAAGGAGGTGGCCAAAGAACTGAAGCAGTCCATGGAGAACCGACTCGCTCATGTGGATGCTAAAGTTCGTGGCCTGAAGGGCGAGTTGAAGAGTGCTCATTTGACAATTGCGAGGCAAGATGCAGAGTTGAAGAGGAATAAAAAATAGATTGACTCCTTGGAACAATCTGCCAAGGAGAATCAGGAGAGGATGAACGGTCTGACCAAGGTGGCTGAGGAGGCAACCAGGAGTGCTGACGAGGCATCTTAAAGAGCCAAAAATGTATATTTAAGAGTCGAAGAGGCAACCTTGAAGTCTGAAGTAGCAAGAGGAGTCCGAAGCGGTTCGGAGGGAGTTTGAAGCCATGAAGAGCTGGTGGATAAAGCTGTAGCGGATTTTAGGAAGTCCTCACGGTTCCAAGAGAAAATGAACGAGGTGACTTTATATAGCTATCAGCATGGCTTCAACGATGGACTTGCCAAGGTCAGTAGGGCCTTTCCTGATCTTGATCTTTCCGGCATTCCTGCTTTCGACATAGCGGAAGAAGGAGAGGAGGAGGAGGCTGTAGAGGAGGCCGAAGAGATGTCAAGCCCAAGGGAGGAGATCGCAGTCGTGGTCGAGGGTTCAGGCGTAATCTCGATCCAGGCCAAAGAAGCGAAGAGGTGCCAAGCCTGAGGGAAGAAGTTCATATCGTAGCCGAAGACTTGAGTGTAACTCCGGTCTAAGTCGACAGTAGAATTCAGGCTGAAGAGAGAGCCCAGGCTGAAGAGGGTATCCAGGCCCTAGGTTGGAAACTCTCTAAACCTAGCACAAGTTGAGGAAATCCTTTCTGTACAAATTGACAGGCTGCTCCAGTCTTGCAATGCTGAATCTCTTCCGGCCGATCCTTAGGGATCTATATGGCATTGTATCTCCTCTCCTCTTTCCTCTGGCATGTAACTAGCAGACTTTTTTGAATTAACGAGTAGCTTTTCCTTTTCGTGTATTCCGTATTGTGTCTTTGAACTTGATTTAAGTAATGTCTTTGATTTTTGGCGATGATTTGAATCATATTGTCCTTGTGGAGTCTTTCTCGCAAATGCAAGCCTCTCCTCCTAAGCTGCAAAGCAGACATGGAGGTATCCATGTAAAGAAACCTTTAACTTACCGGTTTACCGGGGTGGTGACTGCCATGTCATCGCTTGGAGAGGTAGTGGTGATCGAGTCGATGGCAATTACGCGTGGGAATAGAGATCATCGTGGTTGCAGCCATTCAATAGTCCCCCCAGCATGTTAGTTGAGGCTCTGACCCATTAGGGTTCCTACGCGTGTCACGTCTAAGAAACCATTGCGATCGAGGGCTTTTGAATTTTGCCAGTCTCGATATCCTTGGATCAGGTGCCATTCGCATCAGGCAATGCCATTTTTAATGCCATCCCTACTCCTTCCTCCTTGCACCGCTCTGAGGGCTTGTTGCGCCATGAGGCCAAACCTTGCACAACTCAGGCGAGCAGCCAGAGGGAAACCAATGAGAGGTTTTCAAGTGAGAAGATCAGATCGAAGGCGGAGATATGTGCTGTGCTGCCGTGTGTGCCAAGGCTGAGAGCAATGAACCTATCAAGATATGTTCTTCCTCAGGGGAGGAGCCAGTTATTCCTAAGAGGGTCATGGCAACTGGACCATCCGTGAGACTGAGCCCACAAGATGTTGATGGGCCCCTTCCTCATGCTGAAGACATTAAGCCAGTAGCCCCAGTCGTAGGAGGAAAGGGGCTAGTGGGGTATGATACCCCTGTGAGTGGAACCGGGAAGGAGGAATCCGGGGATCCCTTACCTGCCCTCTTTCTTGGAATACAATAGGTAATCTTTAGTTGTGAATGTCACCTATCCGCATCCATTAATTGAGCTGATTTCATAGGTGCCCCTTGCTCTGTAGGTTTCTTGTGACCTTTCTCTGTTGGAGAAGGGTGCCCGTGAATGTATTGGCTATGGCGAAGGCCTCCAAAGTCGGGTGGTCTCGGCCATACTGAAAAGGATGTTGCTGAAAAGCTTCAGGCTGCTGCAGAAGAAGAAAAGGATAGGGCCGTCGCCTCTAATGATGTCTTGAAGAGACAGATGAGCATCATTCAGGCACAGGCGGCTAAGGTGGTGATCATCGCGCAGAGAGAAGGAAGAAGATTGGATCTCTTGAATTGTTGCTAAGGGAGGTGCTATGAGATCTTGAGGAGTCGAAGTTTCGTTTGAGGAGTCGAAGTTTCATTTGGTCGAATTGGAGAGGAGGGTTGAGGAACTGGGGACAAACTTTTTGACGGCCGTCCAAAGGATTGCACAGAATGAAGAGAGGTCTTCCAGGGCTGTTGAAGCTTACAAGGCTTCCCAGGTTTTAGAGACGAGACAAGCAAGGCCTTGTTGGAAGGATATTCCTTAGGTTATGTCGATTGTGCGGGTAAACTTAAGGAAATTTACCCTGGCATGGACTTCTCCTTGCTCGCCATCCCGGATAATGAACCTGTGGCCTCGAGGACCCAGCTTGGGAAGCGTTGACCCTAACTCTTGTTTCGACTGCCAGAGAGGCTGACAAGATATAATTTTGTTGTAATTTCTCCTCTTCCCAGCTATTTGTAATATCCTCCCTTTGGATGTAGTTTTTCATCCTTGAAATAAGAAACTTTGATTTCTTAAATTGTTCCTTTTGGTTTGATCCTTTCTGGTTGATGGATGAGCCGAAGGCTATTTGATTTGAGGTTAGCATCGAAGACGAATTCCAAAGTGAAATCGGAATGCTGCTGTAAATACTCCTTTTGTTCAGGAATGGACATGACAGACAGGTGCCACTTTCCTGTTAACCATTGATTGAAGAACATTGAGCACGATTCTCGTTACCCACATCGAGTGTATAGACATTCGAACGGTTGCATTCCCGTGCACCCCGGGTGCCGCCATATCCTCCCTTCCCGAGGGGAGGCCATTAATGTCATCACCATACGATGAAGATCATTCTGGATCCGAAGCACTGACGGGTGCCATCCCCAAGAGTAGTTATTGGCGATCATACCGTTCCCAGGCAGTCACTTGGGTTCCGAGGCATCGTTTCGGCACGTGGAATCCCTTGGTGTGCCTAGAAAAAGGCACGAAGCATGTTTCCTGTGGCCATTCATGGGTGTAGGATCATTTTAAATAAGACCCTGTCTCTTCCTATCGAAGGCCATCGAAATTTCAAACTCCTATTTCGGAAATTTCCCTTCTTTCTCCAGCGTACCGGTGGAATGAAGTTCAGCATCCACGAACTTAAGATGGCGGCAATAAAGAGGGCCTCTGAGGCACTATCTGAGGACGAGCATAGCTACAAGGTTCCCCGGAGAGGCGATAACGATGACCCACAGGGGGTCATCGCTCACTTGGAGAGGAAAATACGGGTCTTGGAGGCCCACTTGGTGGAGGCCAAGGCATGGGTCAAGGTCGCCACTGCAGAGGTGGAGGAGGCTAGGAAGAAGTTGGCAGAGGCCATCTCAGACTTCATGGCTTCTTCCACCTACGAGAATGAAGTTACAGAGGCAGTCCTGGATTCGTACCACCGGGTGTTCCGAGAGCATCGGGATAAGGCTTTCAAGTTCTTCAATTTGAAGGCTTGGAAAACATTAGGCCTTCCGTCCCGTTCCCTGGTCATGAATTCGACTTCGATTTTGAAGAATTGGAGTCAAACTCAGAAGGGGATGCCGAAGCTTCTCCATCCTCCTTCCCGGGCTTCGAAGCCTCCAGCCGGCATGGGAAAGGGTCGGTCGATGGTCTCTAGATCCACTTTCCACCAATCTGCACTGCTCCCTGTTTTCTTTTCTCTTTTCCTCTTTTTTGTAAAAATTCAAAAAATGAAATGAAGTGTTCCGACTTCTTCCATACTTCTTCTGTGACTTGTCATACTGTTGAATGCAATCCTTATGACATGTCGAAGGTGTAAATTTCTCAAAACATTTGGGATCTGTGGAAGGGGTAAGATCGGTTGGGCCATCTCATCAAGTGCTTGCTGTTGACAGGATGAGTGATATATATTCACTTCAGCACATTTTTGAATTTACTGTAGGGTCGGATGTCTAGGCCATCCTTGTGCATTCCTGTTATGATCAAGGTAGGTTCTTCAGGCCCGCCTTGGCGCGTCTTCGGATATACCATAGGGAAGGCTACAAAAACCATCCCTGCGCCTTCTTTGGTATAAGGTAGGCTGGTTAGGCCTGCCCCAGCACATCTTCGGATTTACCGTAAGGTAGGTTATAAAAAACCATCCCTATGCCTTTGATCATTTTGGTAGCCTAATTGGGCCATCCATTATGCTCATCGGGCATACCGATAAGGTGAGCGGATCAGACTCTCCTTTGCACCATTGGCTGATTCCTTAGATCGGGCTGCTCATGCCGTTGTCATCCAGTGGTGCAACGGGCCATTCAAAGTGGAATTAGATTTGTACAAGGATTTTGGGGTTTGTTAATTGATAATACTTGCGAAGGTTTTGTACATTCCATGGCCGGGGTAGAATTTTACCGTCCAAGATCTTGAGTCGATACGTTCCCAGACGTATGACTTCTTCAACTTGGTACGGCCCTTCCCGGTTGGGAGAAAGCTTGCCCTGCTCAGTTAGCCTGGATATTTCAGCTCTTCGCAACACCATGTCCCCGTGCAGAAAATCTATTCCTTTGCCCTGGAGTTATAATACTTGATGACCTTTTGTTGATATGTCACCATTTTCATCTGGGCCTGAAGCCTGGTACTCGATAGTAGATCCAGGTCAACTCTTCTACGATCAGAGTTTTCATGCTCTTAATATATGTCGATCCTCAGAGATTGGAGGGAGACTTCAATAGGGAGAACAGCCTCGATACCGTACGCCAAGTTGAACGGTGATTCGCTAGTAGCTGTTCTCGGGGTCGTCTTGTATGCCCAGAGAACGGAGGTCAGCTCTTCTGCCCAAAGTCCTTTGGCAGCGTTCAACCATGTCTTCAGACCATAGAATGGTTCGATTTGTGACTTTGGCTTCTTTATTGGACTGTGGATGGGCGACGGAAGTCAGCCTATGTGGTACCGGACGTAGAAGTCCTTGAACTTTGGATTATCGAATTGTCTCCCGTTGTCGATGATTATCATATGTAGAATCCCGAACTAAAATAATGGAGTTTTTGACAAAATTCTTGACCTTGCCCTCCGTGATATGAGCCAGTGGTTCAGCTTCGACCCACTTCATGAAGTAGTCGATTGACACAAGGAGGAACTTCCTCTGCCCAGATGTGGGTGGAAATGGGCCAAGGATATCCATCCCCTATTGAGCAAAGGGCCAGGGGGCTGTCAGTTGGGTCTGATGACTCGTTGGTTGCCTCTGAATGTTGGCATACCTCTGGTATTGATCATATCTTTGCACGAAGTCGGTCGAATCTTTTTGGATGGAGGGCCAATAGTATCCTTGGCGTATAATTTTATATGCTAAGGACCTGCCCCCCAAATGATCACCACATATCCCTTCGTGGACCTCCCTCAAGGCATAGTTTGTATCTGATGGTCCCAAGCATTTCAGTAAAGACTGAGAGAATGATCTTTTGTAGAGAGCTCCATCTAAGATGACATATTGAGATGCCATCCAACGGATCTTTTTGGCCTCTACTTTGTCTTCCGGTAGCACACCCTCGTTTAAGAACTTAATATGGGATCCATCCAGCTTGGTTCGGTCTTAATTTGGTGCACCTCCACAACTTCTTCGGCTATACTTGGGGCTTCAAGGTGTTCAACGAAGGTGCGACCAAGGGATTCCAGGATTGTGGTAGCAAGTCAAGACAACGCATCTGACCAGAAGTTCTCCGATCGAGGAACATGGATGATTTCGAAGAACTCCAGTTAAGAAGATAGGACTTGTACCTTTTCCAGGTATTGCATCATGGAGGGGTCTTTGGCTTCGTATTCCCCTTTTACTTGGTTTACCACCAGCTGAGAATCAGAAAAAGCCTGGAGTCTCTGAACTCCCAAATTATTGGCGATTCGAAGTCTTGCAAGCAGGGCTTCGTATTCTACCTGGTTATTCGAAGCATGGAAGGAAAATTGGAGCGCATATTCCACTGTATGCCCATCTGGCTTAGCCAGTATGAGACCAGCTCCACACCCAGCGAAGTTGGAGGCCCCATCCACATGGAGTACCCAAACAGACTTCGTGTCCTTCGAGACTTCCTCTTCTGTTGGAGATGCTTTGTCTTCAGACTTCCAGGTGCACTTAGCCAAGAAATTTGAGAGCACCCGGGCCTTCATAGTCGACCGGGGTTGGAAACTAACATCAAACTTGTTTAATTTCACAGCCCACTTGACTATCCATCCTGAAGTGTCGAGGGATCGAAGGACAGCCTTAAGAGGCTGATCAGTCAGGACCACGATGGCGTGGGCATGGAAGTAAGGCCATAGTCGCTTTGCCACAATTATTAAAGAGTAGATCAGCTTCTGCATTTTTGAATATCTCCTTTTAGCATCATGCAGGACTTTGCTAATATAGTAGATTGGCTTGTGGGAGCCGTCTCCTTCTCTTCGAACGAGGACCGAGCTGACTGCTTCGTCCGAAGCAGAAAGGTATAAGTAGAGCACCTCCCCCTCTTGAGGCTTAGAAAGTAAAGGTGGGGTCTCTAAATACTTCTTCAGCTCTTCAAAGGCAGCACGACAGTCTTTAGTCCACTCGAAGCCTTGAGATTGCCGAAGTATCTTGAAGAAGGGGAGGCATTTCTCGGCTGACCGAGAGATGAATCTGCTTAAGGAAGCAATCTGCCCTGTCAGCTATTGAACTTCCTTCTTGCAGGATGGATGCCTCATGTCTTTGAGGGCCTGGATTTTCTCAGGGTTTGCTTCAATCCCTTACTTAGTGACAAGGAAATCCAAAAACTTGCCCGAAGTAACCCCGAAGGCGCACTTCGTCAGATTTAGCTTCATGCGATGGCACCGCAGGGCGCTAAATAATTCCTCCAGGTCCTGGATGTGATCTTGATGATCATGTTGTCAACATAGGCCTCCATGTTTCTCCCCAACTATTTTTTGAACACCTTATTGATTAATCTTTGGAATGTCGTCCCGGCGTTCTTTAGCCCAAATGGCATCATCTTGTAGCAATATAGGCCCTTGTCGGTAACGAAAGCTATCTTTTCTTCATCCCGGGGGTCTATTTGGATCTGATTATATCCAGAAAAAGCATCCATGAAGCTCAGCAGCTGGTGCCCAGTAGTAGCATCAACCAGTTGATCAATTTTTGAAAGAGAAAAGCTATCTTTCGGGCAAGCCTTATTGAGGTCCATATAGTCGATGCAGATCCTCCACTTGCCATTAGCTTTCTTTACTATTACCATATTGGCCAGCCACTCGACGTAATGGGCTTCCCAGATGAACCCTGCCTTGAGGAGCTTGCTTACTTCTTCATTTATTGCCTTCTATCTTTTGGGGACAAAGCTCTTTTTCTTTTGCCAGATCGGCTTATATCCGGGAGCAACTTTTAGTCGATGAGTGATTACTTTAGTAGGAATCCCTGGCATGTCCGAAGCTGACCAGGCAAAAATATCTGCATTATTTTTGAGAAAGCAGATCAGCTCCATTCTGGCTTTTTCATCAAGCATACTTCCGATCTGTACGACCCTGGTGGGGTCCTCCTCAGTCAACGGCACTAAAATGGTTCTCTCCATGGGCTCACTAGAATTCGCGGATGGGTCCCTTGGATCTAATTGATCCAAGGTTGTAGGGTCGTTGGAGTGCTTGTTTTGAATCATCAAGCACTATCGTGCCGCTTTCTGATCTCCTCTAGCTTCTCCGATGCCATTCCTGGTGGGAAAAATATAATGAGGTAGTAAGATGATACTACAGTCCAGAATTTGTTCAAGGCGGGCCGTCCCAGAATAATATTATAGGCCGAAGGGGTCTGGACCACCGTGAAATTGATCAGTAGTATCTTTTATCGATGTTTGGTGTCGAGGGTTACAAGTAGTACTATTTCTCCCTCGGCATCGACCTGGTTGCCTCTGAAGCAGTAAGTGGTATAGGAGATCTTCGTAGTTTATTTTTGGGCAAACACATTCGAGAGAATGCATCATAGATCAAGATATCAGTCAAACTTCCATTATCAACTAAGATTCGTTGTACATCGTAATTAGCTACAACGGTCGAAATTATAATAGGATCGTCATGTGGGAGCCGAACTCCCATGAGGTCATCATCGAAGAAGAGGATAGCGTTGTTGTCCTTGAGCCACTTTGGAGCATCATCTTCGTCTCTTCTCTAGTTGGTAGGTCGACGTATCATCCCCACGCCTCCATTGGTGGGCCTTTGGTTTGGCAGTTCAGCCTTTTGAGGAGCCGGTTGGGGAACAGTAGCTTCTGACCGGGATCCTTGGCGACCAATGTATTGCCCCAAATATCCTCTCTTGATAAGATCCTTTATCTCATCTCTCAGCTGGATGCATTCTTCAGTATTATGGCCGTGGTCCCGGTGGAATCGGCAGTATTTGTTCCTATTCCTTGCGGACGATGATGCCTTTATGAGACGTGGCTGCTGGAGATAGTTTTCTTTCTCTATCTCCAAGAGAATCTTCTCACAGGGGAGGTTGAGGGGGGTATAAGAGTCGAATCTCCCGCCCAAAGCTCTGGGCCTGGGAGGACTCTTTTGGCGGTCAGCATATTTGTTGTTATTGTTGTTGGTAGTAGTAGGAGGACCTTGTCCCTTGTTATTTTCTTCTTTAAAGGAGGCTTCCCTTCGGTCAGTCAACGATTTGCTGCTTGCTTTCGGCATTGGCGTATTTCTAAGCCCTCAATAGGAGCTCAGCATAACTTTTGGAAAAATTCTTGTCCAGGAAAAAGGTGAGCCTGGATGTACGAAGTCCCTTCTTCAATGCAGACATGGCCACGTGCTCGATAAGATCGAGGATCTCGAGCATGGCTGCATTAAATCTGGAGATATAATCTCGCAGACTTTCTCCTTCGTTCTGGTGAAGGAGGAACAGTGTATCCATATTTCGGGGGGTCTTGCGACAAGACCTGAAATGCAAAACAAACATTTTTTTAACTCGGAGAAGGAATCGATGGTACCTGGGCATATGCTCGAGTACCACATCCGAGCAACCTTCTTCAAGGTGGCTGGGAATGCGAGGTAGTCCATCGCATCTAAAGCTCCTTGGATCATCATATGGATTTTAAAAATGCCCAAATGATCAAAAGGATCGGAGGTGCCATCGTAGGGTTCCATCTGGGAAACCCTGAAGTGTCGAGGAACAACTTTGCCCAAGATGCGATCGGTGTAAGGGGGGTGCAGGTCACACACTGCCAAGTCATTGTGATCCCTTTGCTCTCGGATTCTCGTTATTTCCGACTCGATGCTTTGAACTTTCCATCGTAATCGGGGAGAACTTGCTTTGGTGCTTTCTCTACAGGAGTAGAGTCTTTAGAAGAATGTGAGGAAGTTTGCCTAGGCCTTTTCCCTTTCTGTAGGAAATCGGTGGGCCTGGGCATTCTTGAACTTCAGCCTTCATGAGAGGGTCGAGGATGGGGGGAGAGATGTGTGGACCCCTCTCGAGGGGTTCTTTTCCTCCAGGATCGAGAGTTGTGTCTGGAGGTGGCTGGCAGATGCCCCACCTGGAAAGCTCTGTCTTGGAAGTCCTGAACCATAGCCATGAGGTTAGTGACTTGGTTCAGGAGAGCTTCGAACTATTGTTGTCCCACAACAATGGTGGGAGGTGGAACGTCGTTCTCTGGGGGTGCACCCTCCTAGGATGGAGCACGATTTCGACTCACCGAGGCGATCTGATTCTTCTCTCTTGCCATCGATTTCTTACTTCCCTTTTTTCGAGGAAGGGAGCTTAACAATGGACTTTTAGATGCCCCCTTCCTAGCACGCCAATCTGTTGGCATAGAGTCCCTTTTATGACCAGACGAAGTTACTGGATCGCAGGGCCGCTCCCTAATTTACCTGCAAAATAAATTCCTGGTCGGAGTTGCTCCGACGGGGGACACTCCAATGCCTAATTAGAGACGAACTCCAGCCACAGAATGGAAAAGATTCTATGAAGGATCAGATGGAGAAGGAAAAGACTCCGAGATTTTCAGGAGTATCTTGTGCCTTACCTGGAGCGTTCCCTCTTACCGTTATTTATAATGAGTTGCCCGGCCTGCAGTTCCGTCCTTCCTCCAGTGGTTACGATGGGGGGGAGTTAATTCCTTCCCCTCAATTCGCAATCGTGGACAGTTACAAAACGGTTCAGGACAGACTAGGGGCGTTGCTGCTGGAGTCATGCACCATAACTACGCTCTTGGAGATAGTAGATGGTAACCGTTATTCATCATGTTCATAGAGACCTGAGACAGATCAGAGATCTGTTTTCAGGTTTCCCTCTTCGGGAAATGCCTGTAGTCGAGTTGGAGAATTGTCTTTGTCTTCGGACTCTTTTGGGACATATCAGGGGTTATGTCCTCGACAAAGATCGAAGACTTTGTCTTGGACATAGGCCGAAGCCGATGTCTTCGTCATAATTTGAAGACTGTGTCTTCGGTCGATAGCGGAGATCACACTTCGGCGTGGACCGGGGACCCTGTCTTCGGCAGGGGCCGTAGACTTGCTTTTCGAATGGAGTTAAGCGCTTTGATTTTAACTTGCCCAGCTTCTTCCGAACACTTTGGTTTAACATGCATGGTTCGAGAAAATGTCTTCGACCGGTCGAGTCGATGGTCGGCTTGTACTTGGACCAACATATGCCAACAATTACAATGATTATTCAGCACAACATATACTTTTCCTATAATTGTATAAATTATGTACTTGTAAGCAACTTTTAAACACTATTGATATCAAATGAATTAGTATTAAGTAAATCCAAACTATTCAATTACATAAATCACCATGATACAAAGAATATTAATAGTAAAACTTTAAAATATAAGTTTAGATATATCATAAGCAAGGGATCAGATGCAACATATTTTACAAAGAACTTGGCAAAAGCTATGAATATAAAATATCATTATTTCATACTTACTAGTATGCAAAATTCTATTTATCTTAAAGAATTTTGCTCTAAAAAATATGAAGATAGTGAACTACCCCAATGTCTTGGGGTATGTCCCAATGGAATTTCAATCCTTGATTTACAGGTTTTATGAACATATTGTAAGAATTTCCTTAATGTGGACTAACATTAATTGGAATTTTGTTTTATTAAAACCGGGTTGATTTTATGGTCCATGTTGAAAGACATAGGTTGACCCCATTATTATGTGATCATTGTTTGGACTAGAAGCACCTCATGTGGGTTAGTGTGATTGAGGCGACACAGTGTAGGCCTTGGCCCAATTGGCCCGTGATGGGGGGGCCTGTTAGGGTTTGCTTATAAATAATAGGCTAGGTCCCCTCTCCACTCCTTATGATATATGACGTTATGTGAGATTGGTTCTCATGGCTTACCTCATCGATGAGCCACATGTTACGAGAAGATGCTGGAGAGAAGAACCTTGCCTTCGATGTTCATGTGAGAATCGCTTCTAGGTTTGGATTCATGGTGATAACAAGTATGTCTTGTAATACTTTTTCTTGGATCTATTTAGTATGATTCTAATCATTTGATCGATCCTAGGATTAAGGAAACCTTTATTTTCCTATATTTTGGTATCAGAGCCCTGGTATCTGATTAGAATCATTGTTTTATATTTTAGATGTGTAAATTTTTATTTTCGTAAAATCCCCCTTCTTCCTTTAATTTTTTTTTCTCCATCGACTGTTTTGGATTTATGGGCCCGGACATTGTCCAGCTGTGGGGTGGCCGGTAGCATCGAGATGAAGCATGGTGATTACCGGGAGGAAGAAGTTAAAGTCTAGATGCATAAAAAAAAATTGTAAGGAGGCCAATTGCAGCGGTTCTACGACCGTGGGAGGCCGTTGTCGGCCATCTCCGGCGGCCGTGTTTCCTGCCGATCTCTATGACTGGAAAACCCTCGTTTTCCTCCCTTCTTCTAGCAGCGATGGCCGTGAGCCTTTGATCCCCACTGATGGGCTGAGATTAAAGTCTTTTAAAAAAAAAAAATTGGGAAGATGAAGCCGAACCATCGATCGTGGACATAGGCTTGGCCATGATGGAACCATAGGACACCACTGTAGTAGCCGATCGAGTTTTCCCGGTCATTGGGAGGCTATCCCGCCGGTCTAGGCGCCGGCGGTGAGCAGTTTTGACGGAGGCGGCGATGAATTTAAAAAAATGCCATCTTACCTTTAGGCTCGACCGGACACCGATGATGCCATCGGAGGCCGCGACCGGCAGTTCTCGGTCGGCTGTAGTGGCCGTCCGGCGGGTCCGGTGCTAGCGGTGGGGCATTTTGGAAGAGAGGGGCGGCAGATCAAAAAAGAAATTGGGAATAAACTTGCTTGTCCCGCCAGCCATTGGGGGTGTTCCGACCTCCGGTGTCCTCACCGGAGCAGGCGACCGGCCATTCTCGGTCGGCCCTGATGGAGGACTCACCGATGGCTGCGCTGGTGGGGTGAATCCATGGAAGCGACCATAGGTTTTTTTTTGGAGGCCCTGTTCCTTTTTCCATTGGGTTAGATCGTGGGGAAGAAAGGATGGCTAACGGGTTTTGGATTTTGGGTTCAAACCCAAAATCCAATAACCCAATAACCAATAAGCTTAAAAAAAAAGGGTTTTAAATGGATTTGGACTTTGGGTTATCGGGTTTAACCCATTTAAATCTAGACCCATTGATAAATCCAACCCAATTATGAAATTGGCTGAACCCAATCACATTGGATCAATTTTAATTTTGGATTAAGGGGAATTTTGTATGTTAGCCCCTATAAAATTAATAATTCCAAATGGGTCCAAATAAAATTACAGATATACCCTTAAAGTTTTGATAATTACAGTTGAGTCCAATTGGCCATTTTGCATTTAGACCCCTAGACTTTCTAATATTTTATATTAATCCTTTCTGCATTTAAGTCCATGAAAAATATATATTTTCTTATTGATTCAAACAAAAAAGATCGGTAGTGATGGGAACTGTTACAGCCGTGACAGTGACGTGGCCAGGCTCAGGTACCACCGAATACGAGCGAGCCACGTGTATGTTTCCCCGGCCAAGTCAACGCCACATCCTCAAAGCCAGGTTCAGCAAGACTACACCCCCGACGACTGCCTGAGGCAAACCGCCCTCGCCGAGGTCGAGCTCGGCTCGGAATTCCTCTACCACCTCATTGGCGCCCGGGCCCAGAGGGGTCCGCCTAAGTGAGGTCGGCCGAGGTCGGGCGACCCCCTGCCACCTCGCCAGGTATCCACCCAAGAGGGGTCCACCTAAGCCGAGGTCGGCTGATCCTTCGCCCTTCGCCAGGTGGCCATCCGGAGATGGGCCCACCTCGACCGAAGCCAGGCGACCTCCTGCCACCTCGCCAGGTGTCCACCCAGGAGGGGTCCACCTAAGCTGAGGTCGGCTGATCCTTCGCCCTTCGCCAGGTGGCCATCAGGAGACGGGCCCACCTCGGCCGAAGCCAGGCGACCTCCTGCCACCTTGCCAGGTGTCCACCCAGGAGGGGTCCACCTAAGCCGAGGTCGGCTGATCCTTCGCCCTTCGCCAGGTGGCCACCCGGAGATGGGCCCACCTCGGCCGAAGCCAGGCGACCTCCTGCCACCTCGCCAGGTGTCCACCCAGGAGGGGTCCACCTAAGCCGAGGTCGACTGATCCTTCGCCCTTCGCCAGTGGCCACCCGGAGACGGGCCCACCTCGGCTGAAGCCAGGCGACCTCCTGCCACCTCGCCAGGTGTCCACCCAGGAGGGGTCCACCTAAGCCGAAGTCGGCTGATCCTTCGCCCTTCGCCAGGTGGTCACCCGGAGACGGGCCCACCTCGGCCGAAGCCAGGCGACCTCCTGCCACCTCGCCAGGTGTCCACCCAGGAGAGGGTCCACCTAAGCCGAGGTCGGCTGATCCTTCGCCCTTCGCCAGGTGGCCACCAGGAGACAGGCCCACCTCGGCCAAAGCCAGGCGACCTCCTGCCACCTCGCCAGGTGTCCACCCAGGAGGGGTCCACCTAAGCCGAGGTCGGCTGATCCTTCGCCCCTCGCCAGTTGGCCCCCGGAGACGGGCCCAACTCAGCCGAGGTCAGACCGCTCGTACGAAGAGGGCCCTGGGGAGAGAGACGGGCCCCGAGGCCATCCCTCGGGCCGTACGAATCCCAGACGGTGTCCCGTACGGAGGGCGGCGGCACGCGGAACATCACTAGCATCGGCCCGACAGGTCCCGCAGCCGAGAGACGCAATCCTGACGACACAGGCCCCATAGATAGATGGCGCCCATGCTTGGGGAAGAGGGCGCTCTCACTGGGCCCGAGGCCTGACCGGCCGCCCTGTCAGCGCCACCCTCCCCTCTTTCTCTTCTGTCTTTGCCTTTTTCCTGCTGGGCCCGGCGGACGAGGTCGGAAAGCCGCCTGGCCCCCTTCATCGAAAAGGGAAAAGAGAAGAGGACGGGGGAGGGGAGTTTCCGAGGAGGAAAAAGACAAACGCACGATGGAAGGAGATAAAGAAGGCGGAATCTGGGGACGACGAGGTAAGCCAACCAGCCTGGGGACAAGGAGGAAGCACCGGCAAAAGGCCTCGCTCAGAGAGAGAAACCAGAGATCCCGAGAGGGGAACACTGGGTGTGAGCTCGGCGAGGAGGCCCAGCCGAGATTCTGGTTCCCAGAGCGCTTTCTTCACCAGTTAACTCTCTAAGTCTGGAACCCTTTAGAGGGTCCGGCTGGAGAGTCTGTTCCTTCTCGTCGTCTACTGACTTGACCGTTGGAGCTCCCTCATCGGGATCCCCGGCCAGGGTCCTCTAACCCCTTTGTTGCAGGTTCTCCGCGGGAAGGGAGGCTCCCTCGCCAGGCGATCAGGAAGGATCGGCTGATCCGAGGCACGGGTGCGGTGGCGAGAGCGGCAACAGATTGGCGCGCCAGGAAGGAAAGGGCAGGACACTAACCCCTAGCGGGGACCAGCTTTCTGCAGGTATCACGCTCTCCAGCAATGGTGGTCACTCGTGGTCGCGAGGCGTCCACCAGCCGTGTGGGGGAAGTCCACTCCCCTCCAGGGGGCCACAGCCCCGAAGGGGAGCTCCGGCTCCCCCTCCTCTTCCACAACAGCCTACGCCGGTGGACGGATCCCTTGCGGCCATCGTCCAGCAGCTGCAGACTTGGCCTCAGCGATTCGGCAGCTTCAGCATCAGCAACGGTCACTGGCCACCCAGCCGCAGCCAGGGACCCCTGCGGCCCGAGCCGCGGGGCAGCACGGGAGCCTACGCTCAATTCAGGGCAGGCCATCCCATCCGAGGGCCATCTCCAACCCCGGGGGAGCCACCAAGCTCCCGCAAAGAGAAACTATTCCGGTTCGGAGGATCACGAGAGTCGATCCCCGGCCGACGGAGCCGAAACGATGCATCGCAGCAAGCGACGCCGAGGCCAGACCTCGCGCCGGGACCGATCGGCGCCCCCTTCACCCGCAGCCTCGGTGGAAGACTCCACCGACGAAGCCATCAGGCGCCAGGCCGAGAGGCACCTGGAGGAGCATGAGCGCAAGCTGGCGGAGTTCGCCCGCCGATTCGCCGACCTGCAGAACTCGTCGGCAGACCCGGCGGGCTACGACTCCCGCCCCCCTTTCTCTGAAGAAATGTAGGCGGAACCAATCCCGAAACGGTTCCGCATGCCATAGGTGGATCCCTACGACGGGACCACCGACCCCTGGATCATTGGAGAGCTATAAGGCTCTCATGAGGGTCCAGGGGGCCACGACGCCCTTCTATGCATCGCCTTCCTGGCAACCCTTCGGAAGGCCGCTCGAGTCTGGTTCACCCGCCTCGAGCCCGGATCCATTTGCTCCTTCCATCAGTTGGAAGGAAAGTTCGTGGCGCACTTCGACGCTTGCCGAAAGGTGCCAAGAGAGGTGGACAGCCTCTTCTCCATCCGCCAGCAGGACCAGGAGCTGCTCCGGGACTACATCACCTGGTTCAAGACCGCAGCCCTGGAGATCTACAGCTTGGACGAGCCCGTCGCCATGCTGGCTTTGAAGCGCGGGCTTAAGACGTCCCGCTTAACCTATTCCCTGGACAAGAAGCCGCCCAGGACGTACTCCGAGCTCCTCCTCTGCGCGCCACAAGTACATCCGAGCGGAGGAGGCTGACCGCACCCGTCGAGAATGGACGGGAAGACTTAAGAAGCCGCTCCCGAGGGACACCCCGGGAGCTCGGAGGCCCGGGCCGTCTGCCGGCCCTCGCCCAAATCCAAGGCCGAGGGGCGAAGCCACTCCCGAGCGGAGGTACACCCCCTCCTCGCACCTCGAACGAAGATCCTCATGGAAATCGAGGGCGAGCGCTACCTCCGCCGACCTCCTCCTCAGAACCCGAGAGCCGTCCGAGACAAATCAAGGTACTGCCAGTTCCACCGCGAGCACGGGCATGACACGAAGGAGTGTCGCCATCTGAAGCGGGAGATTGAGGAGCTGATCAGGAGGGGTTACCTCAGGAACTTCGTCAAGAACGAGGCCCCCTCTGAAGGGCAGCCGCTCATGGCCCTACCACCTGTCCCTGCGATCGACAACCGCCAACGGGGAAGCCCGTGGGCATGATCTCACGCGGGTCCGACTGAGCAATGAAGAGGGCCCGGGAAGTCCCGGAGAATGTAATCCCTCCCAAGGGAGGGGAAATTAATGATAATGTAAACAACGATGCCGTGGTGGTCGAGATGACCATCGCGAAGCATCCTGTACATCGAATCATGGTGGATAGTGGAAGCTCGGCTGACGTACTTTTTTACGATGCTTTCTCTCGGATGAACTTATCCCCCGATCTGCTGAAACCGGTGCACATCCCCCTGGTAGGTTTTATAGGGGACTCCGTGGGGGTCGAATGGGGAGATCACTCTCCCGGTCACCGCCGGATCCCCGCCCCGGCAGGCGACCGTCCTAATAATATTCACCGTAGTCAGGCTCCCTTCGCCTTATAACGCCATTCTCGGGCATCCCGGGCTCAACCAACTGGACGCCACCATCTCCACGAGGAGGCTGTTGGTGCAGTTCCCCACGCCTTCCGGGCTCGGAGAGATGAAGGGGACGATCCAGCCAGTCCCGCTCTGCCTCCAGACGGTCCCAGGAGCCAGGGGCGCGGAGCTCGCCCATGATATTGACGACCTCGATCTGAGAGAAAAGGAACCCAGGGGAGGGCCCGTAGAGCGCCTGCTGACTTTTCCCCTCGGTTGGATCCCCTGAAGACGGTGCAAGTCGGGGCCCAGCTCCCCGAGGAAGAGCAAACCCGTCTGCTGGAGTGCGCCAACGCTGACGTTTCGCCTGGTCAGCAGCCGACATGCCGGGCATCCCGCACAAACTGAACGTGGACCCAAGTTGCCGCCCGGTCCGCCAGAAGAAGAGGAGCTTCACCATGGAGAGGCAGAAGGCGATCAACGAGGAAGTAGAGAAGCTCCTCGCCGCCGGTTTTGTCCGAGAGGTCCAATACCCTAGTTGGCTGGCAAACGTGGTCGTGGTGAAGAAGAATAGTGGTAAGTGGAGGATCTGTGTGGACTACACCGACCTCAACCGAGCTTGCCCAAAGGACAGCTTCCCTCTTCCAAAGATCGACCAGCTGGTCGACACCACCTCGGGGCATCGCCTCCTATCGTTCATGGACGCCTTCTCCGGATACAACCAGATCTGGATGAACCCGGAGGACGAAGAGCACACTGCCTTCATAACTGACCACGGGACTTTTTGCTACAGGATGATGCCTTTCGGCCTCAAGAACGCGAGGGCGACGTACCAACGTCTGGTCAATAAAACCTTCAAAGACCAGATAGGCCGCAACATGCAGGTGTACGTGGATGACATGCTGGTGATGAGCAAACTCGATTCGGACCACGTGGCTGACTTGACGGAGACGTTCGGCAACCTCCGGCGCTATCAGATGAAGCTGAACCCGGCGAAGTGTGCCTTCGGCGTCTCCGCCGGGAAGTTCCTAGGGTTTATGGTGACTCAAAGAGGAATCGAGGCCAACCCGGAGAAGGTCCAGGCCATCCTGGACATGGAGCAGCCCGCTTCCAAGAAGCAAGTGCAGCAACTGACCGGCCGAGTAGCGGCCCTTAGCCATTTTATTTCCAGGTCGGCGGACCACTGCCGTCCCTTCTTCAAGGTGCTGAGGAAGATGAATGGCTTTGCTTGGACCGAGGAGTGTCAGCAGGCCTTCGAGGAGCTGAAGAAGATGCTCGCATCGCCACCTTTACTGTCCAGGCCGAGGAGGGAGAGGAGCTTACCCTCTACCTGGCGGTTACCCCGGAGGCCGTTAGCTCTGTCTTGGTCCGAACCGATGACCAGGGGATCCAGCGGCCGGTGTACTATACCAGCAAACTCCTTCGAGACGCGGAGCTCAGGTATTCCCGGCCCGAGAAACTTGTTTTTGCGCTAATAGTGTCTGCCCAGCGTCTCAGGCCCTATTTCCAAGCGCACCCCATCACCGTCCTGACGGATCAACCGCTGAAAGCGGTGCTCAGCCGACCCGATACTTCGGGATGATTGGCCAAATGGGCACTGAAACTCAGCGAGTTCGACATTACATACAGGCCAAGGTCGGCCATGAAGGTGCAGGTGCTGGCCGATTTCTTGGTCGAATATGCAGGCTTGGGCAAGGAGCCCGAGGGAGACCCCCCGGCCCAGCCAATGGAGGCTGGCACCGATGAGCCCGGAGAGGACGCCTGGATCCTCCATGTAGACGGAGCCTCAAACTCCGGCGGGAGCGGAGCTGGGCTCATCCTTGCCAACGGAGACGGGGTCGTCGCCGAGTGCGCACTCCGTTTCCAATTCCCCGCAACAAATAACTAGGCGGAGTACGAGGCACTTCTTGCCGGACTGAGAGTCTCCCGCGAGCTGGGCGTGACCAACCTCAGAGCTTTCACTGACTCCCAGCTCGTGGCGGGGTAGGTATCCGGGGAGTACGTCGCACACGACCCCCAAATGGCGAGGTACTTGGAGCTCGTCAAGGTGGGCGCGTCCAAGTTCCGGCGCTTCAACATCTTCCACTTTCCCCGCGGGGAGAACGCCCGCGCGGATGCCCTCTCTCGGCTGGCGACCCTGCCGGACACGATGCTGGGACGCGCTCATGTGGAGCGCCTTGAGGTCCCAAGCCTCGAAGCACCGATGGAGGTCCATCAGGTCAGCCAGGGGCCCAGCTGGATGGACAAGTACACTGCGTACATCACCAGCGGCACCCTGTCGGAGGACCGAGAGGCAGCTCGGCTCATCAGGAAGAAGGCCGTGCGGTTCGTCCTGATGGACGGGCAGCTGTATCGAAGATCCTACTCTTACCCCCTTCTTAAGTGCGTAGGACCCACAGAAGCCAGGCTTGTGCTCCAGGAGATTCACGAAGGCATCTGCGGGAACCACGTGGGGGGCAGGGCATTGGCGTACAAGGCCCTCCGTCAGGGCTACTTCTGAGAGACAATGAAGGAAGACATCGCCGACTTCGTGAAGAAGTGCGACCGGTGCCAGCGTCACGCCACGGTGCAGCGGCAACCCTCCAACCCAATCTCTCAGCTTTCAGCCCCCTGGCCGTTCGCCCAGTGGGGGATGGACCTCCTGGGCCCATTCCCGCCAGCGTCTGGCCTGCGGAAGTTCTTGATAGTGGCTGTCGACTACTTCACGAAATGGGTCGAGGCCGAACCCTTGGCGAGGATCACCGAAGCAAACGTCGCCAAGTTCTTCTGGAAGTCCATCATCTGCCGCTTCGGCCTCCCCCACACCGTGGTCACCGACAACGGACGCCAGTTTGACTACCGGGAATTCGAAGAATTCTGCAGCGACCTCGGCATCAGGCATCGCTTTACCTTGGTGGCGCACCCTCAGACCAACGGGGAGGCCGAAGTCACGAACAGGACCATTCTTCAGGGCCTCCGCACGCGGCTGGACCAGGCCAAGGGCAGGTGGGCCGACGAGCTTCCCAGCATCCTTTGGGCATACCACACCATCCCAAGGATGGCTACCGACGAAACCCCATTCAACCTCGTCTTCGGAGCCGAGGCAGTCATCCCGATCGAGCTCAGCCTACCCACGCTGCGCGCAGAGCAATACGACGAGACAAAAAACCCGGCCAGGATGATGCTCAACCTAGACCTTCTCGAGGAAACGAGAGACAGGGCCCGAATCCGAATGGCGGCGTACCGGCAACGTGTAGCCAGATATTACAACTCCCGAGTGCGGCCGAAGGTTTTTCGTCCCGGAGACTTGGTCCTCCGGCACGCCGAAGCCTCCCAGCCACAGGAATGCGGCAAGCTATCGCCCAACTGGGAAGGCCCATATCGGGTGGCAGAAGCCCTCCCTCATGGAGCATATTACTTGGAAGAATTGGGAGGTGCCAGGTTCCCCGGACGTGGAACTCCTCGAACCTGAGAATGTACTATCAGTGATGTAAGGCTCCCAGTTTCTGTAACAAAGCTTCCCCACTTCAAACACTCCCTTCTAACTTCGACAAGAAGGCCTACGACATCGGGTTCAGACCGCGGACCCTGGGTTTCGGCCTGGAAGGTGGTGCCGAACCCAGTTCACCCACGCAAGCCCAGAGCACAGCTCAGCAAGCCGCGCAAGGCTTGAGAAAGCCTGCGGCATCGAGCTCAGTCCGGAGATCCTGGGCTTCGGCCTGGAAGGTGGCGCCGAACCCAGTTCACCCACGCAAGCCCGGAGCACAGCTCAGCAAGCCGCGTAAGGCTTGAGAAAGCCTGCGGCATCAAGCTCAGTCCGGAGATCCTGGGCTTCGGCCTGGAAGGTGGCGCCGAACCCAGTTTGCCCACGCAATCCCAGAGCACAGCTCAGCAAGCCGCGCAAGGCTTGAGAAAGCCTGTGGCATCGAGCTCAGTCCGGAGATCCTGGGCTTCGTCCTGGAAGGTGGCGCCGAATCCAGTTCGCCCACGCAAGCCCGGAGCACAGCTCAGCAAGCCGCGCAAGGCTTGAGAAAGCCTGCGGCATCGAGCTCAGTCCGGAGATCCTGGGCTTCGGCCTGGAAGGTGGCGCCGAACCCAATTCACCCACGCAAGCCCGGAGCACAGCTCAGCAAGCCGTGCAAGGCTTGAGAAAGCCTGCGGCATCGAGCTCAGTCCGGAGATCCTGGGCTTCGGCCTGGAAGGTGGCGCCGAACCCAGTTCGCCCCCGCAAGCCCGAAGCACAGCTCAGCAGGCCGCGCAAGGCATGAGAGCCTACGGCACCGAGCTCAGTCCGGAGATCCTGGACTTCGGCCTGGAAGGCGGTGCAGAAACCGTGTTGCCTACGCAAGCATGAAGGCGACCCAAAGTTGGGCCCGCTTAAGGCTTGCTCTGCTGTGACGTGACTCAGCAGGCCCCATCCTTCGATTTATGGGAGGACCGGGCCTGCAACTGTTTCAAGTGCTCCAAACCGACATCTCAGAAAGAAGGGAAAAGAAAGGTGAGATGAAATGAAAAAGAAAAAACTCAAGGTTTTGTTGAACTTAGATTTCCATTGATGTGAGTAGTCGATACAAGCTGGGAGTCCCGACAGGCCGGGACTCCCCAAAAAAAAAGAGAAGACAACACAAAACAAAAACAACAAACAGAAGCAAAAAAGAGGAGACATCAGGAAGAAGACGCCGGGTTCACTGAAGTGCGGGATCGGAGCCCTCTGCCGGAGGCGCGGGTGCTGCGTCCTCGACTTCTACAACGGCCGGCTCCTGGGGCTGCTCCGGGGCCGTGGCATCGCTGGTCGACGGTGCCGCAGGGGTCGCTTCGGCCGTGCCGGAGGCCCTGCTCTCGCCCCCTGGCCTCCTGCTACCAATCACAACCCCGCTCAGATCCAGCTGGGGGAAGAAGGCCCCCACCTTCTCTCGGCACATCCAGAACTCCTTCAGGAAGGAGTCCACGATGGCCTCCCGGACCTCCGACGTGTACTCGTCGGAAGCCCGGAATTTGGGGACGACCTCTTGCGCCTCCCGCTTGGCTACCTCCAGGAGCCCGTTGACGTACGCGCTCCGGTCCTTCGCCGCGGTCGCATCTCACCGGGCCTCCTCCAGTTGGCGCTCCAGCCATTGGGAGTGGGCCTGCAGGCGGGCCTTCTCCGCCGCCTCCTCCTCTGTTCGGCGCTGGTTGGAGGTCCGCTCCTCCAACAAGGAGGCCTCCAACTCCTTGTTCCGCTCCTCGGAACGCGCCAGGTCGGACTGGAGGGCTTGTTTATCAGCTCACAGCTCGGCGCCCTTCTCCATCAAGTCCTTGACATCGGCCGCGAGCTTGCCGAGTCTCAGCTCCCGCTTGGAGTCCCTTTTGGCGTTCCCTACGAGGAAATTCCTCAGTAGGAGAACGTCGTTCCCGATCTGCAACGACAAAAGCAACACAGGTCAGAATAAAGGAAGCTAAGTCCTGAAAGAAAGAAAGAAGAAGGAAGAAGTTCGGACTTACAGTGAAGAGCTGCGGGAGGATCCCGAGCAGCGCGTCTGCGTAATCCCGGCCGCCCCGAGCTCGGCGGTCCCGGGCGGTGGAGGCGTACTCCATGATCTTCTCCGCCAGCCCTTTGTCGAGGATGACGGAGTCCCGGTGGGTGATCACCGGCGTCGGAGCCTTCGGGCCGGCTCCTGCGGCGGCCGCCCCCTCAACCGAGGCCGCAACCGACGGGCCGGCGGTTGTCGCAGGCGGCGCTGTCGAGCTGGCAGCAACAACGGGCCCGGTGATGGGCGGAGCAGCGAGTGGTGGAGTCCTCTCGACGGTGCCACCAGGTCGCGCGGCCAGGGCATCAGTAGCCCCGCCCTGAGGTAGCCTGGGCGGGGAAATGACAGCAACAGGGCTGGGCACGGCCGCCGCCACGACCTCCCGGCTCGTCTCTGTGCGAGCCCTCTTCGCTGTGGGCTCGTCCACCTCCACGACATCCCGCTGGGCTGCCCCCTCCAAGAGATTCTCCAGTGAAAATTTCATCCCTGCAAAACAAAAGAAACAGGAAGTCAGCCAGCTCGGTTATGAAGAGAAGAGGGGGCAGAGGTCAAAGTGGGGCTAAATCTCACCGGTCTCACGGATGGGACTGATACCGGCCTCAAAAAGATTCTGCTCAGAGAGCAGAACCTCGAGCACCGGGACCACGTCGCTCAGGAGCAGGGTATAGGACTCCTGGTCCGCCGACTCGACCCGAGAATTTCGGTTCGGGGTCCGGTCCGGTTCACTCTAGGCCCAGTCGACGTCGTCGACCGAGGCGAAGAAAAACCGGCTCTTCCACCCCTTGACCGAGGATGGGAGGTCGAACCGGAGACACCTGGGCCGGGGCGAAATGTACCACCAGCCGTCATCGGTGGAGCACTTCTTCAGGACTTCTTCAGGGTGAACAAGGCCCTGAAGAGAGAAAAACGGGCAACGAACCCGTGAAAGTGACAGAAAACAATAAAGGAGAAGATGACCCGGATGGCATTAGGAGCCAGCTGGGCCAGGACAAGCCGGAAGTGGCTGAGGAAGGAAAGAAAGAAAGGATGCAGAGGAAACCGAAGACCCCCAAGGAAGAAGTCTTCGTAGAAGGTAATGCGGCCGGGGCCACTCATGGTGACGCGCTCCCCGGACCGCGGAACAAACAAGCGGATGGACTCCGGGATACAGTAAGCATCCCGGAGCAGAGAAAGATCACCTTCGGTCATGGTGGAGGCATGACCGGAGGGACCGGCGGGAAGAGAAGGCGGAGCAGGAAGAGAAGGCAGAGCAGGAAGAGAACGGAGGGGCATGGCAGGTGCAACCGGGGGGACCGGATCCCCCTGGGGATGCCAATGGTGACACCCCCGGGTTGCAGACGCCGGCGGACCTCCTCCGGGATTGTCTCCTCATCTGAGGAGGAAGAAGATGGAGTCCTCGACCGGGATGGACCGGCCTCGTCCGGGTTGGAAGAGACATGGCGACGGCGCGCCATAGAAAGGGAAAGGACGAAAAAAATCAGAAAAGAAACGAGAAAGAACGAGGGGGGCTAGAGGAGAAGAAGGAGGCACTCACCGAAAACACACCAGACGAGCGCGAGCAACAGGAGTTGTTAGCCTGCAGCAAACCGCCCACGAAGCAAGGGAAAAGGCCTCGTTCTGGAAAGTCCCCTCCCTTTCAAACTCAGCCGACAGCGACCGTACCCGTCATTCCGTCTCAGGCCACTGGATGATCGCCACGTGGGCGCAAGCCCGACACCGACGCCTCGTTAGCAGAGTAACGGCCTCTGCCTCGAAGCGACGCATTAATTACGAGCAAGTGGGCGACGCGTGACGGCTCCCCATAGGTCTTCAGCCGCATCGAGCCACGGCGACCAGGATCGTGGCAATTATGATGCAAGATCTTCGCCTCTCCACGTCATGTCCGCATTTAATCCCGACGTTCTGTTCTACGACGCCCCGATGGAACGGCGGGCTGCGGGGCAACTGTTACAGCCGTGACAGTGACATGGCCAGGCTCAGGTACCACCGAATACGAGCGAGCCACGTGTATGTTTCCCCGGCCAAGTCAGCACCACATCCTCAAAGCCAGGTTCGGCAAGACTACACCACCCGACGACTGCCTGAGGCAAACCGCCCTCGCCGAGGTCGAGCTCGGCTCGGAATTCCTCTACCACCTCATTGGCGCCCGGGCCCGGAGGGGTCCGCCTAAGTGAGGTCGGCCGAGGTCGGGCGACCCCCTACCACCTCGCCAGGTGTCCACCCAAGAGGGGTCCACCTAAGCCGAGGTCGGCTGATCCTTCGCCCTTCGCCAGGTGGCCATCCGGAGACGGGCCCACCTCGACCGAAGCCAGGCGACCTCCTGCCACCTCACCAGGTGTCCACCCAGGAGGGGTCCACCTAAGCCGAGGTCGGCTGATCCTTCGTCCTTCGCCAGGTAGCCATCCGGAGACGGGCCCACCTCGGCCGAAGCCAGGCGACCTCCTGCCACCTCGCCAGGTGTCCACCCAGGAGGGGTCCACCTAAGCCGAGGTCGGCTGATCCTTCGCCCTTCACCAGGTGGCCACCCGGAGACGGGCCCACCTCGGCCGAAGCCAGGCGACCTCCTGCCACGTCGCCAGGTGTCCACCCAGGAGGGGTCCACCTAAGCCGAGGTCGGCTGATCCTTCGCCCTTCGCCAGGTGGCCACCCGGAGACGGGCCCACCTCGGCTGAAGCCAGGTGACCTCCTTCCACCTCGCCAGGTGTCCACCCAGGAGGGGTCCACCTAAGCCGAGGTCGGCTGATCCTTCGCCCTTCGCCAGGTGGTCACCCGGAGACGGGCCCACCTCGGCCGAAGCCAGGCGACCTCCTGCCACCTCGCCAGGTGTCCACCCAGGAGGGGTCCACCTAAGCCGAGGTCGGCTGATCCTTCGCCCTTCGCCAGGTGGCCACCCGGAGACGGGTCCACCTCGGCCAAAGCCAGGCGACCTCCTGCCACCTCGCCAGGTGTCCACCCAGGAGGGGTCCACCTAAGCCGAGGTCGGCTGATCCTTCGCCCCTCGCCAGTTGGCCCCCGGAGACGGGTCCAACTTAGCCGAGGTCAGACCGCTCGTACGAAGAGGGCCCTGGGGAGAGAGACGGGCCCCGAGGCCATCCCTCGGGCCGTACAAATCCCAGACGGCATCCCGTACGGAGGGCGGCGGCACGCGGAACATCACTAGCATCGGCCCGACAGGTCCCACAGCCGAGAGACGCAATCCTGACGACACAGGCCCCATAGATAGATAGCGCCCATGCTTGGGGAAGAGGGCGCTCTCACTGGGCCCGAGGCCTGACCGGCCGCCCTGTCAGCGCCACCCTCCCCTCTTTCTCTTCTGTCTTTGCCTTTTTCCTGCTGGGCCCGGCGGACGAGGTCGGAAAGTCGCCTGGCCCCCTTCATCGAAAAGGGAAAAGAGAAAAGGACGGGGGAGGGGAGTTTCCAAGGAGGAAAAAGACAAACGCACGACGGAAGGAGATAAAGAAGGCGGAATCTGGGGACGACGAGGTAAGCCAACCAGCCTGGGGACAAGGAGGAAGCACCGGCAAAAGGCCTCTTTCAGAGAGAGAAACCAGAGATCCCGAGAGGGGAACACTGGGTGTGAGCTCGGCGAGGAGGCCCAGCTGAGATTCTGGTTCCCAGAGCGCTTTCTTCACCAGTTAACTCTCTAAGTCTGGAACCCTTTAGAGGGTCCGGCTGGAGAGTCTGTTCCTTCTCGTCGTCTACTGACTTGACCGTCGGAGCTCCCTCGCCGGGATCCCCGGCTAGGGTCCTCTAACCCCTTTGTTGCAGGTTCTCCGCGGGAAGGGAGGCTCCCTCGCCAGGCGGTCAGGAAGGATCGGCTGATCCGAGGCACGGGTGCGGCGGCGAGAGCGGCAACAGGAACCATCATGCCCTACTCCTCCCATACCTTGCTAGAAGCATCTAGGAGCGATTGACCGGCGATCATTCAGGCGGTGGCGATGAAGGCTCGTCCATCGATGCTAGTGCCAAGCGATGCTGGGCCTTTGGGATGATGCTCCTAGCTCTGTTTTTCCAAGGACCTCCAAGTGGTCCTCCGCTGTTCTACCGCCGGATGGATCCTGTTAGATTTCGACGATTCTTGGTGTCTCATCACAGGGTCGTCGTCCGGAAAGAGATAGCGGAGGCTGTTGCTAGATTGCTGGACCTTGCCCGGCTTGTGGTGGATGCCATGGCAGACTTTTTGGATAACCAGATGAGTGGCAGATGGCTCTCTTGTGTCGCTCCATTCTTGTCTTTTCCTGAACTTGGATCCTCGGTGGCTAAGGAATGGCTGCCAGTGGTCGGTTTGGCCAACAGCTCTCTGTAGAAGATTCCAAGCTCGGAGAAGCCATCAATGGAGTTTTGGAAAGTCTCGATTGGGATGATAAAAGGGGGAGAAGAAGAGAATATTTTAAAGGATTTTGGGTTGATGGGTTATCAGGTTACAATCCGCTTTGAACAAAATTTATTAATTATAAATTTAGCCTGAATTGTAGAATTGGTTAGATCCAATTATATTGGGCCTATTTTAACTTTGGAATTAAGGGGATTCTTTGCACATAAGTCCTTATAAATTAAATATGAGTCCAAATAAATTTTTGAAATTTATGATTTGGTCCTTTACCATTCTTTTTGATAAAAATCGCTGTAACTTGCTCATTTTATATTTGATTGGAGCGATTTTTGGACTGTTGGACTCATAATAATTTGAAAAACATTTTGATAGAGTTCTTCATATTTGATAAACTATTTAAATAATTTAAAATTATTTATGTGCAATTCTACTCACTATCATATAGTTTGAGTATGTTTTTCCGTAATCTCAAAGGATTTGGAGCACTCTATGAATTTTGAATAGTTGAGTTATTAAGAATCAATTATTTATCTTTTATTTGAAATTGTATATTGATGTCTCTATAACAGTTGACCTAAAAATAACTATAATTGATTGTGATACTTATTATACACTATAATTCTGGCCTAAAGGTGTTTTATAGTTATGTAGTAAGTATATTGATAGATGTGGTAGTTGGAATGCATTATCATGTAATATTATGATCAGTAGGGTGCATGTTGTTAAAGTTTCCCATTTTGGACTGATCTTTTTTATGGCATACATGTCGTTAAAGTTTGTCATTTTATATTTATTAGGCATTTATCTTCTCTGTATGAATAATTTATGGATTGGCATAAATATTTATCATCAAAGTGATTTGTTTGTATCAGATCATTGAATTTTTCATTATGAGAGGATTTCTGGTTATTGCATACAACCGCCTATCCAAAGGGGGTTGTTGTATATTTTATTCTGAAAATATAGCATGAGGCATTGTGTTGCAATGATGCTCTAGCTTTCATGGGCTTGTTTGCCCAAAAGGGATAGATTCGTGACTGTTAAGGTATTCCATTTGCTTGTGGCTTCGTGTGAAGAGTACTTATATATATTACATGTTCTGTCCAAAGAAAAATATGTGATATTATTTTTGGACTCTTGTATATCATTTATGATATATGTCCATTGATTAGTATTTAGTATTCCTACAATTTTTGATTATACAGTCATTTATGTTAATAATAATGTTGTTATTCAGTTTTAACTGGGTGAAAATATTAGAGGTAGAGGTATATTGGGCTTAGAAAATTTATCTACTCAAAGGGGATAGATTTTCGAATGCCTTGTATCCTCATTATATTAACCTTTATTTTCCTTGAAAAGAAATATATTGGGTCTAAGAAATTTGTTTACCCAAAAGAGACATTTTCAAAAATTGTATTGACCTCATTTTTGGAGCTCAAAAGTATATCTCATTCTCTACTTATAGGAGAGTTTTATGATGATGCACATGATACATTTATTGAAAATGGCTTATTATATTCAAAGCCTTTATTGATCTATTATTTGTACCTCAAGTATGTTGCATCATATATGAGCTTGATTGATATTTTATGCCATCTTAGAGGTTATGACTTGATGATCCCTCTTTGAAAGGTTAGTGATTTTTGATGGATGGTGACCACCAAAGTGGCCCGTTCATTGAGATTTACTAGGTCCTTCTGTAAGCTTTTTAGAAAGGATTATGTAGCATTATATGTTGAAGTTAGATTTCTTATATGGATCATTTTCTTTCTAAAGAAAGTTTTGTTGCATTGGACCAAAGGCTCACATTAAAATAATGCTTATAAAGTTTTTCTGAGATATATTGTTATATTTTTCTATTGATTAATTGCATAGAGACTATTTAGCAGTTAGTATTTTTGTATTCAATAAAGTTAATGCTTCCATTATGATGTCTTTGACTGAAATGAAGATATGAAAACTGAAATTGTGCTAGCACTAAGTATGATGGAATATAGATATTATATTATATAATGATCTTTCATCTTGGTTGTCTTATTAAAGTACTCTGAAATAAAGCTGCCTATAAAAGTGGTAAAGAGTAAATTATTTTGAAATATATTTATATAATTGATTCCATTCTGATTGTTGTATTTAAGAATGGTGATTTATTTTGACCTCATTTATGATAGATATGTAGAATCTGATAAAAGAAAGTCTGGATAGCTGATGGATAGATAAATTAATATGTGAGTTGAATGGTATGATGGTGTTAGAATTTATATCTTGAAACTAGAGAGAATTGTAACTAAAATTAGTATTATGAAATTTCTATCTCTAATACATAGGCTGCTCATCATATTTAGTTTTCCTGCTGTGCTGTTTAATGATCATAAAATTATATATGTAAAATAATTAATGAATTATATCCTATTTTATCTCAAAAGTTTTTTGATATTTTTGAGAAAAGGATAAGGATATTAATAAGGTATATCAGTCACATTCTTAGATCCCATATATAATAAATAAATAGTATTATTAAATATTTGTATAAGTATGGGATAGTTGTTTGATACACCATCCTTAAAATTTTTAAGTAAAATGATATGACTGAGAGGCATAGTACACTCTTAAAGATATGGTGTGAGTATGATAAGTAGATACAATTCACTTTGATATCTCTAGTATATAATCCTAATGATTACCATCTATATTTTGAATAAAATTCTTGATAAAAGGTTATACAATATATCTTTTGAGTTAAAGGTTGGTAAGAAGCCCAATATCTTTCATCTTTATGGTCGGAGCTGTCCTGCACTACTTAATCATTGATAATCCATCAACGAATAAACCTTGATTTTGTAATAATACGTTGTTTATTTTGATTATCCAGATAATTTTAATTGAATATAGATTCTACTATTCTAATTGAGAGGTATAAAGAATATTGAGTCAAATCTTGCCATATTTGTAGATTCTGATTTGCATAATATCAGATGCTTACATTGCAAGAAAATAAGTTTTTGCTTTTATAAATATTTTGTTTCATCCTACTGGAAAATAATAGGAGAGTAATATTAAATATACAAACTAATGATTGTACCTCCATTACTAGTTGATGTAGCACTAGTAAAGAAATTATATGATAAGAAAAAGATACATGTCATTTCTAATGACAATGTAAATACATGAAGGTTTTGTTTTATAGAATGCTTAAAAAAGAATCTAGTGGCATTCTTAGATTTATAGGCAAAGTTTTTGGCATGTTGCAAAGTCACAGTTCATATTGTTTTATTGTAAAACTTTGTCCTGGGTCTCATAATTAGTGATTATGTCTTAAAACCACTTATAATTTCTTATAATTATAGGCAGTTATGTTCTTTAGAAGAACAATAAAAGTTTTCATTTTTTCTATCTATGTGAAGATATAATATTTGTCAGTCAAAGGTTATGATTGAAAGGGAGATATTTTGTACAATATATAAAGTCAATATTTATTGATCCCCTAATCAAGATTAAGACCCATAGTTTTTATGAAACATGTCAAGAATATGGACAATTTAGAATCTTTTATTTTTTGGATTAGTGGGAGTTTGATGTATTTATATATTGACTTGATTAACAAATTTTATTTGTCATTGATTGCTGGACTGTAATCCAATGATACATAAGTGTCGAGTGCATGTGTATAAAGTCCATGTTAGCTGATCCTCTAACCAAGAATTTTGAAGCCCGCATGCTTTACAAAGCATGTTGAAAATATGGACATATTAAATTCTTTTGTTAGGCTTGGTTAGTGGGAGTGACTTTATATTTGTGCTTTATTATCATAAAGCTTAGTTTCATTTATTTTCTATCATGTGCATTTATATACTTTGTTGACATGTTAGTTGATGGACTGCATTCCTATATGATTTTTTTATGTGCACATGTGGAATAAAGTACAACATAGTATCTCAAGAATATATTTTATCTTGAAAATGATAGTTGTATGGGTATGTCTCATTTTGATAATTATGAGATCTCATTGTGTTTGGAGACATGCAGACTTCTTTTGAAGTTGTGAGATTTTTCTAGCTTGTAATATAGCATGTGGTTATAGAGAAATCTTGATTGAGGATATATATGTTTAATTTATTTTAATTATGAGATATCTCTTTTGGTTATGTACCTGACTGAGACCTGGTGTCGAGTTTTAGATTTATTATGCTGTCTCGTCATTGACATCATTGTTGAGTATGTGAGACAAGATGGCTTGTTGTTTGATGACATCACGATTTTTCTTGCTTATTTTGTTTCTAAGCATGTTAACGAGAAATTTGAGGACTGACAATGAAAAATAGCATGTTTTATTTAATCACTTTGATGCTATTTTCTTGCTATACTACCACATCTAGACTCATGTCGATGGTGTTTATGATGTTTGTAACCATGGATATGTCTTGTATCGGCTAAGTAGTATAACGGCCCGATGATTCGGCATCATGGATTCTGTTGGACCATGTCATTTGTAGGTACTGTCTATGGATTATATAGTGGCCACATATTATTTGTAACCCGAGAGTTGTTTTAAAAAATAAAATATTTTTTAAATTATAATTAATGTAGCCCAAGTAAGAGAATGTAAGAATTTTCTTAATTTGGGCTAACATTAATTAGAATTTTATTTTATTAAAACCGGGTTGATTTTATGGTCCATGTTGATAGACGTAGATTGAGCCCATTATTATGTGATCATTGTTTGGGCTGGGAGCACCTCATGTGGGTTGGTGTGGTTGAGGCGATACAGTGTAGGCCTTGGCCTAACTAGCTCGTGATAGGAGGGCCTGTTAGGGTTTGCTTATAAATAATAGGCTAGGTCCCCTGTCCACTCCTTATGATATATGATGTTACGTAAGATTGGTTCTCATGGCTTGCCTCATCGATGAGCCGCATGTTACGAGAGGATGCTGGAGAGAAGGACCCTGCTTTCAATGTTCATGTGAGAATCGCTTCCAGGTTTGAATTCATGGTGACTACATGTATGTCTTGTAATACTTTTTCTCAGATCTATTTAGTATGATTCTAATCATTTGATCGATCATAGGATTGATGAAATCTTTATTTTTCTACACATATTTCATGAAAATAAAAAAATAATTTTGTTAAAAGCTTTTTCTTTTTTTCTTTTTTTTTTCCATTATACTTAATGATAATGTCCATTAAGAAAGAAAAGCAGTATAAATATGAAATAGAGAAACAATAAGACTAATTTAAGAAGGCTAAGATGTCCATTTAAAAAACTTAGAACGAGAATGTTTTCACAAATATTACCAACATATGATGGAGAACAAGAAGTTGAGATGTCTAACATCTTAACATTCAGCTTACACCAAAGATATTAGCAAAAGAACTTAAAGCTACTCATATATGGTAAAATAAGTGGAGAATAATATATTCATTATTTGATGCTATCATTGCATAGTCTAAGGTAAATTAATTGAATATTTTATCTATAATATCTATAATGTGAAATAAATATACTCTAGCTCCAAGTATAAGCATTATGTTGCCACTTTCAAACACTAAATCTTTATAGCTAAGTTGTATCTCTATTATTTCACCTTGTGGCTATTTTTTGATATTCTCTTTGCTTTTTTTAAACACAAACATCAAAATGGACAGGTATATTAGATAGAAGTGCATATTCTCCAAAGCATAAAGTTTTTTTATTCAACCTTTTAGATGGTTCGTTAAAGATATGTGCCAAACTGTAGTTAAGGATATAATTAAGAATCTTAAAGATCAAGTATTGTCTATTGAATTCTAATATTTGATCTAGATGCATCATTATTGCTTCCAGTTTTCTCACAAAAAAACATACACACTTTATCCAACTTGTGCATGGCCTGGACAAATTGAATTAGCATACATTAGTATTATTGTACTAGGATTCAAGGTACATCTCATACAATGAAGTGAGATAGTAAAATCTACAAATCACTAATTCAGACAGTTTCTCATGTACAATGCCATTCCACTAAAATGAAAAATAAGAGGCAAAGCCCATAAACTTGGTGTTTTAAGAATTTTTTTTATTTTTATTTTTTACCATACAACATGTTTCTCTTTTCAAGCTATTACCTGTGCGTTTTGTATTACATCTTGAATAATAATTTGCAAGCACAGCACACATCAAAAGTACATTCCATACAACTAAAATACCTGAGATTTAAGTACTGTAAGTCTGAAGCTATTGACAGCATATTTTCCAACTACAAACAGTCCACATAAGCTTCTGGTGATTAATCACCAATAGCAACCATCAACGCAGAACAGATTAACAACAGCACTGAATTTTTTTTTTCTAGTAGAAAATATAATATATATATATATATATATATCATTTGTAGCAATGCAGCAACGTCAACTGTGAAGTAGTCGGTTAAGAGACATGCATGAAGTCTTAGTAATGTATTCCATTAAATCCACTTTTATAGACAAGAAGATCAAAATAGTAACTTTTAACTATTAGAGGAATACCATGAGATCAGCTATTTTAATATAATCTGCAAAAGGCTTAAGTTAAAAAATAGCAAGCCTAACATAGAACCAATAAGGACAATCTTCTGCTTATTGTACAGAAGTATAGAAAATAATTTTTCAAACGCCTGAGTGATATGCAGACCATCATTAAAGTATAACGTGCACCTTCTTAAACAAATATTGAAAAAACTTGGTGTTGAGCAAAACATTGATGGTGTCATACCACCTAAATGATGATACGTTACAGCAATCAAGTTAACAGAGACTGGCAATTGGAATACTTAAGAGTCAAACCAAGTTTTCTCCTATATACAACCATTTCTGTTCCCATACTAAACTAATAAAGAGCTTGCACTGACTTTGAGCAAATTGGTATGTAAAGTGGTGTATAACCAATTTTAACCATTGAAATCAATCAGAACAATTGAAAACGAAGCAACATTCCCCAAGAAAATGACAAATTAACATTTGCTATCAAGGTCTAAGGAAACTGATTTCATAAATTCTTCTTCAAAAAAAAAACTGATTTCATAATTTGAAATATTAAAAAAATCTAGACAACGGAAAGATACGAAAAGAAAGGAAAATTCAAATATACAAATCACAACCCCTCAAAGCTAAAAGATGAAGCAGTGCTCAGATTCTCATAGCATTTCCCCTTCATGATGGTGAGTATATTAATCTGACATCATTAAGATACCAGCTGATTAGAACGGGAAGAAGTAAAAATCCTAGACTCTTACTCCACCCAACCGTCACAGATTTCAGGATTTATCTTGGATTTAATCGAGTCATCTCCAAAATTATTCCTCAAATTCGTAACTAGCCGGTTATGAAAAAAGTCCTAACCAACTGGGCTACCGCTTTAGTGGTAACCAGCTAACTCTTTTCACAAAATAATCAAATATTCTTTCTTATGATGACAATATATGCAACTTACTCCCTTTACATAATTTTAAGTAACAACACCATTCGAAACAACCCCAAATCAAAACATAATTTCTGAATATCTGAAAATGTCAAACAATAGCACAGAACCCAAAAGAAGATCTATTTTCATGATTTAGCAGAAGATCAAAGTGTCTTAAGTTCTGGCTCACCTGTTAGGCCTACAAAAATAGCTGGTCCAATGTCAAAGTCTCCAAGGATTCGGACTTCATCAAGAAAAGACTTGAGTAAAGGTAGCACAAAACCAAAATAGGTAGAACTAGGGATGGAAACGGGCCGAATTTGGGTCGGGTTATCGAAAACTCATACCCGCCCCGCTAAAAAATTATCCGTCCCATACCCGTCCCATACCCGTCTCGGATCGGATATAAAAAAATTATGTATGGATCGGGTCGGGTCGGGTCGGGTCGGGTCGGGTATACCCGGTCTCATAAAACTTAGTTTATTTAAAAGCTAAATGGATCGGATCGAGTCGGATCGGGTCAGATATATCCGTCCCATATCAAATTTATTTAAATATTTTATAAACATAATTTTTTATATATATAAATAGGTCGGGACGTACTACTATCCGTACCCGATCCGAATCCGAGTCAGGTTTTTTTTATATAATCCATATCCGTTTATAAATTAGATGGGTCGGATTGGATACCCGTCGGATCGATAAAAATTGCCATCTCTAGATAATATCAAAATTTTTTTAAAAAATATAGCAAAAATAAACAGAATATATAAAAACAAAACTTATTGCAATAGTCATAGAAAAGAAACTCATGAATGCATTCAAAAGACAACTCCAGTAATATGAAATATTTGTTGCATGAGAAGTCAACATTATGACAGTGTTCTGCTAGATGATGAAGATTCACGCAAGCATCTCTCTAAACTAAAGATGCTGGCAAGATAACATCAAAGGTTGGAAAAAGATTTGGCAAAATAATTTTTAAAAATATCATATTATTAGCTTGAATTATCCTCGACACATGAAGAAATGACTTAGACATTGTTTATGGCATGTCGCACAAACCTACTACTTTGCCTGTTTTTTAATTAATTGATTTATTCTAAAATATCTTGTGAACCGAAAAGGAAAACGATCCTTGTTGAATAGCAGCATAAAGTTGTCCTACACACATGTAGCAAAGAAGTACAAAACCAATAAAAATACCGTACTTAAAAAGTACTTTTGTACGTTGAAGCCATTGACCTTGTATACATGTTTGATTATATATATATTTTTTCTTTTTCTTTTTTTTTTTTTTTGATAAAGACGGTATATTCATTACGAGCAACGTGAATGAATACAACTCAGATAGTCAGAAAGTAAAACACTCCTAAACTGTACAGGAACAGAGAGCCAATCAGACCAAACAACAGAACCAGTGTGGTATGCCACAAAGAAAGTCATCCAGTCGGTAGCTGAATTGGCTTCCCTTAAAATGTGACGCACATTAACATAGACACAATCCTGCAGGAGGAGCCCAATATCCTGAATAATCGGGTGAGCCGCAGATGCTCTCAGTGTCTGTCTAATCCAGGATACCACAGTCGCTGAGTCGCCCTCAATGATCAAACGGTCCAGATGGAGAACCAGACGGGCATATCGGATCCCTGCCCAGGTCGCATATAACTCCACTCCTGGAACGGTGGAATCTTGGATAGGGAAGCCACCAGCGGCCAGAAAACCAAGGCGAGAGTTGCGGATAACAAACGCCGCACCTCCCTGCTGACACCGGAGACTCCCGTCAAAGCTGACTGTGACGAAGAGCGGAGGTGGGGGTTCCCAGGAGATGAACACCGGGGGGAATGCTCGACGAGCAGAAGAGGAACCCCAGATCTCCGAAGATCTCACAGACGAGCTCCGGTACTCCCCAGCACTGACCCAAGCTCTCTTGACAATCATCTTGGAAGACCATCTGCCAGAATTGAAAACTAAATGATTACGTGAGAGCCAGATATAATAGGCTAAATAAGCTGGAAGAGTCGCTAAGGAGTCAACAGTGCACGAGCTCAGAAAGGTCATAAAGGACTCATCCGCTTCATCAGTCTAAGTAAACATGTCCTGAAATCCAGTGACTCGCCACACAACCCTAACCCTGCTGCACCGAAACAAGGCATGTGCCTGAGTCTCATGCTCCTCCCCACAGAGTGGGCAGGAAGAAGGTAAAGAAATCCCTCTGGATGACCGCAAATCCCGAGTAGGAAGACGATGCCAGGTGAGTTTTCAAAGAAAGAGGGAAACCCGAGGATGAACTGGCAAAGACCATATCCTGCCAAAATCACGAGGCATCAAAGGTTGTGGAGCAAAAATAGACATCAGGGATGGCATTAGCACCCTAGATGAAGTAGAATGTCACCATACTCTGGTATCTGGGTAAGAAAAGACCGGAAAGATGATAGATAATACGCGATGATCGAGGATATTTTCAAAAATTGAGATAATAGCATCCCGATCCCACTGGGACCGCCCAAGGAGCAATAGATCAAAGATGGACATTGTCCTCGGCGTAAGCGCAGAGATGAAGGTCAGCCACCTTATCAAGGGAGTATCCGAAATCCAGGGGTCATGCATGAATATGATAGAATAGCCATCACCAATAACCTAGGATAAATGAGGCAAAATGGTCGACGCCCTGGCAACCATTTCTTTCCAAATGGGAGAGCAATACCTGGGAGAAACATAAAGGCTATCAGAATCAACAAAAATATCAGCATGCCTGGCTCTCATGAAGGTGCACCATATACTATCAAGGGATAGAAAATATCTGGCAACATGCCTAGCCAAGAAAGCCTCTCGCCTGGAAACAAGAGAGTGAATCTCTAAGCCCCCATGCCGAATTGGCTGACGTAGAATCTCCCATCTGATTAAATGGACCCTCCGCCGGGCAGTGGAAAAACTACAAAGAAAAGCTCGAACCATTTGCTCCAACTTGAGGATGACAGTCTTGGGAATAACCGAATTAGATAGAAGATAAATCGGAAGAGAAATGAGAACCGATTGAATGAGGATAATCCATCCCATCGAAGAGAGGGATCTGCCCTGCCAGCCATCAATTATGTCCCTCATAGCAGACACCAAGGGAGCACACTCCGAACAGCTCAACCTGGCTCCTGAGATGGGGACACCCAAATAAGAGAGCAAACCATCTCGCTCCGCAACACCAAGAATATCCCTGATCCTGCAACGCAGTTTGGTGGGAGTTCTAGGGCTAAAATAGATGCCAGACCTTTGAAGATTGGCCCTCTGCCCCGAAGCCAAGCAGTAGTCCTCCATCACTCTTTGAAAACCCTAAGCACAGATGACCGAGGCATGCCCTAGGAGCAAATAATCATCTGCAAATACAAGATGCGAGACCAGAGGAGTAGTTGAGATGGGATGGTATGGTTGAATCACCAAATCACAAATAGCTACATGCAACGCTCTCAACAGGAAGTCAGCACAAATAATAAATAGGTATGGAGAGAGAGGACAACCTTGACGGAGACCAATAGTCGAGGAAAAGAATTATGTGGGAGAGCTGTTGATTAGAATAGAAAAGGAAAGCCTGCTGATGCACGACATAATCAAAGAAATCCATGACCGGTGAAAGCCGAAATCCGCCATAGCGGAACACAGAAAGTTCTAATTAATGTGGTCATAAGCCCTTTCCATATCAATTTTGATAGCCATCAGACTGCATCGAGGAGGAGCACGCCAAAGATCATACATAAATTCCTGGGCAAGAAGAACATTATCGAAAATATTCCGACCAGCAACAAAAGCGCCCTATTCTTGGTAGATCAAATGAGAAAGAATATTCTTCATTCTGTTGGTCAATAATTTATCGCAGATCTTGTAAAGAGTGTTGCACAGGCTACTAGGCCGATAATGAGCAGGCTCAAAAGCATCAGAGCACTTCAGAATAAGAGTAACATAAGTTTGCTTTCAGGAATTAGGCAACCTCCCCGAGGCAAAAAAATAATTGAACAGCTACAATAATATTTGCATGGAGAGTCGCTGATGCGCGTCGTAACGCACCGATTTAATTACCTTAAAACTACTATTCTAGAATAGGATAGCAGGATCAAGGGTCGAATCCGCATGGACTTTCTTGATTACTTTGAAAACAATAAATGTGCAACATAAATTGTAAGCTTAAAACTAAAAAGGAGATTACAAGTAATTAGCAGTAAAGGTAATTCAAGAAATGATCTATCCGAGTGAGAGCATGGCCCGTATTCGTGAATCACGGCCCGTCTCTTTTTGGGAATAGACTGGACTAAATGCTAGTGAAATAACCTAGATATGATCTATCTCACGAGAGTACAGCCCGTACTCACTTGGAAATAGATCAGTCAGGATTAATTTCACTTGACTTATCTCCAAAGCTTTGCCCTAGCAACGCACCTGATTCAAAAACAAAAACAAAAACAAAAGAACATGAATTAATCAAAGGATATCTTTATTTCATGTAAGAGGGAGTACATCAAAGTAATACAACCAAAAATAAAAATCCCCTTTTTCCAAGTGAAGCTCCGGCCTCCAGTGACTTCTGCATGCTCAAAAGTTGAAGATGGCGCTGACCGGTGAAGAGTAGGACTACTGGAATAGGATTGGGATAAGGTTGGAATAGTGCTGGAATGGTGGGAATAAGGTCGGGATAACTGGAATAGGATAGAACTAAAGGAACTACGGGGAAGAACAGATGGATCCGATCTATGGACTGTGAGTGATCTGAGAGCTTGGGAGAACGAAGAGATGGACCGTACTCTGGGATGGGGTCGACCTCTACAACTAAGCTGGAATGGTGGGAAGAAAGCTCACTGCTCTCTGTGGAATAGAGAAGAAAAGAACACTGCTCACAAAGAAGAAGAGGCACAGAGAAGAAAAACACAGGGGAAGAATGGCCGAATGTTAGACTGGTTGAATTCGAATGACCTCCCGGATGATCGAATACCCCCATCTAGCTCCCCTGGACCCCTTTTTATAGGCTCTCCCTACTCCTAACCTGCTCCACCGTTTGAACCAACCTGCTCCACCGTTGAACCAACCCGCTCCACCATTGCACCAGCCCAACAGAACAACAGATACCGCTCCATGATTGCAACGAAGCTTGAGCTCCCATCGATCTCCAGCTCATCCGGCGAAGCTATGGAATTCTCCCTGGTTCGGTCCATCCCAGCACACGGTTCGATCCACAGTTGGTTCAGACCGAAAGAAATCTCCCACGGCTGCAACTCACCATGAGGACCCTCCCGGCGGCGAGGAAGAGCACTCCGCCGTCATCTCCGGCCAGCGGTGGACTGGGTAGGAAGTCCGGCAGTGTGGGATGGTGGTTGCGATGAAGTTCGGCCAAGAGAGAAGAAGAATGAATAGCAACCCCTTTGGAAGTGTTTTTCCGGCCACCGAGGCTTCTCCGGCCGGCGGTGAGCATGCCGGCGACCTCCTTGACGATGGGGGCAGCTCTCCGGCAAGTCTCGGCATGACTGGGGCAGCGCGGTCCATGGCTTTGCTTTCATGGACAACGTCAATGGCAGATCGCGGCCCACGAGCTAGGAAATGGACCGAGCGGCCAATCCACTGTGGACCGGCTGCTTTAAACTTCATGCAAACCTTAGTAAATTCTTCCAAAATTCATTTTGGGCCCGTTCTGAGTCTGATTCAAGTGCCGTTCACGCCGTTGGACTTCTAAAATCGGACTCTCCATGTTGGAGATGTTCTTTCCTATAAATGACATATAAAATATTAATCTTGAAAGAATAATGATATTTTAATATTAAATTAATACTTTTATATTTATGCTTAATGTAGTTATCAATCGCCCAGTGAGATCGAAAGAAAAATTGGGGAAATACATCTGGACCAGGGGATTTGTCCTCCCCAAGAGACCAAAGGGCAGATTTAACCTCCTCCTCAATCACCTAAGCCAGGAGCATAGAGTTTTGGAAAGCTGAAACAGAAAGCAAAGAAGGGTAAGAAGAAAAGGAGTGGGTGGAATGGCTAGGGGCTGTCCACTTAGACGAAAAGTATGACAGAATCTCCCTTCTAATAGAATCTTCATCTTCAATCCAAGCACCATCTGCAGAGTAAAGGGCTTTGATTCTATTTCTGTGTCTGCAAATAATGGTGGCTTGATAAAAGAAGCGAGTGTTTCTATCACCTTCCTTCAGCCACTGCACTCTGGACTTTTGATACCAAATGACCTCCTGATTCTGAAGCAGGACATGATGCATAGAAAGGTAGGACCGAAGAGCGTCCAGGTCGTTTTGTGATAAATACCCCAACCTATCCTCCTTGTCCTGCAGGGCATTAATAGAACTCTCGATAGCCTTGATTTTAGTCATCACATTGCCCACCTCCATCTTATTCCACCTGAGGATATGCCTCCTAAGCAGCTCCATCCTCTGAGAAATCCGATAGAAAGCATCTCCACGAACCAGGATCCTCCACACCTCCCTGACCATGTCCCTGGATTTTGGATAAGAGAGCCAAAATTTTTCAAATCTGAATGGTGTGGATCTGTGAATAGCTTGATCAACTGATAAAAGAATAGGACAGTGGTCTGAGGCAATACGGTTTAGATGATGAACGAAGTGCACCAGAAATCGAGACAACCAGGAGGGGGTAGCATAAAATCGATCAAGTCGCTCCCAAACTCTGGCAGGACCTGAACAATTGTTACACCAAGTGTGGCGCGGACCGACAAAGCCCATATCAATCAAACCATTGTGATGAATAAATTGAGAAAATTTCCTGGTGGCAACATCCTCGGCGAAAGGTCTACCTCCCCACTTATCCTCAGCCTGGTCCACCACATTGAATCACCAGCAACAATAGTGGGCACATCCTGATCAATCAAAGCCGAGGCCTCCTCCTAGACCACCCTATGCTCCCTGTACAAAGTACTGGCATAGATGCCACATAAGAGCCACGTAGGGCAGTTTGGTTCGGACATGACAATAGCCACCAACTGAGGGGAGCGATGGAAAATATTAATGTTGGCAGCTCTCCTATCCCAGGTCATAATGATTTCCCTGGCTAGGCCTTGGGAATCAATAGAGTAAAAGCCCCATTCATGGGAAATTCTGTGCTGAACACATTCTAGACTGGACCTAGAAAGTCTCGTCTCCAACAAAATACAAATCTGAGGGTGATGTAACTGAAGAAACCTGTCATATGTAGATAAAAAGGAGGGTTTTTTCGCCCCCCTTACATTCCGTACAAAAACTTTCATTAAAGGAAAACAAGATTAAGGAGAACCTGGCTTCAGACTCGCCAGATGTCCTGACCCTACATACTTAGAATTTATAGATCTAGTTTTAGAAGATCCCTGACCGCCTATCCCCGCCGAGTCAACCCCCGAACCCGGGCCCACAGAAGATCCCCCCACTACCTCCAGTGCCTCTTTGAGCTTGGTACAGATGCCCTCATGGCCCAATAGAACCCCTAGTCCAGAGTCCCTAGCACCCTCCAACCCCACAGCAACAGCAGAACCATAATACTCAGTAACCCCCTTCTTAGGAGCAATAGTTCCACCAACCAGTTTAGAGCACTCGACTGGCACAGCTTGCTTCTTCCCCTTAAGAATCCCCCCAGCCACCCCTAAGGCCCCAGAAGCTCCAGTGGATACTCCAGAAACCACCCCAGTGATGGCATTACCAGAAACTCCAGAGGACATCCTAGAGACCATAGCATCCTTAGCCACCCCCAAGGCCCCAAAAACTCCTGAAGACACCCCAGGAAGCACAACAGCCTTAACATCACCAGACTCAACCACCGACCTAGAACCCCCTCCCACAGCCCTAGCAGTCTTAGCCGTGGAAGAGACCCCCCCTTCCCAGGAACTTAAGAAAGGCCAGAACTCCCCCCCTCCCCAGAGACCCAAACCCAAGCCCTCCCCTTCATTTCCCCACGGCCTCCATGAGAACTTGAAGCCGTCCACCCTCCCCCAGACTTCCCTCCAACCCTCCTGGCCTTCCTCTTCAAGTCCCCTATTCTAGACGACACAGACGAAGACCCAGCTACAGGAGAGGCTTTAGAAACCAGAGTTAACTGCCCAACCTCAGCACCAATCCCCACCTTGTCCTTTAACATACAAGGATTAGGAAGACTAACTTGATCAACCGAGACTAGAGCCGACTGGAGAGCTGGAGGAGATGAGGCCCTTGGAGGACTTCGAGAGTGCTTTAAAGAAGCCGATCCATACTCAATCATCGACAGATCTTTATGACCCAAGTCAACTGGGACAAGCTCCATGCAATCAGCGAGTGGGCCGAAGATGCTCTGCATCCCCTGGAATTTACTGCTACTCCCTGATTGTACTGAAGAACCAGCATCTAAAGAGCGGCACCAAGCAACCTTCGTTGGCTTCTGCCAACCTTTCGAATTCAGTGGTGAATTGGGGGAAGAAGAGCAGGGGGCCAGAGACGATCAAGGCGGGGATGAAGAGGAAGGACTTAAGGGGGAAACAGGGCCCTTACCTTTGTCTGGCTCATGACTCCAACTGACAGGGGTGCCCACCGGATGAGGTTGATGAATCCGCGAGGTGGTGATCCACAGACCGAACCTAAGGTGACCCCCACTCGCTGGCATCTCTTCCTGTACAACCTTCGAAGCCTGATTTTTGCCACCTTCCCCTTGCTACATTAACAAAATTCTCTGGAGATAGACCAGAGGATGCCATTTTTTCCAGCAGATCTTCAGTTGAGAACCAGCAGGCTTCGACTGTGTGGCCTATCCGACCACAGTGGAAGCGCACGGAAGGCAGGTTCTCATAGATGAATTACTGCCAAAAAATGGACCGGTGCCCCTGAATATGAATGCCAGGAAACAGAGGCCTTGATGTATCGAGTTCCAGCCTGACCCTGGCATAACCGGTCTTCCTCATCTAATCCGTGAAGCTGTCTATGGAAAGAGGGCGTCCCGCTTCTCCGGCCACCTCCATGATCGTAGATGGTAGCCAATACTCCAAGAGGAGCTCCGGGAGCCTCATCCAAACTACAGTTCTGTTAATCAGCTTACGCCCCGGAAGAAAATATGGCTCCCACGCGGCCAGAGCCATGAGCTATCCACCAATGAGCCACGGCCCACCCTCCTTAACTTTCACACAATCCTCCAATGAGCTAAGTCGAAGGATGAGGTGGTCCTCACCAATGGGGAACACCTCTGGCTCGTAGCCCAAACCCATTCTAACCCGTACCTCCTTAGCCACCGAGAACGCTGAAACCCTGCACCCCAGACTACAAAATATCACAACCAGACCTTCCCAGTTTCGGCGGGACTCGTCGATCGCCGGCATCGACATCACCAAGACCTTGGTGAAGCTCGATTGGAGTCGATCAATCTCCACCTTTGAGAGCTTGTACGATGACCAGAGCAGAGGTCACACAAAACCCTCGATCACCTTTGCCCATGAACACAGACCCTCCCTGTTGCCCAGGTGGCTTCCCAAGAGGAGGGTGAATTGAGATTATAAAAACTTTGCACAATTATGTGCACTTTGAAATTCTTTTAGTATTGTGGTGCAATATGCAATGCGGAAGTAATTAAGTAAATGTAATAAGCTAAAGTAAGCACAAACACAAACACAAAGAGATTTAGAGTGGATCAGAGCAACCGGCTCCTACGTCCACTATCCAAGCACCACTTGGGATTTCCACTATATCCCCCAACCGGAATACAGTCGGATTGTTTTACCAGGCTCACAATCCAAACTTATATACTTTGGTTTTACCGGGATCATCAAAGAAACCCAAACTTCCTTTGGTTTTAGACAAGATCACCAATGAAACCCTAACACTTGATTTTATACTGGGATCACCAAGAACCCAACTTAGATTTTTACGAGGTTTACCTAAAAACCTTCAACCCTCTCTTAAGACACAGCCCCTTGCTGTTCTTAGAGAGAAAACAAAGATATAGAGAAATAAAAAGCAACTACAAAACAAACCAAGTTTGTTTAAATGTTGCCAATGTAGATAAAGATGAAGTCTAGCTTTGAATGCTCTTTAATGCTCTTCAAACTGCTTCTATGCTTCTTCAATGAGTGGATTCAATGATGAAGAGAAGTTGGTGAAGCTTTGAATCCTAACTTGAAAGCTCTTGAAGTAGGTTAGTAAAAGACTTGAAGACTCTTCAATTTCTAAAGATAAATCAATAATAATCCTCTAGTAATTGTTTAATCCCTTAAAAGCAATCCCTTTTATAGTTTTCCATCATATATGGCCATTGTAAGGCCTAGGGATTCGTGAAAGAGCTGTTGGAGATCTTTTAGAATTCAAAAATCACTTCCAGTAACTAGTCATTAAAGTGCAGAAAACGGTCACTCGAGTCAGCTCAAGATCCACGAGTCGGCTCGAAGTCTTAGACAGCCCAAACATAATTTCTGTAAGAGTCGGCTTTTCAAGCTGGAGTCAACTCGTGCCTTCAATCAATTCAAAACAACAAATACCTTGAGTCGGCTCTTCAGGGCAGAGTCGGCTCGAAGTCTCAGTCACCAAAAATCCTAACTTTGGACGAGTCAGCTCTTGGAGCTCGAGTCGGCTCGAGATCTCAGACTTTAAAAACATGTATTCTTCCATGAGTCGGCTCTTGGGATACGAGTCGGCTCAAGATACTGAAACTCTGAAATTTCTTTGTGCCATGCCACAAGAAGTCGGCTCTTGATCCATGAGTCAGCTCTTGCTAAAACTTCAATTAATGCTTTAAACTTCTCCAAAACTCTTCAACACTTGAATCAAATAAGAGCTAATCTACATACTCTCAATTTTACAATTTCATAGCCCTTTTTACAAGTTTACAAAGTTTAAAAATTAGGGCTTTTACAATTCAAAATTCATAAGAGTCTATACATAATTGAATTACCTCTCAATCAATTTGAAAACCAATTTAAACTAAAGGTAACCAATTTTCTGCAAAAACTTCTCAAGTAATTGAAAGAATTAGTAACATATACATGCTCCAATATTTTGTGATCATCAAAATCATTCCAGGGATCAACAATCTATCTCTTTTTGATAATGACAAAATACTGGGCATGAACAAAATTTAAAAACACTTTACAATTACTGTGTATCATATTCACATTTATCAAATGATATTAGACATAGTGTGTATCAACCAATTGAGTATCAAGGTATCAATACAATGTATCACAATGTATCATATGTATAAGAAAACTGAAAACTATCAACATAAAGTATCATATGTATCGATACAATGAATCATATGTATCATATGAGCATTAAGTATCGAAACATGATGTATTGAATGTATTGCGTATCGAAACTTCACAAAATAACAAGTATTTGAAGTAAATTTCATGAAAACTTAACAAAAACTTAACATAAGCTCCCCTTTACTATTATAATAACATTTCTTCATATTTTTATCAAATTTTTATAAATTTTCATACATATTCATTTTCATATTTACATTCATACACATTTTATTCCCATTTTTATTCATATCTTCACATTTTCATGCACATTCATTTTATTCACATTTTTATTCATATCTTCACATTTTCATGCACATTCATATTATCTCCCTTCTCCCCTTTTTGTCATCAACAAAAGGTATATAGAATAGGAGAACATACATTCATAGAAAGTCATTCACAATGTGTATCACAAAAGACATGTATCATAAAAAGTCATATATATATATATATATGAAGTGTCAGTACATAAGTGATACAGTACAAATGTGCCTCGGCACGTCAAAAATAGTATCGCAACAATAAAACATGAAAACATAAAGTCCTAAAAACATAAAAAGGATGGACTAAAATATCAAAAGGAAGGACTAGGACCATCATCACTATGGTCTTCCTCACTAGAGGAGGAACCGACCTCTAAAATGCCTGGAGCAGGCCTGAACTTAGGGAATCTATCCCTAAGGTCCCTGAGTCTAGTCCTAACAGGTGTAGTAGTCCTAGAGGTTTTGGTTTTGGCTTTAGCTTTAACTTTGGACTCAGAGAAAATGATAATAGGAGTGGGTCTGGAAGTGGGAGGATCAAAAGACAAGACTAGAGTGCTGGTGGTAGACAATATCTCTGTGGCTAGAGTGTCTCCAACATCAGATCCTGGAATCTCGGTACCAGCCTTAGCCTCAACAGGAGTGGCCTCAGAAGGAATATCACTGAAATGTGCTGCCTGTCCCTACCCGCAATTAGTGCCAATGTCAGGTGCTGCTATGGAAGTAGTCGGTACAGACTGACTGGCTGCAGTAAGCTATCGAAGAATAGTCATGATATCCTGGAAGCCCTGGTGCATCTTGATTGAAGAGCAGATATCCTGGTATCAGTCTCAGATCTCCCTTTGTGAAGACTTAAGATCTCGTCCAGTACAAGCTACAATAGGTCATCAACATCCGGTCCAACAACTGTCAATCCTCTGACAGGTGAATGAGGAGTAGTATGAGCTGGCTCTGAGAGTCCAGACTCATCAGTATATGCCTCTGTCTCTGCACCCTATCCCTGTGCTGCCAAATCAACCTCATCTGAGTCATCCTCTGATGAGTCACTGGAAGACCTGAGCTCTTCCTAATCCAGTGACCCTCAACTTTAATAAATCCCATCCAGGTTAGAGATTTCAAGTTATATCTGTCTGTGTGTAAAAGTAGTATACTGTCCTCTCCAGACAAATCAACTAAGGCATCCTGAAATAGAAGTGTAAATACCATCCCGTATGGAAGACATGCCCATGCCCTCCGAGCAGCCTCCCTCATCTGTGATAGCATAATGAATGGTAAATTGAGGGCCTCCCCCTCAACCAAGCATCTCATGAAGACCAGGTCGCACTCACTAACCTAGCCAAACCTCCCTGTCCGGGGCAAGAAGATACTGCTAATAATGTTATGCAATAATTTCATCTCTAAAGACAATTGGTTTGCACTAACATGAATAACACCATTTACATTTGTCCTCTTAAGTACCAACCTCAAAGTCTTTTGCTTATCCTTCAACACAAGGTAGCTTTCACCCTCTTTTGGTATGTGAAGATGACTAGACAACTTCTGTTCACTAATTTCAATATGCTTGCCCTTCACAGTACCTTCAATATGAAATGCACCCAATGACATGCTCTCAAAAAATTGTCTAACAAAGTTTGGATAAGTGGAAAGATTGAGCATACAAAAGTCTTTCCAACCCTATTTAATCAACCAATCTCCAATGTGCAAATGCTCTTGTTCTAGGAAATTGAAATCTATGCATATACCCAATGTAACTTGTCTATTTTCCATTAAAATTACTTGCATTGGTGCCTCTTGCTCTTCTTCATGCTCTATTTGATGTTCCACTTCCAGATTTGAAGTATCTAAGCATCGCTTAGTCCTTCTCTCCTCCGCCACTGACCGAACCACTCTCCTAGGTTTCTTGGCTACGGCCTTTTGAGGAGCCATCTAGCTTAGATTAGGATTTTGGAGGGTTTAAGAGGTGTTCTAGGAGCTTTTCCTAGGTTAGGAAGAGGAGTCACTAAGGGAAAGTGAGAAATAAAGAAAGAAATAGTGATTTCAAACCTATGGAACCCTATTTAAAAACCCCCGACTCTTGAGTCAGCTCGCCGAACCACATGGTGACTTGAGTCGGCTCGAGCCAAAATTCAGCCCAAAACTCGAAAACAGGTAAAATTAATTTCTAAGGGATTCTTATCACTAAAATAGGTTGTCATTAGCTCTAGAAGGAAATTTGAAAAGTCTAGATAATTTTTCCTTATTTTTTAAAAAATTAGGTCAAAATATTCAGAATGAGTCACACAGGCCTAATTCACCTCTAATCTTCTCAAATCTATCTTGACTAAGGGATTTAGTAAAAATGTCAGCAAGTTGATCTTCAGTAGGTATAAATTCTAATTCAACAACATTATTTAAAACATGATCATGAATGAAATGATGTCTAATTTCTATGTGCTTAGTTCGAGAATGCTGAATTAGATTTTTGGATAAGTTAATAGCACTAGTGTTATCACATTTAATAGAAATTTTAGATTGGACAATACCATAATCTTCTAGTTGTTGCTTGATCCATAACACTTGAGCACAACAGCTCCCCACAGCCACATATTCTGTCTCAGCAGTAGACAGTGCTACGGAGTTCTATTTACGACAGTGCCATGAAATCAAGTTAACACCTAGAAATTGACAGGTGCCACTTGTGTTTTTCTATCAATTTTATAACCTCCATAATCAGCATCAGAATAACTAATTAATTTCAAAGATGTATCTTAGAGTACCATAAACCTAGATTGCATGTGCCTTTAAGATACTTAATGATTCTTTTAACAGCTATGATGTGTGACTCTTTTGGATTAGATTGAAAATATGCACACATACAAACACTAAATAAAATATCAGGTCTACTGGCTATTAAATAAAGTAAAAAATCGATCATACCTCTGTACAGCTTTTGATCAACATTTATTCCATTCTCATCTTTATCAAGTCTACATGCAGGATTCATGGGTGTTCTAATTTCTTTGCTTGATTCCATGCCAAACTTCTTGATAATCTCTTTGATATATTTGGCCTGGTTGATCAGGACACCTTCCTTAGATTATTTGATCTGAAGCCTAAGGAAGTAACTCAGTTCATCCATCAAGTTCATCTCGAATTCATTCTGCATTAGCTTAGCAAAATCTTGACACAAAAATTTATCAATAGATCCAAAAATAATATCATCAACATAGATTTGAATAACTAAAATATCGTTATCTTTTCTTTGAATAAACAGTGTGGTGTCAACACTACCTCTTACAAAATCATTTACAATTAAAAACTTACTTAGTCTATCATACCAGGCTCTAGGTGCCTATTTCAGATCATACAAAGCTTTATTCAATTTGAAAACATGATTTGGAAATGTGTGATCAATAAAATCCGGTGGTTGTTCGACAAAAATTTTTTCAGATAAAAAATCATTAAAAAATGCACTCTTTACGTCCATTTGAAATAATTTGAAATTCATAAAGCATGCATATGCTAATAGTAATCTAATGGCTTCTAACCTAGCTACTAGTGCATAAGTCTCATTAAAATCTATTCCCTCTTCTTGATTATATCCTTGTTCTACCAGTCTAGCCTTATTCCTAATTACATTTCTTTGCTCATCTAATTTATTTTTATAAACCCACCTAGTACCTATAACAAGATAGTCATTAGGTCTTTCTACTAGGATCCAAACATTATTCCTCCTAAATTGGTTTAACTCATCAGCATGGCTAACATCCAATTAGGATCAATTTCAGCTTCTTCTATAGTGTGTGGCTCAACATGAGAAACAAAAGCAATTAAGTCATGTGTATCTCTATGTGCAGCTCTAGTTATAACACCTTGAGATGGGTCTCCTATAATTAATTCTTTTCGGTGAGAGTGTATATACCTTCATTCTTTGGGTATATCATCATGATTTTTGCTTACCTCTTCTTCATGTGGTTCACTTGATTGTTTGTCTTTGAGAGTCAAATTCTTCGGTCCATGTTCTAATGTACTTGCATCATCATCAGCACGATCTTCTTTTCTAGAAGATGAAATGTCAGATTCATTGAAAATAACATATATTGATTCTTTTACAATCAAAGTTCTTTTATTGAAAACTCGATAAACTTTACTATTTAAAGAATATCCAAGAAAAATAGACTCATCGGATTTTGCATCAAATTAACCAAGATTATCTTTTCCATTGTTAAGAACAAAATATTTACATCCGAAAACATGAAAATATTTGATATTCGGCTTTCTATTGTTTCATAGTTCATAGGGGGTTTTTCTAATGATAGGTCTAATCAAAACTCTGTTCAAAATATAGCAAGCTGTATTTACAGCTTCTGCCCAAAAGTATTTTGAAAGATTTCCTTCACAAAGCATTGTTCTGGACATCTCTTTCAAAGTATGATTCTTTCTCTCTACAACACTATTTTGCTGTGGTGTTCTAGGAGCTGAGAATTTATGGTCAATACCGTGCTTTGTGCAAAAGTGATCGAAATGTTGATTTTCAAACTCAGTGCCATGATCACTACAAATAAAAATAATAGATAGATTTTTCAAATTTGAAACTCTTTTATAAAACTTTTTGAATACTTTGAAAGTTTCATCTTTATATGCAATAAACAAAACTCATGTGCATCTTGAAAAATCATCTACAATCACAAGGCTATATTTCGTACCACCTAGGCTTGTAGTCCTAGTAGGTCCAAATAGGTTCATGTGAAGTAGCTCTAAGGGTCTAGTAATAGAAACAATATTTTTAGATTTAAAATTCTCCCTCACTTGTTTTCCTAATTGACAAGCATTGCAAACATAATCAAAATTAACTTTAAACTTAGGCAATCCTTTGACTAAATCTTTTGAAATAAGTTTAGCTATAGTGTCCATACTAGCATGTCCAAGTCGCCTATGCCATAGTAAACTTGATTCCTTGCTCTTGTCATTCATTGTTACAAGACTTGTGTTGCTTGACATAGCCAAATCATTAAGATCTACTACATAAATGTCACCAAGTATATGTCTAATGAATTTAGTACTAGAGTCAAGTGAATCAGCCACTATACACATTGAAGACTTGAAGAAAACATTAAAATCAATATCATAAAGCTGACTAATACTCAAAAGATTATGTTTCAACTTTTCTACAAGTAACACATTTTCAATAAATATAGAAGGAGTAATTTTGATTTCACTGATACCGATTATCCTTCCTTTGCGATTATCACCAAATGTTAACATTCCACCATCTTTTTGTTCTAGGGTGAAGAATTGATCAATGTCACCCGTCATGTGTCTTGAACAGTCGCTGTCCAGGTATCATCTTTTCTTTATATTTGTGGTTGCAAGACATCCCTGCAAAACAATCATGTAATAGATTTAGGTACCCAAGCTTTCTTGGGTCCTTGCAAGTTAGTGGAAATGGTTCCTTTTGGAATGCAAACTTTCTTGATTTTCTTCTTATCATTATGTTTCAAATGACACTCAAATGCCTTATGACCAATGTTATTACAAGCATAGTATATAATTCTTGACTTTGAATAAAAAGTACGTGATGATGCAAATTTAGGTCTAAATTATTTTGAAGTAATAAACTTAGGAGCATATGATGTAGATGCAGAAAATTTGTTTAAAATTGAACCTTTGTAATCAATTCCAAATTTATTATTTGTCTATCTTTGATCTTTCAAAATTAATTCAAGCTTGTTGGAACTTAGGATTAATTTTTTAACCAAAGGCTTGAGCTTTTGAACTTCTTTCTTTAAATCATCATTTTTATTTTGCAAACCTTTGTTTTTCTCAAGAAGCTCTTCTTTTTTAAATTGGGTGGTCTTAAGTCTTTCACAAACTAGACTTAATTCTCTTTGCAATATTTTATTTCTTTCACCAAATTCATTTTTATCCTTTTTAATTGTATCACAATGATTTTTCAAAGTTTTCATTTTCAAACTAGCTTTTTTTTATTCTACTAATAATTCACAAAATGCATTATGCAATTTATCATATGTAAATTCTAAATTAGGTTCAGAAGTAGTTACCTTATCCTCCAAATCCATAAGATAGATCTGTGCAGTTTTTGTTCCTTCTTCATCCTCTTTAGTGGATGTAGATTCGTCGCTGTCACTCCATGCTGCAAGCATTGCCTTCTTCTTCTTTCTGGTGATCATCTTTTTCTTTGCTTCAGGACAGTCAAGACGGATATGTCCCGGTTTCTTACATCCATAGCATATTGGAACTTGATCTTTATCTTTATCATTCTCCTTTTCTTTATCCTTTTCACTCTCTCCTAAAATCTCTTTTTCTAAATTGCTTTCTCCATTTATTTGTTTTTCTTCTGCCCATAAACCTTTTAAACTTTCTCATTACAAGGGCAATCTCATCATTTTCAAGATCATCATCATCTAATGAGTCTGAATCTTCATTCTTGTCCTCTTCTATAGCTTTAAATGCTATAGCTTTCTTTCTTTTGGAGTCTTCATCAGTCCTTTGTTGCATGGCTAATTCATGTGTAATTAGTGATCCAAGCAACTCATCCAGTGGTAGGGTGTTTAGGTCCTTTGCCTCTTGACTAGCTGTCACCTTAGCTTCCCATTTATCTGGCAAGGATCTCAAAATTTTTTGAACAAGATCAGCATTAGTGTAAGTCCTACCAAGACTTTTGAGACCATTGATAATATCAGTAAAGCAAGTATACATAGCAGATATAGTCTCACTAGGATCCATCTTAAATAACTCATAGTTATGCACAAAAAGATTGATTTTTGATGTTTTGACTTGTGATGTGCCTTCATGTATAATTTATAGCTTGTCCCAAATTTTTTTAGCATAATTACAAGTTAAAATTTTGTTAAACTCATTTGGATCCAAAGCACAATATAGCAAATTCATAGCTTTGGCATTCAGCTCAGTGAATTTCATATCATTTTCATCCCAATCTTCTTCTAGTTTGGGAACCTCAATATCATTGACTTTAATAGTGGGTGTGTGAGGTCCTTTCAAGATAATTTTTCATAAATAAAAGTCTACGGCTTGAATGTATATTTTCATTTTTGCCTTCCAGTATGTATAATTGGTTTCGGTGAAAAGTGGAGGTCGATTTGTGGATTGGCCTTCGGCCAAAGAAGTGCTCATGGGATGTGCCATCTATCTTACTCTAAGTAATTTTCAGAGACTCCACTCTGATACCACTTGTTGCCCAGGTGGCTTTCCAAGAGGGGGTGAATTGGGATTTTAAAAACTTTTCACAATTATGTGCACTTTGAAATTCTTTTAGTGTTGTGGTACAATATGCAATGCGGAAGTAATTAAGTAAATGCAATAAGCTAAAATAAGCACAAACACAAACACAAAGAGATTTAGAGTGGTTTGGAGCAACCGGCTCCTACGTCCACTACTCAAGCACCACTTGGGATTTCCACTATATCTCCCAACCGGAATACAGTCGGATTGTTTTACCAGGCTCACAATCCAAACCTATACACTTTGGTTTTACCGGGATCATCAAAGAAATCCAAACTCCCTTTGGTTTTAGACGGGATCACCAAAGAAACCCTAACACTTAGTTTTATACCGGGATCACCAAGAACCCAACTTAGGTTTTCACATGGTTCACCTAAAAACCTTCAACCCTCTCTTAAGACATAGCCCCTTGCTGTTCTTAGAGAAAAAACAAAGATATAGAGAAATAAAAAGCAACTACATAACAAACCAAGTTTGTTTAAATGTTGCCGATGTAGATCAAGATGAAGCCTAGCTTTGAATGCTCTTTAATGCTCTTCAAGCTGCTTCTATGATTCTTCAATGAGTGAATTCAATGATGAAAAGAAGTTGGTGAAGCTTTGAATCCTAACTTGAAAGCTCTTGAAGTATGTTGGTGAAAGACTTGAAGGCTCTTCAATTTTTCAAGATAAATCAATAATAATCCTCTAGTAATTGTTTAATCCCTCAAAAGAAATCCCTTTTATAGTTTTCTATGAGATATGGCCGTTGTAGGGCTTAGGGATTCGTGAAAGAGCTGTTGGATATCTTTTAGAATTCAAAAATTACTTTCAGCAACTAGCCATTAGAGTGTAGAAAACGATCACTCAAGTCAGCTCGAGGTCCACGAGTCGGCTCGAAGTCTCAGATAGCCCAAACATAATTTTTGTAAGAGTCAGCTCTTCAAGCTGGAGTCGGCTCATGCCTTCAATCAATTCAAAACAACAAATACCTTGAGTCGGCTCTTCAGGGCAGAGTCGGCTCGAAGTCTCAGTCACTAAAAATCCTAACTCTGGACAAGTCGGCTCTTGGAGCTCGAGTCGGCTCGAGATCTCAGACTTTAGAAACATGTATTCTTCCACGAGTCGGCTCTTGGGACACGAGTCGGCTCGAGATACTGAAACTCTGAAATTTCTTCGTGCCGTGCCACAAGGAGTTGGCTCTTGATCCATGAGTCAGCTCTTTCCAAAACTTCAATTAATGCTTCAAACTTCTCCAAAACTCTTCAACACTTGAATCAAACAAGAGCTAATCTCTGTTAGCCTTCTGTTGGTTCTCTTCTGCACTTCATGGTGGCTCTCTATGGCCCCTGATGAAAAGAGCCTAAAAACAATCCAAAAATCGCATCAAAGCTTTTCTCAGAAGTCAAAAACAGTCAGGAAAGCTCCCATGCCATCAGATCTGAGATCAATGCCTCAGATCACGTAAAAATTTGAATCAAAAACCTTTCAATCAAGCTTAATCTCCCTCGAATCTATCTCAGCCATTCGATTAGGTGATCGGACGATCCAGATCGCTCAGAAGCCCTGTAGATCGCAGTGAACCATGCGAAACTGGCTAGGAAACTGGTGGGAATTGCCTGGGAAACACACCAGGTCGCTGCCGCCTACGCTTGGCCAAGCCAGCGCCTGTGTGTGCCCGCACGCCCATGCATGGGCCTGGGCAGTGTGCCGGCATGCCGGGTCGGGCCACGCGCTCACCAGCGCAATCGCTTGGGCCGCGTGCATGGGTCTGGGCTGGGTCCAGTCTGGTGGGCCGGCCTGCCTTCTTTTCCTTTTTTTTTGATTTTTCTGCTGAGCTTCAGGCTTCTCTGAACTTGGATCTTGGGTGGATATGGCTTCACACTCAACAACTCTCCTACTTGGAGACTTAGATACTCGATTTTGCATCCACCTGAAACATCAAAAAATAAACTTCCAAAAAAAATAAAAATAAACATCAGTATCATGTGCAGCACCTCCAATCACTAGCTCCGGAGACCAATTGAGGCTATGCATGGCCCAAGTTTCTTTGTAGTGACCATCTCTGTCAGCATATCCGCCTTGGTGGTAGAAAGAGCCATGATCTTTTGCAATTGCGAGACCCAACTCATCGCTCTCCGACCAATAGTGTACACATACCCTGTCGTGCTCCTCCTAATATCGGCATCACCACCTAGATCTTCTTTCTATTGGAAGCCTTTCACAACTAACCTTGCCTTGTACCTCTTGCTGCCATTGTGCTCTTCCTTGATCTTGTAGACCCACTTGTTATGCAGTGCTTTCTTTCCTTCCGATAGTGTGCTAAGCTCCTATGTATGGTTCTTTATCAAGAACTGCATCTCATACTTCATCGCCAGCTCCCACTTGTCTGAGTTTTCGCTCTCCATGGCTTCATCAAAGCACTTTGGATCCCCTCCATCTATTAATAGCAGATAATACAATGAGGGGAATACCTTACACGTAGTTTTGAGGTCCTTATAGACCTTCTTAGCTGAGATGTCTCTGGCTCAAGTTCAGGATCTCTTGCTCCCTCGACAATGTCCTCTTCTGTGATCTCTTCCAGTTCTACTTGTTCTTTCTCCTTGTCTATCTATCCTGCTCTATCCGGAACACTTTGTGATGAGGGATGGGACTCTAACATGATGCATGCAGATGAATGACATGAGAAGGATAAGAAAATTAGATTAAAGAAGCAATGATTTCTGATGTTATTTAGGTTTAGTTCCCGAAAATAGCTAAGACTAGGTTAGGATTTCATGCAACAGTTAGAATTCCTACCCACATGCTAGAACTATCAACAAAATAAAGCAAGTAAAGGATCCTAGGTCTAAGAAGGCCTATTAGGAGCATGTTCATCTTCAAGAAATTAGATAAAAAGATTTGGAAAATAGATTTAACATACCAGGCAATGATTTCTAGTTGCCGTGGAAGAGATTGCTCTGCTCAGATCGGTGCCTAGATGATTTGGTCACATTGCTGCGAATTCGCCGGCTTTTTATCAGCTTCATTCGAGGGCAAAGAAGAATTCATCCAGAGGGTATGGTACCGGAAGGATCCTGCAAATGTCAAAGGTTAGAGATGTAGAATATAAGAAAAATACTAAACAGGATGGAAAGAGAAGATCGGGCGGAAGAGAGGCTGCAGGGGCTGGCGGCCTTGGATGAAGCTTGGGCATCTAGATCTTGGAGGGCTAATGGTGGGCACCTTGGGCTCTTGCTTGGATGGGCAATGGCTAGGGTTTAGTAAGAAGAAAAAGGAACAAGTCTCACACACACTTCCAAAGAACACAAATTGTCATAAGAAAAATTCACCAAAGTTTATTTCATGAATAAGATATTAGATTACAAGAGGGGGAGGGGTAGTGTATTTATAGATTCACCCAAGGCCCTTTTCCTGTCAAAATTGGATTACAAGTTTGTATGGGACAAGGAGCACAAAGTTTAACTAGAATTAGGAGTGCAAAGTTTGATTGAAATTAGGAGGCCTAAATTCTAGTAGGACTTGGACATTGGACTCCTTGTAGAATTTGGAAGCTTTGACTTTTCTCCATGGACTTGGGTTGCGATGAAATCCTCTTGGGCTGCTTTGACTTTTCCACTCCCTGGTGGGCTTAGATGAAATCTTCTTTGACTGGACAAAGCCTGGGCATCTTGGACTGGGTCAAAGGCTTGGGCACCAATTACAGTGGGCTTGGAAGGGGAGGGCGCCATGGGCTTGAGGGCTTGGATCTAGGCAACACTTCCTTGGGGATCTGGACTGGCTGCCATTCAACATGTGAGCTTGTGGGCTTGAGGTGCCAAGGGCCTGGTATGCTGAGGCGCCATCTCCTGAAGGGCTTGGGTGACATGAAGGGAGTCCAGATGTTGGGCTAGTGACTTGAGTGTGGGTCCACTGGTTCCTCCTCTTGAATGATACACACACAACTCTTGACTAAACTAAAACAACTGAACTCAAATGACAGGACTCAATGGACTTAATGAATCCAACTGACTCACTGTATTGCAGGACTCAAAAATAAATTCCATTACAGGACTCAAAATTGACCAACACATGACTTAGAGAACAAATTGAAGCTTGAAGTCTATGTCTGATCTGATGTCCCCATCAATTCTCCCAGGATAGGAGGAACTCGACCCTATCGAGTAAGATGGTCAATCTGGCTTAGGTACTACTCTGACGGATCTGGGTTGAGGCATTGTGGATCCTCTCGAGTGATCCACAAATCCTCAAATCTTGGTCGACCTTGCCAATAAACTAAGTGACATGGAAGCCTTTGATCAGGGTACTAATGGCTTGGTCATCCAGGATACACTCAATCATTTCCTCTCATAGGTTAATTTGATATGGACACTCAGGATTGGGTTCACTCTCAAAGAAAGGGTTAGGCTCAATCTCACTGGGTATCATTGCTGGCTCCCTATACTCTACTAAGCTTGAGATATTGAAGGTTGAGCTTAATACCTAATTAAGTAACTCAAGTACCAGGTCCAACTTTCTTTATCACTTTGATGGATCCAGCTGATGGGTGTATAGCCTAATCATCATAAGATTTTCTTAGCAAACTCTTAGACTCTTTTTGGGAATTAACCATGTTTGTGAAAGGAAGCTATTCCTAGGCGATGCATTTTAAAACATTTTTAAGAGCATGCAGCTATGGAAAGTGATAAAACCATTTTATCAAGATGTTAATCTAATTAATATAACCCATTTACTAGGATCTAGATGCATCTAGAGTAATATGAATATGAAATCATGCAAACATTGTATAAAACAGAACAATTCTAGAAATCACATAATGTTGCAGCATAGACAATTATGTCATACATAAAATAAGCACATACCTTGGTGACATTCAACAGGAAGAACCAGAAGTTACAGAAATGCCCACCTCTCAGTCGCGATCCCAGGGATGCCACTGACCTGTGAAAAAAATCCGGCTCTGCAAGCAGCACTCATGCACGACCTCTACGGGTGGTTCACACCATGTAGCATGATTCCTTCTCCTTCCCTCAAGGTGATAGCCTCTCCAGAAATGATATCAATAGTGATGGACTGGATCTTCAACTCCTTGAAGTCACGGTCGCTGTAATAGTACCAAACTCAATCAACCCTGAGATCCAGTCTCTCAATCTCTAAGAGGTCTTAGAAGATCTCCAACCCAAGGAATGGAGAGAGTCTTGACCTCAGAACATATGGAACAGTAAATCTGATCTTCCATCCAAGAAACAATCTGCCCAGCAAAAAATAAATAGTCCCCAAAACCATTAAGAGGACTAATGAGAGATTAATGTGGAGTTTTGAGTCTCTTGGGATTCCTGGGACCTTTGGAATTCAGCAATCGCCCAGCATAAAAACTAGAAACTCTCCATTAATTTCGACAATGAATGCAGCAACTAATGAAGCAATTTTAGTTTTCGTTGGAGTTCGTCATTCGAGTCGACTCATTCAAAAAGAGTCGGCTCGAACAAAAGTTTGACAACACCTTGTCAAACGAGTCTGGAACGATTCCCAATTATTCACATGCCAACAAAGCAAGAAGAAATTCTTGGTGTGCAACCCCATAGGTTCAAACACTAAACCAGTAGCATGGAAACATTTCCAATACTAGCCAAAGTTGCCATCTAGCCATGATACCCGGTGTCCGGATAGTTTGAAGGTTGTAGAGCAACATGAACCTGTCGAATATGGAATAGCATTGAACTTATTCCTTGAACCTTCTACTGCTCCGGATGGCATAGGATTAAACTACCCAACCCTAAGTAGTCCATCTGAATATGTCTCAAAGAATCCCTGCAACTCCTTACAAAGAATGCTCTGACCAAGGTCTTTCTCAATTGAGGAATATAAAGCATTCAATCCAAATTATTTGGAGAGGTCAATCCTATCTTGATCCTATTACCGCTACACAAGTACTTGACTGAACCTAGCAACCTTCTATCATCGGATTAGAAATCCGGGTAGTCCGGTGCCTAAGCATAGTGAGTTGCTTGCAAGCTGCCATAGTGATCTCAAGTCAAAGGAATAATTCAAGTCCACATTCTAATGCAAGACTCTTTTTCAGTAGCAAGAGAATCTCGCATGAGAGTCACATTCAGTGAAGTGTCAAACACAATACCCGACATCATACCAGTATCTCCATGCTGCTTGGTTAAGAGGACAACCAATATATATGACATCAATGACCAATGCCCGATACACCATCATCCCGAAATAGTGTATCCTTTGGTCACAAACTAATTTATGAACTACACGATGCATCCTCTCTACATCGCATACAAGGTAGCTCAAAGGACATCATCACAAAAAAGTTTAAATTAAGAAAAATGCACCTGTGATGAACAGCCAAAAGATAACTTTTATTTATATCAAAATTCATATACAAATAGCACAACCGTCTATAGCCTAGACGATTGGCTTAGGGACATAATTCCCAACAATTTGTTTGTAAAATCTTTGCTTACATTAATCTTGTGATTAATTTCTCATGCAGATCTCTAATCATGCAGTGCAAAAACTCTAAACACCTAATGACATGCAGGCAAACACCTAATGCCAATGCCTAATACAAGCAAACAAATGACTAAACCCTAAACTACAACTGTGGGTTTAACCCTTTATCATGTGGGTGACATGCAGATGAGAATGGTGCATGCACTCATACTAAATGCCATAAAGTATACCAGAAATAAGATGCAAACCTAACATGCACAATGAATGTATGCCGTATGCTTACTTCTACAAAATGCAATTGAATGGTCCTAGAAATGCTTGAAGTTTTTAAAAAAGGCAGGAAATAAGAGATGGGTTCAGGGTTAGTCTGGTGAGGTAGAAAGTAAGAAGAAGGTTCGGGATTGATCGGGTAGAATAGGATACAAGAAGGGATTTCAAGGATGAGTCCTAGACTGATGAGGTTGACCTTATGGGGTTGAGGTATATCTAAAGGGTCTGCATAATGGAAGAATGGGTCACTAATCTCAGGAAAGAGATCTTCAATAGGAACTACAGGAGGGGATTCATCCTGAGGGTACTGATAAGCCAAATCCTCAATAAAGTCTTCTGGTTCATGAAATTTAGGACTGGGCTCTATAATTGGACTTTCTTCTAGTGGCTCCTCAGGTAAATTTCTAACAATAGTATCTAGGTTCTCTTCCTCTAACTGGTCTTCCACTACAGGTTTAGTTTGGGTGTGGTTAGAGTCAACTAACTTTGGGTTGGCTTCTATCTGGATATGGTCAGGGTCAACTAACTCTGAGTTAGCTTTAGTCTGGGTATCTACTGGGTCAACTAATTCTAGGTCTTCTATAGGTATCTCTTCTTCCTCTTCCTCATACTCATCCACTAAGCTCACATCAGCTTCATATATCTTCTCTTCAAGGTCATTCTAGTGAACCAATGGGGTGGCAGGAGGGGTTTGGCTAAGGAAAAATTGACTAGTGGCTGGGATAGGTTGACTAAGAGGAAGTGGACTAATACTGGGCTCATATCTAAGGATACTATTCCTATGGGGTTTAGGTTGACTAGGGTTGACTTGGCTCGGGCTGGATTGGCTCGGACATACTTGACTAGGTGCTAGGGTCTGGCTAGGGGTAATGGGACTAGGCTGGTCTAAAGGAAGTCGGCTAGGTCTAGGCTTAGGTTCAGGAGGGTTACTCTTGTTGGACTTAGATTGACTGATCATGAGTTTCCTCTGATTTGACTCGAATTTCCTAGCTATGTGATAGGCTTCCTCTAGGTCCTAAATTTTCCATTGAAATAGTTCCCACTAGATGTCCCTACGTAGGCCAACTCGAAACCTCGATATGATCTTAGACTCAGGTTCAATTGTGTTACATCTCCTAATAAACTCATTAAATTGGTCAATGTATTTAGACACAGTTTTATTACCCTGTCTCGATTCGTACCATTGTTCTAAAAGTTTATGCTCATAGGACAAAGGTTCAGCTCTATGGTTCTTGGGTTTACTGGGCTTATAGGATGTGGGTGCATAGGATCTGGGTGCATAGGATCTAGGTTCATGGGATCTGGGTAGGTACTTTTCTCTAAGTTCAAGTTTCATGTTGCTCCAAGTAGTTATGGGCATTTCTCCTTTTAGTCTAGATATTTCCTCAAACATATCACAATCTACCTTAGCCTGGCAAACCAACTTACGTTTAGCAAGTTTGAGCTGACATCTCCCATATATTTTCTCCTGCTCAAAATACAAATCCATGTCGCCTTCCCAAGCAAGATAATCCTCAAAATCAAGATCACCACCAAAGTTATGTGTATATATCCCAATGTACTTAATGGCTCTCTCATTCGGGTCTATGAAATCATAATTGGGTCTCCTATGATTGGACTTCTGGTATTAGTCAGAGTATTGGGTTCTCCTAGGATTGGGCTCCAAGTATGAGTCATGGTATGGGGTTCTCTTAGGGTTGGGCTCCCATATGGGTCAGAGTATTGGGCTATCCTAGGGTTGGGCTCCCAGTATGGGTCAGAGTATTGGGCTCTCCTAGGATTGGGCTCCATGGTCATACTAGGTTGGGTTGGGTAGGGGCTATTGGTATTGGGCTTCTAATCTAACGGTCATGCAATCAGACACACAAGGGTTATGATGTAACCAAGCACACACGGGTTAATCGTACTAAGGTTTGCTAGAGCTAGAGTCAAAATCAAGTGAGTCAACTCAACTTACACTCAACACAGCACCTAATCCTTCCACTAGCCAGGTAAGAGGTGGGGTGGTGGGAGGCTCCCCCTGTCTGTGACAGGGTCCTAATTAAAAACTACCAGTCTACTTAGGTCGTTTGCCTCTAGACCTTTAGCCTTAGACACTAGCTTTCAGTAATAGGTAATGGGTTGGGTGCACTAGTTTCCTCACTAGACTCAGACCCGACCTGTTGGTGTCCCTAGCTCACTAAAGCAAATTATGTCTAATTAATTTTAATTAGTTTTGGGTTCTGATGCTGGGTGGTTGTTTTGGGCCCAAGACAGATGATGAAATCATGTCTTGATCTGAGATATTGAGTTGCCCTTAAGATTAGTTTAGATGAGATGATGCACAATCAATGACCCTAATGCAATCCAATAACAAATAGAAAATAAAAATGTTTTCTTGTCTTTTTATGTGGTGGCAAATTAACTTTAAGTTGGTTAAGTTATCAAACAAAATTGGCTTGGGTTGGGTGGGGTTTGGTAGTTGATTAGGTTTGGTTTAGTCAGATATACAGAAACTGAAATTAGGATTTGTTTGATGCAGAATCTAGCATGGATTTCAATGCATAAAAATTCTAAAAAAATTATAGAACAGAGAATGATGTGTAAGGATGATTCTTACTAAATTTCATGCAAAAAAAAAAATTGTGTGATGATGCAAAACCCAGGGTTTCTAACTGGGTGCAGGAAAAGATAGATTTCCGATTAGGGTTCCTAGGATGTCGATTTGTTTTGTGATTTTTGGTTATGTAAAATCTGAAAAAAATATCAGTAAAATAGAGGACTCAATAGAGATGACACGATACAAATTTCAGAGAAAAATAAAATACCTAACATAGTAAATCAGACCGAAACTCAGACCCCTAATGCAGATGATAGGATATAGATTTTTATTAGGATTTTATTTTTATTATTTTTTTGTATACTTTCAGACCTGAAAAATTCCACAAAAGTTATAGAAAAATAGAGGACAAAATAGAGGATATTCATCATGAAAATAAAAAAAATAATAAAAAAATTGATGGAGAAATAGTCCTGTGTTTTGAGAGGTTATGCAGAAATCTAAACTAAGATGCAAGAATATGTCCTAAACTATGCTCTGATACCAAAATTGATAAGGAATGGGACTCTAACATGATGCATGCAGATGAATGATATGAGAAGGATAAGAAAATCATATTAAAGGAGCAATGATTTCTGATGTTATTTAGGTTTAGTTCCCGAAAATAGCTAAGATTAAGTTAGGGTTTCATGCAATAGTTAGAATTCCTACCCACATGCTAAAACTATCAATGACATAAAGCAACTAAAGGATCCTAGGTCTAAGAAGGCCTATTAAGAGCATGTTCACCTTCAAGAAATTAGACAAAAAGAGATGGAAATTAGGTTTAACATACCAGGCAATAATTTCTAGTTGTTGTAGAAGAGATCGCTCCACTCAGATCGGTGCCTGGATGATCTGGTCACTTTCCCACGAATCTGATGACTTTTTATCAGCTTCATTCAAGGGCAAAGAAGAATTCATCTAGAGGGCATGGTATTGGAGGGATCCTGCAAACGTCAAAGGTTAGAGATGTAGAATATGAGAAAAATACTAAACAGGATGAAAAGAGAAGATCGGGCGGAAGAGAGGCTGCAGGGGCTGGTGGCCTTGGATGAAGCTTGGGCGTCTGGATCTTGGAGAGCTGATGGTGGGCATCTTGGGCTCTTGTTTGGATGGGCAATAGCTAGGGTTTAGTAAGAAGAAAAAGGAACAAGTCTCACTTACACTTCCAAGGAACATAAATTGTCACAGTAAAAATTCACCAGAGTTTATTTCATGAATAAGAGATTAGATTACAAGAAGGGGAGGGGTGGGGTATTTATAGATTCACCCAAAGCCCTTTCCCTGTCAAAATTGGATTACAAGTTTATATGGGACAAGGAGTATAAGGTTTAACTAGAATTAGGAGTACAAAGTTTGATTGAAATTAGGAGGCCTAAATTCTAGTAGGACTTGGACATTGGACTCCTTGTAGAACTTGAAAGCTTTGACTTTTCTTCATGGGCTTGGGCTGGGATGAAATCTTCTTGGGCTACTTTGACTTTTCCACTCCCTTATGGGCTTGGATGAAATCTTCTTTGACTGGGTCAAAGCCTGGGCATCTTGGACTAGGTCAAAGGCTTGGGCGTCAATTGTAGTGGGCCTGGGAGGAGAGGGCACCATGGGCTTGAGGGCTTGGATCTGGGCAACACTTTCTTGGGGATCTGGACTGGGCGCCATTCAACATGTGAGCTTGTGGGCTTGAGGTGCCAAGGGCCTGGTTTGCTGGGGTGCCATCTCTTGGAGGGCTTGGGTGATATAAAGGGAGTCCAGATGTTGGGCTAGTGACTTGAGTGTGGGTCTACTGATTCCTCCTCTTGAATGAAATACACACAACTCTTGACTAAACTAAAACAACTGAACTCAAATGATAGGACTCAATGGACTTAGTGAATCTAACTGACTCACTGTATTACAGGACTCAAAAATAAATTCCATTACATTACTCAAAATTAACCAACACATGACTTAGAGAACAATTGAAGCTTGAAGTCTATGTCTGATTTGATGTCCCCATCACTCTGATCCTTGTACAGGCTTCTTTCATTGAACAACACGTCCTTGCTCCTAATGATCTTCCTGTCCTTCTTACTCTAGAGCTTGTAAAGAAACTCATCAGTGCCATACCCAATGAAGAAGCACCTCTCTGACTTCTTCTCTACATTGACGTGCACGTAGGAGACACAGCCGAAGACCTTCAGGTGAGATAACTTTGCTGACTTCCCTGTCCACTCTTCTTCTAGTAGCTTATACTCAAGGGGGACTGAAGGACTCCTGTTGATTAGATAGGTAGTAGTACTAACTACCTTAGCCCAAAAAACCTCAGAAAATCCAGCATGGAGCCTTATGCTCCTGACTCTCTCATTCAAGGTCCTATTCATGCGCTTAACTACCCCATTCTGTTGTGGCGTACTTGGAATCGTCTTCTCCATCTTGATTCCATTGGTTGCACAGAACTCCTTGAACTCAGTGATGTCGTACTCGCCTCGATTATCCGATCTCAAGCACTTTATCTTATGTCCAGACTCATTCTCTACCAGGATTTCTCTCTTCCTAGAAGTGTCAAATATATCAGATTTATTCTGTAAAAAATAAACCAATACCTTTCTAGTGGAGTCATCGATAAAGGTCACATAGTATCGCGAAACTCCAGAGGATGCAACTGGGGAGGGACCCCACACGTCGATGTGCACAAGCTCTAGCTTTCTTGATATTGGTTCCCTGCCAATCTTGGAGAACTGACTCTTTTCTGCTTTCCAAGAATATAATTCTCGTAGAAACCAATATCTATCATCTTCAAACCCGGTAGCTTGTCCTTCTTCAATAGTACTTGCATTCCTTTCTCGCTCATGTGACCCAGCCTATAGTGCCACAACTCTGAGTCTGCCTATGCCAATGCCACTGCATCTCTAGTGTTACTAGTCATATATAGGGTACCCAACTTGCTTCCTCGTACTATCACCATCACACCTTTGGTGATCTTACAAGAGCCACCAACAAAAGTTGTAATGTACTCCTCTGAGTCCAACTGCCTAACTGATATCAGGTTTTTCTTCAATCCTGGGACATGTCTGTGGTGCGAACACCAGAGGCACCAGAATAAGGCAAAGGCTTCTCAACCCTCTGTGGATCACTTAAATGACATTCGAGTCCACTGTAATAAAGCTTAGTCCAGCTGAGTTGTTTTTATTTGAGTCATGTATTAGTCAGCTCATGTTGAGCTAGTTCAGTCCAGTATTAGTCAGCTCAGTCAAGCTAATTTTATTTTTTTTGAGTCCTGTCCAACCAAATTGATGACTCAAGATCACATCATACAAGTGAAGACCAAGTCCAACCTGATTGAAGACATGGAAGTTGAGCCCAAGTCCAACCCAGCTTGAAGACTTGAAGATCCTAGGAGGAGAAAATGAAAACAAGGACAAACCTGAAGCCCTGGACCAGCCGGAAGCAAACTAGGCCAACCCAGGCCCAGGAAGGAGATTAGGGTGCCATTCCTTATGGTGACCCTCCTCTTGGTCGGCCACTTATGGTCACCCCCTTGGCCGACCAAGACAAGGAGAGGGAGAGCAAAGAGTAAGGGATTTTCTACCTATGTTGCCTTATTTTCCTAGTTAGGGTTTGAAAGGGAGAATGAGTCCAATGTAAAGTCTAAAGTACCCTTACTTGGGGCCCAAGGTTAAGGGTCTATTTAAGGGACCCTAGTCTCTTGTGTGAAGCTTGATTTTGATATATGAAATAAACCTTGAGTTCTTCTATTGCTTTGAGTGTTACCCTGCTGTGTGTATAAAGGGGTTTGAGAGTTTTCTTCTTCCCAGTGCTGCATCCATCTTCGTGCCGCCAGCCAACCTTCCAGAACCCTGGCCGCCCACTCCAAAGACACCTCTTCTTTGTTGTTTTCCTTTATTTTCTTGAATTTCTTTGAGTTTTCTAACCCCTGACAGGTCGTTTGCAGGTCCCCGAGTTCTTACTAATCCAACGACTCTAGCCAAGCCTCAATCGGACCACCGAGCAAAAAGCTGGGTATCCGCGGGTCTTTGGCTCGGTTTTCCAGGCCACATCCATCGAGGAACGAGAGATCCCTTCGCTGTGATCTTCATCGGGCGCTTCAGACGTTGTCAGGTACATCCCCTCTACCTCCAGTAATAATATTGTAGGAGAACTTGCCCTAACCGAGGCTTCTCAGCCCCGGCAATCCTTCTTTATTACTTTTCTAGGTCCTAATCTGCATGCTTGACTTCTAAAATTCATATAGAATTCACTATAACTTATTTTGATCCAATTTTTGGGAATTAATCTCTTAACCCCACATATAAAATACACAAAAATAATTGCATGCATATTAGTCCCGCATCAGTTTGACATTTTTGAGCTTCCAAACTGATTGATTTGGCATCTTGATATATATATCACCCTTTCTCATAATATCTAAAGGCTCTTCATATGTAAGATAGACCTTTCCAAAGTCTCTAGCAATGTAGTTGCGCTTAGACTCCTTTTATGCTGTAGAGTGAAATGAAGCTCCGGAGTCTAGAATTCAAGACTCCATCGGACTGTCCATGCCGAGAACCAATACATCTTCAATTATCTTGATTGCGGCATTAACTGACTCTTCGTTCTACCCCTTGTCCTTCCTTGCCTAGCAGTTCTTATTAATGTGCCCCTTCTTGTCGCAGTGCCGACAGCCATCACCTTTCGGTCTTGACTGGCTCCTCTACTTGGACTTGGATCTCCCATGGCCTTTGCTATGCTGTGTAGTTCTTTCTCTGCCTTCTTAAGTGACCAAGGCAGAACCAGATTTTCCTTTGGTTTCTTTCCTCCTGATGTCTTCATTAAGAATCAGGTTCTGGATCTCTTCAAATTTTAGCTTGCTCGAGCCGCACAAATTACTCACCACTGTCACAATTGCACCCTAGCTCTCGGACAAAGAGGATAACAAGATTAGGGCACAGACTTCATCCTCGAAGCTTATATCAACTGAACTCAACTGACTAGTGATCAAATTAAATTTATTGATGTGATCGGTTATGGATGCACCTTTACTCATCTTCAAGTTGAACAGACGATGCATGAGATAAACCTTGTTGGAGGTCGAAGTTTTCTCATACATATTGGATAGTGCCTGCATCAATCCAACTATCATCTTTTCCTTCAGGATATTGAACGCGATGTTCCTGGCCAACGTCAGACGGATAACTCCCAAAGCCTGGTAGTCTAGCAAATCCCAGTCTGCTTGTGACATCTTGATAGGTTTCTTCCCCAGCAGCAGTAGGTGAAGCTTCTTCTGGTACAGATAATCCTCGATCCACATATTCCAAAATCCGAAGTCTTTCCCATCAAACATGTCGATCTTGACCTTTCCTTTGTCTCCTGCCATTGCTCCCATTTGAACTCGATGCTCTGATACCAGTTGTTAGGGATGTAGATCATAGTGGGATGTCGAAAAGTTCGCAAAAGAAACCAAAAAGAAAGCCTGAAAGACAAACAAAAATAAGTACAAGCAAACACATATGGATTACGTGGTTCGAAGCCTCTTGCTCCTACATCCACGATTGCACAGGATCAAATCTTCACTATCAGGAAGAAATACATGAAGTTATTACATAAGAGAACCCTCCCTGGATGCAAACCCTAGCCCAATATGAAGAAAGAAGAAAGAATAAATCAATATAGGAGGAACCCTTGCCCTCTCTCTTCCCCTTGTCTTCTCTCTTGGAAAACCCTTAGACTACTCTTCTGGATTGCAAAACCTCTCTTTTGGCTCTCTTCTTGGCTCCGTTGCTCTCTGTTAGCCCTCTGTTGGTTCTCTTCTGCACTTCACAGTGTCTCTCTATGGCCCCTCATGAAAAAAGCCCAAAAACAATCCAAAACTCGCATCAGAACTTGTCTCGGAAGTCAAAAACAGTCAGGAAAGCTTCCAGGCCATCAGATCTGAGATCAACATCTCAGATCGCATCAAAATCCGAATCAAAAACCTCCCAATCAAGCCTAATCTTCCTCGAATCCATCTCAGCCATCCGATTAAGTGATCGGACGGTCCAGATCGCTCAAAAGACCCATGGACCGCGGTAACCATGCAAAATTAGCTGGGAAATCGATGGGAAATGCCCCAGGTCACTACCACTTGCGCTTGGGCTGAGCCCGCACGCCCGCTTGTCACGCGCCTAGTTGCGCGTTGGGCCACGTGCACGGGTCTGGGTCAGGTCCAATATGGTGGGCCGGCCTGCCTTCTTTTCCTTTTTTTTCTAGTTTTTCTGCTGGGTTTCAGGCTTCTCTGAACTTGGATCTTGGGTGGATATGGCTCCACACCCAACAAGCAGGACATGCTATGCGGACTACCAATCATAAACTCAAAGAAATTTAAATAATTATTTTATAAAATAGTTATATTAGTATTCTATTAGCTCCTTTAATCACACTAGAAAATATATTTTAGATTGTTAGAACAAAACTTAAAAAATTATAAATGTGGTTAAAGAAAAACTAACAAAAGATTTAGTTATAAAAAAATATATAATACATATAGAAATCACAAAACCAAAATCAAACCTGGAAGTATCTGTGGCACTATCCTAAAGTATATTTCCATCTCTCGTACAAGAATTGCTGGAAATACTATCCCAGAATATGACCAAAATTCCTTCACCTGCAAGTACAATCGTAGAAGAGATTGACGGATACTCTTCCAGTACCCGGTAAAAAAATTTTAAAACAAGAAAAATTTGGAAGAGAAAATGCTAGATAAGAAGAAAAGAGAATATCAAAATATAAAATAAAACTTATATCTTTAGTCTTCCAAGATGATATTTTTATAGTTATCCAAAATTTGATCATTTGGATTTTTATTGGCCCATCAAAGTCTAATTAAGTATCCAACGGTAAAAAAATTAAAAAATTTGATAATTAAAAGCATAACGATTAAATAATTAAAAGTCTAATGATTAAATAATTAAAAATCCATCGATCAAATAATTAAAATATGGTAATAAAATTTAATGATCAAATAATTAAAAATAAAATAATTTAAAAAATTTAAAAATTTGAATTAAATTATTGAAAAAGAATTTGAAATTATTTTAGAAAATCCATTAAACAAAGAGGTATTATCATTTGGTGGAGAGAACTTCTTGCATGCACGAAATGGGTGATATACTGTGACTTACCATTGCAGGCTTGGTGGATGATTCTCTAGGATAAAATTGATAACAAATAAACTAGGAGATGATGAAAAGTTCCCGGTGGACTCATCTAGTAGTCATGCTGAGACAATTTAATGTTCTCTTGAGATGAAACAGAAGCAGAACAGTTTCCACAAGGCATGGTCTGAGAACCAGCACCTTGGACAGCCAAGAAGAGCAATCCTCATCCTTTGAGCAATGATGACTTGGACAGGACTACTTGTCCACGGCGAGGACCTAAGGTGGCTATAAGTGGTTTCCAGTTCAAGCTAGCAAATCCTTGATCTTAAAGAAGCTGGGAATTTTTTTTATAAAAAAAAAAAAAAAAAGTTGGGAAGTTAAACTAACGTCCTAAGGTGGCTATAAGCGGTTTCCGGTTCAAGCTAGCAAATCCTTGATTTTAAAGAAGTTGGAAAGTAGCCATTGATGGGTGGTGCAGCTGGTTGTGAAATAAGAAGTTGGAAAGTAGTCATTGATGAGTGGTGCAGCTGGTTGTGAGATTTTGGTTTGGACATATTTTGACTAGAAAATCCGGAAATAAAATAAAAAATAAAAAAATAATCGGGAGTAAAATTTAAAAAATAATAATAATAGTAAATAATCCTGGAGTTTCTGTTGGCTGGTGGTAATGAAAAAAGTTAGGGATATATATAATAAATCCCGTTCGCTTGGCTGACGCCAGTGATAGTCAGGTTGACATACTCATTTTCGGATAGAAAATAGCTGCGAAAAAATTAATATGCATCGTATATCGAACATTTTCTGGTTAGGATTGAGGAATCATCTGGAAATAATCATATTCGAGATCTAACTCTTCTCTCCCTCTCTTTGTTCATAATAAAAAAAAAAAAAAAAAAAGAAAAAAAAAAAAAAAAAGAAAAGAAAGAAAGAAAGAGAAAAGAAGAAGAAGCAGTAGTTGGGAAGTTAAACTAGGTCATGCACCTACTCTCACAGCCCAGACAAGAATTCAATACCTCGTCCATCTGCCTTTATGCTGTCAGTATCCCTCTTTCCCTCCACATCGTACAATGGAGCGAGAAAAGTTAGGATTTTTTTAAATAATATTTTTTAATAAATAACTACTAAAATAATATTATTTAAAATATATTTACATATCTAATATTAATTTGACGGGCGGGACGAAACCACATGCTGTCCCCGTGGCACCAAAACGAAGCCGCATGTGCGACTTTAAATTTTAAAATAAAAATTTTAAAAAAATTAAAATATTATAATAAAATAAAAATTTAAAAATATTAAAAATATTATAATAAAATAAAAAAATTTGAAAATAAAAAAATTATGTAAAGCTGCAGATTATACTTATGATAAAGCCGCAGGCACAATATGAGATTTTGCCTTAAATATATTATATTATAAATTAAAGATTTTATAATATAATATATACTATATAATTTAATATATTTATTATAATATTTATATTATTTATTATGAATTACAATCAATTTCATTTTATAATATTAACATTTTATAATATAATTAAGGTTATAACTATATTATAATTAATATTTAATATTCTAAAAAATAATTAATATATTATAATATATTAAGTTATATATTATATATTATAATATAGTTTTATGATGCGTATGTACTGGTAGTGGTGGCTTCGCGTCAAGTATCGTTGGCGCGGTACGATAGGATAGGGTATCCGTTGAATGGTAGGGCTAGAGGCGACGGGGCACAAACACATCGATATTGATGCTAGCTCAACGATGGCTGTGCGAGCCTGGGGCATAACGGGCATCCACCTGCCCATGCCCCCATGATCCAATCATGGTGACCGGATTGGTACTGGCCTGACGACTGAACAGGTATTGGCCTGGCAATTGATTGGTGATTGGACGAGCACTTGCATGGAGATCAAACTCATAGTTGGACCGGTGGCCGCATTGACGGCTAGACTGGTGGTCAGACTAGCACCGACCTAGCAACCGAACTGGTGACTGGACTGGCATTGGCTTTATGGCCAAATTGGCAGTCAGACCGGTGGCTAGACTGGTAGCTAGACTGGCTATCAGACCAGTAACCAAACTAGCAATAGGACGGGTTGCCGGACTAAAACCAACCTAGCGACCGGACTGGCTATCGAATTGGTGGCCGAATTAGCGACTGGACCAACGATCAAACTATCACTAACTTGGCAGCTAGACTGGTTGTCGAACCAGGGGCCAAACTGGTGACCGGACTAGCTATTGGATGAGTTGCTGAACTAGCAGCCGGACTGGCACCGACCTAGCAACCAGACTGACTGTCAGACTAGCGACCGAACTAGCATCGACCTGGAGATCGAACTGGCTATCAGACTAGTGATCGGACTTGCAACCGGACCAATAGACTGACTGGCGACTAGACTGGTACCGACCTGGCAACTGGACCGGTGATCAGATCGGTGATCAAAGTGGCTAAACTGGCAGTCAGATTGGTGACAAAACTAGTACGACCTGGCAACCGGATTGTCACTGGCTTAGAGGCCAGACTAGAGATCGAACTGGTACCAGCTCGATGACTGGATTGGCGATCAGATCGATGGTTGGACTGGTGGCTGAACCCATCATGCAGCACGATCAAGTATCGAGGGACACGGGTTAGCAGGTGCTCGTCGTGCCCCAGGCTCGCACCGACATCATCGTGCTTGCATCTCGTCGTCTCTGGCCTTGCCACTCAACGAATGCCCCATCCCATCATATCGCACTAATGGTACTAAGCACGACACCACCGTAGCCGCGATCAGTGCATGCACATCATAAAATTATATCATAATATAAATATATAATTTAATATATTATAATATATTAATTATTTTTAGAATATAAAATATTCATTATAATATAGTTATAACCTTAATAATATTATAAAATAAAATTCATTATAATATATAGTAAATAATATAAATATTATAATAAATATAATAAATATATTATAATATATCAAATTATATAGTATATATTATATTATAAATATTATATTATATTATATAGTCTGACCACCAGTTTGATTGCCAGTCTGGCCATCGGGTCGGTGCCAGTCCGGTTGCTAAGTAGATACTATATCGGTCGCTAGTTTGACAACCGATCCGGCCAGTCTAGCCATCGATCAGATCGCTAGTCCGATCGTCGAGCTGGTGCCAGTCCGATCTCCAGTCTGACCACTAGGCTGGTGCTAGTTTGGTTGCCAGGTTGATGCTAGTCTGGTCCCTAGTCCGATTATCAGTCCGACCAGTCTAGCCATCGATCCGATCATCGATCTGATTGCCAGGCCAGTGCCAGTTCTATCGCCAGTCAGTCCATCGGTCCGGCCGCAAGTCCGACAACTAATCCAGCTATTAGGTCGATGCCAGTCCGATGGCTAATCTGGACGCCAATCGATAACCCGTCCAACAGCTAGTTTGGCCACCAAGTTGGCTCCTGATTTGATAGTCAGTCTGACTGCCAGGTTACTACCAATCTGACCACCAGTCTGATAGCCAATCCGGTTACTAGTCCGATAATCAGTCTGGCCGTCACGTCAGTGCCAATTTGGCAGTCGGTCTTGTCACCAATTTGGCCACTGGTTCGACAACCAATCTAGCTACCAGTCTAGCCTCCGGTCCAATCACTAATTCAGCCGTAAGGCCGATGCCGGTTAAGGCTGATGCCGATCAATCACCAGTTCGATCGCCATGTCGATGCCAGTCCGGCCATCGATCTAGCTGTCAGTACGGCCACTGATCCGATTGCTGTGCAAGTGCCAGTTCAGCCACCAATCCGGTTGCCAAGCCGATGCTTGTTTGGTTGCCAGGCTAGTGCCAATTCGATCACCATGATCAAGTCATGGGGTCACAGGCAGGTGGGTGCCCGTCGTGCCTTAGGCTTTCACAGACATCACCAAGCTGGCATCGATATCGATGCGCTTGCCCCCCGTCGTCTCTGGCCCTGCCACTCAACGGATGCTCCATCCCATCGTGTCGCACCAACGGTACTGGACGTGAAGCCACCACGATCGGTGCACATACATCATAAAACTATATTATAATATATATTTTATAATTTAATATATTATAATATATTAATTATTTTTAAAATACAAAATATTTATTATAATATAGTTATAACCTAAATAATATTATAAAATATTAATATTATAAAATAAGATTTATTGTAATATATAATAAATATTATAAATATTATAATAAATACAAAAGATATTTTAAATATATTAAGTTTTATAGTATATATTATATAGTATATATTATATTTTAAAATATTAAATTTATAATATAATTGTTTAACATATTTATTACATTTATTATATATTATAATAAGTTTTATTTTATAATATTAATATTTTATAATATTATTAAGATAATAACCTATGAATTTATTTATAGATTTTTAATTTTTTAATATTTTTAAAATTTTTATTTGAAAAAGAGGAATAAGATAAAGCTACATGTATAACCTACCGCTTTACATATTTTTTTTATTTTTTAAAATTTTTATTTTATTATAATATTTTTAAAAATTTTTAAAATATTTATTTTAAAATTTAAGGCTGCAGGCTGTGGCTGCGGTCGTTTTGGTGAAGCCGCGGGGACAGCCTGCGGTTTCGTCCCACCCACTCAATGCTGGGCATGTAAATATGTTTCAAGTGACGTTACTTTAGTAATTATTTATTAAAAAAATATTATTTAAAAAAAAAATCGAAAAGTTAGGAATACCAAACTCGCTTAACTTTTTAGGGTCCCCAAACCACCAACCATGGCAGTCGTATGCCTGCAAGGGCCCTCTCATTTAGTTATATGTCTTAACTCACCAAATGTTTGCGTCCGGGTTACTGGCTTTTATTGATTTGTTGTGGCTGCTAGGATATGTAGACTTGGTGTGGGTCATCTCCTATTTTTTAATAGAGTTTCGAGGAAGAGTCATACAAGGCTGCTTGGTTTTGAGATTCTTATCTTGTCTTCTATTTGATATGTTTTAAATACAAATCTTTTCATGCTTTGGAACATATTGGATAGCATAGGCTAATTATGAGGTTCAGTTAGCTGACGTTTCTAACTGTATCTATATGGTGAGGTAGGTTCACCCATCCACTTATATGTAAGTGCCTTGTAGAAGAGAATAAATCTTAGTGTAAGTAAGTGGAGTAGCCAGTGCTGCCTCAGCATGGTTATGGCGAAGTATAAATATATATATATATATATATATATATATATATATATAAGAATAAGGTATCTAATTTTCCCTCAAAAAGATTAATTCAAGATAGAAAATTTATGAGATGTTAACTAATATCTGGTGTCAAAGTACTATATATTTACAATAAAGACTTGATCTCATTTTCTCTTAAAGTGCTGCATATTACTTATTGCTTATTGAATGCTAGCATTAACTAAGCATAATCTGGAAAGCTAACAATTTTCTTGTTCCTTTGGTATAACCTGTAGATGGAAATTAATTGCTAATTAAAGCTTATCATTCATCATTTCATATCCTCAACCGTATAACAATAGATTGCTAAACAATCTAGGGTGAGGAAAGCTAAATCAAACTTGGCAAAGAGATGATGTATTAATTGAATTCACACAGATAATAAACTTCTGTAACCGGTCTAATGATAGTAATTACCGTAAGCCTAGAACATGGAAATGTAATATTTTATCAATTTTCACCGGTCTTAAACATGGACAAATTCAGGATACAGAAGGACGTTATGGATGGATGTATTTATCAGATTTGTAGACAATGGGTTTTCCCATTTATATACATCAATAAATGCATACCTATATTTGGTTTGTACATTTGTTGATTGTTTCACTCCAAGTATGGCATGAAAGTCAAACCCTACTTAGATGTTGTGTGATATAAATAGATTTTGTTTATGAAATATGTAATTTTGTATATGGTTTTCAAAAATTTTATTGTGCTTCCTTGCAGCCCTATCCTTAGAGTTGGCTAATATAAACCATTACCCAAGAAAAAGGCAGCAGACAATTACAAGTTTTAATAATTTGCTTTTTACATGAAGTAATCCCAACTTTATCTTCCAGTATCCAAAATATATATATATATTGGGAAATTGGAGGAAATATCTTTTAATATCACTCCGTGGCCCTTCCACCCCTAATCAAGAAGGAAGATATCCAAGTCTATCAAACTACTTCACCCTTGTGGGCTCCTTGGTATTGCACCAAGCCATCAAAGGCTCACCCAGCCCAAGTAGAAAGATGGCACCATTCCACCATGCCCTTTCAAAGCCTCTCAAGTGGCTGCTCCCATTGCCGCTCTACTTTGCTTCTTCCCTTCGAGAATAAGCGCCGTCCAAGAAATGCCCTCCTAATTTTGAAAAGAACCTATTCCTTCTTTTCTTTCTACTCCAGATAAGACCAAACAAAATTTCCAACTTTTATTCCTTGACCTCTGCGTTCCTTCTTTGAAAAACTTCCTCATAGTGAAGTTTGAATTGTTCAAAAAAAGACGGGAAGGAACGAAACTACAAGAAAAGCCAATGACTTCCAAGGAAGGTTAGCTTTCAATTTATTATAATGGTTACTCTCAATCACTGTGATGAATCTTGGTAAATAGAGAGAAACCATCAACTTGATCAACCAATGAAACTAAAAGATTATTTGCTCCAATCTCCAGAGCTTCATCCTGAGGACAACCTGAAGGATTCGCCGAATTCTAAGCGAGGTAAGCGGAGTGATTAGTGTTGTTTTTTCCATTCCTTTCTTGATTTCCTTCAGAAAATTAAATCCTCGATTGAGGAAACCCAACAACTTCGCTTTTAGATAAGGTATAGTGGATCCTAATCAAACCTTCCTCTTTCCATTACTTAGTAAAAGGGAAGTTGTTGTTCTTTAGTTCTTTTTTTCTTTGAAGGGGCGGGGGGAGGGGGGCGGCGAGTTCTTTCATTATTTTTTTTTTCCTCTAAAAAAGGGAGGATTTTCGGGTATTTGAGCCATCTAATTATGATTGGCAGGAGAAATAAAAAAGGGACAGAAATGGATATAAATTTAAAAATAATAGAATAATAAAGTAGAACCAATCATTGAATTTTTGATCCCTCTTGCTTCTCTTTTGAGAACTTTTATATTACCTTATAATTTTTTAGGAGCATAGGAAATATAGTGAATGATTCTATAATTCTTTCGCACTATTCAATATTCCATGGGAAAGTGTTGTAAACAAAGAAAAACAAGAACAAAGTTTAGCCTAGTGCAGAAAAGTGTTAAGCAAAGATCAATTTTTTATGAATTTCTACCCCTTGTTTGCAAACAATTAGCAATAAGTTTTTCCATCAATCAGAAACAAGGGAAAATATAAAAAGCCCAGAAGCAAATCCTGATGATAATATCAGCAATAGCTCCGATCAGAACTCCCCTCGAGGTGTGCTACAGATCCCAATATCTAGTGCAGATTCAGATGGTGACGGCAGCGGCAGCAGCAGCAGCGATATTTCACCGGGGAACCCATCAATTGCTCCAGATGGAACAGTGTTGGAGTCCCACAGCTTGCAGTGGAGGACTTTGATTGGTGGCTTCATACTGAGAAAGAAGAGGTGCATGATGAGGCTATCAACATTTCCTCCGGCGATGGCAGCAGGCTTGGGCTTGCAGGGGACTCAGAGTGAGAAGGATAGGATGGAGAGTGGGGAAATCACAGCAGAGATTGGAAGGGGAAGGCCCTCTTGGAGGAGCTTTGACTACCAGGAGCTTGCAGCTGCTACTGATAACTTCAGTCCAGGTAAGATTTCATCATCCTGAGACAACTGATGACTGGTTTACAGATCCATCTAATTTCCACTTTGGTGCACAAACTTGTTGGTAGAGAGAAGAGAGAACTTAAATACTAATTACTAAGTTTATATATATATGAACCATAAGTTTGTAAAGTGATAAAAAAATTAGGCCCTATGATATGTAAAGAGAGCATAAATATCTTGGTTTCTTCATGTTAGCACACTATTTGGGATCACATAAAATTGATCCCATGATATTTTTCTTTATTAGTTTGATTCTATATCAGTTGTTATTATTTTCCTTTATTAGCTTATTTTGTGTCAGTTGTTATTATTTTCCTCTCTCCCTCTTTCTCTCTTGTTATCCTCTCCTTCCGCAATTATTGTTAATAATTCATCACATTCTTAATTGCTTTATTTTGAGAGGAATCATATGTGGGCCAAAAATAAATGATTTTTTGCTGTCTAAAACGATGAACTCTAACAAAACAATTCTTCCTGAGAATTCACAAACAGCATATTTTCCTTTTTTTAAAAAATTAAGAAAAAATTTCTAGAACTATGCTTTGATCATGCTCCTCTCTCCTAATAATCTTGAGAAGTTTCAAGTATACGGTGTCACCTTTACTCACATGAGCCTCGCTAGACATTTTTTTAAACTTATTATGGCGATAAGCTGTTAATAATGAAAAAAACAAATGCTGAGATTACATGAACCTCAATGTTTTGGGACCCTAAGCCTGTTCAGGGTTTGTGAGGTTTGTTGTTGGTTTACCAATGCTATAAAACAATATTGTATGTGATATAGTACTTCTTGAGGGCCTCACCATCCAGGGGGAAAAAACTGATATGAAATCTGTAATGCATGTGGGTCTAACAATGTTTGTTATGGACCCAAAATTATTTTCTGACATCATCTCAATGAGATAGCATGCCATTTATATTGTCTCTTACTAGCTTCCAGCAAAGACCACTTTTTATTTAGTGAAATTTGGACTATTATTTTTCAAATGAAATCAGAACCAATGGTCTAGATTACTCATGTAATTTTTAGATAGCAATCAACCTTATGCCAATGAGTTACATTTGTTGAAATATGTCTTTGAACCAAAAATATCTGAGCCACGTCCAAGAAAGAATACTTGCATCTATTTTGTTTATTAATCTGTTAACAACATCCCATGGACTACGACCTGTTTTCTCTTGTGCAAAATATTTTAGTCACAGAGTAAGTATTTTTAGCTAGGTTATATGGTTTTATTATCAGAGATTGTGTACCTATCCTATCAAAAAAAAAATTATGTTCATAAAAGCTAAGATGCTGGAGTTTATTGGCTAGGTCTGGTGGTGCTTAAATAAGGATAGTTATACAAACGATTTAGTCTCATTGTAAAGAAATTCAGGGACGGATGGCACAATCAAGGTACCCTTTAATGAATTACAATTAGTGGCCAAATATTGCATATCTCCCTAGATGTGGTACTTACCCTTCACTGGGTGATTGTTTTGACTAACAAATAGCAACTTAGTGCACATTCAAATGCATAGGCTTCTCCTCATAGGAGCATAAAATCACTTTACTTCGTCTCATCAGCCTATTTGTGTCACTCATAGTAATAGCTCTAACTCAATTATTTCCTAATAATTGTTGTATCTCACAAATCATTTTTATTTGCTGACTAACAGTTTTTTGGCCCTTAACTACAAAAGCATTATAATATTAGGCATCTTGCCCGGGTGAAAAATGCAATCCAGTATTGGGCCAACAATTTGAGCAATATGCCATAGGTTTTCTTCTTCAAGTGTGGAAACCACAGGACTAGAAGGAGTAGGATTGATTCTCATAATTATAATAAAGTGGTTGAGTTTTTTTCTTGGAATAGTGCCACATCAAACTGAAAAAAAAAAAAAAAAAATCCAATAGCTAGTTGATTGGTTAATTTAACCAAATTAGCACTCAATTAGTTGGTACCACCATAATCACTTTTTCAATGAGTCAATTTTCAAGTAAACAATCAACATGATTGTGAAGTGTTTTAAAACCACTTTCCACCACCTCTACTTAAATCATCTTTAGTTCCTTTTTACTCTATATTTTTTTACATGCGCTTCTGCAATCTATCTAAAAATTGGTTTTTGTTATTTTATTTTCTATCGGTTTTATCCTGACTGGATTACCAAATTCATCTCTAATGCTATCTTGATTTAATCTTTGTTAAGTGCATAACTTGGTCATCATCATGATAATGTTCCGTTGTTCACAACTTTGGAATTTTGGATCTTTCATGAAGTTTTTAGTTCAGGTGTTTCGATCCCTTTTCTGTCTGTCTCAACTTATCCTTCTTTCACATATAACTTTTCCCCTGTCAAGATAGACTGTTTGCATATTTTCTGTCTGTACTTTGTAAATGTTAGGTTTGATATGTCTGGCTTAAAATTAGTAACATCCAAATCAGATATGGAGAATATTTAATATCTGTAAGTTAGAATTGTGGTGGACTAAAAACTAGCGACATCATTAATTTTTTTCCATTGCAAATTTTTTTATCATTTCTTTGATTTTCAATATAAACAAACAAATTTCAGAACTCTGTGCAATGATGAAGTGTAATCTTAATCTAGTGGTGAAGTTTCTACCTTTGCTATTTGTATTTTGACTGTGTTGAATGTCAAACCAAAAAAATTCTAGAAGTCTCCATGTACTGGCCAAGAGGAATCTTAATCTAGCAATAATGTATCAATTTATATTTTAACTACATTGAATATCAAGCAAACCATGATAGCCAATATTCTTTTTGTTACTTAAGTTGGTTGTTATCATGTAGTATCTTTCATGTCATATGTCAAATGATCTTTCTTACATGTGAGATGTTGAATTTTTGCCAAGATGTTACTTAACTTGATCCCTTGAATAAATGTTTGAACATACTTTCAATAGTCCATATTGAGTGTAGCCTCATAAAAGAGCATAAGAGTAGCTAGAAGCCTAGAACTATATCGTGGAAATACACCACTCAGGACACTAATTTATAAACAGTACTCTATCTCTTGATATTGTTGAATAGACATCACCTAATATAAGCAAGCAGTGATAATTCAAGTTGAAAAGAGACATGCAGGCTTTAGAGGGGCAACTTGTTCTGGCATTACTTGCAAAAACTTCCTGTTCATGCTTAGCAAATGAGACACATGTTATCCAACATATGTTCAGGAACGCCTACTTGTCATGTGTCAACTATGATCAAACAATATTCTTACATGGTTTCTTGATATCAGTTCTGTAACATCATATGATCCAAGGTGGTATATATGGAATCTAGAAGGTGCATTGCAGCACAATAATTCTTCTGGATTTGTAAAATTTAGCTCCAGACTTTCTATAATCACAACTGTCCAATGACAACTTACCATATGATATGAAATCGTCTAAAAAAGCTGCTTTGTTTGCCAGTTTAAAAAACTATTTCCTCTGAGTGTGAACACCATGCATCTTAAATTCATAATGTGATACGCAAACATGACGCAATTTTCTACTGTTGCTAAGGCATTTATCATCATAAGTCATTTGGCATACGTATCCATGATCATGTGAAAGTGACTACACATTGGTTTTTGTTTTTTTCCAACCATGCAATGGAGCTGACACACATTTGCTTGGTACTTGAGCTATTTGTAGTTGTAGAACTAATGGAATTGTCAAACAGTGGTTTGGTTGGAGCAGCTTTCCTATTCCAAATATCTTCCTTTCTGAAGAGCTTTCATTCTGCTTTTGCTTGAGTCTCATTGTCCTGTAAGGGTGGGTTTCATCTTTTGTATTGTTCAGGGCACATTGATGTGTCAATTGGTCATGAGTCATGGCGGGGCATCAAATTGATTTTCTCTGCCATCAAATTGATTTTTTTTCTTTTGAAATATCTTCCTACTCAGAATGGCACTGCTTGGCCTCCTAGACTTTGCATCCTCTTCTTTCCCAACTTGGAACGGCATGCATTTGTATCTTAACCTGCACTCTTAGTGCTCTCACCTTTTCTATTTAAAGTGAAAATATTATATGGAGCATGGATATTTATGCACTCATAAAACTAGGGTAACATTGCCTTATGGACTTATATCATCCCAAATGATTTTGACCAAGGTTTCAACATAAGTTAATCAGGGCAATTGCTATGATGCACACATGCTAGCCGGTTCCATTTTATTCATGGAATATTATCCTCTTTTTCTCTGAATTCTATTGTTTTAGGCAGGGCTGTGCAAAATAGTACATGTTGCTAGTTACTGAAGCTCTAGGCAATTTCCTAAACTTACACACAACTTGCATGCAAGTGAAATAGCTTGAAGCTACTCATCTGTTCTTATAGAATTTGAGGATGGCCCAATCATGCACTTATATCTAAGGAGACAAATGGATGCATCCTGAAAGTACAATTGAGTCACTTTTTCCCCTAATATTTTAGTTCCATTGTAAAGTAGAGTCTCAAGTTCCAAGGCCCATCTTAAGAAGATTAACTTTTCCCCTCGTATAAGATATGCTCCAAACTTCTCACAATTGATGAACCTAGTGTTGAACTACCTTTTTGGTCTATGTTCCATGTTAACAGATAAATTGATTGGGAAAGGAGGACATGCAAAGGTCTATAAGGGATGCCTTGCTGATGGACAGCTTGTGGCAGTGAAGAGGTTGACAAAGAAAAACGAGGAGGAGAGAATTGGAGATTTCTTATCAGAACTTGGAATAATTGCCCATGTCAATCACCCGAATGCTGCACAACTGCTGGGGTTCAGTGTAGAAGGGGGCTTGCACCTTGTTCTCAGGTTCTCTCCACATGGAAGCTTGGCTTCTTTGCTTCATGGTATATCTTTGTTTTCTTAGACACATCTTATTAGCATCTTATATACAACGAGGTAACTAGCTAAGGCAAGCTCAAACTAGTAAATCCATGCAATGATAAACCTAAATAAGGAATAAACTAAAATAGCACTAATAGCACAAGATTTAACACCTGGCACTGTTGGCCAAAATTCTGAAACTAAGTTGATAAGAATATATGCTTTGCCTAATAATATGGGTATGCAGAACTAGCCTGTTCACCAGGGATTTGTGTTTTGTGCAGCTTGAGACGTTAAGTAATTGGATTTGTGATAATTTTAAGATACATGTGCTCAGGACAAGGAAGATAAGTCATAATAATAGTAATAAATTTTTGAATTATTATTACTGATGTATGAGAAAAATATTTTTCATTGCTGCAATACAGTTCATTGTATTTTGATCTGTTTCATCAATTCCTTCTTGATTTGTTTCATCGTTGTAATTTAAAATATTAATTCTAGTCAAAAGCTCATAGATTATAACTTTTGAATCTTAACATGTAAGCAATGATGAAATTTATCAATAATTTATATGTGGTGTTAACATCATACGTTTGGAAGATATTAGGCATTCAGAAGCATGATGGGGTAGACTGAAATGAGAGATCAGTAATTCCCTGCCTATTTTAGGGATTCATTATAGAGGTGGATCTGGACCAAGGATTCCAAATTCTTATGAAAATTTCATGTTAATTCCGGGCACTAGCTAGGAGTGCTTGAATAAACAGTGTACTTACCAATAAAAGATTAATCCTCAGTATGATCTCATCAGGATGCTGATCAAATCTCATCATTGGAGCATCCAGTCTCACCATTAAGTGGTTCAAACTTTTAAGAAATAGAGACATGATAGGATTCAAATCAAGGATTCAAGATAGCAAAATTAAGAACATTTCTAGAATGAAGAAGATGCTGTCAGAGCCTTTCCCTGAATAATTATCTAGGAACTCTAATGATGCTTCCATTTATGATAAAGGTAGCATTCCTTAACTGCCATTCCAAAAGAATTGAACATAACAAGCTTGCATCACCATGTTTTAGCTTAGTAATGAAGAGGAATTCATTTGTTCAGGTTCAAAGGAAGGCCTTGAATGGAACGTAAGGTTTAAGATAGCTTTAGGCATAGCAGAAGGGCTACTCTATCTCCATGAAGGATGCCAGCGGCGCATAATCCATAGAGACATCAAGGCATCCAACATACTTTTGACTGAAGACTTCAAGCCTCAGGTATTATTAGCAACTCTTCCTCTCTTTCATTGTCAGACTATTTCATAACCATGCGGTTCTCTATGCATAGATATCTGATTTTGGACTTGCCAAGTGGCTGCCAGACAACTGGACTCACCATATTGTGTTCCCCATTGAAGGGACATTTGGGTAAGCTCAAGCCAATCCATTCCTTCCATTTTTGAAGCTTCAAGGATGCTTGTTATATATCTAGCAATATGCTTATGATTTAGATATTTGGCGCCTGAATACTTCATGCATGGGGTAATGAATGAGAAGATTGATGTGTTTGCTTTCGGGGTGTTGCTGCTTGAGCTGATAACAGGGCGGCGGGCAGTTGACTTTTCCCGACAGAGCCTGGTGATATGGGTAATTATTAGACTTGGAACAATTTGCTTTATATTGCACTGTGATGCATTATGAAATCTTTTATTTTATTTTATTTTATTTTGTTATGTTTTAATGTTGCATATTAATGTGATTCCTACACTGCAAATGGGTTGGTGGGGCAGGAATTTTTTCGTTGAGCCATGGTGATCACACTTCAATTCAGATCCAATATAATTTAGGTTCCACTAGGTCTATCAACCAATTGGTTTTTCCAGGGCACGTCTTTAGGTTTAAGAACTCCTAAGATATGGGCTTGGATTAGATTGGCTATATCCAAATCTGACACCACCTGTTCAGATTCTGGAAGGTTTAATGTGGTGATTAGGGTAAAAGACAGATTCTGAAAAATTTTGCTTGTGATTAGGGTACAAGATAGTTCATCATGCTATGACAAAGGCATCATGGTTCTAAACACCATTTCATCCTAAATCAATTTAAATGCCTCGTTCTAATCATTCAATTTTTGCTTCAATACAAACTAAATGACCCTGCTTCTTTGCAGACGATAGAAGATAGTCTTCTGCATGTCCCGTTATTCAAATTTTTGGTCCTGCGATATAGTAGAACTATGCTAAAATATTCTAGATATCCAATCCTTGTTATCAACAACCCAGCAAAAGTATTCTTACATCTCAATTGTTCTTATCAAATTCACCGTAAATTTATAAATCACCTGTTGAATAATTACTATGTTGAATAATTACTATATCAGCTATTCTGATATTTAAACTCAAACCTGAAAGCTGCTACTCTATGAAAAGTTGCTACAGTTTCAAATAACCACACAGTCTTGCAAAGCTAGTGTTAGCATTATGGGGCAGTTTTTCATTTCTAACATATGATGCTTCTTTGCTTGCCATAGGCAAAGCCACTCCTCGGTGCAAACAATGTAAAAGAACTTGCCGACCCTTCTCTTAGAGATGCTTATGACCCTGAAGAAATGAGACGTTCTTTGTTAGTAGCTTCTATGTGCATTCATCACCTCTCAACCTCACGGCCTAGTATGAATTGGGTAAGCAAATTGTTGAAGTTGCTCATCCTTAACCTTGAATCGGACCTATTCAGCTAAATGCCGGACGTCACATGAGTGCAGGTGGTCAGGTTTTTGAAGGGCGAGGAAGGATATGCAGAATACATGGGAAGAGAATTGAGGCCTAAAATTACTCGACCACCACTGTTTGATGCCTGTGATTCAGAGGACTACACTTGCTCGAGGTATCTCAACGATCTCCATCGGCACAAGCAACTTGCTTTGGAGCAATGAATTAGTGTGCAACCTAAAGAGTTCTTCTCTTTTTGTATATTAAGATCTTTTCATGGTCCCAAATGTATGCATCGATGGAGGGACCATGCTCACGAACTACCTCTTGTACCTGTTCTAAATCTAAGACCTGAGGCGTTGGATCTGCTGTAATGTTTCCGGTTCCCTGTGGTTTAACTTGCTGGGTACAGTTAGCTTGGAGTAAGATTCGCGCTTCTTATGAACATCATATTAGTTAAAGCTAACACAAATAAAGAAAGCAAAGTATCACTGCTAAGGCGGTAGCCTAGTCAGTAGAGGCTTCATCTCATAACCAACTGGTCGCGGGTTTGAGGATGATCTCGTGGATGACTTGATTAAATCCAGGATAAACCCTAAAACCCGTGATGATTGGATGGCCTGAGAGACCAGGATTCTAATTTTTTCCCCGAACCTTAAGAACTTGTGATTAGCATTAAAAAATAAAACTCATCATGTTAAAATTGTAGAAAGTAAAATTTAATAATAATATTTTAGGTTAATGAGATCACATCTTCTTAAATAGATGAGATCATATCTTCTTAAATAGATGGGAATGTATGAAATATAAATACATGCTATATTTAGAAATATATTAAATATATCTTTCTTATATAAAGGTTTACTGAATAAAGCATAATTCTAATATTTCTCTTCAAGCTGGAACATATATATGAAATATGCCCAGATTGTTATGCATAAATTTAAAAATATTAAAAGGTAGAAATTTAGTCAAAATATCAGCTAACTACTTTGATGATGGAGTGAATGGTATTCTGATGATCTTATTCATCACAGCATCTCTTATAAAATAACAATCTATGTTCATGTGCTTGGTCCTCTCATGGAATACAGGATTGTTGGCTATATAAATAGCTACCTGATTATTACAATGTATAAGCATAAGATCAGAGCGATCAAAATCAAGTTCAAATATCAAGAATTTTATCCAAATCATCTTGCAAGTAATAAGAGCCATAGCTTTATATTTAGCCTCGGTACTAGATCTGGTGATAACATTATGCTTTTTATTTCTCTAGATTATAAGATTACCTCCCACATGCATGTAGTACCCTAACATGGATTTTCTGTCCTCTTTATCTCCTGCATATCTAGGATCCGCATAGGCTACGATTCTAAAATGCCTATGCTTCTTGTATAGTAGACCTCTTCTTAGTAAATTCTTGAAGTGAGCTAACATTCTCAAGGCTACTTTTGAGTGAACCATCTTAGGCTTTTGCATAAACTTACAACCTCCACTCAAGTTATATCTGGTCTAATAATAATGAGATAAATAAGTTTGTCTATCCACCTCTTGTATCATGTAACATCTTTAAATAATTCTACATTTTTAGCCCAGAACTCTAGATCACTATTAAAGGGAGTACTTTCAAGTTTACATCCATGTAATCCTATCTCCTCTAATAAATCTAAGGCATACTCCCTTTGAGAAAGGAACACATTGTTTGTTATGTGTAATTTCTATCCCAAGAAAGTATCTAAGCTTCTCCATATCTTTGGTAACAAAATATTTTTTAAGCACTCCTTAGTTTCTTTTATACCACTTAGGTCACTCCCGGTCAATAGTATGTCATAATATAAATTGCCAAAATAATAGTTTATGCAGAGTTTTGACAAACAAAAACTGAGTGATTAGAGTTACATTTATAGAAACTAAATGCCATAACAATTTAGTTGAGCTTGTTAAACCAACAGAAGAACTCCACTCGAGACCATAAATTGCCTTCTTAAGTCTGCACACAATATTAATTCTCTCCTTGAGTAATGTACCTAGGAGGTTGCTCGATATATACCTCCTCTATCAAATCACCACACAAGAATGTATTTTTTATATTTAGCTAGAATAAAGACCACTCTTTGTTGACAGCATCTGAGATGATCATCCTGATAGAGTTTAGCCAGCAACTGGTGAGAAGATCTCAAGATAGTCAAAATCATAAGTTTGAGTAAATCCTTTTGCAACAAATCTAGCTTTAAATCTATCTATAGTCTCATATGACTTGTAGTTAATAGTGTACAGCCATCAGCAACCAATAATGTTAGAGCCAACAGGAGGGTCAACCATATTCCAGGTATCTCTGGAGAGGAAAGTGGTCATCTCCTCTTCCATAGCAACCTTCCAAGCTAGATTATCTAAAGCTTCTTTATAAGACCTGGGTACACACTATTAGGAAATGTGTTATATAGCCAATCGATTAGATTATAAGAGGTTAAACTCTTTATAATTTGTACATAAATTATTAATAAAATAAAAGTTATTTTTGACGGTTCATCTTTTTTGCATTTTTCCTTAAACTCTTTTGAGATGAGTCCTTTGAACTACTTCAATTCGATAAAGAAGATTTTATCGAGTAGTTCTTAAATATGTTCGCAACCAAGTGATACATTGTTATCTATGACTATAATATTTATCGAGCATAGGTCATTATATACCGTAAGGATTGGTTGTCCTCATAACTAAGGAATGTGGAGATACTAGTATGATATGCAAGTGAGTATAGGTGTATACTACACCGAACATGACCAACTCTTTTAAGTACTCTGCTATTGAGAGTATCTCATAGAAGGATATGGATATAAGTATCTCTCCAACTTGAGATCACCATGGTGACTTGCAAGCAACACATTATACTTAGGTGATGAACTACTTGGATTTCTAATCTAGTGACAAAAGATTATTAGATGCAGTCAAGTACTTGTTAAATTAGTGATGAGTCAAGATGGAATTGATTAGTCCAAAGCATTGAAAAAAAAAATGTTCTACTGTGTTTCAATTTAGCAAGACCTTGACCAGGACAACCCTTATGAGAAGTCATAGGATTTGTTAGATTGAGACACATCTTGATATATTATTCAAGAGTTGCAATTGACTCTCAAATCATCCTCAGCATTAGGTCAAAGTAATGAATTATACAAAAATTATATGTCTAGGTTCTTGAATGTTGTTTTATGAATATACAACCTATCCGGACATCGGGCACCATTGCTAGATGGTCGCATCGATTAGTTTAGAAATTATGATGCAGGACGGGCTAGCTATCCTAAACCTAATGACCATCAATTGAGATTAGCAGATAAAATTAAATAGATAATTAAAATAAATATAGCATATGTCAAAGAGAGCAGGAATTAAATCAATTTAGACTTAGTCAAAATTAAGTTCGAATCTAGGAAGTGACCCGATCAGCATGCACAGTCAAATATTTTAAAAGGTTGGATCGTTGGTCATTAAGAAATGACCACTAATCTAGGTTAGTTCAATTCAATTAAATTAGATTTGACTGAATTAAAGATAGGATAATTGATAAAATAAATTTCCAGTTATGAATTTTTAAATTCTATTCTAAATCATAAAAATTCTTACCAAGCATGAGATATAACGGAATCCTGGAAAAGGAAGATACACCTAGGAGTAGTTAAGGTGGATGGCATTGAGTTCACGGATGAATCAAGAAGGAAGTCTTCAGACCTGGTTCAACCAAAATCACGAGAAAATCAATTAAGGTAGAAAATAAATAGCCTAATAAATTCAAGATTAGAAGTTGGTACAAGTTTTTGGGTTTGCTCTAACAGTATGTGAATTCCCTCATCAAGTACGTATTTTTTTTTCAATCGTATAATCAAGAAGCAGAGGAGCCAATTAATCAAATAAATCCAAGTTTTATATTTTTTTTCTAAAATAATTTAAAATCGGTAACAGAAGAATGACTTTGCTTTGAAAAGTATGCAGGACTCTCCTTGCTTGATCGTGCAAAGAGGGATTTTCCCAGATTAACTAGAGGCTGGGTGGAACAAGGAGGCTTCTCGTCGGGGCTAGAATCATCATGAATGATGGGCATCGGATAGGGGGCTCTCAATTGAGAGGATGGAGGAGACCATGGGCTCGATCGTTTGACGGTGGCCGGCGGAGGAGAGATGGCGAGGAGAAGGCACACTTCGATAGTGGGTCGAGTAGATGATGATGGTGATCTTGATTGTTCGATAGTCGGTGGATGGGATCGCAGGAAGAGGGGGTCACCGATATCGGAGGAGAGGCAGCTAGTGATGATGGGTGGCACAATGGGTGGCTCGGGCAAAGGTTGAAGGGAAAAGGTTAGAGTGATGGAAAGGAGACTTCTAATTGGGGTTGGCTAGCATGGTTACTATGAAAGACGGCATGGCATGGGATCAGCATGGGGGGGCGGCATAATCGATTGACGACAGTGAAGAGGATGATGGGCATCGCTAATACCAGGGATTGCAGGGGTTTTGGGCTCGGCAATGTCGTCGGATGGGATCGTGGAGTCGAGGAGGGCGCCGCTGGGGCAGAGATGGGAGTTGGCTGGGGCAGGGGGTGGTGGCTCGGCTGCATGGGTATAACGGCGATGGTTGAAAGGCTTGATGGCGGCCGAAGGTTGTGGAAAATGAAGTGGGAGGCCTGGTGGTTGCTCACGAACGATGGGAAGCAGGTGGTGTAGTTCACCCTATCCACTCCTTGCTCTATCCGTGGGCATTGCCACGATGATGATGAAGAGCGAGAAGACACTCACAGGTGGGAGGTGTTGAGGAGGTTGGACAAGCCGGGAGGTCGAACATGGGTGGCACAGTGGTGGGATGGCACTCGTTCGATGGTGGGGAGTTGAAAGAGGGAAGGCAGTTGATGGTTTTGGAAGCTAGAATCAAGGAAAGAATAGAGAAGAAGAAGGAGAAGGGAAAGAAGGGAAAGAAGAGAAGAGGAAGAAGAAGAAGAACGGGGAGTTGAAAGAGGGAAGGCAGTTGATGGCTTTGGAAGCTAGAATCAAGGAAAGAATAGAGAAGAAGAAGGAGAAGGGAAAGAAGGGGAAGAAGAGAAGAGGAAGAAGAAGAAGAACCGGGAAAAGAAGGACTGGGAGAGAGAAAGAAGAGAGAAGAAGAGGGAGGGAGAAGAAGGAGAGAGAGAAAAGAGGAAGGGAGGAGTCGGGAGAAAACCCAAATATATTTTTTAATAATTTCTTGCTTGATTTATTCCAAATACAAAGATTTTTTAACTAGACTTTAGTTGGAGACCAATTAAATCAGAACTATAGGATTCCAAACAAATTTGAAACAATCAGACTAATCTAAAATAGACTCTAAACTAATCCAGTTTTCATGCTCTGAGATCTATACAAAAGCTAGATACAAAATAGGAAAATAAAAATAATATATCCAATCCTTATACATCCAGATAAAATAAAAAATATGAATATAAATGTTTGCTCAAAAATTACTGGATGTGCATCAGAATCCATGCTGGACGATATCCTCATTAAATTGGTTCCTGGACTATCAGCTTAGTGTTCAAATCTATAGGGTCACATACATAAAAAATTTCTAACTGATTATCATAACTCTACACAAATATTATAAATTAATTATTAATTAATTATAAGAGTATTAATTAGTAATTGGATTTCCAATTGCCTCAATTTAATTGAACAAATAAGTTTAGGTCAAGTCTAATTTTATATAATTCAATTGGGTTTCACTTGTTTAGGTTATTCGATGACCTAATCACTAAGGATTTATAATTTTAGTTTGATTTAGACTTGAACTTAGCTAATTCTACATTTAATTAGGATTTAATTAAGCCTAATCGGGACCTAATTGGATTGGGTTCAAGTTGGTTAAATTAGTTATAACCAAATTAGTTTTGTTTCTTAACTAATTTTGGTCAAATCTTGGTCGAACCCTAACCTAGTCCAACTTATTTTCTTTCCTAAAAATTCTTCATGCCTTCCTAGAATTTTTTCATGAATTATTTATGAAAAAAAAATTGTCCTTCCTCGTTCTCATTTAGATTAGGATTGGTTTGAATTAAATCTAGATTTATTTGAATTTAATTGGAGGAGTTATATTAGGAATAGAAAACCTAGTCCTATTCAAACAACATTACCTTAGTATAATCTAATCCCTCCTTGTTGACTCTGGCTTTGATTTTGATGATTGACAAAATATTTAAGTACATATGAGTATTAATTATATTTTTAAGTGTGTTTATCAGATCTTAGTACTCATCCATGTTGAATGAAGAAATCCATGTTTTCAGTTGAAGAAAGTCCTTAAATTAATGGAAAATCAAGTATATGGACTTTGAAATTGATATGGAAAACTTGATGTTGCCGATCTCGCCGCCGCGCCCGTGGCCTCGGAACCGCCGATCCGACTAGACCGTCTTGCCCATGGGGCCTCCTGGCTGGACCGAACCTGCAAGGCAAGGTCAGAAAACCCTGGCCGGGGATTCCGGCGAGGGAGCTCCGACAGTCAAGTTAGTAGATGGCGAGAGGGAACATATTCTCTGGGACGGGCTCCCGAAGGAGTTCCAGACTCAGAGAATGTGCTAGCAAGAAAAGTGTCAGAGAGACTAGAAACCCGGCTGGGTTCCTTTGCCGAGCTCACGCCAAGCCACCCCCTCTTGGGATCTTGGATCTCGCTCTTGAAGCGGAGTTTCTAGCCTTTGTTTCTTGCTTGCCTCACTTACCTTGTCGTCTATTCTCTCCTTCCTTTTATCTCCTCCCGTCGCCCCCTCGTTCTCCGCTCCTGGGAGGTTCCCTTGTTGCTTTCATCTCCTTCCCTCTGCCCCTTTCTCTTTCCCCTTCTGGCTCAGAGGGCCGGGCGGCTTTCCGGCCTCGTTTGCCGAGCCTAGCGGGGAAAGGGTAAGGGAGGGGGAAGCTGGTCAGACTGCCGACCAGACCTCGGGCCGAGCGTGAGCGCTCTCTTTCCCAGGTGCCAGTGCTGTCCGTTATTGGGTCCTGTTTTGTCAAGGCCTCGTCTCTCGACTGCGGGACATGTCGGGCCGATGTAAGTGATGTTTCGCGTGCTGCCGCCATTCGTACGGGGCGCCTTTCTCGGGGTGCGGCGCTCACGGCTCGAGGGGCAACCTCGGAGCCCGCGCCTCCGTTCTTCGGGACCTTCTCTGTACGAGCTGGCCCATGTCGGTCGAGGTGGATCCCTCCTGGGTGGACACCTGGTGGAGTGGTAGAAGGACGCTCGGCTTCGGCCAAGGTGGTCCCGTCTCCGGGCGACGCCTGGCGAAGGAGCGAAGGGGCCCGACTCGACCTCGACCGAGGTGGGACCGTCTCAGGGTGCCACCTGGCGAGGGAGCGGGGGAGCAGCCGACCTTGGCCGAGGCGGACCCCTCCTGGGTGGACACCTGGCGGGGCGGCAGAAGGACGCTCGGCTTCGGCCGAGGTGGTCCCGTCTCCGGGTGCCACCTGGCGAAGGAGCGAAGGGGCCCGGCTCGACCTCGGCCGAGGTGGGACCGTCTCAGGGTGCCACCTGGTGAGGGAGCGGGGGAGCAGCCGACCTTGGCCGAGGTGGACCCCTCCTGGGTGGACACCTGGCGGGGCGGCAGAAGGATGCTCGGCTTCGACCGAGGTGGTCCCGTCTCCGGGCGCCACCTGGCGAAGGAGTGAAGGGGCCCGGCTCGACCTCGGCCGAGGTGGGACCGTCTCAGGGTGCCACCTAGCGAGGGAGCGGGGGAGCAGCCGACCTTGGTCGAGGTGGACCCCTCCTGGGTGTACACCTGGTGGGGCGGCAGAAGGACGCTCGGCTTCGGCTGAGGTGGTCCCGTCTCCGGGCGCCACCTGGCGAAGGAGCGAAGGGGCCCGGCTCCACCTCGGCCGAGGTGGAACCATCTCAGGGTGCCACCTGGCGAGGGAGCGGGGGAGCAGCCGACCTTGGCCGAGGTGGACCCCTCCTGGGTGGACACCTAGCGGGGCGACAGAAGGACGCTTGGCTTCGGCCGAGTTGGTTCCGTCTCCGGGCGCCACCTGGCGAAGGAGCGAAGGGGCCCGGCTCGACCTCGGCCGAGGCGGGACCGTCTCAGAGTGCCACCTGGCGAGGGAGCAGGGGAGCCACTTACTTCAGCCGAGGTGGACCCCTCCTGGGTGGACACCTGGCGGAGCGGCAGGAGGGCCCGGGCCGAGCTCGACTTCGGCCGGGGCGGTAACGTCTCAGGGTGCCACCTGGCGAGGCGGTAGGAGGGCCAGGGCCGAGCTCGACTTCGGCCGGGGTGGAGCCGCAACTGACTTGGCCGAAAAAACTCCACGTGGCTCGAATCACGTCCAACGAAATCTGAGACACGCCACGTCACCGTTACAGCCGTTACAGTTGCCCCCCAACCCAACGTTCCGTTGGGGCGTCGTGGAACGGAACGTTGGGATTAAATACGGAGATGACGTGGGGAGGCAAAGATCTTGCATCATAATTGCCACGATCCTCGTCACCGTTTCTCGTTGCGCCCAAAGCCCTATAGGAGGCCACCACGCGTCGCCTATTCGCCCGTAATTAATGTATCGCTTCGAAGTAGAGGCCGTTTCCCTGCTAACGAGGCATCGGTGTCGGGCGTGCATCCACGCGACGATCATCCGATGGCCCGGAGCGGAATGACGGGTACGGCTGCTGTCGATTGAGTTTGAAAAGGAGGGGACTTTCCAGAATGAGGCCTTTTCCCTTGCTCCGTCGGTGGTTTGCTGCAGGCTATCTCCCTCTGCCCCGCGTTGCACAGTGCATTTCGGTGAGTGCCCCCATTCTCTTCTTTGCTCTTCTCCTTTCCTCTAGTGAGCTTTTCTCACCCTCTTCTCTGCCATGGCGCGCCGTCGCCATGTTTCTTCTAACCCGGAGGAGGCCGGTCCGTCCCGTCCGAGGACTCCATCGTCTTCCTCCTCGGAGGAGGAAGTGATCCCAGAGGAGACCCACAGGCGACTGCAGCCTGGGGGTATCACCATAGGCATCCCCAGGGGTGTCAGGTCTCCTCCCGTCGTGTCCGCACTTCCCATTTCTTCTCTTCCTCCTCCGTCCCTTCCTTCTGTCGGTCCCTCCGGTTATATTTCCACAATGACCGAAGGTGACCTTTCCTTGCTTCGGGAGGTCTATGGCATCTCGGGGTCAATTCGTCTCTTTATTTCGCGGCCCGGGGATCGCGTCACCATGAGTGGCCCCGGTCGCATAGCCTTCTACGAGGACTTCCTTCTCGGGGGTCTTCGATTCCCTCTGCACCCCTTCTTCCTTTCCTTCCTCAGCCATTTCCGTCTAGTCCCGGCCCAGTTGGCTCTGAATGCCATCCGGGTCATCTTTTCTTTCATTATCTTCTGTCACTTTCATGGGCTTGTTGCCCGTTTCTCCCTCTTTAAGGCTCTGTTCACCCTGAAGCGGTACTCCACTGATGACGGCTGGTGGTACATCTCGCCCCGGCCCAGGTGTCTCCGGTTCGACCTCCCTTCTTCCATCAAGGGTTGGAAGAACCGGTTCTTTTTTGCCTCGATCGAGGACGTCGACTGGGCCTGGAGTGAACCGGATCGGTCCCCGAACCGGAACTCCCAAGTCGAGCCGGTGGACCAAGAGGCCTACTCCCAGCTTCTGAGCAACGTGGTCCCAGCGCTCGAGGTTCTGCTCTCGGAGCAGAACTTGTTCGAGGCGGGGATCAGTCCCATCCGCGAGCCGGGTGAGACTCAGCTTTCCTCTTACCTTTCCATTCTTCTTTTTTTAGCCGAGCTGACTGATTCTTTTTGTGTTGCAGGCATTAAAATTTTCACTGGAGAATCTTCTGGAGGTTGCGGCCCAAAGGGACGCCACCGAGGTGGACAAGCCTGCGGCGAAGAGGGCTCGCACCGAGGTGAGCCAGGAGGTTGTGCCGGCGCCCGTGCCTAGTACGGTAGTCACCGCTCCCTCGCCCAGGCTGCCTCGGGCCCAGGCTACTGATACTCCAGCCATCCGACCCGATGGTGCTACCGACGAGGGAGGTCCACCGGCAGCAGTTCCACCCCGCGCTAGCTCCATCACCACCGTAAAGCCGACGGCGCCACCCGCGACTCCAGCCGTTCCAGCGATGGCAGTTCCTCCCGGGGGGTTGGTCGCCCCTGCGGCCGACCTGACGGCTCCATCGCTGGTGATCACCAACCGGTGCTCTGTGATCCGCGACAAGGGGCTCGCGGAGAAGGTGATGGAGTTCGCCTCCACCTCCCAGGACCGCCGATCTCGGGGCGGCCGGGATTATGCCAACGCCTTGCTCGGGATCCTCCCGCAGCTTTTCACGGTGAGTCCGAACCCAGAGCCCTTTTCTTTGTTACTTCGGTTGGCTTTTTCACTAACCCGTTCTTCTTGCTGTGCAGATTGGGACCGACGTGCTCCTGCTGAGGAACTTCCTCGCAGGGTACGCAAAGAAAGATGCCGAGAAGGAGGAGAAGCTCGGCAAGCTGGCGGCCGATGTAAAAGATCTCATGGAGAAGGGGGTCGAGTTGCGGGGGAGCAACCAGGCCCTTCAGGCGGACCTGGCATGCACCGAGGAGCGTGTCAAGGACCTGGAGTCCTCTCTGTCCGAGGAGAGGATCTCCCACCAGCGGTGCATGGAGGAGGATGCGGCAGAGAGGGCTCATCTCCAAGCCCATTCCCAGTGGCTGGAGCATCAGCTGGAGGAGGTCCGGCGGGAGGCGAGTGCGGCCAAGGAGCGGAGCGCCTACGTCAACGGGCTCCTGGAGGCCGCAAAGCGGGAGGCGCAGGAAGCCGTCCCGAGGTTCCGGGCCTCCGACGAGTACGTCTCGAAGGTCCGGGAGGCCGTTGTGGACTCCTTCCTGAAGGGGTTCCAAGTGTGCCGGGAGAAGGTGGAGTCCTTCTACCCCGAGCTCGACCTCAGTGGGGTGGCGCTCGAGGGCAGAAGACAAGGACCCGCCAGCGGGGCTTCCGGCGCGGCAGGCGACATAGCTGCGGCCCTAGCGAGCGACATGGCCGTAGCTCCGGAGCGGCCCTCCGAGCCAGCAGCCATCGACGGCGAAGACGTGGAGCGCGCGGCCCAGACTGAGGACCCTGCCACCGTGCCGAACTAAGCCGCAGATGTATTCCTTTCTTTTCTTTTTGTTTTTTGGGGACTCCCAGCCTGTCGGGACTCCCTTGTTGTACTCCTTGCTTTTGAATTAATGAAGATATAACTTTGCCAAGTCTCGACCTCGCCTCCCTCTTTCACCTTTTCTTCTCTTCTTTTTTTTTTTTTTTTTTTTTTGAGGTGTTGGTGTGGAGTGCCGAGACGAGGGTGGAACTGCTCCGGGCTGAATCCGCGGGTGGACCTGGTCCCGTCCAGCATTCAGATCAAAGTTCGGAGCATTCCGGACTGGGTGGCAGTAGAGTAGGCCTTGCGTGGGCCCTTCTTTGGGCTTGCCTTCGTGATCGCGTGGGCGAACTGGGTTCTGCCCCGCCTTCTAGACCGAAGTCCGGGACTTCCGGACTGAACCCCGGGGCCGCGGCTTTGTTCAAGACTTGCACGGCTTGCCGAGCTGTTTTCCATGCTCACGTGGGCGAGCTGGGCTCTGCCCCGCCTTCCAGATCGAAGTTCGGGACTTCCGGACTGAACCCCGGGGCCGCAGGCTTTGTTCAAGCCTTGTGCGGCTTGCCGAGCTGTTCTCCGTGCTGCGTGGGTGAGCTGGGCTCTACCCCGCCTTCCAGACCGAAGTCCGGGACTTCGGACTGAACCCCGGGGCCGCAGGCTTTATTCAAACCTTGCACGGCTTGCCGAGCTGTTCTCCGTGATCGCGTGGGCGAGCTGGGCTCTGCCCCGCCTTCCAGACCGAAGTCCGGGACTTCCGGACTGAACCCCGGGAACGCAGGCTTTGTTCAAGCCTTGCGCAGCTTGCCGAGTTGTTCTCCGTGCTCGCGTGGGCGAGCTGGGCTCTGCCCCGCCTTCCAGACCGAAGTCCGGGACTTTCGGACTGAACCCCGGGATCGCAGGCTTTGTTCAAGCCTTGCGCGGCTTGCCGAGCTGTTCTCCGTGATCGCGTGGGCGAGCTGGGCTCTGCCCCGCCTTCCAGACCGATGTCCGGGACTTCCGGACTGAACCCCAGGGCCGCAGGCTTTGTTCAAGCCTTGCAAGGCTTGCCGAGCTGTTCTCCGTGATCGCGTGGGCGAGCTGGGCTCTGCCCCGCCTTCCAGACCGAAGTCCGGGACTTCTTACTTTCTCGGGTCTTCGACCGCAGTCATGTTTGCCGAACTCAGAGCTATACTCCCGTTTCCCTACGAGGTGAGAAAGAGTGTTTGAAGCAAAGAAACTTTATTGCAGGAGTTGGGTGAACCTTATGTTGCCGCTCTCGTCGCCGCGCCCGTGCCTCGGATCCGTGGATCCTCCCTGACCGCCTGGCGAGGGAGCCTCCCTGGCTGCGGCGAACCTGCAAGAAGGGGTTAGAAGACCCTGGCCGGGGATCCCGGCGAGGAAGCTTCGACGGTCAAGTCAGTAGATGACGAGAAGGAACAGATTCTCCAAGACGGACCCCCTAAGGGGTTCCAGACTTAGAGAATTTACTAGTAAGAAAGGTGCTCTGGGGACCAGAAATTCGGCCGGGCCTCCTTGCCGAGCTCACGCCAAGCGATCCCCTCTCGAGACCTCGGATCTCACTCTCGGAGCGAGGCTTGTCCGCTTACCTTGTCGTCCCCAGCTTCCTTCCTTTTATCTCCTCCCATCGTTCGCCTGTCTTCTCCTCCTTGGAGGCTCCCCTCCCCGTCCCTTTCTCTTTCCCCTTTTCGGTGAGGAGGGCCAGGCGGCTTTCCGACCTCGTCTGCCGAGCCCAACAGGGAAAAGGCAAAGATAGAAAGGGGGGGGGGGGGGGGCGGTGCTGGTAAGGCGGCCGGTCAGACCTCGGGCCCAGTGAGAGCGCTCTCTTTCCCAAGTGTGGGCGCCCTCCGTCTATGGGGCCTGTTTTGTCAGAATCGCGCCTCTCGGCTGCGGGACCTGTCGGGCTGATGCAAATGGTGTTTCGCGTGCCGCCGCCATCCGTACGGGGCACCGTCTGTGAGGCGTACGGCCCGAGGGATGACCTCGGGGCCTGCGCCTCCTTCCCTGGGGCCTTCTCCGTACGGGCGGCCTGACCTCGGCCGAGGCGGACCCGTTCCCGGGGGCCACCTGTCGGAGGAGCGAAGGATCGGCCGACCTCGGCCTAGGTGGACCCCTCCTGGGTGGACACCTGGCGAGGTGGCAGGAGGTCGCCTGGCTTCGACCGAGGAGGGCCCGTCTCCGGGGTCCACCTGACGAAGGAGCGAAGGATCGGCTGACCTCGGCCTAGGTGGACCCCTCCTGGGTGGACACCTGGCGAGGTGGCAGGGGGTCGCCTGGCTTCGACCGAGGTGGGCCCGTCTCCGGGGGCCGCCTGGCGAAGGAGCGAAGGATCGGCCGACCTCGGCCTAGGTGGACCCCTCCTGGGTGGACACCTGGCGAGGTGCCTGGCTTCGGCCGAGGTGGGCGTCTCCGGGGGCCACCTGGCGAAGGAGCGAAGGATCGGCCGACCTCGACCTAGGTGGACCCCTCCTGGGTGGACACCTGGCGAGGTGGCAGGAGGTCGCCTGGCTTCGGCCGAGGTGGGCCCCTCTCCGGGGGCCACCTAGCGAAGGCGCGAAGGATCGGCCGACCTCGGCCTAGGCGGACCCCTCCCGGATGGGCGCCAGGCGAGGTGGTAGAGGAGCCCCGAACCGAGCTCGACTTCGGCAAGAGCAGTTTGTCTTAGGAAGTCGTATGGCGGAGTAGCCTTGCCGAGCTTGGTCTTGGCAATGTGGCGCTGACTCGGCCAGAGAAACCTCCACGTGGCTCGATCATATTTGGGGGTATCTGAGCCTGGCCACGTCATCGTTACGGCCGTAACAGTTGCCCCCCAGCCCGCCGTTCCGTTGGGGCATCGTAGAACGGAACGTCGGGATTAAATGCAGATATGACGTGGGGAGGCGAAGATCTTGTACCATGATTGCCACGATCCCTGTCACCGTGGCTCGATGCACCTGAAACCCTATAGGAAGCCGCCACGCGTCGCCCACTTGCCCGCAATAAATGCGTCGCTTCGAGGCAGAGGCCGTTACCCTGCTAACGAGGTGTCGGTGTCGGGCGTGCGTCCACGTGGCGATCACTCAGTGGCTCGGGGCGGAATGACGGGTACGGTCGCTGTCGACTGAGTTTGAAAAGGAGGGGACTTTCCAGAATGAGGCCCTTCCCCTTGCTCCGTGGGCGGTTTGCTGCAGGCTAACTTCCGTTGCCCCGCATTCGCTTGGCGTATTTTTGGTGAGTGCCTCTATCCTTCTCTGGTTCCCCTCTATCTTTTCCTCTCTGAATCCTTGTCCTCCTCTTTGCCATGGCGCGTCGTCGCTATGTCTCTTCCAATCTGGATGAGGCCGGTCCATCCCGGCCGAGGACTCCATCTTCTTCCTCCTCAGAGGAAGAAACGATCCCGGAGGAGATCCGCCGGCGTCTGCAACCCGGGGGTGTCACCATCGGCATCCCTAGGGGGTCCGGTCTCCTCCGGTTGCTCCCGCTGTGCCTCTTCTTTCTCTTCCTGCTCCGCCTCTTCTTCTCGCCGGTCCCTCCGGTCATGCTTCCACCATGACCGAAGGCGATCTTTCTTTGCTCCGGGAGGCCTATGGTATCCCGGGATCAATTCGTCTATTTGTTCCGCGGCCCGGGGAGCGCGTCACCATGAGTGGCCCCGGCCGCATAGCCTTCTACGAAGACTTCTTCCTTGGGGGTATTCGATTTCCTCTGCACCCCTTCTTCCTCTCTTTTCTTAGCCATTTCCTGCTTGTTCCGGCCCAGTTGGCTCCCAATGCCATCCGGGTCATCTTCTCCTTCATAGTCTTCTGTCACTTTCACGGGTTCGTTGCCCGTTTCTCCCTCTTCAGGGCCATGTTTACCCTGAAGAAGTACTTCACCGATGACGGCTGGTGGTATATTTCGCCCCGGCCTAGGTGTCTTCGGTTCGACCTCCCTTCTTCTATCAAGGGCTGGAAGAGCCGGTTTTTCTTCACCTCGGTCGAAGATGTCGACTAGGCCTGGAGTGAACCGGACCGGTCTCCGAACCGGAACTCCCAGGTTGAGTCGGCGGACCAGGAGGCCTACTCCCTACTCCTGAGTGATGTGGTCCCGGCGCTCGAGGTTCTGCTTTCGGAGCAGAATCTTTTTGAGGCCGGGATCAGTCCCATCCGTGAGTTGGGTGAGATTCGGTCCTCCTTTGACTTCTACACTCTTTTCTTCATGACCGAGTCGGCTGACCTTCGATTCTTTTACATTGCAGGTATGAAGTTCTCACTAGAGAGCCTTCTGGAGGGCGTGGCCCAGAGAGACATCCCGGAGGTAGACGAGCCCGCGGCCAAGAGGGCTCGTACTGAGGCGGGCCGGGAGATTGCGCCGGCGACCGCGCCCATCCCAGTGGCCACTGCTCCCCCGCCCAGGTTGCCTCGGGGCGGGGCCGTTGATGCCTCGGCTGCCAGACCTGGTGGCGCTGCCGTCGAGGGGGCTCTACCGCCCTAGGCTCCATCCAGCGCCGGTCCCATCATTGCCGCGGCTCCGATGGTGCAGCCCGTGGCCTCTGCCGGCCTGTCGATTGCGACCCCAGCTGAAGGGATAGCCGCCGCCGGAGCCGACCTGACAGCTCCGCCACCGGTGATCACCCACCGATGTTCAGTCATCCACGACAAGGGGCTCGCGGAGAAGGTCATGGAGTACGCCTCCACAGCCCGGGACCGCCGAGCTCGGGGCGGCCGGGACTATGCAGACGCCTTGCTCGGGATCCTCCCACAGCTCTTCACGGTAAGCCCGAGCTCATTCTTCTCTGTCTTTCATGATTTTAGTGGCTTTTTCTCCTAACCCGGTTGCTCTATTTGTGCAGATTGGAAATGACATTCTCCTACTGAGGAACTTCCTCGTAGGGAACGCGAAGAGGGACGCCGAGAAGAAGAAGAAGCTCGGCAAGCTCGCAGCCGATGTCAAGGACCTCATAGAAAAGGGGGTCGAGTTGCGAGCCAGCAACCAAGCCCTCCAGACCGACCTGGCGCGCTCCGAGGGGCGGAACAAGGAGCTGGAGGCTTCTTTGTCGGAGGAGAGGCTCTCCCACCAGCATCGCACGGAGGAGGACGCGGCGGAGAGGGCTCATCTTCAGGCCCACTCCCAGTGGCTGGAGCGCCAGCTGGAGGAGGCTCGGCGAGATGCGAACGCGGCGAAGGACCGGAGTGCGTACATCAACGGACTCCTGGAGGCCGCGAAGCGGGAGGCGCAGGAGGCCATCCCGAAGTTTCGGGCTTTCGACGAGTACACGTCGGAGGTCCGGGAGGCCGCCGTGGACTCCTTCCTGAAGGGGTTCCGGATGTGCCGGGAGAAAGTAGGGGCCTTCTTCCCCGAGCTCGACCTCAGCGGGGTGGTGCTCGGAGGTAGGAGGCAAGGAGTCGAGAGCAGAGCCTCCGGTGCGGCCGACGCCACTCCTGCGGCCCCGTCGACCAGCGAAGCCGTGGCTCCGGAGCAGCCTCAAGAGCCGGCCGCCGCAGAAGGTGAGGATGCAGAGCTCGCGACCCCGACGGAGGGCTCCGACCCTGCACCAAAATGAGCCACTGTCTTCTCGCCCTGCTCCGTTGTCGCAGTTGTATCTCTTTTTCTTCTTCTTCTTTCTTCTTTTTTTTTATGGAGTCCCGGCCTGTCGGGATTCCCGGCTTGTACTGTTGCTCAGATTAATGAAGACACTGTTTGACCAAGCCTCGAGTTCATCTTCTTCTCCACTCCCCCATCTCCCCTTTTTCTCCTTTTTTTTTTTTTTTGTTTTTTGATGTGTAGTGTTGAAACGATCGTAGGCCTGGTCCCCTCCGTTGCTCAAATCGAAGGTTGGGACATCCCAGACCGCGCGGCGTCAGAGTAGGCCTTGAGCGGGTCTGTCTTTGGGATCGCCTTCATACTCGCATGGGCGACATGGTTTCTGCCCCGCCTTCCAGGCCGAAGCCCGAGACCTCCAGACTGAACCCCGGGGTCGCAAGCTTTCTCAAGCCTTGCGCGGCTTGCTGAGCTGCTCTCTGGGCTTGCGTGGGCGAACTGGGTTCTGCACCACCTTCCAGGCCGAAGCCCAGGATCTCCGGACTGAACCCCGGGGCCGCAGGCTCTCTCAAGCCTTGCACGGCTTGCCGAGCTGTTCTCCGGGCTTGCATGGGCGAACTGGGTTCTGTGCCACCTTCCAGGCCGAAGCCCAGGATCTCCGGACTGAACCCCGGGGCCGCAGGCTTCCTCAAGCCTTGCGCGGCTTGCCGAGCTGTTCTCCGGGCTCGCGTGGCCGAACTGGGTTCTACGCCACCTTCTGGCCGAAGCCCAGGATCTCCAGACTGAACCCCGGGGCCGCAGGCTTCCTCAAGCCTTGCGCAGCTTGCCGAGCTGTTCTCCGGGCTCGCGTGGCCGAACTGGGTTCTGCGCCACCTTCCAGGCCGAAGCCCAGGATCTCCGGACCGAACCCCGGGGCCGCAGGCTTCCTCAAGCCTTGCGCGGCTTGCCAAGCTGTTCTCCGGGCTTGCATGGGCGAACTGGGTTCTGTGCCACCTTCCAGGCCGAAGCCCAGGATCTCCTGATTCCTTCGACCGTCGGCAATGATCGGTCATGCCGAGCCCAGGGCCATGCACCGGTTTTCCTTCAAAGTGAGAAAAGGGCGTTTGAAGCGGGGGAACTTTATTACGGGAGTAGGGAACCTTACATCACTGATAATACATCCTTAGGTTCGAGGCGTTCCACGTCCGGGGGAACCTGGCACCTCCCAACTCCTCCAGGTAGTATGCGCCGTGAGGGAGGGCTTCCGCCACCCGGTATGGGCCCTCCCAGTTGGGCGAGAGCTTGCCGCATTCCCGTGGCTGGGAAGCTTCAGCGCGTCGGAGGACCAAATCTCCGGGACAAAAAACCTTCGGCCGCACTCGAGAGTTGTAATACCTGGCCACACGCTGCCTACACGCCGCCATTCGAACTCGGGCCTTGTCCCTCGTTTCCTCGAGAAGGTCAAGGTTGAGCATCATCCTGGCTGGGTTTTCCGTCTCGTCATATTGCTCCACACGCAGCATGGGTAGGCTGAGCTAAATCGGGATGATCGCCTCGGCTCCGAAGACGTGGTTGAACGGGGTCTCGTCGGTAGCCATCCTCGGGGTGGTGTGGTATGCCCAGAGGATGCTGGGGAGCTCGTCGGCCCACCTGCCCTTGGCCTGGTCCAGCCGCGTGCGGAGGCCCTGAAGAATGGTCCTGTTCGTGACTTCGGCCTCCCCATTGGTCTGGGGATGCGCCATCGAGGTGAAGCGATGCCTGATGCCGAGGTCGCTGCAGAACTCTTCGAACTCCCGGTAGTCGAACTGGCGCCCGTTGTCAGTAACCACGGTGTGGGGGAGGCCGAAGCGGCAAACGATCGACTTCCAAAAGAACTTGGTGACGTTTGCCTCGGTGATCCTCGCCAAGGGTTCGGCCTCGATCCACTTCGTGAAGTAGTCGATTGCCACTATCAAGAACTTCCACTGTCCAGACGCCGGCGGGAATGGGCCCAGGAGGTCCATCCCCCACTGGGCGAACGGCCAGGGAGCTGAGAGCTGGGAGATTGGGTTGGAGGGCTGCCGTTGCACCGTGGCGTGGTGCTGGCACCGGTCGCACTTCTTCACGAAGTCAGCGGCGTCTTCCTTCATTGTCTCCCAGAAGTAGCCCTGACGGAGGGCCTTGTACGCCAATGCCCTGCCCCCCACGTGGTTCCCGCAGGCACCTTCGTGAATCTCCTGGAGCATAAGCTTGGCTTCCATGGGTCCTACGCACTTGAGGAGGGGGTAGGAGTAGGATCTTCGATACAACTGCCCGTCCATCAGGACGAACCGCATGGCTTTCTTTCTGATAAGGCGAGCCGCCTCGCGGTCCTCCAGCAGGGTGCCACTGGTGATGTATTTGGCGTACTTGTCCATCTAGCTGGGTTCATGGCTGACCTGATGGACCTCTGCCGGTGCCTCGAGTCTTGGGATCTCAAGGCGCTCCACGTGAGCGCGGCCTAGCATCGAGTCCGGCAGGGTCGCCAGCCGAGAGAGAGTGTCCGCGCGGGCATTCTCCCTGCGGGGGATGTGGAAGATGTTGAAGCGCCAGAATCTGGACGCGCCCGCCTTGACGAGCTCCATGTATTTCGCCATTTGGGGGTCATGTGCGGCATACTCCCCGGAGACCTGTCCCGCCACGAGCTGGGAATCAGTGAAGGCTTTGAGGTTGGTTACACCCAGCTCGCGGGAGGCTCTCAGTCCGGCAAGAAGTGCTTCGTACTCCGCCTGGTTATTTGTTGCGGGGAATTGAAAACGGAGTGCGCATTCGGCGACGACCCCGTCGCTGTTGGCAAGGATGAGCCCAGCCCCGCTCCCGCTGGAGTTTGAGGCTCCATCCACATGGAGGATCCAGGCGTCCTCTCCGGGCTCATCGGTGCCTATCTCCATCGGCTGGCCTGAGGGGCCTTCCTCGGGCTCCTTGCCCAAGCCTGCACATTCGACCAAGAAGTCGGCCAGCACCTGTGCCTTCATGGCCGACCTTGGCCTGAACGTAATGTCGAACTCGCTGAGCTTCAGTGCCCACTTTGCCAATCGTCCCGAAGTATCGGGTCGGCTGAGTACCGCTTTCAGCGGTTGATCCGTCAGGACAGCGATGGGGTGCGCTTGGAAATAGGGCCTGAGACGCTGGGCAGACACTATTAGTGCAAAAACGAGTTTCTCGGGCCGAGAATACCTGAGCTCCGCATCGCGGAGAAGCTTGCTGGTATAGTACACCGGCCGCTGGACTCCCTAGCCATCGGTCCGAACCAAGACCAAGCTGACGGCTTCCGGGATGACCGCTAGGTAGAGGATAAGCTCCTCCCCCTCCTCGGGCCTAGACAGCAACGGTGGCGACGCAAGCGTCTTCTTCAGCTCCTCGAAGGCCTTCTGGCATTCCTCGGTCCAAGCGAAGTCGTTCATATTTATCAGCACCTTGAAGAAGGGACGGCAGCGGTCTGCCGACCTGGAGATAAAGCGGCTGAGGGCCGCAACTCGGCCGGTGAGTTGCTGCACTTGCTTCTTGGAGGCAGGCTGTTCCATGTCCAGGATGGCCTGGACCTTCTCCGGGTTGGCCTCAATTCCTCTTTGGGTCACCATAAATCCTAGGAATTTCCCGGCGGAGACGCCAAAGGCGCACTTCACCGGGTTCAGCTTCATCTGATGATGTCGGAGGTTGCCGAACGTCTCCGCCAAGTCAGCCACGTGGTCCGAATCGGGTTTGCTCATTACCAGCATGTCGTCCACGTACACTTGCATGTTGCGGCCGATCTGGTCTTTGAAAATTCTATTGACAGGTGCTGGTACGTTGCCCCCACGTTCTTGAGGCCGAATGGCATCATCCTGTAGCAAAAAGTTCCACGGTCAGTTATGAAGGCGGTATGCTCTTCATCCTCCGGGCTCATTCGGATCTGGTTGTATTCGGAGAAGGCGTCCATGAACGACAGGAGGCGATGTCCCGAGGTGGTGTCGACTAGCTGGTCGATCTTTGGAAGAGGGAAGCTATCCTTTGGGCAAGCTCGGTTGAGGTCGGTGTAGTGCACACAGATCCTCCACTTACCACTACTCTTTCTCACCATGACCACGTTTGCCAGCCAGCTGGATACTGGACCTCCCGCACAAAATCGGCGGCGAGGAGTTTCTCCACTTCCTCGTTGATCGCCTTCTGCCTTTCCATGGCGAAGCTCCTCTTCTTCTGGCGGACCGGGTGGCAACTTGGGTCCACGTTTAGCCTGTGCATGATGACCTCGGGCGGAATGCCTAGCATGTCGGCTGCTGACCAGGCGAACATGTCAGTGTTCGCGCGGAGGAACTCCAGTAGGCGAGTCCGTTCTTCTTCAGGGAGCTGGGCCCCGACTTGCACCGTCTTCAGTGGGTCCGAACCGAGGGGAAAAGTCAGCAGGTGCTCTACGGGCCCTCCCCTGGGTTCCTTCTCTCTTAGGTCGAGGTCGTCGATATCGGGGGTGAGCTCCATGCCCCGGGCGCTCGGGACCGTCTGGAGGCAGAGCGGGACTGGCCGGGTCGTCCCCTTCATCTCCCCGAGCCCGGAAGGCGTGGGGAACTGTACCACAACCTTCTCGTGGAGATCGTGGCGTCCAGTTGGTTGAACCCGGGACGCCCGAGAATGGCGTTGTAAGGCGAAGGGAGTCTGACGACGGTAAATGTTATTAGGACGGTCGTCTGCCGGGGTGGGGATCCAGCGGTGACCGGGAGAGTGATCTCCCCTTCGACCCCCATGGAGTCCCCTGTAAAACCTACCAGGGGGGTGTGCACCGGTCTCAGCTGATCGTGGGACAAGTTCATCCGAGATAAAGCATCGTAAAAAAGTACGTCAGCCGAGCTTCCACTATCCACCATGATTCGATGTACAGGATGCTTCGCGATGGTCATCTCGACCACCACGGCATCGTTGTTTACATTATATAATTACCCTTCCCCTCCTCGGGAGGGATTACATTCTCCGGGTTCCCGACTTCCCAGGCTCTCTTCGCCGCTCGACCGACCCTGCGTGAGATCATGCCCACGGGCTTCTCCGTTGGGCGGTTATCGATTACAGGGACGGGCGGTAAGGTCGCGAGCGGCTGCCCCTCCGAGGGGGCCTCGTTCCTGACGAACTTCCTGAGGTAGCCCCTCATAATCAGCTCCTCGATCTCCCGCTTCAGGTTGCGACACTCCTCCGTGTCATGACCGTGCTCGCGGTGGAACTGGCAGTACTTCGATTTGTCCAGGGTGGCTCTCGGGTTCTGAGGAGGAGGTCGGCGGAGGTAGCTCTCGCCCTCGATTTCCATGAGGATCTTGGTCCGAGGTGCGAGGAGAGTGGCGAACCTCCGCTCGGGAGTGGCGAACCTCCGCTCGGGAGTGGCCTCGCTCCTCGGCCTTGGATTCGGACGAGGGTCGGCAGATGGCCCGGGCTTCCGAGCCCCCGGGGTATCTCTCGGGGGCGACCTCTTCAGAGTCTTCCCGTCCAACTCTCGACGGGTGCGGTCGGCCTCCTCCGCTCGGATGTACTTGTGGGCGCGGAGGAGGAGCTCGGAGTACGTCCTGGGCAGCTTCTTGTCCAGGGAGTAGGTCAGGCGGGGCATCTTGAGCCCCCTACCTGGCACGCCAATCTGTTGCCGCTCTCGTCGCCGCGCCCGTGCCTCGGATCTGTGGATCCTCCCTGACCGCCTGGTGAGGGAGCCTCCCTGGCTGCGGCGAACCTGCAAGAAGGGGTTAGAAGACCCTGACCAGGGATCCCGGCGAGGGAGCTCTGACGGTCAAGTCAGTAGATGACGAGAAGGAACAGATTCTCTAAGACAGACCCCCTAAGGGGTTCCAGACTTAGAGAATTTACTAGTAAGAAAGGTGCTCTGGGGACCAGAAATTTGGCCAGGCCTCCTTGCCGAGCTCACGCCAAGCGATCCCCTCTCGAGACCTCGGATCTCACTCTCGGAGCGAGGCTTTTTGCCGCTGCTTCTTCCTTGTCCCCAGGCTTGTCCGCTTACCTTGTCGTCCCCAGCTTCCTTCCTTTTATCTCCCCCGCCGTTCGCCTGTCTTCTCCTCCTGGGAGGCTCCCCTCCCCCGTCCCTTTCTCTTTCCCCTTTTCGGTGAGGAGGGCCAGGAGGCTTTCCGACCTCGTCCGCCGAGCCCAACAGGGAAAAGGCAAAGACAGAAAGGGGGGGGGGGGGGGGCGACGCTGGAAAGGCGGCCGGTCAGACCTCGGGCCCAGTGAGAGCGCTCTCTTTCCCAAGTGTGGGCGCCCTCCGTCTATGGGGCCTGTTTTGTCAGAATCACGCCTCTCGGCTGCGAGACCTGTCGGGCCGATGCAAATGGTATTTCGCGTGTCACCGCCATCCGTACGAGGCGCCGTCTGTGAGGCGTACGGCCCGAGGGATGACCTCGGGGCCTGCGCCTCCTTCCCTGGGGCCTTCTCCGTATGGGTGGCCTGACCTCGGCCGAGGTGGACCCGTCCCCGGGGGCCACCTGTCGGAGGAGCGAAGGATCGGCCGACCTCGACCTAGGTGGACCCTCCTGGGTGGACACCTGGCGAGGTGGCAGGAGGTCGCCTAGCTTCGGTCGAGGTGGGCCCGTCTCCGGGGGCCACCTGGCGAAGGAGCGAAGGATCGGCCGACCTCGGCCTAGGTGGACCCCTCCTGGGTGGACATCTGGCGCGGTGGCAGGGGGTCGCCTGGCTTCGACCGAGGTGGGCCCGTCTCCGGGGGCCACCTGGCGAAGGAGCGAAGGATCGGCCGACCTCGGCCTAGATGGACCCCTCCTGGGTGGACACCTGGCGAGGTGCCTGGCTTCGACCGAGGTGGGCCCGTCTTCGGGGGCCACCTGGCGAAGGAGCGAAGGATCGGCCGACCTCGGCCTAGGTGGACCCCTCCTGGGTGGACACCTGGCGAGGTGGCAGGAGGTCGCCTGGCTTCGGCCGAGGTGGGCCCGTCTCCGGGGGCCACCTGGCGAAGGCGCGAAGGATCGGCCGACCTCGGCCTAGGTGGACCCCTCCCGGGTGGGCGCCAGGCGAGGTGGTAGAGGAGCCCCGAACCGAGCTCGACTTTGGCAAGAGCAGTTTGTCTTAGGAAGTCGTTTGGCGGAGTAGCCTTGCCGAGCTCGGTCTTGGCAATGTGGCGCTGACTCGGCCGGAGAAACCTCCACGTGGCTCGATCACATTTGGGGGTATCTGAGCCCGGCCATGTCATCGTTACGGCCATAACACCTTACATTATTGATAATACATCCTTAGGTTCGAGGCGTTCCACGTCCGAGGGAACCTGGACCCTCCCAATTCCTCCAAGTAGTAGGCCCCGTGAGGGAGGGCTTCCGCTACCCTATACGGGCCTTCCCAGTTCGGGGAGAGCTTCCCGCACTCTCGTGGCTGAGAAGCTTCAGCACGCCGGAGCACCAGATCTTCGGGATGAAAGGACTTCGGCCGCACCCGGGAGTTGTAATACCTGGCCACTCGCTGCCTGTATACCGCCATCTGGACTCGGGCCTTGTCCCTAATCTTTTCAAGAAGGTCCAGGTTGAGCATCATCCTGGCGGGGTTCTCCACCTCGTCGTATTGTTCCACACGTAGTGTGGGTAGACTGAGCTCAATCGGGATAACCACCTCGGCTCCGAAGACGAGGTTGAACGGGGTCTCATCAGTCGCCATCCTCGGGGTTGTGTGGTATGCCCAGAGGATGCTGGGGAGCTCCTCCGCCCACCTGCCCTTGGCCTGGTCTAGCCTCGTGCGGAGGCCCTGCAAAATAGTCCTGTTCGTGACCTCAGCTTCTCCATTGGTCTGAGGGTGAGCCACGGAGGTGAAGCGATGTTGGATGCCGAGGTCGCTGCAGAATTCTTCGAACTCCCAGCAGTCGAACTGGCACCCGTTATCAGTGATCATGGTGTGGGGGAGGCCGAAGCGGCAGATGATCGACTTCCAGAAGAACCTGGCGACGTTTGCCTCAGTGATCCGTGCCAAGGGTTCGGCCTCAACCCACTTCGTGAAGTAGTCGATGGCCACAATCAGGAATTTTCGTTGTCCAGACGCCGGTGGAAATGGTCCTAGAAAGTCCATTCCCCATTGGGCGAATGGCCACGGAGCTGAGAGCTGGGAGATCGGGGTGGAGGGCTGCCGTTGCACCACGACATACCGCTGGCACCGATCACACCTCTTCATGAAGTCGGCGGCATCCTCCTTCATCATCTCCCAAAAATAGCCTTGACGGAGGGCCTTGTAGGCTAACGTTCTGCCCCCCACGTAGTTCCCACAGATGCCCTCATGAATCTCTTGGAGCACGAGTCTGGCCTCCGCGGGTCCCAGGCATTTAAGGAGGGGGTAGGAGTAGGATCTTCGATATAGTTGCCCATCCATCAGGACGAACTGCGCGGCCTTCTTTCTGATAAGGCGGGCCGCTCCACGGTCCTCTGGCAGGGTACCGTTGGTTATGTACTCGATGTACTTATCCATCCAGTTAGGCTCACGGCTGACCTGATGGACCTTCACTGGGATCTCATAGCTTGGGGCCTTGAGGCGCTCCATATGAGCACGGCCCAGCATGGAGTCCGGCAGGGTCGCCAGTCGGGAAAGAGTGTCCGTACGGGCATTTTCCCCGTGGGGGATGTGGAAGATGTTGAAGCGCCGAAACCCGGTCATGCCCGTTTTGACAAGCTCCAAATACTTCACCATTTGAGGGTCGTGCACGGCGTATTCTCCGGAGACCTGTCCCGCCACTAGCTGGGAGTCAGTGAAGGCTTTGAGATTAGCCACGCCCAGCTCGCGGGAGACCCTCAGCCCGGCAAGGAGCGCCTCGTATTATGCCTGATTGTTGGTTGCGACGAACTGGAAACGGAGCGCGCATTCGGCGACGACCCCACCACCATTGGCGAGAATGAGTCCGGCTCCGCTCCCGCCGGAGTTCGAGGCTCCATCCACATGAAGGATCCACGTATCTTCTCCGGGCTCCTCGGGGCCCGTTTTCAGCTGCTGGTGCGAGGAGTCCTCCTCGGGCTCCTTGCCTAGGCCCACGCACTCGACCAAGAAGTCGGCCAGCACTTGCGCTTTCATGGCCGACCTCGACTTGTAAGCGATGTTGAACTCGCTGAGCTTCAGCGCCCACTTCGCCAATCGCCCCGATGTGTCGGGTCGGCTGAGCACCGCTTTCAGCGGCTGATCCGTCAGGACGGCAATGGGATGTGCTTGAAAATAGGGCCTGAGACGCTGAGCAGACACTATTAACGCAAAAAACGAGCTCTTCGGGCCGAGAGTACCTGAGCTCCGCATCACGGAGAAGTTTGCTGGTATAGTACACCGGCCGCTGGACTCCTTGGTCGTCGATCCGAACTAGGACCGAACTGACGGCCTTCGGGGTGACCGCCAGGTAGAGGATGAGCTCCTCTCCCTCCTCGGGCCTGGAAAGCAGTGGGGGCGATGCAAGCATCTTCTTCAGTTCTTCAAACGCCTTCTGGCACTCCTCGATCTAGGCGAAGTCGTTCATCTTCCTCAACACCTTGAAGAAGGGTCGGCAGCGGTCGGCCGACCTGGAGATGAACCGACTTAGGGCTGCTATCCGGCCGGTGAGTTGCTGCACTTGCTTCTTGGAGGCGGGCTGCTCCATGTCCAGGATGGCCTGGACCTTCTCCGGGTTGGCTTCAATCCCTCTCTGGGTTACCATGAACCCCAGGAACTTCTCGACGGAGATGCCAAAGGTGCACTTCGCCGGGTTCAGCTTCATCTGATGACGTCGAAGGTTGCCGAAGGTCTCCGCCAGGTCGGCCACATGATCCGAGTGGGGCTTGCTCATCACCAGCATATCGTCCATGTACATCTGCATGTTGCGGCCGATCTGGTCTTTGAAGACTCTGTTGACCAGACGCTGGTACGTGGCCCCGGCATTCTTAAGGCCAAACGGCATCATCCTGTAATAGAAAGTTCCACGGTCAGTGACGAAGGCAGTGTGCTCTTCGTCCTCCGAGTTCATTCGGATCTGGTTGTAGCCGGAGAAGGCGTCCATGAAGGATAGGAGGCGATGCCCCGAGGTGGTGTCGACCAACTGGTCAATCTTTGGAAGAGAGAAGCTGTCCTTTGGGCAAGCTCGGTTGAGGTCGGTGTAGTCTACACAGATCCTCCACTTACCACTGCTCTTCCTCACCATGACCACATTCGCCAGCCAGCTGGGATATTGGACTTCTCGCACGAAGCCGGCGGCGAGGAGTTTCTCCACCTCTTCGTTAATGGCCCTCTGTCTCTCCACAGCGAAGCTCCTCTTCTTCTAGCAGACCGGGCGGCAGCTCGGGTCCACGTTTAGCCTGTGCGTAATGACCTCGGGGGGAATGCTCGGCATGTCGGCCGCTGTCCAGGCGAACACGTCCGTGTTCATGCGGAGGAACTCCAGCAGGCGGTTTCGTTCCTCTTCTGGGAGCTGTGCTCCCACCTGCACCGTCTTCAGTGGGTCCGAACCGAGGGGATAAGTCAACAGGCACTCTACGGGTCCTCCCCTGGGTTCCTTCTCCCTCAGATCGAGGTCGTCGACGTCGAGGGCGAGCTCAGCACCCCGGGCGCCCGGGACCGTCTAGAGGCAATGCGGGACTAGCTGGGTCATCCCCCTCATCACCCCGAGTCCAGAAGCCGTGGGGAATTGCACCAACAACCGCTTCGTGGAAATCATGACGTCCAGTTGGTTGAGCCCGGGATGCCCAAGAATCGTGTTGTAAGCGAAGAGAGCTTGATAACGGTAAACGTCATTAGGACGGTCATCTACCGAGGTGGGGATCCAACGGTGGCCGGGAGAGTGATCTCCCATTCAACCCCCACCGAGTCCCCAGTAAAGCCTACCAGGGGGGTGTGCACTGGCCTCAGCTGATCATGGGACAAATTCATTCAGGAGAAAGCATCATAAAAAATCACGTCAGCCGAGCTTCCACTATCTACCATAATTCGATGTACAGGATGCTTCGCGATGGTCATCTCGACCACCACGGCATCATTGTTTACATTCTCATTTTCATTCCCCTTCTCTGAAGGGGGTACATTCTCCGGGTTCCCGACCTCCCGGGCTCTCTTTGCCACCCGCCCGATCCCAAGTGAGATCATGCCCACCGGCTTCTCCGTCGGGCGGTTGTTGATTGCAGGGACCGGGGGCAAGGCCGCGAGCGGCTGTCCCTCCGCCGGGACCTCATTCCTGACGAACTTCCTGAGGTAGCCTCTCTTGATCAGCTCCTCGATTTCCCGCTTCAGGTTGCAACACTCCTCCGTGTCATGGCCGTGCTCATGGTGGAACTGGCAGTACTTTGATTTATCCCGGGTACCTCTTGGGTTCTGAGGAGGAGGTTGGTGGAGCTACTGCTCACCCTCAATTTCTATTAGGATCTTCGTTCGGGGAGCGAGGAGAGGGGTGAACCTTCGCTCCGGAGTGGCCTCGCCCTTTAGCCTTGGATTCGGGTGGGGGTCGGTAGATGGCCCGGGCTTCCGAGCTCCTGGAATGGCCCTCGGGGCCGGCTTCTTCAGAGTCTTCCCGTCTAGCTCTCGGTGGGTGTGGTCGGCCTCCTCCGCTCGGATGTACTTATGGGCGCGGAGGAGGAGCTCGGAGTACGTCCTGGAGGGCTTTTTATCCAGGGAATAGGTCAGACGGGACATCTTGAGCCCGCGCTTCAAAGCCAGCATGGCGACGGGCTCGTCTAGACTGTAGATCTCCAGGGCTGCGGTCTTGAACCGGGTGATGTAGTCCCGGAGCAGCTCCTGGTGGTGCGGGCACCAGACTCATAAGAAGACTTCAGAGCTCCATTTGGATCTCTGATTGACATTGCCCGAGAAATTAGGGTTTGTAATAAAGGTTGACCTGGTCAACCAGTTTATTTATTTTTATTTCTTGAGTCACCATTTAAATTTTGTTGAGTCATGTTGACTCGGTGCAAGTCCCGATGTGGTTTCAATTTTATCCAAAATGGTGCCGCAATTGTCTTCCAATCAAATCAAGGTCCAAAATGGTGCCACATTTATCTTCCAATCAAATCAAGGTCCAAGCAAGTGGAGGCCACACTCCAAGCCACACGCCCAGCCACACTCCGAGCACATGCTAGGGTCCAGGAGGTGCCACAGAGGCATCCCAGTGTCATGGTCCCCACATCCAAAGAAGAAAAAAATCAAATTGGAAGCCAATTTAAAGGAGGCGCCCATACCTGCCAATTTTGTCTAAGCAAAGAAGGAAAGGGACTTCTCTTGGAGAAAAAATCAAAGAAGGACATCCAACCTACTCCTAATTGAAGTTCAAATCAAAATCAAAGAGCTTAACTTGGAGTGGAAGAAAAGAAGAAATGCCATAAGGAGAAGAGGACTCCAAATCCAAATCCAACTCCAAAGAAGGCGCCATAAAAAAAAAAAAAAATTCCAAAAAAATCCTTTATGGCCGTCCCAAATTTTTTTGAATTCTTGGTCGGCCAAGAGAGGAGGTTTTCTACCTAATCTAGAGGTTGGAGGAGTTTAGTCCCACATGGGAATTTGTACAAACTTGGAGAAAATTTTAGGTCTATATAATAGACCTCTCTTTGTAACTTTAGAAAATCAATGAAGAAAAATTATTTTTGCTATTCTCTTGTGTTGAGTAACCTAGGTTTCTCTTCTTCTGCACTATTCTAAGTGTTGAGCTCCGTGAGGGGGTAATCCGGGTTCCATTGGAGCCTTGAGGAGGTGAGAGATCTCCATCTTTATCCAAAACCCTAGGTTAGCCACTTAAAAATCCAAAACCCTAGCCGCCCTTCATTATTTTTAATCCATCGAACCCTAGCTCCTTCCATCTCCCACGGCCTCTCTCTCTCTACAAGTCCAGGCCGTCCACCTTCATCCAGATCCAGTCCGGCTACTTCAGATCCAGAGCAAGTTCCAAGGAAAATCATATCAGCTTCCAGGAGAATCCAGTTTTCAGCAATTTCAATCTTCAAGTTCATCAACCTGGTAAATTTTTCCCTTGACTCTCTGATTCCATCAATTGTTTTTCTTCTCTTCCAGATCTTGAGTTCAGGAGAAGCCAACCCGCCAAAGGACCAGTATTGGAGGATCCATTGCGAAGATATCTGAATCCGAGGATCCAACAATCTGCTCGGGAGAGTTCTTCCACCAAAATCTGTGAAGATCATTGTCTAGTTAGGTAAACCATCTCTTCTCTTTATTTCTGTTTTGTGGAAAGTTCGGAGCGAAACCCTAGGTCTGGGAGTTTCTCAACCCCCAGCGATCCGTTGCTTCTGAACTACTCTGATAATTTAGTTTCCTTAAAATTGTGCTTTCAATTATCATATTAGTATCTTTCAATGTTAGGTTAACTTTTCTTTGATTTGAAACCAACTTCTACAAACATATAAAAATAACAAAAAAATTAGTTAATCTTAATTTACTTCCGCATCGCATCCCTTTATTTGTTCTGCATCATTTTGGTATCAGAGCCCAGTCTAGGATTTCTGATTTGCTTGCTTGCTTGTTTTGATTGTTTTCTCTTTTTATTTTGTCTGCTCGAAGTAGACTCCCCAGGACGTCCGGTCCTAGGAACTAAGTGAGGCGCAAGCCTCCTCCTTCCATTCCACGGGGTGTTCCTAGGGCGTGTAGGGGATCCGTTGGGTTATAACTTCGTAGCAGGAATTGTAAACGGGGAAGTACTCTATTTTCAGCCCGTAATTATCCTGTTACAGGAATTATTTCTCACTGTAGATAACTCCAAATTTAGTGATTTTTATTTTTCTGAAACCAGTATAATTGAAAATATTTTGCATAATTTTCCTGTGATTTATTGGTTTCCGTGGGATTTCTGAGGATTAAATTACTATAACTCTATTTTTATATTTCTGCAATTCAATTATTTTTGAGTGATCATCTGTTAATTCATCTTAAGGGCATTTGAGCATCTAAGATAAGGGGAGGAGTTGATAACCTCTCCTTAGCCCAAAACCACCACCTACTCATTCGAACCTAAGCCTTTAATCTTAAAATTAATTAGACCTAATTTGCCCTAGTGGGCTAGGGACATCAACAAGTCAGGTCAAGGCTAGTGTTGAGTCAGTTTGTCTGGTTACTCTGTGTGTGCTTTGTACTTAGTGTCTAGAATGGTGGTTCAGGGATTCCATCCCGAAGGGCTTGTGTGCTGGTCCGCCTACCTGGCCAATCTCTGATTGGTGTCTAGGATTGGCATCTAGGGACCTAACACTCCCCTTACACCTGCCTGGCTGAGTCCTGAGTTACTACAGGCTAGCTTGCCACTCTGATTGGGCATCTAGTTTGGGCTCTAGGCCTAGTTAGCCCGTAGTCGTTTCAGTTGAGTCTCATTCTGTGTGCTTGCTTGCATCATCATGTCTACCCGGAATGGAGTACCCTACCAACCTAGTCAAACCCAACCAGATTTAGAGGCCATGGTTAGAAATCTTACCAAAAGTATGACCAAATTGAGTCAGGACATGAATGAGGGTTTTTCCCAATTTAGGGATCGAGTCCAAGTACTTGAGAAACGTAGACATCAAAATTGGACCCCTGATCCAAAATTTAATAGGCCCCAACCTCACCCATGCCAGGAGCCTAGGAGGACCTTATACCATGATCCCGAGCATAACCTTAGGAAGCCTAACCATGATATCTATAGTATGGATCATGTCTATGAGAGGTCCTTACAATATTCTAGACCAGTCACTCAACAACCCCAGTCTTCTAGATCAAACCATTTAGATCCACACCCATGCCCAAGTAAGGTCTCTACTAGCTTGAAACCCAGTGTGACCCAGGTTCCTATATCTCAAGAATGTTTGTTTTGTAGAGAAAGAGGCCATAAATCTAGTCAGTGCCCATGCATAGGACTGGCTTGTGCACAGCTAAGTGGTAAGAATCCTAAGGATGACATTAATGAGGGAGAACCCAAGCCTACCAATGAGGAAGAAAGGTTAGGTATGACAAGCCCAGAATCAGTTGACCCGATTACCACTGACCCGAAACCCATTAAAGGTGGCATCGAGGAAGTATATGATGCTGGCTTGAGTCTAGTTGATGAATATGAGCGGGAAGTACTTGAAGAATGTGACATTGATACTATTGGTTCATTACCTGAGGAGACCTTGGAGAGCAACCAAGTGGTAGGACCTAGTTCAGAAATTCAAGAGATTTGTGAGAACCAGGTTCCTTTAGTCAAATACCCCCAGGAAGAACTCATAGTGTTAGCCCGAGCTATCAGTTCGTACCCTCTAATGACAGTCATTCCCCAAGTACCAATTAAAGATCCTTGCACTGGACTGTTTAAGTTTGCCTACCCTATGGTAGATCCTCTCCTTAGGATGACTGAATCAAGCCTCTTACAATTGGACCTTGTCCCATGCCCAACCACTAAGGTCTCTCCCGTAATCTTAGTTGAACATCCTTGTCTTGAGCGGATTGATTCACCCAGTCCTGTAGAAGTCCTCCTTATGACCCCAGACCCCTTCCTTCGCATGACTGACCTACCCTTCTATAGAGTATACCTTTCCGCACCCATATGTCAAATTTCAAGTCTTGAGGTCATCATCCATAGGCCCTTCCATGAATCATTCTCCAATCCATTTCTTGAGAAAGTGGATCATTATTTGCTTAGGGAACAAACCTTAACTGTTGCAATCACATGTCCTAGGCTACTTCCCAAACCATCTCTTGATCCATTCCTGGGAGTAGCAAACTTTTCCTTTCATAAGGATGACCAGTTGACACTCATAGATCATCATTCAAACCTTCAGGTCACCACCTTTAGTCAACAGGTAATTCGAGACTCCACCTCATATTTCCTCCCTTTCTTTAGGACTTCCAATGCTTCTTACACCATCCAAGTATACTTTGTCAGAGTCTTTAGAGTGAACCACGTGTCAGAACCTATTAAGTTTGCCACCTACTTCTGGAAGACCTTATGGCACCTACTAGGCACCCATGATAAGTTTTCATTCTCTGCATGCCATCCTCCGACCCAAGGTCAAACCTAGAGAGCCGTAGTTTGTTAGGTTTAGACCTAGGGTTCCTTTGAATAAAGTCCATTCTTTAGGAATGCATCGTCAGTCGAGTTTAGGACATTGTCTCAGATTTTGAGAGCACCAGGATTGGGATTTGTATTTTGTCCAGGGCTGAAATTGCATTCAATGACTCGGTCAATAGGTCTACAGGTAAAAGTCCATTTGAAATTGTGCATGGTTACAAACCCCACACACCTCTTGACCTAGCTCCTTTACCAGTCCACACACGGGTCTCCGAGTCTGCCGAAGTTTTTGCACAGCATATAAAAGACTTGCATAAAGAAATTCAAGCCAAAATAAATTTAAGTAACGAAACTTATAAGAAATTGGCTGATTCTCAAAGGCGAGTCAAAACTTTTGACGAAGGAGACTATGTAATGATTAGGTTAAGGCCTGAACGGTTTCCTCCTGGAACCGTTAGAAAGTTACATGCTAGGGGAGCTGGACCATTTAGAGTGGTAAAGAGAGTAGGATCCAATGCCTATGTGCTCGAGTTGCCTCCAGAACTAGGCATTAGCTCCACTTTCATCATTACAGACTTAGTAGAGTACAGGGAGCCAGCTGTGATTCCTAGTGAGCCTTTTGAGCCTAACCCTATCATTGAGAGTGATCCCGACCCTGTGTGTCCACCAACAAACTGGCCTGTGAGGAAAGAGCAGATTGAAAAGATCCTGGATGATCAGGTTATCTCTGCTCGTAATCGAGGATACCAAAGGTACCTGGTCCGCTGGCAAGGAAGGCCAAATTCTGATGACTCTTGGATCTCCCGAGAAGAATTACAAGAATTGGACCCAGACCTCTTGGAGAGATACCAGAGCCAACTTGAGCCTTACTCGACAGGGTCGAGTTCCTCCCACCCCGGGAGAATTGGTGCGGGCACCAGACTCATAAGAAGACTTCAGAGCTCCATTTGGATCTCTGATTGACATTGCCCGAGAAATTAGGGTTTGTAATAAAGGTTGACCTGGTCAACCAGTTTATTTATTTTTATTTATTTCTTGAGTCACCATTTAAATTTTGTTGAGTCATGTTGACTCGGTGCAAGTCCCGATGTGGTTTCAATTTTATCCAAAATGGTGCCGCAATTGTCTTCCAATCAAATCAAGGTCCAAAATGGTGCCACATTTGTCTTCCAATCAAATCAAGGTCCAAGCAAGTGGAGGCCACACTCCAAGCCACACGCCCAGCCACACTCCGAGCACACGCCAGGGTCCAGGAGGCGCCACAGAGGCATCCCAGTGTCATGGTCCCCACATCCAAAGAAGAAAAAAATCAAATTGGAAGCCAATTTAAAGGAGGCGCCCATACCTGCCAATTTTATCTAAGCAAAGAAGGAAAGGGACTTCTCTTGGAGAAAAAATCAAAGAAGGACATCCAACCTACTCCTAATTGAAGTTCAAATCAAAATCAAAGAGCTTAACTTGGAGTGGAAGAAAAGAAGAAATGCCATAAGGAGAAGAGGACTCCAAATCCAAATCCAACTCCAAAGAAGACGCCATAAAAAAAAAAAAAATTCCAAAAAAAATCCTTTATGGCCGTCCCAAATTTTTTTGAATTCTTGGTCAGCCAAGAGAGGAGGTTTTCTACCTAATCTAGAGGTTGGAGGAGTTTAGTCCCACATGGGAATTTGTACAAACGTGGAGAAAATTTTAGGTCTATATAATAGACCTCTCTTTGTAACTTTAGAAAATCAATGAAGAAAAATTATTTTTGCTATTCTCTTGTGTTGAGTAACCTAGGTTTCTCTTCTTCCGTACTATTCTAAGTGTTGAGCTCCGTGAGGGGTAATCCGGGTTCCATTGGAGCCTTGAGGAGGTGAGAGATCTCCATCTTTATCCAAAACCCTAGGTTAGCCACTTAAAAATCCAAAACCCTAGCCGCCCTTCATTATTTTCAATCCATCGAACCCTAGCTCCTTCCATCTCCCACGGCCTCTCTCTCTCTACAAGTCCAGGCCGTCCACCTTCATCCAGATCCAGTCCGGCTACTTCAGATCCAGAGCAAGTTCCAAGGAAAATCACATCAGCTTCTAGGAGAATCCAGTTTTCAGCAATTTCAATCTTCAAGTTCATCAACCTGGTAAATTTTTCCCTTGACTCTCTGATTCCATCAATTGTTTTTCTTCTCTTCCAGATCTTGAGTTCAGGAGAAGCCAACCCGCCAAAGGACCAGTATTGGAGGATCCATTGCGAAGATATCTGAATCCGAGGATCCAACAATCTGCTCGGGAGAGTTCTTCCACCAAAATCTGTGAAGATCATTGTCTGGTTAGGTAAACCATCTCTTCTCTTTATTTCTGTTCTGTTGAAAGTTCGGAGTGAAACCCTAGGTCTGGGAGTTTCTCAACCCCCAGCGATCCGTTGCTTCTGAACTACTCTGATAATTTAGTTTCCTTAAAATTGTGCTTTCAATTATCATATTAGTATCTTTCAATGTTAGGTTAACTTTTCTTTGATTTGAAGCCAACTTCTACAAACATATAAAAACAACAAAAAAATTAGTTAATCTTAATTTACTTCCGCATCGCATCCCTTTATTTGTTCTGCATCACCTGGTCCTGCTGGCGGATGGAGAAGAGGCTGTCCACCTCTCTCGGCACCTTCCGATAAGCGTCGAAGTGCGCCACAAACTTTCCTTCCAACTGATGGAAGGAGCAGATAGAGCCGGGCTCGAGGCGGGTGAACCAGACTCGAGCGGCCTTCCGGAGGGTAGCGGGAAAGGCGATGCACAAAAGGGCGTCAGTGGCCCCCTGGACCCTCATGAGAGCCTTGTAGCTCTCCAGATGGTCCAGAGGGTCGGTGGTCCCATCGTAGGGATCCACCTGCGGCATACGGAACCGGCTCGGAATCGGCTCCGTCTAGATTTCTTCGGAGAAGGGGGGACGGGAGTCGTAGCCTGTCGGGTCTGCCGATGAGTTCTGCAGGTCGGCAAATCGGCGGGCGAACTCTGCCAACTTGCGCTCGTGCTCCTCCAGGTGCCTCTCGGCCTGGTGCCTGATGGCCTCATCGGTGGAATCTTCCACCGAGGCCGCTGGTGAAGGGGGCGCCGATCGGTCTCGGTGCAGGGTCACGCCTCGGTGTCGCTTGCTGCGATGCACCGTCTCAGCTTCATCGGCCGGGGATCGACTCTCGTGATCCGCCGAACCGAAGTAGTTTCTTTTCGCGGGAGTTTGATGGCTCCCGCGGGGGTTGGAGACTGCCCGCGGTTAGGATGGCCTGCCTTGAATGGAGTGCAGGCTCCCACGCGGCCCCGCAGCCCGAGCCGCGGGGGTCCCTGGCTGCGGCTGCGTGGCCACGGAGTGCTGCTGGTGTTGTAGCTGCCGGACCGCCATGGTCAAGGTCAGCAGCTATTGGATGACGGCCGCGAGAGGTCCGTCCGTCGAGGTCAGCTGTGGTGGAAGAGAAGGGGGAGCTGGGAGCTCCCTCTCCGGGCTGTGGGCCCCCTGAGGGGAGGGGACCTCTCCTACATGGCTGGTGGACGCCTCGCATCCACGAGTGACCACCATTATCGGAGCGCGCTTCGCCTGCAGAAAGCTAGCTCCCACCAGGGGTGTTGTCCTGCCCCCCTACCCGGCGCGCCAATCTGTTGCCGATCTCGCCGCCACGCCCGTGGCCTCGGAACCGCCGATCCGACTAGACCGTCTTGCCCCTGGGGCCTCCTGGCTGGACCGAACCTGCAAGGCAAGGTCAGAAAACCCTGGCCAGGGATTCCGGCGAGGGAGCTCCGACGGTCAAGTTAGTAGACGGCGAGAGGGAACAGATTCTCTGGGACGGGCCCCCGAAGGAGTCCCAGACTCAGAGAACGTGCTAGCAAGAAAAGTGTCAGAGAGACTAGAAACCTGATTGGGTTCCTTTGCCGAGCTCACGCCAAGCCACCCCCTCTTGGGATCTTGGATCTCGCTTTTGAAGCGGAGTTTCCAGCCTTTGTTTCTTGCTTGCCTTACTTACCTTGTTGTCTATTCTCTCCTTCCTTTTATCTCCTCCCGTCGCCCCTCGTTCTCCGCTCCTGGGAGGCTCCCTTGTTGCTTTCATCTCCTTCCCTCCGCCCCTTTCTCTTTCCCCTTCTAGCTCAGAGGGCCGGGCGGCTTTCCGGCCTCGTTTGCCGAGCCCAGCGGGGAAAGGGTAAGGGAGGGGGGCGCTGGTCAGACTGCCGACCAGACCTCGGGCCGAGCGTGAGCGCTCTCTTTCCCAGGCACCGACGCTGTCCGTTATCGGGTCCTGTTTTGTCAGGGCCTCGTCTCTCGACTGCGGAACATGTCGGGCCGACGTAAGTGATGTTTTGCGTGCCGCCGTCGTTCGTACGGGGTGCCTTTCTCGGGGTGCGGCGTGCACGGCTCGAGGGGCAACCTCGGAGCCCGCGCCTCCATTCTTCGGGACCTTCTCTGTATGAGCTAGCCCACGTCGGTCGAGGTGGACCCCTCCTGGGTGGACACCTGGCGGAGTGGCAGAAGGATGCTCGTCTTTGGCCAAGGTGGTCCCGTCTCTGGGCGACGCCTGGCGAAGGAGCGAAGGGGCCCGGCTCGACCTCGGTCGAGGTGGGACCGTCTCAGGGTGCCACCTGGCGAGGGAGCGGGGGAGCAGCCAACCTTGGCCGAGGCGAACCCCTCCTAGGTGGACACCTGGCGGGGCGGCAAAAGGACGCTCGGCTTCGGCCGAGGTGGTCCCGTCTCCGGGCACCACCTGGCGAAGGAGCGAAGGGGCCCGGCTCGACCTCGGCCGAGGTGGGACCGTCTCAGGGTGCCACCTGGTGAGAGAGCGGGGGAGTAGCCGACCTTGGTCGAGGTGGACCCCTCCTGGGTGGACACCTGGCGGGGCGGCAGAAGGATGCTCGGCTTCAGCCGAGGTGGTCCCGTCTCCGGGCGCCACCTGAAGAAGGAGCGAAGGGGCCCGGCTCGACCTCGGCCGAGGTGGGACCGTCTCAGGGTGCCACCTGGTGAGGGAGCGAGGGAGCAGCCGACCTTGGCCGAGGTGGACCCCTCCTGGGTGGACACCTGGCGGGGCGGCAGAAGGATGCTCGGCTTCGACCGAGGTGGTCCCGTCTCCGGGCGCCACCTGGCGAAGGAGCGAAGGGGCCCGGCTCGACCTCGGCCGAGGTGGGACCGTCTTAGGGTGCCACCTGGAGAGGGAGCGGGGGAGCAGCCGATCTTGGTCGAGGTGGACCCCTCTTGGGTGGACACCTGGCGGGGCGACAGAAGGACGCTCGGCTTCGACCGAGGTGGTCCCATCTCCGGGCACCACCTGGCGAATGAGCGAAGGGGCCCGGCTCGACCTCGACCGAGGCGGGACCGTCTCAGAGTGCCACCTGGCGAGGGAGCAGGGGAGCCACTTACTTCAGCCGAGATGGACCCCTCCTGGGTGGACACCTGGCGGAGCGGCAGGAGGGCCCGGGCCGAGCTCGACTTCGGCCGGGGCGGTAACGTCTTAGGGTGCCACCTGGCAAGGTGGCAGGAGGGCCAGGGCCGAGCTCGACTTCGGCCGGGGTGGAGCCGCAACTGACTTGGCCAAAAAAACTCCACGTGGCTCGAATCACACCCAACGAAATCTGAGACACGCCACGTCACTGTTATGGCCATAACACTTGAAGAGGCTAAAAATCAATTTTGGAGAAATTTTAGTACTGGCACATTTAAGTGTCGACTCAAAGTGTCGACTTAAGGCCTGAGAACAAGAAAAAGATAAAACGATATCAAACCAGAATTTTTGCCTTGAGCTGACCTAAGTGTTGACTCATAAGGTTGACTCATGGAAAGTGTCAACTCAAGAGGTCGACTCATGAAAAAAATTCAGGAAATTCAAGTGTCGACACTTGGTGTAACGGCTACTTTTTCAGAAGTGCTGAATTGATTCCAACTTGCTTCAAACGGCTAGTTTTTCATCCCAAACAGTCATAAACAGACTTCTATGGGTTGGAGAGCTATATAAACACCAAAAATCAAATGGAAAAGCAATCCTTTAAGATAAAAAACTCCATACACTTCAAGGATTCATATTTTAAGTGTTTTAAGCCTTCAAGCTTCTAAGTTTCAAAGAGAGCATCCAAAGTTCACATCCTCAAGCATCATTCTAGGCTTCAACAAATTGAAGACATGCTTCTTCATCAACTTTCAAAGGCTTCAAAGAGATACTTACTTTATTTAAGAAAGCTTTTTCTTGTATTCTTTTCATATTGTACTTACTTTGTTTATTAAGATTTTTGGTGAGCCTTGAAAAATCAAAGAGGTTTGTTGGTGAGCCTTGTGTGAAAACCAACAAGGTTGTTGGTAAGCCTAAGTTACAAAACCAACAAGGTTATTGATGATCCCGTAAAACCAACATAGGTTGTTGGTGAACCCATAAAACTATCAGAGGTTGTTGGTTAGCCTAAGTTAGAAAACCAACAAGGGTTTTGACTTGTGATCCCAGAAAAATAAGTTGGGTTTTGATTAGTGAGCCCAGAAAACTAATCGACTGTAATCTTGGTGATTATCGTGAAATTCTCAAGGAGAACTTGGGGGGTGGATGTAGGTGCCTTGGAGTGCACCGAATCACTATATATTTTTATGTTTGTGATTGCTCTTATTTATTGCTTATTTACTCTTGCATTTACTTTATTAATTCTGTTGCATATTTTCATTAAGCACACAAATACTTTGACAAAATATAAGTACTTAATTGCAATTAGCACATACTTGTTGAAATAGTTCTAACAATTTATAAAACTCAATTCACCCCCCCTCTTGGGTTGCATCATCACTGGGCAACAATTGGTATTAGAACCCGGAATCTAAAATCGTTGGTATCTAAACTTGGTGCTTTGCAAAGAATCCAACGATTTTGAGTTAAAAGATCATAGCATCATAGCAACCCTGTAGGTATTAGTGTTAGACCACCGTTTTTCAATGGCACAAATTACATATATTGGAAAACATGTATGCACATTTATATTCAATCTATAGATTATTATCTTTGAAAAATGATTGTTAATGGTCCACATATTCTTTAAATATTGGTTAATGGCGTTTCCATTCCAAAACTCGAAAAGGATTGGAATGAAAATGACATTAAGCAATATAAGCTTAATGCCAAAGCAATGAACTTACTTTATTACGCATTGGACCCTAATGAATTCAATAGGATCTCCACATGCGAAACAGCGAAGGAAATATAGGATATACTTGAGGTTACTCATGAAGGTACTCTTCTAGTGAAGAATACTAAAATTAATTTGCTTGTACATTCTTTTGAAATATTTAAAATGCTGTACTATGAATCTATATCTAATATGTATGGAAGATTTATGAATATTATTAATGAATTGAAAAGTATTGGCAAAGTCTATACTAATGCTGATTTGATTAATAAAATTCTTAGATCTTTGTCAATATCATAGGATCCAAAGGTAACGACGATCAAAGAAGCTAAAGATATTGATACCTTGCCTTTGGAGGAGCTTATCGTTCACTCATGACCTATGAGTTGAACTTATGGCAAAAGGAAGTGGATGCTGATGAAAAAAAGAAAATAATCACCTTTAAATCTACTACACAATATGAGTCTTCAAGTGAGGAGTCGGAAGATAGTGAAGATGAAGATGAGATGGAGTTTTTGGCTCATAAATTTTGAAGATTTATGAGAAAAAGGGCCAAAAAGAAATACACAAAGAAGGCAATGGTGGCTACATGGAGCGAAAATGAAGACTCTAGTTCAGAAGAAGAACAAATTTAAAAATTAGCCCATCTTTGCTTCATGGCAAATGAGGAAGAGGTATGTGCTAAAAAAAAATGATTTTACCTTTGATAAATTATATGATGCATTCAATGATCTTGTGCATGAATACAAATTGCTAAAAATTGAGCACAAGAAATTAAAAAGACATATAGATTATTTTACACTTGAGAACACCAATCTTACCAATAAAAATGATGATTTAAATATAAAGATTGATGTTTTAGAAAATGATAAGAATAATCTTTCTAAAGAAAAAAAAATTAGAAAAATAAAATATTGATTTGAAAAATTTATGTAATAAGTTTTCAAATGAGAAAAATATTTTATTGAATGAAATAGAAATTATAAAAAGATCCAAGATTTTTGTATTAATTGATGAGCTTTTAAAGAAAAACAAAAATCTTGAGTTGAAAAACAAGAATTTCTTTATTGCTACTTCTTCCAATATTGCATGCTTTAATTATGAAAAATTTTGATTTAATGCATATCCTTATAGATTAAGAAAAGTTTGGGTTCCAAAAGGAATCATATTTACTAATCCTAAAGGATCCAAGAAAGTTTAGGTACCAAAATTATCTACTTAGTATGTTTTGCAGGAATGTCTTGCAGCCCAACATGAAGAAAGAAAGTTTTTGAAAAGTGGACATATGAGATAATTTAAAGAAATGGACCTACTATATTTTGGACTAAATGGTAAAGGAATGATTATACATATTGGTAAATTCTAAACATCTCCTTCCATATAGAAAATGTAGTTGAAATAAAACTTGTTATATATTTGTCCTTTTATTTGATAAATGTTGCAGTTAATCATTTTCATGTTATCAATCATTTTGAAAGGTGCTTATTAGAATCAAGTTTAGACTTATAGTCATTTGTTGTGATCATGAACTTTTTGATAGATTTTATGCTATCATGATTAAACTTATGATTATTGGACTTTCACTTGATTTTAATTAATATAGTTTTTAAACTATTTCAAGTGAAATGTTATGATTTATATGTTTTCATGAAATGTATACATTTTTTGGCATCTATGCTTAAGTTAAAAATGATTTGGATTAAGACTAGAACTGGTAGTTAAGGATTACATTTAAGAAGAAGATATGCATATTGATAAATTTTTGCTCCAGTAACTAAACTTGGTACTAGATTACTTCTAACTTTTGTATGGGTAATCAAAATCATTTCAAATCATATGGTTTTTATGAAATGTATTCTATTTTGTATCTATGCTTAGACTAGAAATGATTTGAAACAAGTGTAGAACTGGTAGTTAAGGGTTACATTTAAGAAGAAGGTATGCATATTGATAAATCCTTGCTCTAGTAGCTAGACTTGGTATCATATTACTTCTAGCATTTGTATGGATATCAAATCATTTCAAATGGATTTTAAATCATGCTAAAAGTTTTTAAATGATCAATCCCTTGTATTTTGAAAATTATGTATATCTTGAAAATTCAAAACTTTGATTTCAAACTTAGTATGTTTGTTTATATTTGAAAATGTCTAAAATTATGATGCTTGTGCTTTCTTGTTTTATTCCTCAAATGAACACATATTTTTAAGGGGGAATAATATTTAGGGGGAGCATCCAAAGATTTGTTGTCATTATATACATGTATGATGCTTTGAATATTTTCTTGATATCATGCTTTACTTATATTGCTCTGATACTCTTCTTTATTTTCAAATCTAATCCTTTGAGGAGAGTTACATTCAATTGGTATCAAGATTTATTAAGAATCTTAAAAAAGGAGAGAGAAGAGCTCCTGGTAACTGCTTCGGATTGGGTTAGTCATCATGGCCATACGGTCATAGGAGCTAAGTAGGGTTTAAAGATCCTTTCTTCCCATTCAATTGGATCTCTTATAACATGTTGGATGCCATTGTGGCCTTATCCCATGAACAAGTGAGGTAAATGGATTGTTGTCTTGCTATCAGTTATTCATATTAGAGCTAATATATATTAAGTTATTTTTTGCATGTCATTTTTGTTGTATCATGTTCAATTAGTATCATATTCAATTGGTTTCATGATTAATCAATTTCATATATTGATTTTAATGATCTACTTACTATTCTTTTCACTTTCATTCTCATTTTGTATTGCCTTTCACCATTTTCATGATAATAAAAAGGGAAAGAAAATTGTTAAGTATGAAAAGGAAAAAGATTGGATAAACATGAAAAATTTTATGAGAAATGAAAGAAAATGCAAAAGGGAGAGAAGAAAGCAAAATGTTATAATCTTAATGGAAGAATTAGCAAGGGAAAGAATGTTTAAAAATTTTGAATGATTTTTGAAAATATTTTTGAAATCATATTTTAAGGGAAGCTTGATACTCATTGATTTTGATCTTACATGTTTATCTTATTGTTAATCTTTTTAAGCTTACCATGTTCATATACTTAAAGGTTTTGTCATCATCAAAAAGGAGAAGATTGTTGACTCTGGTCTTGATTTTGATGATTGACAAAATACTTAAGTACATATGAGTACTAATTATGTTTTTAAGTGTGTTTATCAGATCTTAGTACTCATCCATGTTGAATGAAGAAATCCATGTTTTTAGTTGAAGAAAGTCCTTAAATTAATGAAAAATAAAGTATATGGACTTTGGAATTGATATAGAAGAACTTGAAGAGGCTAAAAATCAATTTTGGAAAAGTTTTAGCACTGGCACATTCAAGTGTCGACTCAAGGCCTGAGAACAAGAAAAAGATAGAACAATGTCAAACTAGAATTTTTACCTTGAGCTGACCTAAGTGTCGATTCATGAGGTCGACTCATGGAAAGTGTCGACTTAAGAGGTTGGCTCATGAAGAAAATTCAAGCGTTGACACTTAGTGTAACGACTAGTTTTTCAGAAGTACAGAATTGATTTCAACTTGCTTCAAATGGCTAGTTTTTCATTCCCAACAGTCATAAACAATCATCTATGGGTTGTAGAGCTATGTAAATACCAAAAATCAAATGGGGAAGCAATCCTTTGCGAGAAAAAATTTCATACACTTCAAGGATTCATATTTTGAGTGTTTTAAGCCTTCAAGCTTCCAAGTTTCAAAGAGAACATCCAAAGTTCACATCCTCAAGCATCATTCAAGGCTTCAACAAATTGAAGACAAGCTTCTTCATCAACTTCCAAGAATTTCAAAGAGATACTTGCTTTATTTAAGAAAGCTTTTTCTTGTATTCTTTTTATATTGTGCTTACTTTGTTTATTAAGATTTTTGGTGAGCCATGGAAAACCAAAGAGGTTTGTTGGTGAGCCTTGTGTGAAAACCAACAAGATTGTTGGTAAGCCTAAGTTACAAAACCAACAAGGTTGTTGGTGATCCCGTAAAACCAACATAGGTTGTTGGCGAACCTGTAAAACCATCGGAGGTTGTTGGTTAGTCTAAGTTAGAAAATCAATAAAGGATTTTGACTTGTGAGCCCAGAAAAACAAGTTGGATTTTGATTAGTGAGCCCGAAAAACTAATCTACTATAATCTTGGTGATTACAATAAAATTTCCAAGAAAAACTTGGAGAGTGGATGTAGGTGCCTTGGAGTGAACCGAACCACTATATATTTTTATGTTTGTGATTGCTCTTATTTATTGCTTATTTACTCTTGCATTTACTTTGTTAATTCTGTTGCATATTTTTATTAAGCACACAAACACTTTAGCAAAATACAAGTACTTAATTATAATTAGCACATGTTGAAATAGTTATAATAATTTATAAACCCAATTCACCCCTCCTCCTGGGTTGCATCATCACTAGGCAACAATTGGTATCAGAGCCCGAAACCCAAAATCGTTGGTATCTAAACTTAGTGCTTTGCAAAGAATCCAACGGTTTTGAGTTAATAGATCATGGCAACCCCTGTAGATATTAGTGTTAGAACACCATTTTTTAATGGCACAAATTATACAAATTGAAAAATATGCATGCGCATTTATATTCAATCTATAGATTATTATCTTTGAAAAATGATTGTTAATAGTCCACATATTCCTTCAATATTGGTTAATGGCATTTCTGTTCCAAAGCTCAAAGAGGATTAGAATAAAAATGACATTAAGCAATCTGAGCTTAATGCCAAAGCAATGAACTCGCTTTATTGCACATTGGATCCTAATGAATTCAATAGGATCTCCACTTGCGAAACAGCGAAGGAAATATGGGATACACTTGAGGTTACTCATGAGGATACTCTTCAAGTGAAGAATACTAAAATTAATTTGCTTATACATTCTTTTGAAATATTTAAAATGCTGTAGTATAAATCTATATCTGATATGTATGAAAGATTTATGAATATTATTAATGAATTGAAAAGTCTTGGCAAAGTCTATACTAATGCTAATTTGATTAATAAAATTCTTAGGCCTTTGTCAATATCATGGGATCCAAAGATAACGGCGATCCAAGAAGCTAAAGATATTGATACCTTGCCTTTGGAGGAGTTTATCGGTCACTCATGACCTATGAGTTGAACTTATGGCAAAAAGAAGTGGATGCTGATGAAAAGAAGAAAATAACCGCCTTTAAATCCATTGCACAAGGTGAGTCTTCAAGTGAGGAGTCAGAAGATAGTGAAGATGAAGATGAGATAGAGTTTTTGGCTCATAAATTTCAAAGATTCATGAGAAAAAGGGTCAAAAAGAAATACACAAAGAAGGCAATGATGGCTACATGGAGAGAAAGTGAAGACTCTAGTTTAGAAGAAGAACAAATTCAAAAATTAGCCCATCTTTGCTTCATGACAAATGAGGAAAAGGTATGCACTAAAAATAAATATGATTTTACCTTTGATGAATTACATGATGCATTCAATGATCTTGTGCATGAATACAAATTACTAAAAATTAAGCACAAGAAATGAAAAAGACATATAGATTCTTTTTCTCTTGAGAACACCAATCTTGCTAATAAAAATGATGATTTAAATATAAATATTGATATTTTAGAAAATGATAAGAATAATATTTTTAAAGAAAAAAATTTAGAAAAATAAAATGTTGATTTGAAGAATTTATGTAATAAGTTTTCAAATGGGAAAAATATTTTATTGAATGACATAGAAATTCTAAAAGATCCAAGATTTTTGTATTAATTGATGAGCTTTTAAAGAAAAACAAAAATCTTGAGTTGAAAAACAAGAATTTCTTTGTTGCTACTTCTTCCAATATTGCATGCTTTAATTATGAAAAATTTGGATTTAATGCATATCCTTATAGATTAAGAAAAGTTTGGGTTCCAAAAGGAACCATATTTACTAACCCTAAAGGATCCAAGTAAGTTTGGGTACCAAAATTGTCCACTTAGTATGTTTTGCAGGAATGTCTTGCAGCCCAACATGAAGAAAGAAAGTTTTTGAAAAGTCGGTGTACAAGACAATTTAAAAAAGTGGATCTACTATATTTTGGACTAAATGGTAAAGGAAGGATTATACATATTGGTAAATTCTAAACATCTCATTCCATATAGAAAATGTAGTTGAAATAAAACTTATTATATATTTATCCTTTTATTTGATAAATGTTACAGTTAATCATTTTCATGTTATCAGTCATTTTGAAAGGTACTTAATTAGAATCAAGTTTAGACTTATAATTATTTGTTGTGATCATGAACTTTTTAATGGATTTTATGCTATCATGATTAAACTTATGATTATTGGACTTTCACTTGATTTTAATTAATATAGTTTTTAAACTATTTCAAGTAAAATATTATGATTTATATATTTTCATTAAATGTATACATTTTTTGGCATCTATGCTTAAGTTAGAAATGATTTGGATCAAGACTAGAACTGGTAGTTAAGAATTACATTTAAGAAAAAGGTATGCATATTGATAAATCTTTACTCCGGTAACTAAACTTGGTACTATATTACTTCTAACTTTTGTATGGGTAATCAAAATCATTTCAAATCATATAGTTTTCATGAAATGTATTCTATTTTGTATCCGTGCTTAGACTAGAAATGATTTGGAACAAGTATAAAACTGGTAATTAAAGGTTACATTTAAGAAAAAGGTATGCATATTGATAAATCTTTGCTCCAGTAGCTAGACTTGGTATCATATTACTTCTAGCATTTGTATGGATATCAAATCATTTCAAATGGATTTTAAATCATGCTAAAAGTTTTTAAATGATCAATCCCTTGTATTTTGAAAATCATGCATATCTTGAAAATTCAAATCTTTGATTTCAGACTTAGTATGTTTGTTTATATTTCAAAATGATGATTCAATCATAACTCTCTTAACATTGATCAGGTGGGCCGAGCCACACTTAGGTTTGGTTATTTATTGGTTAGAAGTACCGAGTCGGTCATGTTAATGATTAGACCTAACCAAGATTTTAAGTGGAGGTGCCACATGCCTGCTAAAAAGGAGCCTAGGATAAAATTGAATACTAAAAGTTGTTTGGAGAAATAGTTGATTAAGAACCTACCTTTAGATTCACATGGATGAGCCGAGCCATACTCAGGCTCATGTGTAGTCTATAGGATTCTAGTACATACTAGGAAATTAATATAATTCCTAGGATTAGAGGTAGAGACTACCAATTTGAATAAAATAGTGAGGAGACCTTTAAACTAAATTCCAAGTCTTCAAGATTAAATGATTCATGTACTAATAGGTCTTGTTTTCTTTTCTTTTTTAGTATTAAACATGGATAATATATTATCACTTCATTCATTGTTAGATAATGAAAAGTTGATGGGACCAATTTTAATAATTGATATTGAAAGCTGAAAATAGTCTTGGAGCATGAACGGATCTTGTGCATGCTGACAGATTCAACACCTAAGGAGCCTGCTCATATTGCCTAAGGTATAGTCAGAGACATTTACTAGAAGTGGCTCAATGACCAAACCACAGTTTGATACATTATGCAGGCATCCATGAATGACAAGTTTAGTATCATATTCAAGAATACTTAGTTGGAGGATATACTTCAAGTATTGAAAGAATATCTCGACACTCCCAATGATGTTGAAAGGTACAAAATGTTTTGTACCATATTCAATGCCAAGAAGGGGAAGAAGAAAAATAAAAAGGTGCAACGTGCTCAGCTGATCCAGACCAAGAAAAATAAGCTTGAGCGAAGCTAGGCAAAATGCTTCTTCTGTAAAAAGCATGGACACCGGAAGAGAAATTATCCTCTTTACATTACCTTGCTAGACCCGAATAGACCAAGGAAGAATAAGAACCAGTAAGCAATTGCTGGATGAGGTGCTTATATGATAACATCTTGTAATTTTTTCATTTGTGATACTACTACCTAGTTATTAGATACTAGAAGTCCTATTAATATTTGCAATATATTGTAGGAACTTCAGGTTAGTAGAAAATTTGAAGACATTAAGGAATTCCTGAATGTTAGAGATGGAAGAGTAGTTCCAGTTCTAGCCTTAGAAATTATCAAGCTTGTATTCAATGAAAATATTGTTGTTTTAGATGATTGTCATTATTATCTTGGTTTTATGATGAATATTATTTTTGTATGCCTTTTGACCAAGGGTAAGTTTTATTTATTTATAAAAGGTAATTATTATGATATCATTCTGAAGGGTGTTACTATAATGCATGGAAAATTAAAAAATAATATTTATGTTTTATTATAGCCTATTAATGTAGTGTACACATTGAGCAAATGATGTAGGATAGATAATATTAATGATACTTATCTTTGGCACCGTAAACTATGTCATATTGACAAGAATAGGATAAATAGGTCGAGACAAGAAAGTCTTCTTGAGGTCAATAATTATGAATCATTGCCAACTTATGAATCTTGCCTTCATAGAAAGATGACCAAGTCACCTTTTACTAGAAAAGGTGAAAAATCTACTGAGATTTTGAGTCTAGTACATACTAATATATGCGAACCAATGAACATCAGTGCCAGGGATAAGTATTTCTATTTCATTATATTTATAGATGACCTTTCAAGGTTCAGTTATGTCTATCTTATAAGACATAAATCTAAATCATTTGAAATATTCAAACGATATCATAATGAGGTAGAAAAATAAACTGGAATGTGTATTAAAATCCTTCGATCAGATCGAGGAGGAGAATACCTTACCAGTGAGTTTCTGACTCATCTTAAAAAGAATGGGATTCTCTTTCAATGGACCCTCCAAGGATATCCCAATTAAATGGAGTGACTGAAAGAAGGAATTGAACTTTGTTAAACATGGTTTGATCCATGATAGACTTTGATGGTCTACTGATCTCCTTTTGGGGATATACTCTCGAGTCAGCCTATTGCTTATTAAATAAGGTTTTGAGGAAGTCTATTGATAAAACACCATATGAGATATAGATAGGGTGTAAGCCAGTGCTCTCACACTAAGAGTCTGGGGATGTCTAGCTTATATCAAATATTTAAAATAGACAAACTCAGACCTAGGTCTAACAAGTATATTTTCATAGGATACCTGAAAGAGACTAAGGATTATTTCTTCTACCTTACTAATGAATAAAAGAGTTCATCAATAATGGGACAATCTTTTTAGAAAAGGAGTTTCTTGGAGAATGAACTAATGTCTATAAGGTTAAACTTGAAAAGGTTCGACAGGTAAAAGAACCAACACCGTTAACTAAACCTATAGAACCAGATTTGATTCAATCAAACCCAGAGCCCATTGTAGAGCACCATTAAAGAGATCATCTATATGAATGTGATGCAAAGTGCCAACTCTAATAAATGGCTAAAAGCCATGAATTTCAAAATTGAGTCCATGAAAGTCAACGATGTATGGATACTCATTGATCCACCTAAAGGGATAAAACCCATAAGGTGTAAGTGAATTTTCAAAAAGAAAAGTGGCACAGATGGGAAGATGGAGATCTATAAAGCTCATATGGTTGCCACGGGATATCATCAATGTTATGCTTGAAGAAAAGGTGAAAACCACTTCAATACCGTAATGGCAAATGGATATGAAAAGCACTTTCCTAAATGGCACACTCTTGCATTAGCAGTATATTTTGATTATGAGATCTAGCAAATTGATGTGAAAACCGCTTTCCTAAACGGAGAGCTAGAAGAAATAGTGTATATGATACAACCTAAAGGGTTCACATCCATAGATGAAACAAAGATGTGCAAGCTTCAAAGATCCATTTATAGATTGAAATAGGCATCTCAAAGTTGAAACATGCATTTTGATAAAGTGATCAGAACATATGGCTTCATTAGGAACAGAGAAGAGTCTTGCATATACAAATATGCTAATGGTTCAGTTATAGTATTTATTATTTTATATGTATATGACATTCTATTAATCAGAAATGATATTCTTGCATTGCAAAGAACAAAAGTATGGTAGTCATTTCAATTTTTTATGAAAGTCTTGAGAGAATCATCTTACATTCTTGAGATAAAAATCTATAGGGATAGATCTAAAAGGTTACTAGGGTTAACCCAGTCCATGTATATTGAGACCGTGCTAAAACGGTTCAGTATGGTGAATTACAAGAAAGGTTATATTTCGATAGGCCATAGAATTAATATCTCGAAGAAGGATTGTTGACAAGTTATCAAGAGAGAGAGCATATAAGTAAGATTCTTTATGCCTTAGTAGTGGGATCTATTATGTACATTATGACATGTACAAGACCAAATGTGCCACACTTACTAGGAGTAATAAGTAGATACCAATCTAATCAAGGTGAGAACCATTGAAAGGTCATAAAAATCATCCTCAAATATTTAAGAAATACTAAGAACCAATGGCTTATTTATGGAGATTCTGACTTGAAACTAGTTAGTTATACTAACTTGAGCTTTCAATCAAATAGGGATGACAACAAGAGTATGTCAGATTATATTTTTACTTTGAATGGAGAAGCTATCTACTAAAAAAGTTTGAAGTGGTATACTATGGTCAATTTTGTACGCGAGACGGAGTATATTGTAGCATCTGATGCTATAAAGGAAGCTGTTTGGCCATGGAAGTTCATCATTGAGCTTGGAGTGGCACCCTTCATTAATGGTCCAATTTTTTTATATTGTGATAGTACTAGGGCCATAGCTCAAGCAAAGGAGCCAAAGGCTCATCAACAAACCAAGCACATTTTGTATTGCTTCCACCTTATCTAGGAGATAGTAGATCGAGGTGACATTAACCATCAGAAGATTGATAAAAAGGAGAACTTGACTAACCCATTTACTAAAGTCTTCAAAATCAAAGAGTTCGATGATCATAAGTGGAAGATGGGTATTCGATATTGTTCCAATTGGCTCTAGTCTAAGTGGAAGTTGTTAGAAAATATGTCCTATAACCAATCATTTGGGTTATAAACAGTTGAGCTCTTTATAATATGTACATGAATCATTAATAAAATAAAAGTTATTTTTGGCAGTTCATCTCTTTTTGCATCTTCCTTTGAACTCTTTTGAAATGAAATCCTTAGAACTACTTCAATTCAATAAATAAGAATTTATCGAGTAGTTCTTAAACATGTTTGTGACCAAATGATGTGTTGTTACTTAGGACGACAATGTTTATTAAGCATAAGTCATTGTATGCCATATAGATTGGTTGTCCTTATAACCAAGAAGTGCGGAGACATTGGTATGGCATGCAGGTAAGTGTAAGTATACATTGCACCAAATATGATCAACTCTATTGAGTACTCTACTATCGAGAGTATCTCATAGAAAGATATGGGTATAAGTATCCTTCCGATCTGAAATCATCATGATGACTTGTAAGCAACTCATTGTACTTAGATGCCAGACTACTTGGATTTCTAATCCAATGATGGAACATTACTAGGTGTAGTCAAGTACTTGTTAAGTTAATGATGAGTCAAGATGGGATTGATCACTTCAAGGTATTGAAGAAGAATGCTCTACTATATTTGAATTTAGCAAGATCTTGACCAGGATAACACTTGTGAGGAGTCACAGGATTTGTTAGGTTGAGACACATCTCAATGTATTATTCAAGAGTTGGCAATTAAATCTGAAATAATCATGAGTATTAGGTTAAAAGAGTGAATTATACAAAAATCATATGCCTAGGTTCTTGAATGTTGCTTCGCAAACATTTGACCAATCCAGATATCGAGCACTATTGCTAGATAGTTACATCGATTAGTTCAAAAATTGGTTCTTGGACTACTATTTTAGTGTTCGAACCTATGAGGCCATACACATAAGAAGTTTCTGACCGATCATGATGGCCGATTAATGATTAAGAATTAATAAGTAGCAAAATTATAAATATAATTACAATTAACCCTATACAAATATTATAAATTAATAATTAGTTAATTATTAATTAATTATAAGATGATTAATTAGTAATTTGATTGCTAATTGGCTCAATTTGATTAAGCAAAGAGGTTTAAGTAAGCCTAATTGAATCTAGTTAATTGGGTTTCACTTGATTAGGTTATTCGATGATCTAATTGCTAAGGGCTTCTAATTTCAATTTGATTCAAACTTGGACTCACTTAATTTTAGATTTAATTAGAATTTAATTAATTCTAATTGAATCTAATTGGATTGGATTCAAGTTAGTTAAATTAGTTATAACCAAATCAATTTTGGTTCCTAACTAATTTTGGTCAAATCTTAGTCAGACCCTAACCTAGTTCAACTTATTTTCTTCTCTAAAAATTCTCCATGCCTTCCTAGAATTTTTTCATGAATTCTTCATAAGATGTTTTTTAATCCTCTCTCATTCTCATTTAGATTAGAATTAGTTTGAATCAAATCTAGATTTATTTGAATTTAATTGAAGAAATTCTATTGGGAATAGAATACCTAGTCCTATTCAAACAGTATTATCTTATCCTAATCTAATCCCTCCTCTAATCAATGAAGTTTTACTTCAATTTTTTGTCATGCATGCAACATTAAGAGACCAATTATAGTAAAATACCTGAAGTGAAGTTATCATAAAAATAATAAGAGATGGGGGCATGAATGCTAGATTGGAGTGAGAGGTTCTTTTGAGTGCTAGGGTTGAAGGGAGAGAGAAAAGAAGAAAAAATATTGAAAAAAGGTTTCTTGATTTTTGTTTTCTTTCTCCTTAATCTAGACCTCTTCGACCTCTTCTTGGATTTCTTGGAAGGCTCAAGAAAGTCCAAGAAATAAATTATTTTTAACCATCTAATAGCCTTCAGAGGGTTTCAAGCAGTCTCGAGAGTTGATCGTGTCAGGACTTCGTGTGGATGATTCATAGAGACTAGACATTCTATGTAACTGTGAAGTGACATAGAGAGTTCTTACCATGTACCATTAATAGTGGCAATGATTGACTCATGATTAGGTATAAAATTAGATTTCATATTTTGGTACATTAGATCTACAACAAGCATCGGGTTAATCGATGCATGCTGATTTTATTTTCTATACTACATATTATGTTACGATCTTGATTAGAATTTTTTTAAATAATAAATCCTGAGATATACTTCCACTATAAATTATTAAAAAAATATGCATCTCAGGATTTATTAGAATTATTTTAAATGTATATTTTCTATTTAAAATAGTTTTAAATAGATATACTTCCACTATAAATTATTAAAAAAATATACATGAAATCCTAGGCTATTTTTAACATAGACATAGATGATAATGACAAAACAAATCAGTGAAAAGAAGGGGTAAGACAATCATAGAAAACAAAAAGGGAAATGGGATGATTTGTGATAAATAGTTTACCTTTGTGGAGAGCAATTGGTAAATCCAAATCTAAGATAATCACAAGAGATTCAGGTGATAGATGGCTTAAATCTTCAGCTAAAGATGAGAGATCAGTTTGAATAGAGATAGGTACATGAGATCTGTCTTATGGTATACACAGATCTCTCGTCTAACTATAACATGAACAGGCACAAGTTCAACTAACCCAACTAATTGAGAAAGAGGAATATGCTTAATAATGATATCTAAAGATTATCAGGGAGTGGACTCAAAAAAGGTAATATACATAGATCTGTGATACTTTTTAATCACCGGATCATAATATCTATATCCCTTTTAAGTCCAAAAATATTCCATAAAGATACACCTAATTGACCTAAATAATAATTTATCAAGACCAAGTTAAAGATCCTATACAAAACAAACACATCCAAAAATACGTGGAGTGAGGGAGAAAATGGGTTTATTATGATAGAGACACGAATAAGGAGCATTCCCATGGAGAATTGATGATGGCATTTGATTAATCAAATAACAAGCAGACAAAATATGATCTATGCATAAATATTTAAGTACATTATTTGAATTATGAGAGTACGAGCGATATCTAGTAAGTGCTAATATTTCTTTCAGCAACACCATTTTATTGAAAGGTGTGTACACAAGTAATTTGATATAAAATATCATGAAAATAGTAGAATTGACAAACATTATGGTTCAAACATTCAAGAGCATTATTAGTGCGAAAAATATGAATAGAAGTGGAAAACTATATTTTTATTTTATTATAAAAGATTTTGAGAACATTAGGAACTTGTGTCTTATCTTTCAATACATACTCCCAGGTCATTCTAGAATAATTATTGATAAATATAATAAAATATCTAAATCTAGCAATGGAAGTAAAACGATAAGGACTCCATACATCAAAAGGAATGGAACCATGTTTATTAACTCAACTTGGTTAGGAGGTACGATGGTGCTTTCTCAATTAACAATACTCAACTCCAAAGAAGATATGGTCGACTCAAAAGGTAGAACTTGTCTTAGCTTTTATAAAAAAGGGTGGCCTAATCAGTAATGCTGTAACAAAAGAGAGAGAGACAATAATGAAGAAACCACAGTTAAAAAACTAAAAGATGCACCATTATCAAGGTAATAGATGCCACCTTTTTCATATCCCAAAATAATCCTCATCGTAGTCTGTAGATCCTGAAAAATATAGTATGTAAGAAAGAATATCACAGAACAATTTTTAGATTTAGTTATTTGACTAATAGACAAAAGGCTAACAGAAGATTTTGGAACATAAAGTATATGATCTAAGAAAAGTGACGAGAAAGTGCGAACAACTCTCTCACCTAGAACAAGACAAGAAGAGATATCAGTAATAGCAATAGAACAAATAGGACTAAAACTAAACTAGGAAGTGAAATTGATTTTTGTACATATCATATGAGATAACTATCTTGAATTTAATACCCATGAATTAGCAAAGGAAGCAATGAGTGCACCACTACCTGGAGTGGTGCATGAGTAGTTATTTTTGCATATTAAGTAGATTGGAACTAAAAAAAATTATCATACCCAGCCTAAGTGATTTGCATCATTTTAGAAGGAGTCAACGATATTGAAATAAGAGTATCAATCATAGTCTTTATAGAAATAAATTACACCTAATCAGATTTGCTAAACTTAAGCCAGCATTTCTCAAACACATGATTGTTATGCCCACAATGTTAATAGCGATGCGGTTCCTTATCAGATATGAGTGGATGACCACTATCAACACCATGGCCTTCTCCTGAATCTCTATCACGTTCTCAACCATGGCCTCGACCACAACCACGAATAGTTATAGCCGAGTGCTCCATCTGATATGTAGTGGTAGAGGCTAATGTAGTTCCAGTGGAGACATGTAGAGCTTTAGGAAAAATCATAGACAGAAGAAACTGAATCATCACCAAGAATCTTACCACGAATTTGATGAACAAAAGATGGATTCAACCTAGATAAAAATCTAACAACCGCCAGACCTTCAAGATAGTCCTTTAACTTCTGCGTATCTAGGACTAGAGACTGATGTATATCTAATTCATTAAGAATACTTCTTAGAGGATAGTAATAGGCTCCAAATTTATCACCTTACTGAAGTGTAAAGAGTTGATCATAGAGTTCAAATACCCTTAATATATTCTTCTCATGCCCACACATCTCTTTAAGGGTGTCCTAGGTCTGTTCAGCCATCTTTAAAAATATAACACCAGCATTAACCATCTCCTCCATGTTATTCAATAACCATGACATAACACAATAGTCACTAGTTAGCTAGTCTTCATAGTTGGATCTTCGGAATTTGAAGGATCATCAGTCAAGTTATGCGCCTTCCATTGGGCACCAATAAATAATTTGAATGATTGGATCCACAAAGGTAGTTGGGGCCATTAAGCTTCACTGTACTTGTCATTATATTCTTTATTGCAATGTTAGAATGGGAGTCAGAAGTGTTGAAAATTATTTGTTATCATTATTTGACAATACCATTATAATCAGAGAAGAGGACAAAGACAACTAGACAACCAGACAGTGAAAGAGGAGAGGGTAGCATGAGCAATGTGCCACTTCCATGATTAGTAGATAGTCAAAAAGATAGCCGGACAACCTTTATATGGCATAGGAAAGATACCTACATCATATAGAAGAAGAAAAAAGAGAGAAAGAAGACCAAGAAATAGAGAGAAGATCAATAAATATCAAGAAAATGGATGGTGGTTGGTGAGGGAGGAGGCAACTGCAGTGGTTTGAGATGGTAGAGATGGGTGGCAACTAGTGTTATAATAGATAAAAAGAAGATGAGTAGCAGCTAGGGTTATAGAATCCGGTGCTCTAATACCATGTTGAAATTGTAGAAAATAAAACTCAATAATAATATTTTCTGTCAATAAGATCCTATCTTCTTAAATAGATTGGAATGTATAAAATACAAGTACATACTATATTTAAAGACATACTAAATATATCTTTTCTATATAAGAACTTACTGAATAAAACATAATTCTAATAGATCACAACCTCCATGAGTGGTGCTCAACTCTTTCATACCCTAAGAGACCAAATAATGGGGACCCAAAGTTGACAATTTTCTAATTTAGCAATAGTATTGTATTCTATCTTTCAGCAATTATATATGTTTGTGGTTAGAAGGTTGTATATCTCTTTTGCTTGAGCATAAATTTATTGTGTGGATGGTAGCTGCTGTGTCTACAAATTTAGATCCATGCGATGTTCCTATATCTATTTGCCTTTAAGATTGCCATCCTGTTGGAAGATCTAATTGATTTGTCTTGCTATACTACTGTATGTTATTGTTAAATTGATGAATAATGTTGAATCTAAAGGCTTCTTAAGATTCAGGCCACCAAGATATTTTTATGTTCGAATCAGCCTTTCATGCAGCCCTCGAAAACATTTTAGAAGGTGCTATATCATCCCGCATATGAGATCTGGTATCCATTTTGAAATTTCTTTTTGTGCATGCAATGGCATCATTGTCCCTTTTTTTAAAAAAAAAAAAAAACGGTCACGAGCTCTTTTGAGTAATTTTAAAGTATTTGATAAGAATTTTCGATCAACTTTGACTCCTCCAATAACTGAGAAAAGTTTACCGGGCTTTAGTGGTAGAAGCGTGGTCTAAAATCAGCCAAGGACTTGAGTTTAATGAATGAAGATTGAAATTGGTGTGCCAAGTACGTTCTTTGTGAATGATTGCCGAAGAACAAAATTTTGTTTCGAGCAACATCAGTGACATAAAAAACATGTGTAGAGATAATACAGATTAGAAAGTTGGGTGCAACCAAATGATCATTGTGACCTTGCTAGTCGCTGAGTTTTGCTTGTGCAACAGTATACTGATAGGTTCGAATTCTCTTCATGCTTAAAGGGTGACAAGAAAACTAATGATGTGATCGGTTAGATTAATTAAGCAGGCCAAGCTGCCTAACCAACATACCAGATGTTGCAATGAAAACTGAAATCAAACAAGATGACTTGAACACACACACACACACACATGCACAAAAAAAAGATCAAATGAGATAGAAATAAAGATGTGTATCACATGTTTCCAGTGCTCTCAGGTCAAGCATCACAAATCCACAAGGAAACAATAATGTCTAAAAAGATTGAATAGATGGTCCATGAATTAGCATTGTAAAGTACCACATCCAACATCTAAATAAAATTCCAAAATGGGATCAAATAGCCACAATGGGCAGCTAGTGTTAAACAGGAAAATAGATCCTGAAGAACCTAACAGTCAGTGGGGTCTCCAAGCTTGGACACCTTTTCCAGTAACATGCTTCTCCCTAGAAGGCAAAATGATCATCAACAATTTAATAAAATGAAATTTTTTGTTTTTGAATCTAAATGGAGTTCCACAGAAGCATTGCATTTTCCAAGTGAAGTTGTTTTCTGGCTCCTAAAGATCCACAAAATAAATGGCCACCTGTAGGGCCCCAAGCCTAATGCCATAACCTTGTGCAGAAGCCTTTCCGTATGACCGGCTTCTCTTTATTACATATACCATCCATGAAAGCATCAACCAGCTGAGCAACCAGACTCGCAGGTTCATCTATAAGAACATCTATGAATGCACTCACCACCCTTCTTTCTTGTGCTGTCGCTTTCAAACTGAACCATGTGAGGAATTTCACACGGAACTCCTTCTCCATGTGCCCCTCGCATTCCAACCATCTGATCACCTTTACACAGTACTCATACTCCCTCTCTGCTGATTCCTTCTTATTGGCAGAATCTGGTGTACTATTAAGCCTATCAGATTTGCGAGGCATTTCCAAGGGAACAGATTTGGAGCTGACAAAAGGAACAGTCTCTGAAGATGGCCGCAGATTTCTGTCATTGTTGTCACTGATGCCCTCTGATGGGAGAACCTTAGAATGGTTACCGTGGTTGCACTTAGGCAGTTGTGGAACCTGGTTGTTATCGCTCGAGTTTGTTGAACCTCTCTGTGAATCTGATTGAATGATCGCAGGTGGTTCACTCATGTCCTGTTGTTGCTTTTTTAAAGCTGAAATAAGATCATCGTTAATGTAAGTGCTATCTGAGTATGGAATGGAGCAATGGCCGCTGTTCACATTAAGGTTCTGCGTCACACACTTAGCCTCCCACTTTCCTAATTCCTTAGTGCTGCTGAAAGGAGACAGCTTGAAATAATATTCAGTTGACGGGCTCAGTCCTGATATCATGATCTTTGTATCAGGCCTCAGGATAAGGCAGGTGGGTTCTTCAGGATAATCCGTGGCATAAGAGTTTCGATGCCACAGAGTGCAGCCAATGATATTTTCTTCAAACATGTTGTCTCTGGAGTGAAGGGAAACAACCACAGAAAATGGAGAGATGTCTTCAAAATGGATTTGGAAAGCCAGGGAACCTGCGCTAACCGATCCTATGAATAAACAAGCAGTAGTAGGTTGAGTTTATAGGAATCCAGGTTTAAATTTGGAACAGTCTCGAGGTTGAGAGAAAAAAGAAAGTTACCTGGGACTTTAAGGTCTTTATCAGCCAAGAGGCCCATTGAGCTTGTAAGTATGGAATCTGCTGCTTCCACTGCAGAAGCACAAAGTTTCTGAACCTCTGCACCACAATTAAGCCGGTTGACAATGCCCCTTGCCATGACCGTGGAAACTTTATCTAGAGGTCCAACTTCTTTCTTGAGCTTCTTCACAGCTGTATTCACAATATTTTGCATTTCTTTATAACGCTCAGTTCCTTTAAGCATTTTGTGGCTCAAGGATAGTCGATCACATAATATGTCAACTCTCCTTGCATCCTTGGCAATCAATAGTTGTTTTTGCCAGCTTCTGTGGAATGCAAGATGCAAAAGAATGCATATAAATTATATTACAAACATCTTCAACATCATAAATAAAACTAAATAATTTCCTTACCCTTATATTATGTCCTTTTCATAATATCAAGATGAGGAAAAAAAAAACAAAGGCTGGATAAGCAATCTCATACAAATGAATTATAAGATCAGATAAGGCACTATTGTGGTGTTCTTCTCCCAAGCACCAGAACAAGTTAGCACTGAGAGCACTTGTTTATGATCAGAGTTCAAGATGACAAAGCACCTAGTAAGAGAATGCATATTTATGATTGGACAGATTGTTTTGAAACAAATATAGTTACAATTGCCTACCAACATTGGTGGTTAAGTTTAAGCTTTTATAGTTATATGGATTCAACAAATGTTACTACTAAAGGATCAAGATTTGTAACAAGAAAGAGAATATCAAAAATTCATAGATTATGAGACCTTACATATTAGAAATACAAAGCTGCACTAAAGACAGATTCCAAGGTAATCATTTTCTCATATAAATTATTTGTGAAAAAACAAAGATAGATCTCATGCATTCTTTATCTTTCAAATGCATCCACAAAGAAACTGAAATGTTTTATTATGTAGTAAAACAAGACCAATTTAAATCATTACATCCTGGTTCAATAAATAAAATTTGAATAAAATATATATCATCAAATACTATTTCATCTTTCTTAACCATCAATTCTTTTTACTATGCAATTACATGGTATCAATGATCAGTAAAGCAGACCTAAAGACAACAGCTAAGAAGCATTTGTACCAAAAAGCAATTAAACAGTTGTATAATTAAAAAATCTTCTTTTTCCCTGAACCCTCAAACTGAATATTAGGACCCCTTCTCAGAAGGCCATTTTCTATCAAACATGATGAAAAAACTTCAAATGATTTTTCTTGCTCAATCCTAAATTAGTTCCAGTAATTAATCCCTCTCATGCACTTATTTCAGGTTCCGTCCTTCCTTGTACCACCACAGATCTGAATAAAATCTCACCTCAGACAAACTCACCACAAAATTGCCCTTTCACGGCTTATAATTGTTATGTTAAGGGATCAATATCAGAAATAGATTTCTCTCTTCAAAATCTTATATAAAGCCTTTAGCTTTATCTTGTGCAGAGGCGCATTCACAAGCATGTTGGTTCGAGTTCATGTACCTTAGATTTTACAATATTTAGTCTACAAAAATAATATGTAGGCTTCAGAAGGAACTACTTAAACATAATAATCAGTATACAATAGCTAATTTGATTAAACAGAATATCTGAATCACCACAAGAAGATGTTGGAATATGGAAATGACATGATGGCATATCAAGTTGATATCAAATATGATTACAGAGTGCAACATCATACACTACAGAAGCTGCAAGTTTTAAAATTTAATTAATCATATGCTTTTGATCATTGATATTTTTATCCAATAAAATGTTAATAGGTTCTCAAAGATTTATAACCCAATTAAAATTGTCAAACAACAAGTTCCAGACATGTTTCATACTTGAGCAATAACTTTCATAATGCAAAACAAAACAACAAAAAACCATATATCTGTCTCTCCCTACCTGTGCATAGATGTTGGCAGCTGTGCATTGGGCATGCAATGCAAGCTAGCAGGTGTGGGCATGGGGGTGTGTGTGGGGTGTTGGTACGCGAGTGTGTGTGTGTCCATGAACATGTGCATGCATGCAGGCATTCAGGCACATTGGTGCATGCATGAGGGATCACCGCTTAGCAAAAAATAGCACCAGGAAAGAAAGCAATACAAGGAATGAGCAAGCTCAATGAGCAAAGGAGAAACTAAATTTAATATACTCATGCTCAATAACTTCTACTAGTCAGTGCAGATAGTCTTTAATAAGATCATAAATGCAGTACAAATATTGTATTTAATAATATAATAATAAGCATGCATAAAGTAAGTTCAATAAGATCATACATTTAAGCACTAAGTTCACAAAGAACCAAATGGCCCACCCCCTCAGAGTATGCTCTGAATATAAGATAAAGAGAAACTCTACCTTCCCTTTTCTTTAGAAGGTAAAATAAATTCCCATTTTGGGTTATTGCTACAAATTATCCTATTTATCTCCGCATTATACTGCTCATGCTGTAATTAACTATAGTATGAGATCAATGATCAAGGAATTTAACCACAAAAAATTTCAATGTACTTGTGAAGTGAATAGAATAGTTGTTTACCGTATTAGCCAATTGATTTTTCCACAGAAAACACAATAAAAACTGCCATCCAACTTTGGAGAACAGCCATTCTTCAAAATGCCAGCCCTCTCATGTTTAAGAGCACATTTCAGGTGGTAGGACATACCACATGAATTACTCTGGTAAGGAGGATCAGAATTGCAAACCAACCATAAAGTAGGGTCCTTGTTGTCATCATAGCGATAACAGATGCAGCAAGAACACCGCTTACAGTATCCATCTACTAAGCTCAGAGCGGCCCGGCAAGCAAGATTTTGACAGATCAAGTTGTCAACTTGCTCTTCCTTTCTCTTCAAGGGATCATGAGTTACATCAGTTTCAAGTTCAAATGGTTGTTCCTTTTTCCTCTTCTTCTTTAATCCATTTGGGTTGTTTGGTGTGGCTAATGAAATGCTTGGTTTATCATCATTCTTTCTTCCATTCTTCTGTGACACCAGCCTAAGCAAATGCTCAATCATTTTAGGTTTTGTGACCCCAGTATATTTCCTCTCCTTGCCCATCTCAGCACAGATGAGTTGAAGAAGCTCTCTACGACTCCAGGACTGAAGAATTTCAGGGGCATTGTCTGCCCACTTTGAGATTTCATGCACTAGCTCTCTTTTCTCCTCTAAACTCAACTCACTGCATTTTGCAGGATCAATCACAAAACCTGTAAGAATTGGAGGAGCATGAGTTCCAGGAAAAATAAATAAATAAATTCATTACACTAAAGCAATATGAGAAATGATAATATCTGCAAACATAATTCTTAACTTTGCAATGTTGAATCCCTAAAAGTAGTTAGCAACACTTAGGCATACCACAAGAACTAAATAGGAATTGTTTATGGCAGACTACAATTAGAAGGAGAAGACCAACAAAATGCACCAATTGTTAACAATAATAGAGTAATCACTGTTGAGCAAGCACCAAATATTTATATACGATCGATTTGTAAGGAGGGAAAATTTTATAGCATGTCGGAGAAACAATGCGGAAGAACTCTTGTTATAAGACAGAGTTGAGGTCTAAATCAGCAAAAGTGAACAATGACTGGGAGATTCAAGATTTTCAACAAACTAGTTGAACTCGAAAATGCTGTGAAGAAGCATGCAAGATTTTATTGTAGATGATGGGGGATATTCTAGTGGATTATAACCGGGAAAATAGCATACGTTCCAACTATTGTGACTCTAGCCATCAAGCAGATTGGTGTCAAATGACACTTCTACTTTTTGGCAAATACAAGGTGAACTGATTAACTAGTGCAACAGATAAAGCATGCTAGGCATCTAGTTATGTGATAAACTGAGAAGAGAAAAGAACTAAAATACATCAAGATCTAGAACACAAGAAAGGTCCTTGACTTAGAGACCAAGGGCAAGAAAGACAGACTGATGGACAAGCAAACACTAAGAAAGCAGTGGAGAAAGAAAGTAACTCACGATTAGTACCTAACATATATCATAGATCTCACCATGTGTTTGATGAGAAATTCCCTGGAAATAAGAGGAACAATATTGATGAAAAGGAATCTGGTGCAATCTTGTAAGATGCATAGACAAAGTAAAATAACATGGTATCCAAATCAACTGGAACAACAAAATTTGGGGCATGCAGACCCAAACCAATGTTGAACCGGGTTGATATGGCTATAATGGTCAGTAAGTGACCCAAATTGACACTAACTACTCTGAACTGAGCATAACCACCCAATTCTGCTCGGTTCGGGGCTGTTTGGGCCACCTCGTGACTCATCTCTTTTCTTCAAAAAGAGAGCTTCCAATGATAGGTTTTGTGAGCAAGACAGGGAAGACGATGGTTTGTTATTTGAGCCCAAATCCAAGCCAAATTAGATATAATCCCCTTCCCCTCCCTCCTCTTCATTCTTCTCTTCTTTTAATGTCTAAAATAGACCAAAAATTGATAAAAGCAATGAAAATCATGACAAAGTTGTGTAATTTAGCATGATTTCATAAATGTTATAGATCTAAGAGTGATGAAGCATTGACGAAGAAATTATAATCTTTCATTAATCATGTAGTTTTTTAAATATAAATATATTTTAGTTAAAATTATTATTAAATAACATAATATTTAAAAAATAAAAAATGGTAGCATAATTGGGTGTATGCACACTACTCACTTGCTTATATTGACAGCAGTTTATTTAAATTAGGCATGGTTCAAATAAAACCAAGGTCAAATAAGTTTCAAAAGTGTTGATTAAGATATATCATCCATGGTAGGGTTTTACTTTTATCTGAAATAAAATTAATTTTTCAATATTTTATATTAATATTTTTTATTTAAATATTAATGAAAAATATTTAAAAATCATAAATTCTGAAAAGTTAGTATTCTATATAGATAATATAGAAGTATTTTCTGTAGTAATTCAATAATTTTGGCATTACAATATAAATTATCTAATTTTAGGTATTTAATTATTTAAATAACTATTAATTCAACTAAAAATCATGAAAAATATGGTGATGTGCATGAGTAGGTGGGGCATGTTTTCTAAGACAACATGCATAGCTCTTACATAATTGTATAAATTATCGCATATATTATATGAAATTAAAATATAAAAACCACCAATTCATCCAAAAATATTTTAAAAATTATTTATTTCTTAAAATTATAGATTCGCTTTTTGTAATTTATGGTGATGAATAAGATGATTTACAACATGTATTTGTAAAACTTGCAGTTACAGAAATTGATTCAAAAAGAAAAAAGGATAAAAATATTGATGTAGATTGAGAAAATGGTGTAATAACTTCAGCCCCGTACCATTGGAGGTGCAAGGGGTACCATGTGGAGTGGAGAGAGTGGGCTAACAAGATTAAAATAGCATTTGACTGGTGGTTATCCCGATATGGCTGTATGTAAGAGAGATTTATAAGAGATCCGACAGTTGATGTAGAACCAGCCTCATTATTTTAGAGAAAGGAATAAAAAAGTATAAAAAATTAAGCAAAGATTAATTTTCAAGCAGCTAAGCTGCCACAGACTACAAGGAATTGCAGGACTATGAAGCATTAGATCCAGATAACAAGGAGGCTTAGATGCAAGCTGCCATAAAGGATAGTCTGAATGATCAGTGGCAAAGGAAGAAGTTTGCCAACAATAGGGCACAATTTGGTTCCTCAAAGTAGGAGGGGTGATCCGATTCTAGATCTGCCAAGACAGATCTAATCTACAACAGAAGCCAATTAGTGAGAGAGGTTGTTAGGTAAAAGTTTGAAGCCAAACAGCATCCATATTTGGAGTTTTCACAGGGAAGAAGGGAAAGAAGCCCAAAGATATAACAAGAAGGGCCACCATTCATGTCTTGGATTCATGTGCCTTCCCCAATAAAGACTCAAAGTAGTAAAAACTTTAGCATATGCTCGTCAAGGATAGGAAAATATACATGTGGAGAGCTATTGCTTCATGATTCCACTACAGCCACATCCATGCAAATATCACAAATAACACCTACTACCTTTTTGCAATCAGCTCCATCCAAAAAGGCAATCAAGGTGTTGATCCTCTTAGACTGACAGATATCTATGAGATGAGTTGCTTGATGAGAATAAGAAAGAGCTGGAGAGATGGATAGCCTTGTACTAGAGCAAGTGGGACATTTATGGTGCAATATTGATGTGATGGTTTGACAAGGTCCACAAAATGAAGCATCATCAGTTTTTTAATATTTTGTGATAAGAAGGCATTCTTTTATAAGTTGGTTGATGCTTTTAACAAGGTGTATGATGCCCAATACATCTTGATTTTGATTTTGGCTATATTTTGATGATCAAGAGGCTACATGTTTTTAGGATCCCATGACCCATCCACTACATAGACCTAAGACATATAAATGTTGCTAGTGTTGGGTGGTGGAGCCTAATCCACCCAATAATTGGACAAGATCTGGACCCATAGGACCCAAATGAAGACCCAAAAGCCTAAAATTCCAGCCCAAAAGGACTTCAAAGACAGGCCCAAGCCCATTGGTTCACTATGGACTGACCACTCGGTCCATGGGAGACTTGGCACAGTCCACAGGGGACTGGGTTGGAGGGCCATTTCTTCCCTCAGTCTTTATCACAGCACACAAAGGGGGACAGGGTTGGAGGGCCATCCGATGGCAGCAGGCAAGTGGAGACACATGATCAACGGCCTAGATGCCTCTGTCCCATGTAGAGCGGTGGTGGCCCCCATCCTTTGTGCACGGTCAAATGGTGCCTAGCTCCCCTTGCATGATCCGGCGGCCAAGAGCGATACTGGTCTAAGGAAACTGATCCAGACTTGATTCTGAGTGCCATCCGATTATCCAAATCAAAAGATTAGCACAATCGGATGGCTAACGAGTCCGACATGATGTGGACATGATGCAGCATATTTTGGGGGCTCTGATGGCGATCGAATGGTTGAAACAATTCTAAGGAGTCAACTGTCAAAGTACTATCTGAATGCAAATTCCTCTCCAAATTGAACCATGATTGAGCCTGCTTTGGCCTATATTTAAAAGGGAGGCCACAGGCAGCAAAACAATGGATGTGGCAACAAATTTTCCGAGAGAGAAGAAGAAAAGAAGAGAGAAAAAGAGAGAGGGTTTGGTCTTCTTGTGTGCTATCCTAAGGTACTTCCAGGCTTTATGAGTATTTTTAGAAGGGATTTTTTCTTTCTGTTGAGGATATTCTTGTATCCAGAAGAGAGAAAAAAAAGAGATTTTTCTTTGTTCTCATCCCTTATAAACTTCATGTTTCTTCTTTATAGTGAAAGAAAGATATTCTATGCCACTGTGGACGCAAGAGCAAGAGACTCTGAACCACGTAACCTTCTGTGCTTTGTGTGCTTGTGTTCTTTTTTTTCAATTTCTCTTTTTTTCTCCTACGAATTCCGTAATCTGCTATATACCGATCCCTAACAACTAATATCAAAACACCAGGTTTGAGAAAAGAGTGGGAGCGATGGCAGGAGATGAAAGAAAGATCAAGATCAATAGATTTGATGGAAAGGATTTCAGATTTTAGAATATGCAAATCGAGAATTATCTGTACTAGAAGAAGCTTCACCTACCATTACGAGGGAAGAAGCTTGATGTCACAAGCTGATTGGGAGTTGTTGAATTGTCAGGCTTTAGGAATAATTCATTTGACTATGGCCAGGAACGTCGCGTTCAATATCCTAGAGGAGAAGACGATAGTTATTTGATGAAAGCTCTGTCCAATATGTATGAAAAGCCTTCGGCCTCTAACAAGATATATCTTATGCATCGCCTATTCAATCTGAAGATGAACAAAGGTGCATCTGATACTGATCATATCAATGAATTTAATCTAATTACTAGGCATTTGAACTATGTTAATATTAGCTTTGAGGATGAAGTTCGTCTATTAGTTCTACTATCTTCTTTGCTCGAGAGTTGGGGTGAGTAATTCTTGCGATTCAAGCAAGTTGAGATTCGAAAATGTCTAAAACCTGATTCTTAGTGAAAATATCAGGAGAAAAGTATCAAAAGGGAACTCTGGTTCAGCTTTGATTACTTAAGGCAAAAGAAGAACTACATAATGCAACAAAGGTCGTAGAAAATCCAAGTCCAAGATAAGGAGCCAATTAAGACCGAAAGGTGATAACTATTGGCACTACAACAAAAAGGGCACACCAAGAACTGCTAGATGAGAAAGGAGAACAATGATAGAACGAGGAATCCATCAACGTAGCAACAGAGGCAACCACAGATGCCCTAATACTTGGTGTGGACAGTCCGATAGAGTTATGGATCCTAGACTCCGGAGCTTCATTTCATTCTACCTAAAAAAAAAGTGTATGTCAAGTTACACTACAAAAAATTTTGGAAAAGTTTATCTCACTGATAATGAGCCATTGAATATTGCAAGGAAAGGTGATGTGCACATAAAGATGCCGAACTAGTCAGTATGGAAGCTCAAGAATATCAGACGTCCCAGATTTAAAGAGTATGATTTCAGTCGGGCAGTTAGATACAGAGGAATTCATCACAACTTTTATCGGTGGCTATTGGAAGATCATCAAAAATGCTATGGTGATAGCACAAGAAAGCAAATTGAGTACCCTCTACATGACCCATAATACTAGAGATTTAGTGGCACTGGCATAGGCAGATTCAAAGTTGTAACATTGTAGACTAAGTCACATAAGAGAAAAAAGTATGCAAGGCAAGTAGGCAGGTTTAAAGTCTATTGATATTGGTCTCTATGAGAATTATATTCTTGGAAAGCAAAAGAAAGTCAGTTTCTCTAAAATTGGCAATACAGCAAAATCAAGAAAGCTGAAACTTAAATACACTGACGTGTAGGGTTCCTCTCCGGTTACATCCCTTGGAGGCTTGTACTACTAATGTGATTTATCGACAACTCCACCAGAAAAATATGGGTTGACTTTCTAAAGAATAAATCTGATGTATTTGCTACTTTCAGGAATTAGAAGAGTTGATGGAAAACGAACCTGGTGAGAAAATCAAGTATCTGAGATCAGACAATGAAGGCAAATATGACAGCATCGAATTCAAGGAATTTGAACAGCAAGTGAAATCAAAATGAAGAAGACCATCCCGAGCATGCCACAGCAAAATGGGATAGCTGAGTACATGAACCAAACCTTGAACAAGAGAGCCAAGAACATGAGGATTCATACTAGTTTGTCCAAGATGTTCTAAGCTGAAGCAATTAGCACTACTGCCTACTTGATCGATAGAGATCCCTCGGTCCATCTTGATTGCAAGCTACTAGACGAAAATGGATAGAAAAGTTAGTAAATATATCTTACTTGAAGGTCTTCGACTATATCTCTTACGTACATGTCAATGTTAAAAAGAGAAACTCGATATACAATCAAAGAAGTGTTTCTTTATTAAATATGGCACTGATGAATTCAGCTACAAGTTCTGGAGCAAGATAGAAAAATCATCAGAAACAAGGATGTGATCTTCTATGAAAAAACCTCTAAAGAACAAGGATGATCCAAATAGTGCAAAAGAATCCGTTAAAGAGAATGAGCAGGTCAAGTTAGAAGAGATCATAGAGGATATTGTCGAAAGAGCAAAAGATCCTGAACCAAAACTAGAGACACCTCGGCTAAGAAGATCTGCGAGAATCTCAAAATCACTGGAAAAGTATTTATCTTCTCTTCATTATTGTTGTTAATAGATAGCAGTGAATCCAAATGCTACGAGGAAGTTGTAGAGAGCAAAGATTCGGTCAAGTAGAAGTTGGCAATAAAGGACAAGATGCAGTCCTTGAAAAAAAATCAGACTTGGAAGCTCAGCATACTACCATAAGGAAAGAAGGCTCTATATAATATGTGGGTTTATAAATCAAGGAAAAGCATGATAACAACCAGAGATAAATGCTAGATTGGTTGTTAAGGCTTTCAACAAAAAGAAGGCATCGACTATACTAAAAAATTTTTCTCCTGTTGTTAAGCTTTCCGCCATTAAAGTTTTCTAAGAATACTAGCTATTGGGAACTTAGAACATTTAGACATTGCTACTACTTTCTTGCATGATGAAATAGATGAAGATAATATATGCAACACTTATTGGCTTTGTAGTCCCTGGTGAGGAAGATCTTGTATGCAAGCTAGGAAGAGCTTGTACGGTTGGAAACAGGCCCCTAGGTTATGGTACAAGAAATTCGATGGATTCATGACTGACAATGATTTTGCAAGATGCCAAGGGTATCATTGATATTATCATAAAGTACTTGACAATAGCTTTATTATCTTACTTTTGTATGTTGATGATATGCTGCTAGCCATACCGACATGCAAAAGACTGAAAGATGAAAAAAGAAGCTATCAAGAGAGTTTGCAATGAAGGACATTGATGCAATGAAACAAATACTTGGACTGAGAATTGAAAAAGATAGCGGCCGGTACATTAAAGTTGATTCAAGGTAGTTGCATCGAAAAGATACTGGACATGTTCAACATGATAAATGCTAAGCCTGTAAAGATACTTTAAAGGAACAATCATCCAAGAACGATAATGAGTTGAAAAGAATGGCAAGGGTTCCTTATGCTTCAACGGTTGATAACTTGACATATACGATGGTTTGCATGAGACCCTACATTGCACATGCAGTGAGAGCTGTAAGCATGTACATGGTTAATCCAGATGAACAATATTGGAAAGCTATCAAGTGGATCCTGAGATACTTTAAAGGTATCAAGAAGGTCGGTTATGCCATAGGAGGGGCAGTCAGACTCTACAAGAATTTGCGAATGCAGACTTAGGTGGTGATGCTGACACCAAGAGAAGCATGATTGGATACATTTATACCATTAACGGGATAGCGGTAAGTTGGATTTTGCAACTACAGAAAATCGTGACCTTTCTACCACCGAGACAAAATATGTTACAATTATGAAAGCTAGTAAGAAAATAATTTGACGGTAAAATTTACTGAAAAAGCTAGTTAGAAAATAATGTTGCAATATACTATTTAGTGAAATGTCAGAGTGCTATTCATTAGTAAAGAATCCAATGTTCCATGTAAGAACGAAATACATAAAGCTAAGATATCATTTCATCAAAATATTGCTCGAAGATGGAAGCCTGTCACTGGAAAAGATTCAGGCTCAAAGAATTCGACAAATATGCTAACTAAAATAATCACTACAGAGAAATTGGGACTATGTATGGCCTCAATTATCCTCCGAAGCTAGTTTAACGGAGGCACCGCACAAAATACTAATCTATTTTTTGGACGTTTGCTTTTCTATTTCAGGTGGATACGTGTTTGGATGTCTTAGTCTCCAAGTAGAAGAATTGTTGGATGGTGGAGCCTAATCCACCCAATAACCAGACAAAATCAAGACCTAAAGGATCCAAATGAAGACCCAAAAGCCTAAAAAGACTCCAAAGACTGGCCCAAGCCCATTGGTTCACCGTAGACCGATCGCTCGATCCATGGGAGACTTGGTGCGGTCCACGGGATTTCTTCCCTCGATCTTTGTCACAGTGCACAGTGGGAGGCTGGGTTGGAGCACCATCCGATGATAGCGAGCAAGTGGAGACACGTGATTAACAATCCAAATGCCTCTATCCCATGTAGAGCGATGGTGGCCCACATCCTTTATGCGCAATCACATGGTGTAGAGCTCCCCTTGCACGATTCAATGGCCAAGAGCGATGTCAATTTGAGGAAACTGACCCATACTTGATTCTGAGCACCATCCGATGGTCCAAATCAAAAGATTAGCACAATAGGATGGCCAGCGACAAGTCCGACTTGATGTGGGCATGATGCAGCATGATTTGGGGGCTCTGATGGTGATTGAATGGCTGAAACAATTCCAGGGAGTCAAAGTATTATTTGGATGTAGATTCCTCTCCAAATTGAACAAGGATTGAGCCTATTTCAGCCTCTATTTAAACAGGAGGCCATGAGCAGCAGAACAATGGATGCAGCAGCAGGTTTTCTAAGAGAAAAAAGAAGAGAGGAAGAGAGAGAAAGAAAGAAGGCTTGGGTCTTTTGTGTGCTATCCTAGGATGCTTCCAAGCTTGAAAAGTATTTCAAGAAAGGATTTCTTCTTCCTGTTGGTGCTATTCTTGCATCCAAAAAAGAGGAGAAAGAGAGGTTCTTCTTTGTTCACATCTCTTGTAAACTTCATGTTTCTTCTTCATAGTAAAAGAAAGATATTCTAAGCAGCCGTAGACGTATGAATAAGAGAGTCCGAACCACATAAACCTCCTGTATTTTGTGTACATATGTTCTTTATTTCTTTCAGATTCTTACTTTCCTTCTCCTGCAACTTCCAAAATCCGTTACGTACCGCTCCTTAATAGCTAGAATCCACATGGTGAAATATGTGGTAGGGGCAACCTAGGCCATTGCTAAAGATGTATAACAACACGAGTGTTGGCTTTGAAGAGGAAACACATCATGAGGGGGGAGATAATAAGGCCAGCAATCAAACACTTTGCCATGCACTCTATTGCACTCGATAGTCTCATCAAGAATAAAGCAAACCTATTTCATATATTCAGTGCTAAGTGCAAGATAGTAAATATACTTTGTAGTGGTGTGGAAATAAGTCATCTGGAGGAGTCAATAAGCTAGCAGTTCTGAAAGTGGGCCAATAGAGTAGTTAAAGCAAGTGCACCCCTACATTGAGTGCTCAAAGTTATAGACACCAAGAGGTACTCCCAAATGGATTTCTTGTGTCATATGGTGATGACTGCCATGGGTGAGATCAAGCAGGCATATCTGAAGTATGCTAATAAGTATATTTACATCATTAAGGAGTTGCAGGATTATCAGGTTGGTAGGAAGTTGCATATAACAAGTAATCCAAGTACAATCCTTGGTGCCTGTTCATTCTTAAAAAATTAACTGTGCAAGCCTTTATTTGGCTTGAGGGCCAGCAGTAACAGCCAAATCTTGAAGAGCAAGATCACCCCCTCGACCAACTAGTATCATAGAGAAGGAAGTTGAGATGAATATAGAGCAATGGGCCAAGTGACACATGCCATGCTCATAACTAGTCAATGTCCAACACCAGAAGCAACCATGGAGATTCAAAGGAGAGGGAATAAGGATTCCAAGGCTATATATCTGAGACATTCATCTAGAGATATGAAAGGAGATGTTAAGTAAAAATCACAGTCAAACCCAATCCAATCGGGGAAGTAGGGCCAATAAGGGTGGTAGGTCTAGTGGAGCCACCCAATAGAGCTAAACAGGTAGGGACAACATGAAAACAAATGCAATTTATTAGAGTAGCAAGAAAGAGAGTGAAGAAAGCTACAAAGTTGCTGGAATGAGCATTTGGATGACTAGTTACTAGGGGTATAAAAAATCTGTTCAAACTATCTAAATCATCCAACATGATCTAAACCGAATCAAATATGCAGTTTGGCAGTTTAACTGGTTCAGCTCGGTTGAATAAAGTAGAAAAACCGACTTTTAACTTTGGTTGTCAATTTACTAATTTATGTCACCCGCAGAAACCAAACTGAACTGACAAACCAAAATTAAAAAGAATTAAGAATCTGAAATGTTCATCTAACCCTATTTTAATCCAACTTGGACCAAATTTAACTTGATTATTGGCTGAAATAAAGGAACAGAAAAATAAAAACCAAACTAAACAACTCGCTTAAACTGAAAAACCATTCAAACTACTCAAATACTTAGAAAAGCTGCATGAACAAACTAAAGTGATACAAACCAAACCAAGAAACTGCTTGTGTTAGTCAAATATTCGATTTTAGGAACCTCTTAAACCGAAATATCGGTACGGTTTGAAAAAATCACTTAAATGCAAACCGACTGAACCATTTTCAGCCCTATTAGATGCCTAGATCATCTCGTAATACGAGCGATTATGCTCATGACAGTTCAAGCTATGATGCATGCAGTCAACAAGAGGTAGCATTAGACATGGCTGAGATGCATAGTTGCATACAACCTACAACCATCTAGTCTGAATTAATTTATTAGCAAGTCATGTATTATGCATGCTATGCAAGATTATGGACCATGAAACATATCATAAAGCCCACAAAGACATGATAGCTTATAGGAGATGGCCCCTCGAGTGGTTCAGGACAAGACAATGTTGCAGCTGATAACATAGCATGTAGTGTACGATCCCTAGAAGTAACCAAATCCTCATTATACACTAGATCCTGTTATGCACTAGCAAGGTACGACCTGTACACAAATCCTCCATTGAGGCCTGGTATTCGAGCCACTACCACCCTCTATGGTCAACGAAATTATGGGTCAGATTTAACTATCACAATCTCCTCCCAAATGAGAGTGGAACAGCCAAGCACAATATTAGATAGAGGATCAATGTCAGGGTGGCCATGCAGGAGGCTCAAATTATCGAATGCCATAGTGTACCATTGAGGCCTGGTATTCGAGCCACTACCACCCTCTATGGTCAACGAAATTATGGGTCAGATTTAACTATCACAATCTCCTCCCAAATGAGAGTGGAACAGCCAAGCACAATATTAGATAGAGGATCAATGTCAGGGTGGCCATGCAGGAGGCTCAAATTATCGAATGCCATAGTGTACACTGTATCTAGGTTGGGGTTATATCCAAGACCCGACTACAAACAAAATCCTAATGTCTACGATAACCATAGACCCTCGATGAGGAACTAGATATCCGTAACTATCTTGTAATTCAAATCAATTTGAAATATATTTTCAAGCTCAAAAGATGCATTGTCTATGTTTAATTATTACAAATCTGTAATTAATTATTACAAATCTTATTTAATTATTACAATTGCATCCATTAAGAAATTATATAGTATCTCTTGGGACCAATGTGAAAAAATAATATTAAAATACCCTTCGACTCATAATTTGAATATCTATAAACATTAAAACAACCTTCAAAATAAAAAAGAGAAAAAAAGGTAAAGAAACAATTAACCAATAGCAAAGTTCGCCATACCGGTTGGTATTGTACTATACTAGGCATACCATATAACAATACCAAATTGATATGTAGTCTCATACCTTATTGACACTCAGTACACCTAGCTATCTTATGCCAAATCATATATAGGCATTGTAATAGGATGGTACCGATACATGGTACAATACCAAGATAGCAAACCTTGATTGATAAAGAACCAATATGCATCTACATACTAAATGTTGGTATGGTTTGGCTTGATATGCACCTACAGGTACCTAACCGATATGGTTCCTAGCAAGGTTTTAAATCCTGTGGGACGAGGATGTCTCGATTTTTTCCCGTCCCATCCCAATACTCGGGACAGGAGATGTCCCAAGGCATCCTGATTGGAATGCTGGGATACTAGCAGGACGTCCTGTTCCAACACATAGGACGGTATCTTGTCCCGGTGTCCCATGGGACATCTCGCTGGGACCTAAATCCTTGGTTCCTGGTATCAAGATTGTAAATCTTGTTCAATAATATCCACACAAAGCTATTCATGAAAGCTATCTAAATTAAATTTCTTAAGCCAAGCTGAAGGGGCCAATTTGATTCCATATATAATTTGTTTTTTCTTTTTGAGGATTAATTTGATCCAATATATAGTTTGGTTCAGACTCCAAGCATGCTTAGGACAAGCGAGAGTACGAGGTGGCTGCATAGAAACATTTTATGTCGATCCCAGTGAAAAAAAGATCTTAAGGGGGTGGATAAAGAGAAGAAAAAGTAAGCAAGAGCACAACATTGCTCATGTGAGTGTGACTCTTAAGAGCAAAATCTTATAAGAAACAAGCTTATAGAGAGAAAAGCACAAAACAAATAAGTTTCCTCTATTTGATTAAGAATGACATGATTTTGTGAACAAACTTGCATGCAATAGAAATTCTTCAACTATTAGAGGAATACAATCTCAGACACAAGTTTCTTCAGATTATAGTGAGTGCATCAATAGTTGTCTCCTATCTGTAAGAAATATTGGTGATCTCTCACATGCTTAACAGCTTTTGATTAAAAAATAATGGGGGAGTAGTTGGCTGGTTTCCTAAGGTGGTCAGGAATTTTTTATTAGCAGGAAACTTAGAGAAAAAACAGACAAAGGTCCATCAACCCAAGAACCAATAAGATAATCTGAAACCTTAGAAAGCACATTAATTAACTCATCAGCACCATGTTGCCTAGTTTAAAACTATGTAAACACACCTACTAAGGATAGAAGATTCCAAAAGGACACTGGTCTTGGGCAGGAAAATTCAAAAGACAACATCCCAGGTAGAATAGAAAATAAAGATCATGAAAGACGAGATTGGTTGATAGCAAAGAACAAACTTGGGTGGAAAAGAACGAAAACTAAGGATCGCGGTACCATCCCAAACCGTCCAATTCGGGCGTACCATCCGGTACCGGCCAAGAGTCGATATAGTTCAACTATAAAAAATGATCTGAAGTGCCGGATCATTGAAAAAAATAAAAAAAAAAATTACTATATACCCGGTACAATATGGTACAGTACCGTACCGGTGCGTACTTCCCAGTTCGAGCTCGGTTCGGCCCGATTCGGGCCCAATTCAGGTCAAACAATTGGCCACAGAGAGGGAAGGAGATTTTTTTTTAATTTTATGGGCCCGGTACCAGTACCATACCATACCGTACCGGTAGTATGGGACTCAGTACCGGTTCGGTATTCCTTGACGAAAACCAAACGATGGTGCTTCAAAAAGGCAAGTTCAACCAAGACTCATGGTTACCTGGTAGTAGGATACTAGACCCCTTTTGTGTGCCAGCCTTATATTTTATTTGCTCTGTATGAAGAAGGACAAAGTATGCAATCAAAACCTGAATTTCTACATAGAGAAGCCAGGAATACTGTTGTTGGACAACTTTTCAGTGACTCTGGAGAGTGAGCAGCTGATGATGTAAACCATTATTAAATAGGAGTTCAGGACAAGACAAGACATCTCATAAATGTGGCAATGCTTGCACTCAGCAAATCTATTGACGTATATGTAAAAATGATCATGGTGGCAAAACTCTAAATATCAAGGAAACTTGCAGCAAATGAGATTGTTATATAAAGCATGACAAGTCATCAATAATATGACATAACAACCACCACTTTAGGAAGGAACTGGAGAGATGTATATGTTAGAATAAATTAGACTGCACAAGCAAGGCTAGAATTTTTAAATATATAAGTTGAAGAGTTAAAAAGGTAATGAATGGATCCTCATTCTACACACTAAAACAAGGTAAAATGCTCTCCTATGAGAAGTAGCAAGCTTGCAGCCTAGGGTACCGACAATCCTATCATATGTTATGATAGCCTAGGTTTCATTTGCTTCACTAGGGTGCATGGCTACAGATGAGCCAGATGAACATCAAATCCTACTATTTTTATCCATGCATGTAAAGGAAAATCAAAAACAATGGTTGACCTAACTTTTGCAACTCATAATGATGAAGGAGAAAGGAAGTGGCATTTGGAAAAAAGTTGCTATATGCACATATACAAGTGTCTGTGTGTACACATACACAAGTGTCTGTGTGTATACATACACAAACATATATATGCATAAACATATATACATGTACAAGAACATATACAAATATGCATATATATCAAGGACTCAAATGTCTAGGATCAGTACCATATCTCATGGTCTATGACTCTGATGGTATGATACAATCCTAAATATAGGGGTGGTATTGTCCCAATAAAAAATGCAAAAAAGTGTTCCAAGTGATAATACATTACTTCAGGGTTGGATCCACAAACATGGTCCAACAAGGACCCAGCTTGCCAAATACCAATACATACCAGCCCCTATCCTACCACTTCATGGGTAGTATATCACATGCCAGCAATATGGGGCTTGCAAGCACGAGATTGTGTGTGCATTTTTATGTATGTGTGTGACACATACATACATATATATGTACATATGCATGTATGTGTCTATGCATATAATATAGATGAAGTATTCATGAGGTTAAACATATATGACAATAAAATCATCACAAGAAACACAACACCTGAAAAATTTCAGCCACACCCACACCTAGAATTACTGCACAAATCACCATGCTCATATATACAACAAACTCAAAAAAATATGGACACACAATCATCATAGCAAACAATGCATTCAGCCACCCACATTCACATACACAGCATACATAGCCTCAAATGTGTGGTTTTTAGAATTCAGCATCTTAATGAGGCATATGTAAGGCATATTTTTTAAACACCTCAACAAAGTCACCTCACTTTGAAGAAGGCAAGTCACTTGGGTTTGACCTAGATATGTATTGAACCTTAGCATGCCTATGCAAATATTTATAGCAAATGAGGAATTTTTGGATGGTCTCTATAAGGGATTTCTAAAGGTAGGGAGGTTTCTAGAAATGGACTTAAGTAAATGTCTATTCAAAGATCTTCAAATGTCAAGTTTCTAAGAAGTCAACTATCATACAGGGATGGTGATAGGTCAAGTATGGGTCAAGGAGACCATTGCGCATACCTGCCCCATATACTTGCCTCAAGCTAAGGCAGAGTAGGTGAAGTCTCAAGGTGAGGTGGAGCAGGTAGAGTTAAGGTGGGTTGGACAAATCGTATCAAGTAAAACCATAAAAATCAATTTTTTGCATTCAAATAATTTATTTTTTGCCTTCTAGAGGGGATTGGTGAAAAGTTACCTATGTCCAGCTCATGTTTATGGCAGGTTCTATCATTATCTGTCCCCATCCCAAATCCGCTGAGGGTTGGGCAAAACCCACCCCATTACAGTCAAGTCGGATCAGGTACCTAGTGGAGCAGAGTAAATTTCCACCCCTACTATTGTAGGTACCTCCTCCTAATAAATGCCACTTACCCAACAAAAGGCAAATGGCTCCCACCAACAAATTCCCATGTATGAATAAGTAAATGGCCCTCAAATAAAATTTTCTTTGTTTTGATCCAAACTGAAATATACATTAAAAAACCACAACCACCTAGCCTTTTTTCAACTATTTAAGGTCAAGTTTATGGATATTCATTCACCAATATTCCTATTTGGGACTACCTTTGATATTATTCCATGTTTATCCATATCCTTCATCACAACCTCCATTGATGGCACCTTAGGTCTTCTCCTTTTATCACCAGATTCAGCACAAACCAAAGTAAGAAAATAAGAGAATTCTTTTCAACTAGAAATAAACATGTAATACCCCAATCTAGCCACATGAATCTTAAAGCAATAGAAAAGAAAAGAAAAAAAAAAACAGAGAAGACTCCTGATAGGAGTCTTCTCCGATCGGAGTCGACAAACAACTCCAAGGAGGAGTCCAACTCCTCCCCTGTCGACGTCTATCACAAGGGATGAAGTCCCTTGTGAGACCCTCACCACCAGCCACCATTCTCGCCAGAATAAATTCCTTTTTCCTCTTCATCTTCCAAGAGTTTCCATTGAGTTTGTCAGAGTTGTCGCCCAATCACTGTTGGAGACAAGGTAAGATCCCTTCCATCTCTTAAATAATCATCCTCTTTTTCTTTCTTAGCCATTAAATCTCGATTTCGGCCAGCAATCATCAGATTATTCTTAGAAAACCAATCCCATGTTTTTCCTAGTTTTTGCCCTTTTTCATTTGATTTTCTGGTGCTGGAAGTCTTTGCTGGCCACCAGTCTGGAACCCCATGTTGCACTATTGTAGCAAGCACCACCAACCATGGCCACCACGACCGATGGAGCCTCCCCTATTTCGGGAAGGGGAAGTAATCCCCTGTTTCATCATGGAACCAAAAAAAAACAAAGAAAAGAAAAGAAAATTTCTCTCTTCCCTCTCTCTCCTCTATTTTTCTGTCATCCTGGAATTGTCTCTTTACAGATTTCTCCCTAGAAAGCCTCTCTCAACTTTCTCTTTAGAACTATTTCTCTATGATTAAACTAGTAAAGAGCTTTCAACGGTTATAATTTGATCATAGTAAAGAGAGTCATGTTCTAAATCACTAAACAATGCTAGTATCCATCCTGCTCAAACTGGGTACTATTAAATTTGATCACCTATGATTTTATTTTAACCATCAGTATCCTAATTCATCCATGATTTGATGAAATTATCTTGATTTGGATTAATCGGGATATCAAGCATCCCTACCTAGCCAATCTGTGAAAGTATTAGATCCAAGGATTTTTATTCTTAAATAATCATGGTGGAAATCAGATAAAAATATAATATTTGGATAATAGGTTCTGAAGGAGAATCTTTAGATTAATTGAATCTATTTGTTAGTTTTTGCAAGATAAATAATAATTCACCTTCTCGGGATCTTTCATTATATAATATTATTTTGAATATCGAAGAAATCGTTAATCAATTTATATGTGATTTATGAATTCTATAAAGACATGTTTGAATGAAAATTGATATAAAAATTTTGAAGTAATACTTCTCATAGCAAGGTTTCCCAAACAGTGCTGAACTGAACCATACCAACACCCAAACGGCACGATTCGGGTAAAAAAATCAGTTCTCCAGCAATTCTCCCCCTCCGCGAAAAAATATTTCGAATCGGGCCCAAATCAAACCCCGAACCGGCCCAAACCGTGATAAACCGACCAGTTCAAGTTCAAGCACAATTCGGACCGATTTGGGTGCTATAGTAGGGTGGGGTGGGGTGGGGTCTATTCTTGATTTTCTCGGGCCCTCCATTTTAATAGAAAGAGGGAAAGAGACTCTTTGAAAGACTTTTTTTCATCATTTCCAACCACTCAAATACCGAAAAATCAAGAAAAAACATGGATTCAAGGTATGTGAATCATTCCCTTTTCTCTTTCTCCTTCTTCCCTCTCTTTTTTTAAATTCATAAAAAATGAAAAAACAAAAAAAAAATGCTGTCAAAATTTTTTATTTTAGCATGATTTTAGAGTATGTTGTAGATCCATGAAAGATCTACACAATAATATTAAGATCATGCTTTTTTGTTAAGTATATAAATTTTTAAAATAAAAAATATTTTTGGATTAAAAAATTAATAGAATATAAAATAATTAATTAAAAAATATAATAATAGATTATTCTTCTAGGGCTTGTAAGCTACTTTCACTATAAATTTCATATCAATTTATCCAAGTTTTGATGCATCTTGTAAATAGTGCTCTAGGTAAAATATTAAAGAAAAAATGGTCTTTCATACATACCCACTGTCTCAAAAAAAATTCATGATAGTATCCATGATAGGATCCTATATGAATCTATGATCAAATTAATTTGTTATAATATTATAAAAAATAAAAATATTAGATAAATAGAATTTACTTAATATATAATTAATTATTTTTAAAATATATATATAATTAATTAAAAAATAAAAATATTAGATAAATAAAATACTAATTAATTTTATATAATTATTGAACTTATGTGCTTTTTAAATCTTCAGAAATGGATCCATCGAGAAAGGAAAAAAGTTTCGAAACGTGATATTGGTTGGGTACATAGATAAATGCTCTCAGGTTGGTATCATCATTGGAGATTAAATGATGCAATGTAGAATTCAAGGATAATGGAGTAACAAAATTGAAGCAGTACTTGGCTGGCAGCTATTCTAATGTATTTACGTGCCGTCATGTCTACAAGAAGTTTGTCAGTTGATGAAGAAGCATTTTGCTGATTTCAAAATAAAAAAGAAAAATATTGAAAAAGACAGAGATGGACCGTAGAGCCGCAGAACCATCTTCTTATCATTTCAAGAAATCAGAGAAAGTATCTATTCCTTCCGATGATGATGCACAGATCAAGACTGTCATTCAAACGAGCTTGTATGAGTAAAGACAGCTAGAGGAGATGGCCAGGCAGAGAGAACGATTTAAGCCGTCAGCTTTTGAATCGGAATCGAGGTCGGGCTTTAAGAGTATTGTAGAAGAGTTTGAGTTACAATTTAAGAAGACCTCCTTGGTTAAAGAGCCCATCAAAAGAGGTACAAGCCATATTACATCCATTTAGAAGTAGAAAGAAATCTTCTAGGAACATTCCAACAAAAGCTACTATTCATGGTGTCGATCTACATGCGTTGCCTAGCAGAGATTTCAAATAATAGAGGATTGATATTACGCTGAAAAAGGATAATAAGAAGAATATATGACGGCTATCGGATCCTGGTTTTACTTCAGTCATATCCCAACACACGTAGTAGACAATCTATATTATCGCTCTGCTATTATATTTATATAGACTGCTGGTGCAAACGTAGATCATTCAAGATCAAGGAATATTGATGGTCAGCTTCTGGACAGCAATAAGGAGCTAAAAAATTGGATTGCCTTCTATCAGAATAAGTGACCCGTGTATAAATTGATAGTAATGTGTGATGATTAGACTGATCCTACTAGACAAATTATCAACTTTTTGATTTATTGTTATAACAAGAATTTTCATAAATTTATTGAAGCTTCAGATCAGGTACACAATAATAACTATATCTTAAATTGATAGAGGTGATTGATCAAGTGGGAGACCAGAATGTCGTGCAGGTCATCACAGATAATGAATTATATTATAAATTCACAGGGCAGCTCTTGATGTAGCGACGATTGCATATTTTATGGATCCCTTGTACTGCACATTATATTAACCTCATATTGATAGATATTGAAAAGATCTATAGAAAATGGAAGATAGTTAAATTAGCACAAATTATTATCAGATTCATTAATAACTATATATGGATATCATCATTGATAAGGAGCTTTACTAGGAAAGAAATATTGAGACCAAGGATCATACGGTTTGCTACAAATTATATAGCACTTGATAGAGTTGCATCAGATGTTTATTAGTCGAGTGGCATCAGAGAAGATATGTCAGGCCAAATACTAAGAAAAGCACTGTGAAAAATTTAGTGACGAGACAGACATTCTGACAATGGGCCAAGAAAATTGTGGATGCTATCAAGCCCTTATATAAGATACTTCGGGCCATGAACTGAACAATATGCTCAGATGGGCTTCCTTTATTACATGATGAACAAGATAAAAAAAAATATCCAAAAGGCCAATTCAGCACATGCCAATAAATATATCCGGATTATTGATGGATAATAAAGTTATCAAATGAATTCGAATTTGTATTTAGCAAGTAGGCAGTAAATCATGAATGCTCTAAAATTTTAAATTCAATTATATTTTTACAAGTACACTTGATTAATTCTGAAAATATCCAAAAGGCCAATTCAGCACATGCCAATAAGTATATCTGGATTATTGATGGATAATAAAGTTATCAAATGAATTCGAATTTGTATCTAGCAAGTAGGCAGTAAATCATTAATGCTCTAAAATTTTAAATTCAATTATATTTTTACAAGTATACTTGATTAATTCTGAAAATGTATGTACAACTTACTATTTGAATCCAAGATTCTAATACTCCATACTAGATATTGTTATGGATGAACAGCTTATATCTGTCCTACGCTATATTATATATAAGATGGAATCCAATCCAAATGTCGTGGCTATGTACCTAGAATAAATTAAGTTAAAATTATTGAGTGATTTTTATTAGCAGTAACTTCAACAAGTAACACATGATAACAATAATTTTATTCTAAACAAGATTTTTTTAAAAAGGCACAATTTTTTTTGGATCCAATATAGCCATTAGAAATAAATTAAAGATGAATCCTAGTAGATTATAAATCTAATATTAGATTCAAAGTGATTTTTGATTTTGCTGAATATGAATTCTAAATAATTTAATGCCTTTTGCAGCATATGCATTTTGGTAAATCAACAAAACATTTAAAAAATTTTGCTATCAAGATCCTCTCTCTCAGATGGTATCATCTAGTGAATGTAAGCACAATTGGTCTACCTTCGGCCTTATTCACTCTAAGTAAAAAAACTGTCTAAAATAGACATGCCTCAACAATCTTGTATATGTATACTATAATTTAAGGTTAAGACTAAAGAACATTGAGAAAGTTAAACTAAAATATTTCCATCCAACTGCAAATAATTATGTTGATGAGAATGAAGATCCGATGATTGAATGGGTCGTGAGTCGCAACAGAAACTGACCTTGATGAGCCAGAATCACCTCCTCGACCAACCAAATTTGTAGCTAGCGAGACTGAGATGGATGCTGAACAATAGACAAAAAACAATATTTCTCATAAAACTCCAGCATATACATCACATCATCCCTCCCCGTCATTTATTCAATCCAGAGATAGAGAAAAAGGAAAGGCAGTTATATCTCTACTAGAGCACTCAGTTCATTTAGATTCAGATACTAGAAAAAGTAATGCCAGCACTTCTTCTAATAGTCGGGAATCTAGTGATTAAGGAGGGACCAGAGGACAGGAGACACAACCGGCTATTAATCTTCAATTTACTAGTGAGCCGCAGTTTACTCATGCCATACAAAATACAGACTATGGTGCACTAGCTGGTAGAGCCTGCAATGATACGATTTCATACAGGTGATGGGCTCTGCGAGTCATTCAGGACACGATGCAGCTGCAAATCTCATACGTTGATAGAATCCATAGATGTATCAAGATATCCTTATATTATAGATTCTCTTACCTACAGGTACCGACAGCTTATGATCCATATGGATATAGATATGGTGCATCCAAGACATCATCTTTTAGTAATTATTATCCCATGCAGCCATGAGCATCTTATGGATCTGATTTTGCTGCCAATATATTTAGATAGGCCCCTCTACAGTTATATCATCGGTCTCTGAATATCTCTCGGCATCGAGATCTCAACAAAGGATTTGCGACGAGTTACAATCCATCATGCAACCTTCTGGAATGAGCTTACAAAATTACCATACTGCCTAGTTAGATGAATTTACTGATCTTTTTACTGAATATATTAATGATCTCTATTTATAGACATCGATACTCAATCCAATTTTAAATATCAATATATAATTATATTTATATTTCTTCTTTCTCTTCAAGTAATTGCTGGTAATCTTACTTTATAGAAATTTTTTAAAAAATAATAGCATAGTTAGAGACTAGACAACATTTCGTAGTATTTTGAAGTAATGCAAACATCAATTGGCATCAACAAACATCTAATAAGATATAAAATATTTAATAAATCCTAAAAATTTATTTAAGATCAAAAAAAATAAAATAATATAATAAATTTTGGCGGTACTACATGTCGGCATAGTAGAGTACTGGTACCGTACCGATCGACCACCGACACAGGTCACAGTACCGATACCGAAAGCTTTGCCTCAAACTATTATTATAATTGTTTATTGATCTGATATTGTGTGTGTGTATATATATTGATTTGATTATGGAATATGTATTATTCTATGAAAAGAATTTTGATATGAATTGAATATGGACTCTCAACTTGACTATGTTTTGAACTCTACCAATTGAAGGTTATACGTTGGCATTTTGAGCTTATGATTCTAATTCTAGCCAAGTCACAAGGTATAAGCATGGTATTTCGGCCTAGCCATAGGATATAAATATGATACTTTGGTCCGACCACAAGATATAAATGTGGTATTCAAGCCCCGTCACAAGTTACAATGCATTCCAACCCCGCCATAAGATATAGGTATGGTATTTCGGTCCCACCACAAGGTATAAGTGTGGTCATGATTAAAGACTAATGAGTTGAATAAAATTTGTTTTGAATCAGATTATTAAATATAATTGGTTTTGAATAATATGAGACAATAGTACAAGAACCAAAAGGTTACTACTTTGCAACCTGTACAGACAGTTAAAGAGGACTATAGAATGAGTGAATACTTTAGAAATGTTAGATAAGCAAGTCTAGGAAAGCTTGAAAGGCAAAGGAAGAAATAAAAGAAGGCAATCCTATATGGACAAATTGAAATGAAGGTAAAGATGGTTCATGTAATAAAGGATGACCACTTTCAACAAGTTTAGAAATATTGAATGCACTTCACAAAAAGACATAATTATATTATATAATGAAGATATGTAAATTGGTTTGCAAATTAACATCCACCAAAAACATTTCAAAACATTAAAAACATATAGGACACAAAAGGTAAGCTTAATGCATAACATAAAATAGCAAGCAATTAGTGGACATGAAGTATAAAAGACATCAGCAATGGCTCAACAGTGCTAGTAGCAACAGAGGCATGTTAGGATAATAGGCAATTTGAGTCTACATATATCAGGAGAAGCAAATATGGTTGATTTAGTAGTGGCTAGTGGGTTAAGATGTGATTGTTAGTATACAGGTTGTTAGAGGACTGCATATCACCTAGAAGAAAGGTGAGCACTTAGGCAAACACGTAGATGAATTATGCTCATCATCAAATTAATTAATTTAAAACTTTCGAATAGTTAACATTAACTTGAAAGTTATTTTTAAAAAATGGAAGAAAACAAAAGAATAAAATGTAATTACAACACATTTTCTCATGAACCTGAGGACCTAGTTAACATGATATGTTAAGAAGTGAAACTGCAACTTCCCCCAAGCTATACAATAAAAATTGTTCTTCCAAAAATGATGCTCAATGATTCAAATTAATGCAACATGCCACTCTACCAGATGGCAAAATTAACATAGATAGAAAGAAACAATTAGTCAAGAATTAGTTCAATGTGTATGTTGTAACTAAGTGTTTAAGCACCATTAAGAAAGATGGTGGAGGTTATAATGCTCTCATAACCTACCTAGCACCGCAACATGTGAACTATAACCTCCATTTGTCCTAATGATTCTTAGTCTCTTTTACACCCATATGATATGTCAATATATTGCTCTTTCCTTAGTTTGCTACAGATACGAACACATGGGAACACTTTGGGCTGTTTGATACACAATATTGATTGGCTCAACTTAAGGTCTTTCTTTGAGAAAGAACTAAGTTTGACTTTACTAAATTAAATGAATAGAGCATTTTTGGTTAAAGTGGAGATGAGAATTTTCAATTTCAAATAAACTGTTTGTTTCATCAAATCACCTTCTTCCTTAAAGTTTAGACAAAAAAATATGTAAGCATACTCAGTTCATAACAAAGCTGTAACAAAATTATCATGGCTGTTCACTGGAAAATAGCCTTATCTGGCTTCTATTTCTGTAAAGTTTTACAGTCAGTGGAATGGCAATTTACCAATAATAATTTCTAACAGCCTCTCTAAACCTCAAATGGCCTGGGCTTCCGAATTCACTCACTTTGGGATGTCACTTCAACATGCTTTCATGTAACAGTAATTAAGAGGGATCTTGGTCATTCACCTTTGAAAAAATAGTTATTTAAATTAGAATTTGTTTTCAAGACCCAGCTTTCTCAGATGTACGCTAGACAAAAATCTGAGCATACAAAAGTGTACTTTTAAGCATATATACTTTAAACTGACATAAGGGGATCTTGATCACCCACCATAAAGAAAATGTGTCTTTTAAAAATTTTTCTTATCCATTCAACACTCACCCTTCTTAGATGTAAACTAGACCCATATCATTATATAGATAGAACATATTTCTACCAATAAGCTCTTCAGAAACGCTAATTGTAAGATTAAAAAACCCAAATAAACACCCTATAAACTATTGACATCCACCATGCCAACCCACCAATCCATTCGCTTAGCACCACCCAAATTCATCGCATGGGCTCTATTGGGGCTCCTCTTCTGATGACTATGGAAATAAGGAACTCTCGCAGGCAGCCATGACCAATAAAACATATTTCTGTTGATTAAATTAGCAAATCAAAGAACATGCTAGCTAAGAAGCTTTAAAAAATTTAACTTACTGCATATCTTTTTTTCTTTTCTTTTCTTTTTTTTCTTTTTTTTTTTTTGTTGGGGGGTGGGGGGGGGGGGGGCTTTGATTTTCATTACCTACATTCGATAATCTATCTTTCCATTTAGCATTTGGAGATATTCAGACGACAAAGACCACCAGTGACTCTACCAAGAAAAGCTCAAAACGTTGAGTATGGATTCTTCACCAGAGCCAAAGAACACAAAATTTCTATAACCAGACTCAGAGCTCAAAACATTGCAATAGCATTGTCATGTTTGAAAATTTCTCACGCAGATCCAACAGAATTGTTGGAATTTTATGTCTACTACAAAGGACCGACAGGCAGGCTTATGTTATTATTTCTGAAGCAACTTCAACTCAACTTTATAAACAAAACTAGTACTCTTGAGAGCATGCAATCATTCAAACCAAAACCACACCCAAAAAATGCAGATCTTCCTGCCCCCAATAAAGAACAGTACACAAACTCTACAATATATTACATGCATTATCCTGGTCAAAGAAAACAAAAGTTGGGAAATAGTACCCATTCTTAACCAAAAAGACTAAAATTGAAAAGCGCCACAAAAAGCACAAAGCTGCCTCTTTTACATCAAAACAACGCAAACAAAAGCAGCAATGTACCATCTTTCGTGCAACAAAAATCATGTCTTGAAGTTAGAAAGAGGGAAATGTGCGGAACATTGAGCGGAACGGAAGAATGTGGGAGAGAAATCAGCGGCATTGTCAGCAGAAGAGAGGGATTAGATGGGAACTGACCTGAGAAGATGGATTCCATGGCTCGAAGCCCTCCCAACCGGGTTTTCTCTTTCTACAAGAAAACCCAGCAGAGGAGAGAGAGAGATGCTCTCTTTGCTAAGCCTCAAAGCTGAGTGGTCCCAAAAAAAGAGAATGGAGAAGGGAGGATCGGAAAATACTCCAAGGCCAGAAGGGGAATTATCAGAGAGAGAGAGAGAGAGAGAGAGAGAGGGAGGGAAGGAAAAGCTGAGAAAAAAGGGGTGGAAATTTTGCTACATTAATTGGAGTTACTGGAAACGGCAACCGAGTGGAGTGGGATAAGATGGGTCGGTGGGAATGCAGGGCCTCTCCGTTCTTTCCCCGAGAGGCAGTTTTTTACCAGTTATAATAAAATAATTAATTAATTTCACAGACGGGGGGAAAATATATTAAAGAAACAATTCATTAATTACCTGGGAGTGGGAAAACAAATAAAAAAATAATTAATTAATTATGGGGACCGGAAGAAAAATAAAGTATAATTATTTAAAAGGGGACTAGTTTATTAAATAAACAAATGGAGGTGCGGGGAATCGAAACCCGTGCCTCTCGTATGCGAAGCGAGCGCTCTACCATATGAGCCACACTACGATAGTAAAATTGAATCCTAATATTCCTTCTTTGATAAGTAGTTGCAAAAAAAAAAAGCATCCCGCAACACGCAAATCTTTGGTTTTAATCAATTATTATTGCCTAGCTTGACATTCATATAAGAAATTTGAACCGAAACATTCAGGCAGTACTTAATGAAGACCATAGATGGGAAGGAATTGATCTCTAGAAATGATAGTCTACAAATAAAAGCAGGCTTTTGAGCAGTGAGGAAAAAGATAAGCATGGTTGTATCGGACTTCTCTGCTTCCGAGGTTGCCATCTTAGAGCGGGAATTCTTGATTGCCACACAAGAAGTGGTTGAAACAAAGATGATGGAAGCTTCGCTGGATAAAAGATAGTGGAAAAATAGATTTTGTTGTTACTAATACAAAATTGTCTTTTATTAACATGGAAGGGATTTCGTTGTATGTGTAACACCCCAAGGAGAAAAAAAAAATTTTAGTTTACGGGCCGACCCACCGGTTGGACCCGGGCCTGTGACGCGTGCGGCTCAGGCGCGAGCCCGGACAAGTGCGCGGGGCGTGTGCGGTGCGGGCGACACGCGCGCGGGCGAGTGACACGCGGCGCGAGCGCGGGGCGGGACGCGAGCGACGCACGGGCGGGTGCGCGAGGTATGGCCCGGCCCGTTGCGAGCGTGCATGAGGTGCGACTCAAGCCCATGTGCGCGGCGCACGAGGCACAGCCCAAGCCCGCGCGGGGGCGTGGGCTTGGCCCAGCCGGAAGCGACGTGCGTAGGGGCATTTCCCATGTGTTTCTCAGGCATTTCACCAAAGTTTCTCACGGCTCATAGCGGTCCACGAGATTTCTAAGTGATCTGGATCGTCCGATCGCCTGATTGAATGGCTAGAATGATCCGAGGGAGTTTAGGCTTGATCAATGATTTTTGGATTTGGATTTGGACACGATTTGAGGCGTTGATCTTAGATCTGATGGCCTGAGATAATTCCTGAATGTTTTGGGCCAGTAAGATGGGTTTAGGACTCTGTTTTGGATTGTTTCAAATCTTCTTAATAATAAGATGCTAAGAATTTTTTCGATGAAGAGAGCCAGGGAGCCAAAAGAGAGAGAAAGAGAAAGGGAAAAGAGAAGAGAAGAAGGAAGAAAGAGAAAGAGAAGAAGAGAGAATGGGAGAGGAAAGGGATCTTGGTTTGAAAGAAGAGGAAGGCTGTCATGCTATGATGGCATCGAATAGTGATCAGTTTTGGGGATATGCTGGAGTTCGAGATAGAGAGAGAAAGATGAGAGATAAAGATGAGAGAGAAGAGGAAGGAGAAAGAAGATGAAGAAAGAGAAAATCAGGAGGAACCTTCTTTCTCAAAATTTGTGAAACAGGATTTAGTTTGAATGAATTTATTTATTATTGTAGGAGATCAATCTTTTGAGCATGAAGGATTTGGATGAATTTCGGGTATAGATTGATACCGGATATTTGGGATTAATGATTGAAGGTAAAGATTCTGTACGTGATCACCAGTCTATATATTATTTTATATGGCATAGTTTTGATCCGAGTACATAAGCATTGGCATGCATGATTGATTGTTGCATGGTGTAACTGAGTTTTTATGAAGGACAATATGACTATGGTTGTTATTATTTTATATTTCTGGATACTATGTTTATCGGATAAAAATAACTTTTGATGGTTTGGACCGTGATGCTGGTCATTGAGAAGTTTGAGATTTCAAGTTTGACATCGTGATACGATTTGATAAGATGATGTGGATAGATAAAGTGATAACGGTGTCTGGACTAGCCATGGTTTGAAGTTGCCGGAGCCATGGGCTTCGTACGAAGAATAGCCGGCCAGGACGTTTAAAACATGGGATAGCCAGAGTCACGGACTTTGTACGTGAGCTAGCCTGGCCACGGGCTTAGAATACATGGTTGATAGTATGGTTGCCAGTCATGGGTGTCGCATGATAATGGCTAGTCCAGAACCCTAAAGAAGAGAAAAAGTTAATGAAAACATATAAAGGAAATATAATGTTATGAAATGTTTTGATATGTAATTAGTTTTTGGATTGCGTGATCGAAAAATTTATCGTTTTCCATTATATGATTATGATCTTGTTGCTTTCAGTTTTTATATTAATACTAGTGTGATTGTGAGGGAACCTTACTGGGCTGTAGAGCTTACAACCCTACTATCTTCTTTCACAGAATCGTGCAGATATTCGGACTTGGTGATGAATGAGGTTTTTTTGAGGTAAGTGATTCTTGTGTATCCAGGCCTTGCATGATTTCTAGGATAAAACCTAGAGTTTGTGCGGTCGGTCGCATGCCGATTTTGATGCCGGATTCGGGACGTGACAGTATAAACTAAAGCTGAAGGGCAGAACCCTATGTGCACACTGCAGTATTGATGGCATAGTGATGAAAGAGCACTTTTAGTTCTTCAAGTTTCTCAAAAAAAACAAATGGTAATAGTAGAAATAGAGGGGAAATGGTTTTGCTTAACCTTGCTCGAAGATTAGAATCCTTACTTTGGTAAATGCTTGAGAGTGAATGGGGCATGGCTTGAGCAAGCACAGGATTCTTCTCTATGAACATTTATCAAGAAAAATGGCAACCTATTGCACGAGATTCCTATAAGTAAAGATCGAGAAAGGGTTGATAAATGCAACCTTACTCATATGTGCAAAGATGTTTTTTCCATATTTTGGACCTATGACCTTCCATTCAACAATGATCACCCTCTATGAACATCAATCAAGAATATGTTAATTCTCGATGGTAAAGACAATATAGGGAAGTGAAAGATAAAATAGAATTTTAATTAAAAAATATACTAGGATGCTGAATATTAATTATCCAACCATGTTGGATGAATCATTAGGATTTATTTTTGCAGCAATAAGAGGTTTTCAAGTTGTGTTGAAATATGTTATGTTGTAAAGCTTCGATAAAGGAATCCTTGCCATTAGAAAATGTGTTCCTAAAATTTTGCTAGTGTATAGCCAAGATAATCATGTTTTTGCATATGCAATGATTGAGCATTAGAACCCATTTGTCATAATATAAGTAATGTTGCTACAAATTAATAATAGATCTATGTACCCATGTAGATAAATTGGAAGGTGTTAAACCAACACTATGAAGCTTATGAGAGCAACTGCCCTTTTTTCTCTTCTTTTTTTTTTGTGTGGGTGGGGGTGGGGGTGTACATTCAAAGGGAAAAACTCAAACTCTAGCCCCTACAAAAGCAAATCCATAAGCAACTATCATTAACAAACAATTAAGCTTAGATGGAAGTATCTCCCTGCTTCCAGCAAACATCTACTTAAATTGCTGCTAATGCCATGAGTGCTGTCTATTTTTAGTTTCTTGCTTCAAGCTTCCAATTTACTTGTCTTCTTTGATTGGTAGCAGCAAGCCTCCAGAAACGATTCACAGATTTTGCTACATTGGTACGATATAAGACATGTCATAGTAAGAACATGTTGGACCAAAGGCATCTCAACATCCGCGCGCAATCCAGAAGGAGACAAAAATGCCCGTGGGGCCCAGTAGAGAAACCAGAAAAAAAAAAACCCATGCACGCGGAATGATTCTGGTATAATCTACACAGATCTTAATACGATTGACGGCCACGAGTAATATTGCAATCAAACTATAATTGGGAGAGCTACAGGACTCCGATTAGGACTTTGTTCGGACCGTTGGACTCTTTGTGAGATGCTCTACACAGTGGAGGCTACAAATTGGTGGGCAAAGACACAAACAGAGAGTGTGAGGATAAAAAAGTGATGAGAGGTCTCTTGTAGAGGGCTGATTGAGAGCTTGAGAGAATGATTCGGGGTTTCTTGTTGAGAGATACTTGTATGGGGTTGAGAGAGAGTTCAATCTATAAATTTATTTTTCATAGTGAAACCTTTTGCATGCCCGAAAAATTATATTTGTTATCTTTTCTTATTTTTCTTGTGGTATCGACATCGATAATTGACGATCCCATTCTGCTTCCACAATAACTGGTATCAGAGCGAGTTGATATCGATCTCAACAACTGGTATCAGAGCCTAGGTTGTCCGTGGTTGATCGAGATCGAAGAAGATAGAGAAGACAAGTACAATTAAAGTGAAAATCAGCAGGTTCGATGGAAAGAGCAACTTCTCTCTCTGGCAAGCGAGGATGAAAGACGTGCTTATCCAACAAGGGCTGATCGATGCTCTCATATGCGAGGAGAGACCAGATACCATAGAGCAGAAGACTTGGAAATGGCTTCAGATGCAGGCGGTAAGCACATTCTGTTTGTACCTGACGGATGATGTGGTGATCCATGTATTGAACGAGTCTTTCCCGATGATGTTGTGGGAGAAGCTGGAGGAGCTGTGCATGGTGAAGTCCCTCACCAATACCTTTTTCCTTTGAAAGCAATTTTATTAATTATGGATCACCGAGGGACAGAGTGTGCAGGAGTACCTGATCAATTTCCAGAGGATCCTCACCGATCTCCTCAGTGTCGGTAAAAAAGTTGAGGAGAAGACCCGGGCACTTGTATTGTTATCATCCCTACCATAATCCTTTAAGTCCTTGGTGACTGCTCTTCTAGTGGGAAAGAGCACCATCAAGATGGAGGAGGTGACATCAGTGCTATTTTAGAATGAGATTCTTAAGAGGGAGAACCAGGCTTCGAGTTCAGGTGGGAACTCAGCATTAGCAGTTTCTTGAGATGTAGGTGACCAGAGGCGGAGTGACAAAGGATCGCGAGGAGGACGGTCCAAGTCAAAGGAAGCCAGTAAGATCAGGTGTTTCCGGTGCGATGAGTTGGGGCATCTTATCAGAGATTGCCCGTAGCTCAGAGATCGGATGAGGGCTGTTACGGCGATGGTCGATAGCGGCGACGATGGATACATCAACGATGTGTTCTCGATATCCGACGAGGTATCCCCTTCTTTCTAGTGGATTTTGGATTTTACCTGTCCATACCATGTTTGTTGCAGGGAGGAGCTGTTTGACTCTTTAGACAGTAGAGAGGGTTCTGTCCACATAGCAGATGGATCAAGCTATGCGATCACGGGCGTCGGGATAGTCAGCTTGAAGGCACATGATGGGACAGTGAAGAAACTAGGTGAGATCCGATGCATACCCAGTTTTAGCAAGAATCTATTTTTCCTCAGCAAATTAGACTCAAGCAGCTACATATGGAGAGCCGGTGATGGAGTCCTAAAGGTCTTGCATGGCAATAGGATTGTTCTGCAAGGGAAAAAGCATGGGGGTCACTACCTCTTTATAGGGAGTCCAGTGCGAGGTGGAGTCCTTGGTGCAAACAGGAGTCTAGTACAAGGTGGAGCTCCGACAGTAGGTGGATCAGGCACGGGATGCGAGACTCGAGAGGACGACAAGCAATGTCGCAAAGTGAAGTTCCTATTACCGCAGGAGATTTTCTCGAGCAAGTCTCAAGTCAAGGTGAGCATAGCACATTACGAAGATGGGATTGAGCAGCCTGGCTCGACTCCCATATTTGCCCATCCATGATCAAGCGACTGTCCCAGGGCATAGGGATGTTAGAATCCTTGGAAGCTCTCAAGTCAGGTGAAGGCAGTGCGTTGAGTTGAGATGGAGGTTGTTAGACCAATGGCGCCTCAACATCCACGCGCAATCCAGAAGGAGACAAAAATGCATGTGGAGCCCAGTACAGAATAGAAGGAAACCCATGCGCGTGATGCGCGTGGCACGATTCTGGCATAATCTGCATGGATCTCAATGTGATTGATGGCCACGAGTAGCATTGCAATCAAAATGCGATTGAAAAAGCTACAAGACTCCAATTTGGACTCTGTTCGGACTGTTGGACTCTTTGTGAGATACTCTATGCAGTGGAAGCTATAAATTCATGGGCAAAAACATAGACAGAGAGTGTGAGGATGAAAAAATGGTGAGAGGTCTCTTGTAGAGGACTGATTGAGAGCTTGAGAGAAGGATTCGGGGTTTCTTATTGAGAGATACTTATATGGGGTTGAGAGAGAGTTCAATCTGTAAGTTTATTTTTTATAGTAAAACCTTTTGCATGCCTGAAAAATTGTATTTGTTATCTTTTTTTCTTTCTCTTGTGGTATCGACATCGATAATTGACGATCCCGTTCGGCTTCCGCAACAACTGGTATCAGAACAAGTTGATACCGATCTCAACAGAACGCTATCACACAATCCACCCCTATCTCGGATAATGAACTAAAGAGTGCTATATGTATTTTTGGGGCAGCATATGACAGTAGAAATGAATAAATAAATCCAAGTTTTTGGAACTTTTATATGTTCATTACGAGAAAAATGAGTTACAATACTGGTTGTTGCCGTTCTCGTCGCCGCGCCCGTGTCACGAATCAGCCGATCCTTCCTGACCGCCTGGCGAGGGAGCCTCCCTTCCTGCGGAGAACCTGCAACAAAGGGGTTAGAGGACCCTGGCCGGGGATCCCGGCGAGGGAGCTCCGACGGTCAAGTCAGTAGACGACGAGAAGGAACAGGCTCTCCCCTCCGGGCCCTCGAAAGGGTCCCAGATTTGGAGAGTTAACTGGTGAAGGGAACGCTCCGGGGACCGGAATCTCGGCTGGGCCTACTTGCCGAGCTCACGTCCAGTATTCCCCTCTCGGGATCTCTGGTTTCTCTCTCGGAGCGAGGCCTTGTGCCGGTGCTTCCTCCTTGTCCCCAGGCTAGTTGGCTTACCTTGCAGTCCCCAGATTCTTCCCTCTTTATCTCCCTCCGTCGTGCGCTTGTCCTTTTCCTCCTCGAAAACTCCTCTCCCCTGTCTTCCTTTCTTTTCCCTTTTTGGTGAAGGAGGCCAGGCGGCTTTCCGACCTCGTCCGCCGGGCCCAGCAGGGAGAAGGCAAAGACAGAAGAGAAAAGGAGGGAGGGCGGCGCTGGCAGAGCGGCCGGTCGTCAGGCCTCGGGCTCCGTGAGAGTGCTCTTTTCCCCGAGCATGGGCGCCATCCGTTTACGGGGCCTGTTCCGTCAGGATCGGGTCTCTCGACTGCGGGACCTGTCGGGCCAATGCAAGTGACGTTCCGCGTGCCGCCGCCCTCCGTACGGGACGCCGTCTGGGGTCGGTACGGCCCGAGGGATGGCCTCGGGACCTGTCTCTTTCCCCGGGGGCCTCTTCGTACGAGCGGTCTGACCTCGGCTGAGTTGGACCTGTCTCCGGGGGCCAACTGGCGAGGGGCGAGGGATCGACCGACCTCGGCTTAGGTGGACCCCTCCTGGGTGGACACCTGGCGAGGTGGCAGGAGGTCGCCTGGCTTCGACCGAGGTGGACCCGTCTCCGGGTGTCCACCTGGCGAAAGGCGAATGGTCAGCCGACCTCAGCTCAGGTGGACCCCTCCTGGGTGGACACCTGGCGAGGTGGCGGGAGGTCGCCTGGCTTCGGCCGAGGTGGAACCGTCTCAGGGTGGCCACCTGGCGAAAGGCGAAGGGTCAGCCGACCTCGACCGACCTCACTCGGGTGGACCCCTCCGGGCCCGGGCGCCAATGAGTCGGTAGAGGGACTCCGTGCCGAGCTCGACCTCGGCGTGAGCGGTTTGCTTCAGGCAGTCGTCGGGCGGTGCGGTCTTGCCGCCCCTAGCCTTGAGGACGTGGCGCTGACTATGGCAGAGAAACTTACACGTGGCTCGCTCGCATTCGGCGATACCTGAGCCTGGCCACGTCACTGTCACGGCTGTAACAGTTGCCCCCCAGCCCGCCGTTTCGTCGGGGTATCGTAGAACGGAACGTCGGGATTTAATGCGGACATGATGTGGGGAGGCGAAGATCTTGCATCATAATTGCCACGATCCTCACTCGTCGTGGCTCGATGCGGCTGAAGACCTATGGGGAGTCGCCACGCGTCGTCCACTTGCCCGTAATCAATGCGTCGCTTCGGGGCAGAGGCCGTTACTCTGCTAACGAGGCGTCGGTGTCGGGCGTGTGCCCACATGGCGACCATCCAATGGTCTGAGACGGAATGATGGGTACGGCCGCTGCCGGCTGAGTTTGAAAGGGAGGGGACTTTCCAGAACGAGGCCTTTTCCCTTGCTTCGTGGGCGGTTTGCTGCAGGCTAACAACTTCTGCTGCTCGCGCCCGTCTGTGCATTTTTGGTGAGTGCCTTCTTCTCCTTCTCTAGCCCCCCTCCTTCTTTCTCATTTCTTATCTAATTTCTTTGTCCTTTCCTTCTCCATGGCGCGCCGTCGCCATGTCTCCTCCAATCCGGACGAGGCCGGTCCATCCCGGTCGAGGACTCCATCTTCTTCCTCCTTGGATGAGGAGGTAATTCCAGAGGAGGTCCGCCGGCGCTTGCAACCCGGGGGTGTCACTATTGGCATCCCCAGGGGGATCCGGTCCCCTCCGGTTGCGCCTGCTGTGCCCCTCCGCTCACTTCCCGCCTTGCCTTCTCTTCCTGCTCCGCCATCTCTTCCCGCCGGTCCCTCCGGTCATGCTTCTACCATGACCGAAGGCGACATTTCTCTGCTCCGGGATGCCTATGGCATCCCGGGGTCTGTTCGTCTGTTTGTTCCGCGGTCCGGGGCGTGTCACCATGAGTGGCCCCGGCCGCATTGCCTTCTACGAAGACTTCCTCCTCGGGGGTCTTCGTTTTCCTCTGCACCCTTTCTTTCTTTCCTTCCTCAGCCACTTTCGGCTCGTCCCGGCCCAGCTGGCTCCTAATGCCATCCGGGTCATCTTCTCCTTCATCGTTTTCTGCCACTTCCACGGGTTTGTTGCCCGTTTTTCTCTCTTCAGGGCCCTGTTCACCCTGAAGAAGTGCTCCACCGATGACGGCTGGTGGTACATTTCGCCCCGGCCTAGGTGTCTCCGGTTTGACCTCCCTTCCTCGATCAAGGGATGGAAGAGCCGGTTTTTCTTTGCCTCGGTCGACGACGTCGACTGGGCCTGGAGTGAACCAGACCGGTCGCCGAACCGGAATTCCCGAGTCGAGTCTGCGGACCAGGAGTCTTACACCCAGCTCCTGAGTGACGTGGTCTCGGCGCTCGAGGTTCTGCTCTCTGAGCAGAATCTTTTTGAGGCCGGCATCAGTCCCATCCGTGAGACCGGTGAGATTTGGCCCCGCATTAATTTCTGCCCCCCCCTCTTTCTTTAAGATCGAGCTGTCTGACCTTCTGTCTTTTTCATTTTGCAGGGATGAAGTTTTCTCTGGAGAACCTCCTGGAGGGGGCGGCCCAGCGGGAAGTCGTGGATGTAGATGAGCCTGTAGCGAAGAGGGCTCGTACAGAGACGAGCCGGGAGGTCGTGGCAACGACCGTGCCCGGCCCAGCTGCTGCCATTTCCCCGCCCAGGCCACCTCAGGGCGGCGCCCCTGGCACTTCGGCCATGCGACCTGGCGGCGTTGCAGAGAGAGCTCCAGCGCCCGCCGTTCCGCCCATCGCCGGGCCCGTCCTTGCTGCCATCCCGACGGCACCGCCAGTGGCGACCGCCGGCCCGTCGGTTGCGGCTCCGGCTGAGGGGGCAGCGGCCGCAGGGGTCGGCCCGAAGGGTCCGGCGCCGGTGATCTCCCACCGAGACTCGGTCATCCTCGACAGAGGACTGGCGGAGAGGATGATGGAGTACGCCTCCACCGCCCGGGACCGCCGAGCTCGGGGCGGCCGAGACTATGCGGACGCACTGCTCGGCATCCTTCCGCAGCTTTTTACGGTAAGTCTGAGCTTTCCCTTCCTCTTTGCTTTCAATTCGAGGCTTTCTGCTTCTGCACTGACATGCATTGTTTTTGCCTCTGCAGATCGGGAACGACGTCCTCCTACTGAGGAATTACCTCGTAGGGAACGCCAAGCGGGACTCCGATCGGGAGCTGAAGCTCGGCAAGCTCGCGGCCGACGTGAAGGACCTGATGGAGAAGGGGGCCGAGCTGCGAGCCGAGAAGCAAGCCCTCCAGTCCGACCTGACACATTCCGAGGAGCGGAACAAGGAACTGGAGACCTCCTTGACGGAGGAGCGGACCTCGAACCAGCGCCGGACCGAGGAGGAGGCGGTGGAGAAGGCCCGCCTGCAGGAACACTCCCAATGGCTGGAGCGCCAGCTGGAGGAGGCCCGGCGAGAGGTGGCCGCGGCGAAGGACCGGAGCTCCTACATCAACGGGCTCCTGGAGGCGGCCAAGCGGGAAGCGCAGGAGGCCGTCCCCAAGTTCCGGGCCTCCGACGAGTTCACGTCGGAAGTCCGGGAGGCCGCCGTGGACTCCTTCCTGAAGGGGTTCCGGATGTGCCGGGAGAAGGTGGGGGCCTTCTTCCCCCAGCTGGACCTGAGCGGGGTCGTCGTCGGCGGCAGGAAGCCGGGGGGCGAGAGCACGGTTCCCGGCGCGACCCAGGCGACACCTGCAGCGCCTTCGACCAGCGACGCCGCGGCCCCGGCAAAGCCCCAAGAGCCGGCCACTGTGGAAGTTGAAGAAGTGGCGCCCGCGCCTCCGGCTGACGGCACCGAACCCGCACCCCAGTGATCCGGCACTGCCTTGTAGTTTTTGCCTTTCTTTTTTCCTTCTTCTTTTTTGGGGAGTCCCGGCCTGTCGGGGCTCCCAGTTTGTACTGACTGCTTGTGTTTAATGAAGATCCAAGTTTTACCGAAACCTTGTCCATCGTTTCGTCTCACTTTTCTCTTCTTTTCTTTCTGAGATGTCGGTCTGGAACACCTGAGATAACTGCAGGCCTGGTCCTTCTATACTAAATCGAAGGACGGGGTCTGCAGAGTCGTGTCGCGGCAGGGCAAACCTTAAGCGGGTCCGACTTTGGGCTGCCTTCATGCTTGCACGAACAACACAGTTTCTGCACCATCTTCCGGGCCGAAACCCGGGATCTCTGGACTGAGCTCGATGCCGCTGGCTTTCCCAAACCTTGCGCGGCTTGCTGAGCTGTGCTCCGG